>OU779867.1:9992500-12492500 GCA_916999025.1 Orgyia antiqua
AGCACTTTTCTTAATATCCATGAGGTGTATAACTTATCACCATAAATTAAGCGACAGCGATAGCGGAATAACAATTTATTGATTCTACGTCGATTGAGTACTCCGTTAACCATGAAATGGTTTTGCAATCGCCTACACATTTATACTGAAAATGTTTTATTTTCTGTATATGCATGGACATTTCTGACATCGTCCTCTGGTCCCTAGCTAAGCTTATAATGCTTATGTTATAAGTACCAGAATACGGATATATTACATAAACAACTTTTCTTTTGTAAATATCTACTTGTAATATAACCATATTACAAGTAGATATTTTATTATATGATTTACTTATTAATACTCATAAAACTGGAATCTAACCAGATTCCAGTTTTATGAGTATTATTAAGTAAATCACTGCCTAAAATATTATTATATCGTCAGCCACTTTTAAAATCAATTAAACTTTGCCTTTAGTGTAAATAAAAGCTTTGCGTGCTATAAAAACCTGTCAAGTTAGTGCAGTTGTTATCATATTTATTATATTCGTCATATTCTCGACCCCAAATAACGGGATAAGGGCAAGAGAATGATGATGATAAGTATATTTTTGTTGTTATAGCATCAACATTTTTGCATTAAATCTTTTTGCTTATAATACTTAAACCTTTGTAGTGAAAACGTTTCGGACTTGACATGTCTAAATTCAAATTTTCATATTATGAATGTAAAATGTCAACATAAATAGCTTTGTAATTTTTAGGGTTCCGTACCCAAAGGGTAAAAACGGGACCCTATTACTGAGACTTCGCTGTCCGTCCGTACGTCCGTCCGTCCGTCTGTCCGTCCGTCCGTCTGTCACCAGGCTGTATCTCAAGAACGGTGATAGCTAAAGAGTTGAAATTTTCACAGATGATGTATTTCTATTGCCGCTATAACAACAAATACTAAAAATAAAATAAAATAAATATTTAAGGTGGGCTCCCATACAACAAACATGATTTTTTTACCGTTTCTTGCTCGATACTAATAACGTTGCCTTATGTTGCATAGATAATGGTACGGAACCCTTCGTGCGCGAGTCCGACTCGCACTTGACCAATTTTTAGGATTATTCATGATGGAGAATTCAAATAATACAGTCTGATTGTACCTATTAATGATGACCCTTATGATGTCAGTATTCCTAACCAATGTTGTAGTGTTATTTATACTTTTTATACCAGTTAATTTACTATTATACTTGTACTGCTTAAACTGTGAAATACAATTATTATAACCAGTGCCTGTTTTAATTTATTACACAAGAATAGGAAATCCCTACACACGCTCCTTCCACAAAACTATGAAATTTCAGCTCTGTAGCTATTAACTTTCCAAAGATACAGCCTGGTGACCGACGGGCGGACGCATGAACGGACAGCAAAGTTTCAATAATAGGGTCCCATTTTTTCCTTTTGGTACGGAAACCTAAGAAGGGGTTATTAATATTGTTTTATTATAATAGAAGTTAACTACTACGCTCGATAGATGACGTTGTACAGTTTTTAAATCGCGCTATGGTTTTGATTTTTACTGCGTCATCAGCTCGTTTTCACATTTATAAATTAGTAAGGATGACACCTACCTATTAGATATGTACTAATTTGCTTTCCTTCCAAACCCATTAACGTAAAAAATTGGTCAAGTGCGAGTCGGACTCGCGCACGAAGGGTTCCGTACCATTATCTATGCAACATAAGGCAACGTTATTAGTATTGAGCAAGAAACGGTAAAAAAATCATGTTTGTTGTATGGGAGCCCCCCTTAAATATTTATTTTATTTTATTTTTAGTATTTGTTGTTATAGCGGCAATAGAAATACATCATCTGTGAAAATTTCAACTGTCTAGCTATCACCGTTCTTGAGATACAGCCTGGTGACAGACGAACGGACGGACGGACGGACGGACGGACAGCGAAGTCTCAGTAATAGGGTCCCGTTTTTACCCTTTGGGTACGGAACCCTAAAAAACATAAAAGTCGCACCGTCTTTGTTTTGCCTAAGAAAGATACACAAAGAAAACGTTAAGGAATTTTGTAGTTGTATTGTAACGTCACTAATCTTATGTAATGTATTTCCTTGACCACCTTCCCAGGTGTAATGGCCAGTCGCAGGTGGTAGTCGTGATTAATAGGTACGAGCGCCCGCGCCGTATTTATAACATATTCGATGTAGCCACTGCCTCGGGCATGCATCTACCAAACCACAGGACGTTCGACTTGCTTGTTAAATATCTAAATTTCCTTGAAACTTCCTATGACATGAAATAAAAATATCACTTGTAATAAACTTATAGATTAAGATAAAATGCTATTGCCATTTTGCCTATCTAGTATTTATTTATATAATTGTATTGTATGGCCATAAATAAATCTTTATGTAATACGAGTTATCATAACGATAATGTCACACTATGCAGATGGTAAACCCGTCTGATCACTGACGGCAAAAACTAAAGAGATAATAAAAGTTTTATCTAGGCTTACAACTTCGCAAAATTTAACATTCGAAGTCTTAAAATTTTGTCAACATTTTGTTTTTAGTGTACAACATAGACACATTTTGTATATGTTAAAAAATCCATAGACACAGATGTAAGAATTTAATATTGGCACCCTAACAATAGCTGTAACTCTGAAGGGTTGACGGGGTTGAATTACCCTTTTTTTTGTAAACGCAGTAAATGCAATGCTATTTACGCATTTCCCCAGACATCAATATAAGCGGCACTGAATCGATGGCTAGGGGGTTACGGGAGTAGCCAGTGCTAGCGAACGTATTGGTAAAATCGGGATATCCACTGAGGTATTCTGTTTTTTTCATTTATTCTTCAATTATTTTGTTTCTCTGAAGTCCTATCTTTATTAATCACAAATCTTGGTCCTAGTACTGAATCCTGTGGAATACTCTATACGGTGGAATTGTATGATCATATATATATATATTTTTTTTTTTCCATGATGTTTCTCGTATTTGGACTCCGGATTCATCATATAGATTACAATCTAGCCTACAAAGGCTAATAAGTAATTTTAAACTAACTTAAATTGCTAAATAGAATATGACTAAGAACGTGTCCATTAACACATTTCTTACTGTCTCTATTAAGGCGAAGACACTTTGTTCATGTGTTCTTTGAAACTAGCACTCACTGCACTATTAGCACTATCACTATATTAAAAAACTAGTTCATATATATATGATATAATTTATTATGATATGATTTTTGACGGGCTTCGTGGTGGAGTGGTTTATGTAATGGACTGCCGATCGCGAGGTCTCGGGTTCGATTCCCGGTCAGGACAATCATTTGTGTGATGTCCATAAATCTCATACAAATGTTTGTACTGCGTCTGGGTGTTTACTATGTATTATAAGTATGTATTTACAAAAGAAAAGTAGTTTATGTATTATATCCGTATTCTGGTACCCATAACACAAGCATATAAGCTTAGTTTGGGACCAGAGGACGTTGTGTGAAATGTCCATGAATATTTATTATTATTTATTATTTATTTTATATATATATATATATAGACTAGTAAAACTGTAGACATTAGTGATCCAGTCTTATTATTTATATTCACATTATTGGTTACATTATTCATAACAATTGTGAGTCCCCTAAAAATAGGGCCTGATTGCGTTAAATGGCGCGACATGCGTAGGCCTCCTTGTCTGAAAAAATGACGGAGTACTCAAAGATTCGTATCTTCTGCTACAGCGAAACGTAGGTCTTGGTGGCTGAACGACATTTCAATATTATCATTATTTTATCATTTTGTATTTTTAAGTAAATGCCTTGGTCTCTTTTTCAAGATATAAAAATTAGAGGTAACAATCTTAAATCTTTGTACAAATACGTAATTAACTTTGTGAAGATTAGGATCAAATTGAGCTAAATTGTCATTTTATATAAATGTTTGCCTTTTCCCTTAAATAGTCAAGGAGGTGCTTGTCATTTCAGGATTATAATAAGATTTTGTATTGCGTAACAAAACGAGTTGCCAAATTAATTGTCAAACAAAAGAGATTAGCTCTCTGTTTGGGTTGAGGTACAAAATTTAAATAATCACTGTCGTTGGTACTGAATACTGATGGCAATATTCAAATTGTGTGGAATTATCAAAACAAGAAAATTGTTCGCGGAGTTAGCTCGGCGCACTCACAGTATATTGTTTGTGTAGCTGCTGCGGTGTCGATTAAGATAATGATAATATTATGACAATGTATACTAACATTTTGTATTCAGTCATTTTACATTGAAATGTAGATATTAAAAAATCTATATATACCTATTGTATATCTGAATTGGTTAGAAACCATCCATCTATCTTTTTCAGTTATTCTCTGTCTACTGTTCGATATAGGACATCAGACCACACGTTGAAGTGTTCTATGAGGGACATAGAAAACACTTCAACCGGTTTTATGCTCCTTGTATCAAATGGCTTCCTGCAACCTTAACGATATCGTGGCTCCACCTTGTCGGGGGCCGCCCTACGCTGTGTCGTCCGCTCCGTGGTCGCCACTCTAGAGCCTTTCTTCCGCAACGATCATCAGTCCTACGAGCGATGCGGCCTGGCATGCTAACCCTTCGGGCTATGTCGGATACGCCCGTTCACCAACGGATCTCCGTATTCCGGATTTTATCCCTTTAAGTATATCACTATAGGGTTAATATATTTTGGAACCTGAAAAGCAATTTGATGTAATTTTATAAATATGTAAAAAACTAATACTTTTTGAAAATATTCTGCACTTAAAAGCAAAAAGCTTACAGCTTTCTATTATTATATTTATGAAATAAAATCTCGTTTACTTAAAACAAAAGAAGTGAATGGTAGACAACAGATAAAACAGTTTATTTGTTTTCATTTAGAGTCTAATATTTACATGAATGCAAGTAATCGACCGCGTCGTCGAGTCTGCGAAGTTAACAAACAAATGACATTAGCATTGCCTTAATCGACACCACGGGAGCTATACGAACATCTATACCGAGTGTGCTGGGGACATTCAACGTACAATTTTCTTGTTTTGACAATTTCGTACCACCCATAGAATTATATACCAACATCGATATATAGTTTTCAACCAAAACACAGAATATTTCAATTTAAAAACGTTTTAAATTTATATTTAACTTCCAGTATCCTTTTTATTACAATATACCTTTAATATATTTTTGTTTATAGTCCATGTGGTGACGGATTAACAACATAAGTGTATTCCCCCCTTTTCCTTTCCAGGGTGCTGTAAAAGCCAGTCAAGAGATAATACCATATAAGATCTTCTGGGAGAGACGGAAAACTTGAAAATAAAATGTTAATGGGCCAGAGAGAGAGACTTTTTTTAAGGAACACGATTTCTATTGATTGCCAATTCTGAATTCGAAAACAAATAAAATGCGTAATAAAACCGTAAAGATTACATATACAAAAAATTTAAGAAAATATCAACTGATACTAACATGATCCCCGAGGTTCGGGTAGAATTTTGGTTATACACTAAACATTTTAAAATATACAACACTGTAATAATAATAGATACAAATTAATTATCTTTAATAAGATTACACTCTAATTTCATTACTTTCTGGAAGTTAATTTAAATGAACTACTTGTTTTGGTTGTTTTAAAGCAAATAGTTTGTTATGGAAGCTTTTCTATAATACTTTTAATAGTAAATTATATTAATTACTAGCTAACGTGGTTTTTCCATACAAATATCAAGGGTGAACAACCCTTATCACTTAGGGGTATGAAAAATAGATAGTAGCCAATTCTCAGACCTGCTGAAAATGCATATAAAATTTCCGAAAAATCGGTCGAGCCGTTTTTGTATATTAGAATTGCATGCAACAAACAATTTAAAAAATAAAGTATTTTTAATAATGTTAATTTCGAACCATAACCGCTTGCAAAGTCTATTAAAATTAAAAGAAGCCAAGTGTCCACAAATTACACGTTTTATTTTTCTTTTTAGGTCGCAATCAATATTATAATACCGATCAAACGTCGATAGTAGCTTGCAGTACATAAATATTTTTAAATAAGGAAGCTGAAATTCAAACACAGTGTACAAACAACTCCATATGAAAATTATTAGCTTTGCTTTTATTACCAGCGACGTAAATTACGAACATATTGGTAAAATTTTGGTGTGTAAAATATGAAATGGGATTATGGAATTCTAGATGTTTAATTTTTGGGTATTATTTGGGATAATGAATCATTTAGCCAATAAAAATTTTATTTTTATAGGATTCTGAAGCTATATACCAAATCGCTGGCATTTTCCATTGACTTCGTCAAATAGTAAGTCGATGTCAATATCGAATTCACTCATTTTGAACTAAATACAAAAGCAAATCACAAAAAAAATGTGTAATTGCGATGTAAGTGCGCGCTCAACTGAGCAGTCAACAGCTGATGTTACACAGATGTCAAAGCGCGCGTCAACGCGCGATCTCCTGCGTCTAGAGAATTTTTCTCAAAGCGCCGCGTCAACGCTTGCTAACGCGCGTTAAAGTGATCTCATGTGATCGGTTGTATGTAAATACTACGATGACTAGTCGCGCGATTTGAAAACGCGCGTCAAAATGTTGCCATCTGAACATGGCCTAAAGGACATTTTTTATAGCAATGAGATATTTTGCGTCTTTTTGCCCAAATATTCCAAAATTATGGACAATTTTATGAACTTCTAAAATTGATAATAATGGGACAAGTAAAAAGTTTCACCAAAAGTTTAACTATTTCCACGCGACGTAATAAAATTGCATTTTTTGAGTTCCAAATAATAGTATGATAAGGCTAATTTGACAGGTTCAACGATCCAAGTTGCCACTGAACCCAATTTAGCTTTAAAATAGAGTAAGAAAACATTATGAATTTGTCTCTACTAGGATTTTTGGATGTAATCATTATAGGAAGTTTGATAACTTTATTAAAACTAATAGATATTATAAATCGGAAAGATTTAATTGCTTGATTGATTTAAATATGCTCTGAAACTACTATTCTTATCACTCCTAATGTTATAAATGCGAAAGTAACTCTGTTTGTCTGTCTGTTACGCTTTCCCGCTTAAACCTCTCAACCGATTTTGATGAAATTTGGCACAGACAATCTTTAGACCCTGAGAAAGGATATAGGCTACCTTTTATTGCGAAAAAAAATCCAAATTCCACGCGGACGGAGTCGCGGGCAACAGTTAATTTAAAATATAATATGTTCTTTCACCGCCACGAAGCTACACTACGTCCGATTGATATAAACTACATATTATTTCTTTTTTTAAATAATTTAATTTTCATTTGTTGCTGGGATGGAATAAATTCCATTAGGTATATAATTTAGCATATTATGCTTCGTAACATATAATCTGTTAGACATTTATTTTAGAGTTAAATCCTTCTTTTGCTTTAGCTGCCATTCGCATTTCACGTGACATGGGGTACAACTGGGTACAATGTTGTAAAGATAAGGTCTCCTCTTCCAAGCTAATGAATCCTTTGTCCATTGGTTATGCCGGTCGGCACATTAAGAGGAGCCCGTTATTTTGACCACTACTAGACATTAAGGGCATCCATTTTTTTTAACCAGCATTTTACAATTGCCTAACCTCTATGAAAAACCGCCTACGAGTAAAATTCGTGTAAGAAGAGTTACGTACCTATATCATCACAATATATTCGTCACATGTTACAATGGAAACGTTTGTTGTATACCTTAATTTTTATCCTACTTTGGTATTTAGTCATTGTTAAAGATATGAAACAAAAATCTCCTCTTTCTCTCTCTGCAGCCCATTAGCGTCCCACTGTTGGGCACGGGCCTCCTCCACTTTGGAAGAGATTATATCCATACTAATTTATAAATGCGAAAACGAGTTGATGACACTATGGAAAATTTGACGAGCTTAAGTCTTAATTAGTCGAACGAAACTAGCCAATTAGGAATTATATAATAATAATATAAATAATTAATTAATTAAATAATAATAGCCAAATAGGATTAGGAAATTAGGTACAACGCCATCTATCGATTGTCATAGTAAACTTCTGTTTGTTAACAGCTAGTATTATATATACTATAGTTTTCTCTGCCACGCTGAGAGTGTGGCAGTGAGCGTGGTTTAATTTTTTTTATTTTTTATTTCTCAATAATACAATACAATATCCCTTTGCCTTTACAGCACCGTTAGCCATCATCGTTAAGCTATTGACGTTCACGAGATACAGTCTGGTAACAGACTTGAAGCGGAGTTATTGTAAAAAGCTTCCATTTTAACTTTTGGCGTAGAGCCCTAAAAAGTAGAGTAATATATTTTAGTAAAATTGCATCCAGTAGATAGAGAAAATATAATAATGGAATGCAATAACTCTTGACCGGGTGCGCCAAGAAATAACACAGTCATATTTTACAGCCCTTCATCATTTTTGAAGAAGCGAACCATCTGCACCCCTATTCTTTTTGTTTTCCAAATCTTATCTATAAAAATATAATATCTAATATAGCTGTTGCCCGCAACTTCGTACGCGTGGAATTTAGAAACTAAACACTAACAAGTTATTTTAAAAAAGCCATCCTCCTGAACCACGCTACATTAAAAAAATCCATTGCGTAGTTATGAAGATTTAACCTCAAATAGGGGTATACTTACAAAAATAATGACTTTGTTTTATACTCACGGTCTTATTCATAATGACTTATCACATTTCCCGCTTTATTTTCTTTAACTAATTTAATTAGCTCTGCTTTTAGCATCTGCATATTTGCGTCAATGCCTTTTGCTTGTAACCAAGCCACCATTTCTTCTTTTTTATTAGCTTGGGTAGGTGGTTTCTGTATTTGAACCGAGTGATAGACGGCATTATCCATGAATATTACAGGAGGCTCTGGTAGGCTGGGCAAAAGCACGTTCTGGAACCACTATTTAAATGTAGTGGCATTCATTTCCTCGTGGTAGTCATTTGTGGATTTTGATTGACATGCCAGTAACGCGTAACCTGCGTGGCATATTATCAGACGGGCCCCCTTACCCATTGGTACTTTCGTGCCAGTAGAGCCGAACTTTGCTTTATTAATATTTGTTATCGTTCGTTCGACCCCAAACGCCTGAGAGACGCGTTCTTGTACTTGTTCGACAGGTACCAGGGGTCCGCCATTTTGCCGCTTCCTCTCAAAATAATCTTGCAGCTTGATGATTAACTCACGGGCTCCACTTTTTAATGTATGTCCACGTTTAAGCATTATTATGCACCAAAAGTAAAAAGAACGTAATACAAAACACAATCGAAGTCCGATTTAGCGCCGATGTCAGTTTGAAAAGCAGAAAGAGTCCATTAAACGAAAGCCGGGTAATCAAATAAAAACAGATCGAAAACACTTGAACGTGGTCTATGCGCATGAAACGACAACAGACGACTGTTTTAGCGTCACAAAATGGCGGCCCATAACGCCATTTCGGGTTACCATTTTTAATCTAAGTATAAAAATGCTAGCAACGCCATTTGGGGTTATCATTTTCAACCTAAATATTTTTATATTTGCTACTTTCTTTCGCGCGTTCGGTTTGGTCGTAGTTTTATTTTTATATTTAATAAAAGTTATCTTATAGTCCATTATTTTCAAATTCTTAAAAAGAAAAACAAAACGTATTATTTTATATAGTATAACTGTATAAGAACAGATTACGATACTATTATTGCCTGTTATTGCTAGCACAGCACTACAAATATAAAGCGCTGACATAACCTTGTAATAGCGCAGTATAGATTTAGGAAAATATTGTTTACCAAGTTATTTGACTCTCAGTTTGGCACAAAATTATAACATTCATTGATTATTGATATAATAATGTTGTATTATTGCTCATCAATTGTTAAAACGGTAAACATCCAGCAAAAATATTTTTATCGTAACTGCAACGCCATTACAAAGTTACGTCGTTAGTTCAATCGCGACGTGTCAGGAACGCATTCTCTGTACGGCCGTAGTATAGTTGTAACTGTTTGTTAGAAGTAAGTTATTTAGTTAAAGATAGTTAAGTAATTTCGAGGCGAGATTTATAAACAGTTTTAAATATCTCGCCTCAGAATTGAATTACTACGCCATGTAGATTGGTAATCAAGCTACGGTAGCTACCAATATTTTACCAAACAGTAGTCAAAACCACACCTATACTTTCTATTACATCTGCAAATGACATCTTTGAATACATATTAAACTGTATCTACTTTAATAATGTTGTTATGATAAAGAACCATCCTATAAGTTCTTTGTATCTTAAAACATTGCCAAAATTTACGCAACACTTATTCCCCTCTTTAAGAATCGATTGACGTAAAAAATTATATGGTAGGTAGTATTTTTGTTTGATGAAATGGCTCTAAAATGAATCCATAAATTTATATTTTATGAAAAGAAATAATGTTTTTCATTCAAAAATGCCAGTCAAAATATTTGAATAGATCGTTTGTTTTGTATCAAGAAAAATGTCTTTGTTATTTGATCGATAGCCTTTTATCCATTAGAGAACTTCTAAAAGTTGTCGTTTGATTTCATTGTGTATTTCAACAATAATCACAAAGTTCTTTGTTCAAGAACTTTCGGTTTGCCGACAATATAAGTTTACTTTGGGTTTACATTTTATGTCGAAAGAGATGTTTTCTAAATAGAACGGAAACCCACTTCGCTCCGTCGTAGTTTTTGCATTACAATTTGTAATAAAATCTATATAAATCTGTCTATAATCTGTATGAAGTCGGTATAATACCTAAGTATATTAATTAAAACTACTTTTTGTCGATTTTGCTTTTACATGTTTCGAAGTGAGTAGCTACAGTCACGGGTGTGGCTAAATTGTAATTTATTCCATAACCGAAAATTTGTTTCTTATTTATTTTATTTGAGACCAGGATTAATAAAGACTATTTTCTTAATCCATTTTATTTGCTTGTAGTAAATACTACAAGTATACAAACTTCTTTTAAGCTTTTCCTGATTAGTAATTGATTTGATTACGTCATAAATAAGAAATCCAAAGATAAAATTAATAAAATTATAGGTATAATCTATTTTTAATGCAAGTTTGCGTGAGTACCTACTTTGAAACAAAACCGATATACGTTTATTCCCTGACAGCTGAGCTCTTAGGTGATTGTGGTGAAACTTTTATCGGATGTCGAACGTGAGCGAAATATCAATTCCCCAGAGCTCACCTGTTTACATGGACAATAAAGTTTCTAGATATGGTAAGACGGTAAGAGAAAAAAAATACACGTTAGCCTAGATGTCTCTTTTAAATTCAGTTGCCATTAGCTAAATTATCCCAACAAAGTTTATGAATATTGTGTCTGTCCAAGGCAGCGAAATTTTAGTTTTTAGGGTTCCGTACCCAAAGGGTAAAAACGGGACCCTATTACTGAGACTTCGCTGTCCGTCCGTCCGTCCGTCCGTCCGTCTGTCACCAGGCTGTATCTCAAGAACGGTGATAGCTAGACAGTTGAAATTTTCACAGATGATGTATTTCTATTGCCGCTATAACAACAAATACTAAAAATAAAATAAAATAAATATTTAAGGGGGGGCCCATACAAAAAAATGATTTTTTTTACCGTTTCTTGCTCCATACTAATAACGTTGCCTTATGTTGCATAGATAATGGTACGGAACCCTTCGTGCGTGAGTCCCACTCGCACCGGACCAATTTTTACTTTATTAATATGTAAGTAAGTTTATCTGTCTACATTTGTCTTTCTCTAATCGAACTCTATATAAGCTTAGCTTGAGATCAGAGAGCGTTGTGTTAAACAAACATAAATAGCTACCTATTTATTTATGTGACCCGCAAATTTTGTAATGTTGCAAAATCCGAATTTACACTGTACCACGCACGGTGTTCGTCAAATATTTAAATTAAATCGAATATCTATTTCATTAACTGTGACACATACTTCGATTGTTATATTATTAAAAAATGTATTTTAATCAAAATTCCATTACCTACATTAATAAAAGGCTAAGTTGTCGGTCATAACGGATGCGGTTTTTTTACACATGTACGAAGTTTTCATTGTTTTTTTAGATTGAATGGCTAGAGCTCTAATTTTTAAGTATATGTTTTTTCAATATATGATCTAGGATCGCATGAACTCAGAAACGCGATTGAAAAAAGTTTTCTCGATAGAAAATCTTGGCGAAACAACCTCTCTAATTTTTTATTTTTTTCTATTGTCAGTCTATTATCGCGTATTAACTAATGAAATAACTTTAAAAACATAGGTAACTATTATGTATAGAAACACGTGGATCAGAATTAAAATATATTTAGTAGATTTTGAGTAAATAGGAAAAGTATCCCTAATTCTTCATTTTCTGTGCCTACTGGCTGTGTTAATATGTACGTGTCGGCGATGATATTGAATCATATTGATGTAGGCCCTTAAGGTTTCGTTTCTAGATTCCACGCGTACGAGGTTGCGGACAACATATTTACGAGTATCTATAAATGTAACTAAAAAATCACTTCCAGAGAAAGATCATCTTCGTTAGATTTTAGCGAAATCTCAGATATGCCGCTTTACTATCAATAACGCGTAGTTTAGCCCATAAAGTGTGAATTCTTATGATATATAAAACAAAATGATTGAATTATTATTTCACGTTGGTCATACAAATTACATATTAGAAAGTATATTTAAAATAATACGCTGTTAAAGATTTTTATAAATTCAAGACGTGCTTTTTGTAAACCTATATAATCATAGTGCCCAGTGGTGAGTAGGTAGTGGCCAGAATTTCCAATTCAGCATTATTTAAAAACACATAATAAAACAACTCATAGGATAATTATTTGGATTTTGCCTTTGATACCTAAAATATTAAATTAGTTTTTGTAATGCTACTTGAAATTCGATCTTTTCAATAATCATAATTAGCATTACACATTGGATGCAAGCGGCACAGGACCGTGCGTTGTGGCGTTCTATGGGGGAGGCCTATGTCCAACAGTGTAAGAAGAGTGGCTGATGAATGGATGGAATTATCATTAGGGTTTATGAAGAGGATAGTCTGGTTATTGTTCAAGTTAACATAAAAATTATCTGGGCTCTATGATTAATTTTTAATTTACTTTTTCAATGAAGAACAATGTTTGAAATATAAAACATTTGCAATAACAATGTTATTTCTCCGTATCGTAGGTGTTATGAATTGAAACATGCAAGACATATACACAGTGCACCTGGCTGCAACGGGTGTGAGATGTAGGTGAGGGTGGGTGCTCCCTCTCAGTCGCAGCCAGCTCAAGATATCTATAATAGCCACTCGAGATATTTATTCTCAGCAAATCTTCCATATTGCGGCCAAACGTAGATCTATTGATAGCTTGCAATGCGATTTTGAATTATTTTAGTTTTACATTTTATTATATCTTTACAATATATTTAACTTAGCGAACCTAATATTTTCTAATACTTGCGTGACTCATCTGTTTAAATAAAACTACTTTTACGGATTTAGACCATGGTGACTGCAAAGTCTCCGAAACGTCGGGCCAAAATTTAAAACAAATATACGCGTCTAAATCCGTAAAAAGTAGTTTTATTTAGCGAACCTAATGATAGCTCTTTACGTTAGTAAGTACTAATATTATTACGGGTATAGTAAAAATATAATACATTTTACAGACACAGAACAAAATATTGTTAATTACAATAACTATATTAATAATTAAAACTTGTGAGAATCGAACCTAATACTTTAGGTCTAGACAAAACTACTTATAATAATAAACCTAAGTTGTCTAAAAAAATTCTAATAATTTTACGTCAAGAGAAGTAGAATAACTATCTAAATATCTCCGGTTTCTGGGTTAGCTAATAAATCAAAACTGTACATACACAAATTTAAGTAGGTAAATCTTTACAAAAGAAACTTTACCAAACAGCGAGCTAAAGTGCGTTAACACAATAGTTTCGCTTAGTTCAGTTTATGCACGGTCACGATTACACGGAACACTAAAAGCATTAAGCTATTACAATGTCGATATTAACTTCGCTAAAAAGTTATTCAGAACTTTTACATTGATTTCGAAAGAACTTTTTTCATGACAAGCTTTTCTTTGCCATATCTACGTAAAAATAAATATTATTTTTTATTTCGTTACATTAAGGAGGCGATGGGATCACCGCAGCTGTCGGCATGAAATGCTGCGAATTATCTAAGTCACTTCATACAAACTTTTGCCAATTGAAGAACAAAGTTTCAGTTTGGTATAATCAACATTATAATCACCTGTTCGTGGTCTTGTTTTATTTTTAAAAAGAAAATGGAGATGTGCTAAGATCTCAAATTATACTTTTTGATTCTAGTAATTTATTAACAGGCGCCTAAACTGAATGTGATGCTTTTACACTGTTGGTGCGCACTACCCTTGAAATTTTTTAGGTTTCAGGTATAATGAGATGAAAATAATTCGGCATTTTTAAGGCATCTCTACGAAAATTTATTTTTAGGATCTCGGTTATATTTTTGTTGCTTTTACTTATTTAAATTAAAATCTGTAAATTTTATTAGAATATAATAGATTTAATACAATTTTGTATTCATAAAAACAATTGTAGCTAACATAAAAATCTGTGTTGCAATATTAATTTTATAAGAAACATTTGACAAAACGAATCTTAAAAGGACATCAATTTCAGTTGTACTTTATAAACCAGTAGCAAGTTTTGTACAAACAAGTTTATAAGGCTTTATTTATGACATTTATATATAGACTAGCTGACCCGGCAAACGTTGTTTTGCCATACCAAAAAAATAAGTTTTGAAAAATAGATGTTAGCCGATTCTCAGGCCTACTGAATGTGCATACAAAATTTCATAAGAATCGGTCTAGTCGTTTCGGAGGAGTACGGTAACTAACACTGTGACACGTGAATTTTATATATTAGATATATTCAGAGAAAATTTTTTAACGAAAACGCTTTAAGCCGGAATATTTATCATGAAATTAAGGGTGAAAGAATTGGTACCCTTATTTTTTAAGGACCGGAGGACTTAAGATTAGTCTGGCACTTGGACATTAATATCAGAAAGAATCTCTGCACAGGCAGTTAAATAAATGAAGTGACTAATAATTAATTGGACTTTCGCCCTATTTTCCGTTCGGTGACAATTAATTTCCGGTACCAAGGAGAAAAGAAACCCTTATCACGTTTAAAGTAAAGTGACAATTAAAAGGTCTTGCCGCAAAAACACCATTTTAACCAACCATTCTTTATCTATAATTATTATATCCATACACACATTCGCAAATGACCGAAACATTTCTTTTAGAAATGTAATCATCTGGGAGTACCTAACAGTCATGTGTTTTAAATTATAATACATACTAGGTGTACCGCGCAGCATCACCTGCGTCTTGTGTGCAAGTCTGGTGCGTGAATTTTATATCCAAAGGGGTCCTTATTTCGAATCACGATGACGATACACGTGATTTTAACATACCAATATTGAGAATCGTTGAAATGTAAGCATACGTCGTTTCTTAACTCCCCTGTCATTAGACAATGGTATTCTGGATGCTACAACGGAGCTATACCATATTGGAGAACAAGTCTAAGTCCAAGTCAAACTCTAAGTCCCACATTGACATACAGAATATTGTTTTGAGCCATCCACCAGGATGGCTCAAAACAATAATGGGAACCATCCCATAACATCTTATTTACTTATTAGAAAACAAAGTGGTTATTTTTGTATGTATGTCCCTATGTGAGCTTATGTCTTCAAAACTACGCAACGGATTTTTTGTAATAAATAGAGTGGTTCAAGAGGTTCATTTGTTGATGTACTTTTTTTTCTAAATTCACACGACACTATAGAAATTTTGACGAGCTTAAGTGTTAATGTGTTGAACGAAACAATAGCGCGATTTAAGAAATAGGTACAACGGCATCTATCGACTGACATAGTAAACTTGTGTTTGTTAAGATTTACTTACTTTCTAAATTTCACGCGTACGAAGTCGCGGGCAACAGCTAGTTATAACATAAAGGAATAGTAGCTCAGAAATCATTATGATTGATGCTTAAAAATAGAATAAAACCAAACAGCTGTCTAGATAGCAATAGATAAGTAATAAGAAAGCCAACGTATTGATTGTTTTTACTGCCTTTGTGTCTATTTCTTTTCACCTAGGGTTGTAAGGTCGTGATATTCACGGTCGTTGAACTGACAACACCTGAGATATTGGGACTAATGAATTAATATCAATCAATGTAAGGATATATTGACTTATAGCTAAGATCAGCTTATTTTGGTACATAACTAACTATAATATTGCCGAAAATTTTGGAAACTATTGGTGTGTATATTTTATCTTCAAAAACTTACAGTGTTTAAAACGTTAAATAAAAAATGATTTATGAATTGCGTAATCATAACAGAAGGATATATTGTATATGTTGTGCAATATTAAGTATCTCTTTGGTCTTAGAGCATGTGACCTTAAGATTTTTGATTTTCTCCTATTGATATGAACTGGCCCATCATTGTGAGTTGCCAATGTTTAGATATAGAGTTCTTTATATACATATAGATAATATTTAGTATTTCACGTATTTGTATTTTTTATCTCTAGAAGCATAAAAAATTGTAAAATGAAAGGAGTAAGCGAGTAGACACGTTTTTACATATGAATTTGTCTTGATTATTATTATTATTATTATATACATATATATAAAACTCGCTAACTTTCGAGTTCTGCCTAATGTCCATTTCTGTTCCGAGTATTAAAGGAAAAAACGCAAAAGTTAAGGGTTAACTATTTGTCATAGTGCCTAAATATGAAGTGACATCACAACCATTCACAATCTGGTAAAAACATAAGTCGGACAAAATAACAAGTTCATAGTGAAAGTCATTTGTGCTTAAACAAAGCGTCAACTGCAGAGTTGGTGCTTGCAATAACTGAGATCATTTTTCATGTGGTTCATTTGGGCGGTCGAGGAAAGCGATATAATAAATCATCGTTGCCAACATCATGATGTTATTATTTAGTCCGTTCTGTTTTATCCCATGCATGCATTACTGTGTTATAAAAAGAGAAATGAATATTTACCGTTTATTCAAACGGTAACGACGTGAAATGAAAATAGTACAATTTATAGCCTGTGGTGTTTCTTTTATTTACATTAACATTATATTGCAAAGGCTACTACTATTTTATGACGTTCTATAAGTTTAATTTGAAATGCCTAACAGACAATCTTTTGCGAGCACTTTGGAGCCTTGGGTTTTATCTGTGCCTAAGGTAAAATACGTAAAACTACTCTATTTTATAAATACCTACTAGGAGAAGCATCATGACGGGGCTAAAGTAATGGTAGGTACGATTAGTTATAGTATCACAAAATTTATATGAGTAGATAAACTCAATAAAGTTTAGTAACTACTATAAATTATGCATTTTTTTTTTAAGTTTTACAAGATTGGCTAAAATAAACTTATTCCATTTAGGTGTAATATTGGATTCGTTTTCTGTAACCACGTTTCAAGCACCTGATGACGCAAGGCGTAGGTACGGGGGCAACCTCAATCTTCTCTGTGTTATTTTATTTCAGCGTTTCAGAGTCAGAGTCGACCCCATTTGTCTTTGTTCTCGGTTTCCTATATTTTTGCACGCAAACTCCATTATCTAATTTAGCTTTGGCTGAATGCCAGGTCGGCATTGTTACTTTCTTCTCAGAAAAACAGTTTTTATTCCTTTACAATAAACACCTAAGCACATTTATATCAATTACTGTTTCGAATAAAAAAATGATCTTATAAAGAATTATTAGTTCTGGAGGGATGAAGGTAAGTTGCTCCAGGCTTTTAGTTGTTTTTTTATTTACTCTTAAAGGTCAAGTATTTTTACTGATTTCTAATATGTACCTAAAATTCTATAGTTTGTTAGTAAACTGACGGGCATCGTAGTCTTAGTAACGGGTTCCCATTGGTTAAGGAACCCTTATAATAAAAACGTTGGTTTGATTAATTAAAATTCATCATTTGTGTCATGTTTATAAGTGTCATACAAATGTTTGTTCTACGTCTGGGTGTCTCTATGTATTATAAGTATTCGGGTTACAAAAGAAAAGTTTTATATGTAGTATATCCGTATTCAGGTACGTATAACACAAGCTTAGCTAAATTTAGCTTGGGACCTTAGAGGACGTTGTGTGAAATGTCCGTGAATGTTTATTTATTTATTAAATAAGACATTCTAAAATAGAATTGTTCTTTTTTTTAATAATTTTATAAAATACAAATGCTTAGATACTTGTTTTTGTCTATTATTGTTGAATATAGGCCTCTACAAAAAACTGGGAGAAGTGAACGAAAAAATAGATACACTTATAGCAAACAGAAAAAATTTTATAATTTAAATAAGTTCATCATTCCCTCTATTTGGTAAAGATTCCAAATAAAAAATGCTATTAATATTATAAGGTATCTATATTTTTCTCAAGGTGACTCTATAATTATAAATAATAGCTATATCTCTATCCCTAGAAATCTCAGCGAGCTATTTACGAGTACATCTAAAAGTCAAAATAAAATCTTTCTAGTTAAATTTTAATTTACACTCGCAAAACATTTAAGTTATTAATTTTCTTATTCAAACATTTACGACAATTAGGCAATATCCTTTGTGTAGTACAACACCGGGATTTGTCGTAAATTATAATAGAACGTGGTACGAGCCTGGTCGTATTACAGTCACGCGCGGCAGTAACGTCGTGTTACTTACTACCCTATTTAACACATTTGCGTTTAAATATTAGCATTTTATTATTATAAAATTAATTTTATACTTAGTTCAATATTTGTAAAATAAAACATCATTGACTTTCATGGCAATTTATCTTTTATTGGTTCAAATTCGACTGTTAATCTATTACTATGTTTATTAACTATGTATTTTTGATCAAAACAGAGTAAGAATTGGGATAGTCGATTCATTGTAATAACTGACATCTGCAAGATTAAGATGTTTCTATTAATTATCTACTGCAACTTAAACACAGACCAATAAGCTTAGCTTAGAAAGAACGTTCTAAAAAGAAAACTTTTAATTCAAACTATTCAATAATAAACTCCCACGTACAGTGTAGTTGGAGTTCACATTTAAAAGCCGCGAAGATCCCCAATTCCATGATACAGATTATAGTAATGCTAATGACTGTTGCTCCAGATTTTTAATTTTTATTCAACTAGTTAATACGACTAAATCCCATGTTATTTTTAAACTTTATTGTCAACTTCCCTACGTGATAAGATCCGGAATGCGGAGATCCGTAGAAGGGCTGGTGTGTACGACATAGCCCGAAGAGTTAGCACGCTGAAGTGGCAATGGGCAGGCCACATCGCTCGACGATCTGATGACCGTTGGGGACGGAAGGTCCTCGAGTGGCGACCACGAACTGGACGACGCAGCGTGGGGCGGCCCCCAACAAGGTGGACCGACGATATCATCAAATACGCCGGGGGCCGCTGAATGCAGTTAGCGCAGGACCGCAAGTTGTGGCGTTCTATGGGGGAGGCCTATGTCCAGCAGTGGACTGAGAAAGGTTGATAGATACATAGATTGTTAACCGAGAATTACTTTATAAGCCGTAAATTCCTTATACATGTGGTGACGCATTAGAAATATCAGTATCCTATTTCCTGTCCGGAGGATGTAAGAGTCAGCTAAGAAATGTTACAAGCAGATAAAAAGTTTTGTAAAATACAGAAAGCTTGTAACTAAACCATACGCCAACACGTCTAGTCAACTGGGTATACTAGACCAAATACCCTCTTGACCTGAAGGGGGCTCGTACCCAACTCTCTAACATTTTATTTAATTATGCGTGAAGAAATAAAACATTCGCATTTATGTGATCCCACATTAGTTATGTTTGTGGTACTAACAGATTATGGTTGTAATACATAAACTATTTTGCATATGCAAGTAAGTATATACATAAAATACGTAAATAACAGAACAGGCAGCACACATATCTATATTTTGAATAAGTAATTGTATAGTGTGGGGAAAGGCGTAAAAAAATGGCGACGTAATTTAGCGAAATTGAAAAAAAAGACTCCGAAATTTTTTGCTTTTTGTTGCTAATTAGTTGCTAAAAAATTAATTTTTTTTTAGAACTTTAACCCCAAACGCACGAGCCGAACGAGCAAAGCGATCGTGCCGCGGCATCGGCCGGCCATTTCCAGAAGCGACTTTAGGGCATTTCTCCCATTAATAATGATGATAATGATACATTTAAAACAACATAATTCATGAAACATATAATTTGGTGAAATGACAAAAAGGTCAATTGACATTTGAATACTTAACACATTTGTCAAGTGTAGTGTTTGGTAATGGATCATTTGCTAAGTAAGTTTTTGTAAGATGATACTTTTGTCAAGTGTATTGGTTGCCAAATGACCATTTGGTGAAATGTTGTTTGTCAAATGATCATTTGTCAAAAATTTTTTGGTCAATCATTAGGGAACCAAATTTTCTCTGTAAAATTATTTTTTATTTATTTATTTATTTAGGTTCACCAACAATTGTTAACATTAGATAAAGTAAAAATTACATTCAAAAACAAAACAAATGAACATGCAACAATTACTTATAGGCAAACACCGCTTGATATTAAGATATTATGATTATAGCGTAACAATAAAGATTTGGGGTTGTTATTGGACGCTACATTCAAGAGAATGAACCGATTTCCAACTTCTCTTGACTTCCGGTTTTTATTTTGTTGCTGACTCTCTCTGTGAAAACAAGCTGCACTATGAGGAGCAACAAATTATTACTATAATTTTTCCACGGAAAACTCGAGAGTTAAGCTGGCGTGGATATTAGTTATCTTGACATAATTATTGAATTTTTTTTTAGCATCTTTCAGCAACAAATTAGCAACAAATTGACCCCTATTTGCTTGATTGATCAGTCTACATTCAGTGATTCCCACGCTATCTTAATGTAAAGTTAGCGTTACTGCCGATTTTATGCGATCGGTTAGAGCAAAAAAATTAATTTTTAGCAACTAATTAGCAACAAAAAAGCAACAAATTTCGGTGTTTTTTTTTTCAATTTCGCTAATTTTACGTCGCCATTTTTTTGACCTTGTGGGGAATGAATCCGAAACCTTGAGTGCGACAACACTACAGCTACAACATTAACCCCGAATTAGATTAGCTTGTCAATCATGAATAATTGATACAATTTGTACCATAACTAATACAACAATATCATATTATATTCTGAGCATTGATATAATAATTAAATATAAATATTCACGGACATTTTACACAACGTCCTCAGGTCCCAAGCTAAGTTTATATGCTTGTGTTATGGGTACCAGAATACGGGTATACTACATAAACTACTTTTCTTTTGTATATACATACTTACAATACATAGAAAACACCCAGACGCAGTACAAACATATTTTGTGTGACATTTATGGATATCACATAAATGATTGTCCCAAGCGGGAATCGAACCTGCGACCTCGTGATCGGCAGTCCATTACATAAACCACTCCACCACGAAGCCCGTCAATTAATACATTTATTATGTGCTTAGTACTAAATAATTACTGACAGAAGTACGTTGATGCAGGTTGACCTAATTAAATTTAATAGTAAAAGCTTATGTATAGTTTCGAGTAGCTAAAAGTAAGATGTTTTAATTAAGTCTTAGACCTCGCGATAAATAACTAGAGTGCCCCGAGTATTCGGGACGGTACTAATTGCTAGTATATTTAATCCGGTAAAATACTACAGGCCCTGATTTCCATAAGCTCCAATTGTTTGTGCTTGTGTATACCTGGATCCGATTTAGTTGCGACCATTTCCATTTGTGTTTATCTTCTGTCGACGAAACTTGAATTAATAAATTGACATTTGGCCTTTAACGGATAATTTGCTTTGAAAGAGTATTATTGTGAATTACAAGTATTTGATTAAATGCTATATTTAGATATTATATTCTGAGAACAAAATTTATATTTTATGAAATGGCTTTGTAACTTAAGTTGTAGTAACACCGATTTTCATGTATGAGGCCGTGTGTTTAGTTCTAATTTGGTTAAGTTTATTTTTGTAACACTAAATATAGTGCGATAAATTACAACGACTTATACATGAATAATATAAAAATTAATTAATTTAATTATGCCACAGAATATTTTTTCCCAAACAGTATTTTGTATATTGCTATTTATCAAAACTTAGGTAGGCAATTATTTCAAGTAAAGAGATTTCTAAATAAATAAATAAATATTCATGGACATTTCACACAACGTCCTCTGGTCCCAAGCTAAGCTTATATGCTTGTGTTATGGGTAGGTACCAGAATACGGATAGAAAACATAAACTACATTTTTGTTAATAAATACTAATACATAGAAACACCCAGACGCAGTACAAACATTTGTAAAACGATTATAAATATCACACAAACGATTGTACGGGAATCGAACCCTTGACCTTGTGATCGGCAGTCCGTAACATAAACCACTCAACCATGAGGCTTGTCATTAACTTAAGTAAATGAAAGGTTCTTTAGCATATTAGAAAAACAAATATATAAGGCAAGCTTAATCATCGAGAAATCACTGTTTATAAATATTGTTCTTTAAACATAATATATTAAAGTTATTAGTTGCCTATGAGCCTCTTCCCAATCTAAAATTGTATTTTTTACACAGTTATGATGTCTAGTACAGGCATTTATATATCAAATAGGTTTCAGGTACCAACACAAGAACGTTAACAAGGTTCCCAGGTATATCTCTGGTAGCATTAAACTGAGAGCGCCCACTTGCGTCTTGTCTAGCTCCGCTAGCCTTTTAACTATTTTTCCACTCAACATTGTTACGTTCACAAACGAGACTGCCGCGTGAGTAGCATACACAATGTGGCTTCGCTTTCATAATGAACCTAAAGTACGTAACGTCTTTTCTTATTTGTTCCAAACTTAGTTTTAAAATTGACGTTTTCTTATATTAAAATTTTTTTTCATAAATCTTTTTTACGACATTTATTTCAAATATCGAATTTATTAATTATTTTGATGACTAAACCATAAATTTTGTGTCACTATTTTTCTTGTTTTTATTTTTTAACATTTTCTTAATTTTATTTAGAACGCGGGTCTAATAACGGCCAGTACTAAATACAGATCAAAATAAAATAATATGCAAGTTAAAATAGTAATATAAAGAGATAACATAACATAACATATATTATAACATCTTTATAAAGATTTAGCGAGCCGACTGATCGACGCCTCTCGTGACCAGAAGGCTGGCCTTTATTTCGTTCAAAATATAAGCATTGCCATCCAACGTGGCAATGCCGCCAGCCTTCTGGGCACACTTCCGGTCGACAGCGATGGGGAGGAGTATTTTGATGCCTAGTTTTTAAGTATATATGTAATTTTAATTTAATTTATTTTAAAGGTACTGTACATATTTTGGTTGTAGATAACTATACATTTTGTATTTATTTTTTTAGCCTATACATACACATTAAATGCAGTTAAAATAGTTAATTACGTTTATAAGCACAACTTACTACTTAAAAGTAACACTAGATATACTTCCTATTCGCATAGAATTCTAAAACTTAGTTTCATATTTCAGAACATATTTCTATCGTTACCAAAATAAAATAAAGTTGTCTAAGTTTATTTTTGCTGAGTGCATTTCTTGTTTACCATCCATCATATTGTTGGAAACGTCGACGTCTTATTTGTTCAGTTCAATTTTAGTTTTCCCACTTAATATAAAATGAGCTAAAATAAATTGCTTTTACTGCCGGGAGCTATTAATAAGGTTTATTTACTTGAAAGGTATAACATTAAGGTTTTAGTTACTTTAAAAAATAACATTATTAGAGAGTTTTGTAAAATAAAGTAGGTAATAATTGATTGATTTAAAATACATTGATATAAAATCAGCCAAATATGAATTAGACTCGCACTTGAAGGGTTTCATCCCCATATTATAATAATATATTTGTAATATTCTCGACCCCAAATAACGGGATAAAGGAAGAAGAGTGGGTAATAACTATGAGTATTTATTGTTATAGCATCAGCTGATATGCATAAACTGTAAAAATTTCAGCTCTCACCATCTCGCCATCACCTTTCCGTAGACGCAGTTTTATGACGGTCGAACGGACATACCGACAGCGAAGTCTCAACAGGGTCCTATTTTACTTTAGGAACCCTAATTATGTTTTGTCTATGTGGAATAATTTCATCATTATCAATGAATATCAAAAGTCGCCAGTACATCTGGAGAAGCTATAGAGCGCCACCTTTCACGAGCTAATCTAAATAATCATATACATCATAATCTACCTATATGCAGCTGACTACAGTTATAGCAAAATAAAATAAAAATAAAAATAAATATAAAAATTATTAATAATAAATAATAATAATAGAAATATTTTTATTCCATGAAATAGTACTAATTTATTTTCACGTAACTAAGTCGTAAAACCAGTTATCTTATTTTTCTAAGAAACGAAATTCATGGAAAATCGTAATTAGAATAATAACTCAAGAAAATTACTGGATATGAAGTCACTCGTTACATTCAGCAACATTAATATAAAATACTAGCGAATGAATACTACTACATTAATATAAAATACGAAATAGTTACTAATTGCCCCTTTTCTTTCAGCGTGACTATATATAGCCTATGTGTTAATCAGTATTTATTCAGCCCGTGTGGTCACGGATTAAGAATACATGTGACATCACCCTTTTTCTTCCCAGGGAGCTGCAAAAGCCAGCTAAAGGTTATTACACAAATAACATCTTCTGTCATAGATGGAAAACTCGAATATAAACCCTAAACCAAGATGCCTGTCAGAGCGGCATAGTAGCCCTTAATCCCTTCAAAAATGGTGGAAGCCTGTGCTCGTGAGTGGGACGTCAATAAAATACGAAACATTATCGTCAATTGATTGTTTATTTTGTGGTTTTTTGATGACTAATTCCACAATATATTATGCATTGATATTTCGACAAGCAACCGCAAATTATTTGTGGTAATCTCATTTTAATTAGCGCATAATATATTAAATGACTAGTGAAATTTATTCTTATGGATGCAAATAGACATGAACTGAGTGAATTTAACAAAAAGGTTTGTATTTTTTTAGTATAGATACTCGCTGACCCGGCAATCGTTGTTTTGCTATACAAATGTCGGGGTGGACCACCCTTAACATTTAGGGGGATGAAAAATAGATGTCGTCCGATTCTCAGACCTAACGGACATGTACACAAAATTTCACGAAAATCGCTCGAGTCATTTCGGAGGAGTATAATTAAAAACACCGTGACAGGAGAATTTTATATATTAGACATAGGTATGATGATAATAAAGATTACTATATCACCATCTCATTGAGTTACCTAACGGATTATATAATGTACCTACATAAATACTATCACGTTTTTTTCTAATTGCTACGATCTAAATATAGTTCGGTCTGTGTCGTGACGCATTAAGAATACAATTGTCACCACTCCATATTTCTCGGAGTGCTGTAAGAGCCAGGTAAGGGAAAATATAAGCAGTTAACGTCTACTGTGAGAGACGGAAACTCGAAACTAAATCCTATACCAACATGCCTGCTCAGCGCGGTACAGTAGACTATAATCCCTCCCAAAGTGGAGGAGCCCCTTGTCCAACAGTGGGACGTTAATGGGCTGGAGAAAAAAGAGCGAAAGGAAATATACTTCCATTGCTTCTTTTAAACTCATACATTTGATTAGTTAATTGTAAGTAACTCTTTTGAAGGACATTATGTCTTCCTAGAGTCTCCTCTAAACTCTTCTGTCAGCGTGTCCATTCAACTTCGCTTCACTATTTATATATAATCGTCATCAATCATCTCCACATTATCAAATCAACAAAGAATATCTTTATTACTTCATCTTCTTTAAAACCATAGCATTCTGATGGCTCTAACCGAGATTAGATATTTTTATTTTTCTTAAATGAGTTTAAATTTTGAAATTTATTTTTGAAACTAATGATTATTTTTAAATCGATCAATATAAAAGTTTTAAAAGAAAATTCAATCTAAATCACAAACATTTCTGAGTATAATAGGCTGGCGCGGGACGTGCTGGTACATGAAACAGTAATGGAATGTTGTAAATCTTTCAGTGGACAGCACGACACGCCGCGCAGTTACCAACAAAACATTTTTTACATTCATGCCACTGGGAATACGGATTCGATTTTATACATTCAATACAATGTCATTGCTTGTATCTCATTTTAACAGTACATAACGATATATTATATCGCTTCACTTTGAATACAAAGTATGCCTTTAATTTAGCTTATAACAACAGCTTCTATTATACCGATGTCTGTATTACCTGATAAATATACTTGTCTTGTAAGTATACTGCTGAACTATATCTAATACTAAAGATAATAGATTTGTCAGCGTAGTCAAACTAGTTTCGTATTTTCCTACTACTTAATTTCCTACTGTTTTAAGTAATATCAATTGATTTTTTTTTCTAACACTTGCGCGACTCATCTGTTTAAATAAAAATACTTTTTACGGATTTAGACGCGTATATTTGTTTTAAATTTTGGCCCGACGTTTCGGAGACTTTGCAGTCACCATGGTCACGGGTGAGTCTCACCCGTGACCATGGCATGTGACATTGTAGGTAAGTTTGTTATTAAGGATTTTAGTAGTGTTCAATTCCTTTTTTTGTGTTTTGTCTTTTTTTGACACCTATCCCTGACTTTTTCTACACCACCCAATAGTTGACTGGCAGAGATTACCCTTGGCATTAAGTCCGCCATTGTACAAATTTTGTTAGTGCGAAGTGTAAATAAATAAATAAATAATACTCACAATAACTCACAAGACACCTATACGCATTTTAAATATCTGTGTTCATCACACATATAAATTCTCAGTGCGGCAATAGCGACCGCGACCTCGTGAATGGTAATCGGTCAAGTGGAACGAACCTATCACGATACCACGAAGCCCGTCTCCATTATTTAAGTACATATATTAAATATAATTGAGTATTTAAAAAAATTATCAACTGACATCATGTGCTTTTGAAATTTGAGGAAATTCCTCGATTTCTCAGGAGATAACAATCAGATCCTGACCTGGTGCCAATGGACGGGAATCACCAGCTTTCAAATAAAAAAAGTATAATTAAAATCGCTTCGCCCAGTTTAAAGTTACGAGGTAACAAACATAAAAAAAAATAAAAAAAACATACGGTCGAATTGAGAACCTCCTCCTTTTTTAAAGTCGGTTAAAAATATGCACACGTTATGCCCTTTAAATCGAGATGAATGAGAAAATTACAAAGCTACTCGTAATAAATATCAAACATTTGAAAAACATAAAGAATAGAAAATTATATTTTGTTTAAAAAATTCGTCATAACATTATGCTAAGCCAATTTGAAAGGTACCTAATGAAAGCGACTTAAGAGTTTTCTTCATTGTATCTGAATTTTTGTTCGTCAAGCGAAACAGCGACACTGAACAAAATAACCTGACGCCCGTTTGCTGAAATAAGGCGCTTTCTAATTTACATTCTGTATACAAATTGCCCAAATGTGAGCACGAAATAAAATTCTCGTCGTTTGTGTTTTCTTGTGGGGTGGTCTTTTCTCGCATTATGTAAATTTTTATTACGAATTCTGTCAAATTAGTTTATATACGCACATTTTTATAAAGATATTATATGACTTGCATTTTATCATGACAATGCGTTAATGTTAAACTCCAACAAATAAAGATAACAGATTAATTTTAGGCTGTGGTGGAAAGAAGTGTGTTTTATATTTTGCACCCTTTTATTTTTATTATCAGACCATGAATTTCATGATTGCTGTTATTGTATAGAGCTTTGGAGATAACAAAATTGAATACGACATATTTGAATTATTAATATGTTTCAATGGTTTGTGATTTGTATAGGTAAAATTATAGTGACTACATTTGCAAATACAGTAGTTTCCTCCTTTGACCTAAAAGTATAAAAATAGTTTGCGTCTTATCCTTAGACCAACTGAAAATACACAATTAACCCTAGAGGAATTAGTCAAGCCGTTTCGCAAAAGAATTGCAACAAATACTGTGATATTATAACTGTATACTTATAATAAAACTTTGGTATTATACAATTCTAAGAATTAAATACTAGTAAAGTGATATATCTTTACTTATTATAAAACAAATTCGTTATTTTTGTATGTATGTACCAATGTGAGCTTATATCTTCAAAACTACGCAACGGATTTTGATGCGGTTTTTTAATACGTACAGTAGTTTACGAGAATGGAATTTTTGTATAATTTGTTAATTTTTAGTTTCAAAATAGCACACATAAGATGTCGTGGGTAACAGTAAGTAAATAATAATACGAATATTAAACAAATGTCTACAGATTTGCCTTCGTATTCAACCGCTAAAGTACCTACCACTGTTTAACTTACAACAAACTTTACTACTCAAGACCTCAAACTTACAAATGATTGTGATATTGAACTTAATATAGATAACTTGAAGAAACTTTAATCTTTATTTTTTATATTAAAACTGGATTAAGTTATAAGTTTTCATACAATCCCTATGTAAAGTTGATGCTTATGTATTGTAGAGTTAACTTTTACCATAATTTTAACACCCTCTTATAACTCTTTTGTCCGTATTACCTGTCTATTAATCTATCTATCGGTATCTTTGAACATAACATTCACTTTCTTTCCATTTAACGGACTACCTAATCCGAAATTATAGACACTTATCAAACACCGCTGACAATGCAATAACAAAAAAAATCGAGAATTTTGAGAATTTATATAAATTCACCCATCCATATTTCAGTTTTATACTCCTAATTTTATAAATAGTGATTGTCCTAGAACCAGTATTATTATTATCATTATATTGGGGTAAATATTTAAATGTTTTATAATGTTTTGCTTGGCTTAAGCTAATTTGAAAACAAAACTTTTACGAGTGCATTGAAATTCGTATTATTTGCATAAATCAAAATCAGCGTTTGTTAAACAAATAATAGTTGTTTTCATTAGAAATATATGCACATAATTATCTTTTGAGTGCTCTATTATACTCTAAATTTAACATAAGCCCGCCAACTGAATAAATTCTTGATTACGAGTAACCATTATCATTTAGCGGTTAATAAATGTTAGAGGGTCGAAGGTCTAAGGTGGCATCATCTACGAGAGAGGATCAAAAATCGTAGCAATAATCGTAAAAAGTTTCAGAGTAACGCACGCGTCGTGAATTTGGAAGGTAGTCAAACGGTCCTGTCATTACTGAAACGAGGTCAATGCTCCCTAACAACTCTCTGTATAATTTTATAAATCTTTTCATAAGAGTGATTATAATAATTTTGTTTATTTAAAATCTTTAGAGCCCTATTTCTAAAAGATTGATCGATGCCTAACAATGTAGAGCAGGGATTTTGTCCAGATCGCAGGGAACCGCTGGATGCAAGCTTCGACGGTGTGACATATTATCCAGTTATGCGGTAGGTTAGTTCTAAAAATTCACATCAGTCATTTTTAAAAGATACAATTTTTTTTGTAATTTTTTCTTGTGCATAAACCGTACCTACTATCTTTACGACTATCGTAGGAATAGGAAATTTTAAAATATAGTTATACTGCAATTATTACACGTTAACTGAAAATTAAATTAACGAATTACTATTAACAAGATTGCGTATTAAGTTACGTACTATATATTACAGACAAGATAAAAATGTTATTAAGAAATAAATAGATACTCTATTTTGTGAATTGCTGAAGATATACCTACATTTGTACAATGTTTCGGATAACTGACTCAAACACATTCTCAATTGGCTATTGATCGCTATCTAAACCTATGTAACACTATCGTTTAATAGTATCACGTTCCTAAACCTCTAGCCAGGCGGTTGTAAATACTGTATAGTGTTTAAACCTATTCGATATTTCATCTGTATGTGTAGAATATATGGTTTAGAAAAATCTCTGAAGTTAGGTACTTGATATCGTATATACTATGATGCAATAAATACGCTGTTACTGATTTCTTAATTTGTAAAATAATATTTCTATTTTAGTACACGAGGTGTCACTAGTCTTTATAATAATAATAAATAATAAAATAAATATTCATGGACATTTCACACAACGTCCTCTGGTCCCAAGCTAAGCTTATATGCTTGTGTTATGGGTACCAGAATACGGATATAATACATATACTACTTTTCTTTTGTAAATACATACTTATAATACATAGTAAACACCCAGTGGCAGTACAGACATTTGTATGAAATTTATGGATATCACACAAATGATTGTCCTGACCGGGAATCGAACCTAATAATAGCTTTCCCTTTTCGTGGCTTTAACGCCACTTTAAGATATCTACTATTATACAGCCTATACGTTAAATTATACAGCTGCAAAGTTTGATAACATCCTTTAATAATATTCTCTAATACTTTCGCGACTTATTAATTCAAATAAAAATTAGTAAATCCATATACTAGTTTTGGCGTGAAAAAATAACAAACACAATGGTTGTGCACTAATACTGTTATGTAGGTTAATCTCACGGTGCAGTGGAGAGAACTTGTGACGACATTATTTTTCTCTACATTATCACGAAAAAAATAATGTCAAGTGATATAATATAGTTAATGTTATTTCGTCTTAAATAAAACAGTAATATGATCAGAATATAAGTATCCTTACTTACATATAAACACTAGGTATCGTTAATTTCTTCCTCATGTATATTACCTATATACGTGCCCAGACTAGCTGCTAGACTAGCTTTCTCATAACAAACAATGAAAACGATAAATAATTGCATGTTCCGTGATATATTCGAGTAATTCATAAATGGTGTCTAGTTTAACAAATAGCGCGGTTGAGGTTAAATTAAAGTCGCTAAGATTTTATAGATAACTAGCTGACCCGGCAAACGTTGTTTTGCCATACTAAAAAAAAAGTTTGAAAAATAGATGTTGGCCGATTCTCAAACCTACTGAATACGTATGCAAAATTTGAGAAGAATCGGTCAAGCCGTTTCGGAGGAGTACGGTAACTAACACTGTGACACGTGAATTTTATATATTAGACTAACCCCACATTTAAAACCGTGACTTTCGTCGCAAAATGTGTCAATGCAAGATACATGACTAGTGAGCATGACTAGTAATATAATATATTTCGGAGCCACTTATTTTACACACATCCAAATTAAATCACTACGTTATACTCAATATTTTCCCTTTTCAATATTGACGTGAACATCTCATATGACAGGTTAGGCTCATATTGGATATAATCGGTTACACATCTACCCTGCGATTGTAAGCCCGTAATCTCTGTATTGTATCATATTTTCAGGAATATGAGTTACCAGCTTTCCATTTTTATCATTTATGTCACAATACGTCAAAAAGTTTTGGCTGTTCAAGGTATATTTTAGGGAGTACACGTATATTTGTTGCTCATTGAAATATTTTTAATACGGACCGCCGTTATCGGTAGTCGCTAGTGGAACAATAATATAGTTGAAATTCATTATAAATGGCCTAAAAAATATGTCATTAGATTTAATAAATCAAATTATAATGGAAAAAATAATCACCATGAGAGGAATTTGAATCTACGACTTCGAAATACCGTTTCGTTGTTCTTCCAACTGAGCTACCATGGTGCTAACAAAATGACATGTTGAATAAAATTTTCCACTACAATGTTAATAAAGTAAAAGCATAGCAATTCAATTGCAAAAATTTATAAATTACTGATTTATTTATTTATTTATTTACACTTTAATTTTAAACTATGCAAAGGCGGCCTTAATGCCTAAGGCATTTTCTACCAGTCAACCATAGGGTGGTACAGAAAAAGGGAAGGTAGAAGTATAACAAATAAAGCTAGATTATCAAAGATTATAGTTGTTAAAAACTTATTGACATAGATAAATCCTATAAAGAGTTCATTACATACACATACATAGAGATGCACGTAAATCAATACAATTAAACAGATACATACATACATACACAGATATATACGTACATTACACATACCATAAATACATATAATACAGGTACTTAAATACATATAGATAGTACTCAGTTGTGGATGCAGCTAAACGTGAGGTTGTGTCGATATACGGAGATAGTGCTCACGTATCTTACGCTTAAACGCTTTACGGGAGGTGCACATCCTGATTTCCGGCGGAAGAGTATTCCAGAGAATAATGGAGCAAACAAAGAAAGAAGAATTAACGAGGCATGAGCTATGAGGAGGGCAGGTAAGCAAGAGATTGTCAGAAGATCGAAGATTTCGGTCATGGGTTGAGCCTAAAAATTGAAAATGTGAAGATAGATACGTAGGAGCAGTGGGAGAGCAGAGAATAGTGAAGAGAGTGTTCAGCGCACGCATTTCACGTCGCTATCGTATAGGTAGCCATGACAGCTTTTTTAGGAAGTGAGAAATATGATCATATTTGCGGAGATTGAAAACGAATCGAATGCAATTATTGAAAAGTCGGTCAAGTTTGTTGAGTAGATCTGTATTCAGATCGAGATAGCATACATCACCATAGTCGATAACAGGAAGAACTAAAGACTGCACAAACATCGCCTTAGTGTCTGTTGGAAGAAAATTTTTCAGTCGATATAGAATCCTTAAGATCCCCGTTATTTTAGCGCATATGTTGGAGATTTGAGGCTGCCAGTTTAATGTGCTGTCTAAGTGCAGACCAAGATCCTTAACCGAGTCACTGATCGGTATAATTGTATCGTTGAAGAAGATCGGTGGCAGCGAGTTCAAGTCAATCTTATGAGTCATTCGACGACTGGAGATGATTAAAGCCTGGCATTTGTCCGGATTGACATACAGACCAAACTGTTGCGACCACTTTTTGATAGCTAGAAGATTCTAGTTCACATCGTGTATTGCAGCTGGCAAATTCTCAGCGATGGTCTGAGAGTACAACTGCAGATCATCGGCATAGAGATGATACGCACGCCGGAGATTCATAGTTAGCAAGTTGATAAAGCGAGAGAAAAGTAAGGGTGAGAGAATACCACCTTGGGGGACACCAGTGACGAGGTTGCACCACTGTAATGAAGATTCATCGAGCCGGGTAGATTTCTGGCGTCCATGAAGGTAAGATGTGAACCATAGAAGAGAGTCATCCGAGATCCCAAGATAGGAAAGGATAGCAAGGAGAGGAGAAGATCGTGAGAAACAGTATTGAAAGCGTTTGAGAAGTCAACTAAAACTAAGACTGTGGATTTAGATTCCTGTATGCCCGCCCCTGTATTCCTGTATGACATCCCCAGTGATCTTAAGCATAGCGGAGATAGTGCTATGTCCAGGTCTAAATCCAGACTGAAACGTATTCAGGAGATCATTCTGATGTACATATTCCAGTAGCTGCTTGTGGACACAACACTCAAGAATTTTGGAGAGAAAAGGAAGAATAGATATGGGCCGGAAATGCTTAGGGAGGGAAGGATTAGATATTTTCGGATAGGATTAGATATATAGACGTAAGCTTTTCGCCAGATAGATGGAAAAGATCCAGAAGAGAGAGAGAAGTTAATTATGTTAGTCAGTATAGGCAACAGTTGATCCAATATTGGTAAGATCATGTCCCGACTGAGTTCATCGCAACCTACCGCTCTGGACTTAATAGAAAGTATAATCTTTCGAATCTCGTCTGATGCAACAGGAGAAAAAAGGAAGGGAGGATGACTTAAACGAGGTAACCCATTGATGAAGGCCAAAGTATGATCTTTAGTCGCAGGGTCCAAGGAGAGCGAAGAAGAGAAATGTTGATTTATGGTGTCAAGGTCTAAACTCTGAGAGGTTACAGAAGAAGAAGTCTTACCAATACCGAGAGATTTAAGTAGTTTCCAAGTACTTGCAGAAGAAGATGAAGAAACGTTAGACAGAATATAGTGGCGTTTGGGTTTCGAAACGATTTGTAAATCTGCCAGTTTTCCTCATTTACGAGTATTTATTGAATTATAAAATGATAATTATATCTAATTGTATATCAAGTCAAACGCAACAGAAGAGCTTTCTCGTGACATATGCTCATATTTAATTCTTTTGAGTTACAAAAAAAATTTTAATTAAAAAGAAGGAGGGATCTAAAATATATTTTACGCATCAAAAACTCTTCCGCATCGATGTCTATGGGCAACATATTATTCTTAATTTTTCCTTAGAAATAATAAGTAACTATGCTCTAATCTTCCTTCTTAAATACTAACGTAATCAAAGGTAGCCAACGTCCCAGACAAGCCTCGGAGCGTCCACTACTCAACTGGCTCTAATGAGAGCGATTCCATCGTTAAATAAATTGGATAAAAGATGTTCGTGATCTGAACAACTTGAACTACTTTACAGTGAATAGAAATTAACTTTCATATTTTCTACAAGCTTTAGTTGATAACTCGTTTTATTAGATAACTAGCTGTTGCCCGCGACTCCGTACGCGTGGAATTTAGGAAAGTTTCATGAAAATCGATCCATACAATTACATTCATACAATCCAACATTAACCAAACATCCAAATAATAGAGCATGGATAGAAGACCGAGGAAACGTTCGCGTTGCTCGGCCAACAGTTTTAAGTATTTTATTATGTCGCGCGTAATTCTTTTTTCGTCATATCTCCTAAGATATTCATTTAAATTGCATGCTGTAAAAAGCAGTTATAATCTATATTAAACGTGTAAGCTATCTAAGGTATTTAATTTGATAAAAAAGATTACTATATACACATAAATAGCTTTTGAAAACACCCTATTGAATTTGATAATTTTTGCGACATTATTACGGGTACAGCGGGTTTCCCTTGAAAGATAGACATATCGCGGACTTTTTTAAAGAACTATAGTTAAGAAACAATTCCTCCATACATTAGTTTGTTGTACCTCACATAGATAAGGCGGCGTTTTCATTTATAGCTCGCATGCGTCCGAGTTTCTCGGAAAATTTAATCATATCTCATCCAATATACAGCAAACCCCAACAAATTATGCAAAAAAAGCCATCCTCTTGAACCATTCTATCTATTAAAAACCGCATCAAGATCCGTTGCGTATTTTTGAAGATATAAGCTCACATAGGGACATACATACACAAATTACGACTTCGTTGTATAAGAAGTAAAGTAATTATAATTATAATAAATAAAATAATAAAGATAAAGATTTACGGTCTTATTCATAATGACTTATCGGAGGTTTAAAAGTTCGCTAAAATCGGTTTGCAAAAATTGTCAAAACTTGTTATTCATAATAGTCTTTTTACGCTAAAACGTTTATTATCTCTCCAAAAAAATATCCGTTTAAACCTCCGATAAGTCATTATAAATAAGACCGTTAGATTCGAAGGAATTCTTAAATAGCTTTTTCTGGTGCACGCGTAACATTACACATTATAGCTCTGCTTATTTAATTACTTTAGCTGTGTTTTAGTGATAACTAATACATAAACTTTAACGAATAAAATAATAAGCTATAAGAAATTTAAAATACTGGCTCTAAAAGGAAAATAAAAGATTTAATCATGATGTTTGCTCAATGAAACATGTAGTAATGCCGCCTAATGTGACGATTTAACGCGTATTCTCAGCAAGTAGACGATGTTCCCCGCGTCAGCTAAGCCAGCTTTCGACCCACGTCACCGGATTAACTGCCTGTAACAGTATGTCAGCCGGTCAACCGGCTAAGATTTACGCATCTGTTTTCATTCTCGTTTTTAAAAGATTTGATGCCTCGCAGCCGCCATTAATTTAAATATACAAATAAGTATTTTATCTCAAGCCATGGTATTTTATTTTCTTACTTTCATGATTTATATAACACCAAGTGTTGCCCGCAACTTCGCACGCGTAGAATCTAAGACCTTGTCCAGAAGGGGCGAATTCGCCGCGATTCTCGACTAGCGCGCGATACACGCGAGTCGAGAATCGCGATACTAGGGACGCCTTGTTGCGTCCAGTTAACGCGCGAACACTAGAGCGAATTCTAAAGCTAGTACTGAATTCCTCCCCAAATGCTCGCGCGTTGGTACGCACCTTGTGGACGCAACGGTCGCGCGTAATACGCGCATGAGAATGGACAAGGTCTAAGAACCTAACCCCAACCAAATATGAAAAAGAAACATCTTCTTGAACCACTCTATGTCTATTTTAAAAACTGCATCAAAACACGGTGCGCAGTTTTAAAGATATTAGATCAGATATACATACAATCATGTCGTGGTCGTGACAGAGTAAGGCTTATAATTTGTTAATATTACCGGGACTATAATCACGTTAATAACTTAAAAAGGCACAATACCTTTGCTCCCGACGTGTCGACCCGACGACCCGTGACCACGATCGATGCAACTCGGTCGAAACGTCGGGAGCAAAGGTATTGTGCCTTTTTAAGTTATTAACGTGATTAAAGTCCCGGTAATATTAACAAATTATGAGTTCAAATCGCGTAAGTTTAAAATCAATAAGAGTAAGACTTTCAGTGCTGGTGCAATTTTCTTCCCAGTGTAATTTAAACAGACAACATAATCACACAATATTTTTTGAGAAAGAAGAACTTACAAATAAAATGAATAAAATATTCATCGACATTCCTCAAGCTAAGCATATAATAATTAAACTTGTTTTATATTATGGGTACCAAAACACAGAAACACTTCATAAACAACGTTTCTTTTGTAAATACACTTATATTACATAGTAAATACTTACTATATACTATACTTACGACGAGCTTTTATCGTAAACTCATTAAGTCATTACCTACACGACAAAGTAATATTCGTAACAAGACCGCGCAAGAAACCGCCCATTCTTAATATTCGCTTACAAACACACAGAAGCGGTAGAGCCATTACACATTTATTAATAAGGTACTGACGAACTATCTTTAGTGGGTTTAGGTGTAACGGGAAAAATACCTGTAGTTATAAAATTACACAATTACACCTAATGACTGCTGAATAAAAATGTAGAACGTTTTTGCTGACAACATGAAATACAACGCTTCTTAATTGTAATTTGTACAAAAAATATACAGAAGAATTTTTCGAGATTCGCCTTTAATCAGCGATTCTAGACAGGTCCTGCTTTTTATAAAACTAAGTACTTATAATAAAAAATATTTATGCACATTTCAAACAACGTCCTATGGTCCTAAGCTAAGCCTACTACATGCTTGTGTTATGGGTAGGTACCTACCTAGCTATAACACAAGCATGAATAACCATAATGAAGGACCAGAATATGGATATAGATTACACTATTCTTTCGTAAATACTTACTTATAATACTAATTGCTACTAATAATTATTAATTTACATAGAAAACACGCAGACGCAATAGAAACATTAATTATATGCCAATTGTTAATATCACACGAATGATTGTACTGTGGGGATAGAAGTTGCGACCTGGTGAACAGCAGTCTGTCACATAAACCACTAGACTATGAGGTCCGACTAACGGCAGTTATTAAAAAAATTTAAATTGTAACTTTATATTATCAAACGATTGTAATTATAAATTGATAGGAAAGTGTGATTGAAACTTAATAAAAGATAATAATTTTGAGGCATTTATTTATAAATATGTCTTTACAAAACTATGACGCACAAAATAAAATTCTACCTTAAGAGGATACCAAAATAGCTTCATGCATTTTTCTTCGTACGAAGTTTTCATTTTTTCTTTAGATTGAATGGCTAGAGTTCTAATTTTTAAGTATATGTTTTTTTCAATATATAATCTAGGATCGCATAAACTTAGAAACGTGATTGAAAAAAGTTTTCTCGATATAAAATCTTAGCGAAACAACCACTTATTTTTTATTTTTTTCATTTATCGGTCTATTATTGCGTATTAACTAATGATATAACTTTCAAAACATAAGTAACTATTATATATAGAAACACGTAAACCGGAATAAACAAAAAAAATATTCCTAATTCTTCATTTTCTATACCTACTAGCTGTATTAATAGGTACATGTCGACGATAATATCGATGTAGGCCCTTAAATATGAAATCGCTTACAGCGCAATAATATTTTTTTGGAAGTTATTCTCAATGTGATATAATAATACAATGGAATTTAATTGAACCGTCTATTAATTAAGAATCATAAATATTTATAAGACAATTGCTATCACGGTGATAACTAATAGATTGTTGTTAAAACAATATAATATGGGTCATTATTTTATAAACTATTATAATAGACTTAAAAACACTTTTAATACGAGCCACATCCTTATTAAAAAATGTGAATAAATAAACAAATGCGTTTACCTAAAGTTGAACCCGTAATAACTTCAAGTATCCCCTATAGAGATCTTGTTATTTATAATTAATAAACACAAGAATTTCCCTATACAATTACTAACCGATAGCAAATGAATAGTCGTACCGTTCTGTTACTAGTCTTTCATCATCATATCATCATGCGCAACATGTCTTTTTATTCCATAGTCTTCTATTAGCCGTCATGTCTGTGTCAACTCTTCTTTCTTTCATGTCCTCTTTCACACAGTCCATCCATAGTATTTCAATGATCAATAAATAGATATTAAAATTTGATAAAGTTTTAATAGATTAAAATTATTTTTATTTTAAACTATAATTGCTGAAATACAATTTATATGTATATTTATCCACAAAACGTTTTCCATAATGATAAGCGACTCGTATCTCTACTATATATTATAATATTAAAATTAAGATTACTAGGTAGTACACCTAGTAATCTTAACTTTAATATTAACAAGAAAATAGCATTATTTTATTCAACATACAAATTTATTTTACACCTGGTGCTACAAACAAGGTATCATCATGTCACGTGAAATCACGTAAATTAGGCGGAATATCTACTAATCCCGAGATAAAACGTTTAAGCTTCTGACGTAAAATCTCGTATGAAAGTAGCTTTATATGCTTAAAATATTAGTATTACTTTTACTTTTGAATTATAAAGACGTTCTTATACCTTGTTTATTTACAGCTCTTCTATTTATGTAAAAATTTGGTTAAAAACCCGTTTTCAAAATATACACACATATATCATAGTAGAAATATTATGTTACCGGCTAACACTCACTGTTTTGGGATGATAATATTTCTAATATGACTCAAATTCACAAAAATTTCGATACGAAAATATATTATCATAGTATAAATTTAATGATGAAGTTTATTAATTTTAATTAAATGGCATTGAAAGTGTGTTTAGATCGTAGCAGCTGGTGCTCTATATTGTCTTCATACCTCTATGGTAAAAAGACGTGAAGGTATGACGATGATAAAAAGCATATTTAAGTTGTAGGTAATATGCCAAGATACCTGGTTAGTATAGTAGACCAAATATCCGTCCAAAGTGAAGGAAACCGGTGCCCAACCGTAGCACGTAAAATGGGTTGAGAAGCAGGAGTTATATGTTTTATATTCTACTAGCTGATGGCCGCCATTTCACCTTTGTTATACCGAACGTTACTAAATTAAAAAAACCATCCACTTTAACCGGTCTATCTACTTAAAAACCGCATCAAAATCCGTTGCGTAGTTTCGAAGATATTATTATAAGCTCACATAGGGATATACACACAAAAATAACGATTTTGTTTTATAATCAGTAATGATAACGATAATGAAACGTATTTTTCAAATTGGCGCTGGTATATTTCAATATCCATCCATGGTATGTGTATGTTGTACTTTTTTATTCATATGCTTGGAACATGAGATGTCGCGAGGGTATCGACGCAGGTGTCGTCCCATACCAAAGGCCGACCCAACTTCCAAGGCAACAATGACATACCGTCCAGTCTCTTCCCGTCGTTGCGTACCAGACCATTGGGTTCAAGTACAGCTGGTACCTCAGCGGCGACAAGAGCACGACGAAGAATGTCATTTATACTGGCATGACGCGATTTGCGCCCGGCGCTTCTGCTGCAACTTAGGCCATGGTGTCCGAGGCTGTCGACCGAATCACCATAATGGCATCGATGCGGAGAAATGCACGATGCTCCCAAACGGAGGCAAGTGGCAATACGGAAGGTCGTGTCATCTAACAAGGTACCTATGTTGGGTGACGGGAGTGCCTGTATCCATAACCCAGATTCTCATTTCCCCACAGCCAGTAGGCGAGCGCGCTCCACGGCATTACCAGCAGTAGATAGTAAGTAATCTCTGATATTACTGCAGAGCGGCGCACTGCCTCTGGGAGGAGAGGTCTCTAGGCAAATCGGTGCTTATGCATTCGTCCACATTGCCGGAGAGCATGAAGTTCATCAAAGCCGTTAGCTCCCCCAACAGCGCAGTGCCAGATTCCCCGACGCCTGGACCCACTAGATCTTTTAGGTGTTGTGGTTTTAAGCTGTCGAGGCCCCCAGCAGAGCCACCGCGGAAGGAGCCTCGAGAACGTCCTTGGCTGTGACGCTGAGATGATCCATGTCAAAGCCCGGTGGATCAGGAAACGCGAGGTCAGAAGCTGGTGGTGGATGCTTGCCCCGAAGACTGCTAAGCGTCTCCAGAGAGCAAGACGCCACCACATCACTGCTAAATAAAAGCTTTGACGCGCCCCGAATGTCACCATCCCTTAATTTGCTTTCTACGTATGCATAGAAAGAATTATTGTGAAATTTGTTAGTATGTTCAGAATCATGGGATGGGTATTTGGAATTTTGTTTAATTTGTTGAGTAAGCGTATTTCCAACAGTCTGAGGATTTTTAATGTGTAATATTCTGTACGGGAAGGTGAGTAATTGTTCCCAAGCAGTACGAGAGTTCTCCCGCACTACAAGACCTATACATACAGCTAAACTTTGAGCTACTGTAGGTTTTGCACCACGAGGAATTCTCTTTAAAATTGGAACAGAATTTTTTAATTTTGATAAACTTTCCCAGAAAGGAATTTGGTTGGATGGTCTTGTAGTTGTTGACACATTAGATTGGCTTTGGGTTGAAAGTGCGTTCAGATCTTTGTGTACTTTACCTGAATGCACTCTCAGACCATGCTCACCTTTTAAAAAGCGAGGCTGGGAACAATTGGGGCAGCGTGTCACATACTTCCGTATTGTCACTCTGTCCTGAATTATGCAGCATTAATTTAGTTATAAACTGTTGAGACACAAACTTTACGTAAACACGATTTCTTATAAGTATAATAATAACTATAGTAAATAAATTTATCAAAACCAACAAAACATAAATATTGTCCATTATTATACAAATGTTCTTGGTGAAGTCCACGTACTTTGATCATTAAAGTAAAAGCAGATACCGCTTCTAGTGTGACTCCAAGTAAATAGCTTTGTAATTGAAATATCATATTTACCCATTTATTATTTTATGGCATGCAGTAATAGTTGTCTTGAATTAGTCTATTGGTTAAATATCATGTGTGACAGCTATGTGCAAAATGTGTGCAATATGTAAGATTCTCCAATTTGTTGGCACAGTTTGAAGGTCTTACTTGCCTTACGCTGTATAGACCGGGAATAAGTTTTATTTACATTTGTTCTTCTTCTCTGTTCATTATTCAGTACAATGAAGTGAAAATTGCAATAAATTTCTGCCTATCTTATAACATTTTAATATATATAATATTTTGCCAATTAATTTTCATGACATGACATTGACGTTTTTAGGGTTTTTCAATGTTTATAATATGTCAATATTTATGGTCTTATTCATAATCACTTAGCGGAGCTTCAAAAGTTCGCTAAAATCGGTTTGCGAAAATTGACAAAACTTGTTATTCATAATAGTCTTTTTACGATAAAACGTTTATTATCTCTCCGATAAAATCTCCGTTTGAACCTCCGATAAGTCATTATGAATAAGACCATAATGTTTATCTATGGGTGTATAACGCTACATAGCTATTACATCTTTCCTATTTCATATCTTTTTTAAAAATATTACAATACCAATCATATGTCTTACGTAACATACTCGTACATTACTTACAATTTTCTTACTGAGCGTAAGAAAATTGTAAGTAATTTTGTAACGAAATTTTGTACATTTTACACATACCATAATGTTGTTACGCAAATAAAATTAAACATTTATTACGAAGTTTAACGAACTTTGTTAGAAAACAACGATTTCTACTTATTTAATTTAACGTGGTTAATAATCGTGTTAACATTGTCGTAACTGCGTTCACGTTTTTGCATTTTTTGTACCTATTTATTTGATTATGCTATGAAATCGAACTAGCCGCCGCCCGCAACTTCATATGTGATATGTGTAAAATTTGAAATAGCAAACCTAAGCAAATTATACAAATCCTGTTGAAACTTTTTATCGATAAAAAACTCCATCAAAATCCGATGCGTAGTTTTGAAGATATATAAGCTCACATCCTGGACCTACAAAAAGAACTACTAAACGGCATCGTTTTAAAATTAGTAAAAATATTAACCTTCCTCGTGATCCACTCTTTTAAAATTATCTGCAACAAGATCCATTTTGTAGTTCCAAAGATTTAAACACACATAGGAACATACAGAATCTGTGACTTAGTTTTATAATAACTGAAGATAATTAATATTATTAATAATACAAGTGTCACCACCCCATCTCGTTCCAAGGGTGCTGTAAAAGTCAGCTAATGGTTATTGCACACAGTTAACATCTTCTGTGAGAGACGGAATCCTCGAAAATAAACCTAATAAACCCTGTGTCAACACGCCTGGTCAGCGCGGCACAGTAGACCATAATCCCTCCCAAAGTGGAGGAGGCCCGTGCCCAACAGTGGGACGTAAATGGAGTGGAGAAGAGAAGAAGAAGAAAGATAATTAAAGTTTATGTTCGTATACTACAATGTAATGACTGTTTTTTTTTTTTTGTAAAGGGTTGCTCATTTTCGCAACTTTTTATGTACACCAGTGCTACTTAAGTAACAACCTAATAAAGTCGTTTTATTTCAATTATTGCCTTCATCGATGTGTTTTATCTCAGTTTGAATGCAGATCTACTCAATAATTATTACATTCAATTTATTCGCCATCACGGATTCAGGTACCTCTCCATTTAATTTGTCGTTCGTTTATAAGATTCATTGATTGTTCATACATTTCTACATCTTTGTTTATCAGTTTAGCATAATCTTTACTCCTTTCATTTCATTCCATTTCATTTAAATATGACCATCTTTGTCATTGTTGTCTTTAAATGAATTTGCAGCCTCTGTCACAAAAACTTAATAAGGTTTTCCCACAACTAAAGCAATAATTGCATGTATACACTCTTTCTCTACAATATGGCATTAAAATTATAAAAATCGATGTATTTTTCAAGAAGGAAAGAACGCACTACGTAACATCTTTTTATAAAGATTTTGTAGGTAAAATCTGGCTGAACCTGTGGACTAAACTATATTTATCCCTTTCGGCGCGGCGCTCGGGAATAAGGTAACAATACCTACTACGAAAAAAAATTGGAACTGTAGACCCCTCTTAGTACGCAAAACAAAAACTTCGTGTTTATTAAGACACTTGGCCAGAGGAATAAAGAGTTTTCCACACTTATGGTATATGTAGACTATGTAGAGTCGAGAACAAGATGCAATTTTGTCGTAGATTAAACTTTATTTTGGTCGAATCAGACTTTAAAATTGTCGAATTGAATTTATTACTATCTATCTCTACCTCATCATCATCATAACATCACGCTTTTCCCATGGGGGTAGGCAGAGACTATAGAGCGCCATCTAAACATACTTCCTTGGCTTCGTCCACACTCATACATGCCCGACGGTTGTAAGTGCTACGCACTTAACCCTTTTGGAGTGTCCCGGCGATAGCAACGGAGTATATTTTTCTCGAGCGTCCTCTCCCAGCATTTCCACTTACCTCCGCCGTGTTTATGCCTTTCGAAAATCGTCTCTCATTCATCCTCTCCACATGACCAAGCCACTTAAGCATACTTTTCTCCACCTTAGTCACTACATCCTCTTTCAGACCACAACGTTCTCTTATAACTTCATTTCTTAATCTATCTTTCAAAGTTACACCACACCACAAATAGTTCTAAAAGAGCGCATCTCTACAGCATTTATTCTATTTTCGTGCTTCATACCTCTACGAGTATTGAGTTAACAATCATATTTCCGCTTGTATTATCTCTTTATTTTTTTAATAAGATGAAGTCCATTGTACAGCGATACTTATTCTTTTATTTCTGCATCACTCAAGCCTTTTGAAGTACGTTCATAAATATGCAAGTCTAAACTTGTTGAGGCAAGTTGTTGTACTTTAAAAGTTTATACTGGAATATCAAGAGAATAGGCGAAAGCAACCGCCTGTATTGAAAGCCTGTAGTAAAGTTACCTTACAACATTGGAAACTTAATAAATATTTCTGGGTATCAGCATGAATTCAATCCCAACTAGGTATAATTTCTCAAGTCTCTATAGCCCATACTTGATCTTTACTAATAGGTATTATAATTGCGAAAGTACATCTTTCTATCTGTTACTGTTTCAAGACCGGACTACTCAATTGATTTCGATTAAATCTATCCAGTCACAGTCCAGAATTTGAAAATGAATGTAAGGTACTCAGAATGCAAATAAGTTAATTTTAAATACCACAAATACGAAGATGCGAGCATCAGATAATTAATGAGACTAATATTACAAATAGGTAACGTTGTATTTTTGTGTATTTATACCAATTAAACTCATAAACGGATTTCGATAATTTTTTCACCATTTAATTATAACTCAATATCGCCAAAAGTGGCGGTTAATACATTTTGCCTTTCCAGCGTCGATATAATAAAAAAATAAATAATGTAGCATACATTATCCCTGGGTAATACAGGCAAATTTTTATTAAAAAAAAATCTTTGAAATAAATTTTACTCGTGCGAAGCCAGAACGGGCTGCTAGTTTAATATAATTGTATAATGTATTGTATTTCAGAGCAGCAATTGCCTCGAAGTAAACTGCCTGACTTAAATAATTTTAGTCTACTTTCGTATTGAAATTTTCGTGAGTTTGAGTCATATTAGAAATATTATATTACCGGCTAACACTCACTGTTTTGGGGTCGACATCTTCGATCCCAAAACAGTGAGTGTTAGCCGGTAATATAATATTTCTAATTTTAGTCTACGTTGTGTAACATTATTTTTTTTAAATAGAAGCCAGATATTATCAAGTGCAATAATCGCGTAATCTGATATTTAAGTACTACAAACATTATTACACACCGTTAATTATGATTAACGGTGTGTAATACGTAATACGTGTAAACGGTGTATAATATTATATTACAAGCTTTATTTTATTATGATAAAATAAAGCTTGTAATATAATATTGTTACGAACACACAAAACACAAAGGAGCTAGCGCCATCTAGCAGCAACTAGTAAAACTAATTAAAGAACCGAACAGAGTGAAACCCCTATTAGATACTAGATGGCGTTAGAGGAACTACCGTACATGCGCGAACCTTCTAGAAACATTCGTTCCGGGCGATCACGTTCGCGCACAGTCGGGAACATTCTGGAATAGTCTGGAACTCGTCTCGGCGCATATAAATAGCGGCAGGGGGCGAGCCCGGGCAGTTCATTTCGAGCTACGATACGAGGCGACTTCGAGAGCGAAAACAAGTGATCAAGAGTGATACCAGTGAAACCTACAACTTGGCTACGATCTAGGACATTGTTAGTGCTTAGTGTTTGGACCTAGTGCTTAGTGTTTTGACCTAGTGCTTAGTGTGTAACTAGTGCTAGTGAATAAAGTCTTCTAAAAGAGTCAGCAGGTCTTTCTCTCCAAATCCTTCGAACCCTAACACGTAACAATATTATGCATTATCTAACATATTTATATAAATTTTGTTTTTAATTTGCTGGTGCTATTTATAACCTTAAGCATACAACAACTTTCATAAAATAAATAAAAGGAATCAAAACACATAAACAAAAATCTCTACAACTAAATAGATAGCCTTAACGTGCTACAAAGTTAGTACGACCAACATAAATAATATGACTAAAGCAAGTTTAAAATAAACTATTTTATGAAAAGAAGTACCCTGTCCAATAGCGCCCGACTTATCGAAATCATATTTCAGAGACGTGAGGGCAATGTAACTTTACCCTTTTCTAACGCATTGTCGTTTAAGCCCCGTTTAAACAGTCACATCGAATCATCACCATAATCATTTATGATATACATCTGACGGAATTTCTGGACGTGTGTTTCTCGACAAAACAAAAAGGGGTGTCATACATGCAATGAAAGCTCTCAAAGATATTCTTAAAATATCTTCATTCGGGAATAACCGTTAATAACGGAATACTTATGAGGAATCACTTAAACGGCAAACACATCTAAGTTGTTTTAGATTAAAATAGTATTTTATATAGTATCACTGCTACAGGAGGAAAATCTTAGCGTCTTAAAAATTCTTATATGTAAACTAGAAACAAAATCTGAGGATAACTAAAAACCACCTCCCATTTTTGTAAAAAAATTAAAGATAAGAGTAAAATAGAAGAGTTAAAAAGAATATTCTTATAGAGAACATCTCGTGATATTAACTTTAGTGTGAACGAAGCATCACCCTTTTCTAAAGTATTGTCTATATCACATTGTCACGAACACGCGGCGACACGAGATATTCGATGAGATATAACTTTATTCTTGTAATATTTCTACGTGATTCATGTTGTTATAAAAACAAGAATAGACAACACATTTATAGGATAAAAGCAAATATCATAACAAAAAATGAATGCCATTGTGGTCCCAATAGCGCAAAGTAGCTTTTGACTCAGACGTTTGTAAGGCGCAGCCGTTGTAAAGCGAAAACCCGCTAAAATATTGCATTTTACTTATACATTTTTGTGACTTACCTATATTGTTTTTATAAAACTTAATAGGTTATTAAATAGTAGCAATTTTAGCAATGTTAATGAAGTATATTATTATAACATTATTTACAAACTTAGGTTTTAAGTGAAGATTATTAATTTAATTAATTAAGTATGTAATCTCATTTCAATAGCTACCATAATTATATATTTTTTTTCTCTTTCTAGCCTTTTTATTATAATCTAATATCTCTGTTGGAGGAAGTGGTTAACAATAGGTTAAATTAAAGGACGTTGTATTCTTGAATAGCTTTATTTAGATTCTTTATTTTTAGTACAGTACATTTTTAATGGCTTCCAGTTGGCAATCGTCGTGGAAAGGGAAGAATGCGTTACACGTCATTTTGACAATTCACACTAATCATTTTATTGACACTGACATCTAATCTACCAATCAATAAAGAGTATATAGTTAACTAAGAAAGCCAGTAGAGGGCGCATGGTAAATGGAAATACAGATTATTAATATTTACCACAGATTACAACACGCCTCCTTAAATTTATAATCTGGATTTTACACCACTTACATTACAAAAAAATATTAATACAAAAACATTTCCTATTTATTTTAAATTAGTTTTAACTGTAATCTATTTTTCAAGAATTTGGATTTATCTAAACTTTTTGTCAAAATGTCTGCTAAGTTAAACTGAGAATCAATTTTTACAATATCAATTAAACCTTTTTCATAATTTTCATTTATATAATGATACTGCACTTCAATGTGCTTTGAATTCTTTGTAAAATTACCATATTTAGCAATTGAAATAGCACCAGAATTATCTTCATACAATTTTATTGGTTTATCAAATTTTAAACTGAACGATTCACTCAACAAATTTCTAATAAAAAGTATTTCAGTTACAGCTTCTGACAAGGCAACATATTCTGCAAAAGTTGAACATTTAGTTACAGTACTTTGTTTATGGGTTTTCCAAAAAATTAAGTTTCCAAACAATCTAATTACAAAACCTGTTGTAGATTTCCTGTCTATATTGTCTCCTGCATAATCAGAATCTACCATACAATCTAATGTGTCAGTGTCCGCATCGTTACAATATGTTAACTCTAAATCCTTAGTTTTATACAAATATTTTAATATTCTTAATGCATATTTATAATGTGTTTGACTATAACAACTTTGATATCGACTTAAATAATTAACACTGTATGCAATATCTGGCCGAGTGCCTGTACTTATATACAACAATTCTCCTATTATATTTCTATACTTAATACTACTATCTACTTCTGAAGCTTGTTCTAGTTTTAAGTTTGTTTCCATTGGAGTATCGTACAACCTTGTATTTTTCAGATTATATTTCACAGCCAAAGATTCAATATATTTTGTTTGACTTAAGGTCATTCTATTTCTTTTATCACTGTAGTTAATATCTATGCCTATATATGTTTTAATTTTTCCTAAATCTTTCATAAAAAATCTCTTCATTAAACTAACTTTTATCTTGTTTATTTTCTCTTTATCTTTACAACAGATTAGAAGGTCATCGACAAATATCAATATATATATTGCATCTTTGCTTGTATTATTAACATATAAACAGTGATCAAAATTACTTCTAACAAAATCTAATTTTTTAATAAAATCATTAAAACAATCATACCACACTCTGGGGCTTTCCCTTAGACCATAAAGTGCTTTCTGTAATTTGTAAACCTTATTATCCCCTGTTTCATAACCTTCTGGTTGATTTATATAGACTTCTGATTTTACATGTCCATTTAAAAATGCTGTTTCAACATCCATTTGCTCTACAATTAAATTATTTTTACAACTATATGATAACAAAATTTTTAAAGTTTGCATTTTGCCTACTGGTGAATAAACATTATCAAAATAATCTTTCTGCTGAAATCCTCGTACAACTAACCTAGCTTTATACATATTAATGCTTTTCTTTTTAAATATCCATTTAACATCAATTACCTTTTTATCTTTTGGCCGTTGAACAATTTGCCATGTATTATTTTTATTTAAACTATTTATTTCAGAATCCATCGCTATTTTCCATTGTTTGCAATCTTGGGAGTTTATCGCCTCCTCAAATGTATTTGGTACATTTGCATCAACATAATTAACATAAATAAAATGTGATACTGGATTACCATACCTAGATACAGGAATTATCTTTCTCTTTGACTTTTCCTCTGTTACCATCTCATCCCTATCATTAGTTAAATTATCATCAAAAATATTAACAGGATCATCAGAACTTAACTCTTTTGCATCAACAAAATCATCATCACTACCAGTTATAGGTAATTCAGTAGTAATATCTAAAGACCTTTTATTTTCTGTATCCCTATCCTTGTTATCATCTAGCTTTTCTAAACAAATTAACTGAGTATTTTCTTCAACTACTTGTACATGTCTAGCGTTTATTATCCTATTATTTAATAAAATTCTATAACCATTTTCATTGTAACCTACTAATACTCCTAGTTTAGCTTTATCGTCCCATTTACTTTTTCTTAAAACTTCAGGAACCCTGACATAAACTCTACTTCCATAAATCTTTAAATGTTCTACATTTGGTTTGACACCAAAAAATATTTCATAAGGAGTTTTGTTCTCCGCTGTATTAGCAATAGTTCTATTCTTTAAATATGCTGCTGTTTTTATAAATTCAGGCCAATATCTTTTATGAATTTTAGCTTCCCTCATTAAACATCTACCTATGTCCATAGCAGATCGATTATACCTTTCCGCTACTCCATTTAATTCATGGACGTAAGGTGGACAAGGTAATAACTCTATTCCCTTTTGTCTAATGAAATTATAAATGTCTCGATTTAAATATTCCCTACCATTATCACATTGCAATTTCTTTATCCGTTTGTTAAATTTATTTTCTACTAAATTAACAAATTCTATAAAACAACTAGCAGTTTCCGCTTTACTTTTGATACAAAAAATTCTAGTACATTTACTGTAATCATCTATAAAAGTCAGAAAATATTTTTCTCCACCATAGCCTGTTGTACTATGTGGACCATTTAAATCTGTATGAATCAGTTCTAAAATCTCTGTTGTTTTAGTTCTACTATTTTCAAAAGGTACATTAGTCATTTTACTTTGAATACAGTTTGAACACTTCATTTCTCTGTTTTCAATCTTTTCTGGCAAGCCTACTAGTAATTTGTTATTAACTAACTTGTTTAAATATTGAAAATTTACATGTCCAAGTGCCCTATGCCATTTTTCTTTAGCAGTTAATTTTGTTGAATTTATGTAAATCTTATTGCAATTTATTTCTGAAACAAAACTTTTTATACAGTACAAATCATTTATTTTGTTAGCAACAACTACTAATTCTCTCAACTGGTTATAAATTTTTGCATTTTCATCTCTTGCTACTATAGTGCAAGTTTTAGTTATCTTTGAAAAACTTAACAAGTTATGCTTGATACCTTTTACATAATAAACATTTTTTAGATCTATAAATTTCTCTTTATAATAATTTTTAAAGTATATTTTAACAGTGCCAACTTTGGTTGCTTTTAGTATATTACCATCTGGCAGTTTCACATCAATTGGTATTTTTAAATCCACATAATTTTGAAAAAATCTATCTGTCTTTATAATATGATCTGTACACCCACTATCTAATAACCAATTTATTTCATTTCTTTCATAAGAATCCCTTCTTACCTGGTTTATTTCCGGGTTCACCTGGGCTGTCCAGGACTCTGCTACAAAGCCGTCCTGATGAGATCTTGTTGATTCACCTCTTGGATGACCTCGACCTCTGCTCCGTTGATAACCACCTGTGTTGTACCCATTCTGTATTCCTTGACGATGTTGGTTGTTTGGATTTCTTCCTTGATAATTGTGTTGCTTTTGATTATTTTTCTTATTATGCCAACATTCTTTCTTCAGATGGCCTGTCTTTCCACAGATAAAGCATTGTACTTTAGCTTTAGTTATGAATGTACTCATATTATTCTTCTTGTTCGAATCACTAGTAGTCAAGTTTTTTTCTTTGATTTTAGACTTCACATAGTCAACTGTTCTTTGTTCTTCTGGAATTATGTCAATAAAATCTCCAATGTAGCTGTAACTTGGAGGCAAAGCTCTGAGTATATACCTCATTTTTTCTGATTCATTAAGTGTTCCACCAGCAGTTTTAAAATCGTTGACAGCCTTTTCAAATTCCACAAAAAAATCTTCTATTTTGTCAAAGTTGCTTAGCTTGATTTCCTCAAGTTTTCCTCTGTAAATTATTTGCATAGCAGTAGACTGGGTGATGTACATTTGGTCAAATTTGTTAATCATGTCGTAGGCTGTAGTACATTGACCAATATATTCTAGCTGTTTATCCGAAATTGTGCTTATGATGATTGTTCTTGCTTTTAAATCCAATTTCTTCAGTTCGACATCTTGAATAGTACTTTTAGCCGGCATCTTGGTTATGGCGGCCATGTGACATTCTTTGTACTCCAATAAAGTCATTAATCGCAATTTCCAGCTTGAATAATTAATTCCGTCGAATATTGGAATCAAAATATTCTCTATTTTACCTTGGTTGTTCATCTTGGCAAACGTTTCGTCTTGATTATTATGGATGTAAAATGTCTTCTTATGGCGCGGTACTCGCGTATTTCAATTTCTTCTTTACAACCCTAATAACCTTTGTAACCACGCTCTGCTACCATGTTGGAGGAAGTGGTTAACAATAGGTTAAATTAAAGGACGTTGTATTCTTGAATAGCTTTATTTAGATTCTTTATTTTTAGTACAGTACATTTTTAATGGCTTCCAGTTGGCAATCGTCGTGGAAAGGGAAGAATGCGTTACACGTCATTTTGACAATTCACACTAATCATTTTATTGACACTGACATCTAATCTACCAATCAATAAAGAGTATATAGTTAACTAAGAAAGCCAGTAGAGGGCGCATGGTAAATGGAAATACAGATTATTAATATTTACCACAGATTACAACAATCTCTATTAAATGTTTTAGTTTTATTTTATATCCTCTCTCTCTCTCTCCTCTCCAGCCCATTTACGTCCTACTATTGGGCACGGGCCTCCTCCACTTTGGAGGGATTATTGTCTACTGTGCCGCGCTGACCAGGCGTGTTGGCACAGGGTTTATTTTCGAGTTTTCCGTCTCTCACAGAGGATTTTATCTGTGTGCAATATCCCTTAGCTGACTTCTACAGCACCCTTGGGAGGAGATGGGCTGGTAACACTTGTATTCTTAATCCGTCACCACACGGAATACCTATTTTATATCAACTGACTATAATTAAAAACTATGCATAGTTTAAATATTATAATTATTAGTTCAGTCATTTGGTCTAAAAAATAAAGGGTGCCTGGAAAGTTGGGTATTCATTCTATGGAACAATATTTAACCTTCGTATAATTAAAGTAAATAATACACGTTGGTGTGGATGTATAATGGTTTACGGCGCTCGTACGCAGAAACTATTGATTTTAGGGAAAAAAAGATTATGACATAATTGTAGGAAATTTCCTCTACTTGTATTTTGTTCAAATATGTTTTCTTTGTAAAATGCGTCGGAAAGGAGTTATTATAAAAAAACTGAATTTGGGCACCATTTTTTTCAATATGGCGGCGCAAATGGGCAAAATACGAGGTGGCAAAGTTGAAATTTGGAAAGAGCACATAAACATCTATAAAATTACCAATTTTCAAAACTCCCGGAAAACTTTCCAGGTAAAAATACTATATGACTGAGCTACGAGTAAAATACAAGTAAAATACGAGTAAAATAAGTAGCTATACGAGTAAATAAACAACTATCTTTGTTTCAAAGAGTCCTTTGTATTAACTAATTCAAGTACATTTCTTACGGTTGGACAACCTAAAAGCACTGAATACGCTGTACTCCTAAGTACCTAAAGTAAATATACATAATGTTTTCCCTAACTTATTGTAGTAAGTTTGTTCTAAGCTCGTGTAAGTTCTAGCCATATCTTAACCGTGAACATCAAATAGCTTGACTTGATCATATAAGTTTCTCTACTTAGAAATTTTTTAAAATATATAACTCACCAGTTTAGTACATAGTAGTGTTTATAAGTCTAATCGGATAAACGTATTATCGTATTATATTGATATAACGTATTATATTGTTGGTGCAAACCGCTCAATAGATGGCGTTGTACACAAAACATTGCACGATGTTTAACTCACATTGAGAAGGTTGTAGTGGAAGATTTGGTAAACATATGCGGGAACCATGATAGCTCAGATGGGAGAGCAACGGATCGGTATTCCGAGGTCGTTGGTTTAAGTCCCGCTCATGGTTATCATTTTCACTATAATTTAGTTTATTTAGTAAAAGCATAGCAAGTCAATTGCAAAAATTAATAAATTAATGCGGATAAACGTACCTATTATTTTTTGACCTAATTCACATTGGTACCGATTCTACGTGCACAACTAAACTTGACTAAAAATGAAAATTGATAGTGTCAATAACACATTTCGGCAACCGTTACATGAACCACTCAACCACGAAGCTCGTCATATTCATTATATCAAGATCATTGCTTATGTTTCAACATATCTGATGACAAAGAATTAGACCAGCAGTGGTATTCAGTAAGAAAAAGTGAAGTGAATTTTCGGTGAATCTTGATCACGTGACAGCGCTCCTCTATTTTTATTGTAGAAGCGCTGTCACGTGATCAAGATTCATCGAAAATTCACTTTACTTTTGCTTATTGAATACCACTGCTGTTCCCTATCAACACCGGCTTAGACCAGTTCCCTATCAACACCGGCTCTTGTAGTAGCTCCGGACCTCCTAATACTACAACAATACCTTATATCGTTTTAATACTGTAAGAATAATAAGTAGGTACAGATGATTTCTATAGTTGCCGTCTTAGCTCTGTGGTAGTTCAAAAGTATGCGATTGAAAATCCCGGTAACCTATGTAAATTATTGCATTGTTAAATTGTCGTCGATCCTTAATGTGTGCAAAACAAATCAATCGGATTGTAACAAGTTGGTGAAAATTACTTTTGGAAATATCGCCACATGAAGACTTAGATTAATACATAAATAAATAGATACGGAAGAGGCTAATAAAAACGTGCATAAATATTTATAAATATTTCTGTATTAGGCTTAACAAGAATTTAACAGCATTTTTTTTACAACTGCGAATTTAAGCTTTTAATCTCTGCATTGCGTCACACTGAGCAGAATGAGAATTATCGGCTTTCCAACTGATAAACATAAACGAATGAGCCGGACTCACTCAATAATCTCATTGTATATGGAAAATTGATTATAACTGTTAGTGTGCTGAATAAATAAACGTTTTCTGGGATTATAACAGTTGGTATTTAATATTGTGGTAATGAGAAATGCCTTTGTCAAATGATAAATTTGCTTTGGTCATCCATCCATCTATCAGTCTTTTCCCGTCCACTGTTGAAATAGGCCTTCCCCCATAGAATGCCACAACGCGTGGTATTGTGCTGCTTGCATCCAATGGCTCCCGAGACCTTAACGATATTGTCGTTGACCACTTGACGTGTTGACACAGGGTCTATTTTCGAGTTTTCCTTCTTCAGAGGATGTTATCTGTGTACAATATTCCTTAGCTGGTTTTTACAGCACCCTGGGAAGTATTATTCTCAATCCTTCACCACATGCACGTTATGAATTAAAAATTAGAACCTGAATTTGAATTGCATTAAAATTTTATTGGCACAATTTTAGGGCAATCCTAATTATAATTATAAATTTGGGCCCAATCACGTTTTGACATATAACACGACAGTTTTGTTTTGCAGTTGCAAGAAATATCTGTGTATATCCCAATCAACATTGTACTCACGTGCGAAAACTTTCTACCACAATTACCTGAGAGCTCAAGTGTCGAAAAATATATTGGAGTTGTTTTCCTTTGTTTCATCGATCTTTGAATCCCTCTCTTTCTTCAACATTTCTCCTACACCTAACAACTGTATCATAATTTCATTTACATTTACAACTGTATAATTTACTACCTACTGAAGAATAAAATATTTGTAACAAGAATAATAAAATCTGGTCATTGAAGTCTTCCTGATCCCAGCTTACTCAATCAACCCAAAGTTGAGTCAAGAAGCCAACACACACAACAGCAATTACTCAACATATGTGGACCTTCGGAGCCAAATTTGAAACCAGCATCGCAGAAAATTGGGATTAAAGAAGAAGGGTTTGACCAATCGTTCCAATCAAACTTCCTGTACCATTACATTTGTACTAATATCGTTTTGCATTCCTTATAGTAACAACGCGAGCATCGCGAGCACGCACCTACGCGAGGAAAAACCGTGAGTACCCTTGTTTCTTATAAACTATCGATATGACTAGTGAAAGTGCATCGTTGTCAGTTAAATCTCCGAGTGTAAAATCTCCGGGTGTAAATCGCGAATTAGTAAAAAAAAGAGGTACCCTCAAGGGTAGGTTAACATTGTTCGTTAAATTTTTAAACTCTTTCGGGGAAGGCGATTTATCACTAATGCAAAAATCAGAATTAAAATTACGTCATCAAGTAGCGAAGTCATTTTTAAGCGAATTTAATGATATTCAAAACGCGATAGAATGTTTGTCATCTGAAAGCGCAATTCTCGAGGAATTAGAAACACGTGAAAGTTTTGAGGATCTTTATTTTAAAGTCATGGCTACTGCCAACCGTTTATTAGACGACAAAAACGAGGAAAATGGTTCCAGGTGCAATGTTTCTAAATGTAAAAGTTCGAATTCGTTTGTTAAACTACCAGTCATCACGCTACCCACTTTTGACGGTTCCTATGATCAATGGCTAGAATTTAGGGATACTTATTTGTCTATTATTCATAATTCTAAAGACTTAGATAATATTCAGAAGTTTACCTATTTGCGGTCTTCATTAAAAGGAAATGCTTTGCAAGTAATAAAATCATTAGAGTTTTCATCTGAAAGTTATGACGTGGCATGGGAGTTATTACAGAACAGATTTAATAACAATAAATTATTAGTACATAATCACGTCAAGTCGTTATTTTCCATTCCTTCTTTAAATAAGGAATCGCCAGGTCAGGTTAGAAAGTTAATCGATACAGTTTTAAAAAATTTAAGAGCATTAAAATCATTAGGAGAACCCACGGAACAGTGGGACACGCTTATCATTTATTTAATTGTTTCTAAGTTAGATGTAGGTATTGAAAAAGAATGGGAATCATATAAAAATACCCACGTTAATTGTAATATATCGCAATCAAAAGTACAATTAAATGATTTGCTTAATTTCTTGAAGAACAGAGCAGACATGCTGGAGATGATAAAAGTCAATCATCCCAGTATTAAAAACACGCACAATGAAAGTAATAAATTTACTCAAAGTTATGTTTCTACAGAGGTAAAGAAGTTACCTTTGCAAAAGAAATATACCTACACATGCATAATTTGCAAAAACAATCATCCACTTTATGCTTGTCCACAGTTTCTTAGTTTAAATATAGATAATAGGATCAGTTTATTAAAAAACAAAAATGTTTGTAGCAATTGTTTACGCGCTGGACACTCGGATATTAATTGCTATTCGGGACCATGTAGGCGGTGCAATAAAAAACATAACAGTCTTCTATGCAAAGAAGAGGGTAGGGTTAGCAAGCAAGAACCTATGGTTCAAGGTTCAATTCCGGCCGTAACGCTCGACTTTCACCCTAACTCCTCAACATCACTACACGTCACTACATGTTCATCATCTACTAAACACAATGGTGAGATATCAAGCCACATTAGCACACACATATCAGATCAGGTTTTGCTATCCACAGCATTGGTAGAAATAGCAGATAGTGACAATAAATATCACAAAGCACGAGTACTACTCGATAATGGTAGTCAACATTCATTCATAACAGAAGCATTCTGTAAAAAGTTAAACATACAACCATTACAGTCCACTTATCAAATCACAGGTGTAGGTATGTCAATCGCACAGACAACACACTCATGTATGATTAATCTCAAATCACTAACAAGTAATTATATCGCACAAATTAATTGTTTAATATTACCTAATATTTGCAAAAAGTTACCTTCTTTAAATATAAACACAAAGAATATTATTTTACCGGAGAATATCATTCTCGCGGACCCAAAATATAGTATATCTTCTCAGGTAGATATATTAATAGGCGCAGACTTATTTTGGGAGTTGTTAAAAGGTGAAACCATTCGTTTGTCGAGTGGACCCTATTTATTAAATACGCATCTAGGATGGATCATTTCAGGTCCTATTTATTCAAATAAATTGCAGAATAACAGTCACATTAACTGTAATTTTACACAATCAATAGACTCACAATTAAAGAGGTTCTGGGAATTGGAAGAAATCTCTCAACAAAAACCATATCTTTCTACCGAAGAACAGGCTTGCGAGAATCTTTTTATAAACACGACAAAGCGGGTGGAAAGAAATCGTTTCTCTGTTCGCATTCCGTTGACCGAATCAGCTGATGCGCTAGGGAATAGTTATACTGTAGCTAAAAATAGATTCTTATCACTTGAACGCAAATTAAATAAAACACCACTGTATAAAGAATTGTACTGTGAATTCATGCGTGAATATTTAGCTTTAGGTCATATGACTCGCATAGAAAATTATACAAATCCACATTATTTTCTTCCACATCACGGAGTGTTTCGTGAAGACAGCAGTACTACAAAATTACGCGTTGTTTTTAATGCTAGTGAAAAAACATCGTCAGGAAAATCGTTTAATGACATACAGTCACCCGGTCCTGTACTTTTAAATGATTTATTTTCTGTTCTTTTAAGGTTTAGGCAACATAAATATGTCGTATGTGCTGATATTGAAAAAATGTTCAGGCAAATAAATATTCAACAGCCGCAAAGAAATTTACAATTAATTTTATGGCGCGAAAATATCACCGATCCGCTTGAAACGTATCAACTTAATACGGTAACTTATGGCACTGTGTCTGCACCCTATTTAAGTTTGCGTTGTGTTAAACAGCTAGGATTAGAATGCAGTGACAAGGAGGTTTCACGTACGATTTTAGACGATACATATATGGATGACGTAATTACCGGAAACAATGATGAATTACAATTATCACGCATTTGTAAAAAGGTGTCGGATGAATTTTCTTCCGCCTGTTTTCCACTACGGAAGTGGATATCTAATTCACCAAAAGTTTTAGAGTTAGTAGTTCACGGTGAAACTAGCATAAAACATCTTTCTTTAGGCGAAAATTGCCAGAGCAAAACCCTAGGTTTGGGTTGGCTAAACGGTAGCGATGAATTTAACTATACGTCAAAAATAAATACAAACACGTCTAGGCTTACTAAGCGTTTTATTCTATCCACAATATCACAAATTTATGACCCTTTAGGTCTGTTAGCCCCGATGGTTATGGTGGCAAAAATGCTATTACAAAGCCTATGGTTATGCAAACTAGGATGGGATGATTTAGTTCCTATAGACATAAAACAAAAATGGGAAGTTTTCATAAACTCATTGTCAAGTTTACACAAAATTCGCGTACCTAGGCACGTCACGTTTGTGAATCCCTATAGAATCGAACTGCATATATTTACCGATGCGAGTCAAAAGGGATACGGCGCGTGCGCATATATTCGAACGATTCATAATGATAATATTACAGTGAAGCTACTTTGCGCTAAGAGTAGGGTCTCCCCTCTAAAGCCCGTTAGTGTACCGCGGCTCGAGTTGTGTGCCGGTCTATTGGGCGCACGCTTATACGAACAAATTATAAAATCGCTTCGTTTGAAATTCAATAGTGTCGTGTTTTGGACTGATTCTAGTATTGTGTTGGGATGGCTTAAAATGTCACCTCATCTGTTAAAAACATTTGTACAAAATCGAGTGGTAGAAATTAATGATATAACCAGTAAATCATTGTGGTTTCATGTTAATGGCAAAGAAAATCCCGCAGACTTAGTTTCGCGTGGGATGGACCTGGATGAACTCCGTTCTTCCAATTTGTGGTGGACGGGACCCAGGTTTTTACACGAAAAGGTAAATAATTGGTCGTATTTAAATTCGAATAATGATATCATTAGCAAAGATTTACCTGAAGTAAAAACACAATCACTTCTAGTTACCACGGCAAACAGTTTACGGACTGAAGGCGTAGATTTATTTAAATTTCCATTTTACAGATTTTCACAATTTAATAGGATGCACCGGGCATGTGCATATATGTTTAGATTTTTACACAATATTCATCCAAAAACAAAAGATAACCGTATTTCAGGTCCTCTAACAGTTAGTGAGTTAAATAAAGCACTAACATGGCTTGTAAACATTGTGCAACAACAGTCATTTCCAGTAGAAAGTCACGCATTAATAAATAAAAAGCCTTTAAAAGGAAATCGTAACATTTCGGGGTTAAATTTGTTTATGGATGAATGCAAAACAATTCGAGTAGGCGGACGTATAGAATATTCAAAAGATTTTTCTTATAATAAAAAGCACCCTATTCTGTTGTGTAGTAAACACCATTTTACTGTACTACTTTTCAGATACGAACATAAGCAGTTGTTACACGCGGGACCTCAGTTGCTTCTATCACACATTAGAGACATCTGGTGGCCATTGCGCGGTAGGAACTTGTCAAAAATGAGGAAGCCGTTTTTGCGATGCGGCGCGTGCACATATGTTGAGTTATTGCTGCTGTGTGTGTTGGCTTCTTGACTCAACTTTGGGTTGATTGAGTATGCTGGGATCAGGAAGACTTCAATGACCAGATTTTATTATTCTTGTTACAAATATTTTATTCTTCAGTAGGTAGTAAATTATACAGTTGTAAATGTAAATGAAATTATGATACAGTTGTTAGGTGTAGGAGAAATGTTGAAGAAAGAGAGAGAGGGCGCGTCGATCGCGGGCTTATATACTAGACGCTCGCCAGTGTGGTTACTTCTGCGTTAGGGTGACCACGCATGAACATGCCGCCCGCCTTGAAAGCACCCGCTTTCAATGTGAAGTAGCTCTGCCATCTGTAGTCTTGATATCTTCTACAGCTGAAGGAAGAGGGCAGACCTTTGAAAAGGCCCGCTGGATCGTCCCCGAGGCCGTGCGAATGGTTGCCACACGGGAAACGCCATCCTTTCCTGTAAATGTATTTAAAATTCTCCCCATTCGCCATTTCAGCGGTGGTAAATTATCGTCTTTGATTAGCACAAGTGTGTGCTGTGCCAGGTCCTCCTGGCTGGTCTTCCACTTGGTCCGCGTCTGCAGCTCAGCGATGTACTCGCGAGACCAGCGTTGCCAAAAGTGTTGTCTCATTTGCTCGACACGTTGATAGCGCGTCAGCTGATGCGTAGCCTTCGCAGTGACGTCATCACAGCTCGGAGATGTAAGCGGCCGACCAATCAAGAAGTGAGAAGGCGTCAGCGGATTAAAGTCATTTGGGTCTGTAGACATAGGATACATAGGACGGGAATTCAGGACGGCTTCGATCTGTACCAATACCGTACTGAACTCCTCGTAAGTTAAGTTAGCGTTACCAATAACCCGTTTAAGATGATATTTACACGATTTTACCCCAGCCTCCCATAAACCACCGAAATGAGGTGCATACGGCGGGATAAATTTAAAAATTATTTTATGATCTGAAGCGAAATTAATAATTGTTTGAGATTCCTTACTTAAAAAATCTGAAAATTCTTTTGTGCACCTACAAAATTTCTTCCATGGTCGGAAAAAACTTGGTAAGGTTTTCCTCTACGGCCTATAAATCGTTTTAAGGCCAACAAATAACCCTCAGATGAAAGACTAGTAACTAGCTTCAAATGCAATGCGCGCGTTGTAAAACAAATAAAAATACAAAGATAACATTTTTCTAATCTAGCTCCACGACCCTTCCTATTTAACATAAACAAAGGCCCAGCGTAGTCAACTCCAACATTGGTGAAAGGAAAACCCACCTGTATTCTTTCTAACGGTAAATTACCCATAATAGGTTGCACTGTTTTTCCCTTCACACGGCTGCAGGTGACACACTGATGCACTACCATTTTTGACAAGTTCCTACCGCGCAATGGCCACCAGATGTCTCTAATGTGTGATAGAAGCAACTGAGGTCCCGCGTGTAACAACTGCTTATGTTCGTATCTGAAAAGTAGTACAGTAAAATGGTGTTTACTACACAACAGAATAGGGTGCTTTTTATTATAAGAAAAATCTTTTGAATATTCTATACTCGAACGCCTTCGCTCTACTTCGAGCCTACTCGAATTGTTTTGCATTCATCCATAAACAAATTTAACCCCGAAATGTTACGATTTCCTTTTAAAGGCTTTTTATTTATTAATGCGTGACTTTCTACTGGAAATGACTGTTGTTGCACAATGTTTACAAGCCATGTTAGTGCTTTATTTAACTCACTAACTGTTAGAGGACCTGAAATACGGTTATCTTTTGTTTTTGAATGAATATTGTGTAAAAATCTAAACATATATGCACATGCCCGGTGCATCCTATTAAATTGTGAAAATCTGTAAAATGGAAATTTAAATAAATATACGCCTTCAGTCCGTAAACTGTTTGCCGTGGTAACTAGAAGTGATTGTGTTTTTACTTCAGGTAAATCTTTGCTAATGATATCATTATTCGAATTTAAATACGACCAATTATTTACCTTTTCGTGTAAAAACCTGGGTCCCATCCACCACAAATTGGAAGAACGGAGTTCATCCAGGTCCATCCCACGCGAAACTAAGTCTGCGGGATTTTCTTTGCCATTAACATGAAACCACAATGATTTACTGGTTATATCATTAATTTCTACCACTCGATTTTGTACAAATGTTTTTAACAGATGAGGTGACATTTTAAGCCATCCCAACACAATACCAGAATCAGTCCAAAACACGACACTATTGAATTTCAAACGAAGCGATTTTATAATTTGTTCGTATAAACGTGCGCCCAATAGACCGCCACACAACTCGAGCCGCGGTACACTAACGGGCTTTAGAGGGGAGACCCTACTCTTAGCGCAAAGTAGCTTCACTGTAATATTATCATTGTGAATCGTTCGTATATATGCGCACGCGCCGCATCGCAAAAACGTACGCAAAACGTCCTTATCACTGCATTCCAATCCTAGCTGTTTAACACAACGCAAACTTAAATAGGGTGCAGACACAGTGCCATAAGTTACTGTATTAAGTTGATACGTTTCAAGCGGATCGGTGATATTTTCGCGCCATAAAATTAATTGTAAATTTCTTTGCGGCTGTTGAATATTTATTTGCCTGAACATTTTTTCAATATCAGCACATACGACATATTTATGTTGCCTAAACCTTAAAAGAACAGAAAATAAATCATTTAAAAGTACAGGACCGGGTGACTGTATGTCATTAAACGATTTTCCTGACGATGTTTTTTCACTAGCATTAAAAACAACGCGTAATTTTGTGGTACTGCTGTCTTCACGAAACACTCCGTGATGTGGAAGAAAATAATGTGGATTTGTATAATTTTCTATGCGAGTCATATGACCTAAAGCTAAATATTCACGCATGAATTCACAGTACAATTCTTTATACAGTGGTGTTTTATTTAATTTGCGTTCAAGTGATAAGAATCTATTTTTAGCTACAGTATAACTATTCCCTAGCGCATCAGCTGATTCGGTCAACGGAATGCGAACAGAGAAACGATTTCTTTCCACCCGCTTTGTCGCGTTTATAAAAAGATTCTCGCAAGCCTGTTCTTCGGTAGAAAGATATGGTTTTTGTTGAGAGATTTCTTCCAATTCCCAGAACTTTTGTGTGTCTATTGATTGTGTAAAATTACAGTTAATGTGACTGTTATTCTGCAATTTATTTGAATAAATAGGACCTGAAATGATCCATCCTAGATGCGTATTTAATAAATAGGGTCCACTCGACAAACGAATGGTTTCACCTTTTAACAACTCCCAAAATAAGTCTGCGCCTATTAATATATCTACCTGAGAAGATATACTATATTTTGGGTCCGCGAGAATAATATTCTCCGGTAAAATAATATTCTTTGTGTTTATATTTAAAGAAGGTAACTTTTTGCAAATATTAGGTAATATTAAACAATTAATTTGTGCGATATAATTACTTGTTAGTGATTTGAGATTAATCATACATGAGTGTGTTGTCTGTGCGATTGACATACCTACACCTGTGATTTGATAAGTGGACTGTAATGGTTGTATGTTTAACTTTTTACAGAATGCTTCTGTTATGAATGAATGTTGACTACCATTATCGAGTAGTACTCGTGCTGTGTGATATTTATTGTCACTATCTGCTATTTCTACCAATGCTGTGGATAGCAAAACCTGATCTGATATGTGTGTGCTAATGTGGCTTGATATCTCACCATTGTGTTTAGTAGATGATGAACATGTAGTAACGTGTAGTGATGTTGAGGAGTTAGGGTGAACGTCGAGCGTTACGGCCGGAATTGAACCTTGAACCGTAGGTTCTTGCTTGCTAACCCTACCCTCTTCTTTGCATAGAAGACTGTTATGTTTTTTATTGCACCGCCTACATGGTCCCGAATAGCAATTAATATCCGAGTGTCCAGCGCGTAAACAATTGCTACAAACATTTTTGTTTTTTAATAAACTGATCCTATTAACTATACTTAAACTAAGAAACTGTGGACAAGCATAAAGTGGATGATTGTTTTTGCAAATTATGCATGTGTAGGTATATTTCTTTTGCAAAGGTAACTTCTTTACCTCTGTAGAAACATAACTTTGAGTAAATTTATTACTTTCATTGTGCGTGTTTTTAATACTGGGATGATTGACTTTTATCATCTCCAGCATGTCTGCTCTGTTCTTCAAGAAATTAAGCAAATCATTTAATTGTACTTTTGATTGCGATTCATTACAATTAACGTGGGTATTTTTATATAATTCCCATTCTTTTTCAATACCTACATCTAACTTAGAAACAATTAAATAAATGATAAGCGTGTCCCACTGTTCCGTGGGTTCTCCTAATGATTTTAATGCTCTTAAATTTTTTAAAACTGTATCGATTAACTTTCTAACCTGACCTGGCGATTCCTTATTTAAAGAAGGAATGGAAAATAACGACTTGACGTGATTATGTACTAATAATTTATTGTTATTAAATCTGTTCTGTAATAACTCCCATGCCACGTCATAACTTTCAGATGAAAACTCTAATGATTTTATTACTTGCAAAGCATTTCCTTTTAATGAAGACCGCAAATAGGTAAACTTCTGAATATTATCTAAGTCTTTAGAATTATGAATAATAGACAAATAAGTATCCCTAAATTCTAGCCATTGATCATAGGAACCGTCAAAAGTGGGTAGCGTGATAACTGGTAGTTTAACAAACGAATTCGAACTTTTACATTTAGAAACATTGCACCTGGAACCATTTTCCTCGTTTTTATCGTCTAATAAACGGTTGGCAGTAGCCATAACTTTAAAATAAAGATCCTCAAAACTTTCACGTGTTTCTAATTCCTCGAGAATTGCGCTTTCAGATGACAAACATTCTATCGCGTTTTGAATATCATTAAATTCGCTTAAAAATGACTTCGCTACTTGATGACGTAATTTTAATTCTGATTTTTGCATTTGTGATAAATCGCCTTCCCCGAAAGAGTTTAAAAATTTAACGAACAATGTTAACCTACCCTTGAGGGTACCTCTTTTTTTTACTAATTCGCGATTTACACCCGGAGATTTTACACCCGGAGATTTAACTGACAACGATGCACTTTCACTAGTCATATCGATAGTTTATAAGAAACAAGGGTACTCACGGTTTTTCCTCGCGTAGGTGCGTGCTCGCGATGCTCGCGTTGTTACTATAAGGAATGCAAAACGATATTAGTACAAATGTAATGGTACAGGAAGTTTGATTGGAACGATTGGTCAAACCCTTCTTCTTTAATCCCAATTTTCTGCGATGCTGGTTTCAAATTTGGCTCCGAAGGTCCACATATGATGAGTTATTGCTGCTGTGTGTGTTGGCTTCTTGACTCAACTTTGGGTTGATTGAGTATGCTGGGATCAGGAAGACTTCAATGACCAGATTTTATTATTCTTGTTACAAATATTTTATTCTTCAGTAGGTAGTAAATTATACAGTTGTAAATGTAAATGAAATTATGATACAGTTGTTAGGTGTAGGAGAAATGTTGAAGAAAGAGAGAGAGGGCGCGTCGATCGCGGGCTTATATACTAGACGCTCGCCAGTGTGGTTACTTCTGCGTTAGGGTGACCACGCATGAACATGATGCTGGGATCAGGAAGATCAGCTGGCTCTTGTAGTAGCTCCGGACCTCCTAATACTACAACAATACCTTATATCGTTTTAATACTGTAAGAATAATAAGTAGGTACAGATGATTTCTATAGTTGCCGTCTTAGCTCTGTGGTAGTTCAAAAGTATGCGATTGAAAATCCCGGTAACCTATGTAAATTATTGCATTGTTAAATTGTCGTCGATCCTTAATGTGTGCAAAACAAATCAATCGGATTGTAACAAGTTGGTGAAAATTACTTTTGGAAATATCGCCACATGAAGACTTAGATTAATACATAAATAAATAGATACGGAAGAGGCTAATAAAAACGTGCATAAATATTTATAAATATTTCTGTATTAGGCTTAACAAGAATTTAACAGCATTTTTTTTACAACTGCGAATTTAAGCTTTTAATCTCTGCATTGCGTCACACTGAGCAGAATGAGAATTATCGGCTTTCCAACTGATAAACATAAACGAATGAGCCGGACTCACTCAATAATCTCATTGTATATGGAAAATTGATTATAACTGTTAGTGTGCTGAATAAATAAACGTTTTCTGGGATTATAACAGTTGGTATTTAATATTGTGGTAATGAGAAATGCCTTTGTCAAATGATAAATTTGCTTTGGTCATCCATCCATCTATCAGTCTTTTCCCGTCCACTGTTGAAATAGGCCTTCCCCCATAGAATGCCACAACGCGTGGTATTGTGCTGCTTGCATCCAATGGCTCCCGAGACCTTAACGATATTGTCGTTGACCACTTGACGTGTTGACACAGGGTCTATTTTCGAGTTTTCCTTCTTCAGAGGATGTTATCTGTGTACAATATTCCTTAGCTGGTTTTTACAGCACCCTGGGAAGTATTATTCTCAATCCTTCACCACATGCACGTTATGAATTAAAAATTAGAACCTGAATTTGAATTGCATTAAAATTTTATTGGCACAATTTTAGGGCAATCCTAATTATAATTATAAATTTGGGCCCAGTCACGTTTTGACATATAACACGACAGTTTTGTTTTGCAGTTGCAAGAAATATCTGTGTATATCCCAATCAACATTGTACTCACGTGCGAAAACTTTCTACCACAATTACCTGAGAGCTCAAGTGTCGAAAAATATATTGGAGTTGTTTTCCTTTGTTTCATCGATCTTTGAATCACTTATCGCTACAATCTAGGTACATCGGTATTAGTAGCTATAAAAATACGAAATTTAAAAAAGTCAATTAAATTGAAAATAAATGTCAAAAAGATATTGAAACCAGATATTAAAAATATCGTCGTAATGGTATCTTTATCAAAATACAATTTATTGTGTTGATAAAGAATATTTGGTCTCATTTAACGGTTTTATTCCACGGACTTTTTCTTACGGTTTTACTATCACATTTTTTTCAGTTCGGTCGCGCAGCAAAATCCCTATCTCCTCCAAGCCTGCCGTAAGGAACTTCGTTCCAAAAATTCTAATCACCGGGTTTTAAATCGTAGTCTTCAATTTGGGAACCGCTTGTTTTTCACGTGAGGCACCTACGGTAACTTGACGTTTGTATTTTAGACGTCACTAGGAAATAAACCGGCAGCAGAAAATCTCAACAGAAAGATGACCATTGTATCAAAAGAATGTGACGCTGAATATAATATTACTATCAACGTCTTAATTATTAAGGATATTTATTTTATTACAATTATTTATTACAAGTTCTTTTAATTAATATCTTTCTGTTACTTCTTTGTTCATTAATTATCGCTGTGGATCAATATAGTGCAACATATTGTATTTCTTAATTGACTGCGTGTGTAGTATTTGCTATAATTAATTGTGCTAACTGTTGCCGTTTGGACTAATTGAGCCTTAATAGATGGCGTACAATTTACAAGAACATCATTTTCATGTGAAGTTATAAAAAAAATATTTACCTAAATAATAATAGTAGGACTTGAATTTTGGGATAGTAATTTAGGATAGTAACACTTGAATTTTAAATCCATACCAGGACTATGAATTATTGAAACCCTACAAAAATGCGGCTATAATTATCTTATAACATGCATTATCATCGCCTTTCCCATTGGGTTTAGGTTAGTCAGAGATTTTGGAGCGTAAATTATGTAAATTTTTATGCTTATACTAGAATTTAAAACAAAAACCTTAATTACACACAAAAAAGCAATCTTCTTAAACTACTTGAAACGCGGCATAATCCGTTGCGTAATTTTGATGATATCAGCACACATGGGGACATACACACAAAAATAACGACTTTGTTTTATAATGAGTAAAGATGCATTCTTAATAACCTTTATTTTATATAAGCTTTACTTAAACAAGTTTTATGAATAAAAAATCTTTATTTCGCTAGTCAGTCGTATCTCTCAAATACTAACGAAGTCGTAGAGGTGGCTAACGTCGCAGACGAGCCTTGAAGCGTCCACTACGGCATCTAATGAGAGCGACTTCATCGTTAAATAAATTGGATAAAGACGTTCGTGATCTCTCAAGAACAACTTGAACTACTTCACAGTGACTGGCAATTAACTAAATTAAAAGATTGTCCGTACACTTACCTAAACGTTTGCAACGGTTTACTCTGTTCTCTGTAATTATCTTGTAAAATCGTTTTAAATGCTTGTTTTTACTGCTTCAAAATAAAACAACACTTCTAAATGTTCATTCTTTTTAAAAAAATTGTAAAAAATGTTTATTGTAAAAGAAAATTTTGTTATTTTGATATTTTGAAAGAACAACAGAAAATGGGAGTAAAAATTGCATATTACCTTTTTTTTCCTTGAATAAATAAATATTCATGGACATTTAACACAACGTCCTCTGGTCCCAAGCTAAGCTTATTATGCTTGCGTTATGGGTACCAGAATACGGATATAATACATAAACTACTTTTCTTTTGTAAATACATACTTATAATACATAGAAAACACCCAGGCGTTTGCCCAGACCCAGACAAACATTTGTATGACATTTATGAATATCACACAAATGATTGTCCCAAGCGGGAATCGAACCCGCGACCTTGTGAACGGCAGTCCATTACATGAACTACTACGCCACGAAGCCCGTCAAATTTTCAATATTTTTTATGTCTGTAATTGAAAGAGTTGAGTATTCTACTATACGTCTTAATAGAATGATGAACCTCCTCCATTACGGGAGAGTATTGGATTTAGTATACATTGTTGAATTGGCGTGTGAATACAAAGGTACATAGTTTTACATCGCTCGCTATTATCTGTTATGTTATGAGAGAATAAGTTGGTGATATGTGTATTATTGTGTATCGTTGATATCTGGTCACTAGGAAATGTTTGTAGAGATTTGCAAGAACAATACCTTAATACTCGTATTTTAAACTTGTAATTTTTGTAAAAATAAGTATTTTTATACTTTTTTGTAAATACCTCCTTATAATACATACCACTGGTCTAGTGGTACAAGACCCATCGAAAATGAGCATATATTCAAATAGGTAATGAAGAAGATTTTGACAGTTATAATCAAACTTTCGATATAATATCACATACAGCTTATTATGCAAATCCCAAAACCAAGATATTATCTGATCCAATAAATTAAAGGGTTGTTTGTGGCGATAAAATAAACAGGTAAGATTTGTACTTAACCTACACGCCTCAACGATAAATTGCTGTCGTTATTATCGTTTCATGCTAAACAAATCTTCTAAAGCTTTTGTGACATAAACAAGAACCCGTATCTTGATTTAGGTACCAAAGCATTATATATTTCTACGTTAAATTTAATTTAAATATTTTTATTTTGTATTTTTGCTAAGTATTTATAGAAAGATATTTTTGCTTTACAATTCTAAGTACGGAATTATTGAACAATAATTCTAGTAATAGCCTTCTTAACCAATTCCAAATTCCAAACCTATTAGATAACTGTTTATCGTATTTCAATATCAACAAATATCATGTTTCTATATTGACATAAGTATCAGATACTCTTATAGCAAACCGAGATTATATTCGTACCAACAGGATATATAACAACGTTTCGAGTGTTGCCAGTTAATCTTTAAATTGCATCATTGTGAGTCATGTGACACACAAACTTAGCATATTCTAATAATAAAAAAATATATATTTCTTAATTTATGTATGTATAGTCTGTCTTGCATCTTTTGACTGATGGCTCTAAGAAAAGTTTCTCGAAAAACACTATTACAAGGTGTATAATTTAATCGTATTACGATAAACACAAACTTGTTAATCATGACTTGATATATTCCTGTAATATTCAGCCTAAATTTTATGTTGGACATCGATGATGTAGCATTAATTTCAAAAGATAATTTCTATGTTACGTACAAACATACTAATATAGGCATAGATATAAAGAAAAGTTCTGAATTGTTGCTTTGTTCTAATAAAAATTTCATACAATAAGCACCAAGTTACAGACACAGATTTTTTTCTATTTCATTATTCATCTATTGAACGTTAGTATGGAAAAAATCGCTTATTCCTATAAGGTCACAAATTGTTGTAGGTACCTATCATTTATTGTAACTGAAATGTTTATGTCCTACAGGACACAATCATTCAGAGAGCTTTATCTCTCTACCCTCCCTCCTCCTCTCAGTCCATTAACGTACCTCTTTGGACACGGGTCTCCTCCACTTTGGGAAGGATGTTGGTCTACTATGCAACACTGACCAGACGCGATGGAAAATGGCCTAAATTCCAGAATTCTGTCTTTCACGGGTGATATTATTTGCTATATCTCTTACCTGGTTTTACCCGTACCCAGTACCCAGTACCCTGGAAAGGGTGATGATACTATTATTTTTTATAAGTCACCACACGAATAATCAATTTTACCTTATGTAAAGATTAATAGTCGCTATGGTGGAAGGATTTTTTGTGCCTGTGTCATTATGAAGACAAACGAAGCTCGTCTAGCATTAACCTTGCTTGAGAGTAATAAATAATTGTAGGTGTCTACACGGATAGAATTACAGAAAAAACAGCGTACTCACCTAACGCCCCCTGACTAACGATGTACAAAATTTCCATTGTCATCAATCTCTGACAACGCTGAGGATTCGCAAACTCTTCACTAATTGCAATTTGAACAAAAACTAAAAGTCATCACAAGCTGCATTTTTTTAAAGCTAACTTTTCGGCCAGTTGTGAAATAAAAGTCGAAAAGTTGTCGAAACCTAATTGTAGGTACATAAACTGAATCAGTTAAGTATTTTAAAATTGATAGACATTAACGTCTAACCAGCACAGTCCAAAGAGTTAGCGCAGTGAAGTGGCAACGGGCAGGCCACGTCGCTAAATGATCCGACGACCGTCGGAAAATAAAGGTTCTAGAGCAGCATCCACACATCGGACGACGCAACTTAGGGTGGCCTCCAACAAGCTAGATTGGCGATATAGTCAAAATCACAGAGAGCCGCTGGATGCAAGCGGCAAGGCACCGTCACAATCAGCAATAGTCAATAAGCAAATACAAACTCACCCGAAAAGATTTATTTAATTTAATTTTCAGCATAATTACATACTTTAAATTACACTGAACTGAATTCTTGAAAGTGAAAATTGTTATCAGAAGGAAGACCATATAATATTAACGAAAAATGATGACAGCAGCAATTATGTAAAAGGTTTTTCAATAACTGTTGTAACTTTAGATACAGTTCTTCATTAGGTATGAATAATTACTATCCATTTGCCGGGGCATAACTAATTATATTCATGAAATCACTTTTCCAAAGCAATTTGAAAAGTCTTCCTAATGGAAATAAATTATAACTGATATTTTTACTTATTAATAATATAGTGCTACTTATATATAAGAGTTGTGTGCTAGATATTATATTCATGCGTGTTTCGCAAATAAAACTGACATGTTACAAATTGGTGGTCACTGTAAATAGGGGTGGTGGCATACTATGATGAAATGGTTGAAAATAAAATTGATGAGCCATAATTCATATCAATAATATTATTGCCTATAAATAAGCAGATAAAATATGGCGGTTTAAGGTCGAAAGCAATTTGTAAGCTCGCCTATCTTGAGTATCGGCAAGATCAGACAGAATTACCGACAACAGGTTTTGCGTCATGATTTGTGGTGCCCCCGGGCGATGTTTGATCCTACACGTGCTCACTTTTGTCTGGTGAAAACAACTTGTATTTAGGCAAAGTTATTACTTTTCAAAACGTGATAGTGGCAAATTTGAATTGTTTTCCCAACTACACCGCTATTTAAGTTACATTAAGGTCATTTCTGACGCGTCAAAAACATAACCTAACTTAAATAAGATTAAAACAACTGTTTCATTATGATTAATTGGTTATTTTGTTGTATACATTTAGATTTATTAAAATCATAAGTCGCTAATGCACACTTTTATGATAAGAAAGTATTTAACATTGCCGAATTGTGTTAATAATATTGTGTTATTCTAAACTATTAATTTAAAATTTTTCAACAGTTAAGTTTAGTTCTGTACGTAAAATAAAATCGGTTCCCATCCGAAGCCAATTAAATAGTTTGATGATTTTGGCATAAAATTAAACATCTTCCTTTACCATTGCAATTTTGCGTAATACGATAAAAAATTTCTTCGACTCGTGTTTTACCTCTTAAACAAGGCATCTTTAACACTACTGGATACCCTTCTTTAGCTGGTGAATAAATACAAATTTAGAAAAATAAAATAATAAATTTGTAACTTTCTTTGCTGTCAGTATGTATATTAATTTTCTATTAAACTTACCATTACAGCAAAAAGTTAGAAATTTTTAATTTTTTAAAGTCTTAACAAACTATTTACAGAAAAATATTAAAATGCTGTACATTTTAAAACGCTTATATTTCCACCGTCATGCTTCGTAATAGAGGTATCATAAAATAAATTTAAGAGCACAATTTTTGCACGTTATGCAAAATCTTAACCGTTGCAGATCGAATAATTTGTGATAGGAAAATGGAATTGTGTACGGAATAATAAAAGGCCCGACCCTTTGAATCGAGCTCATAATAAATTTTACCGTTGTGTTTTCTATCTATATGTTATTTAGAGCGCAACTGCCAAAAAAATTACGCTAACCCTTATACATATTACCAACCGCAAGGGATATATTAAGAAATATTTATACGGTAAGTCTAAACAGATATTAAATCTACTTGCTTTGTTTATGTAGGTATATTCTGTAAACAACAGTGCAAGTTTATTCTTCTGTTACTAATTAGCTTCTAATTGTAATTGACACTAAGCTCTCAACAGATCATTGCAAAATAGAATTCTATTTTAGTAAATAAATCTGTGGATGACAATTTTATGTGCTTGCAGCACTAAGTAAATTTAGATTTGAACCTTTTTTAAGCTATTGCATAGCTTCTATCGCGGCCTTAAGCGTGGAGACCGAATCCAGAAATTCCATAACGAAAATAATGTAATGAAAAAAAACCTTACATTATCAGCGTTACTGCGCATGCGTGGATTACAATGACAATATCTTTAAAGAAAAAAGGATAATACACTCAATCTCACAACTTATAAAATTAAATATATAAATAATAATAATGTTGATGATTATTTAGATTAGAACAGTAACTGTTTTCAATTGGAAAATGTTTCATTGTGTTTATTTAGCTGAAAATACCTGGATGTTAACAGAAATTTGCTATATAGGCAACAATTCATACATCTTTTTTTTTAAAAGAACATAACAATGGATGAGAAATAAGTGTGTTCGAGGCGCCAATTCTACGTGTACATCTAAATTTAACTAAATAATTGAAACTAGTTGGTGTATTTTGATTAATTGGCTATTTTCTTCTGTACATTTATATTAATTAAAGTCTTTAGTCTTTATTAACAGTTTTTATAACAAGAAAGTTCATGAAACATTGCCGAATTGTGTTATCGACACTATCAAAATTTATTTCTTAGTTAGGTGAGTTTAGTTTAGTTTTGCGCGTAGAACTTGTTCCAAAAAGCATGCAATAGTGAAAATCAAATAACAACATTGTGAAGTATCTAAAAATATAAAATATTTCAATAAAGTATGAGACCAATTGAAATTTAAAAGTTCCGTGTCAAATAAGCTTAGCTTATTGTAAAAGATTTATTATGAATGAATGAATACTCTTTATTGTACGCCAGTAAAAGATTACAATGAATTTTAACAAACAGTACTTAGGTAGCTAGGTACAATAGGCGGTCTTATCACAAGTTGCAATTACTTACAAACAACCTTGGGATGGAATTAGTGCATTATAGAGAAGGTATATTGTGGCGCAACATAACTTAGAAATATACTATAAATAAATAGATAAATAATCTTTTAATACGTACCTACATAAAGATAAATAAAGTTTTGTTTTTAATTATAGTTTTGTTTATTAATTACAATTAACAACAACAACAACATTACAATTAATTATAAGTATAATTTTAAGGAAAACGTTCTCCAGAAAATTCTCATTGCCTTGATCAAAGGTGTTTAATTACCTACTATCAGTCTTAATTAATTACTATCAGCCTTACAGTCCATTTCTTTTATTTCTAAGCTGGTATTGGAAAGTATGCTAATACATGGCCAAGTAATGTAAATCGGTTGCTAGATACTTTCTTCTTGAAGAAAGAAGCATTTCTGTAACTTTCTACGTTACAAGCTTTTAAAATTGCAATCATTCTTTGTCTATGTTTTCTTCTATATAATTTATTTATACGTTTCAATTAAGTAAATGTAGTCAAGGTTTCTTAAAAGAACTGTAACATGCCTTACAGGGTGGTAAGTTTTTCTAAGCTTACCACCGCCAGCGTGATCCGCACGAGTTCCCCATAAATATTGCACGCACGTACGAAAACTTTCTGCCACAATTACCTGGGAGCTCAAGTGTCGGAAAAAATATTGGTATTGTTCTTCTTAGTCTTTACTATCTAGAGAATCACAATCTCCTAGTGTATCGTTTAAGTTATGTGTATGAAATCTTGATTTTTGAGAAATGACAGATTAAAAATAAATATTTGGCATTACACTAAAATGGTTTCAGATGAGCAAATATGTATGGCGGCTCATGCTGGGCAACAAAAGCGATGGATGAAAGACAAATGCACCTTGTGGAGATGCGAATGTTGAGATGGATGTGTGGCGTCACGCTAATGGATAAAATAAGGAATGAATATATTAGAGGAAGTCTGAAAGTGATACCAGTGACTGAAAAATTGAAGAATGAGCGGATGTCCTGGTATGGGCATGTCAAAAAGTAATGTCGTTAGGAGAGTTCTGAGTACAAATGTGGAAGGAAAAAAGTCTAGAGGAAGACCTAAGAAAAGATGGATGGACTGTGTGAAAGAGGACATGAAAGAAAGAAGTGTTGACACAGACATGACGGCTAATATAAGACTATGGAAGAAAAAAACATGTTGCGCCGACCCCAAATAATGGGATAAGGGCAGGAGGATGGTGACGGTTTCCGATGAGCAAAATTCAGTTATTCATTAAAATATTACTTTAACGCCGTCACCAGTGAATTAACAAGCGTAATTAATTAAGAAACTCATGAACCGATTCGTAGGTCGACTATAATTATTTTTTTGATATTATATATGTCACGGAGGGTCCACATCCGGCAGCGTTAATTAATAACCGGCGGGAGTGTGTGTGCCCCATAAGGCAAAGAAAAAATATCATTTCGCTGAGCGCGAGTTAGTTAGCAGAAAATACCAGTGGTGTATAGACCGAAATAATAAGCCGCAGACCGCTATCCCGATGATTTATTGTTTTGGCTTTGCGAAACCTCACTCGGAAGCCTGATAAAAAATGATCTCACTTATTAACACCGGTGGCGAGACCCGACTTTATTACCCTTTGCCGATTCCTGTGACACACCAAACATTTTTATATTCTACATTTCGTATAATTACACAATCAACTTCCCCGCCGGTTCTTGTTTTATATTTTTGACTGTAAATAAATTTTCAGCCCATCAGGCTGATGATATGTAGGTTTATTGTCATTAAAATGTTTTCTTTTCTCTACAGTACATTAATCTAATTGGGACACCAAAGAAAAATAAAATATTTTTATGTTGTTTTGTACGCAGTATACTAACAATAGTACTTAAGACGATACCAAAATAGCTTCGTGCATTTTTCTACGTACGAAGTTTCATTGTTTCTTTAGATTGAATGGCTAGAGCTCTAATTTTTAAGTTTATGTTTTTTCAATATATGATCTAGGATCGCATAAACTCAGAAACACGATTGAAAAAAGTTTTCTCGATAGAAAATCTTAGCGAAACAACCTCTCTAATTTTTTATTTTTTTCATTTGTCGGTCTATTATCGCGTATTCACTAATGAAATAACTTTAAAAACATTAATAACTATTATATATAGAAACACGTAAATCAGAATTAAAATATATTTAGTAGATTTTGAGTAAATAGGAAAAGTATCCCAATTCTTCATTTTCTGTGCCTACTGGCTGTGTTAATTTGTTAGTGTCGGCGATGATATACGATAATATTGATGTAGGCCCTTAATTAAGTTTCTTAATATTGTAATAAGGTTTTAAAAATATAAAGTATGAACGTTCTGCGGTTATTGCTATAAGCAAAATTCTTTACTGTTTTAGAATGGGCCTACCTGAGCAAAGTTTTCAAATATTAGCACCATTATTTCACGAGATGACAGAGGTTGGGCACATATTAGTAAAGTTCGAGGGCGGTCCTTTTATATCACTTGAATCATTTTTAAGTATCGTATGATTTATTTAATAAGTACGTGATAAGAATAGATAATATAATAAACATATTAAATATGTAAAACCGTTTTATTCAAAACTGGAATTTAGTTAAATAGGCAATCTAATATTTTTGCTTGTTTTTAACTGAATATTCAGAATAAGTCGTCGCCCTCTTTGACGATTATATTATAGAAAGATATATAGATAAAACTCTTTATAGTACACCAAACCATATTAATCACTTATCAATAATAAAACATCAAATTTCAAAATTGGCGATCTAATAGCGCAAGGCAATCTCTTTGTACAATATTAAAGATGTGCTTTCAATATACGAGTTGTTGTTTATTTAAATAAAAATAATAATTCAAACCACTAACTCAACGTCAGTTAAGAGGATACCAAAATAGCTTCGCGCATTTTTCTACATACGAAGTTTTAATTATTTCTTTAGATTGAATGGCTAGAGCTCTAATTTTTAAGTATATGTTTTTTCAATATATAATCTAGGATCGCATAAACTCAGAAACGTGATTGAAAAAAGTTTTCTCGATAGAAAATCTTTGCGAAACAACCTCTCTTATTTTTTATTTTTTTCATTTGTCGGTCTATTATCGCGTATTACCTAATGAAATAACTTTCAAAACATAAGTAAATATTATATATAGAAACACGTAAACCGGAATTCAAATATATTTAGTAGATTTTGAGTAAACAAAAAAAATACCCCTGATTCTTCATTTTCTATACCTACTAGCTGTGTTAATAGGTACATGTCGACGATAATATTGATGTAGGCCCTTAACGTCAGTCAGTTTTAAAGTAGCAATTGAATATTTCATCTAAAACTTTCACATGTAGGTTCGTACTTTCACTTTATCATAATTTTAATGAAAGACCCCCAAAATGTTTAGTTAAATGAATAATGAAATTAATTTGCATTTTCACGCTTACATAAATATAAGAGTATTGCTGTTATGTTTGTAGATGCCGACGGCTTGGCAGGCCGTACGGTGCGCTTCCCTCGTAAAGCCTAGAAATGCTAATGTGTAAATAAATGTAATGCAAAAACTGCTCGCCTGTGGTGGGAATAATTTCAATTTAAATAGTTCGTTTTACCTACATAGCTACATTCTACGGAATATATGTTGCTTTATTATGTTTGTAATTAGGCACTTAATATACTGGTAGTTTAGAATATTTTTATTAACACGCTTTTATTACTTCAGTACTTATCTATCAGTATAATCTAATATATAAAATTCACGTGTCACAGTGTTAGTTACCGTACTCCTCCGAAACGGCTTGACCGATTCTTCTCAAATTTTACATACATATTCAGTAGGTCTGAGAATCGGCCAACATCTATTTTTCAAACTTTTTTTTTTAGTATGGGAAAACTACGTTTGCCGGGTCAGCTAGTAATCTATATAACGGAATCTTTTTAAGTGATTATTACCCATTTGCAGTTGTCAGATTGATTTCAAACTTTGCACACATATAAAGGTTTGATTACAATACAATAATGAAATGAAATATTCAAGCTTGTTTTTCAGTTTTTGAATTAAGCAATCATTTAACCTAATGATAGCTTAAGCTTTATAAGATTTTTTTGCGTTATTATAATAGGCAATGTTTACATTACATATTAACTTAAATTATACAATACAATGTTCTTTCTACTGCATGTTAATTGTTTTTTATTAGCATATGTCCCTTTAATAATTAATATTTCAAGCAAACAAATTTAATATACTTAGCTAAATTTGAGCGGCTTAAATGCTGTATTCATGTTTTTTAAACTGGTGGTTTATACTTTTTAGATTAATGGTCTTATTCATAATGACTTATCGGAGATTTAAAAGTTCGCTAAAATAGGTTCGCGAAAATTGTTAAAACTTGTTATTCGTAATAGTTTTTACGCTAAAACGTTCATTATGTCTCTGATAAAATCTCCGTTTAAACCTCCGATAAGTCATTATGAATAAGACCATAAGACTGTAGAAAACGCGTCATTCACAACTTGATAAAAGATACAATTTCTGATCCCCAATCGATCACATAGTTCTATAATTTGTAAATATGTATATAGGCAAACATTGGTTCGTGAATATTGTGCCAAAGTACACAAACAAGTCTCATATACGGACATAATGGTCGCTCATCTGGAATGCCACAAACTGATAATGTTGCGTACCATATTGTGCGTGCTAGCAATGCACTAATTTTCGATTTGTATTCACGGTCGCGATATTTATACCCTATTGAAATGCGTTCAACCCAGGATTGGACTATTTGCAGCAAATCACATGTTTTGTATGCAAGCCTAAAATAACGAAAACCAACATATTGCTGTATATTTCTCTTTTATTGTGTGATGTTTGATGTACTAGCCCATTTTGTTCGTTTAGGACAACCTTTCCCAAAGTAAGCTTGCGGGAGCTTCAGGCCAAAAGATGACCGGTGAGAGAGCTAGAAAAAAAAGGATTTTTTAAAATGGGTGTAATAATGGAGGCGTTAAAAATAACTTCTTCTTAAAGTGAGCAGCAGATAAAATAAAGTTTAAACCCCTGTTTTAGACACTGACACAGACCAAAAAACATTTTTTTCATGCTCGTCTATTGCGTAGCACTGTGTAAACTTTCTGGTTCTAGGTTTTAATAGTAGTAGCTGTGCGTTAAAACATTATCAGACAACCTCTTCCTTGCCCTTCCTTAATTAAGATTTTTAAAGTACATTACAAACCGTACTTGCTTGTTAAAACTTCTGAAAACTTGATAGGAACTTCATTCTGTAACTAATAATATTATGTTACACATACCTGTTCCAGGAAAAACATAATATCGCTTATAATAAGAAAGTTATATGATAAATGAGCGTTGTTGCAGTTTTGTGTACGACATAAATTGGAGAAATGTATTCTGGCTTTCACGCAACCCTGATATCAGGCAACTAGTTTTGAAACAATATTTCGTCCAACTACTTTGCAGCTTATTATAGTATCGTTTATAACTTTGATGTTATTTGTATCTAAATAATACATTCTTTGAAACTTGGGTATTTTATATACATAATTGCATTATTTTCGTTTTGAACATTAATTCGTTAGAAGTTAGGCATTGCTACTGAAAAGATATAAAAGCAATGCTCATACTTGTACTATAAGGGCAGTTTCTTAGTGTGTCTCAATTTTGTGCTTTCCGTGCGTAGAGAATTAGAGACCTCAGATCATTTTCAATAGATAGAGTATTACGTTATTTTCGTTATAGACTGAAGACAGCAACGTTTGAAGAAGGCACGCACGTCCTATACAAAAATAGCACATACGTTAGGGGTGCGTTGATCGTAGAGACCAATGGAATTACGTTATATTCTTTATGTGCATTACTACCACCGACCCAGCATTATATGTTCCAATAAAAAACAGCGTGTCTTACTACTCTTGGTTTAATACTTTAAATATTTTTTTCTCTTTTGACAAACAAACAAACAAACGAGTTGTACATTTGTAGACGCTAACGACTAGGTGGAGCAAACGGTACGCTTTGTAAAATGCACGAATTGCTACAATATACATTGTGCAGTGATTCTTCACTTTCCTCTAGATGTTTATTGGTTTTAATTTTTCAGAGAAACATTTAGGTTTTCAAGCAACAGTTCAAAATTTAGAATTCAGTTTAAAAAAATAAGTATAATGTCATAGGAGACTTGATTAAAATAATTTACTTAAGGATTTTTAGTTTTAACTTAGCTTCCAAGATTATGAAGTAAGTCCTCAAATTGTGTCAATGGTAAGTACGCTATTTATTTTGTGTAGTTAGTGATAAGATTGAATGGTGACCCGTTGAATATTCATAAAAGGATCCTTACAAACCAGTTACACGTGTCGTAAGCCATGGATCGATCTCATCGTAGTTGTAGCCCAGTCATTGAAGGTTATATGAGGTAGAAATTTCGGAATTCCGAGCTATCCAGCTAAAAAAGCTGTAAATATTTGTATATTAATACCCTAACGGTTGTCTCAAAACCTACATGTGGTAGGGTGTACGCAACTGTTGAATTTCAAGGTGCGCTTAAAACCGTTACGATTGGTTGACATTCTTATTTCACGAGGGAGTGCATTCCAAAGAAGAATAGATTGAATGAAGAAAGAAGAGTGTACAAGACTAGAAGTATGCTGAGGGCATGAAAGAAGAAGGTCGTTAGAGGATCGGAGATATCTAAGATGATTGGATGAACGATGTTGAAGTTGACAAGTTAAGTACTCACAGGCGCATTTTGGGAACTAAGCAGGGTGTATAGTGTGGTTACCGCGTGAAGACTTCGCCGTTGCCGAATCCGTAACCAGTTTAACTTACAACGATAAGAAGACACGTGATCATATTTACGGAGATTATATATGAATCGAATGCAATTGTTGAGAAGTCGTCAAATAATGATAGTCAAATAATGATAAAATATAATATAACAGTTGAAAAATTTTGACAAATATTTATAATCATTGATCAATTGACAGTTACTGGTCTGAAAATGTATATGGCGCGCGTTTGACCAGCGCCGGTTGACCTGAAGTGGTGCTATGACCGCGCGCTCTCCGCCCTCTATCTCGAAAACGGTTCACCGCATGAAACATGTTTGTACACAAAATTTGTAGACAATTTTGTGGTCTACAATATTGATGTACATACAAATAGCAAAAAACTCATAGGAAATGAGATTTTTACGAAAAAAGCCCAAATACCCGATTTTTGCGACGAAATTTAACAGTTGCATACACCCTACCATATGTAGGTTTTGAGACAACCTTTAGGGTGTTAATATACAAATATTTACAGTTTTTCTAGCTGGGTAGCTCGGAATTCCTAGGTGAAATTCCTATAATGACTGGGCTATTAATAGAATGTTGTAGTTAACGTAGTTAGTTTGTCTAGTATTACAAGGCCTTTAGGTAGATGACTGCTCTGGCTGTAAATACAGCTAAATGTTTTTCGATATATATTTTACGCTTATTTTCACAGTAGATACGATAACACGCCAAAAGGCGCCCAATGCCACAAAAGTTAAGAAAAAGAAAATAAATATGTACCTAACTACTTGTTTTAAATAATACAAGAAAAGTTACATAATTTCGTAATTATAATGTAAGAAATTTAGGATTGTCATGCTTTTGATCTTGGGTTTATTTGTTGAGCTCACATTTCTTAATTAGCTTTTATTTAGATGCACGAAATTTCACCTTTCAAGCACAGACAAAGCCGCCTGTCCGTCTTTATTATAAGTTTAAATTATAGTCATTAACTAACGAGAAAACAGGCGCTCTCTCAATTTACCTCAAGACTTAAAGATAAGGTTTTGAGTTACCAGAAACTTCGAGAAAATTTAACTTATCATTAATTAGGGATCACAGTAATTACAGTAAATAAATGTCGGGTAATTACCCGACATTTATGGAAATGTTGGCTTTGTCGGTACCTGTCAATATCGTGTTTCTCATATTATTGAGATTTTGTAAAATGGTAATAATGATCAGACTTTATACTGAACTTAATAAACTAATTACTAAAAAAATATTCTTAAGTATGGTATTTTTTACAGTATTTATACAAAAACCATACCTGCGTACGTACGTCTTATACTATAGTTAGACTAGACTAGATACATAATAATATACTTAAATACATAATTATTTATTTATGCACATCCATTATACAGCTGAAGAATCAAAACGCCCTAAATCTCATGAACTGCTAGTCCGAGTTGAGAAATTCTTTCAGTGTTGGATAATATATTTATCGAGGAAAGCTATAGGATATATAACATCACGCCACGACTAATAGGAGTAAAGCATCAGTGAAAAATGTTGCAAAAACGAGAAAAAATGTCTAAATACCACGCTTACGAAGTCGCGGGCAACAGCTAGTAATAAATAAAGTTAGTAAATTAAAACTCCTAAATTATTTAGTAAGCCTAAATTGTATCCAGAAAAAGACATAATTGAAAATTAATTATTGAGTCATGCAATAATTTTTTAATTAAAATATATTGTGTTCTGTATTCTAATCGTTTTTGGTAGAAACTTAGCAGTATGTTTAAATGAACTTGCTGTATAATTTTTTGTGTCTGACCGAAACTGGTTTTCCGGCCGAAACCAAAACAGAAACCGAATGTTCGGCACCGGCATCAGTAAACAGAATCAGAAACTCACGTGGTCAAGTATAAAATTTCTTAAAATACTGCAATTTGGTGCATTTTACCTATTATTTTGCATTATTTAGGGTATGAAATGGAGACACGGTATATTAAGTTTGTTGGAATCATTTATTAAATATAATTATAAAAAAAAATTATATAATATTTTCATTATTTTTTAAAATTATGTTCTCATAATTCCTGAACAGGCCGACAGCGTCCGTCAAAGCGTTGCTGCGGGAAACGCAGTTAGGCGAGCGTGAGTATGCGTGAACTGCGACACAAGTTTCGGATTCGGCAAAAGTTTTGGCTGATTTTGGCCCAAACCGAAACTGCCGCCGAAACTTGATTTTTGGCCGAAACTGGCCGATACCCGAAACCAAAACCACTACACAACACTAATAATTTTATGTTGGTCGTATACCCAAATACAAAATATATTAATATTTGAAATTCAATCAATAGTGTTTCCAAATTGCCTATAAAAGAGGTCATAGTCTGAAAGCCTAACTAAGTATTAACACTAAAACATAATTAAGATTTATCGATACAGAAACTTGCTCGAGTTACAGTTAATATTAAGTACTGTATATTTATGGTAACTGCTTTAATCATTACATACAATGAAACAAAACTTAGGTTTAAATTTGAATATAGAAATCTAGCAGCCGCAGCGTTTAAAAAAAGAATGAAATCTTGACGGGCTTCGTGGTCCAGTGGTTCATGTAACGGACTGCCGTTTACGAGGTCTGAGGTTCGATTCACGCACGGTACAATTTGCGTGATATAAAAATGTCATTCAAATGTCTGTACTGCGTCTGGGTGTTTCAATGTATTATAAGTATGTATTTACAAATAAGTAATGTATGTATTCTATCCGTCCTCTGGTACCCATAACACAAGCATGTAAGCTTAGCTTGGGACCAGAGGACGTTGTGTGAAATGTCCATGAATATTTATTTATTTATTCATTTATTTATCTAACATAGATTTCATTATTTTTTATTCTTAAGGATAATGCTCTAAACTAAAATGGTTGCCCATCCGTTACCGTCGTGAACTGCGCGCTCTTACAACACTTTTCTCTTTTCTTAAATCCCCTTCTCCTCCAGCTTACTTATCTCACTTTTTCCAGTATCTCCATTCTAACCAGAACAGACTTCCCCGTTCTTCTAAAGACCTACTACTTTCTTGTATACCCCATAGGACTAACTTTATCAATTCATCTTTTCCCATCCAAGCTGTCATACTTTGGAACTCGCTTCCACATGAAATCAGAGCCGCCAAAAGCCAGCTCACTTTTAAAGAAAGAGTCAAACATTTGTTGTTACAAAGGTTAGCTGAATTGTCGTAACTATAAATTATGTAGTATTTATTTTATGTATGTTGGTATGTATGTTTGTGTATCTATTGTGTATTTAGTGTGTATTTTGTATGTATTATGTATTTTGTAAGTATATTAGTTCTCATTTATCATTTGATTGTTATATATTTAGTAAAATTATTTTGTATTGTATGTATTAACCTATTGATAGTAATGATAAAAAAAAATTATTATCACATAACGTACACCTACTTTATTTGTTTCGGCACCACCCAAGGTTGACTGGTAGAGAATGCCTACGGCATTAAGACCGCCTTTATACCATTCGTGTGTATTTGAAGTTTTAAATAAATAAATAATGTAGCATTCCATCGATGACACAATCATCGAAATCCCTCCAGTATAGTAGGTAGTTTTAGAGCTTATTCGTTACAAACATTTTGTATGTTTGTAATACGAAGTCTCCACTTTACAATACTAGTAGGTATAGAAAAGAGAACGATGTGATTTGAAAAAACAATGTGAAGACTGAAATAGAAAAATGAGTATGAACGATTAAAGGAAACGCTAGGATAAGACGCTTAAGAAAGACAGGTACCGATTCTAGGCGCACAACTAATTTTAACTTAACCAAAAAATGATAATTGTTAGTGTCAATAACACAATTCGGAATTCAGAAATGTTAACAAAACGTTTTTATTAAAAAATCTGTATTTTATAGACTAACGATTATAATTAACAAAATGTGCACAAAGAAATAGCCAAGTAATCAAAATACGCTATAGTTGTTTTGATTTTTTAGTTTAGTTGTGCACCTAGAATTGGTAGCCCTGTCTGATCACATTAGTAATTCAATACGCTCAGTTTCTTAACACTTACGACAGTTACAACCCTCGTGCATGTGTGACTAGATGTATGACAATGAATAAGGCCAATTATGTTTTGCTCGTAGCAAAAGGAGCTCTGCCTACTATATAATAATGTATACAAAATGTATATAGAATATCAAACACTAGCTGTTAGCAGTCTACGTCGTACCTAACGTCGTACGCGAATTTAGTAAATAAAACACAAACTCTAACAATCTATACAAATAAAATTGGTCAAGTGCGAGTGGGACTCGCGCACGAAGGGTTCCGTACCATTATCTATGCAACAATAAGGCAACGTTATTAGTATCGAGCAAGAAACGGTAAAAAAAATCAGTTTTTTGTATGGGAGCCCCCCTTAAATATTAATTTTATTTTATTTTTAGTATTTGTTGTTATAGCGGCAATAGAAATACATCATCTGTGAAAATTTCAACTGTCTAGCTATCACCGTTCTTGAGATACAGCCTGGTGACAGACGGACGGACGGACGGACGGACAGCGAAGTCTCAGTAATAGGGTTTCCGTTTTTACCCTTTGGGTACGGAACCCTAAAAACCATACTCTTGAACTACCCTACCTAATAAAAAAACCGCATCAGTTGCGTACTTTTAAACTCACATAAGGACATACATACAATAATAAAAAGTATGTTTTTAATGAATAAATTAATATAATTAACATATCATTATCAAAGATTTTTTCCGTAAACTCTATATAAGTATTCTAATTAATTTTGACATTTTAATAAAAACCATTCTTATTGAGAAATTATGAGATCATTTTTATAATTTCAGCAACTGTCACTTCTTTGTGCTTATATTAAGTAAAGCATCTTTAAGAAGTTGGCTTTTATTCTTTGAATAATGAAAATCCCAATAAATTAAAATAAATTTTAATTACTTTCATATACGTGCACTCCATCAGTTAATTTGAAATTGTTCATCTTTATCTCAAGTTCATACCGTGTATATCTGTCATGGCTGACGGATTAAGAACACAAGTTTTGTCACCCTTTATCGTTTCGACAGGTGCTGTAAAACCCAGATATAAACATTTGTTCAAGACTTTTGAAACTAAACTTGTGAAATTTGAAACTAAACCCTATGCAAATAGCCTTGTCAGCGTAGCATAGTATTAGACCAAATACTGTCCCGAATTAGAGGAGGAACCACTCTTAACAAAGCATTAATTTTATTATTGGGAACTAACCAACAATTATAGCATATAAGCTTAGCTTGGGACCAGAGGACGTTGTGTGAAATGTCATTTATTTTATTTTATTTATAATTTTTTTAAGATTAACTAATCACATGTTTGTTGTTGTTGTCGATCTAAAATTTAAAAAGCATACTAAATCTTGACAATGCATTGACTATAACATAATAAATTTTACTTAAACTAACAAGTGATAATAATTTTCAAATTAAATTACCCTAGTGGTAAAACAACACATAATTCAATCTCTACGGACACTACAAACAAGTGTATGTAGACGATAAAACCGAGTGGTTCATGTAGTCGGGTGTAGGACTACAGAGACGCGGGACATGGGTCAACTTGCAACTCCCCTGTTACCAGCCTAAGTTTATGTTTACTATTTTATGTTTTACGTTTAAACAAAGATTAAGTTACCCTTTACGAGGCATTTAAATGATATTCCAGTATTTTTAGCAACCGTTTATTAACTTCGTCCTTATATTATTATGTCCGAATATTGCAATAGTCTGATGGATTTGAAATTTTGTACACATAATAAAGACCAATGATAATAAAATAATTTTAACAAGTATCTATTTGGATTTTCAGGGATGTTTTTTTTGTCATCTAATATCTATCCTCGTATGGCCTAGGGATATAGCAGTAGATTGTTATGTTAATCAGATCATTTTCAGACTAGCTGTTGCTTTGAATTGAATTTTAAAATTAAACCTTAACTAATTATACAAAAAAAAGTACCCCTTTGAACCACTTTAACTGTTAAAAAAACCCTCGGTGTCCGTTGCGTAGTATTAAAGATAAAAGCTTACAAAGGGACATACATACATACAAAAATATCGATTTGGTTTTATAATAAGTAAAGATGTCGTATAGAGGTAAGTGGAAATGCTAGGAGAGGACGCCCGAGAAAATTATACTCCGATGTCATCGTCAGTATACTCCAAAAGGGGCAAATGCGAAGCGCTTACAACCGCCGGGCATGTATGACCAGATGTATGATGTATGAGTGTGGACGAAGCCAAGGAATTTGTTTGGATAGTAGCAGATGGTGCTCTATCTCTGCCTACCCCGATGGGGAAAATGCGTGATATTATGATGATGATGATGATGATGATGTGTCTAGGTCTGAATATTTTATTTTAATTATAAATTAGGCTACAGAATATTAATAGAAATGTAGGCACATCGATCAATGTTATTACGTATTGTTTACAAAAGTCAATGTACTACTAGATAGAGAACAAATGGAATTTCCCACAGTTTACTCAGCAGTGGAAACTTATACGATTTTTATTATAGTTTGAAGTTTACACAAACCTGAAGCATTTCTTAAGATTATTCATAGTACATATAACGGCCTTTACAATCCAAGTAACGAAGTGACCTGAAGCACTCGGTGAGATTCTGTCAAGAGGCCATTAAGGCACCCTCCGCTGCGCCAATCTTCTTGAGGATCACATCCAATTCTTACTACAGACACAAAGTTTTTTTTATATTTCATTTTAAAACAAACGATAAAGACACGTAACGATGATTTTGATGAATGAAAATAGCTAAGGACAACACTTTAATTATTATCAACATAATTATATCAAGTAAAAATCTTTGAATTAAATCTTTGAAACAATACAATGAATTTTAATGAGGTTAGATATAATAGATAGAGTGGTTCAAGAACAAGAAGAAGGTTTATGTGTATAATTTGCTAAGGTTGGTTTTCTAAATTGTTTGAAGTTGGAATAAGTGAATACTTAGCCCATTTTAGAATAAGTGAAATTTATAAATCTTAAAATCACCAGATACAAACATAAGATTAAGATCATATGTCACCACACCATTTTCCTCCCAGGGTGCAGTAGGAACAAGCAGCCGTCAGGGATTTAATAAACACATAAAATCCTCTGTAAGAGACGTAAACTAAACACTATACCAATAAATCTGGTCAGCGCGGCATCTCTCCAGCTCATTTACGTCCCACTGTTGGGCACGGGCCTCCACTTTGGAGCGATTATGGTCTACTGTGCCGCGCTGACCAGGCGTGTTGGCGCAGGGTTTATTATCGAGTTTTCCATCTCTCACAGAGGATGTTATCTGTGTTCAATATCCCTTAGCTGACTTTTACAGCGCCCTCGGGAGGAGATGGGGTGGTGACACTTGTATTCTTAATCCGTCACCACAAGGAGAAGGTGACTGTCAGCGCGGCATAGTAGAGCAAAATAACTCCTAAAGTGGAGGGGGGCCAATGTCCAATGCTTTAATGAGCTGGTTTAATGAGCTTTAATGAGCTGGTTGTTACAGCTTAAACCATATAACATATTTTAGGGTTTAAACTGTATGCCAGTCTATTTGTATAATAATGTTAGTATGTATATTTGCTGATATTTTTTCTGAAAGATCCTGTTATTATTAAACTTTTGTTACACTTTTCTTTTTTTTATTGAAATAAACATGTAATATGAACCAAAGAGAATAAAAATCCGTGTGTTCTATATTGTTACATAATCAAATTTGTTACTGGATTAGGTTGAGAATGTGCAGATGGCGCCCAGAAAGTAAGTAAAGAGCGAAGTGATAGGGTCGCGATATACGTGTCTCGCTTACTGACGACCGCCTTTACAGTTTTGATATTCAGATCAAGGAACCATTGGGAACAAAACCAAGTTAACTTCACCATATTGAAAGCTTATGGATTTTCAATGTTCTCAGCGAATATTACTCAGTAATGAACAAGATAATATAGCGTAACAGTGAAATAATACATATGTTTTGGATACAAAGAGATTTAAAATAATTAGCAAAAATTAAAAAATGCTTTTGAAAATCCTAAGTATTATTTTCATTATTGCGTTGTCATCTATGTGTGCAAAAATTTAGAGCCATCTACTAAACACACTACTACTGCCCACTGGCAGTAGTAGTGTGTTTAGTAGATGGCTCTGATGTAACGGAATCCTCGAAAATAATTTTCACCCACTGGTGAAAATTATTTTCGAGGATTCCGTTACATAGATTATTACTTTGACAGATACGTCCGAGCTAAAAAAAAGTATGAAATATATATTATCTGTACTGAGAAAATTTTTTACATAGATGATAAAATATAATTGAGAATTACATATTAATTAATAGACAATTAGTAAACAGTAAGATGGTAGATTGATATTGTTAGATTACGGATCAGATAGAGTTTAATGCCACGTTAGGTACCTATCACAAGAATCTCATAAATGTCATACACATATAATTACATCAGACTACACAATAACAAGCATAAATAATTATTTTAATCAATGATACATTATCTTCATATGAGTATAAATTACTATTTTCTATTTAAAAACATTTAACCGTTTTGGTATGAAGCCAATTTTAATTGAATAAAAAAATGATCGTCTATGCAATTTTTTCGTTTTGGTTGATGGGCTAATGGAAATTGGCAGTGGTCTCGGCTGCCATCCGTGCCAACTTTTGCGAAGCCAGCTATCGCTACGCTCCAATACGATACCAAAGAGATTTATTGCTGCGATTGAATAATAGTCTCATGGCAATTGCCTTCGAATCCACATGAAATTTTATTAGTCAAAACTATGTCTTACTAATTAATTTTTGTAGGAGCAATGGTTAGCTACTAAAAGAGTAAAGTTTTTATGTCTATAACACCTCATTGTTTTAAGATTTCGTCAACATAAACATATGGCATTTCACCGAACGAAATTTTACATTTGAATGATTTCATTCATCTTTCAAATGGAAAGTCGATCGCGTGTGCCCCAAATGGACGTATTGGCATGCAAAGCCTTTTGCAGTTTCTATTGAATTGTAAATTTGAGTTCTGAGATTCGAGTAGTAGTACTTCGATCAAAGTACGTTATTATAAAATTTGTTTTAAAGTTACACTTGACATTGAATTGGCGTAATATGTCTTCAGGCCTATTTGGATATGCTTGATTTAACTTTATTTGTAAAGAGATGGTAGCAGCGTATATGAAATTAATTGTATTTCGGCCTCACAAAAACATAAAATATTATTACTTTTAATCTTAATTTAATTCACAAAATATGTATAGCAATAATACTATCTAACACTGATGCGACTCATATATTTAAATATTATTTTACAGATGCTTAATAAGGGCCGCGTCCACGATAGATTAAAATAATGCGGAGTAACTCTCATACGGCAATCTATGACGCGTACACATTTGTGAGACTACATTAGCTAGAGTATCACTACAGTCTACGTAGACAAGCTCCGCTAATTTAGCTCTGATGATCTCTACGTGTACGTGAAAATTAGAATATAGATTAGATTAAGTCTCTAAGCTATCTAGCTCTATTCTCTCTACATGGACGAAGGGATATATAGTCCGTGTGGTGACAGATTAAGAATACAAGTGTCACCACCCTATTTCCTCCCCAGGGTGCTGTAAAGCCAGCTAAGGGATATTGTACACAGATAACATCCTCTGTGAGAGATGGAAAACTCGAAAATAAACCCTGTGCTAACACGCCTGGTCAGCGTGGCACAGTAGACCATAATCCCTCCCAAAGTGGAGGATAACCGTGCCCAACAGTGGGACGTTAATGGGCTGGAGGAGGAGGAGTACGAACGGATTTACTATACACAGCTCGGTCGCAATGGTGGCCATAGTTAAATGCAAATCGATGTCGAAGTCGATGAAAAGTAGTCAATATTTATTTTACGGTTTCGAGATATATAGTTATTTTATATACTGTTAATTTTACGACCGATATCATAAATTTATTAAAGCATGATTGGATGAGAGAGCTCACGAGCACTTCCATAGCATGTGATTTAATGAGTTCGAATATTTCATGTATCGTTAGGGCCGGCGTCGAAATCAATCACAATACCAATGATGTGTTAAATAACTGGTATGGAAAAATAACCAGTTTATGTCAAAATCATGCGTAAAATATGGACCTAATGTTTCAAGTCAATATGGTTTGAAAAAAAGAAAGTATAGATATACTCTTTATCTATAATATAGCGTAAAAACAATCAAAATCGGTTTAACTTTGGCAAAGAAAATAACTGGTCAAGTGCGAGTTGGACTCGCGCACGAAGGGTTCCGTACCATTATCTATGCAACATAAGGCAACGTTATTAGTATCGAGCAAGAAACGGTAAAAAAATCATGTTTGTTGTATGGGAGCCCCCCTTAAATATTTATTTTATTTTATTTTTAGTATTTGTTGTTATAGCGGCAATAGAAATACATCATCTGTGAAAATTTCAACTGTCTAGCTATCACCGTTCTTGAGATACTGCGTACGGAACCCTAAAAATCATGTTTGTTGTATGGGAGCCCCCCTTAAATATTTATTTTATTTTATTTTTAGTATTTGTTGTTATAGCGGCAATAGAAATACATCATCTGTGAAAATTTCAACTGTCTAGCTATCACCGTTCTTGAGATACTGGGTACGGAACCCTAAAAATCATGTTTGTTGTATGGGAGCCCCCCTTAAATATTTATTTTATTTTATTTTTAGTATTTGTTGTTATAGCGGCAATAGAAATACATCATCTGTGAAAATTTCAACTCTCTAGCTATCACCGTTCTTGAGATACAGCCTGGTGACAGACGGACGGACGGACGGACGGACGGACGGACGGACGGACGGACGGACGGACAGCGAAGTCTCAGTAATAGGGTCCCGTTTTACCCTTTGGGTACGGAACCCTAAAAAGGGACTACAATGTCCATATTTTTGTATGGAGCATAATTTGGTATCGTGCCCTCTTAAATAAAAAAATCGTTAATGAGTATTGAATAAATCCATTCAAAGGTTTTAAGGTTTTCTGTTTTTAAACTCTCTTGTGAATTGAATATTCCAGGCAAGCGTGATTGATGTCTTTATCTTGACATTTATAAAGTAAGAGAGACATCCACATCTCAAAGATTTTACGTTACGCACCTTGTTATAAGCCGTACCTATTTATGACGAAAATATACATAATATTGATATACATAGTAATGAATATGTTGGTTGATACATTGATTCGGCTATTGGACTTCAGATAAGTACCTGGTACAGTCGGCAATCTTGGGTGTAGTTCTACATCAGTTCATCATCTAGTTCTACCAGTATTACAAGATTAATATCTCCCTCTCCCTTTCTCCCCTCTCTACAGCCCATTATTATTTTATTGTTTATACGGGTCCTAACTACCGATTTTTTACACGTTTATAAAGTACTAGTAATCTTTATTCTAGAGAAAAAATGGATATATTTTTTGATGAATTTGTATTTTAGAGAATTCCCGTTAGAGAACAATTTCATAGCCGTTATTTGTGTACCTAGTAGTTATATACCACAATAGTGAAATAACTTATTTGTTCTATTATGTTATTCAACCAAATTCAGTTCCCGGTTTTCGGCTATTGTGTTGCCGTGATCAAAGCATTCGTGAATATTTTTCGCCAGAACAAAAGGCTTTACACAAAAGTCTATCGTATATTCGCCCACAACAAATTCGTAGATCTGTCAGTCGAGTACAACCACAGACTAAAACGGATTCCAGGCGCGCGAACCTTTCCTGTTTGTAGTTGCTTCCATATTGCATTCTTGATACTTTTTTTCTAAAAACAAACAACGTAATATGCAAATCAATCACACAGCAGTAATTTGAAACGGTCGGTTAACTGTACTTTCTATTGCACTTAAAAACTGAAATTGTTGAGATAGCTGATCAGTTGTTATAGTATATATATTTTCATTTATTACAATTAAACAAGAAACAATAAGTTTTTAGTAGAGTAACAGTGCTTCAAAACTATCTACTTTATAAACTAAATTATAGTGGAAAAAATGATAACCATGACTTGAACCCACGACCTCAGAATACTAATTTATTAATTTTTAATAATTTAGTTTATTTAGTAAAAGCATAGCAAGTCAATTGCAAAAGTTAATAAATTAATATATCACCTTTATTTTTAATTTTATATAGAACAACATTTTTCTTCAACTCTCTTTTTGATAAGCATTTTTGAAATCGCGGATATAGTTATTAGATAAAAACATAATATTTCGTATTTCACATGTAATTTCTATAAAAAGTCGCAATAATGAGACCAAATGTTCTCTTTTTATGAGAAGTTTAAGATTAAATTGAAAATTTTTCATTTCATTGAAAAAATATTAGAACACATTTTTCACACCTACTACGTGTGATCATTGAGCTGCGACTTTATTTCATGCAAAAGAAAAACGATCCAATAAAAAGCATATTACCTATTCCTATTGTAAAAGAAAATTTGAAAAGTACGGGTGTCTACACAAACGGATGGTATTACAATTCGGTGCCATTTGCTGGCGCCTTGCCTCTTGTGTTCAGATACGTGCTCGTGTGTGGAAACTTTTTAGGAGACTATAAAGAAAATTCTTTCCCTTGAATTTACGATTTCCCTATCGCGCTTAAGCGGCGAATCATGGCGCATGGGTGAAATATTATCGTTCACCATCTCCTTGTACGTGTACTACGGCCTTGTGTCGCTTGATGTATTAAATGTTTGTCGGATTTTCACGTACATTTGCACTTTTCCGAATGAATAACGGCTACATTTCAAGTTACAAACTTACAAACTTTAGATATTAAGTAGGTATACCTAATAGGTTTCTGAGATTTGCTCCCTGTTTCTTTAAATTTATGCATGTTTGGATACTTTATTTCAGATTTTGGTTGATGAGGGATACCTACCTGTTGATGATATTACAACAAATGCTAAAAACCAGAATACAATAAATATCTAATACCCCCATGAAATAAACGGGTTCAATGTAACTTGAGCATGCTTTTTAACGACATGATTATGACAGTATGGTGAATCTTTACTTATTATAAAACAAAGTCGTTATTTTTGTATGTATGTCTCTATGTGACCTTATATCTTCAAAACTACGCAATGGATTTTGATGCGGTTTCTTTTAATAGATAGAATGGTTCCTGCGGAAGGCTTTTGTGTGTAATTTGTGACATTTTATTTCTTTTATAAATTCTACGCGTACGAAGTTGCGGGCAACAGCTAGTATAGTATAACAATGGTACCATTTCTGTGCGAATCCAACTCGTACTTGGCCAGTTTATTTTTTACTATTACCTTTTCTGCGTTTCTGTCATGTTAAGAGCATAGCTCTTTGATATAATATTTACTTTCGACGTCAGACTTTCAAGGCGCGGACTTTGTACTTCAGAACATTGAGAAGTGTAAATGTAAAGTGACTGTCTTTGATTCTGGTATAGAAATATTTCTTTTCTAAAAAATGTAGCTGACATGTCATGACACAAATTAATGTTTTTGTTAAACAACTCAACTCATAGGTCAATGCCAACAACATAGAATTTTCACAATTATAATTGGTTTAATAGCCTAAACATAAAAAATAAAAGCAACCGAAAAAGTGTTCTTTTTCTCGAGCTGCTGGCCAACTATCGAGATCTATAGCTAGAGAGACAGACCTGACTTGAAACCACGGGTCGTGGGTTCAAGTCCCGCTTGCGGTGATCACTTTTTCCACCTCAATTTGATTCATTAAGTAAAAGCATAGCAAGTCAATTGGAAAATTAATAAATCACTTGATTTATTAGAGAGTTTAAATTGTACAGGTGGTATATTTCTGTCATCGCTATATCAATAAATACAAAAAACTAAAAAAGTAAATATATAAAGTTTTTTTTATCGCCTTCTGCCCTACCGGGCCATGGTGGTGACTTGAGCCTTACTTACCTTGACCCGCCAAATTTTTAAGGGTGCTTCCGTAAAACAAACGTTCTTAATTTAACTTGATGATTTTCTTATACAACTTCATTATGGCGGTATGATAGATGTTATACTGATTATTGTTGTAAGGAATCTCTCGTGTGCGAGACTAATTTGTCCGGTTTTTATTAGATCATATTGTTAAAGATTGCGCTTGAGTTCGAGTATCAACAAAGTGAGTGTTAGTAATAGCACGCCTCCCCGGCATTTATCATAAGCTTCATCCATTGACCGGCAACATCTGCACATATTTGAAGTTATCGAGTCGAGGACACATTTTTATAGGAACAAATTTAATCTAAGCAGAAGGAGGGATCAGTCTCCGGCGTACCCAGCGCACACGTGTCCCCACGACGTGAGCACGGGCTAACGATTTTTCACAGAACGTTATTATGTGTCCGATAAAAGACTTTATCTTAAAAGTGCCTGTGGCGTTAGTCCCTTTTTTGTTTGCATATGATATTTATTTTACACACTTTTCGTACCTGCGTTCAATTCGCTCGTATAGGTTTACGTAAATAAGGTTTGTAAGTGTTCTTTATATATTTTATTTATATGATATTGTCATCTGTGTCTTGTTTGTTATGTTGTAACGGAATATTTTACTACACTGCATAATATAATACCTTTATTAGAATTACGAGTGAATGAAGGAATGTAGCATATAGATAGTTTTCTATAGTCTTTGCCGACCCCTATGGGAAAAAGGCCTGATGGTATGATGATGATGTCAATGATATTATTATACAACTCTCTGTATCTCCAGCCCATCAATGTCCCACTGCTGGGCACGGGCCTTCTCCACTTTGGGAGTGATTATAGTCTACTATATCGCACTGACCCGGCGTTATGGCATAGTATTCATTTTCGAGATTTCCGTCCCTCACATAAGATTTTATCTGTGTATCCCTTAGCTGACTTTTACAGCACCCTGAGGATGAAATGAGATAGTGACGTTTGTATTCTTAATCCGTCACTCGGATAAAAAAATGTCTAAGTAACTAAAGAATAAGTATTAAGTTTATGTAATAACAATATTTTAAACAAGGTAACTGATGCAAGAAGTCATTAAGTTCTTGTAACCTGTCCCGCATGGCTCAACAACGATGTAGGGTCGCGGGAAGAAAATTTTCCTAGAAAAACAATAAATTTTCTGAGAGTTACGCTCGAGTGAGTTTCGGTGTCGGCTGAGCGAGAGCACGTTCACCATAATATATTGAATTTAAAACGAACAAACTTTTACGTTCTTTTCTCCGCGTGTAAAAAGATTTTCTTGAAATGTTTACAATGCAATAATTTTTATTCGACGTTAGAGAACAAAGGCGTTTAATTCAAAACACCCCAACTAGGGATAACTGTGTTGAAAATAATCCCTTTACGGTACATTAGAACCACGCAATTACTTAGTGTGCTTATTAAGTATTCAGGGTACCAGACAGGCTTATGTAAGCAACATCTAATTTACTCATAGACACAAAACGAAACAATTAAGTAAAATCATAAAACCAACACTAACGCTTGGATCCTTTAATATTGCAAATACAAAATAACTAAAGCCCTATTAATAACTATTTCATTTTCCGCAACAAGAAAATCTCATTTATACCGAAATCCTTTTTCTCTGTAGGCTCACTTCTCATAAAAGTACCTGTTATCTTCAGAAACAGATATTGATTGGTGCGTATACTTTGTATCATACCGTTTTATGGGTAAGTTAATACACAAAAAATATTTGTGAAAAGGTGTGAGCGCCTTTGGCTTAATCTCTGACGATTTGTGAAGACGGAAAAAAGGGTTTGTGTGCTTAGATGCTACTGATCCTTCAAACAAGCAACCCTCCCTAACCACCCACGTTTATTAACCTCAGCCATCATTATTACAACCAGGTGAGAGCGATATTAAAAATTTGTATTACTATTGAACACCATTTTTTTAAATATTTATGGACATTTCACATAACGTCCTATAGTCTCATAATAAGCTATATTTCTATGCTTTTTTTATGGGTACCTGATACGGTTAAAATACTACTTTAACTTTTTTTTTTGTAAATACAGGTAAATACATACTTATAATATATAGAAAACACAATATTAGAAAACACAAATACAATATTTGTAAGTGCTCAAACACGTTAATTCGCGGTCGCGGTGGCGGGCGCGGTCACGAAATATCAAACATATAGCGTCATATCCAAGTGTTTACATACGAAACGCACGTGCGGTCTAAGTAGCGGGCTAGCTAGTGGCTGCCGGGCGCGAATCGCTCACGGCAATATCAAACGCGTGAGATGTTTGTGTGTGTTCACGTCGAACTAGCGGCGGAGCGTGCGATTCACTCGCGACGTCAGGTAAGTTCAACCAGCGGCTGAACATTTGGTTGGCCGTTTTATCAAGTTCAACAGAATCCATTCAATAGAAGCTTCTACATCGTTACTTATGATAAATTGTTTTGGTTTAGGTATTTAGAATTAAAAGTAACTATTAGCTACATATTAACGACGGGTGATGAATTGGAGGTGTTTGAATTTTTAGAGAGCGACGATGATGAACAAAACACTAGTCGAATGCGAAATAAGATAAATAAAAATAATGATATTATTATTGAATCCAATATATTATAAAAACAAAGCAGTTGACAGTCATTCTGGTATATCCTAAAAATCTTGAAGGATTCAAATTACTATATAAAGTATGAAATACCATACCGTTCAACAACAACTGACAACACGTCAACCTCGCGCGAAAGCCTAGCGGTCAATGTGAACATAAAAACGTCACGTTTCCGCGCCCGCACCCGCCACTGCGCCCGCGCTTTTTAATGTGAACAAGTACTAAGACGTATAAATATCATAGAAATAATAATTTATTTTTACATTAATTTACATTAATAATTGTACTGTTCAGAATCGAACTCCTCGTGAACGGCAGTCCGTTGAACCACTAGACCAAGAGACATCATCATCATAACATCACGCCTTTTCCCATGGTGGTAGGCAGAGACTATAGAGCGCCATCTGCTACGATCCAAACATACTGGTCTGGTCTCTCTTACTAGACCAAGAGACCCGTCAATTATACAAGTATTAATCGACCTCGTACGCCTGGTATTTCAAATCACCACTTAAAGTATCCTAATCATCCTATAGAACTCTCAGAGACGAATTTTCTATGAGTTAAAAGATTTTTAGAATTGTATAATTACTTTCGCAGATTTTCTTAACATACATATTGCAAAATTTACCTCTTTATTTTTAATAGACAATAATATTAAAAATGTCTATGAGGTGTGGATTAAGAATATAAGCGTCACCACCCCATTTCTTTCCCAGGGTGCTGTAAGAGCCAGCCAAGGGATAATATAAGCAGTAAACATGTGAGAGACGGATCATCGAAACTAAGCCCAGTGCTAACACGCCTGTTCAGCGCGGCACTGTAGACCATAGTCCTTCTCAAAGTGGAGGAGGCCCAGCAGTGGGACGTCAATGGGCTGGAGAGCAGAGGAGGAGACAGTAATGCATCTACTATCTTCAAGGCTTAAATTTTAGCGACATACCTAATTTAAACTTTACCCTTATAAAATATTTATTTAACAGTGAGATAGAAGCACCTTATTAATTTATGTTTCCGAGGAAACATTTTACCTGAAGTTAAAAATAATTACATTACAACTTAGTAGCCATGTTCTCAAAGATAGTAGCCGTGATTTTAATTTTATCTTTACTGCTTTTTAATTATAACTGACTCTTTGTTATAATTTATAAAGTTTCGAGTCAAGTTTCTCTCTCTCTCTCTCTTCAGACCATTATCGTGCTACTGTTGGGCACGAGCCTTCTCAATTTTGGGGGAGATTTTGGTTTACTGTGCCGCACTGACCAGGCGTTTATTAGAACAGGTTTATTTTCAAGATTTCCGTCTCTCACACTCTTATCTGACAAAATATTCTTCTACTAGCTGTTGCCCGCGACTGCGTCCGCTTGGAATTTAGAAAATGTTCCCTGTTTTCGCAACATTTTTCACTACTGCTTCGCTTCTACAGGTCGTAGCGTGATGTTATATAGCCTAAACCCTTTCTCGATAAATGCCCTATCTAACACTGAAATAATTTTTCAAATCGTCCCAGTGATTCCTGAGGTTAGCGCGTTCAAACAAACAAACAAACAAACAAACTCTTCAGCTTTATAATATTAGTATATGATGACGCCAGTATATGCTATAATTGATAATACATTAATTTACTTTTTAATTATGGTCGTTTCCTATCCTAACCTAAAAGCACAGCACTATTGAAATGTCGATACTACACTATTGTATTGAAGCAGCCAATGAGAGCTTGCCATTTCATATCAACGCAAACGCATCCATTTATGGGGATGTTCTGAAAACAGTCGTTTCGTACACGCCAATGTAGGAACACGCTGTTCTTGTCATTAAGAAGTCGTCTTGTACTCGCCGCGACGACATGCGCTTTGTCTTTATGTGTTGAAGACTCAATAGTCTAGTCCGCACCGCGCTTCCGAACACCACTCGGAAGCTCCCGCTGCAGAAGCCAGCTTCTGCTCGCCGCCGCGGAGGTTGTAATACCTCTGTGTTAAATAGTTTTACCGCAAGGAAGAAATTCCTTATTCAACCGCTACGCCGCTAGAGATCTTACAAATCTCAAGTGAAGTGTTGTGAATTTGGTCATAACCTTAAGAAACTAATGGTACTCCGTTTTGTGATACGCTGCGCTAGCGTGTGTTCGTTCGGAGAAGAGAAATCCAGCTCGAGGGAAGACTAGCCTCCAAGACCTTAATACAGTCCACTTTTATCGAAGAATAATCAATTATACTTTATACTGGTGTATCCATAAACGGCGTATCCAGTATAGATAAAAATCTTTTTGTCAGTTTCAAGTTTATACGTACAGTAGGCGCGCGAGTTCATGTCTATCGGGGCCTGAGGTGACGCGCGGGGGCAGCGCGCCCCTCCTTCACCCACCACGCCGCATTCGTCCTCGACTGCGGACGAATGCGGCGAGGTGGGTGACGATTATGACGATTTTCTTTTCTAGGAGTATTAAAATAACTACATAATTCTAAAGTTGAAAACTATTTTATTTGCAATTTATGAACTTTATCTTTTTACATATTTAAGTTATCGATATTAAATACTTCTTTGAATCAGATAAATACTTTCCATTAGAAAAATCGAAACACTTTCTTTTTTGGTTGACATGTTATGCAAAATACGAAACCTATTAAATTTAATTTGAATTTAGAATAATAAAATTGGATGTTAAAACCATTTTTTTTTTTTGATGACTCTTTCTGTCTTTGGACACCACATTCATCAAAATCTTGATGTCTTAGGACACCACATTCATCAAAATATTACAAAATATCAACCAAGAAGCCAAGGAAGTATGTTTGAATCGTAGCAGATGGCGTTCTATAGTGTCTGCCTACCCCCATGGGGGAAAAGGCGTGATGTTATGATGATGATGATGATGACCAACCAAAGCTAATAAGTAATTTAAAAAAAAAGAAACAATAAATAAATAACACATAATACAATAATAAATAACACAATATACAATAATAAATATACAATAATAAACAATATAAACAAACAATATACAATAATAAATAAAAAATAAATAATAAATAATACAATAATAAATAAATAAATAAAATAAATAAATAATAATTTTGTGGCAATTTGATGAAAAGTCTATCATACACGAAACCATTATATTTTATTGTCTTAATTCATGACTTCATGAGTTAAAAGTATTATGAGTACCTATATGTATCTATTCACATTTTTCTATTATTAATATTTGGCTACAAACTATAAAACAGACCTAACCAATGCTACTGAAATGACGGAATATCAGATATTAAAATTTGTACGTTTAATCTCACACCGTTTTGACACGATATCGCCACAAAACTATTAAATATTCATGTTTATTGGATTCTAGGCTGCTGAAATATGTTCGGAATAATGCCAATAATATTTATCTTGATTGCGTTTAAATAATTTATTTATAATAAAAACTTAGATATTCCATTTCATAATTAAAAAGCCATTATTTAGTTGAAAATATTTTTACGGACAGAACAATTTTGATTAACCTATTCAGTAAATTATAGGGACAATATTCAAAATTCTTTATGTATTAGTTTAAAGAAACTTTAAAATAGTAATACCTTTATGCCTGACCTGCAGTTTTTATTTAACACAATATTTTTACGAGCTCCGTAGATCAGCGATCAGTTACCGACCGCCGCGCCGTTTAGGACATTGAAGATTTGGTCTGTATTCTGGTACTTATACATAATACACCAAGCTTTGCTTGACACTAAAAATATTTTCCAAGATGAAGTTCGTAAACATAAAAAAAAATACAATATAACTATTTCTTTTACCACCCATTTGGAAATGGTTATAAGACAAACAATTATGCAAGTGTAATTACATTCGTTTACCATACAACTGCGCGTGTCTTAAATAGAAGTTAATTACACAGCTTGTCTCCCTCACATTGTTAATTTAACCACAGTCTCATTTAAAACGAAGATTTAATTTAGTCTGATTATTTGTTTGTGTGTGGCATAATTTTTTCTAACTTTTTCGTTTTTTATTGATGTAAACATTTTAAAACATACAGTTAAAATTGATATAACATTTATATTATCAAAAACATGAAAAATAGTCATAACATCTATGTATAGGTTATTATTGTGTCCATTAAGAATGTAGGTACAAGCGAGGTCCATTGTGTATCATCACAATAAAATACAATAGTGGGATTGTCTTTGAAGTTATTTTGAATTTCGTGAAATATGAAGAATTTTTCATACTTTTGACAAACCTCTACAGCGTGCTATGTTATTTATGCATTTGTTTTTACAGTATAATATCACATAGCACAGGTATATGTAAACGTCGTAACAGATTAAAAATACAAGTATCACCACCCTGTTTCCTACTCAGAATGCTGGAAAAGTTAGCTAATAATTAAAATAATTAAGAACACAAGCAAGATTTGGCCATACCCCAAATTATTTGGGACAGCGCAGCACGTTTTTCCCTAATCGTTAATAATAATTTCGTTAATCTCCTACAAATAGTTGCCAAATTGCCCGGTGTGCTGGCTGCCTTGCCACGTTGAATGGCAATGCTGATGTTGAACAAAGCATCGTCTAGTGTTCTGGTTACCTGTAACGTCGATAAGATTAGCTATCTGTCCAGCAAGTGAGCATTCAGGCTCTTATTAGTACTTAGTAACTTAAGACTTATGAACAAAATAAAATAACTAATTCGCTATGGTCTTATGATGTGGGGTAATAGCACCGATAAGAACAAGGCATTTGTTGCTCAAAAAAAATGTATTAGAGCCATAAATAGACTTCGGCCTGGTGAGTCGTGTCAAACTGTTTTCCGTCAGCTTTCCTTATTGCCGCTACCTTCGCTTTATATTTACGAAGTATGCATGTTTGTACGTAAAAACAAAGATCTTTTTAACACTATGGATGAAATAAAACCTAGAAACAGACGAGATCCATTCAGACTTGTCTTGGACTGCTTACCAAGAACAACAAAATATAATAGAAACTGTATTGCTATGTGTATACGAATATTTAATAAGATACCGAAAGATATAAAAACGTTAAAATTTTCATTATTTAGGACAAAATTGTATCAATGGCTAAGTAAAAATAACTTCTACAATATTAATGATTTCTTTAATTGTAAAAATCATTAAGTTATTGCATGCTATAATATTAGCTAAACATGTAAGTGCTTTAAATTTGTAACACCTTATTGTATACTATGTTTATGGCAATAAAATATGATGATGATGATGATGATGATGATGATAAATTTAAACATTTAATCATGCTAGACTTCGTTTAAATATATTTGTACATACTATTTATTAGTATAAAAAGCAATGTGAAGTTTAGGAGATTAGTAAATTGCAATAAGTAAATAAAATTTCTAGTTTGCATTAATTTAATAAATTTTGCAATATATACTATTAACTTTTATTTATTTATTTTAATACATAAGAACTATATACAGTTAAAAACTAAAATATAAAAAAGGAAGTATGTACAATATTAAAAAAAAATAATAATAATTATATGTACAAACTAGGTGTCATAATACTCCTCCTCATCGCTGTCGACAGGAAGTGTGCCCAGAAGGCTGGCGGCATTGCCACGTTGTATGGCATGTATGTTGTATTATTTTTTCAATTGACTTGCTTTGGTTTTACTTTTAATAAACTAAATTATAGTGGACAATGGACATGACATAGTATTTATATTTATTTATTTATTATTTATTTTATTTTAAGTAAGAGTATGAGCATCTACTGAAATTCAAAAATATCGCTCTATTTGTTGATAGCAAAACAAGTACAAAAAAATATACTACGAAGATAATATATTTTATAGCAAAAGCGTTATTAAGTACCTATTCAAATACAGATGTTTATTAATAAAATTATTGATGGCTATAAAATGAGATAGTATTAGGATTTGCACGTGTTGTATTTAATAACGTATATTACCATATAAAAGTTCGCGGTTATTAGATTTTAGATAGAGCAAAGATTTAATTATCACATCAACTAAATTTATTCAATGTTTTAAAATAGTTTGGCATTTTTTTTAAGTCTCCGCCTTCTACCTTGCTGGGCCATGATGGTGCCTTGAGCTTTACCATGACCCAGCGAAAAATAGTTTGGCATGGGTCATTTCCGAATATAATGTCTATATAATAAATTTAGAACAGTAGCAATTCACATAAAAAACTCTTATGCGAAACTTTGATAAAATCCTTAAGTAGTCTTAAGGATTTTATCAAAGTTTCGCATATATTATTCGCATTATATATCCTTAGCATAATATTCAATCGCTTTTTTAATTCAGATCGCTCGATAGAGTACATCTAAAGCGAATATTTTTTCATTAAACATCAATCTCAGAAATATCAAAGTGGGCTTAAAAACTCATCATAATTAACATTCATTTAAATTTGAAATTATTCATAGCAGAAAGCGAAGTTACCCGGGTGGTATTTAACGGCGCACCTGCCTGAGGCGTCTTAGCGTGGTCGAAATTAATGCGACGCAAAGTCGGCAAAAGTCAATTACACTTTATTAAAACCGTCTCCATTTATATCAATTTGACGCAAACTGTTACAAATACTGGTAATGTTCCGTCCTTTCATCTGAGAGCGAGGCGGGGCTACGCAAGCGCTGAGAGTATAGAATATCTGTAGACAAAGCGCTACGAGAATTGTAGCGCGGGCAGTACGCATCTATCGCGCTACGAGCTCGCAGCGTACCGGTACAATCAACGCCGCTTGAACGCCGCGCGTCGGCATCAAAACCCTATACAATTCACCTGTCAATGAATATTTAATCGGCTCGATTCCAATAACGAATGAATGACGGAACCCAGCTACTCTACTGACACTTATGATAACTCATGTAGATAAAGTAGTAACACAAGAAAAAGTTGTTCCAATTATTATAATGAAGTAAACTAGTTCAGTATAATGATACAAAGATTGAGCCTGATAATTCCAGCGATGCATATATTGCTCCTGCTTGTATTTAGTGGGTTCGTTAGCTCCTCTGATGGTAAGTAGACGCATTAAGTAGTAAACACTACAACTATTTTTACTCGAAATTTCAGATCGGGTAGTTGTTTAGTTTTAATAGTCTAACAGCCGTAATTAAGAAACTTTATTAGACATAATATGCAATTATGTGTTGTTTGCCCAACAAATCTAGTGGTATTATTTGTAGAAAAAAAAAATTAAATCTAAAACATAAGTGAGGTTATGTTTTAGCTTGATCTTGTGTGTGATCGTAATTCCTGTTATTAGAAATATTTAAGTTATTATACAGGTGTTTGTTTGCAACTAATAACCACATTATTTCTATTATATTTTTCTTATCTTCCATAAGCTCTTTTACAGAGGAAAGAGTTGAGTGTTGTCCTAACAATAACACTGGGGCCGTTTGACAATATGTCCAATGCCTAATAATGTATCATAATATATCGAAAATGATAAGGATAACATAAGTTGAAGAGCTGTTTTCATAACTTGGGAAATTATGCATTTACCGTTGAAATGTTAATGATTACAAATGAAAATAATAAATATATTGCATCCTTCTAAGCAACCGTTCGCTTCTAAATTCAAATTTTGATATAATAAAAATAAACGTAAAAAAATTCTTATTTAACGCAAAATACAGTAACATTACCCACAGATTCTGATACTTATCAAGGTTATAATTTCCTTATTTTCTTTCTCCAGCCCAATTACGTCCCACTGTTGGGCACGGGCCTCCTCCACTTTGGGAGGGTTTATGGTCTACTGTGCCGCGCTGACCAGGCGTATTGGCACAGGGTTTATTTTTAAGTTTTCCGTCTCTCAAAGAGGGTGCTATCTGTGTGCAATATCCCTTAGCTGACTTTTACAGCACCCTTGGATTCTTAATCCGTCACCACACGGAGTATTTCCTTATTTAGTAACAACTAATTAAGATTTTACTTTTTTGAAATACTGTAGTTAATAAATTTACATGTAAAACATATTTTATATTATATGTATATTCTATTCATTATTCCATGTAGCTATACATTAAAATGTGCAAAAATACGTTTAATTAGTAAACTTTTAATGAACATATAAGATTTCCAGATAAAATATTAATTTACGCATAAATTTTGTAAAGATTTTCTTTACATTTGCGTTGAATACATAAAGAAAAGTACTTGCTTTACTGTCTACGATGCGTCCTTGATATCAAAGAGGCATTGTTTACAGCATATTGTGGCGTCTAAACGTCACTTCCACGGACCTTGAAAACTTTCCCCCATATAGATAAACAAATGCTTCTCCTTCGCTCTGTTTATATGACAACTTTATACTGCACTAATTTATGATCTTAGTATATCTTTTACTAGCTGCTGCTCGAAACTCCGTACGCATAGAATTTAGAAAATCTTTCCCGTTTTTGCGACAATTTTCACTACTGCTTCGCTCCTATTATACGCAGTGTGATGTTATATAGCCTATAGCCTTCCTCGATAAATGTACTATCCAACACTCAAAGAATTTTTCAAATCGGACCAGTAGTTCTTGAGATTAGCACGCTCAAACAAACAAACAAACAAACAAACAAACAAACAAACAAACTCTTCAGCCTTATAATCTTTATATATATATATAAATCTTCTGTACGTATGTTTGTAATTGAACTCCTCCTAAACGGCTGGACCGATTTTGATGAAATTTTTTGTGGTTGATTTTTACACAGAATTGTATGGCAAAACAACGTTTGCCGGGACAGCTAGTATTAGTATAGATATATTTACTAATATTTCTGTATATTAAAATGAGTATTAGGTACTAATTTTATAAAGAGAAAACAATAATAAAAAGAATTTTTTTTTAATATTTATTATTGTAACTTTTTAACTCAAAAACTATTGGATTTCGATAATTCTGTCATTATTAGAATGTTACCTTTTCATTGAGTAACATAAATTTCTCCTTCTCTTAAGCCTATTCACGCCCACTGTTGGGAACGGGCCTCCTCCTCTTTGGGGAGGGGTTTTGGCCTACTATGTCGCACTGACCTGGAGTAAAGGTAAAGAGTTTATTTTTGATATTTCCGTCTCTCACAGATCATGTAATCTGCTTATAATATCCCTTAGCTTGCTTTTATAGCACCCTGAGATGGAGTTGGGGTGGTGACACTTGTATTCTTAATCCGTCACCACAGGGACAATATAAACTAGTTAATATATATCGATGATAAACAAACTGTCTATCTGTTCGGTGACGGATCAGGAAAACAAGTGTCACCACCTCATTTCTACGAATGGGATATAAAAATTAGCCATAGAATAATTAAAAGGCAACTGATTAAACTTAGCCATAACACAGATAAGACGTCTGACAGAAGAAATTGGAAGAATAATGTACTTACTACAAAAACTTACTTTAAAATCCTGAATATTTCTTTAAATTATTGCATTGTCATCGGTCCTTGATATATGTCCAAAATTTCAGATCAATCCAACTGGTGCAAGTAGGTTAAAATGACATTCAAAGATTCCGTTACATAGATTAATACATTCATAGATACATACCGAACATAAATAAGCGTGTTAAAAAGACTTGTTGCGTCGACCCTATACAATGGGATAAGAGTAGAAGAATGATTAATAATGATGATATTACTAATGGATGGCGTGATATATATTAGGTACATAAAATCAAGTAAGATATAGCAGAGAAATTGGTCAGCACGAGTAATCCCGTATGTAAAACCACTGGGTGATGGATTTAGATTACTAATGTCCACCCCCTTTCCACCCCCTTTCCACCCTATTTCCTCCTCAGGGTACTGTATGAACCAGCTCGGAGATAATGTAAGCATGCATATGCTATCTTCTGTGAGAGGCGGAAACTCTAAAGAAAACTCGAAAGAGAGATACACTAAATACCCTTCCCGTATTGCTTCCACGCCTAATAGTGGAACAATTATGAGTGGAGAAGAAGAAAAAAGTAAATACCGATTGTTGCAGTCTAACCCTTTTTAGAATCGATTACAAAGAAAAACAGAGGCATGTTTACCTTACTAAAGCTATTAATAATACCACTTTTTAAACCTTTTCAAACATATAACTGTTATCTGAAAGAGCAAGGTGTGATTTTTTTTAGTATATTTTTATACAAACAACGCAACTGTAACTAAAACAACGCTGGTAAACTATCAACAAAAGCTGAATTTATTATTTAAATGCTATCATAATACCACGTACTCATACAGAAGCAAACAATTGGCGTATTTTTGCATGATGTCTGCACCAACGTTGATATCTATAACCCCATTATTCAAGAGATTAGCTTTTTACCGGATGAATCGTGGAATATTCAAAAGAGAATTATTGGATTCCATTGTATTTATATAGATGTATCACGATTGATTCAGTATTTTGTTATTTTTGTATCAATTTGTGATTGTTACCGCATGTATATGGAAAATAATTCCGCTATCCATTTTCCTCCCATGAGTAGTTTAGGGGACAGCTATTAGAAAATCCAAACATTTTAAATAGAGATAAAACTATGATTCAACAAGCTTGGACAACTTGCAATTTAGACCTTTTTTTTTCTTTCTTCAGCCCATTAACGTCCCACTGCTGCACTTTGAGTGGGATTACGGTCTACTGTGCCTCGGTGTTTAATTTTGAGTTTTCTCTCTATAACCGAGGATGTTCTCTTTGTGTGATATCCCTCAGCTGACTTTTGCAGCACCCTGGGGAGGAAATGGGGTGTTGACATTCGTATTCTTAATCCATCACCACACGTAGAGTACAAATTGTAGACCTAATATACTTCAATTTTAGAGAAAGTCTCATATCTAGGAGTCGGGTCAGTAGCTTACCTATGCCCTGATATAACTCTGGCAGTCCATGAGTAGTAATGATACCACTGGCAGTTAGCTACTTTGTTAACACTGAAAAAGAAATTGTTATGGAATTAGAAGAAATCTTTAGTGTAGTATATAGTGATTGTCAATGTTTCAGTTGATGATGTTTTAATATACATAGGTATATAGGTATAGGTATATATGTAGGTCAATATCGATAACGCTCAGAAATGTACGAATATAGGCTATTTCTATTAATAGATGTATTTATCAAAGACGCTCTGAGTTTCCAGGGTTAATTGCTAGCTTGATAACTTCTGAGAGGTTAATAATTGAAAATCAGTTGTCGATAAGAGTGAGATAAATATCATATAACGAGGATTTTATTGGAAGTATGTATTTCATTTCATACAATCACATCATGGAAAAATAGAATCAGACTGCGATACTTCTAATAACGATCGTGAACAAAATAATGAGATCGTATGAATTAAATTAGCTGTTTAAATAATATTTAAAATCAATTGTAGACTCAGTAAACCAATTACAGTTACATTATTTTTATAGGATTAAATAAAGCATCCTATTATTTAATAAAGAATCCATCAAAGCCATTTCAAGAAAAATCTTGTTGTAACACATTATAAAGATTTTGATGAATTGAAAATTTTCTTATGACCCTAGAAACAAAATTTTCCCTTCACAATTATGATGACAATGCTTAAAGACAAAAGTCCACGAAAGATCAGTTCGAACTAACTGTGGGCTGGCCATGTTTTTCGAAAAACCAACTACTTATTGATGAAGTAAATAGGTTCTGGAGTGGAAAGACCGGGATTTACGTTAACGTTTTATTTAAAAAGTAACCAGATGTGATCTTTATTTGGACATAAAACTATTTTTGCCAATGTGCATGAAGTAATCCATAATAAAAAAAAGTATCTCCGTGTGGTGACGGATTAAGAATACAAGTGTCACCACCCCGTCTCCTCCCAAGGGTGCTGTAAAAGTCAGCTAAGGGATATTGCACACAGATAACATCCTCTGTGTGAGACGGAAAACTCGAAAATAAACGCTGTGCTAACACGCCTGGTCAGCGCGGTACAGTAGACCATAATCCCTCCAAAGTGGAGGTGGCCCGTGCCCAACAGTGGGACGTAAATGGGCTGAAGAGGAGAAGAGGCATGAAGTAAAAAGCATAACGTTTTATTCGAAGCATTTTATTTAGTAAAACATAGCAAGTTAATTGCAAAAATTAATAAACTAATCTGTATGAACAATATTTATTATTGATTTAAATATTGTACAATTTTTATTAATTAACTTGCCTAATGTCTACAACAACTACGATAGATTATAGTGAATTGTTACAATAGAATTATTTCATGTATGTAAATAAAAAAAAAAAAAAAAAAAATATAACTGAAAAATCATGTATTGTTAATAACAATAATAACTAATCAATTTTACCTTAAGGAATTTAAAATTAAAGTTTAAAAAAATAATTTTAATACTCTCATTTTAAAGTTGTTGATTTAGAATTGACAGTAAGCTACTCAGCTTACTGTCAATTCTAAATCAACATTATAATTCAAGTTTCTCACCTTTGATTACTTGCAACTTGTCAGCTCTACCTATACTTCAATTTGTTACTCAACTCAGGAACTCCTTTGCGGAAAACTTACTCTCAGTTAGAATGTCGGTTCATTGCGGTGCCAATTGCCACATAAACAAGCCTCACCCAGCCAAAGCTATGTGGTTGGGATAGCAAAAGTTCCTTATTAATGTTAGAACTACATATCATAAAACATCCGTTTCGTGCGAAACTTTACATCTTTTCCAAGTCAACAAGATATAATAGGAGCTATTTCTATGTATTGTTATCATATTTATTAACAACCACCATAATGTAAATGTAAGCGAACATGTGAATCTAAAATCGTTACGTCTTGCATTCGTAAACATTTTAATAAACATCAATTTGTTATTTAAATGCTATTTGTGTGTAACAATAACCATGTTCTAAGTGGTCTAGATCAAAACATTTTGGCATATCTTTCTACAGACTCAATAACTACCTCGCGTCCTACATTGGCACTAAAGTCCTTACGACAATACTGGAGTTCGTACAAGCAATTCTTTCGCAAAAAGTTCTAATAAGTAGGTTTTAAACCTGTATTACATTAAAATTTCAATAGCGCAAAAACGAGCACAATTTATTGTTATCAGGTTTTAAAATTTTTTTATAGTAGTAGATACGAAATATCTCGCACGGTTTTCTAATATAGTTATAAACAAACCATATACCTAAATAAATTATAATATTTGTTAAACTAGGTTACACAGTTATTTCAGCACATTAATAACGTTTTATTCTTCTTTACATTCATGTACATAGTTATTTTAATTGCGACTTTTTAACAATGTCCGGCTAAAGAAATCCAAAAGTAGAAAAGTACAGAATGCCGTACTAAACTTCTTGGCATATAATGATGATTTTTTTTTATTAAAAATATAATAGTACTAGCTGTTGCCCGCGACTCCGTACGCGTGGAATTTAGGAAAGTTTCATGAAAATCTATACATACATCCAACATTAACCAAATATTCAAACATTAGAGTAGGTATGGATAGAAGACCGAGGAAACGCTTATTGTCTATATTAATTGCGTAAGCTAACTAAGTTATTTAAATTTGTAAAAAATAATACTATATACACATAAATAGCTTTTGAAAACACCCTATTGATTTTGATAATTTTTTTGACATTATTATGGGTTTAAGGAAACCCGCTGTGGGTTTCCCTTAAAAGATAGACATATGCCCTCGCGGACTTTTTTGAAGAACTATAGGTAATAAACAATTCCTCAATACATTAGTTTGTTGTACCTCACATAGATAAGGCAACGTTTTCATTTATAGCTCCCGCGCGTCCGAATTTCTCGGCAAATTTAATCATATCTCATCCAATATACAGCAAAACCCAACAAATTATGCAAAAAAAGCCATCCTCTTGAACCATTCTATCTTTAAAAAAAACCGAAGATATAAGCTCACATAGGGACATACATACAAAAATTACGACTTTGTTTTATAAGAAGTAAAGATAAAGATTTATATGAGTGATTCTCCGAACCCTAAATTTTCGATGTCTTGAGGTTTATTTCTGTAACTAACTGACAAATCAGTCGGCAATTAATTTTAAAACATACCTTAGACTATCGTCTATCGTGCACAAGTTATTTTTTTTTAATAATATTTATTTAAATATTTCAAAAAAATATTTAAAAGTAGTTCTTCTGACTAATATGGTGTGTCCGCAACCCAGTTTCTTGAACATTAGTAACAATAACATTATTTCTTATTCATAAATAGATGTGAATTATAATTATTACGATAGAATATTAGTTGTTTCTTTATACCAAAAATGAATGGTACTAATTTTTACGATAGTTTATTTATAATTAAAAAAATAGTGAGTGTCCGGGAAAAAAGTCTGATTCATATTCCCGCGCTTCACTCGAACGTACCCAGCTAAATACGAAACACCAGGCGACCCCTCCCCGCGCTGGCGGTAGCCAGGGGCTTGGCTGACGTGGTCGCGAAGTGACGTGTGGCTGGTTCGTGTCGTTGTGGAGATATAAAGGTAAATATCTGATTCATATACCCTTGGTACACCTGTGTTTCTGATTAGTATGTTCGTTTTTATAATTAAGGTAAATGCTTTTCAAACTTGAATCTGCGGGAATTATAATGCCGTTGGGGAACAGAAACCTATGTATAAATAACAATCCTTAATTGCATACGTGTGATGATTTGTCGATGTTAATGGGCAAAATTCTGATTGATATGTGTCTGATTCATGTGGTATAAATACCATAATAATCAGAATGTCACACATATTGTTAATAAAACGTTACATTGGCGGCACGTCACGCCTGTAACAAGTCATTTCGTATGAACCTAATGTTATTTTTTAAATGACAGTTTAAAAATAAAATTAATTTAACTAAATAACATAAAACACTAACGAGTGGTTAAAGGAACTACCTACTTACTTAACTATGAGTTTTAGCGGTAGTTTATAGGCTCAAACTACTGCTTAGCTTAGACGAACAGTGTAATATACTGTAACATTAAGTTAACTTTTAAGACCGTTATAACGTAACGTGATAAGGCGTGGGTTCGATTCCCGCTTAAGAATTTTCTTCTTACAATTTTTTACCCACCTTGTATATGTAGTGAAATATGGATTATTCATAATTGAGTTGAAAGGTCAAGTCAATAATGAGGTATATATACCGCTTTTCTAGTAATTATCTGTAACTTGAAATCCCTTAAAATATTGAAATTTCAGTCATGTGTCAAACAGTGTATTATTTGTATATATACCTACTATAGTGGCAAATGCCTGCATGTTGTCAAAATTGAGACAGTCTTATTTAATGGCATTTTAGGTATAATTATTAATAAGTTTGTAATCTTCGTTTTTATATTACAGTACACAAAAATGCCACCAGTACTATCTAAGGAAGAAAAAAGAGAGAAAAAAATTGCAGAACGTATTAGATTGACGATATCACTGACGAAGAATATTTATTTATTTTTTATCTATATTCAATTTTACTTTCAGCCATATTGTTAAAAGTTTAAACGTACTTGATAATATTTATGTAAATTTTTAGTTTTTTTAGAGATTTTATGAAACGAGATACTTATAGAAAAAATATAATGATAATTAATATTGTCGAGTATCATAATTATAATTATCATGCTGTGATTTACTTGATTTAAGCTTTTATAAAACAAAACGTTAATAATAAAAATACTTATGATAATTGATATTGTCAGTGGCATATAATGCGGTTTTAAATTAGATTTAGTTTCTATGAAACGAGACGTCTAACGTTTATTAAAAAGTAATTAATATTGTGATAATTGATATCGTCAAGTGCCATATCATGCTGTAATTGACTAGATTTAGGTGTTATGATAAGCATCGTGTGCATTTACTGTGATTTTAATAAATAATTGACTGATTTTTCTAACTAGAATTTCATTTCTATCCCCAATTCTGATTCATATGTCACAGATTATGATTCATATGGCCCCAAAAATTTTAAAGCTAATTATCTCGGAAACCATTTTATAAAAAAGTGTGCCTTTTTCAGACATTGCATCTTAGGTTATCATCTTTCGTAAAAATATGTTTTATAAGCTTAAATGTGAAAAAAAATTTAGACCATATGAATCAGACAAAGAACGCAATTTCGGAGAATCACTCATATTTATAAATATTCATATTTAGAAATATTGCACTCAGTTATAAACATTTGTTACAACTACTTCCAATACCTGTGTTACAATTAATTATTTTGTATGAACAATCACTTTTGTTGATTTAACTATGTAATAAATTAAAGTAAATATACTACTAATTTTGTTACGAACTATCGATATACTTCACAGCAAATAATTAACACAGATAACTATAGCGATAACCCAAACATTAATTAAAGCGTTAATAACAAACACAATTATATGTCTGAGCGTATACCAACATGAGGATGTGGGACGCTGTAATTTGAACGATTGAGGTTCGGCATCTGCTGGGACTATAATACCTATATATAATTTTGTACCGTTAGTGTTTCTATCTAATGAAGCTAATTTCACACATACACGACATATCATTATATTATTGTTTAGTTTTGATGATATAAGCTCACGCACATACATACAAAAATAGTGACATTGTTTTTAGGGTTCCGTACCCAAGGGGTAAAAACGGGACCCTATTACCGAGACTTCGCTGTCCGTCCGTCCGTCCGTCCGTCTGTCACCAGGCTGTATCTCAAGAACGGTGATAGCTAGACAATTGAAATTTTCACAGATGGTGTATTTCTATTGCCGCTTTATCAACAAATACTAAAAATAAAATAAAATAAATATTTAAGGGGGGCTCCCATACAACAAACAGGATTTTTTTACCGTTTCTTGCTCGATACTAATAACGTTGCCTTATGTTGCATAGATAATGGTACGGAACCCTTCGTGCGCGAGTCCGACTCGCACTTGACCAATTTTTTTTAATAAGTAAAAGGTAGAAAGTTTTACTTCTTTAGGCGCTTTATAAAACATAATGATATTTCACGTCGAAAATGTCTCCGAAACGTTGGTCTAAACCCGTGAACAGTGGTTTCATTTTAGAACACATAATTATTTACGTTGCGCTTGCACATCTGTCACGAAAACATTAGACACCATGAACTGAACTTAGTTGCAAATATAGGAGATTCGCGTACACATCGCCACTCTAAAATTAGTTAATTATATACGGTGGGCAACTCGAAGATTAAAAGAAGAAGTAATTATTTCAATTGCTGACTTACTTATTTCAAATGCTAAAAAGAATGTAGATTTTATTTTAAGAATTTTAGATACAATATGCTGCACTACGGCATTCAAAGGTGTGGTATTTAGCTGGTTAATTGTTGTTCTAGCCGGATCTTTATTACACTTGCGTTTAGCGTCCACTATACCGATAATATACGATAACACCTAATGCGAATGAAGCCTCACCATAATATTTTATTAATTTTATTATTCACTAGCTGTTGCCCTCGACTCCGTCCGCGTAGAATTTAGGAAATTTTCCCCGGTTTTGCAACATTTTTAACTACTGCTTGAGTGAGAGTATTATAAACGTAAGAGTAAACAAATATAATCAGAATGAACGAACTGCTAAGCTATCAGGAGTTACACGTGTTATTGTGAGTCTACCATAAAATATAGATATGTGCTGTCTCGGGATATTTTTTAGACAATTTTATGTAGAATATTTGCGTCATACATGATTTCTATGTAACTTTAACCATTAAGGTTGCACACACTTCAACACAATCATTTCCCTTCACTACTCTGCTCCTATTGATTGTAGCGTGATGAAAAGTATACTATAACCTGCCCAGGAGTATGAAGAATAATTGTACCAAGTTTTGTTAAAATCCGTCGAGTAGTTTTTGTTTCTATAAGGAACATACAGACGGACAGACAGACAGACAGACAGACAAAAATTTTACTGATTGCATTTTTGGCATCAGTATCGATCACTAATCACCCCTGATAGTTATTTTGAAAATATATTTCATGTACAGAATTGACCTCTCTACAGATTTATTATAAGTATAGATAAGACATTAGTATACTCGTAGGTACAAATATTGCTATATCTTTATTGAAACACAATCTAATAACACAGGTCCAGCTAATCACAACAGCAGAAAGGAAATAAGCGAACTCCAATTGACTACTCAATTCCTGGAGGTTAGAAAATTATATCCGTTATGAACCAAATTCAATCATTGAATTGGCAGAAACGAACATCGAATTTTATGTTTATATTTTACATGAAATTGATTTTATATTAAATTTAAATTTTGCGTTATATTTGTGTATTTCTGTTTGCATGTTATTGAATGCAAGCGGTGCAAGAGCCCACGTCTTGGTGTTCTATAAGGGAAGCCTATGTTCAACAGTGGACGGAAAGGGACTGATGGATAGAAATTTATTGTATTGTTACATTTTATTACTAAGATTATTTTCTTTTAACAAAACAGGTAAAATAATGATCAAACTTTTGAAAGATGCAATAACACAGACCAACACGTAATACATAATAACATGTAGATAAAAGTTATAAGAGCCATTGCTATGTTAGGCAATTTTTTTATATATATACTTATACATTTCACACAAAGTCCTCTGGTCCTAAACTAAGCTTACATAATAAGCTTGTATATATATTCACTAAATACACTAAATAAATTACTTTTCTTTTGTAAATACATACTTAATATTCTCTAACACTTGCGACTCATTTGCTTAATTAAACTACTTTTTATGGATTTTGACGCGTGTAATTGTTATAAATACATACTTATAATACCCACATAGAAAACACTCAGACACAGTACAAACATTTGTATGACAATTGTTAGTATAGATGTTCTATCTCACAAAGTCCGTTTGGTTTTCGTTGTGTGTGTAACGTGTACCAATGAGTGTGCTTGTGCGCGTGAACGTAAAGAGCGTCAGCACAGAAATCTGATTTGACCAATAAATATATTTAAAGTATTTTTTTCAAAAATAACAATTATTTAAAATTTGAAGGTATAATTATGTGTATTAAATAAAAGACAACTGTATTTATGTCATTATGTAAGCATTTTAATTTAGGCACTACAAAGAAAAATAAAAGAAAATAAAATTATCACTATCTGATGAAGATTAAAAATCCGATTTGCTAGTATATATGCCAAGGAAGTATGTTTGGATCGTAGCAGATGGCGCTCTATAGTCTCTGCCTACCCCCATGGGAAAAAGGCGTGATGTTATGATGATGATGATGATGATGATTTGCTAGTATCAGAGTCCTCTTGCAAATCAATTGTAAATTCATAGTCCAGATTGAAATATTTCAAATACTCATTTTCAATTCGTTTCGACGTTTAGTTTCCATGCTGACGCTACTCTGCGAAACAATCTGGTACAAACCTAAGACACCAGTGACATCGACCGTGTCGCGATCGTGACTGAGCGCTCCTGCGCTTACGCACACTAAAGCATTGTATACATGCACGCCTGACAACATTCATAACCAAAAGGACTTCGTGAGATAGAATAGCTATAATGAACGATTGTCCCGTGCAGGAACCGAACCTGTGATCTCGTGAACGGCAGTCTGTTGGTTACATGAACCTCCAGATCATGAGGCCGGTTCAATTTACTTGATTGGATTAAAATGGTTTCAACATTCAAGAACCTCAAGAATACAAACAAACAAAAGTAAAAAACTACATAAAGTATATACCTACTAATTACATGCGACTTGGTACGTCAGGTCTACAAATACACTGTAGACAATATTCCTTCTAGAAATATTTCTCTGCAAATTTACTCTCGCTTGAAGTTTATGCAAGTTGTCTGCGAATCAGATGCTACGTAGCCGTACAAAAAGTTACTGCGAAACTACGTACCTACTGTGAAAATTCAAGCGAAATGCAAAATACTAGTTTTTATATAACAACCTTTGAAAATTACTTACGTATATTTACTGAAATAACCCTGCATCTATTTCTGATACTTTGAATTATTAGAGCATTTTTAACGTGAAATTGTAACATCTTTCTTGACTTTTCTTGAATTAGGTTTGGAATATAAGATTTTTTATACCACTGGCCTTGGCTCGCCTGTTAGTATGGGGATACCGTAACCTATATTAAATCTAAATACTTACAGACCACAGTATAATTTAATTTATTCGCTATACAGTCATAATCATGTCATTTTAGGCCATCGTCAAGTTACACTAAAACTTTTGGAAGACCCCATAAATAATCAACATCAACCATACATCACGTTTGACTTTGACTTTGAAATACAGCCTGGTAACAGATGGACGGTCGAACAACGAGGTAATAAGGTCCGTTTTACCTTTTAATACGGAACTCTAAAAATTAAATCACAGTACAATGTAACGTTTAAGCGCAATCATTCCATAATAATTACTAAAAAGACAGATAAATAAATATTTACTTATCTAGAGGTTTTATTGTGTGTATGAATAGGAGTAAAGTAATATCGAAAGTTTACAAGTACTTATAACAAAAACAGTAATAAAATACAACTGGTGACTTGTGAAAGTGGAAATTTCCAATTTATCAAACACCGTAAATGTATTTTGATATTTTAATGTTTCCTAAATAAATATTTTTATGTTCCTAAAGTTTTATGTTTGAATTTCTTGTTCTGTTAATAAAAAATTTATTGAATTGTTGTTGAACTGGATAAGATTAATGCAAAGAAGAGTATTGATTTGCTCGCATGCGTAAAACCTTATCATGTGTAAAAAATAAATTGAGATTCGCCAATATTCTCCGAAACTTCACACATCTATCATCATTTGTAAATAAATTACAATTTGCCACATTACATAACTAACTATTGCTTAAGTTCATCACTTAAAATAAATGTAAAACGAGCAGACTATGTGAAAATGAGCAAAAAAGCCTGATTTGTAACAGTTAACTGGTGATATAAAGTACATGCTTCCGCAACCCGGCACGGACCGACACCGCTACCTTCAGTCCCATATTTCGTATGTGGGGAACGTTCGGCCATATTTCTCGACGTCTATTCCGATGCCGGTACCGGTAGCATTTCACGCGACATTCCCCGGTTTTTGGATGTGCGGTTTCCGGGTGACAATACCATTTTATTTACGGCTGAATAGCACTGCTATATGGAGTTTAGTCACGAAGCGAACGTACATAAGTGAATATTGCACCGTTCGATATCACTGTTTACGCTTAATACGTAGCTTGGGAAAGATCACCCTTCTATTATAACATAAATTATGAACAGAAAATTATATTTATACACTCGATCTAGCTCTTTTGTTGTTCAGATTAATATTCTATCTCCGAAAAGTTTCAGAAACGTGGGCAAGTACGCCTACTTACCTACTAAGCTTTTTTGACAATCTGTTTACCTAATAGTTTTTTTCTAAATGCATTACATAGTTTTATTTCAATAAAATGTACTGAACCTATATTTTTGGATTCCTAATTAAAATTATATTTTAGAACTGGTACACGCATTGTAAAATATTCTTAAAGTAAGTAATTATGTGTAAACTAGAAACATGTATTGATAATGTTTCAATTAACTGTCTTGAATTATGAATAATTTGTCATAGGATTATTAAGTGAGTTAACAAGTGTTTAATTTATTATTTAATTGCTTAATTTCACATCTACACATATATTATTCACTAGCTGCTGCCCGCGACTCTGTCCGCGTGGAATTTGGAAATTTTTTTTCGCAATAAAATGTAGATGTCTTTTCTCAGGGTCTAAAGATTGTCTGTGCCAAATTTCATCAAAATCGGTTGAGAGGTTTAAGCAGGAAAGCGTAACAGACAGACAGACAGAGTTACTTTCGCATTTATAATATTAGTAGGGATTACAGGACTCTACAGTTTAAAAATAAGATTGCTAAACTTGGTTCAATATTTTCTTTCGGATACGTTTCCATCTCTTTAACACGCTTTTATAAGTTTGGTATGTATTTATCAATGTATTAATCTGTGTAACGGAATCTTTGAAAGCGATTTCCAGCCACTTGCAGTAGACCGATTGATCTGAAATTTTGCACACCTAACAAGGACCGATGACAATGCAATAATTTAAAAGCATAATCCCAATTCCTGATCAGAATTACTAGAATAGCATGTTGAAGTATCACTATGACCACACTTGTATTTTTAATTATACAAGTAATAAATACACACAGTATACACGTAGTTAATACGTATTATACACATAATATGTCACCAAGATTATTGTGTTTCTTCTATTGTGTTGCCTTTCATATAAAATCAGATAATTTTTAAATTAAAAAAAAAAACGCTTTGTTTATGGAATCAGGTAAAAATATCATAATTGTTTATTTGTGTTTACTACGATTGTGACAACATGTGACAACAGAAACTTATGTCTCTGACAGCATAAACTGTCAACGTTTTGTAAGTAGGTAGCATAGAATTGAGTATTGATGACAATGCAATCATTTAAAAAATATTCACGATATTTATGCGTGTTTGTTAGTTTTTAAACTAAGTAGATTATTATTTTTTTAAACTTTTCTTTTGTAATAGGATAGGTGGTTTTGCGAAATTGCTAATGCAATTTTGCAAAGTCGCAACACACAATTTTACATAGATAGAAGACTTAAAACCAAACATAATTATACTAATGAATAAGCGCTAACATTGCTAACATAGGCTAATAAGCAGCAATAAATTGTAGGGCTGACATATAAGATTTGCTTAGCACATGTATTACTTAGCGTATTTTACACCGCTATCTAATCAAGCGAAATTTCCTCTCCCGCTTTTTATTTCCCTTTGAATTTTTCGTGATATTTGTCTTACATTTATCTCCTTGCTCTTCCGTGCAAAAAGATTACATTTTATTTAGAATTCAAACATCATTTATTAATCACAAATGTCCAGATAATCAGCCTCAGAGGAAAGGAAATTACTTAGTACAAATTGACTACTCAAATTCTTGGAGGTTATGAAATAATATCCGTTATCATCCAATTCGATTTATTGTAAATGGAAGAAATGAATATCAAATTCTATTTTCAAATTTAATTTGAAATCGTGAGTCTATTGAATTTAAATTTAATAAATATTACATCAGGTAAAATATCGTATAATTTGAAATCGGAAGGAACAAGAATTAGAAGTTAAAAATAGGGTAGTAAATTATGATTGGTTTATTGGTAATGCATGAGTACATTTTTAGGGTTCCGTACCCAAAGGGTAAAAACGGGACCCTATTACTGAGACTTCGCTGTCCGTCCGTCCGTCCGTCCGTCCGTCCGTCCGTCCGTCTGTCACCAGGCTGTATCTCAAGAACGGTGATAGCTAGAGAGTTGAAATTTTCACAGATGATGTATTTCTATTGCCGCTATAACAACAAATACTAAAAATAAAATAAAATAAATATTTAAGGGGGGCTCCCATACAACAAACATGATTTTTAGGGTTCCGTAACCAATATCTCAAGAACGGTGATAGCTAGACAGTTGAAATTTTCACAGATGATGTATTTCTATTGCCGCTATAACAACAAATACTAAAAATAAAATAAAATAAATATTTAAGGGGGGCTCCCATACAACAAACATGATTTTTTTACCGTTTCTTGCTCGATACTAATAACGTTGCCTTATGTTGCATAGATAATGGTACGGAACCCTTCGTGCGCGAGTCCGACTCGCACTTGACCAATTATTTATTAACAAGCTTTTATTAGCTGAATTCATATCTATGTATTTATTCTATGAAACAGAATCCTTGAAATGATTTTCTCATTCTCATGGAAATTGTTGTCTGTGTACAATGTCCCTTAGCTGACGTTTACAGCACCTCCAGGAAGGAAATGGGGTGGTGACACTAGTATTCTTAATCCGTCACCACACGGATAATAATATTACTCGGATTAACATTCATCTAAAATTTTTTCTATGACAATGCAGACTCTTAAAAACATATATCTGAGATTTTTAAGGGTGTTTTTTTTTTATTTTTAAACTACTTAAGTAAAATGTTTTGTTATTTGTGTTTATATGTATGTGATTTGTGTTTGTGTATATTTTAATTAATATTGTAGAATTGATATATGTATAATATTACTAACTTAATAATAAAGCAATCTTATTTAATTCATGTAATCTTTTGTTCAGTTTAAATAAAATTAAAAGTGAGCCCTAATTTATTGAAGTCGTTACGTTTCTTTTGATATTGTCTAATAGCACCCTAGAGGTTTGTCATTAAATTTTATGAAATTTCGTCTAGTAAAAGTCTATAGCGTGATTCTCGTTTTAATGCAAGGTTTGAAAAGTAAGCAATTAAGTTTTAATTTAATTTTGAATACATTTGTTGTTACTTTTAGATTTCTTTTTAAGTTCTAAATGGTCTTATTCATAACGACTTATCAGAGGTTTAAAAGTTGGCTAAAGTCGGTTCGCGAAAATTGTCAAAACTTTCATTTCATAATTTTATTCTTCTTCATTTTTTTCTTTTTCATTCTTTCAATTCATAATAGTATTTTTACGCTAAAACGTTTATTAGCTCTCCAATAAAATCTCCGTTTAAACTTCCGATAAGTCATTATGACTAAGACCATAGGCTTCAAAAGTTTCTCGTTTTTTCGGTATGAGACGACATATTATGGTATGCATTTACATTTAATTTTCGTATTAGTATTAATGAATGATGATAATACACCGTAAAATTTTATAATTTTTAGCAAAATATTACAGCATTTAAACTACACAGATTTGTAAAAAAAATTGGTCAAGTGCGAGTCGGACTCGCGCACGATGGGTTCCGTACCATTATCTATGCAACATAAGGCATAGTTATTAGTATCGAGCAAGAAACGGTAAAAAAATCATGTTTGTTGTATGGGAGCCCCCCTTAAATATTTATTTTATTTTATTTTTAGTATTTGTGGTTATAGCGGCAATAGAAATACATCATCTGTGAAAATTTCAACTGGCTAGCTATCACCGTTCTTGAGATACTGGGTACGGAACCCTAAAAATCATGTTTGTTGTATGGGAGCCCCCCTTAAATATTTATTTTATTTTATTTTTAGTATTTGTTGTTATAGCGGCAATAGAAATACATCATTTGTGAAAATTTCAACTGTCTAGCTATCACCGTTCTTTAGATACTGGGTATGGAACCCTAAAAATCATGTTTGTTGTATGGGAGCCCCTCTTAAATATTTATTTTATTTTATTTTTAGTATTTGTTGTTATAGCGGCAATAGAAATACATCATCTGTGAAAATTTCAACTCTCTAGCTATCACCGTTCTTGAGATACAGCCTGGTGACAGACGGACGGACGGACGGACGGACGGACGGACGGACGGACGGACGGACGGACGGACGGACGGACGGACGGACGGACAGCGAAGTCTCAGTAATAGGGTCCCGTTTTTACCCTTTGGGTACGGAACCCTAAAAAGAAACAATTAGGTATGACGGGATAAAGACAAAGGGAAGTTTAAATAAATGTGTTAAAAATTAACAAAGACATTGAATCTTTACTTATTATAAAACAAAGTCGTTATTTTTGCATGTATGTCCCTATGTGACCTTATATCTTCATAACTACATAACGGACTTTGATGATTATTTGATAGAGTGGTTCAAGAGGAGGGCTTTTTGTATAATTTTTTAATTTTGATTTCTAATTTCCACGCGTATGAAGTTGCGGTCAACAGCTAGTCCGTAATGAACTATCCAGAAAATATATATTTACTAGCTGTTGCCTACGATACCGTCCGCATGAAATTTAGAAAATTTTCCCTGTTTTTGCGATTTTTTTCATTACTGCTTCGCTTCTACTGGTCGTACCGTGATGTTTTATAGCCTAAAGCCTTCCTCGATAAATCTCAACACTGAAAGTAAAAATCTAACACTGAAAGAATTTTTCAAATCAGCCCAGTGGTTCTTGAGGTTAGTGCGTTCAAACAAACAAACAAACAAATAAACAAACAAACTCTTCCGCTTTATAATATAAGTATAGATTCACAGACTGCGTTAAATCCAGTTTACTAATAAAATTTAAAAATATCTCTATGAAATTGGCACTAACTTTAAAACTCTAATGCACTGAACTTTTCCTGCTAAAGTTTGAAATATTAAAAAGAACATGTACGTATTGATAAGACTAGACAGAGTTTAATCTCGAACACGGTACAGAAAATATTGCTGTTTCAATTAGACGTCGCTCCTCTGAGTTTGAACTAAATTTTATTAACTTCTGAACAAACTCTGTCGAATGTGTGTTATTTTTATAGAATATCTCGAATTAGACACGCCAGTTTTCGCAATTCACTGTAGAAAACTTTGCTTGCATCTAAAAATATTTTCATGCACATTCATGCTTCTTTAAATTTATGTTAGTTATATTTTAGTCGGAATAGTTACTTTGAAATTTCAAGTGAAATGTAGTTTGGTGTTTTTGTATAAATGAATATAACGGTAGTTCTTAGTCTATAGAAACAATTACCACCTCTATCAATATATCACAAGATAAGATAAAGCATTTATTTGGCAGGAGTTGGTATTATCGAGCGACTCCTGGTAAAAAATCTCTGTTGTCCCGTTTTAGCTTTTGATACGGAACAAGGTATGAGAGTTCATAAAGAGCTCATACTCATAGTGTACACAGTGAGCCTCATAATGTGTATAGTAGTGTGCGCGGAGTTAATTTATTCGGAATGGAAATGGAAATCAATGGAATCACTTTAGCATGTTTGTGCGCGGTACCTAAACACTCTGGCGACTTTTACGAGTAAATATGACAAAATTTAAAAAAAAAATTTTAAAAAATCTTGAATCGACTTCATGTGCTTTTGAAGTTTGAGGGTTTTTCTCGATTTCTTAAAATACATCCAATACATAAAATATATATATATATACACGAATTGAGAACCTCCTCCTTTTTTGAAGTCAGTTAAAAAGAGCTTAAGTAACTACTCCCGTTGGTTTTATACACAGAGTAATTGCTTACCAGCATTGATTCAATTATGAATTTATAACAATGACATCGATCGATCGTTGACTTGTGATATATATGTTGACTTGTGTGTATTGATAGTATTAGGTAGCTTAATAATTATTTACCTAAATCGAATTGTACATACTGACTCACAGTCTTAAACATAATAATTAAATTATTAGTAATCGCATCGTGTGGTTTTAATTATTGTGATTACCGAAAATCCTCCACCAGACTTGAATACCTATAGATGACATTCAGTCAAATAATAGTAAGCTTTTGTTCTCATTATACTACTTTAATATTTTTAAGAAACCGTCACAGACTATTTTGGTTTTCTTCTTTAAAAACCTTGTTCTGACACAAAAAAAAACTTATTTTATTTCGCAGGTAATCATTTGAAGCTATGTACCTACAAACCTACTCGTATATTTACGGAGAGTAATCGTAGGTACCAACCTAATTTCTATACTACTAGCCGTCGCGCGCGACTTCGTTCGCGTCACATTTAAAATTTTTTCCCCATTTTTACAACATTTTTCATTAAACGGCTGCAGCGCGAATGTATATAGCCTATAGTCTTCCTCTATAAACTTAAACTAACCAATGCTGAAAGAATTTTTCAATTCGGACCAGTGTAGCAGTGGTTCCTGAGATTAGCGCGTTGAAAAAATAAAGATATTTTTCTTCATAATATGAAGTTACTGAAATTGAAGTCCATATTCATGAAGATCATATCAACCTGTTATTACACACGTCAACATCATTTGACTTATGATATTGGCGATATTATGTAGGTAGGTACATAATTATTGCTCTATATTAAATTCTATGCACGTCAAATATTTGTCATGAATAGATCAATAATATTAATGACTGTAAGGTTGAATGTTGGTCGAAGGTTGCAATAATATTTAAACGATTTATATTTGTAGAGAATGTTTAAAATAGTTTTAAAGACCAGTTTGTTTTGATAAATTGCTTATTAAACACAGGCTTTAGGCAATAAATCAACAGATAATGATTTGATTTATTACCTATTAACTTTTTTTTTAAGTTAAAACATTCATTTGACATTGTTTTGTCTATCTCACTCATATTAGATAGTCGGTACTGTTTCACAAAACATACCTGTAACCTGTATCAGAGACACACATAGATAGGTACCTATACGGGCTTCGTGGTGGAGTGGTTCGTGTAACGGACTGCCGATCACGAGATCGCGGGTTCGATTCCCGCTTGGGACAATAATAATAATAAATTAATAATAATAATAAATTTATTGAATAAAATACAATGAACATCTCAAAAACAATTTAACAATATGTAACTCTAAGATAAAAACATTACTTAACATAGCCACTAGCATCTAAACTAGGCCGAGCCTGTATCTTAGATGCCAGTTTCTCCTAGGTTTGAAACAAGTCTTATGTGCATCTAATGACTAAAATTACATACGCTAAAAGTACAAAGTATTTTTACAAGTCCCTAATCTAATTTATTTATAACGAAGATAATTAATTAATTTAATCTCAAGCCCATGCAAGAACATTTTTCTATACATATTAATAGTTATTTAAAATTAGACTTACATACAAGGTATGTTTTCCAATATTAGGTTATGTTGTTAATCATTTGTGTGATTTTTCTAATTGTCATATAAATGTTTGTACTGCGTCTGGGTGTTTCTATGTATAATAGGTATATATTTACAAAAAGTAAAAGTAGTATATTATGTATTATATCCGTATTCTGGTACCCATTACACAAGCATATTATAAACTTAACTTGGGACCAGAGGACGTTGTGTGAAATGTACGTGAATATTTCACGCACATTTAGATAATTTCTGTGGCTTCACACCGGATACGAGATGTAGCCATAGATACTCTATCTGGTAAATTTGTGGTCTATCTAATGTGTGATCATAGAAATAGAATTCTAAAAATAATATGAAACATATGGTTTTAGTTATTTATTAATTATACTTGCAGGTACTAGTTTTGATTGTTTTATGAAAAAAGTGGTACCTACCTATCCAAGAGAATCGAACTCAGACATGAAGGATCTCATTAATCATCAGGTTTCCGCAGGCGTTATGAAATAGACAAAGGAAGTAGCCACAGTTTTTCTGCACCTCGTTTATTAAGGTCGTCTCCTCCTCGTTTATTATTGTTAATATCCCAACGATATATAACTCTTTTTAGGTATTAAGTTAAGTAAATAATAATAAAAAGAATGTGATGTGGTTTTTTTTAAAATGATGGATGGTGGTGAATGATGGTGGATGGCTTATTTGTATAATTTGTCATGGTTTGGTACTTAATTTCGCGCTCACTGGCTAGTAATAATATATTTTGTAGAATGGTTAACAAAATTAACAATCATATTATTTTCTAAAAGCAGTTAAATTTCAATTCGATATTTTTACAACAGAACTGTTAAGTAAAAAAAAAATTTGTTTCTGTTCTTTATTTTGAAACCACTACGGTTTTAAAATAAAGAAAAGAAACAACATTTTTTTACGATACTAATTTTATACCAGAATGTAGAAATCAAAGCACAAATATTGTGAAAGAAAACTTCATGTGAAGGTTATAAAAATATTTGGAGGACAGGTTGGCGTTATATTGCCGTTATAAATCAACGCTTGGGACAGCCGACGAGGCGCTCGGCGCGACTTTGGCGTCGAACGTAGCGTGCTTGACGCAGTTCCACTCCGTATCACCTCACGAAAACATATATGCATAATTTGGTATTAAACATAAATTTTTTATACAAATATTTATAAAGTAATTTATTAATTTTGCAATTGACATGCTATGTTTTTACTTAATAAATTAAATTATAGTGGAAAAAGTGATTACTGAAAGCACGACCGCAATAATCTCAGTTGGCAGAGCTACGGAATGGTATTACCAGGTCGTGGGTTTAAGTCCCGCTTGCGTTAATCACTTTTTCCACCATAATTTAATTTAATAAACAAATATTTATTATGAAATATTACTTGTTTGTTTACTTATAGTACAAAATTACAATAGAAATAATTGCCTTGTCCTAATTACCATTAGGCGACCATATCAGTACTATAAAACTGTACGTGATATGAAATCACGACGCGGTTGGTAGTATTTCCATAGGTACTTTTTTAAGTCAATTAAATCATTTTTTTTATATTCCTGATTGCTGCTGCTTGCCTGCTTTTCGATTATCTACTTAATCAGCGTAAATCAATAGAAAAATTTCTAAGTCTTATCGACAAACACTACATATGTTTTCATCAAAAATGTATAACAGAATTGCAAAATTACGGTGTTGTTATATGTTACGTAACATTTTCATAACAGACAGATTTTCTCGCCGTGATTTCTTTTTTCTACTCAAAGAAAAGGATGAGTGACTATACTTACATTCTAAACACGGTTTTAAGTATTTTATTATAGCGATACTGGATACATATTTAATATACGTACTTCAATAATTGTACATTTGATAGTCGACTTTAACTTAGTCCAAATCGATAACACTGAAATAACTATTAATTAACTTTGTATTATTACAATTACCATAATAACGGTTGACATTATACTCGCTATCTACTATATAAAAATAAGTCGGGTTTTCCTTCCTGACGCTATAACTCCAGAACGCACGGACCGATTTCCACGGTTTTGCATTCTTTGGAAAGGTCTCGGGCTCCATGAGGTTTATAGTTCATTTTTATAAAAATTTTTTTTTTACTTTTTCTTGTTTTGGCAAAACAATGTTTGCCGGGCCAGCTAGTATAAAATAATAATTCACTTCCAATGAAGTTTCATTTTTTTATAGCTACTAGGCCCGCCATTTAAGAGAAAAAATAGGAGTCAGCTTCAGAAAAAAAAAGATAGTAAATCTGTAAATTAGTGTAAACCTTTTTTTTGTCATTATATGTCTCATAAGTTACATGTGGTATCGTGTCGGCGTTTTAAGGTATTGAAGGGCAAATGTCATCTTTTTTCCGTGGTTAAACTCCTAAAATGGCTGGCCTGGACATGATACAGTCCATAATTAATTATGGTTAATTGCGGTGTCTTGCTTTTTAGGGTTCCGTACCCAAAGGGTAAAAACGGGACCCTATTACTGAGACTTCGCTGTCCGTTCGTCCGTCCGTCCGTCCGTCCGTCCGTCTGTCACCAGGCTGTATCTCAAGAACGGTGATAGCTAGAGAGTTGAAATTTTCACAGATGATGTATTTCTATTGCCGCTATAACAACAAATACTAAAAAAAAAAAAATATTTAAGGGGGGCTCCCATACAACAAACATGATTTTTTTACCGTTTCTTGCTCGATACTAATAACGTTGCCTTATGTTGCATAGATAATGGTACGGAACCCTTCGTGCGCGAGTCCGACTCGCACTTGACCAATTTTTTATTATTTTAATAGCCCATCTATATAGTAGGTACCAGTGTCGATCTCTTCTTTAATTTAAGAAATTATTAATTCTTCTAAAAAATTATAATCAGTACACAAATATTATTCCTCCTTTCATTTAATTTAAAAAACAGCGAAAAATTTAAAAAAAAATCCGGCACTGTTTTAAAATCTACATAAAGGGTTTTATGTTTCGATTCAGTACTTACTAGCTTAAAACTAAATCGCTAACTAAAAACTGAGTTAGTAGTAGGTACTAGGCTAAATCTAAACCAAATCTTCAAAATGAATCATAATATCACTTCGCCTTAGATACTGTAATCTACAAACTTCAAATTAGTTAACTAACCAAAATTTACATAAGTTGTTTGTTCGTTCATTTACACAATAGAAACTGGGAACTGAAATTAGGTGCGACTGATAAACAGACATGGAAATCAAATCCGCCTCGAAATTGACTTTGTCAAGCTGTTATTGTGTGGGGTTGCCGTGTAGTATTGCTCGAAACGTAACTATTCTAGATGTGAATGATGTAATTTGTTCAGACTTCTTTTTATATTTGGCAAACCAGCCGCTAATCTTAAGCTAAGCATATTTCCTTGTGTTACGGGTACCAGAATATAAATAAGCTCTTCTTTTTTAAATACATCCTTTTAATTGTCAGAAAACTTTCAGACGCAGTACATATTTTTGTGTGATATATAAAAGTCACTCAAATAAATTTTTCTGTGCGGGAATCAAACGCCCGAACTCATGAATGGCAGTCCACAATGATAACCTCCGTAAAAGGAAACCCGACAAATTCCCTATTTTATCATATTTACCGTTAGATTTTATACTAAAGTCACCAGTGGATAGGTTCCTTACACAATGTGTATCGTACAGGCAACATATTCTAGTGAATCTTGTTGCATTTTGCATAAAATCGATACTCATGAATAGTACTACCACAGTGAAGCCGACGTCAGACTCTGCAACTCGAATTTGCTACAATCCGTTTTACTTTTAGATAGGAACCAATTCCCGTATCGAAAATGGATAATTCAATCCTTAAATCATGTCATATTTTCCTCTGCGTTTATTCCGACAGACAAGTATAACGTCTAATCCAGCTTTAATATTTCCAAGAACAATATATTTTACAACGTAGCGTATTATCTTTTATTTATGGAAATGAAAGCAATTTATGTATTTTATTACTTTTAGTTAATCTAGGTCACCAATTTTTATACCGGTCGCTTAGATAAATACTTTTTTATTTGATAAATAAATTTGTCTTTATTTCTCTCTATTTCACTCAGACCGCATCATCTAATATATAAAATTCACGTGTCACAGTGTTAGTTACCGTACTCCTCCGAAACGGCTTGACCGATTCTTCTCAAATTTTACATGCATATTCAGTAGGTCTGAGAATCGGCCAACATCTATTTTTCAAACCTTTTTCTTTTTTAGTATGGCAAAACAACGTTTGCCGGGTCAGCTAGTAATTCATAAAAATTGCTTATAATACTTATTAAATATTAAATTAAAATCATGGCATAGATATTTCTGTGATTTTAATTACAGGTGACAAATTAGGGTGATAGCTTCGCAGTTAGTGGTAAAATTCGTTAGCCGTATTTGGCTCACCTGCTTTTTGTACAAGTAGATATCAAATGATCAAGTAGATATGAGTATCAGAAAATCTATCGAGATTTATTTATTTATTTATTTATTTAACTCTTTAAGTACAATTTGAGTATAAAGGCGGTCTTAATGCCATATGGCAATAAAAGGCATATAAAGGTTGACTGGTAGAAAATGCATATGCATTTTCTACCAGTCAACCTTTGGGTGGTGCAGAGAATAAGTAAAGTAGGTGCTTAAGGATGAAAATTCAATATTCGCTAATATTTTACTATTTTATAAAAAACAATACATACACTAAACACTATACTCAGTAAACGTACATACATTTATATAAATAGATACACATACATGTTCATCTACATAGCATACACATATATATACAATTATACCATAGATATCCATAAATATTTACAATATAGGCAAATAGATGATGAAAAATATAAAAAATAACACAGACAAATTAACTTAGATGGGGTTCTCCAGCATTTCAATGTAGAAATTATGTACTTTTCGCTTGAAAATTTGCTTACTTTTGGACATCCTGATCTCGAGAGGAAGGCCATTCAAATTATACTAAAATAATATAGTTGTTAATTCACTAATTCAGATAACATTTGCGTACCAAATGTCCTTTAAATGCGATGCGATATAAATACTAGTACCCAACGAAATTTCGTTACTAGTAGGTAAGATAATGCGATTTGCTCGTAACAGTTATTAAACTCTATTTCGTTTATAAATACTGCTAAGGCAATCTAAACCATTAGATTCCTACATTTACTAATAAAAACAAACAAAGAAGATTAATCGCTTGGGCTTTTGACATGTAGTTCAATTAGAGGCAAGTCAATTAAGGTTAAAAGAGGTAAGTACATTGAACTGTGACTATAGTGACTAACTATGTCAAGAAAAAGCAGCCAGTACGGTTGAAATCTAATTTACGGGGGTGCCCAATACGGACTTTTGTCACAATGTACTGTGCCAATTAGGTAAATACGCGACTAGCGGACGAAACGACTCCGACCGACCCGTCACGTGCATCCGTAAACACTTACGGCTTGATGAGAGACCCGCCCGTAATCATATTTCAAGTGGCCGGGGGTAATCTCGTTGTCTCATCAACATTGAGTACATTATTAACGCTTTACACTGTATTAACGCTTATTAAAGTAATTAAACCCTTTAAAGTGTGACTTAACTGATTTTGAGGGCTTTTAAGTTATGAAGGTTACCCGTTAAGGACGATTTGTATGTAATTCCTACCTGATATCTAAAGTAAAGTCGCTGGACTAAACGTTTCACTATATTAGACTTGCACGATTGGGGCTTTATATCTATTCAGAAAATAAATAAACCGTAAGTTCTTCAAATAAAACTGCTAAGAAATGCCTTCAATAAATGTTGACGTTAGAACCAATAGATTTACAATTCGCTTTGATAGATCACTCATGGATTTGTATATCTGTTTCAATAATATATCAAAAGATTAGTCTAAGAGATTTCGCAAAACATTCAGGTCAGGGCCCCTTGTCGTAGAGTACACAGGAACAATCATATTTCCATTAAAAACGACCCGATCCCGGGCTAAGAGCACATTTCACGGTCCATCTATCTTGTTGGGATATTAGAAACAACATTTTCCGATTGTTTATACGTGCTCGGTAAGCTCTTCTTTCATTAGAGACGATGTCGCTTGCACAGAACACCCGCACCGCTGTAATGCTAAGATTGATGGGTGCGGGATGGATTTGTTCTATTCGCGTTCTCAGTCATCAATCATTCGTTGATATTTTTCCGTATCTCAGGTTGTTTAGCCTAAATAGATTGTTGCAGCATTGAGACATCACTCATAATGACATGTATCGTGTCAGTAGTGATGTCTTACATACGAAAGTCTTTCACACTTTCAAAGTGTCAGACATTATTCAACGTTATCCACATGTTTTATTCATATCGTACGAGCTGATTCTCAAAATGTAAGAGCGGTATCTATAGATGTGATTTTGTTTAACAAGTTATATCTACCGTAATTCTGTGTGATATACTATTTTTTTCACTGTATATCACTAGGCTGCCTTCGTATTTTTAGAGATCCGCACCACAAGGTAAAGCGGGGCATTATACTGCGTCCATTTGTTCGTCTGTCGTTGTCGTCTGCCGTCGTTCTGTCACTATTCTGTATTTCATGAACGGTGATATCTAAACAGCTGGAATTTTCACAGATAATACAAAATCATAAGCAAAATGATAAAAATAAAATCTTTGTCAGGTATTAAATTTGTGACCTTAATCTAACAATTTTATTTCTACCAACTTGTAAAATAATCGTCACCGTTCTATTTCAAAATATTGAAATAAACTTGCATCCCGTTTAAATTTAAACGACATTGCTTGAATCCCATTTCCGTATATCTATCCAAAACCGAATACTTTACATTTTTATTTAATATAAGCTACTAGATATATCGATTTCATTGCGGAGGTGTCCTCTATACCCAACAATTTGTCATTAATTATGTACTAATGAGTGATTAATGGATATTTTTTTTGTTATAAATAAATTTCAGGCTTGACTATTGAACTTGTCATCAAACTCATTTCTTTTTCTTAAACTTAGTTTTCATTTATGTTTTTGATTGGCTTTTTTCTTTCTTAATAAGGCAGCAAGCAATTTTCCAATACCAAGTTGATATAAAATTTACATTTAACACTCACTTTTTATCGAAACATAAAATCAGGAGAAATCTATTAAATCTCAAAATCGTACGAATAGGTATTAACATTTTCACTACATTCTGCCATTTATATGCACGTGTTCGATGTCAGAATAGTGCAGTTGAGTTTCTGTTAATTAAAAACCAACACTGAATCTGCTTTACCTGAATCTGTATATTCCATTTGTTGCAGAGTCGTTATTTCCTCGTTTTGTTGAGCCTGTTCCAAATGTGACAGTGACTGTGGGACGCGATGCACTTCTAGCCTGCGTTGTTGAAGATCTACGTGGATATAAGGTATGAAACTTAGAAACTTATTAGATACTTACTTATTCCGGTGACTTATTTACATAAATCTGTAGACTTTTTACCCGACTGTGAAGTATATATTACTAGCTGTTACCCGTGACTTCGCACGCGTGAAATTTAGAAATCAAGCCTTAACAATAAAAAGTTTACTATAACACTCCATACATGGCGTTGTACCGTTTTTTAAATCGGTTTCGTTACACACATAACACTAAAGCTCGTCAAAATTATTATTGTGTCATCATTCGGATTTCGCATTTATAAATTAGTAAAGATGATTTTTGAGCGTGTATTTATGTTTTTGTATAAATGTATATTTTGGAAATTTATTATTACCTCAGATCTTTTAAAAGGTCGGATTGGTATTGACAGTAACGGTAGGGTGTATGTATCTCCAGGGTACTCGTATTGTTCAATAACGTTTTGTCATTTAAAATATAATAGAGCGTCGTTGAACTAACATAATAAAGATCCTACTAACTAGTCCAGTGGGAGAAGGAACATTAGGAGTTTAACTTGAATTAGGATTAATTTCAGAGCATTCTTTTTACGGACTTGGACGAGTTTATTTTTGTTTTCTAGTCCGAAATTTTGGCGAATTTTCATTAATCATAGTCACAGATACGACTCAGCTGTAAGATGTCTAATAACAACTGATCACAGAGAATAGGAAACTAATTATAATTGAGAAGCAATAAATCTCCCGAATATAACTTATATTCCTAACTTTACTAAAATAATACTAAACTACAATTACGTAGCGTGAATGATATATCGTCAAAATTCCTTATCGTAATACATATTTACTTGTCATTTACTAGGACTACACAATCTAGAACTTCGTTGGCGTAAGTTCAAACAGATACAATGTATGCTTGCATCTGACGTTATACTGTTGTGGCTTTATTATATATCAGCTTAGCCCTAAATATGAGCTATGGCATATTAAGAAATGATTTACCACCAATAAAGTTGAGTAAAGGGCAATTGTGGAGTCAGAATGAACTAAAATACTTACATATTATGTTACAACCTTTTTACTTTAAGAGTTAGCTAGAGAATAATGTAATAATTTCCTTAGTTCAAAAACTAAAAAACACGCTTGAACATCCTGAATATATTTTTAAATAATTGCATTGTCATTTGTCCTTGATATTTATGCAAAATTTCAAATCAATCGGACTATTGCAGGTGGGTGAAAATCACGTTCAAAGATTCCGTTACATAGATTAATACATTGATAGATACATACCGAAATTATAAAAGCGTGTTAAAAAGATGACATTTTTAAGGTTCCGTTCCAAAAGGAAAAGCGGCACTATTACTGAACCTCTGGAACGGTGATAGCTAATGAGCTGAAAATTGAACATTTTGTGTATATTAGTTGATGCTACAACAACAAATTAATATTCATTATCATGATTCTCTTGCCAGATCTTGATCCAGTTATTTAGGTTCGTAAATATAAATATATTATAATAAAAATCGCACGGAACCCTTCTTGTGAGACTCCAACTCGTACTTGACCAATTTGTATTATATTAGACGAAGAATTCAGACTTTAGCATATGAGTAAATACCTCTAAATAGGAGCTAATCAATATTTTTAAGAGGGCACGATACCAAATTAGGCTCCATACAAAAATATGGGTATCGTACTTCCCTTTTTTCTTCGCGAAAGTTAAACCGATTTTAATTGTTTCTACGCTATATTATAGATGAAGAGTAAATCTATGTTTCTGTCATTTTCTTTTTTTAAATACATAATAACTAAAAGAAATATGACCACCCGAAAATCCCGTTTTTTTCGGTTTTCTTCAGGTAAAGTTGCAGCGTCACAGCGTTTGGTAACGTTTTACCAAAAAAAGAAAGTGATACAAGCATAGATATACTCTTTATCTATCACATAGCGTAAAATAATCAAAAACGGTTTAACTTTCGCGAAGGAAAAGGGGACTACGTAACATCTTTTTTTTTAAAGAATTTGTAGGTAAAATCTGCTTCAGCTATATTTGTCCCTTTCAGCACGGTGCTCAGGAATAGGGATAGCAATACCTAAGGCAAATACCTAAATTAGGAGTACAGTACACTCTTAATGGTAAACAATAACAGTAAAGATAGCTTCTTTCTTCTGATGAAGGAGTTCTGTAATTCTATGACCGGACACGTTACGCCAGAAACTTCATATTATAACGCTATTTCTGCGGTGCATGGAGTAAAGTTTTAACAAGCCAACTTAATATCACTTCGGTCAGAATGCACAATTCGCCCGTTATTAATCATGCAGAAAGTGTAGTTAGTGTAATTGGAACGCTGGCATTATACCACGAATATGTGATGAAATTAAAATTTAGCCACATTTAAATTAAAGTGTTGCTAATATTATAAAAGCTTATTTAATACACGTCTATCGCTCTTTCAAGCCAGAACTAGATTTAAATAAAATTTGGTACACAGGCTAAGCCGAACGTCAACGCTGACCGTCGGTCAGCGTAGCTGTATCTATGACAGTCTACCTATAAACACGCATACAGCTGCGCTGACGGAAATCACGCGCGTACTACTACGTACGCGTCTTATATACCTATCCACATTCATTTACCGGAGACTTCTAATAAAATTACTTTATTCTCGGTGTATTGCGCGACTATACCAAAATACAAATATGTATTATATTTTGATATCGAAAATAATCTTGTGCGTCGAAGTGGTTTTGTTCATAAATTTAAAAAAATCTGTATTTTATAATATTCCATCTATTTTTAAATACTTTCGAGGTGTGGAAATTTCAGCTTCTGAAATAAGTGCTCATTTTTATAAAAGGCAATCTTTGTAATAAATACCTACTTCGGCAACATTATGAACGCTATTCATTTTTACGGTTCACGTGGGAGCCTTACATTTAGTTTTCAATACGTTAATTGAACACTTTTTAATATATCTTAATATAAAACCAGTTCAAAAAAGGTTCTTCACTTTTCTGTTTAAAATATCTTTGGTATTTTAGGAATGAAATGCTAACAGTCATTTTTAGGGTTCCGTACCCAAAGGGTAAAAACGGGACTCTATTACTGAGACTTCGCTGTCCGTCCGTCCGTCCGTCCGTCTGTCACCAGGCTGTATCTCAAGAACGGTGATAGCTAGAGAGTTGAAATTTTCACAGATGATGTATTTCTATTGCCGCTATAACAACAAATACTAAAAATAAAATAAAATAAATATTTAAGGGGGGCTCCCATACAACAAACATGATTTTTTACCGTTTTTTGCTCGATACTAATAACGTTGCCTTATGTTGCATAGATAATGGTACGGAACCCTTCGTGCGTGAGTCCGACTCGCACTTGACCAATTTTTAGAGCTTGTTTTTATATTTCTTCTATAAGCGATAAAGAAATTGTGTATTTAGACGTATTCAATATTCATGAACGTGTTATTTTATTTTATTATTTTGATGTATTTTCAATTAAATTTGGATGTAAATCTAGCATAACATCATTTTGTACTAAATCATTGTACCATATTAAGCCGTAATAGTTTTTGCAATTTGTACTTTTAGGGTTCCGTACCAAAAGATAAAACGGAACCCTATTGCTGAGATATCCGCCCTTCCATCTAGCCATCCATCCGTTTATCACCAGGATCTCTGGAACAGCTATAGCAAAAATGCTAAAAATTTTACAACTTATGTAAGTAAATATTGATATCTTATGATGCTATAACAACAATTTATTACTCGTCATCATCAATCTACTGCCCTCGTCCCGTATTTAAGGTCGGGAAAAGACGAATATATTATAATAATAACGCCATGAAACCCATCGTGTGAAAGTCCGACTTATACTCGACAGATTTTTTAAATTAATACAAAATTAAATGATGATCAATAATAATATCATTCTTGTTCAGACTTTAGCCTAATTAATATTAAACAAAGTTTTCACTTCAAGCAAAGTTTTATCGACTGAAGAATCTGACAAATAAATTCATAGGAATAGCGATAATATTGTCACTGTGTAGTTAAAACCGATAACAAATTAACTGTGTAGGACAGAATAATTGAAGGGTTAGAAGAGCGATTTGTAATGAAATATATTTTTATCTTTAACATGTTTATTATCGGGAATAATTTATAATATTTAATAATCTTTTTGTATTCGATTATTTGTACTTTTTATGTTCCTTTGTATTTTTAAGGTTTATGACACAAAGTTAGCTAAATGATTATTATATATTATTATGCAGATAGCAAACTCCGTGACAGATAAAAAAAACTCGAAACTAAACCCTTTGCTAACACCCAGAACAGATCTGGTAAGTGCATAGTAGACCTAAAACCATCCCAAAGTGAAAGAGGCTCGTGCCCAAAAGTGGGACGCTAATTTGCAGAAAACGGATAGTTACAAATATGCATTGTCTACTTATTTTATATAATGTTACTAGCTGTTGCCCGCGACTCTGTCCGCGTGGAATTTAGAAATTTTTTATCGCAACAAAAGGTAGCCTATGTCTTTTCTCAGGGTCTAATCATTGTCTGTGCCAAATTTCATCAAAATCGGTTGAGAGGTTTAAGCGGGAAAGTGTAACAGACAGACGGAGTTATTTTCGCATTTATAATAATAGTAGGGATGTATTTGTTCTATAATTGTGCCTCTCTATCACACTAACAACAAATAAAATATATGATTCATTTTCTCAAATAAAACCACTTTTTTCGGACTTGACGCGTGTTTTTAAATTTTTTACAGATTTAGACACATATTAGATATTTGTTTCAAAATACAAAAAAGTGGTTTCATTTGAATGAATGAGTCGCTCAATTGTTACAGAATATTATGATTACTTTTTACATGCTTTATATTAGCTTCACTTGTATGTTTGTTTGTATGTTTGTTTGTATGTTTGTATGTTTGTAACCGACTCCTTTGGACGCTATTTTGACCCACTTTAAACGGTCAGATTCTATTGAAATTTTGCACACCTGTCAAAGACCGATGACAATGCAATAATTCGATTAAATAAAGCGTGGTTTTTAGTTTTTTTAAACTATTATTATTTGTTAACAGGTTGCATGGGTTAGAGTTGATACACAAACAATTCTGAGTATACATCACAACATAATAACACAGAATCCACGCATCAGTTTATCATACAACGATCATCGATCGTGGTACTTGCATATCAAGAATGTCCAAGAAGTAGACCGAGGATGGTACATGTGTCAAGTGAATACAGATCCAATGCGTTCCAGAAAAGGATATCTGCAAGTTGTTGGTTAGTTTCATTTCCTATGTTTATTTTTCTTTTAGTGTTTGATTGGATACTAAGTCAGTTTAAAAGGTACGCGCATTGTAGCGAGCTCAGAAATAATCAATCAGAAATCAAGGCTGGCAAGGAAACAAACACTAATAGCTCTATGCACTTAGTCCGCCAACAAAATAACAAAAAAGCCGAGCCTCTCAAGGTGTAGTTCTCTGTAAATACTTACGACCTACGTCTATTGTTTCATATAAGCTCAGGTACTTGTTTAACTAATTAGATTATTAATTAGTTAGATTAATATTTATGTATCTTCCAACAAAAACTTTTTGGATTTTTAATTGACAGAATAGTTTAAGAGAAAGGTATATTATATGTAATTTGTTAGGGTTTGGTTTCAAAATTCCATACGTACAGAGTCGCGGGCAGCTGCTAGTATGTAGATAAACCTACTAATTATTTCAAAATAATTCTATAAGCCTGACATAGTTAACAGGGATAGTACATAATTGGTGATAAAGTTACTGATATTATCTGAATATTGTATATTCTGAATCTAGGTATATAAATACCAGAGCTGAATTCGAAACTCTACCTCGCTTTGGGTGTAACAATAAAGTCACAAATTCATAGAGCATTGTTGTGGTTACGGCTCGCCGGGCCTATAACGTTGGCATGGCCTGCTTTATACCTAAAATATTAAATATTATTTTATCATAAAAATATTACCCTTTTAAGTATTTGGTTGGGGTATAAAGGATTAAAACTATTCTGACTAATAAAATAAACGTCATTTTATGGTCTCTGAACATTCTGTTAAAAAAATCATTTATTTTATGAATATTCGTGGACATTTCACACAACGTCCTCTGGTCCCAAGCTAAGCATATATACTTTTTTATATACTTTTGTAATGGGTACCTAAATACGGAAATACTACATAAACTACTTTTCTTTTGTAATTAAATAAAATAAAATAAATATTCACGGACATTTCACACAACGTCCTCTGGTCCCAAACTAAGCTCATATGCTTGTGTTATGGGTACCAGAATACGGATAAAATACATATACTACTTTTCTTTTGTAAATACATACTTATAATACATTACACATACCTAATCGTTGTTTTTGTTAGTCCGATAAACAGAATTACGAATCAGACTGAGACCAGTGATTGCTTATATTCAGCTTAAAAGCCACTATGCTTTTTGACTACTCATTTTGTATTTCAACATTTTGTTATTTGCGTTGTAAAAGGGCTTTGTTGAGGGGAGGACAGAAGTTTATTGGGTCATACAGCATATTAATTTTTGTTTATTGAATGACTTTTGTATATCTACTTATTTAATTATGTCCATAAAAGCATTGCGCTCTTGATTATTTAGAAAGAAACAAGTGTAAATAAACTAGCTGTTGCTCGCGACGTTGTAAACGTGGAATTTAGAAAAAAATTTTCATTGATCCGCACAGCATGATGTTATTGTATAGCCTTCCTCAATAAATGTATTATCCAACACTGAAATAATTTTTTAAATCGGACCTGAGTTTCCTGAGATTAACGTCTTCAAACAAACAATTTCTTCAGCTTTATATTATTAGTATAGATTAAAAAATTTGCGATTTACGATCACTGCCGATAGAAGCAAAAATTTGTAATGTGCTCTTAAGACGGGACGATACCAAATTATGCTCCATAAAAAGTATGGGTATCGTACTTTCGTTTTTTCTTCGCGAAAGTTAAACCAATTTTAATAGTTTTTGCGTTATATTATAGATAAGGAGTATATCTATGCTTCTATCACTTTCTTTTTTTCTTTTCAAAACATAATAACTAAAAGAAAGATGACGATCCGAAAAACCCACTTTTTTCGGTTTTCTTTAGATAAAGTTGCAGCGTCTATCACACAAATTTGGTAAAGTTTTACCACAAAAAAGTGATAGAAGCATAGATATACTCTTTATCTATAATATAACGCAAAAACTTTTAAAATCGGTTTAACTTTCGCAAAAAGAAAACGGAAGTACGAAACGTCTTTTTTCAAAGAATTTGTAGGTAAAACCCGCTTCATCTATATTTGTCCCTTTCAGCGCGGCGCTCGGAAATAGGGATAGCAACACCTAAGGCAAATACCTAAATGAGGAGTACAGTACCCTCTTAAATATCTATGGTATTCATTTGATTAGAAATTAAAAATCCATCTTAAGGATGTCTAAAAGATATCGCAGATAGTGATAAGACCACCTTTTTAAACCATTAATTTATACAACTGTGTAGTCCATTTTTGGTGTAAGTACATTAAAGAGTATTGAATTTAAATTAGACAAATGCACTTACGCCACGTAATAAGAAGTTTGCAATAAATTTGTCCCCTACCAAAGCTAAGCCCGGCTAAAGAAATTTTTACTTGACAATGTTTTGTTAACAGTTCCACCTGCAATCATTGACAACATGACTTCCACTGATATGGTAGTCCGAGAAGGAACAAACGTAACAATGACTTGTCGTGCCACTGGCTACCCAGAGCCCTACGTCATGTGGCGACGTGAAGATGGACAAGAATTTAACTGCAATGGAGAGTCTGGTTTGTAGAAAATTAGATAATGATCACATTTAAATTAACAGATAAAAGCATTTTAAATGCATTGACAAAATCAAACCAAGTACTTTTTTAAATAAACTAAATTATAGTGGAAAAAATGATAACCATGAGCGGGACTTGAACCCACGACCTCGGAATACCGTTCCGTTGCTCTCTCATCTGAGCTATCATGGTTCCCGCATATGTTTACAAAATATTTCATTTGATCATTTTTTCCACTATAATTTAGTTTATTTAGTAAAAGCATAGCAAGTCAATTGCAAACATTCATAAATTCAAGTAGGTACTTTTTTATTTATTTTTACTTTCAAAGTATCTAGTATCTTTACTATGATAAGAAGAACCTCAATAAAAGGCTTATCCTCTATCCATATTACAATAAGATAATAAAAAGCATTTCATGACACGTGTTGCTACTTCGGCGTACTGTTGCCCATATCCTCCAATTACTTAGAGCTTGGTTTCAATAAGTCAATATCATAATGTAATCCCACTTATAGGTCTAAAGAGACGTTCAGTGACTTTAGTATACGTGGTTTGATTTAGAAAATCCAACATTATTCTCGTTAAAAGAGCTTGTGAAACCAAAATAACTAAATGGACAAAATACAATTTTATTATTATGTGCCTCTAATAGTCTCTACGAGCAAAATATTCTCAAGATTAAATTAATAATGGTTCACTAGAGTTGAATAGTGAAGGTTTTAGATATCTAGGTAAAAACATTGCTGATTTTGTCTTGTATCTATATTGTTACGATCTTTATAAATAAATATTCATGGACATTTCACACAACGTCTTCTGATTCCAACCTAAGCTTATATGCTTGTGTAACAATACCAAAGTGAATACATACATATGTATACAGTGAACACCCAGATGCAGTACATATATTTGTAATACAATTATAAATATCACCTATATGATTGTCCCGTGCGGGAATCGAACCCGCGACCTCGTTAACGGCAGCCCGTTAACGAGAATAAACCACAAGACCACGTGACCCTTCAAAAGACGTTTATATTGTTTAATGTATTTTTGTACCTTAGTTTAAAACTCATCCAAGGGAAGTAAGAAATCAATCATTGTTCTAGGTACAGGCATAAAGTAGAGTTAAAAATAGACAGCAAATTACAATTCGCATCTGGAATCAAAATGTTGATCTATTATCCTTAATTCGTCTTTTTGCTTTAAAATCATAAAACAATATAAAACATCACCATGATAACATCACGCCTTTATCCCATGGAGGTACGTAGAGACAATAGAGCGCCATCTGCTACAATCCAAACATCCTTCCTTGGCTTCATCTACACTCATACATCTAATCATACATGCCCGACGGAGAAGTGCTACTATATAACAATATAAAGCATAATGAATAAATTTGTACCGTCTTTCTCAGAGTATCAGATTCAGGTATTTTGTTTGTTTGCAGTGAACGTGGTGGATGGTGAAAACTTAACAATATCCAAAGTATCAAGGCTACATATGGGGGCGTATCTGTGCATTGCCTCGAATGGCGTTCCTCCATCTATTAGCAAGCGTGTCGTACTGATGGTCCAATGTAAGTTATATCATCAGCATCATTATAACATCACGCCTTTCTCCCATGGGGGTAGGCAAATACTATAGAGCGCCATCTGCTAGTCTGTAGTTTTAAGTATAGATTTTATAGTAACTAAATAGAACTGTCCCGACTATCCGTGTGGTGACGGATTAAGAATATAAGTGTCACCACACGGCACAGCCAGTTAAGGGATATTAGTCAGAGATAACATCCTCAGTGACAGACGAACAACAAAATAAACCCTATGCCAACACGCCTGGTCAGCGCGGCGCACTGGTCCGTAATCTCTTCCTAAATGGACAAGGCCCGTTCCTAGCAGCGGAGCGTTAGCGGAAAAAGAGAAGTTGGTTGCGTAACCAACGCAGGCAGATTAAAGGTGTAGATTGTTTAAAATTCGTCTACTCAAGGTAAGGCTCTGCAATGCATTGGCTTTACTTCACACCCAGCAGGTATTTTTTTAATTCACACCATACAGGGCAACTATTACAAAATATATTAGAAAGTGAGTTAAGATCCAATTTTAAAATTCATTTCTGGTCATTCACCTTTAAATTCTTACATTGTAGCGCTCATTAATTTTTACATCTTTATCTGTTCAGAAAAAGATCGAAAATGTAAAAAGTCCTAACAAAAATGATAACAATGATCGTGCTTTTACATCACTCCATGAGCTTAACTTTAGCTGTAGTCTAATTACTAATTAAAAAAAATTAAATCTGCGTAAATGGATAAAACGGCCTAAACGCAACCTCCACCCACTGATTATAGACATATTATTTGCTCTGTCTGTGGTATGTAAACTGTACTCAAATCATTGCTCGTATAGATTAAGTTTCTAGTGTGCATAGCAGTATAATTATGACCATAATTCATCAGTATGTTCGAAGGGTGCTTTAAAAATCAAATATATGAGTTACGAATTCTAGGAAACCGTTCAAACAAACTCATAAAAAGATAGAAATAAGCCAAAATTATTTGAAAACTAGCTGCTCAGCAAATTTTATAATATCTTATTGCTATTATATAAGGAATTAAATTCTTACTCGCGGTTGCCCGCAACTTCGTATGCGTGGAATTAAGAAACCAAATCTTAACAAATTTCACATTTTTTTTTAACTCATTGTTCAGGAAAGTGGGAATACTTTTTGTTTATAAAATAACAAAAAGTTAACGTCTCTTCTTATCGATGTGAAATTTGCTAACAGCAATAATTAAATGCATTAAATCGTTTTATTGTTTTTGTTCAAATAATAAGTTAGAGCTTTGTCATCCTTAAAATATTATTTAAATGAAAACCGAACAATCCCTACATTCAATAACTAATCAATCAAACATTTTGAGCATTGCCGTTTTCAATATTGTCTCAATTTATTTATTACTTCCAAATTCAGCCGTAATATCGATCCAACAAAAAACGAAAATTACAAATACTTATTTACAAATTTGTTTTAAAAAACGAACATAATTATTTACTCACATTTGGAATAGTCTCTACATCCACTGTACTTGTTATGTAGGAAGATACTAATTTCTTCACGACAAAATTGTGTTTTTTTAAGTAAGCCGATATACCTTTATCCCTATTACGTATGTCTCCATTTACATTTTCATGTAGCTTGCACGTAAAAGATGACGGTAGGGAGTGAGACGAGAAATATTATTTTTCCTCGAGGTGGGGTGTAGTTAACGAGTATTTACAAGGACACGAGCACCTTCCGGCGGCGCCTTCCAAAGGATCCGTCGTAATTGTGCCCAATTATAGCATTATGCTGACGTAAATAGAGTGTAAATGCGATACTATCTGTTCTTCCAGCTTAGATACGGCCCAGTAAAATGCTTACTTTCACCCTAATTCACATTCCTATCTCACAGTTCTAATAGAATACGTAAAACGCTAACGTAGCTTTCACTCGATTTGCCAATAAAACTTTCTTACGAACTCAGTGCGATGCTATGATATTTCGAAATCTTGTAGGTATTATTTTGCTTCACTTATTCCATATCTTGCCTTATATATTTTAATGTTTTATCTACAATAGAAGCTTATGAAAAAGAACTTATAATACTTTGACAATTACTCAAAGAAATTAAAAAGAAACCATTGAATTTCATCTTCTACGTAGACTTCTAATGTTTTTATTCCTTACTGAATAAATGTTACATATTTTTAATATTGAACAGATAGCGTTTAGGTGTGATAACTTATATTAAAAATGTTTGATAGTTCCACCGATGCTGTCCATCCCAAATCAACTGGAAGCTGCATATATTGGGCAGGATGTGACGTTAGAATGTCATACTGAAGCATATCCGTCTTCTATCAACTATTGGACAACAGACCGCGGAGATATGATCATATCTGGTAAATAAATGTCTATGTTATTAAATCTATGACATATAAATATAAGGTTAAATATTATTATAAAATGTAGTGGTACAAAACTCACCGTACCAACATAGGTTCGTATGCTTGTTCATTTAAATTTAGAATTAAAGTCCTAGTTTTACAGGAATAAACCTATTTCTATGTACAGGATACTTTGAATATGAAATAAGGCAAACAGCGTAATATAAACAAATTAATAAATTTCATGCCTAACATAAAATATGAATCATGTTTAACTTCCACGAAAATTTATTTTGATTTACTTCGTAATTAAAAATGTAGCAAGACTGCTTTCCGGGAAGAGCGATTAATTGAATAATAAATATGCAATTTATCTACCAACAGGAAATAAATACATTACATTATTGAGTGACGATAGCTACAGCCGAAAAATGAAATTAACCATAAGGAGAGTGTCGTCTAGGGATTTTTCGTCGTATCGCTGTGTGGCGAAGAATTCTCTTGGCGAGACAGATGGACTGATTCGTCTTGACGGTAAAGTAATTTATTATCTTTCCTTATTAATCTATTATTTCCGCTTATAACTCATAACATCCTATTTGGCCTCCAAATATTTCTTTATTTAGTCTACTTAAGGTCTCGCTAACCAAGAGTCTAAGCCAACCAAGTTACGAGTTTGCCGTCTCTGAAGAAGACGCTATCTACATATGTATAGTATCCATGAGCTAGATCATATGAAGAGAAAATAGAGTGGTAGCATTTCTATTTTTAATCCGTCGTCACTCTAAGAAAACCCTTAAATATAAACATATTTTAATAAAATCTTTACTTAAAGAATAGTACGGGATCCGTAGTACATTTTTTTTACTTGATTACTATCAAGCTGATTTTCCGTGAGTAGCTTTATTATGACGAGACGCCCAATAATTTTCCATACCAAAATCTCGATTGTGGTAGCTAACAGAGATAGCAAGGATAAAATATCGTACTACCCGTAAATAAAAGACGTAAGTGAACTTACGTCAAAAATTTCAAACAAAAATTTCAAAAAAATCACTTACTTCTTTTTTCCAGTAATAGTACGATATTTTATCCTTGTTACCTCTGTTAGCTACCACAATCGAGATTTTGGAATAGCAAATTATTGGGCGTCTCGTCATAATAAAGCTACTCACGGAAAATCAGCTTGATAGTAATCAAGTGAAAAAAATGTACTACGGATCCCGTACTAGAACGATTTTCTCTTGAATATTCTTATATTAAAACTCTTTACAGAAATACCTGCTCCATCAACTGCGAGCACTACAGATAATAATGTGCCAACGTTTCCTCAACGAAAAAAAGGTACGATATTTTCACTGAAGCATCAATAAACTATCAAATTAACAGCAACTTTTCAATTAGCGCTTGGGAATACTAAGAAATAATTAATGTTCAAAGTATTGGATTGAAGATTGAAATTAAACCCTTCCAAGAGCAATCATTTTCAGTCGGCTATACATTTTTTATGACTACTCCATTTCTTGGGAGAAACTGTCATAACGTGATTGTAAATTTCAGTTTTGACACTGAATTTGCAATATTAATAGAGCAGAGTAAGATATACACTTTCACAAATATTTTCTGCTACCGTTTCAAAGGACTATGTACCACGATCACTAAATAAAGAGTATTTATCACTAATTAAAGAATATTCTAGAGTACTAGACTTTATAATATTGTTTAATTAGTCATTTTATCCTCATATTATGTAATTTCTTTATTTTTATAGTGCTGACTTGTATGATATTGCATTATTTGCTTTTATCGTTAAGTCAGCTATTTATTTAATTGTTAAGATATTATGTGAAAAAAGAAATGAATAATTTTACAAATAAAGTGTTATATTTTATATCTTAGAAAATTTCATAAAAGATTAATTATTTGTAACATTTGTTTAGCTAAATATTTTTATCATAAAAATATTCTTTGTCAGGTAAACATAAAAATCGTTGGCGGGATAGTTCCGCAGAAAATAGAGTTATTGGAGATTACGAAGTAGAAGAATGGAAAGATGTTGGTAAGTGAATAACACATACATAATTAAGCGCTTTAAAAGCCTTTCAGTGCTGTGTAGCGGGCTCAGATCCAGTTAAATAAAAGAATAATGAGAGCGAACACATTTTTCGATTTTTAACACGATTACTAACTATCTCTACTCATATCTTTTTTGTACCCATTACAAGCAAGTGTTAAAACCGCATTTGCAGACCAACTAAAAAATTTCATAAAAATCTATGTTTGTGACATGAAATATGTGACACGCTGTGATACAAAAATTATTTATGAATATGCTACGAAAATTATTTGTTAGATTGATGATAAAATAGAATTTAATAAATTTACGATTTATTTAAATGTGTACAACATTTTTTGATGTGGTACTTTTTTAAATATTAATATTGATTTGCTTACGATGCGATAATGTTAATAAGTTAATCATCTCTATGGCTATATATTATAGCCCTGTAAGACTTGTTGCATTTTCTAGGTCAAAGTCAAAAATTTTTATTACAAGTTGGCATTTACAAGCTCTTTTGAAACGTCAGAAGCTAGGTGTCAGTAAATTCCTCTAATGTATCTAATTTGTTCAGAATATATTATTTATGTTTAGATTACGAATCAACGCAGTCTTCTACTTCTAACAACAATCGAGGTATTCCATTTATCATTCTTGGAGCTGTATTCTTCGCGAGCTGACATACGAACATAAGGAATTTCTATGACATATCATAGTGCCAATGGAACATTTGTAATAAAAGAGATACGATATTAACAGTGATGGTATTAATAGATTAGGTGCTGTGTGTTGATACTAAACTAATTGTTGCTATGTATAAACTTATTATTACTTTATATTAAGTTTCTACTTCATAATTTAAGTCTTAATGATTTTTTTGCGCAAACTTAGAACATATATACTGTATAGAGTTGTAAATATTTTTCTAGATTAACGAAAGACTGATAGTATTGTATTGTAATTGCGCCATATCTAGTCTCTTAACTGTTATAGCTTAGTTCTTCCTAGGCCACTATGCTACTGACTGTTTGATTTTGTATAAGTATATTAACTGAATTATTAATTAATATTTTTATGAAAATGTTATGTTTAACAGTGCTGCAAATTATGTTGCGTTGAAAACTAATCTCTCTCTCGCTCTCTGTCTCGCTACGCCAATTAACGTCTCACTGTTGAGCACGGGCGTCCCACACTTTGGAAAGGATATTACTAAGGGGTCTACTGTGCCGCGCTGACCTAGCGAAGCACAGTGTTCATTTTCGAGTTTCCCGTCTCTCACAGAGGATAATATCTGCATACAATATCCCCTAACTCGCTTTAACAGCATCCTAGAAAAGAAAAAGGGTACTACTCCACTTAAATGTAATTCAATAGTATGTATGAAAAGCGCTGATTAAATATTAAATATTTATAATACTCAACCCTGACTTGCTATTGTTGATTATATACTTTCATTTTTTCTAACGGACATGTCATGAACATCATTATTAATGATAAATATGATAGGTCCATAGTGCCATGTCATCTTTACTCGTCGGTATTAAGACATTATGGTGCCGTCCTATTGCTTCATCGTTACCGACACACCCATTTTGTCCTATCGATTACCAATGTTCTTATTCCGTTCTTAATATCTCCGTTTTAATATAAGTATTCTGTCATCTACACCAATATTTTATAAAGCTGCTTTGTTTGTTTGTTTGAACGCGCGTATTATAAAAATTCTTTCAGTGTTGGATAGTATATTTATTGAGGAAGTCTGTTAGGCTATTTATTATCACGCTGCGACCAATAGGACCTAAAAAGGGGAAATTTTCTGAATTCCACGCGTACGAACTCGCGGGCAACAGATAGTAGTAATATAAAATACTTCGCCTGGTATTCTTTTTTATAAGACTAAAAGTTCCTTAGGTTCTCAGTTAACAATTAATAAATGTATAAGCCCATAATATCAATGATATTATTTCCAAACCATGGTACATAGTTTTTGGTCTATTTACTATGAAAAATATTTTATCAATTTCATTAATTTAAACCAAAAACTAGAAATTAATGTGAATGAAATGTTTATAAACACGCAAGCATATAAACCTATGGGGGTTGTCACGCATATCATGTTGATTTATACAATTTATGCATATCAATGAATCAAACACATCGAACATGTACACAATGTTATTCAGATCAGAACTTAAGAGATTTATCTGAATTACTTATACTCAATTATATATGAGGCATCTATATCATGATGAAAGGTTCGTAAACTTGACTGTAAATTGTTTTAGTTCATGGATACCAAGAATAGTAAAAAAAAAATAACGCTATAATGGCGGGTACTAAAAAAGGCGGTCCAGTCGTTATGTTATTATAATGGCTAGATGGGATTTTTAAATAAAGTAGATATAGTAGAAATACCATACTAAATCATTATCACCTAATATTCCAGAAAGCTTTCAGGATCCCGTCATTATGACGTTGACCAGAAAAAAGCACGCTATGTGATCGAAAAGTAAAACTCCTTGTAATTATAAATATAAGTTATATACTAATTGTAGATCTATTATATTATGATTTGTATATACAGTATCGTGGTATTTATTTTTTAAATAGAAATAATATTTGTAACATTTTATAGAAATTATGTTTTCACCCTATCTTTATTTTCAGATGGTTATGTTAAGTAGTTATGATCCTTGCAGATAGTTGTACATGTAAAGTTTAAAATAAATGAAAGTTCTTAAAATATACGTCTATAATTTACCCTAATTTACCCAATATACATATAATAAGCTATACAGATTCTAGGGATTGATAATTTTTTTTTAATTTATTTTATTTATTTTTTATAACTTATCAAATATTCACAACAAATTTGTGCACGATAACAACTACATTAGTTAAATAAAACTGTGTCGCAGCTATTAACGCCCACCTTCGAACAGGCGACAATAATGTAAAATAATAAGTTACTAATTTAAGAAAACTTAAAAAAATAAAATAGTAATAATAAAACAATTCAGAAGATTAGTGTAGGTATGCATCCAATAGGACACATAGTGATGGTAAATCTAAATCTGTGTGTGTTTGTGTGTGTGTGTTTAATAAATAATGGCGAATGATATAAAAAGCTACAAAAATAACCTTTAGCTATTTTTCTGTTTACTGTTGGACATCAATCCCCACTAAAGAACAGGTTAAATAAAACTCACTAGGTGTGTATTTATGTATATGTATTTATATATGTATTAAGTTTATGTAAGTATGTAAAGCTAATCTTTGTAGGTTAGAGTACACCACATAAAGCCCTCTTTTTGACCAAACGTAGTCCATCCAAAGGTTCTCTGGAAGAGATCGCAGCATGTGATAAGATCGCCTATTGTACTATATTATTGTTAACATAGAATAAGCTACTGTAATGTAAAATGGTGTACAATAAAGAGTAATCTATCTATCTATCTATCTTTCTATCTACCTAAAGAACACTACAACATTCAGTATTACACTACTTTTATACGACAGGCGATTCTAACAGCCATTTTCTAATATATCCACAATTTAAAAATATTTATATGTTATCTATTTATATTTATATATTATAATACTTATATGTTTATCCTGATGATGAGCATCGGATATGCTCGAAACCTGGGTCGACATCATCGATCCCATAAAAGTGAGTGTTAGCCGGTAACATATAAATATTTTTAAGATGACTCAAACTCACGAAAATTTCAATACTAAAATATCCACAATTGTTACTACTTTAGAAAAACTACTAGGTATTGCAACTATGTACTATAATATACTTATAGCGCAAGGATTGCTGTAAGCAATACCTAATTAAGTAATAAATGTCTATTATAAGTTTATATTAGTAATAATGTGGTCTAGTGGTGCATATAACGGACTGCCAATCACGAGGTCTCGGGTTCGATTCCCGGTCAGGACAAATATTTGTGTGAAGTTTTTAATTGTCATACAAATGTTTGTACTGCGTCTGGGTGTTTACTATGTATTATAAGTATGTATTTACAAAAGAAAAGTAGTTTATGTATTCTATCCGTATTCTGGTACCCATAACACAAGCATATAAGCTTAGCTTGGGACCAGAGGACGTTGTGTGAAATGTCCATGAATATTTATTTAAAAAAATATTTATTAAAAAAAAAAAAAAAATTGTAAATAACTTATTTTAGGCAAATACCTATAAAAGTTGGCCTTATTTACTCTTCAGTGAATTTTCTATAGAAATAGAAACACAAAGACTCATAAGAAGATAATTATCTTCTTAGAGTAATTATCTTACTGATAAATGGTCATAATTTCTATCGGACGTTTCGGAGACTTTGCAGTCCCCATGGTCACAGGTGAGACTGAAGCGAGTTTTATTTAAACAAATGAGTCGCGCAAGCGTTAGAGAAAAACCAGTTGGTTAAAGTTGAAAACGGTGTTAGACTGACCGTCAGCGCTGACCATCGTTCGTCGGTGCAGCTATGTATAGATATAGCTGCGCCGACGAACGACGGTCTATAGACTTGCATAGGCAAGTCTATAGTTTTATTTGAGTATAAAAAGTCTTAAAAATACACAATAAAAAGGCATTGTTGATATGAACAATTCAAATGCTATGAGCGCCCTATATGTATATTGATTTTATGTAAAATGCAGTAGAGTACCTCGTTTCAGAATACGATATATGTACTAGCTACGAGCTGTTCTTTAGCAATACTACGTACTTTATTATTACAATGTGAGCTATTGATGCATTACAATAGCTTGTTTGGTACGAGCGTTATATAAAAAATTATTTCGTCCCATATTAATATTTTGTAGTTTTTCATAACTGCATTTTATTAACTTACCCGGTGGACTTCGTACAATCGTATTTTTTTATTGTAAAAAGAGCTTTTTTCTATATCTACAAACATACCTAGCTAACACGTCATTGTCGCATTTGATGCAGTTGAGCGAAAGCATTTTGGTACATATATGTAGGGAGTTTTATTCTTATTTAAAATGAGTAGACATGGCATCTATATCAATCTTGTAATGCATGTAACCCGTCTCCACAAAATATGTAAATCTTTCATGGGTCATTGTATACGATTTTATAATAAACTCCCTATTGATGTAAGAGAATTATATATATTTAAATTTGAAAAATTCATTAAAACTAAATTATGTAAAAAGGCGTATTATAAAATTTCTGATTATATTAAAGATGATAAAGCTTGGGAGTAAGTTGCTCTGGAGCAATACATATTCTATATTGTAAAGTTTTATTAGCATTGTAAGTATAATTGACATTTAATTTAAAAAATATTGATTTGATTAAAAGCTCTGCTGAGTTTCTTACGCCGGTTCTTCTCAGCAGATTGCGTCCTGAACCGGTGGTAGGGAAAAAAAATTTGGACATGTCATAAGCACATAATTTTTCAGAAAAATTGTGTCTACTTGATTAAATGATTTTTCATTTCATTTCATTTCATCTAGTTGTGAGGATAATTATGATAGAATATTAGAAATAGTCATTTTAAAGCAGTAATTTAATTTAATTGCCAATAATAGGTGTGTTGATTTAGATTCTCAATAAGCCTCTTCCAGTGGTCGAGGCACTCGGCGCATCAAATTGCGGCGGGAATGATAATATTAGTAGCCTCCTTGACAGTATCAGATCACCTTATCAGCGATCTTCCCCTATTCCTCCAGCTTTCCAATATAAAGTTATTAAAATCAAAGATAAAGTATGTAAAATAGGCAAAATACAGTTTTTATAGTAGGTACGAAATTAACGGGCCTCGTGGTCCAGTGGTTTATGTAACGGACTGCCGGGGGCGTTCACAAGGTCGCGGGCTTGATTCCCGCTCGGGAGAATCATTTGTGTGATATTTATAATTGTCATACAAATTTTTGTGCTGCACCTGAGTTATTTTTTATGTATAAGTATGTATTTACAAAAGAAAAGTAATATGTGTATTGTATTCGTAACGCAAGCATATAAGCTTAGCTTGGGATCAGTGGATGTTGTGTGAAACGTCCATAAGTATTTATTAATAAAAAAAATATCTATTAAAATGCATACAGCAATAAATAGAAAACAAATAAACCTATGTATTAAGTTTATAGGTACCATATATTTTACGTAAAACGTATAAAATCGTAATGTGATAGTTCAATTCGATAGCAGCTAATTTCACAGCAATAAACATGAATATGGATCGATGACGTCATATTCCCAAAGCATATTGCACGTTCGGAAACGGTCACTTAGACACATCGATTTAAATAGCATTGATTGATCGACATTAACTGATAACACTTATAATAGTTTTAAGGCGTACTATCCTGTTTAATTGTCAGTGTTAATCAATCATATAAAACCAGCTAAGTAAAAGTTACACGAAACCACTTTTTACGGATTTAGACGCGTGTATTTGTTTTGAATCGTAGAAGACACATTACAGCTCAGTCTCACTCGTGACCATGGTGACTGCAAAGTCTCCGAAACGTCGGGCTAAAATTTAAAATAAATACACGCGTCTAAATCCGTAAAAAGTGGATTTATTTAAACAAATGAGTCGCGCAAGTGTTAGAAAATATTAAGTTACATGAAAGATTCCGCACCATTATTATCTATAGTTCTATACCAATATTATAAAATTAAAAAGTTTGTTTGTTTGCTAATCTCAGTGACCACTAGTCCGATTTGAAAAATTCTTTCAATGTCGGATAGCACATTTATAAAGGAAAGCTATATATATAACATCACGCTGCAACCAATAGGAGCGGAGCATTAGTTAAAAATTTTGCAAAAACGGGGAACATCGCCTTTAGCGCTGTAGTTTATTATGTTGCTAAATATTACCATTTAGGTTATGAATTCCATTTCTATATACTAGCGTTATGTAAACTAAATAAAATATAAAAGTCTATTTCAACTTGAGATTTCAAATATCTCTCAAAACACTGCTAGTAACGGACGAGTGGAAATAAAAACAAGACGGTTCAATCAAGCAGCTCATATTTCGTTTTTATTGCCGATATCCTCTTATAAAGACAAATATAAAAATAATAAGCTTCCTAAAGGAAAATATAATCATAAAATGTGTCAAAATCATTGTCTTACGGGTAGAAAGGATTTAGAGCGTGTTTTAGGATTAACATGCGTAAGTATTATAAAACATGAAAAGAAAATGCTGTCAAATTGTTATGATTTAAATTTCGTAAAACCTTCTGGGATTACAGTCGTAAAGTATGATATCGATGGCAGTTACATATTTAGAGTTACGTACCAAAAGATAAAACGGTACCTGTCGATGCGTCCCTCTGTCACGAGGGTGTATCTCAGGAATGGTAAAAGCTAGAATATTTAAATAAGGTACCTAGGTTGTCGGGAAGACATCGCTTTTAGCGATAAGATCGCCCATTGTGCCTACAAGGCTTGATGTCTAGTTTTAAGTTTAACGTTTGTAAATCCTTGTGGTGTACAATAAAGCATATTCATTCATTCATTCATTCATTCATTCTTTCATTCATTGACGGGCCTCGTGGTGTAGTGGTTCATGTAACGTACTGCCGATCAAGAGGTCGTGGGTTCGATTCCCGCTCGGGACAATCATTTGTGTGATTTTTCTAATTGTCATACAAATGTTTGTACTGCGTCTGGGTGTTTCTATGTATTATAAGTATATATTTACAAAAAAGAAAGTAGTATATTATGTATTCTATCCGTATTCTGGTACCCATAACACAAGCATAAGCTTAGCTTGGGACCAGCTTATTTATTTATTTATTTATTTATTTATTTATTTATTTATTTATTTATTTATTTATTTATTTATTTATTTATTTATTTATTTATTTATTTATTTATTTATTTATTTATTTATTTATTTATTTATTTATTTATTTATTTATTTATTTATTTATTTATTTATTTATTTATTTATTTATTTATTTATTTATTTATTTATTTATTTATTTATTTATTTATTTCTTTATTTATTTATTTATTTATTTATTTATTTATTTATTTATTTATTTATTTATTTATTTATTTATTTATTTATTTATTTATTTATTTATTTATGTACTTAACCGGCACTTCTTTGTAGATAGATTTATCAGCGTAGCATTGGTCGTGGCAACACTAGACAATAGTAAAAGTAAAAACATTACTCCTCTCATTCTTCTCAGACCATCAATGGCCCACTCTTGGACTCGAACCTACTCCGGGGAGGTACCTTATCTACTTATGCCACACTGACCAAGCGTGGACCAAGTAGGGTTTAGGTTAAATTTTTTTCTTTCTTTTACAGAAATTTTCTACTATATATTATAAGTATTGTCCCTTAGCTCTTACAGCTTCCTGGAAAGGAAAAAGGGTGATGGCATTTATATTCTTAATCTGTTACCATGCAGACATAATAGTCTTTTTACTAACTGTTGCCCGCAACTTCGTACGCGTGAAAGTTAACAAATAAAAACCTTAGTATATTGTACGAAAAGAACCAACAGAAACTGCATCAAAACTAGTCGCGTGATTCTCAAGATATGAGCTTACATAGGGACATATACCATATACCATATACATATAGGGACCAGAATACGACTATGTTTTATATTAAGTAAAGATTAATACAAAAACTTAAACGAAATACATTATGATCATATTATATTTCAGTTGCTCCATAAAAGCACAAGAGAGAGGAAGTTATTATTTTAATGGTAAACTGGGAAGTTTCAAACAATGTACTCATAGTTGCTTCCGTCATTAATGTGATGGATGTAAAACATTTTCTGGTAGATTCTCACAATATTAAAAAGTTGTTTCATAAAATTTCCCATCACAATAAAAAACTGATAAAATTCTACTTATAATCGTGAAAGTTTGTAATAATTTAAGGATCTTTTGAGCAAAAAAGACTGGATAGATTTTAACTTTACAGTTTTATAGCTTATAGATCCGAAAAAATATATACGCTAGGAATATATATTACCAACCTAAAAGCCAAGGAGCGGAGCATTAATAGAATTACTAGAAACTGGGGAAAAACCGCGGTCATTAGCTAGTATTTTAAATATATGCAAAAAGACAAACAGGGACACTTAACGTAAGAGATTCATAATTACGTAAATTTAAAGGTAACACATTTAAATTTACGTAATTATGAATCTCTTACGTTAATTAATTTATTAGGTAACACATTATTTGGCGGAATTTTTTTATGCAATGCTTTTAAATGTTTTCCGTTCTTCATAGATATGCATTATAGATAGACTTTATAGATACTTCAAAATATTAATTAAATGCAAATTTAAAACCACGTTAAAACACAGTTGCAGATGCTTATGTAGAAATAAATATCCAAACATTTAATTTATTACTACAGTCCGTAAACATCTAATCTGGTATTTTCTAACACTTGCGCGACTCATCTGTTTAAATAAAATTACTTTTTACGGATTTAGACGCGTATATTTGTTTTAAATTTTTGGCCCGACGTTTCGGAGACTTTGCAGTCACCATGGTCACGGGTGAGACTGAGCTGTAATGTGTCTTCTACGATCAGTTATTACAGGGTTTACCCACATTCGATTTTAATTTTATATTGACCATAAAGATAGACTTTTACTATAAACTATATCATATTACATTGTGCTCAGACTACATAAAATCAATAACATTATTTTAGTTTCTAAAATACATTAACAAATTGTAACAATATAAAGAAATTTTTTAAATTATATAAGGTGAAACATACATAATTTTATCATAGACTAAAGTTTTAATTATTATAGAGGTAGTATACAATATAGCAAGCAAAACTAAGTTTATATACTTAAATACAATATTATATTGTATTTAAGTATATAAACATATATACAATATAATATTATATTGTTATTATGTAAATAATATTGTTATATATATGTAAATAATATAATATTGTAAAATTTTCTTTATATTGTTACAATTTGTTAATGTATTTTAGAAACTAAAATAATGTTATTGATTGTATGTAGTCTGAGCACAATGTAATATGATATAGTTTATAGTAAAAGTCTATCTTTATGGTCAATGTAAAATTAAAATCGAATGTGGGTAAACCCTGTAATAACTGATCGTAGAAGACACATTACAGCTCAGTCTCACCCGTGACCATGGTGACTGCAAAGTCTCCGAAACGTCGGGCCAAAAATTTAAAACAAATATACGCGTCTAAAGCCATAAAAAGTACTTTTATTTAATCTAATCTGGTATTATTATTCTTATAAGTACACTAGCTGTGGCCCGCAAAAAAAAATAATTAAAAACCAAACGAAGGTATACAAAAAAGCTATTCTCTTGAACCACTCTATTAAAAAAACCGCATAAAAAGCCGTTGCGTGGTTTTGAAGATATAAGCTAACACTATACATTCAAAAATAACGACTTTGATAATTAATAATAAGTAAGAATTATATCTTAACCTGTGTATTACACTTACGATACTTTTGTGGAAAAATCAAGTACTTAGAATCGGAATGTTTGCATTTGAAAAGCATTATGTTGTGAACATAAAAAGTATATAGCGGAAAGGAAAATGTAATATTACACAATTGTGTAGATTTATTTTTAACATTATTGGACGTAACCGAGCAGTAGGAGATTATGTTTGTGCCTTTCGTCCTATATTGAACATCGTACATGAATAATGAATATTACTAACTTATTACTATTTCATGGATATTAATATATGTACTATGTTATTGTTATTAACTTATGTTACGAGTTCATTCACAAAAATTAAAATAAATAAATATATAAATATTTGTATAGTATGTATATTTATGTATGTATGTTTATATATATGTATGTATGTTTATATATATGTTTGTGTATGTATGTGTAAGTATATAATATGGTCATATGTTTATATGTTCGTAAGTATATTAATATAATTATTATGTTTATATCCTGGTATTTAATTTTATGTAGTTATATCCATTGAATATATCATTTGTTATAAGTCTATTAATTTTTGGTGAAAAATATTTTAAATTGGTTAGTGATTGGTAATGCGCCTACCTGTTCCGTTTTCCACACTGCCCAATGGTTGACTGGTAGAGAAAGTCCGCCATTGTACTATGAATTTTGTGCAAAAAGTTTAAAAATAAATAATTAAATAAATAAATACTCATGGACATTTCACACAACGTCCTTTGGTCCCAAGCTAAGCCTATATGCTTGTGTTAGAATACGGATAGAATACATATACCAATTTTATTTTGTAAATACATACTTACAATACATAAAAATGCCCAGACGCAGTACAAACATTTATTATGACAATTATAAATATCACACAAATGATCTAATGGATGTGTTTTAATTTATATAAGGTATTAGGTATATAATTCATTCATGGTATTAGTGTTGAACAAAATATCAAAGCTTAATATTCTGTCAACTTGAGCTGTGATACTAAGCTCCTAATTATATACGTGTGATACGATACGTTGAAAAAGCTTAGCGTTCTTACTGTACCATCACATAAATAGTACTCTACTAAGATATTTGTCTGATCAAGAAAATTGAAGATATCCAGACGATATGTGATAAAAATTGGTAGAATACACATTGACCATTGTCTAGCTAAGACTATAATGGTCAATGTGATATTAAGAAACTAGATGGAATTTGATCTGTTTTGCTCGGATATAGCAAGAAACACGTATTCCTGATTAATTCAAGGTTTCAAAGCAAAACTGAATACGCTTTATTATCAAAATCTTAATATTTTAATCTCATCCCTGGTGTCAGTAGGGTTTTATCAGCAGGGCATTTAACTAAACATAAACCGTTATCTACTATCGTTCTATATTTTGATAACAGCTGCATTGAAATCCATTGTGTAGCTTAAAAAGTGTATACATAGGTTACGAGCTAATGCCTGCGAAACCCGCATTTATAATTATTGAGTTCCCCCTTCCCCAAATATACACCAAACTTTAACAAATTGTACAGAAAAGGCCTGAACCCCTCTATCAATACCTACTAAAAACGCATCAAAATCGGTGGCGCAATTTTGAAGATATAAGCTCTCACAGGCATAAGCATACATACAAAAATAGCGACTTTGTTTTATAATAAGTAAAGGTGTGAATGAAGTTAATGGTACAGTATATGACGAAGGCAATTAGGCTTAACAAATAAACCACAAAAAGACCTACATCAAAACTTTTCTTTCATAAACAGTCGAGTAAATAATATATGTATAAAATATCTTTTGTAGTCATTTTATTTACAGCCCGAGGCACTGGAATTAAAATGCAGCATTCTTTTATCTCAACGTAATGATGTTGCACGCCTCAAACAACGAAGTGTCGGATGAAAATATACTGGAGTAGTTTATATCTTAATAGAAAAGTAAACAAAACAATTATTTGTCATTTTTAACATAATAAGAAGAAATTGTTACTGCTTACTTTTCTATGTTCAGTAGAATATAGTTGTAATTCATGTTTGAATAAAAGCTTGACTCAGTTAAACGAATATTATTTAGGTATGCCACACTTTATTAAAACTTAAATAAGGCTAAGACTAATTTATTATCACAAAGTTAAAGTTCTTAGCAAATACTTTACGCGTGATTTTCAAAGCATTTAAGCAGGTATCCTTTGTCTTCGTTTTCAGTCCGTGGGGTAACGGACAAAAAGAATAGAAGTCGCACCTCCCCAAGTCTAGACCGCAGGCGTGCGCATCGCTTCGTATAAACCGCATTGAAGTGAGGCAGACGGCCGGTCATAAAAATTTACCAAAATCTGTGGCCAAAGCTTTGTAACATGGCTACATATATCACCGACCCCAAATTACGGATATGGACAGGAGAAAAATCATTCGTTTTCTTAGTACTCTCAATCGTTTTGATTAAATTTTATGATATAACTTTTTTTTTACTATTTCAATATTGCAATGAAATATTTTTATTGTGCTTATATATTTCGGTAGACCTCATATTATAAACACAGAATGAGTAAATACGAGTATTGGGAGTGCACAACAATGAAAATGTCAGTATGAATACGGCATTCCGGCCACTGTTGCATAATGGAGCCAGAATAGGACATCGCTTCGAGGTTCTTACTTGTTTATTCATTCATATCGGTGTATGTGCAGTTATGAGTTATGGGGCTATTGTATGTGTATATAAACCGCTATATGTCTTCTATTTATAACTTTAGGATGTCGTTATGTTTAGAGGAATCAATATGATATACACGTAATATGCAATAATTTTATTTTGTTAACAAAATAAGAATGAATTCCGGTGTCGACTAAATGGTTGACACAGTATTTGCTTCCAAGAGTGACTAATAAATGCATAGTAGGTACATTATAAACTGTCAAATACTTCATTTGAATAATTGCAAACTTAACCACGGATATTTACTGGCTGTTGCCCGTAACTTCATACGCGTGGAATTTAGAGATCAAATCTTAACAAATTATACAAGAAAGCTATCCTCTTGAACAACTCTATCAACCAAAAGACGTATAGACGACGTATAGACATACATAACAAAATAACGCGTTTGTTTTATAACGATATACGACGTATTTAAAGATTACGACTATCAAAAGTTGGGGCAATAATATCACAGCTTATCAAAAACTATCGGTTCATTAGAGCGGTAAGAGCATTACGTTTGTGTATTGATGCCTAAATCTCCAATCTAAGTGTTATTTATTTTTATATTTCGCCCCCAGAGGCTCACTGATTTTATGCTTCACTTTATGGCGCATCCGGTACAGGTCATAAAAATAGTCTCCCAACTGATTGCTATTGCTCGATACCGACTGTCAGAATAAATAACCATTAAAACTTTCGATTTATGACAGAACTTAAGCATTCATTTGGTACAAAATACCTTTAATATTGTTTACTGAACAAAGTTTTATTACTTCATAGCCCTTAACTTGAGAAAATGCATAAATACGATAGTGGAATGGTCTAACAATACAAACTCTGCAACATTTTATGTAACATGAACATCTATGTTCGTTTCATATTTGTTTAAGATTATGCATCGGTAAATCATGTAAATATAAAAGACATAATTTTAAACTCATGACATTGTAATATTCATAAGAATAAACAAACAAACAAATGTTGTTAATTAACAAATATTTGTACAGACTCAAATAATAATTAATTCGTAACTCAGATGTCTCATAAACGTTTAGAAGAAATAAAACACTCAAGAAAAAATAAATTATAACAGATTTTTGTGCTCTACCAAATTTATTTTACGTTTCCTTGATGCAATTAAATACATATTAGATTGCGCTGAAGGCACATTAGTCAAATATATTGGTAAGGTAAATTCTTGAACAATTTTCTCTTACACCAAAATAAATCGTAAGCAAATCTCTCGGCACAAAAACGGGTGTAAGTAAGCCTACATGTTAATGTCTTAAAGTTTTTTCTCTGGAACATTAAGGTTGAGAATTTTTCTTATCTTTATCTTTAACTAGCTGTTGCCCGCGACTTCTTACGCGTCAAAATTTAGAAATCAATCTTTAACAAACAAAAGTTTGCTCTTCTGCTCAATAGATGGTGTTGTACGTTTTTTTAAATCGCGCTATCGTTTCGTTCCACACATTAACACTTATGCTCGTCAAATTATTACTGTGTCACCACCCGCATTTCACATTTATTAATTTGTAAGGATTATTATAAAACTAAGTCGTTGTTTTATATGTATGTCTCTATTTGATCTTATATCTTCAAAACTACGTAACGGATTTTGATGCGGCTTTGTTAATAGATAGATTTTTGGTTCAAGAGGATGGCTTTTTATACGGTTAGTAAATGTTTCGTTGCTAAATTCCACGCCTACGAAGTTGTGGGCAACAGCTATTTATTTATTTATTATATCGTAAAAGGGGTAACTCATCATCAGATAAATAATACTAGTATACTTCCAGTATCATTATTATACATTTATTATCCAAATATTTATGAATCTTCGTTAATAGTTTTTACTTTTTAACACGCTTTTATAAGTTTGGTATGTATCTATCAATGTATTAATCTGTGTAACGGAATCTTTGGAAGCGATTTTCAGCCAATTGCAGCAGACGGATTGACCTGAAATTTTGCACACCTAACAAGGACCGATGAGAATACAATAATTTAAAAGAATAATCCCAATTCATTGATCAGAATTACTAGAATAGCATGTTGAAGTATCACTATGACCACACTTGTATTTTTAATTATACACGTAATAGTTTAATTGTATATGAGTAGACTCACCAAGATTATTGTGTTTCTACGATGCCTTTCATATACAATCAGATAATTTCACATAAAAACGCTTTGTATAAAGAATCAGGTAAAAATATTATAATTGTCTACTTGTGTTTACTACGATTGTGACAACCTGTAGTGACAACAGAAACCGTAGTATCTTCTGATGACAATGCAAACATTTAAAAATTATTCAGGATATATAAGCGTGTTTTTTAGTTTTTAAACTAAGTAGATTTATAAATTCAACACAAGCAATGACAACTGCTAAAATATTCGTATTTCGAAAAAGACTTCAACGCACAGACGATCTCCTTCATAAGATTGTTAATTAATGATATTCTCCTTGGTGCACCAAGGAGAATATCATTAAGGTGCACCTTACAATCGTAATAATTAATAAACAAATAACAAGCAAAAAACACTGTTGTAACAGTAACAAAACATCTCAGATCGCTGGTGACCGTGATAAAATTGAACTTGTGTTACGGCCACCAGGAATCTCTTACAATTTTATGTTAGACATATGCTCAGTTACAAACTAATTTAAAAAAGAAGAAGTACAATTTGGTATAAGAAAATGCATGTATCAGTGTGTATTAGTGTATTTTGGGTGTATGGATGTGTGAGAGTTATACAGCTTGGTGGCATTATGTATTGTTAACGTACACATATATATATATATATATATATATTATATTAAACTTATTTTTAATAGGTTTTCAGTATCTCTATAGTTGATCCTTATTTTTAATAGGTTTTCAGACTCCATAAGCCAATTACACGTAATCTTTGATTTAGGATTAAATATTACGAATAATTTGGAATGAAATCGGTTAATATTTTTTTAAAGTTCAATGTATATTATACTATGCCAAATGACTTTGAGGGTTAATCGATGAATATTACATGCTTTGTTAACAAACCACTCATAAAACAAAAATGACGTTGAGCAAGAGCAGTTCTATGCGGTATGGCTGGACATACGCTGTAAGATATAAGCTATGTATTTTATTTGTGTGTCTAAAAAAGAATAATATATGTAAAAATACCCATATTAACATATATAACATAACACAAGCTAAGCTAAGTTAAGCTTAGCTTGGGAACACATACATTCTACAACAATATGTTCTACTTAATTACCATGCAAATATTTCCAAATATCAATATGTTATTTTTACAAAACAAATCTGAAAGCACCGTAACTATTATCACATTTTTTGTTCTTATAATTTCCTTTATTTGATTTAAGTAGCATCCCTAGGCTAACGACAAGCCTCTAAGGACCGCCTTGGCGATTTCCTTTTGTTTTTGTGCCGCTTTTTTAACAGCTTTTTCAAAAGGTTTCATTCAGGGACCAATAAAAATGAGGACTTTTAAAGCATATCCCGTGATTATTGTTAAACGGTCCACCCTCATTGTGGAGTGTTCTGGGATAATTAATGATGCCCGCGGTGTTGTAATGACTAAAAGAGACGTTTTAAGTAAATCAACCAGTGGATTATATCTGCTTTGAATTTTTTTCTCATTTTATGTGTAATGGGATCTAAGAGAAATAACGGAACAATACAGACAATAAACTTTAAGTACCTATATGAAAACACTGTAATCAATTAAAATTATTTTTATAAACAGTTGTGTATTCGGTCAAATAGGCCTTTAACGATTATAAAATAAATTGAATTCTTATGATGCAGGTAATGTCGGTTTTCAACTGAAATCATTAAGACGATACCAAAATAGCTTCGTGCATTTTTCTACGTACGAATTTTTCATTGTTTCTTTAGATTGAATGGCTAGTGCTCTAATTTTTAAGTATATGTTTTTTCAATATATGATCTAGGATCGCATAAACCCAGACCGCGATTAAAAAAAGTTTTCTCGATAGAAAATCTTAGCGAAACTACCTCTAAAATTTTTTATCTTTTTCATTTGTCGGTCTATTATCGCTTATTAACTAATGAAATAACTTTAAAAACATAAGTAACTATTATATATAGAAACACGTAAATCAGAATTAAAATATATGTATTTAGTAGATTTTGAGTAAATAGGAAAAGTATCCCTAATTCTTCATTTTCTGTGCCTACTGGCTGTGTTAATATGTACGTGTCGGCGATGATATACGATAATATTGATGTAGGCCCTTAATGAAAGATGATGACTAGTGTTTTCAGCTTCGTGCTAAAATACTTCAAACTGAATTCCTCAGATTTTGAATTAGTAATCTTTACTTATTATAAAACATAGTCGTTAGTTTTGTATTTATGTCCCAATGTGAGCTTAAAACTTCAAAACAGTGCAAGGGATTTATTTTAATATGGTTTTATTAATAGTATTATTTCAAAAGAGTGGTTGTCGTAAGGTTTGGTTTCTAAATTCAACAGTTAGTATAATAAAAGTATTATATAAAAATTATTGATTCTTTAAACCGTACGTGAACGTCTCACATTTCAAATGAAAGTAGGTACCTGTAGGTATCCCCTATTCGCACTAATCGAGCAATTTTTCTCATGTTATTAAAGGTAAATGGGAATGTTCGCAGGCCGTTGCGTTCTCCAAACGAGCTTCTTTATAGAAGGTATTGAATTTTTAAACAAATTTTTCGACTTGCCGCATCGCTCGGGCCAAAACCCCTACACAGGAGAGCTAGAGTATTATTACACCATAAAACCGTCATGAATACTTATTCATAAGACACATGTACCTAATTATAGTTCACCATCTGATGCCAGATTCCAAAATAAAAAAATTATACCAACATTAAATTATTTATGCGTCATCAAAGATATATGAAATATTATGTTTACTATTAATATTCTTTCGTATATACTGCTTATACCAAAACCTCCTTTCTTACGCGTGAAATGTAGAGACCAAACCGTCACAAATTATACAAAAGAATCATACTCTTGATCTCTACTCTATAACTCTATATCTATTAAAAACACCGCATCAAAATCCGTTGCGTAGTTTTGAATTGAATGGAATAGAGACATACATACAAAAGTAACGACTTTTTTTATAATTATTGAAGATTAGCTATTTTCTAATGTCGCTAGTTTAAAAATCTTAAAACATGTATAATAAAAATGCGTCTACATTTTTTAAAAGGAAAGTACATAATATTATTAACATCAAATCTTGGCCCGCTCTTCATCTTAAGGGCCTACATCAATATTATCGTCGACATGTACATATTAAAACAGCTAGTAGGTATAGAAAATGAAGAATTAGGTATATTTTTTTTGGTTACTCAAAATTTACTAAATATATTTTAATTCTGATTTACGTGTTTCTATATATAATAGTTACTTATGTTTTTAAAGTTATTTCATTAGTTAATACGCGATAAAAGACCGACAAATGAAAAAAATTAAAAATGAGAGAGGTTGTTTCGCTAAAATTTTCTATCGAGAAAACTTTTTTCAATCGCGTTTATGAGTTTATGCGATCCTAGATTATATATTGAAAAAACATATACTTAAAAATTAGAGCTCTAGCCATTCAATCTAAAGAAACAATGAAAACTTCGTACGTAGAAAAATGCACGAAGCTATTTTGGTATCCTCTTAAAGGAACGATATGAAATACCAAGAAATAATTAATGTCCAAGCTTTGGGTTGGTTTCCAATAAAACCCTTCTTAAGCTGGCGAGTTCGAGAAATTGGATATGCATTTTTTATGATTAATATATCGTTCAGTGGTGTCACTCGTACGTTATAGTTAGAAATTATGTTTAATTCAATATTACCTACATTATCTTCCATCATTCGTAATCTTAATATATATAAATCTCGTGCCACAATGTTTGTCCTCAATGGACTCCTAAACCACTTAACCGATTATAATAAAATTCGCACACCATGTGCAGTTCGATCCAACTTGAGAGATAGGATAGTTTAAATTTGGCTGGACCGATTTTGATGAAATTTTTTGTTGTTGATTTTTACACAGAATTGTATGGCAAAACAACGTTTGCCGGGGCAGCTAGTTAGATATATATAGTCAAAGTATACCCCGTGTGATGACGGATTAAGAATACAAGTGTCTACACCCCATGTCCTCCCCAGGATGCTGTAAACGTCAGCTAAGGGATATTGTTCACAGATAACATCCTCTGTGAGAGACGGAAAACTCGAAACTAAATCCTATGTCAACACGCCTGGCTAGCGCGGCATAATAGATCATAAACCCTCCCAAAGTGGAGGCCTCTGCCCATCCTCTCAATACCATTTACATCCCACTGTTGGGCACGGGCCTCCTCCACTTTAGAGGGATTATAGTCTACTGTGCAGCGCTGACCAGGGGTGTTGGCACGTGGTTTATTTTCGAGTTTTCCGTCTCTCACAGAGGATGTTATCTGTGTGCAATATTAGGAGATGGAGTGGTGACATTTGTATTCTTAATCCGTCACCACACGCAGGGCCATCAGTGGGACGTTAATTGACCGAAGAGAGAGAGGGCAAAAAAAAATATTAATATCCCTTAAGTTTTGTATTTCATGGGGTAAAAAATACATGTACCTATCACCTCCCAATGTCTCCAATGTCTTGCCCACGGGCGTTATAAGAACCGACTGACGGAACAGCGTTGCATGGAATCTGCATAATAATAAATAATATATCCATGAAGGGTTGACGTTGGGCTAGCGGCCGCTCGTAAAATTCTGCCAGAACCGGCTGCAACAAGCTGACATGTTGTGCTGACCCCAAATGACGGAATAAGGGCGGGAGAGTCATCAAGTTTTGTGCTAACTAATTTAGTAAATAAATATCTACTTAATAAATTACACATGTAATTGTCACCTGTTCCCATTAACTGCCTTTTTGTTTTGAATTAAGCTGAAAAATAGAAATGTCATAAAAGTCTGAATACTTTTGTGGACAATAAACGAGAAAAGGGATCTATGCTGTATCCTTACTTATTATCACAGCTTATTATAAAAAAATAATTTATCTTTATTTTTGTAGGTATGTCCCCATCTAAGCTTATATCTTCGAAACTACGCAACGGATTTTGATGCAGTTTTTTTTTTCATGGATAGAAATGTTTAAGAGGTTGGCTTTTATGTGATTTGCAGGCAATAGCTAGTGTTTATTATAAAGTGCCTTTCAAATTAACGAAACATTAAAAATAGGTACTGTAAATGTCAATGAAAGGGTTAAATATATTTGCAGTAGGTTACCACAATTCCAATTGACTCAGTTTGTTTCAATTTACTACTTCATTTGCAGATTATGGGATATTTTCAATGAACAATTAAAATTTAATGGAGTATTAAATAAAGAGTTTGTGTCGTATATAATAAATGATTTTAAGTAGATAGTTTAACAAATATATTTGTTCATGTAGTGACAGATTAAGAATACAAGTGTCACCACCCTATTCCCTCCTCAAGATGCTGTTAAAACCAGTTAAGGGATATTGTACAGAGATAACATCATCTGTGAGAGATGGAAAATTCGAAAATAAACCCTGTGCCAACACGCCTGGGGCCCAAGTCTGCTATACAATGATGCCACAATGATCAGTCACCGACGCCATTATGGCGTCATATAAGACAAAAAATTAAGAGTAGACTACCAAACTTAATAAAATTCGCTATTACGCAATCAGTAACTGATCATTGTGACAACATTGTAATAGCAGACTTGGCCCCCTGGTCAGCGCGGCGAAGTAGATCATAATCCCTTCTAAAGTGGGCGCCAACTGTGGGCATTAATGAAGTGGACAGAGAGAGTATAATATTTTTGATACATGCTGCTATTTGTCAATGACTTGGCTGTCCTACATTGTTTTTAAAGATTGTTGGGTTAAAAAAGTTCTACAGTCTATTGGTCTTATTCATAATGACTTATCGGAGGTTTGAACGGAGATTTTATCGGAGAGATTATAAACGTTTTATCTTAAAAAGACTATTATGAATAACAAGTTTTGACAATTTTCGCGAACTGGTTTAGCGAAACTTTAAACCTCCGATAAGTCATCTATACTAATATTATAAAGCGAAAGAGTTTGTTTGTTTGTTTGTTAGTTTGTTTGTTTGTTTAAACGCGGTAATCTCAGGATCCGCTGGTCCGATTTGAAAAATTCTTTCAGTGTTGGATAGTACATTTATTGAGGAAGGCTATAGGCTATATAACATCACGTTGCAACGAATAGAAGCGAAGCACCAGTGTAAAATGTTGCAAGAAACGGGGAAAAAAGTCACGCGCGCGAGCTTTAAATGAAAACGCTGCCTTATCCATGTGTGTTACAACAAAGTAATGTATGGAGAAATTGTTTGTTACCTATAGATCTTTAAAAAAGTCCGCGAGGCCATATGTCTAACGTTTAAGGAAAACCCGCTGTACCCATAAGAACGTCAAGAAAATTATCAAATTCAATAGGATATTTTCAAAAGCTATTTATGTGTATATAGTAACATTTATTATCAAATTAAATACCTTAGTTAGCTTACGAGCTTAAAAAAGAATTACGCGTGTTAAAATAAAGTTAAACTGTTCGCTGAGCAACGAGAACGTTTCCCCGGTCATCTATCTATACTCCATTGTTTCGATGTATGGTTGAATGTATGAATGTAAGGATGTTTGTTGTTCTTTCACGTAAAGACTACTGGATGGATTTTCGTGAAACTTTGCAATAATATAGCTTACATATCAGATTAACACATATGCAATAATTTATAAAGATACCATGTGTCACGGCGTCTTAGTGTGTGTAAAAGTCAGTATTGTACAGGTTGTTACGCTGCTCAATCCCCGACGGATCAGTCTTGAGTTGGTCTTTATAGGCGCCGGCGTCATCGTCGGCGTATGGTCGTTACGCTGCTCAAATCCCGACGTATCGGTGCTGAGTTGGTTTCTATAGGCGTCGGCGTCGGCTTCGGCGTCGTCGTCGGCGCCGGCTTCGCCGACGCCTCCGGCGTATGGTCGTTACGTTGCTCAAATCCCGACGTATCGGTGCTGAGTTGGTTTTTATAAGTGTTGGCATCGACAGCGGCGTCGGCGATGCTGAATTGGTTTATATAGGTGTTGGCATCGGCGTCGGCGTCGGCGTCGGCGTATGGTCGCTACGCTGCTCAAATCCCGACGTATTGGTGCTGAGTTAGTTTTTATAGGCGTTGGCTTCTACAGCGGCGTAGGCGACGACGTCGGCGTCGTCGTCGGCGTCGGCGTCGGCGTCGGCGACAGCGTCGGCTTCGGCGTCGGCGTCGTCGTCGGCGCCGGCTTCGCCGACGCCTCCGGCGTATGGTCGTTACGTTGCTCAAACCACGACGTATCGGTGCTGAGTTAGTTTTATAGGTGTTGGCATCGACAGCGGCGTCGGCGTCGGCGTCGGCGTCGGCGTCGGCGTCGGCGTCGGCGTATGGTCAATAGGCTCAAAAACTGCTAAACCGTTTTTTAAAATTCTTTCACCATTTGAAAGCTACATTATCTGCGCTTAAAATAGGCTAGATTTTATTTTGGAAAAATTACGGTTCCGTAAAATATTTGGGTTTTTCGGAAAAAAATCATGCTTAAACTTTTAAAGATAGAACAACAAAATATTCTATTTTGTTATTTATTTATGAGATTTATTTATTTCAAGGAAGACCAACAGCTTCTCAATCAATATGAACAAAAAAGAAATATTCATCAGCAAGCGAATTATAGGTCCTCACGGATAAAAAATTAAGAGCCATGTTTATGGTATTATAAGGGTGGGTGTTTACTATGTATTATAAGTATGTATTTACAAAAGAAAACTAGTTTATGTATTCTATCCGTATTCTGGTACCCATAACACAAGCATATAAAGCTTACCTTGGGACTATAGGACATTGTGTGGAAATTTCTTATTTATATACGCTTTAATATAATGAAGTATTTTTATTTATTCATTTTGCGATTAACTTAATTAATTAATTGAGAGAACAACAGAACGTTATTCCGAGGTCGTGGGTTTAAGTCCTGTTTATGATAATTCTTATTTTGACAATAATTTCAATCAAGTGTCATTCGCCGGGAAGGTGAAGCATTTTTCTTGATGGCTTCGACTGGTACAAGGAAAGAAATACGTGATTATCATCTGTTCTAGGATTGTTGTAATTTTACTACCTCGATTTAACTCATTAAATGCAGTGATTTCAAATTCCATGTGAAGAAAGTCGCATTCAATAACTTAGCAACGGAAGCAATTCTGTCTCTCTGTGACTCTTTCGCGATTATCTGCTCAAATTATTAAGTGGGAAGTAGCCTGTAAATTTTGATTCCCTAGCGAAAGTGGAAAATACTCAAAAATGGCTGTAGTTCGGTTATATCTTCTGAATGCGTAGTTCTAAATTATTGGTTGTATCTTTTTCAGCAAGGGACCGCATAGATCTACATTTGGTATAAGTTTCAAATTAACAACTTCAGCCGTGGCTGAGTAAAAAAAAGTTTAACGAGTGGATAGACAGACAGACGGACACCGTATTGAGTATAAGGGTTTGTACAAAGACCTAAAAAGGCATGATGAAGCTCTGAAATGTCATTTACTAAAATGACATTGGGCCGTGTGTGTTACTTCTTTAGAACTGTGCAAGAAAAGAGAACCACACTGACGATTTACTAATTAGCTGTAAAATGGCGTTATTGTTAGTTCATTTAATTTTTCGTTTCTTAATTCCACGCGTACGAAGTCGCGGGCACTGCTAGTTATGAATAAGACCATAAATGCATAAGCGGCAAATATCTTCTGTGAGAGAGATTTATAAAAAGTACAACTTAAAAGTAATAAAAATAAGAAGATTTATTATGTTAAGGATACAAAAAAAATAGACAATAAAAAACATTAGATAAAAATAAAACAAATTAAAAGTTTACGTGACTGACTTCCGCATAGACTAATAAATCCACTTGACAAGATATAGATTAATGTGTTCTATCATAAGTTTATTAGGCAAAGGCAATACACAGTCTGCATATGATGACGACACAACATTTGAAGAAAATATTTTCTAAAAGTATTTTTTTTAAATTCATTTCAATGAATATTTCGATAATATTGAAATTAGTTTCTTAGAATGGTCTATATTTTCTAAAAAAAATATAAAAACAACAGGTCAGAAATTATGAACAATGCCAATTGTGGCTTGCCAGTAACTACTGCTATCAAATACCTATTTATAAACTGCAATAACATACCTATGTGTAAATGAAACCAACTTGTTTCTCATTACCTCATGAGCTTTTAGAATATTGAGAAAAAAATTAGAGACTATAATAATATTAGCTTTTTCAGAATATTACTGGAGATTAATTTTTACTGAGCTAATTAATTCTAATAGAGTATTAAAATAAAATTGGGTTTTTATAACTTAACTTCTTATAATATTGCTGTACCTGTATTTCATAATCACGGGATTCACTTCTGGTTGCACCTGGTTCGATACATAGATTGCGTGTAGAGTATGACTTCTGAAATGTTCCTATTGTATGACTATATGAAAATACCACGCATAATCAAAGTAGTTATATCATACTTCCATTTATGTGAATTTCAATGCTACAAAACATATAGATCTTTTTCTAATTTATTTTACTTATAGAACATGCATCGATGAAATGTGGTAGGTACGTGTTGACATGTTAGCCTCATAATAAAACCCACATTTGTGTCATATATTTTACACGTTATTGAGGAAACTGTGCTTATTATTTCTATGTGAGATACAATATTATGGGATAGCAAGATGACAGAACAGACTCAATGACATAATAATATAGTTTAGGTTCCAAGTTTCCAACACACACATGTGTGTTTACACAACATTTACAGTGATACCATTTACGGCTGACTTTTACTGTATACATATGGGGCAATAGGAATTTAAAACTTATCATCATGTCAATCATTGCAGACCACTGCTGGACACTACGGCCCTCCGTCTTCCGCATCCACTCCCTCCCTGCGACCTTCTTCATGTCGTCGGCCCACCTGACAGCGGGGCGTAAATCCGTACCATAAATTGCATATCTGAGTCATTTGTGCATCCCCCAAAGGTACCAAATTTACTTATTTCAACTTTACGCATATAAGCACTTAATAACAAGTTCTTATATGCGTAAAGTTGAAATAAGTATATTCTAACCGTTTCCCTTACATACTTATCTACGTTACGTAAAAATGTTTCATTATTAGATATATTTTATCAAAATTAAATATTAACAAGCAATGTCTACGCATCAAGTTAAAAAAATGCTGAACATCATCATTAAAATCCTGTTTTGATCATTCAGTGTAAATTATAAATATTTATACACTCAATTAATAACATGAAAGCAAAAATTATTATTCGTTGACCGTTATGGCACGATAAAATTTAACATTTTCACAACATCAAATATATTTTTCTCATCTCGCGCGGAAAACTGATCGAAAGTATAAGGCTGCTGCCCGCAAAATCGTACGCGTGTAATTTCAAATAAGGTAAAAGCACCCATTACCGCGGTATGCAAAATCGGCATCAATTACCGATGTATGAGATATTTTCGTATTTTAATTTATTAACAGTAACATTGGCACAATATTATTTCGGACAAGTTGTAACTTGTAGTATTTTACATCGTAACAACGGGCGCTAGGGAGTATACCAAAGCCCGAACGGATCAAAAACACTCCATTTGTGCGGCGGGAGCGCAGGTGCAGGTTCTGTCCATACAAGCAGGGGCCAATTCATGCAAGTGCACTCACATTTTTGATACGAGATATATATAGCAATATACTTTATAATTGTCTACGGATACTGTTTACTTGTTTTTATGATTTTCTAGGAGTTTTATCTCATACTTTTCATGGCGAAGTTTTGTAAAAATACAGAATAATATCGATAAAAAAAATTCGCGGTGATAGGTGCGTAAAATTAGGGGTAGCTTCTAATACCGAGGGTACTGTAAAGCTTCTTCTTTAATGAAAAACTTTTATCATAATTAATTTGTTATATTTTTTATAATATAGAAAAACTATTTTACAATCATTTTTCAACATCCTCTCTTCATGTCCTTTCCCCATCTCCTCAAATTCTTTTCTTTTTATTTTCAAATTTTAAATTTTTTATTCCTTTTTTAAAAATAAATCTTAAGTGGCCTGTATCATTGTATAGGTTATATTCAATGATCACAACCTTTACATTCTCCCCCCCTTAGAGGATAAAAAAAAATTTTTTTTCCAAAAAAAAAACTTTTTTTTTTCTAAGTTACAAAATACTGGACACCCTACCTAAGGTTGGAAAGCATGATAACAAACTAAAATGAACCAGATTAGATCCAGCTAGGACCTAGCTTTTCGAAGCAATACATTTCGAAAAACTTGAAAAGCAAAAAACCAACCAAAAATTGCCTTTCTAATCTTAGTTATCCGAACCACACTAACTACGATGCCCTTATATCATATCACTCTTTTCATAAAATATTAAACTACTTCATCTTTAAAATTGATTTATCCAATAATAAACAAGAGTCATAAGGCATCCTTAAAACTATCACACCAAGACACAAAGCATATATCATCAACAATCAATCAGAAAAATGTTCATCACCAAACAATTAATGCTCTTATAAAAACTATCGAGCTTCAATTATGAGGTCAGCATCATAGATCCGAAAGATATGCTAATTTAACAGCTTTCCAGCTTAATGAGAAAATTTACATAAGAAACCATTATAATTGATAGAATCCAGAGATTATCAAATTAAAATTTAAAGTATGCTCAGATAATACTCAACCTTCTTTTCAATTATTTAGGTATAATTTCTACTAAGTAATCCTGAATGCTCGGGAATGACCAATTTATTCCACATTTAGAATTCCTTCTCGTGAGATAAATTTACCAACCATTCTTCTACCACAAGTAACGTTTTAAATAATCAATCATTCTATTATCTAAGTAATTATAAACTATTCGCTAATCATTATTATCTAACTATTACCCAATAAATAAAATAAAAATATTATCAGCAACCTCTCACTATAATACAACTTCTTTCAATTTTCAACCTTTCACATTTCTCTCCTAATGAACAAATACTTTACTCTAGCACCTACTTTCCTAAATCCTATCTTATGAGTTCTATCTCTAAAATGCGTTATATCCCAAAACAGGATTCCATGACAAATAGCCTATGGCCTTACCATGTTGCATTCAAAGATATTACCCGTTGATACGACTCATGCAACTAACTCTACCAAGCCACTACCTTCGACATTATAACTCAATACAACCCATTATTATACCTATTAATCGCTCTACCTTAATAATATAATCATAATCTAGTACGAAATACTCACTATCTAATTACTATGTTAATATATTTATCTCACATTTTTAACTAAACATTCAAAATATAAATATGAAAAAATAATTAAATTTTTGATGTGGTTCCTTTTCATTGCATCTTTCTTATGTACAAATTTGCTGACGTCATTATGAAGTCTCGCCGATCCCGAACAATATGAAACACACCAAAATAAAACAATATTAGTAAATTATAATTATCACTATATATATAACCTTAATCTAATCGAATCACTAAACCAATTTACATCATTATGCAAATAATTATTGCGAACACAAAAAAAAAATAACCCATAAATCTTTAAACAGACATCGTTATAGGAACAATTCTTGGTAATTTACATCTTGAAACTCTTCCCTTAGTCTATCAAATACCTCCTGCACGCTTTTGCACGTGTCTTTAATGCCCCGGAAGAAAAGTAAGGCGTTACCCCTTAAAAATGAGGGCAATAGTGATAATTTTTCTTCTTCAGACGAGCATCTCTTGAAAGTTATTAAAGCGTAAAACATTTCTTCGAATTCATCTAGGCACTCCTGTGCGCAACCACCGAAAGTTATCGTGGCTAGTTCCATCTTAGTTATAAATAATTTATAAAAATTTAATAAAAAGATACGGCTACTTCTCTGATAATAAATATTTATCCTGTGTCGACCCTTTGCTCGTCAACACATCCCTGGGCGTAGGAGCTGGTTTACCAATCGGGCCGCTATACCCGGCGCGCCTCCACCAATTGTAAAGCTTCTTCTTTAATGAAAAACTTTTATCATAATTAATTTGTTATATTTTTTATAATATAGAAAAACTATTTTACAATCATTTTTCAACATCCTCTCTTCATGTCCTTTCCCCATCTCCTCAAATTCTTTTCTTTTTATTTTCAAATTTTAAATTTTTTATTCCTTTTTTAAAAATAAATCTTAAGTGGCCTGTATCATTGTATAGGTTATATTCAATGATCACAACCTTTACAGTACCATCGGTAATGGATAATATTGAGGGTCGAGATATTTACTTGTTATTTTCAAAATCACAATCTTATTAGAGAACATTCCACTATATTTCATCACTAATGTATTCTAAAAACGAAAAATATATTTCCGATGTATGCAAATTCCAGTAAATTTCATCAAATTATAAAAAGTAGTGTACTTGAAGTGTAGTTTTTGTACAGCAAATCCAAAATGGCATAAAACATTTGCTATATTAATTTGACAAAATAATGATAATACGGCCAATTTACTAATTTAAAATACTGCTTTTCATTAGGATCGAAAACTCTTCCTGCGAATTGGCAACAAAAAATCATAAACTTTTGTAGTTTTTATGGGTCGGAATTACATTTTAAAATATATTATTCCAGTCCCATTACCGCGGCATACCTCGGTAATAGATTATACCAGAATCTATTACCGAGTGTCAAGTACTCGGAAATAGAGTTTTCATATATCGAGAACAGAACCTTTTACCGATACCGAGTGATAAGGCAATCAGTATCCGTATGTAGGGTACCGTTTCTGAATAGATATATTTACTTAGTAGGTAATTATTTTTTATGATAATGAATATGTACCTATTTAAAATAATTTCTGTGTGGTGCCGGCTACGAATAATACCACCAATCTTCTCGTGGGTGTCGTAAAAGACGACTAAGTCAATGAAAGAACACCATAGCACGGGCAGCAGCATGTCATGCTCAGTGTTGTGTGTATTTTATTTTGTACGGAACCATCAGGACAGCAGATATATTTTTTCTTCTATACTCGGTAATAGGAGACATATACCGCGGTAATGGATAAAAATAGTAAGGCATACCTCGGTAATAGATGAAGTAGTAACGCTGGCTAAAAATAATTTTAATAAAAATAACGCTTTAAAGTAAATAAAAAGAAATGAGAGAAGTACGAAATTTAAAGTCTATAAAACGTTAAAAAAATCCTTATTTATCGAGGAAAGTCCTGATCCCCCAAATATTTTATTCTAAAGTCAAACTTCCTCGATTTACCTCGGTAATAGGTGCTTTTACCTTATATACTAAACCTAAACAAAAAAGCCATCCTTGATAAACCTTTAAAAAAAATCCGATGCATAATTTTGAAGATTTTTTTTTTTTAAATAAATATTTAGGACATTTCACACAACGTCCTCTGCTCCCAAAGTAAGTTATATTTCTATGCTTGTATTATGGGCACCAGATACGGATAGACTACATATACTACTTTTCTTTTGTAAATACATACTTATAATACATAGTAAACACCCAGACGCAGTACAAACATTTGTATGACATTTATGGATATCACACAAATGATTGTCCCAAGCGGTAATCGAACCCGCGACCTCGTGATCGGCAGTCCATTACATAAACCACTCCACCACGAAGCCCGTCAAATATATATAGATAATAATATAACAATATAAGCTCACATATAGACATACATACATAATTACGACTTTGTTTTATAATAAGTAAAGAAGATAAAGATGTGGTTATGCGAAGATACTGCACAAATTTTGTAAGACTTATTAGCTCGACATAGATCTCCCCAAAGAATGCCACAACACTTAGGTCTGAGCCGTTTACATTCAGCGTTTCTCTGCGATTTCTATTATCAATCTGCCTGCTGCTAAATCAATCCATAATCAATGTACTGCACCAATATAATAAAATTTACACTTCATATTTGTCTAAAGGTAGTCCTAGAGGAATATTTATAAAATGACACATTTTAACAAATTCTTATTATGATTTTATAAACACGCTTTATCTAAAATCAAAAATAAGTAGACACATCCATTTTAAATCTCATTTAGGATTAAACAAGCACCTAGTAGGGAAAATTGTATTTCTTTTTTTACTTATCTTATCTCTTCTAAATTGGCTCGAGATTCATTCCTGTGGAGAACCTTATCGAGCGGTTTTCGATAAATTGCGGTAAGGGAAAACTAAATAAATTGGAGTGGGATGTAAGATAAGGTAATGGCTTTTGTAATGTGTAGTTACTATCGTCATAATACAATTGAGTAACGTATTTCATTCAACATGCGAAATAATAATATGTAGGTACTATATTATTTAAGTAATTATAAACAAAATCGTATATTTTCTACCAAAAATGTTACATCAATTAAGGATATCCCTGGCCCCTACGCTAGTAAAAACTGTGTTGCAGGAGCCAGTGTCCACCCCCATTATTGCACAGTTTATTAAAATACAGTTTACATAATGTTTATGATATGACAAAATTTATAACAACGCCATCTGTATAAAATAAAATTGAAATTATGACAACTTTATTATTAACGATATTGTAGTCATCTTTCTAATATATAAAATTTCCATGTCACAATGTTAGTTACAGTACTCCTCCGAAACGGCTTTACCGATTTTTACCAAATTTTATATGCGTATTCAGTAGGTCTGAGAATCGGCTACTATCTATTTTTCAAACGCCTCCCCCCCTCCCTGACATTTGTATGGCAAAACAACGTTTGCCGGGTCAGCTAGTATGTAATAAATAAAATTAATTATAAGGCCCGGGTAAAATCATAGGCATAAGCTAGTAACAAATTGCAAAATTAATAAATTACTATAGAGATTGTATTTTCTTTTTTTACATTTATCACAATGTGATAATCATAATAATTAACACTTTAAAAAGAAATTCCATTAAAATATCTGAGATTTGGTAAAACGACTAAACGAAAGAGTCCAGATGGCTAACTTAAAAAAATAATTGGTCGATTGAGCAGTTCAAGAAAGAATAAAGATTTTCTGAGCTATAAATTAACCGGCCCCTGAAGGCGAGCTTCGCAATCTGCATTAGCGGAGACGCACTTCTTTCGAGCGATTAAATGAAATTTCATGGTAGGTTGCCTACGGAAACTCACTGGACAAAGGTCTGAGATATTTAAATTAAATGCTTTTAATCCGCTAAACTCCTTCACTTTTTTCTTTAGATAGGATTGCGCTCTTATATTGAATTCTGTGAATTGAAGTATATTTTTTAAACAGGAAATAAGTTTTTTGAGTGATGAATGCAGTAGATTTTTTTAGTTACTTAATAGAATTAATATAAAATATCAGAAAGAAGAAAGTTTGTGTGTATATTTGCTATGAGTTCTATCAACCCAACGGACATTTGGTGCTAACATAGACTAGAGCTTTATTGTATAGTAGCTGTTGCCCACAGCTTCGTACGCGTACAATTTAAAAACCAAACCCTAACATATGGACAAGAACACGATCCACTTGAACCACTCTATCTATTAAAAAAAAACCGCATCAAAATCCATTTTGTAGTTTTTAAAATAGGCTTACATACATACATACAAAAAAACGACTTTGTTTTATAAGATAAAGATATGGCAATATAATTTTAAGTATACTACCAAAACTTGTAGTTTTGTACCTATATTTTATTATTAATTTATCGATGACTTAAATAAGAAATTTCCGTGTGGTGACAGGGTTAAGAATGCAAGTGTCATCACCCCATTTCTTCCATTGGGTGCTCTAGGTGCCAGCTAAGAGATATTGTTACCACTAAATATCAACTGTGAGAAATCTATACTTCTATACTAATATTATAAAGCGAAAGAGTTTGTTTGTTTGTTTGATTGTTTGTTTGTTTGTTTGTTTAAACGCGGTAATCTCAGGATCCACTGGTCCGATTTGAAAAATTCTTTCAGTGTTGGATAGTACATTTATCGAGGAAGGCTATAGGCTATATAACATCACGCTGCAACAAATAGAAGCGAAGCAGCAGTGTAAAATGTTGCAAGAAACGGGGAAAAAAGTCACGCGCGCGAGCTTTAACTGAAAACGCTGCCTTATCCATGTGAGTTACAACAAAGTAATGTATGGAGAAATTGTTTGCTACCTATAGATCTTTAAAAAAGTCCGCGAGGCCATATGTCTATCTTTTAAGGAAAACCCGCTGTACCCATAAGAACGTCAACAAAATTATCAAATTTAATAGGATATTTTCAAAAGCCATTTATGTGTATATAGTAACATTTTTTATCAAATTAAATACCTTAGTTAGCTTACGCATTTAATATAGATAATAACTGCTCTTTACAGCATGCAATTTAAATGAATATCTTCGGAGATATGACGAAAAAAGAATTACGCGTGATAAAATAAAGTTAAACTGTTCGCTGTGCAACGAGAACGTTTCCCCGGTCATCTATCTATACTCCATTGTTTCGATGTATGGTTGAATGTATGAATGTAAGGATGTTTGTTGTTCTTTCACGTAAAGACTACTGGATGGATTTTCGTGAAACTTTGCAATAATATAGCTTACATATCAGATTAACACATATGCAATAATTTATAAAGATACCATGTGTCACGGCGTCTTAGTGTGTGTAAAAGTCAGTATTGTACAGGTTGTTACGCTGCTCAATCCCCGACGGATCAGTGTTGAGTTGGTCTTTAAAGACGCCGGCGTCATCGTCGGCGTATGGTCGTTACACTGCTCAAATCCCGACGTATCGGTGCTGAGTTGGTTTCTATAGGCGTCGGCGTCGGCTTCGGCGTCGTCGTCGGCGTCGGCTTCGCCGACGCCTCCGGCGTATGGTCGTTATGTTGCTCAAATCCCGACGTATCGGTGCTGAGTTGGTTTTTATAGGTGTTGGCATCGACAGCGGCGTCGGCGTCGTCGTCTGCGTCGGCGTATGGTCGTTACGTTGCTCAAATTCCGACGTATCGATGCTGAGTTGGTTTATATAGGTGTTGGCATCGGCGTCGGCGTCGGCGTATGGTCGTTACGCTGCTCAAATCCCGACGTATTGGTGCTGAGTTGGTTTTTATAGGCGTTGGCTTCTACAGCGGCGCAGGCGACGACGTCGGCGTCGGCGGCGGCTTCGGCGTCGTCGGCTTCGGCGTCGGCGTCGTCGTCGGCTTCGGCGTCGGCGTCGTCGTCGGCTTCGGCGTCGGCGTCGTCGTCGGCTTCGGCGTCGGCGTCGTATGGTCGTTACGTTGCTCAAATCCCGACGTATCGGTGCTGAGTTGGTTTTTATAGGTGTTGGCATCGACAGCGGCGTCGGCGTCGTCGTCTGCGTCGGCGTATGGTCGTTACGTTGCTCAAATTCCGACGTATCGATGCTGAGTTGGTTTATATAGGTGTTGGCATCGGCGTCGGCGTCGGAGTATGGTCGTTACGCTGCTCAAATCCCGACGTATTGGTGCTGAGTTGGTTTTTATAGGCGTTGGCTTCTACAGCGACGCAGGCGACGACGTCGGCGTCGGCGGCGGCTTCGGCGTCGTCGGCTTCGGCGTCGTATGGTCGTTACGTTGCTCAAACCCCGAGGTATCGGTGCTGAGTTAGTTTTATAGGTGTTGGCATCGACAGCGGCGTCGGCGTCGGCGTCGGCGTATGTGACCATACGCCGACGCCGACGCCGACGGCTCAAAAACTGCTAAACCATTTTTTTTAATTCTTTCACCATTTGAAAGCTACATTATCTGCGCTTAAAATAGGCTACATTTTATTTTGGAAAAATTAGGGTTCCGTAAAATATTTGGGTTTTTCGGAAAAAAATCAACTACAACTATTTTGCGTACGCTGCTTAAACTTTAAAAGATAGAACAACAAAATATTCTAATTTTTTATTTATTTATGAGATTTATTTATTTCAAGGAAGACCAACAGCTTCTCAATCAATATGAACAAAAAAGAAATATTCATCAGCAAGCGAATTATAGGTTCTCACGGATAAAAAATTAAGAGCCATGTTTATGGTATTATAAGGGTGGGTGTTTACTATGTATTATAAGTATGTAAGTAGTTTATGTATTCTATCCGTATTCTGGTACCCATAACACAAGCATATAAAGCTTACCTTGGGACTTTAAGACATTGATGAAGCTCTGAGATATCATTTACTAAAATGACATTGGGCCGTGTGTGTTACTTCTTTAGAACTGTGCAAGAAAAGAGAACCACACTGACGATTTACTAATTAGCTGTAAAATGGCGTTATTGTTAGTTCATTAAATTTTTTGTTTCTTAATTCCACGCGTACGAAGTCGCGGGCACTGCTAGTAGGATATATAACTTGAAACGTAAAATGCTTAAGAAACTTTGCCACTTTTTCACTTTTTGAAACAAGCTAGAATTTCTATTTTTAATAATTCTTAGAAGACAAAGATGGTAAGCACTGAGAACAAATCCTGTCCTAAAAAAATAGAGGAAAAGAATTTCAAACATTAAGGGTATTAAGTTAATTTATCTTAGATCTGTTTCCAGTGATTTACTTTTTGTTTAAATTCTGAAAAAAAAAAATTTTACTTTTTAGGTTTCCGTACCAAAAGGTAAAACAGGATTATTACTCCCTATTACTGGGGCATAGCTTGTCCATCTGTCTGTCACCAGGTTTTATCTCTGGAACAGTGGTAACTAGAGCGCTGAAAATTTCACAGTGTATTTTGTTTGATGCTATAACAACAAATACATCATCATTATCCTATCCTTATTCCGTTATTTGGAGTCGGAAATATGATGTGATCATAACTTTACGGAATCTTTCGTGTGCAAGTCCAACTCGTACTTGACTAGTTTTTTAAAGATTACGTTTAAGAATTACAGAAGAAACATTAAACTTTGCGGTTTTTAATATGAATGTATTTTCATGTATAATTGTACTCAGAGTAAGTACATATAAGGGGGTTTGCCAAAAAATTTGTGTCATTAATTGGCTTTCAAAATTACATTAAAGACTATTAAAAACTCAATCTTAAACAAATTAAAACTTTTTAAAAATGCAACATGACACGAAAGATATTTCCCAACGGGAACATCACTGTTCCAGTGCCAGCGAAGACCGTTCGACACCTTTCGACAGAATCTTCGACAATTAAAGCAGGGAAGAAGTCTACAAGCATTAGGATAAACCTTAGGGATTTCTTTACAAACTCATTCTTGAAATGTTTCTATGAGTGCTAAACATAAATAATGCAAAATTGGTTAATTATGACACTAATTCGGTTAATAACTTTAAAATCAAAAGCATAAACTAAGTTAACTAAAATGAAACCAACTACAGTGTTTACTGGCTATTTTGTTGTATTTTTTTTTCTACAAATTTAATGCAACTTCTAGTCCATTAACGTCCTCATGTTGGTCACGGGCCTCGTCCATTCTGACAGGGATTGTAGTCTACTATACTGCGCTAACTCGGCGTGTTGGCATAGGGTTCATTTTACCGTTTACATGGTGGATGTTATCTGTTTATTATCCCATAACTGGCTTTTACAGCACTTTGAGGAGGACATGAAGTGGTGACACTTGTATTCTTAATTCGTCACCACACAGAGACCCTACGAACCAGACTAAACTTCAGCCTTTATGTCGTAATTGCTGAACTGTAGCAGTATATTTTAGAATTCTAGTTTTATTACTGACGCAAAAATCATACATGAAATGTCAGTCAAACAAAAGTATATAAAAATAAATAAATTTATAAAATGAGTGCTTTTACGTGTCGTTTACAGTAAATAAATAAATCTCCTTGCACTTTGAAATCAAACAAACATCTTAACATATAATGTTATGTGACACCTGAAAGAAATACAGATAATGTATTCTATAACGCCATAATATAATATTTTATTACAATTATATTAGGCAATGAAATAACAAAGGCTTTTATCTTTAAACATAAGAGATTTTTCAAAATTTAATTGTTAATGCTGGTTAAAAATTTATGTTCATTCATTTAGACATTAACTTAATAGGTATTGATTATATTTTTATGTTTAAATCAAATCCTTCAACTGCGTGTTTCTATTAACCAAGGAGGCCGGTTTTTTGCACCTCTTTAAATAAAAATATTATGTTAACCAGGCGCACAGCCCGCAGCGTTCTGCAAAACAGAACCAATCGTCATTCACATGCCTCCGATTGTAGAAAAATATTTTCACTCTTTTTTAGGGTTCCGTACCCAAAGGGTAAAAACGGGACCCTATTACTGAGACTTCGCTGTCCGTCCGTCCGTCAGTCCGTCTGTCACCAGGCTGTATCTCAAGAACGGTGATAGCTAGAGAGTTGAAATTTTCACAGATGATGTATTTCTATTGCCTATAGCGAATATCGCTTAGGTCTGAACAGGCCTTAAGTGATGAGGGTTGTCCACCCCTGACATTTGTATGGCAAAACAACGTTTGCCGGGTCAGCTAGTAATCTATAACTTTGGCGATATAGGCAATCTTACGAAAGTTTTTATTTTCTTTTCTTCTTGTCTTCTTGGAAATTTATGTTGTAATATCGAACTTGTTTTGTTCGTTGAAGAAAATATAAAAGTTCGCTTTTCTAAAATTACCATAAATATTTGATTGTTTCTGGCACGTGCTGTGATTAACAAAGTTGTCACAACTCGACAGCCGATACTGTACACAAATGGATCAAAAGCAATTTTCTAAGATTTCTCCATTTTGTGCAGAAGTCTCTAGAAGCCAAAGAACTGTATTTGGATTGTAGCAGATGGCGCTTTATAGTCTCTGCCTACCTCGTTGAAAAATGCGTGTTGTTATGATGATGATGATAAATCTAGAACTATCTAATTTAGTGCAGTCGAACGGAAGTTACGCGAACACATTTAGGGCATTCATTTTTATTTGTAGGTATAGATAGGTCTTTCGAGTAAATAAATATTGAGGTTTTTATTTATTTATGAGATTATTAGTGAGCTACTCGATATCTTTGAATCTTGATCACGTTTTCACACGAGACTGGATTGGAGTTTGTAGCCGAGGTCTATCAATTATCATAATAAAGTGGCGCAGTACCTTTATAAAAGTGGTCCGTGTTATTACCAGGGACAATCGTAAATTATTCAGTCCTCACGAGGATAAAATGAATTTTGTTTACTCAAAAGATAAGTCGATAAAAATAAATTCCCAAGTAATGAGATATATTAATATAGTTATACCGATATTTATTTTCCTACGTGTTTGCTCTTATTTTATATATGGTTCTGTCGACGTTATAAAGTACCCGACCATAAACTTTTTGTACAGTGCCATCTGGGAAACCAAATACCTGACAGCTCTACAAGTAGTGCTAGTAGGTAGGTTGAGGTAGCTATATAAAAACTACGTTGAACGCCATTGTTTATCAAGAAAGGTTACTAGGGTAAGCTGTATGGGGTCAAAATACTCAAATGCACTAAATAAAGAAAATGCTTGATTTTTAATGCAAAAGTAAATAAATATATCAAATGTATGTCACAAGATAGGTATACATATTACTTGTACAAAATACACTTAGAAGATCTTGAATCTGTGAGATCCTTCCATTCTGTCCTTACAAAGTAATACGCCACTTTAATATGATAATTGGTCGTGCTCGAATAGAAATTCCTATCGACTTTCGTTTGAAAGCTTGATCAAGATATGATGGCACTGAGTAGCTAATGATCTCATAAATAGCCACAAATCACTAATACTTGAAAAGTACCTTTTGATAAATTGTTATCAAAAGATGAATACCTACAAGCTTTTAACTTCTCAATTTAATAATAAAAATACATGTTTTAAAACAACAATACCTGTTATCTGGGACTTCGTATGCGTGGAATTATGAAAACCATACACTGAATGAAGATTATTATATTCCTTATTTATTGATCCCTACAATAAATAAATAAATGTTCATGTACATTTCACACAACCTCCAAAGTAAGCTGTATTTCTTTGGTTGTGTTGTGGGTACTAGAATACGGATAGACTACATATACTACTTTTCTTTTGTAAATACATACTTATAATAAATAGTAAACACCCAGACGCAGTACGAACATTTGTATGACAATTATAAAGATCACACAAATGATTGTCCCGAGCGGGAATCGATCCCTCGACCTCGTAAACGGCAGTCCGTTACATGAACCACTCCACGACGAGGCCCACAATTGTCATGGTATGGTCATTGTATTGCTCAGTTCATGGTGGTATAATAAAATAAAATACTGAATCCACAAATTTTTGGGTAACATGAACCGTTTACGCTGCGCAGACAACGAAAGCCCTCAAATATGGATAATTTTCCTCGTTATAGCAACATTTGACGAGCCTCGTGGTGGAGTGGTTCATGTAACGGACTGCCGATCAAGAGGTCGTGGGTTCGATTCCCGCTCGGAACAATCATTTGTGTGATTTTTCTAATTGTCATACAAATGTTTGTGCTGCGTCTGGGTGTTCCTATGTATTATAAGTATGTATTTACAAAAGAAAAGTAGTTTATGTATTATATCTGTATTCTGGTACCCATAAAACAAGCATATAAGCTTAGCTTGGGACCAGAGGACGTCGTGTGAAAGGTCCATGAATATTTATTTATTTATTTATTTTTCACTGATGCTTCGCTCCTATCGGTCACAGCGTAAAGTTATATAGCCTAAAGCCTTCCTGGATAAAAACTCTATCCAACACAAACATATTTCACCAGTACCAGTAGTTCCTAAGATTACCTACGCGTCCAAACAAACAAACTCTTCAGCTTAATATTATTGTATAGATGAGAAAAATATTATATTTTCTAAAGCACTCCATGTGACAAAAGAAACATTAATGTTTATACACAAAGTCTAAAGTTAAATCTATAAGCCATCACGGTCGGATGAGACTTTGACTTCTTATATGTAATTTATTTTAAGAACAACTAAAGCCATGTCATAGTGATTGATGTTCATACCTAGGAAGAAATCTGAGAAGGCAACTTTATATACGCCTTTTTGACAAGCGATGCAGAAAACTTATGTGACTAATGTTTGGGTTTACCTTATATTTTTTGGAAGTATCAACAAAAGTTATTAAACTTATAAATGCAAAATATGCAATCAATTTTAATTTAAATGTTGGGCTAAAATTTAAAACAAATATACCTGTCCAAATCTGTACAAAGTGGTTTTATTTAAACGAATGAATCACGCAAGTGTTAGAGAACACTAAATTCTACGAAATTATAACTATATTGTATATATTCTCTTATATTTTCACGTGGCCTAATTTTTTTATGACAATCAAAATGGACGACGCTGATGACGAACGTTCCTATCAATTGCAGTAGTAACTTGATAACTTCCCTCCAAAACTACCTTTTCGTTATACTACAACATAGAAAGCATTTAATGTTCCAGGGTATTAAACAATCAACGTCAATCGTTTGTCTATAATCAAAAGAAACGTCTTAAAAACCAGCTTCGTAATCCCAGATCGTAATCTCCGCTTCCTAGTCCCTGAAGTAAACCTTCCGAAAATAAGTTGTTAAAAAATGGCACGAAAACAAAAGAAAATAGTTGGGGCGGTCCTGAGAGGCTTCGCTTTAGTCCTGCGACAATATTTAAATCAAATGTTCACGATTCAAAGAAATAATAACAGGAAATATGATGTGAATAGTTCCTTTCCATAAAGTATTTTGTCACTGAAGTGTACGCCTAAAATTGGATTTAAGGAGTTATCCTTAATAAATTAAATTGTAGTGGAAAAAGTGATCACTGCAAGCTGGACCTGAACCCACAACCTCGAAAATCCGTGCCGTTCTGAGTACTTCTTAGATCGTGGGTCTAAGTCCCTATGGCGGTGATCACTTTTACCACTAGAATTTTATTTATTAAGGAAAAACATATAGCAAGTCAACTGCAAAATTATTAAATTACTTTAAGGACTTGCTTATTTCGGTATCTACACGTATCTATGATATTTGAGTCGCTCGGCAGAATTGACCAATTATATTGGTGTAATTTAAATTAATGATAAAATTTGTTAAAATCAATGCAATAAACACAAACGTTATCTATTTCCACATTAACTTTAACTAGATCACAAAATGTCTACACTCGCTTTGAACCACAAATGAATCGACTGTACGAACAGTGAAATTGTTAAGCGAAACATCAGACATTTACAATTTTCTCAAACCTTGTTAATTTATCTAAGTTAAATAAGCTTTTCAAGTTACCTTCAGTTAAAAGTAACGGATGAGTAAGCATTAAAAGAAAATTCGCTTAATTAATTTCTTCTTGCTTAATGTGCTGTAAGTATATAAGTTTAAGTAATGGTTTTGGGCCACAAAAAGTATTTTTAAGTCTTAAAAACACTTAAAAAGGTTTGTTCAAACAAGAAAATAGCAGGGTATATCTTAGAAGTATATAATAATAAATAATAAATACATGTGAATGTGAATGTGTGAATTAGAATTTTTATATACCTACAGGTAGAAGTTATAATTTATTTTAGAAAAGTATTGTAGTCTCATTTTCTAAATAATATTAAATAAAATTCTAAATATTCTAAAAATTCTAAACAATAACTCGTTGTCTAGTGTTTCATATAACGGACTGCTGTTCACGAGGTCTCGGGTTCGATTCCCGGTCAGGACAATCATTTGTCTGATGTTTTTAATTGTCATACAAATGTTTGTACTGCGTCTGGGTGTTTACTATGTATTATAAGTATGTATTTAGAAAAGAAAAGTAGTTTATGTATTATATCCGTATTCTGGTACCCGCATAACACAAGCATAATAAGCTTAGCTTGGGACCAGAGGACGTTGTGTGAAATATTCATAAATATTTATTTATTATTTATTTATTTATATATAAGCTTAGCTTGGGACCAGAGGACGTTGTGTGAAATGTCCATGAATATTTATTTATTTATTTTATTTCTATCGTTTGTACGTATATAGGTACATAATAAATTTCTTATACGTAGGCGATCGTAGCTTGGAGTTTTATGGTTACGAGAAAATAAAATAATGCCTACGCAAATACAAAAATAAATAATACAAAAAGAATTTCTTTAGAATTACAAATAAAATTGGTCAAGTGCGAGTCGGACTCGCGCACGAAGGGTTCCGTACCATTATCTATGCAACATAAGGCAACGTTATTAGTATCGAGCAAGAAACGGTAAACAAATCATGTTTGTTGTATGGGAGCCCCCCTTAAATATTTATTTTATTTTATTTTTAGTATTTGTTGTTATAGCGGCAATAGAAATACATCATCTGTGAAAATTTCAACTGTCTAGCTATCACCGTTCTTGAGATACAGCCTGGTGACGGACGGACGGACGGACGGACGGACGGACGGACAACGAAGTCTCAGTAATAGGGTCCCGTTTTTACCCTTTGGGTACGGAACCCTAAAAAGACCAAGATTCAAACAAAAACAATACTTGCTTGGTAAAACAAAAACTAGTCCTACGCGCGACATTGTCCGTAAACGTTAACACTATCAAATCAAATCAGTTTATTCACTATAAATAGAGTACATAAGTTGGTAATAACAAATTTGTGGACATGTCTATTTAGCCTGTGTTAGGCAGGTGAATTTTATAAATACACTAGCTGACCCGGCAAACGTTGTTTTGCCATTGTAAAAAAAAAAGGTTTGAAAAATAGATGTTGGCCGATTCTCAGACCTACTGAATATGCATGTAAAATTTCATAAAAATCGGTCAAGCCGTTTCGGAGGAGTACGGTAACTAACACTGTGACACGTGAATTTTATATATTAGATAAAGCTGATGAATATTATTCTATATTTAAAAATGACGATCTCTCAATGTCTTCAACCTTTTTTAGCACCGATTTTGAGTTACAAGTAATAATAAACTTGTCTTTTCTCTCTCTCCAGCTCATTAACGTTCCTCTGTTAGGCATGATCCTCCTCTTATTTTTAAATTTTCCGTCTCTCATAGATGACTTTATGTGATATAAATATCTCTTAAGTGGTTCTTACAGCACCTTCGGGATAAAAAGAGGTGGTGACGCTTGTATTCTTAATCCGTCACAACACGAATAATAAAAAGAGCATAAATAAAAAAATCTTCTTTTAAAGTGTACCAGAATGCAAACATTCATGTTCCAACAGTTTATAGTCTTTACTTCCAACAGTTTTTGTATCAAACGCAGTAGATGGACACGCACACTGGTACCCATTCTACGTACACAACTAAACTTAACTAAAAAATTAAAATTGATAGTGACAATAACACAATTCCGTAATGTTAATTAAACTTTTTGGGTTATAAACTGTCTATTATAGACTAACGATTTAAATTAATATAAACGTGTGCAACGAAAAAGTGAATAATAGAGTTAATGATACTATCGATTTTCATTTTTTAGTTAAGTTTAGTTTAGTTGTGCATGTAGAATTGGTACTACTGTATCTGAAGTTACCTAGTTACAAACGTAAGATAACGCGAAAGGTAAACAAAGAAAAACTTGCCTTTGCGTTTAAGTACAAGCACACTTTTTTACTTTCAAAACTTTTATGTTCGAATCCCAAAAATACTTCAGAGTGTCAAATAATTATTAAGACCTAAGTATTGGATTGCAAAAATAAACTGCCAACACATATTGCGTGATTCGAAAAATTGGTTATGCAGTTTTTAATATTATTTTATTCAGTGGAACGTGTTGATCGCTGATGTTTTGCTGTCTACAATTTTGTATTTTAAATCTAAAATAACTACTGCGTATATTTTGAATATTGATAAACTTCAAATATACTAACTACAACAACAACTAAAACTCAATAGAAGAATGAGTTTTTCATAACTACTTTCTGAAAATGGTGAATATATTAAGTAGTTGTATTTTTTGTAACAATTTGACTCTTGTAAAAGCACTTACAGAAGAATAGAAAATTAATAAATTTTGAAGAAACCATTAGTAATCGAGAAGTCTGTCAATAATTTATCAAGCTAAACGTCTTTGAGCGTAAATTAGTGCACTTCGCTTCGCCTGACCTATACAAAGTTATAAGAAACAATTGGCAACCAAAAGAAAATATTAAAGTCTCAATAAACAACTCAATATAATATAGCTTATAGAGGAAAAAAAATTTTCTTCCTTTTAAAACTAAATAGACATCTGGCTGGAAAAGATAGCAGAGGAAATTGTTACATTGACAGGCTTCGTGGCGTAGTGGTTCATGTACTGGATTGCCGTTCACAAGGTCGCGGGTTCGATTCCCGCTTGGGACAATCATTTTGTGTGATATTCATAATTGTCATACAAATGTCTGGGTGTTTTCTATGTATTATAAGTATATATTTACAAAAGAAAAGTAGTTTATGTAATTATATCCGTATTCTGGTACCCATAACACAAGCATAATAAGCTTAGCTTGGGACCAGAGGACGTTGTGTGAAATGTTCATGAATATTACCACGGAAATATCGCAATAATACAAATAATTTAACTTTACATGAATGACAATATGGCAATAGGACTATCAAATACATATTGTTAATATTAGTAGACAGCGCAACGCTAAATAATAGGAGTAATCAAAATGTCAGCACCCCTCATCATGTCAACATGGCCAATGAAACATTAAATTGCAAATTATATTATTCGTCGAGCTTGTTGCGTTGTGTTAGGATATACATCACAAGCTATTTATCTTTATTTTTATTTTGATTAGGCATTTAAAAAGTTTTTAATAGCGAAGCTATGTAACGGATATATTAATTATTTATTTTATTTTGTAATAATTAATCATCTACGTATACAACGTCGGGTTATCACGAAGCGCAGTGGGTGAATGAATTGCAAAAATTCTCTCGTATGTTTTCTCTAACGCCCTAAAAGAAGACGTAGAGCTTAAAAAAAATCTATAAAAATAAACATCCAGCAACTTTAATACAAATATTTTGTTTTTAAAATTGTTAGTTTTACTGAAACAAATTCACTGTGCAAAGTTTATACACAAGCAATTTGGCAACCACGCCAAAAACTTCAGCTTTGTTTTCCATGCCAATGCCTACGACGAGTTCCCGTAATATTGGTAATCAATTAACTCAGAGCATTTCTATGTTTGGACCATTTATCAGCAAATTGAATTAATTTATAATAAAAAATTTATATTTACATAAATATTTTTGATATTAATTAATCTTTACTTATTATAAGACAACGTCATTATTTCTGTGTGTAAGCTTAAATATTTAAAACTATGCAACGGATCTTGATACAGTTTGAATAGATAGAGGAAGGATTACATAATTTTTAAGTATGTTTTCTAAATTCCACGCGTTGGAAGTTGTGGTTGATGTTTGTATTGAAATTTCTGATCAATCTTAATTGGTCTTATTGTTATGTCCAATTAAATGTTGCGTATCTATCTTGTTGACTTGTAAAACTTCTGATATTAAACCTACTGAAGTAAAATTTGTATAATGTTTTCAGATACTGAAAATTCTTACAGATTTTCGTTTTTTATTGTTGTCTTCGAGAATATTACTTTGGCTTATAAGAAACTTAAAGGGCCTAATCTGTTCTTCAACTCAAGTTTTTACTTGTCGTAAAATATTAAGTAAAGAGCCTCGACAGAAGTCTTTGAGTAAGTTTTTAATCTTTTCTGTGTATAGCAAATATTCATTAAACCGCAATGCAAAGTTCGGGATAACAACAACTTAGTCTAAAATATCTATCAATCGATTTTAAGTATAAATCACAGTCGCAGAGTAATAAGATCTTAGTAGGTAACTTAAATAAAAATGTTGTATGAAAATTTATGCAATTTAGCAGAAAGTCAAATGTAATTGCTTCTAAACGACAGAATATATAAGGAAAAGTGTTACGGCTGCGCCCATTAATACTTGTTAAATGGGCACATAAATGAAATTATTACCACCTTCATGGCGAAATTATGACTTGGACTTACACACTGTGTAAGTTGCGGTAATTACCTCCGCAATTAAAATATACTCGGCACGTAACTTATGTTGTAATAGGTATGTTACTGTTCTATTTTTTTTAAATAACTAATTTTCATTTTTTAAATTCAATCATGCTACGTAAAGCCACCATTTAGTACCAGTCATAGTCATAGTGTACTATATTTGTGTTTGTGAACATAGGCTTACAATATATTAACGCTTATATTAGGTGCACAAATATTGCATTGGCTTTGTTCTCGAAATGCATTAGCATTTTAAAAGCATTATTCGACTGAGTTAATATAGTATTTTAATATTCGTAACGCAATACAGAGTTACAGATTTAGCTTGTTGTTGTTGTCGCAATAATCTTAAGGCGTATAATCCACTTTCTAACTTAAGCTTTTACTTGTTCTATGATAGCGAGCTTAGTGCTTCGAAAGACGTGGGCAAAGTTTATAATCTTTTCTCGAGTAGCGAAACACCTTTTCGTGACAAAACATCTTTAAACAACAGTCCTCGTAGACATAAATTATGCAAATCTATTTTTATAATATTTTTTCCCAGCACATTAATGTTCTATTTTAGGCACAGAGAGACAGGAGGGTATTTCTAGACTACTACAATTATCATCGCTGTCATACAGTTTAGTTTCGGGTTTTCCATCTCTCATAGAATAATTATGTTATTTCATTATCCCCAGCAAGCTGGCGTGGAATCAAGTGCTGACATTTGCACAAAGCTCAAGTCAATATCTACTGTAGTGTTTGCAAAAAAGTTAATATTATACAGTTATTTACTAAGATATATAAATAAATAAATATTCATGAACATTTCACACAATGTCTAACTAAGATGTTATAAAAAATATTTTTTCTAATACTGTAACCATATTCCATAGCCAAAGAAATAAAAATAAGGAGATTAATAATTTAAACTCTTGTAAAGCCTCTGTTATAAATGTTTGTTTCGGCTTTCACGTCAGTGCAGATCCTATTATCTGATCCAATTCAAATCCATCTAAACAATGTAGGAAACAAAGTTTCAAAAAGACACCTGGGAATAGCACGATAACATAATGACGTGCGATCAGCCCGACAAAACACGCTGACTCGGGTTATCTCACTTTATAGCGTACGCATACGTGCCGCTATCAAACACTACTTGTGTCTACAGTGCTAAGTCGTTAGATTTATTGTATTAGACACAATAGACAGAAAATAACTTATTGAGATTCTTGTACAATTAACTACAGAGATCGAAAATAGAACAAAAATATTACATGCGTTACAACGTGTTTATTACAAAACACATGTAGATAATCTAGTTTCAAATCAAAAATTTATAGTTGTATTATTGACATTAAAATTCAATTCAGAAGAATCAAAAAGTATTGATATATGCTAATGAGAACATATCCTTTACTTACACAGTTCAGACTGGACATGAGCGGCAAGTACTTAGGTAGAGTTTAAAGCTACAGTTATAATTAAACATCTTTGTACATTTCACTAATTATACAAGTGTAACAGTAATTATTATGAGAACTGACGAAGCCGAATCGCAAGCAAAATACATTCTTCTGACAATATTTTGCTTCTGATGACTATCTATAGCAAATGATATGAATAATCTTGCACTTCTTTCTAATTGAGTTATAACTCAATTTGCGTACTGATATTTTTAAAGAGAGAGGAAAAACATAGAATCTCAAACAGATTATTAAACTGCTAGAAGATAAACAGCCTGGACGCCTTAATGGATATTACATACCCCCGAGGTTGGAAATCAAATTGACATAAGAGGTTAAATAAACGATGCGGTCAGACAACAGAGACCGTAGTCCGTCGAATATTAATCGCTCAGTAAATGCGCTTTTATTTGTTTTTCTTCTTCGCCTATTGTACTGTTGGTGGAGTGAATAATTGACAATCACAAATTTTCTCTGAACGCAGTAATTACATTTTTATTACCTACTCCGAGTTTGATCATTTAAATTATATAAGGTAAAACACCGCAAAGGGTATCGGAGTATGTTGTTCCACTTAACAAAAAATAGCTATTTATTAAGAAAGTTGTGTGGAATTCGGTAATGAAAATGTTTTTCAAAATGATGTGCAATTTATCTTAATGATAGTAGCTTTATGCTGTATATATCGATCGGGAAAGAATTAAGCACATGATATCCTTATTGAACAATAATTTGTGTTAGATATTACCACAAAAGTATTGGCTTATTTCGGCTATAAAAACATTTCAAATGAATATTTAACTAAAGTAAAAAAAATACTATAGTAAAAGAAATCAATAAACAGTTATATGTTTAACTTCTATTGACTTAATAAGCTCATTGAGTAAAACTGGCATTGCCCTAACGTGTGAGTATTAATTAAAATAGAAATTTAATGACAGATTTACAAACAAAAGATGATACCAAAACGTCAAAGTCAAGTCAAAGTCAAAGTATTTTTTATTGTGGACAAATAGGTACATAAGATGTTGAGATCAAATTAACAGGTTTCACTATGTCCTGCCATTTAGGCGTACAATAATGACGTCAACTAGATAACTCACTCTCTTAAGAAAATAGTGTTATTTTGGATAACATCATCATCAGGCAGAGGCTATAGCGCGCCATCTGCTACAATCCAGACTTTTTTATTTAGGATAACATATTTTAGGGATTTCAGAATTTGTGAAATGTAAGAGAAATCTATACTTACTTATTTAAGCTATAATTAATACATTTTAGGCGTAGCATGGATAACCGATTAGCGTACAATGGACACTCAGTAAGGGTCAAGATGTCATTAGAGGGAAATTTAATATACTATCATGATTTCCAATTGGAGTTTCCCCTAATTTCAACTTAATTATTTTCCCATTTATGAATTACATCTACATTAAGACGTTTACATTTGATATATTAACTTTCGCACTTTATGAAGCGCATATTTTTAGTAAGAAAATCTATTTATTTTTACTAAGAAAATCTACTTCTTTCATCTATTTACTGCTATTTCTTATAAATATAAAAGTAGAATTAAAAGAACTTGAAAGTAACGCAGGAAATCTAAACTTCTTGGTATTTTCTATTCAACATTTATTTAATAAAATATCTTTACCTTATTTTTGCTTTAAGCTGGCGTAAAATGTATAAAAAGATGCATTTTAACAGATACAAGGAAAGAAAAGCTAAATCTCATGGCAACGTTATTTTATAAAAAATATTAAATATTTTTTTTGTAATAGGTACTGTAATATACAAAACAAAAAAATAAATTAAATAGCTCGCTTTGCTTAGTTCCTGTCGTAAGTATAGTTTAAAAAAATAATACCATAGTCAGGTAGTCGGTGTTGTTGCCAGCTATTAATACGGATACTAAACCCCGTAACAGCTGATCGCAGAGGACACTTTACAGCTCAGTCCCACCCGTGACCATGATGACTGTAAAGTCTCCGACACGTCAGGCTATAACTTAAAACAAATATACTCGTCTAAATCCGTAAAAAGCGGTTGCATTAGTTTTAATATAGATGTCATTCACACGGAAACATTGTCTAAATTGCCCTCGACTCCGTAGGTACGCGTGGAATATAGAAAATGTTCCCCGTTTTTGCAACCTTTTTTTACTGCTGCTTCGCTCCTATTCGTTGCAGCGTGACTTCCTCGATAAGTGTAGGTACTATCAAACACTAAAATAATTTTTCTAATCGGAACAGCGGTTTCTGCGATAAGTGCGTTCAAACAATTAAGCATACTCCTCAGCTTTATAATAATTAGATTATAGATCATAACAAACGATAAGATGTCTGCCAAATGTCTCTTAGTGGTTACTTTAGAAATCGAGAAACTTAAAGGTCCATAGCTCATTATAGCCACCCGGCACCAGCCCGCACCGCCTCGCCTCATGCGGTTAGTATTCTTGATATGGATTTGTACCGGTATGCGCTCACTACATCAACTCCGTAGCGTCACCGGGTCGCCTCTGTCGTAAGCCCTCCACGCGCGTACAGCGGGTGGACCACTCGGTGACGAGGTTATAGGAGAAAAAAAATCGTTCAATGTTCAATAAGTCACGGGCCCAACAATTGATATTGTTTATGAACTAAGAAGAAAGTAAGATCACAAACCACTGACCTATTTATACAGGAAAACATTTTTAATATAAAGATATCATAAATATAAATGGCAGTGTTACGCAATCATGTACGATTTATGTTTATTCTTATTGCAGAAATGCCAGAGATTATGTTTGTGCTTTGCAAACAGTATTTAATGGCTTACACAAATAGTGGAAAAAGTCGGTCTCATTTCACATTGGGTAATATACTGTATGTGTTGTTGATAATACCTCTTTAGGTTATAATTGAAGAATGTAGTGTGTAGGTGTGGGACCTTAGTATGGATGTCCTATACTAATAAATGAAAGATGTTGCGTGTTCACTTGAACAGTGTTTATTAACGACTAACTTTCTATTCTATGCTTACGTTCTACAAGAAAAGTAACGACGCGACGCGCCTATTAAAGTTGTCAAACCCATGTTATTAACAACAAAAGATTCTTAACTAATTTCTATACAATGTGAGAAACAAAAAATTCTTAACTAATTTCGATCGATTGGTTCTCACATGTTTAAGTAAAAAACTTGGTCAAGTGCGAGTCGGACTCGCGCACGAAGGGTTCCGTACCATTATCTATGCAACATAAGGCAACGTTATTAGTATCGATCAAGAAACGGTAAAAAAATCATGTTTGTTGTATGGGAGCCCCCCTTAAATATTTATTTTATTTTATTTTTAGTATTTGTTGTTATAGCGGCAATAGAAATACATCATCTGTGAAAATTTCAACTCTCTAGCTATCACCGTTCTTGAGATACAGCCTGGTGACAGACGGACGGACGGACGGACGGACAGCGAAGTCTCAGTAATAGGGTCCCGTTTTTACCCTTTGGGTACGGAACCCTAAAAACAGAATAGTCAAATTTCACACATTAATTGGTCCTTAAGTAGCTATAAATTACGGTAACAATGTTTAAAATAATAATACAATAAATAAATAATTAGGTCTTTAGTTGCGTTTTTATGTTTATTAATTTGTGTACAAAACAGTATAATTATGTTTTGAAGTATTATTATTGAACACGTGTCATAAAATAAATGTCATATACTCAATAATGGAAAATCTGTGTCACAGTCTGTAACACAAATTTTACAAGGATAATAAACACTTAGTTACAAAAAGTTAACAATATGGTACATCTCGTGTCACACCAGCAAATAGGCACCCATTTCAGCATAAGCGATAGGTCCTTATGACCTAACGCTGATTTTCAAATGGAGCCTTAATGGGAGTGGTGACTGTTATTTATGCGAATATTTATAGTAGGTAAGTAGGTAGTAGGCAATAATGGAAAATCTGTGTCATAATGACTTATCGGAGGTTTAAAAGTTCGCTAAAATCGGTTCGCTAAAATTGGCAAAAATTATTATTCATAATAGTCTTCTTACGATAAAATTAATTAACTATCAAAATAACTTTGTTACAGTTTACTTCTACATGTATCGAATAGGAATAGTTTTGTACCATATTAATTACTAAACGGTATTGTGACAGACAAATATTAATAATTAACGATGACATAACGTCAAATAATAGGCTTAATCAAAACGTCACCGATCATCATCTCGTCAAATTGAGTAGCAAAACTATGCTTCATTATTATTGTTCGTATTATATTGACTTATTTCGTAAGTAGAATGATAATAATACCTACATAGAGATAATATTTTGTACGTATCAAGTAAATTGGGTCATTTTGAGAACATAAATTCAATGTTGAATTAAGAGTTTACTCAAAATGAAAAGGTTCATGGTATATTAAATAAACAAAATTAAATTATTATTTATTTGTTATTGATACCGGCGGTGAGGTAGGAACAACACTTCTATACCTACTATATTTTTCTCAGTCCGCAAATCTTCCACCATTATACACAGATGACTCTCAAGGTTCAATTGTAAATTTGCTCCTTCTCAAAGTAGATTTAAATTTTTCCGCGCAGCAAATCCGACAGGTAAACTATCATTGTTTATAATTTTCTTTTGTTTTGATAGATAACTCTTTGTCACTTTACAGACACTGAAATAAAGACAAGAATCTTAAGACTAGGTATAAACGGCGGATTTATCACATGGAGTGATAGGATGGAAAGAGAAGTGAATAAAACAAGATGGTGATTTTATTTAATTAAAATTTAGTTATAATATTTCCTTCTGATATATTATTCTAACAGAAAAATATAGTCAACATACAAACATTATGGTTTTAACTCATTTCCCCTCTGAAATAATATGACACTTATTTGAAACGGAATCTTTATGTAGTGTCATAAAAAATGGGGACAATATTTTGTCATACAGTTCCTCGTATAAAGCGATGTTTTAATAAAAGGGGATCACAGCTCTTCGCCTGAATATTGTCGTGGATATTCAATATTGCCAGGATTACCAGCCTATTTAAACATCTGTTTCAATGCTCAGCTACGTCACATCGAAATACAATATCACTCAGGAAAACCGTGATAATATACGCAGAAACTTGTTAACTTTGCACTATGTACCGATCTAGCTCTATGTGCTCTACATAAATTTAATAATTACTTTTTAAAAAATATAGTAAAATTCATTAATTATTTATGTATTGAAGCTAGTGATGGCCAACTGGTCGAAATTTTTATGCATTGTTAAAATGTAAATATTTTATGAAACATTATATTAGTTTAAAATTACAATTAGTCAAGATAATAAATAATACTAAATATTCATGGAAATTTCACACAAGCGGCAAAAACCTAATGCTCCCCCCGTCGGGTCGGGCCCTGATTAACGGGGCCACCCCTCGCCGGGTCATGGTAAAGCTCAAGGCACCGTCATGGCTCGGCAGAGCAGGAGGCTGCGAAGGAAATAAAAGAACAACGTCCTCTTGTCCCAAGCTAAGCTAATTATGCTTGTGTTATGGGTACCAGAAATTGGATAGACTACATATACTACTTTTCTTTTCTCAATACAATACATACTTATACATACTTATCTAATATATAAAATTCACGTGTCACAGTGTTAGTTACCGTACTCCTCCGAAACGGCTAGACCGATTCTTATGAAATTTTGTATGCATATTCAGTAGGTCTGAGAATCGGCTAACATCTATTTTTCAAACCTCTTTTTTTTTTTTTTTAGTATGGCAAAACAACGTTTGCCGGGTCAGCTAGTAATATATAGAAAACACCCAGACGCAGAACAAACATTTGTATGACGTTTATCAATATCACACAAATAATTGTCTCGTACGGAAATCGAAACTACTTCCTGTTGATATAGATAGTTTTATTTTTCATTTGACATTTTCAAGCTTAGGTGTACGAAACGAACGAGGTTTTGTAAGATGAAACCCGCGCCAGTTTCAAATTCGAATTTCGAAGTAAGTTTCTTTATTCTAATCCTCTACAAGCGAAATTGAAAATCGACTTCTAAATTTAAATACAATTTGCATTTAAATATAGAAGAAAGTTTCGAATTGTCGTTAGATTTCGTACTTTTTATTTTTTATCAAAATGTAACTTAGGTTTAGCAAACAGCACAAAGCACAGGTTTTTAGTGTAAAGAAAAAACCTTTACTCATTATTAGAAAAACTTTGTTTTTATCGCAAGATAATCAATATTTTTCTGACAATTAACTAATGTGATACTAAGTACTTCATTTTGAATACTTTTTTTATAAATGAAAGCTCTTTGGATCATAAACATTACACAAGTCTAAGTAATGTTTTAACAAGATAGCTGAAAGTGATTAACTAAGAGAGCTAGAGCTACTTATAAGACTTGAGGTTTTCGACATGTTTAACTTAAATAAGCTTTTACATCTGTCAAGTGGTCTAATTGTCTATTATTGGTAGTGGTATAATTATCTAGGCAATTTTAGCTTAGTTTGATTCATAACCGATTAATACATAAACACAAATAGTCTTATTCATATTGACTTATCGGAGGTTTAAAAGTTCACTAAAATCGGTTCGCGAAAATTGTCAAAACTTGTCCAAATTCCACGCGGACAGAGTCGCGGGCAACAGCTAGTTATGAATAAGGCAGAAAGTGTTTAGTATGCAAATTAAACAGTGTTAGTAACAAAATTAGGAAAATAAACCACTCAAACATTAGTTAGTTAGCCTTTGAGTAAACCAAGTAGAACAAAGTAGCCAAGTCAACATAAGGTGCTAGTTAGTGGATAAGTTCTATTAGTTGTCCGAGTACTAGACTGTAATAATAGTGAGGTACAAGGACTACGTAAAAATTTGAGATATTTAGTTTTTTTCTCAAGCATTGACATATTTTGCAGATTTGGCACTAGTATTTGAAAGCTTAGAAGTTTAGAATCTGGCAATACTTGTGCAAAATCTGCGCTACAAACTAAACTGAGAGAGACTATTTTGTTCTACATTCTCTGCTGGACACATTATGTATATCTCCCCATAGAATAACGTGAGGCTCTAAGCTACTTGCATCCAATGGCGACGGCTAAAAACACCATATGTTTCATTTCCGTACATTCAAAAGATACTTAATTTTTAGGACAAATATTGTCGGCATAATGAAAGAACTAAATAACTCCGATTTTGACCTAATTGAGCTTTTACCATTTTCGTGAAACAAAACATGCCGTATCTTTTGGTCTACCAAACATTTCCATATAATCAACGACACCTAATCCGATTGATTTGAAAAAAAACATAGAAACAAGAAAATAACAAATATTAGTATAATACTTTTTAAATAAAACTGCTTTTTACAGATTTAGACGCGTGTATTTGTTTTAAATTTTAGCCCTAGCGTCTAAATCCGTAAAAAGTGGTTTTATTTAAACAAATGAGTCGCGCAAGTGTTAGAAAATATATTAACTTTGTGCTTTTTATTACACACACACATACATACAAAATAAAAGGCGTAAAGCATAACTTATGCTCATCTGAGTAATAAAATGAACTCAAATAGACAAAATAAAAGCTAATAATATAACATTATAAATATTGGTAAGCTCAGATGTCCTAACAAAAAGGTTCAGGCTTGTGGGGATAAACGCGTTGGTGTCAATAAATCAGATTACATAAGCCAGCACTGGTCGTTATATAGTCTGTCAATAACAGCCGATACGGAACAAATAAAACTAAATAATAAACTGTGCACAATATTGTTTTTATTTTTAATTCAGTTATTGTGTCAGCGTATTGTACGTAGGTGTTTTGTTTCTTTGATATAATTTATACAGTAATGGATTAAAGGAAATATTAGTTATCTTATATATAAAACTAGCTGTCCCGGCAAACGTTGTTTTGCCATACAAAAAAAAAAGGTTTGAAAAATAGATGTTAGCCGATTCTCAGACCTACTGAATATACATGTAAAATTTCATACACTGTGACACGTGAATTTTATATATAAGATTCACGTGTCACAGTGTTAGTTACCGTACTCCTCCGAAACGGTTTGACCGATTTTTATGAAATTTTACATATACGTATTCAGTAGGTCTGAGAATCGGCCAAAATCTATTTTCAATTTTTTTTTTTTTAGTTTGGCAAAACAACGTTTGCCGGGTCAGCTAGTATTGTAATAAATTTGTTTAGTTCAATTCCTAGTTTGAAGAAAAAATGTTTAGATTTGTTCTTTAAATTGTGGAAATGCGTAATAGAAATGGTTAGAATCCGAATAATAGCTACAGTCAACTAATATTAATAGGGGCCAGGATCATGGTAAAGCTCAAGACACCACCATGGCGCAGTAGAACAGAAATAATTAAAAAACTTGATGTTAATAATAGTCATCATCATCATAACATCACGCCTTTTTCCCATTTCCAAATATATTTATCAATGACAATGCAGTAATTGAACAATAAATGGTTAGTTTTAATATTACGAAGACAGTCAAAACTTTGCGATTACACGCTGACAGTTACTTATACAAAAAAAATACAACATTATTTTTTTGCGACAACTTAATTTAAGGTTACAGTGGGTGGGTGATGATGCAGCTTTTTGGACAAAAATGCCTGTATTAGTAAATCGTTCTCTAGATGTATTAGTATATCGTTCGAAGATGGACGGACTGTGTGAAAGACGATATGAAAGAAAAATTGGTCAAGTGCGAGTCGGACTCGCGCTTCGTGCGGGTTCCGTACCATTATCTATGCAACATAAGGCACGTTATTAATAAATGAGCAAACAACACACACAATACTTAATTATACACGTTTGTTGTATGAGAGCAAGAAACGGTAAAAAAAATCATGTTTGTTGTATGGGAATTAAATATTTAATTTATTTTATTTTTAGTTTTTGTTGTTATAGCGGCAATAGAAATACATCATCTGTGAAAATTTCAACTCTCGGACGGACGGACGGACAGCGAAGTCTCAGTAATAGGATCCCGTTTTTACCCTTTGGGTACGGAACCCTAAAAAAGGAGTTGATGAAAGTAAGGCGGCTGATAAAAAAGGCTGGAAGGAAAAAACGTGATAAGGGCAGGAAAAAGAAGAGTATATCGTTCTCTAGTATCATATCTAACATAAACCTTAAGATAGTTAGATATTTAAAATTTTATTTATCTAAGCGAACTTATGAACCAAGCTTTCATGAGACTGTGATAAGTCGTAGAAGCGAAACAAAGAAAACCAAATATACAAAATTTATATGTACATATTGTACACGACACGTACGACGACCGTTCCGACTCAATCATGACTCAATACTTTAGTACAATTGCGTCGTTAGTGTATTATTGTGGCAAAAACTTAGAGCATAAGTCCTACAGGAGTGGGCATTATCAGGCGAATCCCAGTTAAAACGCACACGATCAATGTTCATTTCATAATGTACAGACAGTGACGCCAATCGCGTCAAAAACTTAACCTAACTTAACAAAAACGTAAACAATTATGGTATAGTTTAATTCATTGGCCATTTTTTACATGTTAATATTAATTAGTTAGCCTATAAAACCAACTTTTAAAAATAAGAAAGTTCAGTAGGGTTACTCTTGAAAACAATCGCAATACTACTGTGATTGTGTTGATATGGCGCGAGATTCGAATTTCAAAACTTTGTTTGCTTATATTCTTGAGTCCCTGTTGAAAGAAATCTTTTCAAGACAAGGACAAGGGTCTCAATTATGTGAAGTGTTTTATTTGTTGAGTGATTGTGATGCCAGTGAATCATGTGCATGGATGTTCATACTTACAAATTAAATCATAGGAACATGATTGGTCAATGTCGCCAAAACCGTACTCTTGACGCCTTTTGACAGCTCCGTATTGAAATATAAATTGTGTTAGAGATTAGGATTAGCACAATAACCAAAGAGTAACTTTTTTGAAATTGTGAAGGTGATTTCGATTGATTTTACTGTTTAAAGGTGTAAAGTAATATACAAAAATGGCTTGACTGTCTCTTCCATATCTCATTCCTCACGCTGCTTATAGAAATGAGTTGAAACAACGAAGATATGAGTGTCATTATGCACATTATATGACCAATGATTATGCTATGGGTGACGATGAATTTACAGCTAATTATAGCGAAAGCAGAGTTATTTTACGAAATTTAATTAAATTGGCTTGGACTTCTAATTGTGAAATATTAGGCGTGATGTCTATGATGATAATGTTCTATATTGTTTTACTAAATGGTGTACAGTAAATAATGTAATAAAATAAATAATATAATAAATGATGATGTAAATAAAAATAAATTGTATCAACCGTCTATTTATCTAATACTCTTACAGGAAAATAGGTGCCTAGGTATTTATTTATCCATTTATTTATTGCAATTATGTTGTTCACAAGTTGGTACATAACATAATTTTTAAATGGACTGAAAGAGGAGCCCTTAGGGCACAGCAATATGCCTTCAAACTAAACAATTAGACTCAAAATAAACATAACATTTACCTAATCATAAATCTTCTAAATAGTAAACTATTATCATACTATAGTACTCTCTATTATTACTACTTCATTTAATAGACTAACTATTATTTTAATAAGTGACCTTAACATCTATCATTTAAAAAGTCATTAATACTATAATAACATTTATTAACTAGGTATTTCTGTAGGGTTTTCTTAAAATCTATTATCTATACCCTATTATCATTATTTACATTTTTCATACTGTCAAGTATTTTGTTATATATTTTTATGTACATCTTATATAAACTAGTATGTACAAAGGATAGCTTGGATAAAGATAGAGAACTAAATAAAAACTTCCTTGTAGTATAGTTGATACAATTAATATTATAAACATACCTTTATGCTTTATGCTGCTTTTTAAACTTAAAATCTCTAGATTTAATTTGTAAGTATGAACATCCATGCACATGATTCACTGGCATCACAATCACTCAACAAATAAAACACTTCACATAATTGAGACCCTTGTCCTTGACTTGAAAAGATTTCTTTCAACAAGGACTTTAGAATATAAGCAAACAAAGTTTTGAAATTCGAATGTCGCGCCATATCAACACAATCACAGTAGTATTGCGATTGTTTTCAAGAGTAACCCTACAGATAGCTTTGCCGAATTGTTTTATTAACTCTGTTAATTTTCATTTTAGTCAAGTTCAGTAATGCACTTAGAAATAGTACTAATTTCGTTTTTGTGCTGATTGCAAGCAGTGCGTGTGTAGGGACTAATAAAAATTCGCAATAGAATTTGTGTGCGTTACCTCAGCAGCCACCGACAACACATACCCAGTACAGACCGACAGTACATAGTGACAAAGAAAACAGCATCTGTAACTACTCCTGTTGGTTTTACAACTTAAAGGGCAAAAGCGACTTCAAATGTACCTTCTCATCATTATAGGTTTGGGTTTTCTTTTATACTTTTTATAACATCGTGTTTCGTTCACAATCAAAAGCGTATATATTTAGAGGTCCTTAGGATGTTTTTCGATTTTCCAGGTATCATTACTTATTATAAAACAAAGTTGTTATTTCTGTATGTATGTCCCTATGTGAGCTTATATCTTCCAAAATATACAATGGATTTTAATGTGTTTTTTTTTAAAGATAGAGTGGTTCAAGATGATTGCTTTTTTGTATAATTTGGTTTCTAAATTCCACGTGTAGGAAGCAGCGGGTAACTCCTAGTAATTTTTAATTGGTTTGTTATTATAATGGAAGATTACATTAGATGTTATAGCTACAGCTCTTTTAAGACTTTTATCATCATCATCTCAACCTATTGCAGTCCACTGATTTTGATTTTGAAAGGTCTTTATTGGCATAAAAACAAATATGTGTAGTTTATATGTGTATATGTTTAGTTAGATTAAACATTTTACATAAAAAATAATTAACATTTTTTTAGACTAATTCGTCTTTACAAACATGTCCCTTATTGTTAACTTATTTTTTTTTATTTTACAGATTTACTAAACAAGTAACATAAATATTAAAAAAAAAACATATGACTTAACCTGTCTATATTGTTTAGCATATTTATGTAGGTTTTAAACACATCTTGGCAGACCCAAAACACTAACACCTCGCTGCAATGTGTATAACTATAACTCGTAGGTCATAGACATAACATCGCCGCACTAATTTGCCGTCCACTGCTGGACACACCCAATTCACGCCAAAATATACGGTCCTCCGCCTTCCACATCACTTCGCTGACGACCTAAAGAAGTCTTCAGGTCGTCAGCGAAGACGACGACTTTTTAAGACTTTAAATCTTTAATATTGAACTAAAATAAACTAGGTATTTAGTTAAAAAAAATACTTGAGATAATTCCAGAATTTCATTTTAATTTCAGATTAATGCGTTAGTTGAAAAGGGTTAAAAATTACGCCCAAAGATTTCAGACGATTGCGCTCATTTTGTTACTAGCAATAATTTCAATACCATTTAGATAGAATGGAGTGGTAACATTTGTATTCATTCATTTTACAATTGGTGTGTGTATTTATTTCATTTTTAAAAAATCAAAGGATAATTGGAAAAAACTATTAGCATGAGTGGGATTTGAACCCATGACATTGGAATTCACAGAACTGTGTGTGGGTTCAAATATTGTTCATGATAATCAATATTTTACACTTTATTTTTTTAATAATGTTTTTTTGTTTACAAACGTCCTCTGGTCCCAAGCTAAGCTTATATGCTTGTGTTATGGGTACAAGAATACGGATAGAATACATTATACTTCTTCTTTTTGTAAATACATCTTATAATATATAGAAAACACCCAGACGTAGTACAAACATTTGTGTGTCATTTATAAATATCACACAAATTATTGTCTCGTGCTAAAATCGAACTCCTGAACAGGCAGTCCGTTACACTAGACCACGAAGCCCGATATATTAATAAATTACTATCTCTTTCTTTCTTTTATTCAGGTTTTAATCTGAAAAATGTCGACTATCTATAACCAAAGATTTTGTCTTGTTTGCATCTTTGGCGGGGATTCTTTACTTCTCAAAGAAACTTTAAGGTCCTAATCCGCTTTGCAATAAAAGTTTTTACGTGTCTTATGATTATTACATCGAGTTAAAAGCTTCACAATATAATAAGAAAGTTTTTAATCTTTTCTCGTTTATATTATGTATTGTATGCATTGTAGGACAAGAATACTGAAAAAGATATTATAATATAAGTAGAAACGGATTAATATTCAAAATCTATATTCTATACTAATATTATAAAGCCGAAGGATTTGTTTGTTTGTTTTTTTTTTGAACGCGCTAATCTCAGGAACAACTGGTTCTAATTGAAAAATTCTAAATGTCCATTTATCGAGGAAGTCTATAGGCTCTTTATATAGAAGTTCGCGGCGTGAACGTCGTCTTTGCAACATTTTTCATTAAGGCTTCACTCCTATTGGTTGCAGCGTGATGTTAATAGCCTGTAGCCTTCATTGATAAATAGACTTATAGAAGTTTTCAATTCGAATCAGTAGTTCATGAGACTAGCGCGTTCAAACCAACAAACGAACTCTTCAGTTTTTAGGATTCCGTACCCAAAGGGTAAAAACGGGACCCTATTACTGAGACTTCGCTGTCCGTCCGTCTGTCACCAGGCTGTATCTCAAGAACGGTGATAGCTAGAGAGTTGAAATTTTCACAGATGATGTATGTCTATTGCCGCTATAACAACAAATACTAAAAATAAAATAAAATAAATATTTAAGGGGGGCTCCCATACAACAAACATGATTTTTTTACCGTTTCTTGCTCGATACTAATAACGTTGCCTTATGTTGCATAGATAATGGTACGGAACCCTTCGTGCGCGAGTCCGACTCGCACTTGACCAATTTTTTTATATTAGTAGTTAAAAGATTTACACAATGTCCTCTTGTCTAACGCTGAGCTTCATGTTACCACAGACATAAATTATAAAAAAAATATAAAGTAGATATAATAACACCCTAACGCATAATGTATGTTTAAGAATCAAATCCGTGATAATAATATCATGCACGAAAATCGCTTTTATTAGTACATCAAAAATGCGATGTAGACTCAATCGAGTAACATTGTAGTGGTGAAATTGTTTATTGTTAGCACGGCCTCAATAAGCTCAGTTGGCAGAGCTACGAAACGGTATTCCGAGGTCGTAGGTTCAAGTCCCGCTTGCGGTGATCACTTTTTCCACTATGATGTACCTGAGCAACAAGACCCGTGGAAATAATGACTATACAGTTTACTATATATATACTATATCACACAACTCATTCTAGCTTTAGTTGATCTCTTATTGTTGTTACATCATTCATGATTCTTGACACCATGTTTAACTATGCGTCTTTCTACAGAATTATCCTTAAGTTTTCAGCCGCTTCAGATGTTTTCATAACCCAAGTTAGTTAGTATAATTTTACTCGATCTTGTTTATTTAGGACAAAAACTTATTATTAGGAAGTGGGAAACCAAACCGCTTTGAGGATATATCTTTAAGTTTTAAATGTACCTATTAGATGATAAGTAATTTTTTAGCTTTTTTACAGAGCTATAAACAATTTAGTAACTTTATTTAATAGTTATCGTAACATTTACATTTTTTAAAAGATTACTAATAAAACACATTCACATATTATAAAAATAAACAAGTTAAAAGCAACACTTAACATAACAAAATAATTACAAACAAAATAAAAAAACATGTACACAACAACCTTTTAAAATTACAAAAATAAGAGCTCCACTGGCGTCGGAAACAAGGTTCACGCTACCGGTCGTTAGAGCTCCAGAAACAGGAACCTCCTCATAATACGTGCCGTATCGAGAAGAACTGCCTTCTGCATTAGTCCCTTAATCCAGCTACTAACGCGAGCCGTTCTAGGTGCTTGACTAGGCTCTGCTATAAGACAATTGACAGTTATAACTATTTACTTACTCTCTCCAGCCCATTTACGTCCCACTGTTGGGCACGGGCCTCCTCCGCTTTTGGAGGGATTGTGGTCTACGGTGCCGCGCTGACCAGGCATTATGGCACAGGGTTTATTTTCAAGTTTTTCGTCTCTCACAGAGGGTGATATCTGTGTGCAATATCCCTTAGCTGACTTTTACCCTTGGGAGGAGATGGGGTAGTGACATTTGTATTCTTAATCCGTCACCACACGAAGAACTATTTACTTACTACTTTTTAACTATCTGTCACACTCCAGACCACTAACGTCCCACTGTTAGGCACTTTGGAAGGGATTATGGACTACTATGCCGCGCTGATCAGGCGTGTTAGCACACGGTTTAGTCACTAGTTAATTATCTCTCATAGAGGATGTGGTCTCTGTATAATATCCCTTGTACTCTTAATCCATCACAACACAGTCATTAAAATGTACCTACTAGTAAATTTAAGTCGTTAAAGTCACAATAGTCTACAATGTTTATGTTTCAAAATAATTGACGAATTTTGTGGTAACATGACTGAAATTTATATTAATTAACTGTGTCAGTCCAAGCGCATACTTGATTGCAATTGATGCAACAAACGCAAACTGTGGTTATATACCTACCTGTCACTGTTCCAAACACTACAGATATGCTTTCGTAATCGTTTGAACTTACATTAATTACATGTTAATTGTATTATATAACACGCCTTTATAAGTTCACTAAGTATCTATCAATTTATTAATCGATGTAACGGAATCTTTGAAATTTATTTTTACCTACTTGTATTCGGAGTGATTGATGACCATGAAATAATTTAAAAAAATATTCAGGATTTTTAAGAGTGATTTTAGTTTCTGAACTAAGTAAATTAGTTAATTTTAAGAATGATTTCTGTAAATGAAATGAACCAAAGTAAAAAGACCTACAACGTGTATTAAAACTGAAAGAACACGCTTGATAATCCTGGATTTTTTTTTAATTATCATCATCATCATCATAACATCACGCCTCGTTCCCATGGGGGTATGCAGAGACTATAGAGCGCCATCTGCTACGATCGAAGCACTTTTTTTTAATTATTGTATTGTGTATTGACAATAATGTCAGGCGTAGCATTTACGTGCTACGCTATCTGGTGTAGGTAGAAACCTACACCAGATACTTGATGTATGATATGAATAATTTTATTGAATCATGTCATTTAACTCTTGTGTAGCACTAAAATAACTTTTCTTAATGGTGCAACTTTCAGGTCTATTTTCTTAAGTTGGATTTTTCATCCCCATTTCTTTAGACATGTATAATATATCAAATATCTTCTGTATATGAATGCTCAGCAGTCAATGTTTATATTCTGAAACTAAAATAAGTGCGTTATTTATTTATGTTATAGCAACTTACAGTAACACGGGCCATAACATATTCTACCCATTTTTTTTCTGTTCTTGTACTACTTGTTAACAATGTAATATTTCAGCTCTACTCATCTTACACTATAATTTTAAAAGTTAAAGAAATTTTCCAAGGTACTTTTTTATAAAATATAGAGTTTCGATCTTGTGTTTTACAAGTGTAATCCTAGGATGACAGGCTTTAATGTTACTTATTGTTGGCAGGAGTTCAAAACGTGAAAGATTAAGGTGGTTTACTCACCTTTAGTAAGATAAAACTTGTTTGTTCTTGTATTAATCGGAAAGGTTTTGCCCAAGAGACTTCTCCCTCCAGGTAATCCAAATAAAGACTGATATTAAAAGGTTTCATTTTTAATCCAACAATTATCTAGGTATTATATGTTCAAGTAGCTGTTACAGTTTCATTTGCGTAATTTCTAAGCTCTGCCTTATAGGTATCAAAAATAGCTGTAGTTATACCGATTTCAGACTAACCTGATATGCACTCAAAAGTTTATGACAATCGGTAGATCTGTTACAGAGGAGTTTCATAGATAGCAATGCGCTATTTAAGATAGTGTCATAGAGTTTGTTGGTTCATATAGTTGATATGACAGAATACAACCGTAACAGTTTATAAGTTTATGACACAGTTTATGATGAAACCAAAATGAAATACAAAGCCATTTACTATGTCAATGTCTATTAGAAATCGTGAATAAAAAATTTGTAGTAGAGGTAAAGTTATGGCATAAGTTTAGCCGAGTATATCCATTGTACTATTTAGAACGCAGACAGGAGGCTGACCGCAGTTTGCACTCGCTATATCGATTGCAATCAACTGCTATACTAGTGTACTGAAACAGGAAATGAATATCAATTCCTACAGCATAAACTTGAAAGTGACCCACTAAACTACCTTTCAGTATGACTGATTGACTTTTTATTCCGTTTAGTGAAGGATTTTAAATACAAGTGACACCTCTCCGGACTGTTCTTTCTTAGGGTGCTGAAAGAGCCTAACTAAGGAGTTTTTTAAACATTTAACATAATCAGCAACTCATAGAAAACTCGAAACTATATCTTATACATATATCAACATGAAACACCTGGACGCAGTACAAATATTTATAAGAAAATTATAAACAACACATATGATTACCCTGTTCAGGGAACAAAGTATCGAACCCACGACCTTGTGAACGGTGATCTGTTACCTACCTTTGAACCACTAAGCCACAAGGCCCTTCAGAAAGTAAAATAAGGAGACCCTATTTTTATAAATCACATAAAGGGCCATATACGGTAAAGTCTTCGTTAATAAGTAGGTTGCCTTCCTACCTAATTTGGCAACTGGATTTGCGATTAGTTTTACCAGAGATCTCATTAGCCTATCTAATCAGTGCTGTATCAACGGCTTTATTGTTTTCTCACAAACGATAATAGATACACTAAAATTGTACTCTAAGCCGTCAGGAATATAAAATCTTAATACATACTTACATTAATACCTATGTATGTTGGTCACGATCGCCCAATGTGTGATACCACCGCTCTATAAAAGAGATTAGCGCTGCTATTAGCAATCCTGAAAACAGCCCTACATCGGAAAGCATCAGAGTCTGTGAAATAAAACGAAATTGACACAAAAGCAAATCGACAGACCCGACCCGTGAATGTTCTACGTGCCAGATTAAATCAAACGTTATTCTTCTTAGCAAATTACGGTTCGTATCGTTGTACATTCTCAGAATTTGATGCGCGGAAATGTAAACAGGCTGGAAATAAGGTTTAAGTGAATTGAATTACTATCAAAGGTATTCATTTTCTTCGTTTCAGCAATAAATTCGGGGATTTATCGTATCTATTTGAAGCCTCGATGTTTTCGTTTCTAATTAACTTTACTTAGAAAACCATAGAAACCGTTGGAACAAAAAATACATAACAGAAAATATAGGGTTTGTATTATTTTGAAAAATAACACCAATCAACTTATCAAACGTAGGTTTGAGTAAAAACGTTGCGAATTTGTAGAAATTGGCAACGTTTTAGGAGATGTTTGTTAAATACGGCTTCGTGGCGTAGTGGTTCATGTACTGGACTGCCGTTCACAAGGTCGCGGGTTCGATTCCCGCTTGGGACAATCATTTGTGTGATATTCATAAATGTCATATAAATGTTTGTACTACGTCTGGGTATGTTCTATGTATTATAAGTATGTATTTACAAAAGAAAAGTAGTTTATGTATTATATCCGTGTTCTGGTACCCATAACACAAGCATATAAGCTTAGCTTGGGACCAGAGGACGTTGTGTGAAATGCCCATGAATATGTAATATGTAATGTAATGTAATAGATCGCTTCGTAATTGGCGGCCATTTTTTAATATTTTTTTGTTGTCAGCCATTACCTATTGTAAGTGAATACCTGCAGTGATTTAATCCACAAAGTAAAAGTTAAATAGTAAAGTTTATAATATTCAACTTCGTTGTGAAGTTGCATTGGCTATACTTGTCGAGAAACAATGAGTTTGACTTCGATATGCGGTTGAGCTTCAACTTAAGAGGGTACTGTACTTCTCATGTAGGTATTTGCCTTAGGTATTGCTATCCCTATCCCCGAGCACTGCGCTGAAAGGGACAAATATAGCTGAAACCGATTTTACCTACAAATTCTTTGAAAAAAACACGTTTCGTACTCCCCTTTTTTCTTCGCGAAAGTTAAACCGATTTGATTGTTTTTGCGCTATATTATAGATGAAGAGTATATCTATGCTTGTATTACTTTTTTTTTTGGTAAAACGTTACCAAATATGTGTGATAGACGCTGCAACTTTACCTAAAGAAAGCCGAAAACAACGGGATATTCGGAAGGTCATATTCCTTTTAGTTATTATATATTGAAAAAAAGAAAGTGTCAGAAGCATAGATATACTCTTATAAAGCTCTCTTATAAACTTTTATAAAGCGTTGTTTGATGAAAGCCATTTAACATGTACCTGTATCACCAAGTCATTGTATTCTACTCTAATTCAACTTTAATAGTTTATTGCTCTCTTTTCAGCCCATTAAGGTTCAACTGTTAGGCATGGGCTTCCTTCACTTCTGGAGGCATTATGATCTGCTAAGCGGAACTGACAAGGCCTGTTGGCAATGCGTTGAGTTTCGAGGTTTCCATCTCTCATAGTTGACGTTAACTGCTTATCCTTTAGCTGGCTCTTACAGCATTCTGGAGAGGAAATAGGGTGGTGACAGCTTGTATTCTTAATCCATCACCACATGGACATTAAATAACATGTATCGTGTGAGTAATGGAACTTATAAATTTCAATTACTCACATAATACTCTTATTTACATAATTATTGTGAAAGCACAATGAGATTATACAACACGGTGTTTTTATGTAAGCCTTTTATTTACGGAGAATTCATAAGAATTGTGAATTCGTGCCCTTTTCATTATTATGTCGTTGAATGGTGAGTATTAGATTTAAATGCCGCCCTGAGCTAACACAGCGCTTATAAGGGACACCTCAATTATTTCTTTTTGTCTTTTTTCTGTAGCATTTTTTAATATTTTCTTCATAGAAATATCCGCTTACAAGCTGCTATGAATAAAGACTTTGAAGGAAAGTAACCGTGGTTACAGTAAAATATTTTTGCTACTACTTTTAAAATCCTGCAGTAATGCCTTTATTATTGTTTTTGTTAGAATGCACTTTTCTTTTTTTGTAACACACTTCAAGCGCTTTGTAATTTCATAATAATAATTATCATAACATTTTTGTCATACCGATCAGAAATAACACCAAATAACAAGACCCCAAACAACAGGATGAGGGCAGTAGAACGATGACCATGAGTATTTGCTGTTGTAGCGTCAACATACCTTCTTTTTTTTTTTGGCAGGTCAAAATGTTCCTATCCGCACACCCCACTGTCCGGGGCCAACAGTGAGGTAGTGTGGGGCCCTCACCCACTAAAAGACCCGCCGTGCACCTACCAGCTGATGGGCGGACACCGGTACTACGCAAGCTATTCGGTTGTCCGCCCAGCGGCTGCTCCATGAGCACCTTCTCACGTCCGGGCGCACTGGGACGTCACCCCCTCGCGGTAAGCCTTAACGCATGTGGACGGATATAGTCCCCGGTCCGACCACCCGCGGCCCCGACTAGGGCGGCATGAGGTGCGCATAGACGCGCCTACGCCGCCCCACGCGCCTGCGACGGATCGACTCAACCCCAACTGTGAAATTTCAGCGAGGTCTCAGGAATAGGACCCCGTTGTACCTTTGGTACAAAACCCTAAAAACATAATAATATCATTAATATTACATGAAATTTATTTGTTAAATAAATAATTGTATAAATATTATTTTGACCTAATTAAGTAAGAAATTAGTAGTATTAACATTGGTTACAAAAGTTTCTGCCAAGTTCCAAAATATGCAACAATGATGACGTTTGTAGCTGCTGGCCACGCGACAGGGGGACCCAGTGCTCCCCCTGTTGAGTCAGGCGAATTAACGGGGCCAATCCTCACTGGGTCATGGTAAAGCTCAAGGCACCATCATGGCCCAGCAAGGTAGAAGGCGGAGAGTTTAAAAAAAAATAACAATGATGACGTTGCAAGAAATGTTTTTAAATCAAATTACAGTGGAAAAAATTATCATTATTAGCAGGACTTGAACTCACGACCTCAGAGTACCGTTCCGTTGCTCTTCCAACTGAGCTATCGTGGGATCCGCACATGATATCCAAATTTTCTACTATAATATTTTTGTGAGTTAAACAACTCATCCACTATAATTTGATTTATTAAGTAAAATAGTAGCAAGTCAATTGCAAAAATTAATAAATTAATGTAGAAATGTTTTTAAGTAAATCATTAGAAACTATACTGCTTTGTATACTTATACAATATTCCTATATTGATGTCGCGAAAACAGGAAAGCGGTTTTACATCAATAACCCAAAATAATTCATAAATATTATATTAAGCGCGGACGAATCTAAGCAGAAACGTTTCAAAGGAAAAAAGTATTGAATAAATAAAGAAATCGACACGTTTTCACATACTCTCGACTCATCTAAGAACATTTTATTCAATACGAGGCGAGAGCTTCAGAGCATCTTCATATGTATGTGGAGGATACACATAGGTATGCATTACTTATTATTTATTATTCTCTGTGTGCATGTTATTTCTATTGATTATATCTTTGTGAATGTGTATCTAAGCAGTTGACCGTTAGAGTGCCAACTTTTATCGAATATTTTGATACCAAGAATCCATACTAGTATACATATCATAACCATAATATGAACTGAAGAATCAAAGAAGGAATGTTTGCTTTTAAAGGAAACTAAATCGTAGTGTAAGTTGGTCAAAACGACAAAATCAAACTATATTGAAAGAAAGAGTTTTTTGTAGAAAGTAATAACGATTTGGTATAACACTATAGTCTATTCATCTCGATGGAAACATAGGCTTTTTTGCTTAACTATTATAAAGTAATGAGAATAATCTATGATATATGATTTACACATAAATTTTATACCAGAAAATTCTAAACAAAGGCAATCTAAAATTAACTTTTTTGGATTAATTATCCCGCTAAAAGCCATGATTTTAGGCTCTATATTTTTAAAGAAACCGTAAATATTATTTTATATTACTTAATTAAGAAAACAAAGAAAGATTAAAAACTTTCTAAATAATATCTTGAAGTTCTTAGTTCACTGTCGTGATCACTGGACACGTAAAAATTTGTATTGCAAATCGGATTAGACCCTCTAAATTTGTTTTGTATTGTTTCCCGAGATACCAACAAAAACAGAATATTTAACCTTGATCGACACTGATCGGATTATCGAAACGTTATTTGAATAAGTATATACAATGAAGATTTAATGTTATATGCATAGTTATGCTTCCACCAACGTATTTTTTTTAACATTCATAGAGATTTCACACACATCTACTGGTCCGCAGCTAAGCTTAAATGCTTGTGTTTTGGGTACCAGAATACGGGTAGGTATACTACATAAACTACTTTTCTTTAGTAAAAAGGGCAATCATAAATATCACACAGATGATTGTCCCGTGCGGGAATCAAACCCACGACCTCGTGAACTCAGCTCAACAGATTTGTTTGTTGCGTGTAAAACTCTTCTGATTTTTTACATCGTCTGACAATTACATTTATAAGTTTAACTATTACAATATAAGTTGACATATTAGCTACTCAAAGCTTCCATTCCATCTATCCATCAACCTTATTCTGTCCACTGCTGGACATAGGCCTTCCTATGGAACACCACAACGCGCGGTTAAAGATTAGGCTGAAGATATTTCTGACAGAAAATCTCCCATTTTTGCAACAGTAAGAGGAAGAACAGTTTGGTCGGAGTTAGTCAATACCCATGGTAGGTGTAAAATATCGTTCTAAAATTCATCCTGATGGTAAAATACTTTTATTTAATAAGTTACCTCACTATCACACACAGTATGTGACCCAACTAAACGGTTACCGCAGCGATGGTCTGAATTTGTGACTATATTGTTACATCTAATCTCTAGGGATGGCTTCGGATTACAGTATAATATTTACCGCATTTTAAGGTATATATTAGCCTAGTTTAACTCATTCATTTATTAGTCCAATCTGGCAAATAAAGAATATATTATTATATAAAGGGTATCTCCAAGTTAGCTAAAATATAATCTGAGCATACAAAATTTCCTGCTAGAGAAGAAAACATCAAAACTTAAGTAAGAACTTACTAAAAAACATAGATTAATGGACCGATGGAACTCTCACAAAATGTAGGCTAGTGCCCAGTTGTAAAATTTATGTGCTAGTGCTAATAAGCTATTCTCTCTCTCTCTCTCCAGTCCATTAGCGGCCCACTGTGGGGCACGGGCCTTCTTCACTTTAAAAGAGATTATAGTCTACTGTGCCGCGCCTACAGGCGTGTTGGCACAGGATTTATTTTCGAGTTTCCCTTTCTCCCAGTGGATGTTATAACAATATCCCTTAGCTGGCTCGTACAGCACCCTCTGCAGGAAATGGGATGGTAACACTCGTATTCTTAATCCGTCACCTCACGGACAAACCTTAAAAGCAATACGAAACCATAATTCCGCATGATGTCCGTTATTGTTAATTATTATTCTGAAACATTCAGAGTTGTAGTGCATTCGCATCATATCTCTGAATGTAAATATGAGACATTTGCACTACATAATTTGAAATGAAATATTTCTCGCAAAGTTAGTATGGTTAATATTTTGTATGTGGATTAGAAATTCCGGCTAGTTTTTGTGCAATGATTTAGAATTCATGAAACAACTTTTTGATCTCATTTGTCAAATATTTTATTATTTTTTTTAACACCTTGTTGAAGTTTATTTGTTATAGTAATATTAAGTGTATTTTTTCACCCTTATTATGCTCACCAGGCCATGGTATGGTGCCTTGAGCCTGACTATTGCCCGGCAAAGGGGTGGCCCCGTTAATAGTAATATTAAGTTACAGATCTCGAATCTGTAAAATACAGCATACCAGCGAACCTGAAAAATTCTAATAAATACATGTGAACATATTATGAGTGTTAGTGGGTATAATATCTTGAAGTGAGGGATATCGGTACATTAATTTTCGTTACCATTAAACAGCTTCATGGTATATAAATATCATTCATATAATTTCATCCAAAATGTGACAGTATTTTCTACATGTCTATTTCTTTATTTATATCAACTAAACGAGCGTAGAATTTAAATCTCCCGAAACTAAGCTTGACTAAGGCCATAGTGCCTTTAGTCTAATTCACATTCTTATTTCAACGTATTCTCAGTTATGTTCATTTCTTATGGCATACGTGAAACGTTCACGTTCCTTCACTCCATTAGTCAATGATACTTCCTTATGAATTCATTGTCAGTTTTCATTATATTTAGATGGAAGTAGCACCGGCAGCACGTATCCGCGAAAATGTCATATGCATAGTAAATTGTGTGCTATTATTATCTTTGACAAATTAAATTATTAAGAGGACACGATACCAAATTATGCTCCATACAAAGATATAGGCATCGTAGTCCCCTTATTTCTTCGCTAAAGTTAAACCGATTTTGATTGTTTTTACGCTATATTATAGATGAAGAGTATATTTATTAGCTGAATTGTTTTGAAAAAAAGAAAGTGATAGACATAGAACGTCTATCACTTTCTTCTTTTTTATACATAATAACTAAAAGAAGTATGACCATCCGAAAAACTCGTTTTTTTTGTTTCCTTTAGATAAAGTTGCAGCGTCCATCGCACATATTTGGTAAGGTCTTACCAAAAAAGAAAGTGATAGAAGCATAGATACTCTTCATCTATAATATAGCGTTAAAACAGTCAAAATCAGTTTAACTTTCGTGAAGAAAAAAGGAGACTACGAAACGTCTTTTTTTCAAGGAATTTGTAGGTAAAATCTGCTTCAGCTAGATTTGTCCCTTTCAGCACGGCGCTCGGGAATAGGGATTTAGATTATAATATAATTACAATTACAATATTTTTAATTTAGACCATTTGCCTCAAAAGTTCGTTGATCTTTGTCTTCGCTGTCACTGGGGTCACCAACGTCGACATAATGGATGGTCTTCTTGCGTCAGTCTCCGCTTGGATTGTTCAGTTTGAATTACCATAGGAAGAAAAACTTACCTCCTTTCTTGACTTCATACACACATACATCTGGTCATGGGCATTGCCAAACTTTAGTTTCTGGGAAAGTTTCCAATTCTAGGTTAAATTTCATTGGATGTATTGTTCTATATATTGAGAGACCCAAAAAAAGCACTAAAGTTTATGAAAATAGAGTAAAATCTAGTTATTTTTTGTAATGATGAGATCAAGATCAAAAGTCTATTTTGAGAGCAAAATGCTCATAATTATTTAACACAAATGTTATGTGTCAGTAGGATATGAATTTCCAAATTATATTGTTTAGACTTCCACATTATCCATAACATACCAAACATAAAATAACATTTCTATGACAATAACAGCTTTGTTTACAAGAATTTATCGATTTGGGTGCCTTTATTGAACCGGTGAAGGTTTATTTTACCATTTTCAACGAATATGACTAGGTAATATCGTAGTAGGTCTGGTCATACTGGTACTATCAGTAAAATTATTTATTTTACTAAACTATTCAAATTTAATCGATATGTTACGTGACATATAGTTAATAATAATATCTATTATACTCAGAAAAGATCTATTGTATAAATGTGATTCAATTAGTATCAAATATAACGTTTTTATTGACAATATATTTCGATCAATAAATATAAAGATAATAAGGCGTCGTAAAATAAAATAAAATGTGATAACAATACATATAGTATTTGTAAGTATGATCAGTTTTATTATCAAAGGACTTATTTTTTGTTACTTGCTAACTTCGCGAGATTGTGCGCGCAGTTTTTTACGTAAAATATATATTTAAGTTAGACCTCTTCGTTTAAATAATAACATTTGATTAGATGAAATAGTTTTTAGCTTAGCACAAACATACAAGCAGACTCGCAAAATTCGTAAATTTACTGTTATGACCACTGTTAAGTACAATTTTACACAAAAATAAGTTATAAAATATTGACAATATTTTATAACTAATAGAAGAAAACATCGTTCCTATTTTGTATGCCAGTAAAAATGTAAAATCTTTTAATGCCAATTTATTACGCTTAAGCCATAAAGCTTTCAGTGGTACTCTAATTGGTACTTGGTTGCTATACGACTTGCAAGCGTTGCACGTATATTGCATGCTTAATGTTGCCATCGTTTGCATCATTTTCTTTCTGTTACTTCTAATAGGTATTATTGGCCATCGCAGATTCACAATTTCGATCACAAACTAAAAATTAATTGAAAAAGTTATCTGTCATAACAATATATTGTATTTGTACGGCGTCTGGGTGTTTCTATGTATTATAAGTTTGTATTTACAAAAGAAAAGTAGTATATGTATTCTATCCGTATTCTGGTACCCATAACACAAGCATTAGCATAAGCTTTAGCTTGGGACCAGAGGACGTTGTGTGAAATATCGATGAATATTTATTTATTTATTTATTGTTTTATAATATGGTTGGAGTTCGGATTCTTTTAAATTTTCGAATAGATTTCTCATTTTTGCTTATCTGTGTTCCGCATTTGTTGAGATGTTATTAATGGTTCGTCTTTAGGCGTTTAATTACTTGATTAAAATAAATCGTTTTGTAGTCTCAGGCCGGAAACAGTGCTAAAACGACGATCAGCACTGACGGTCGGTCTGGCACTGTTTCCAGCCTTAGTGTGATTAGTTAGTATCCAGCCTTAGTGTGATTAGTTAGTATCATAATTCTGTCTCGTTGTATCGACGCGGTTGTAGTTATTTAATGAAATTACTAAACTTCCTATGAAAACAGAAGTAACGCGTACGCCTAGCGGATTTTGTCCTTCAGAACTTTTGATTAGGCTACTATGATTACGATTGAAACTTCTCTCATCAGTTGGGATATTTTTTTTTCACGTTCATTTCTCAAAACGTCTAAGCCCCAAATGAAACTTATCGTGCTTTTTCAACAATTATTTCTTAGATATAAAAAAAAATCTTTTTACCTCGGTAACAAAATAAAACACATATTTATACACTCTCGCAGATCCGCTGATAGGCCTTACCCTTTTCTAAAGTACCTAAGCTCATAATTGCCTGAAGGGCTTCCTTAAGATGAAATAATGAATTTTCCCTTACAATGTTCTCACTCTTGTAAACATCAAAATGTCTATTAAAAATTGGCCAAGTGCGAGTCGGACTCGCGCACGATGGGTTCCGTACCATTATCTATGCAACATAAGGCAACGTTATTAGTAGCGAGCAAGAAACGGTAAAAAAATCATGTTTTTTGTATGGGAGCCCCCCTTAAATATTTATTTTATTTTATTTTTAGTATTTGTTGTTATAGCGGCAATAGAAATACATCATTTGTGAAAATTTCAATTGTCTAGCTATCACCGTTCTTGAGATACAGCCTGGTGACAGACGGACGGACGGACGGACGGACAACGAAGTCTCAGTAATAGGGTCCCGTTTTTACCCTCTGGGTACGGAACCCTAAAAAGCTTTTAAAATTTAATTAGAGAGAGATTTTTACCAACATTATAAGCAATTATTTCAATATCCTGAATAACTAAATTTTTTTCTATTGCTTCATCACCGATGGATATACCAACATATTGTAATGCCACCATTAGAAATGTCAATCAGACTAAGACAAATCACTTTTATGTATAATTAATATGTATTCTATCCGTATTCTGGTACCGACAATAGTACGGGATCCGTAGTACATTTTTTTTACTTGATTACTATCAAGCTGATTTTCCGTGAGTAGCTTTATTATGACGAGACGCCCAATAATTTTCTATACCAAAATCTCGATTGTGGTAGCTAACAGAGATAGCAAGGATAAAATATCGTACTACCCGTAAATAAAAGACGTAAGTGAACTTGCGTCAAAAATTTCAAACAAAAATTTCAAAAAACTCACTTACTTCTTTCTTCCAGTAATAGTACGATATTTTATCCTTGTTACCTCTGTTAGCTACCACAATCGAGATTTTGGAATAGAAAATTATTGGGCGTCTCGTCATAATAAAGCTACTCACGGAAAATCAGCTTGATAGTAATCAAGTGAAAAAAATGTACTACGGATCCCGTACTATAACACAAGCATATAAGCTTAGCTTGGGACCAGAGGACGTTGTGTGGAATGTCCATGAATATAAAATGAATAAAAAAATAAAAAATTGTAGACTAAAATTACGTTATTTTTATAACAATAGATTTGAAGTTACTTTGCAGGTAACAGTTGAGTACTCTTTTTGGTAACATTATTTATTGTATACTTCATTTGATGCTACAAGTTCTAAAACTGTAGAACGTATCTTTATCTTTACATATTATAAAACAAAGTCGTTATTTTTTATGTATGTATAAGTGTACCTATGTGAGTTTGCAAATCTATGCAACGGATTTTGATATGGTTTTTAATAGATAGAGCGGTTCAGGTGGAACCTATATTTTGTATACATATTTTTTGACGGGTTTCGTGGTCTAGTGGTTCATATTATGGACTGCCGATCACGAGGTCGCGGGTTCGATTCCCGCCTCGGACATTCATTTGTGTGATGTTTACAAAATGTCATACAAATGTTTGTTCTGCGTCTAGGTGTTTACTATGTATTATAAGTATGTATTTGCAAAAGAAAAGTAGTATATGTATTCTATCCGTATTCTGGTACCCATAACACAAGCATATAAGCTTAGCTTGGGACCAGAGGACGTTGTGTGAAATGTCCGTGAATATTTATTTATTTATTTTTAAGGTTTGCTATCTAAATTACACGCGTACAAAGTAGGGGGTAACAGCTAGTAGATGAATCATATTAAAAAAAAATTAACAGGTCGTACTCTCAGGTTAGCACACTAATATACTGATATACACTAATGTGCAAGCATCACAAAACAAATAAATGAGATTGAAAACTTTTTAGGGAAAGTTTCTGGGATCGTTTCACTGTACTTGTATCGACGCTGGTTGATTGTAGGATTTCTACTTCCATCTAATCATAGTAAAAGCAATGTTGTGTTAGAGGAATCCTATATCGAACCAGTTTAATTTAGGCAAGCCGCATCACTAGATATTCATCTAGATCGGCACTTAACATCGGGTAAGATTACGGTCAAAACTTTCTCCGTCAATGAAATGAAATGAAATGAAAAATCATTTAATCACGTAGACACGTTTATGACATGTCCAATTTTTTTCCCTACCACCGGTTCAGGACGCAATCTGCTGAGACGAACCGGCGTAAGAAACTCAGCAGAGCTTTTAATCAAATCAATATTTTTAAATTAAATGTCAATTATACTTACAATGCTAATAAAACTTTACAATATAGAATATGTATTGCTCCAGAGCAACCTACTCCCAAGCTTTATCATCTTTAATATAATCAGAAATTTTATAATACGCCTTTTTACATAATTTAGTTTTAATGAATTTTGTAAATTCAGAATTATTTAATTCTCTTACATCAATAGGGAGTTTATTATAAAATCGTATACAATGACCCATGAAAGAGTTACATATTTTGTGGAGACGGGTTACATGCATTACAAGATTGTGTTTATGCCTTGTATTAACATTATTGTGGTCGCTTTTTTTTTGTAAAATTATGAATATTTTTATGAACATACAATAAATTTTCATATATACTTATATTACGAAGCGACTGTTAAAATATTTATGACCTAGGTTATATATAGCTCTAACAGCGCGTTTCTGGAGCACAAATATCCGATTAATGTCCGCACAGCTTCCCCAAAGAAGAATTCCATAGCACATTACACTTGATTGAAAACAACTAAAGTAAACCATTCTAGCAGTATCCGTAAGTCGTCTAATTGTTTTCACCGCATATGCCGCAGAGCTAAGTTTGCCAGACATTTTTTCAATTTGTGTGCCCCACTGTAATTTCGAATCAATAGTGATTCCTAAAAATATAGTTGACTGTACTGGTTCCAATCTCGCTCCACTCAAATGTACATTGGTTTCTACTTGGGTAATATTTGGCATGGAGAATTTTATTACTTTTGTTTTCGTAGAGTTTAATAATAAGTTATTAACATTAAACTACTGTACAAGTTTTGAGAGTGCACTGTTTACTTCGTCATAATCACGCATTTGTCTATTAATTTTAAAAGTCAAGGAAGTATCATCAGCAAACAGAACAATCTCTTGATCGTTCCCAACATAGTACGGTAAGTCATTAATATAAGTAAGGAAAAGGAATGGGCCGAGAATGGAGCCCAGTGGGACGCCCAATGTAACAGCAGCTCCTGGAGATCGTTTACCGTTAACATCAACTTTCTGAATTCTATTGTCTAAATAACGGTTTAAAAGATCGAGTGCTTTATTTCTGATACCATAATGATGTAGTTTCCTAACTAAGGTTTCATGTTGTACACAGTCAAAAGCTTTGGACAAATCGCAAAAAACACCTAACGAATCTTGCGAGTTCTCCCAGGCCGAGAATATACCTTTTAACAGTTCAGCCCCTGCATCTGTAGTTGAATATCCTTTCGTAAATCCAAACTGTTTCTTATGTAATAATTTATTGTCATTAAAGTGCTTGAGGAGCTGATTTAGAATAATTTTTTCAAATATTTTACTTAAAGAAGGAAGTATAGAAACAGGTCGGAAATTCGTTGGATCCGAAGAATCACCTGACTTAAATAAAGGTATTACTTTGCTGTGTTTCATGAGATCTGGAAACACACCTAAATCAATACAACAATTAAAAATTTCAGCCAGGCAAGGGGCAATTATTCCTATAATATTTTCGATAGTTTTGACAGACAATCCCCATAGGTCTATGGTTTTCTTTTTATCAATTGTTTTGAAAGTACTTAAAATATATATGTCATTAACTGCAGTAAACGAAAACTCGGTGATACATTCTGTAACATTTTGTTTGAGGAGCTCTTCGGCTGAGATGGGAGAGGACTTGAGTGAACTGGTTGTTAATATGATGATGAATGTTAGAAAAATAATGTTCAAACTCAGTCGCTACTTCCATATCCGCCGTTATATTTACATTATTTATTTTTATATTAAAGTCGCGGCTGCGAGTTGTAGCCCTACCAGTTTCACTATTTATAATATCCCAAGTAGTTTTAATTTTGTTTGAAGAAGTTTTTATTTTATTTTTTAAGTAAATCGTCTTTGCGGCAGGACAGGCTTTTTTAAAAACTTTTTTAATTATTTACATATTTTTAGGGTTCCGTACCCAAAGGGTAAAAACGGGACCCTATTACTGAGACTTCGCTGTCCGTCCGTCCGTCCGTCCGTCCGTCTGTCACCAGGCTGTATCTCAAGAACGGTGATAGCTAGACAGTTGAAATTTTCACAGATGATGTATTTCTATTGCCGCTATAACAACAAATACTAAACATAAAATAAAATAAATATTTAAGGGGGGCTCCCATACAACAAACATGATTTTTTTACCGTTTCTTGCTCGATACTAATAACGTTGCCTTATGTTGCATAGATAATGGTACGGAACCCTTCGTGCGCGAGTTCGACTCGCACTTGACCAATTTTTTAAAAGTTTCACTCTGATTATAAGTTTTTTCTTCATAAAGTTCATACAACTTATTACGGCTTTTATAAATACCAACAGTTCACTGAACTTCAACTAATCACTAATGATGTTAGATTTTAGTTTAAATATTCTATTGATCTCACCAGTTATTATATTAAATAAAGAGTTATAAAGGACATCAGGATCAGGAGTTCCATGAACTGGCATCCATGATAGCTTTGTGATCAAGTTACTTTTTAGTTCTTCTAGGCGAGTCCTATTCATTGGTCTAAAACAAATTCTTTTTTCTTGAACCCTATTGCTCTTTTTAGGAATGGATATCAACTGACCACAATGACCAGATGATAACGAGCTAAATAAAGACTTGTGATCTGGTTTGATGTTAATAAATATGTTATCAATGCAGTACCACTGGAGGCAGTAATTCTTCTGGGTTCAAGAAAAATATTATCTAAATTAAATGATTTAAACAGATTTAAAAAATTACCAGTCTGTGAATTATTTTCAAGTATATTTATATTAAAGTCTCCACAAATAGCAATTATTTTAGGACTATTAGCTAATTTAAATAAGGCATCCTCCATGATATTAATAAAAGATTCATAAGGCGCACATGGAGGTTTATATACACTCATAACAATAAGTTGCTCCAGTTCAACACATGCAATCTCTATTACCCGTTCAACAGAGAGGCTCATCAGTTCTTTCTTTAAATTTAAGTAACCTATTAATAATGATTAAAGAGCCACCACGTATCATACGAACCCTGTTGAAAGAGCTTACAACCTGATGGTTATTGGAAGTGAATATGACCTGATGACTTTTTAGCCAAGATTCTGTAACACATAAAATATCAATACTATTATAGTTCAAAAACAATTCCAATTCTAACTCCTTACCTAACATCCCCTGAATATTTTGATGCACCAGGTTAAGGCAATTTGGCTTTTTTGTATTACTAACAGATAATGGGGATATATGATGTTTATTTATACAACAAGCAGGTGTACTATTAACATTGCAACTATCATGATCATTAACAAAATGTATCAGTGTATTGCCGGAGTTTCCCTCCATTTCAATATATAAAATAAGTAAATTACTCTGTGAATTCTTTTGCTGACGGTATAATAATTGAATGATTATATAAAACTAATTCTTCATTGGTGAAACTAATCCTTATAATTTTTACGAGCAACTATGTATATAAAAATATTGCTAATAAGTGTACGTTAGGGTCGTAGACATGATACTCTTTTCATTGTTGTGCTGTCCTCTGACAAAGCGCCCAGAAGCTGGCGCTATTGCTTGCTACACACGATGGCAATGTTCACATTTATTAATTAATATAACTATAATGTTTGTGATAACTTTTAAATAGGTTATAAATATCTATTAAAATAATTTTATAGGTACTCTGTGTAAATCCTAGTTTGGAAGCCTAAGTGATAGCTCTCTTCACAGGCTCTCTTATCATATCTTTTTATTTTTTCATAAAGCCATAGTTTTATGAAAAAATTAAAAGGTCTGAAGAGATAAAATTCTGTAATTTTGATTGTCGTATAATAAAATATGATATCGATGACGGTTACAATTTTATTTCCAAGGATTTATCTGTGGCTGGTTGTGTTATCGAAGCGGTCGTAAATTTATTGTATCGTGTTGAATGAATTCGACAGCATTGAGATACCAGATACGCGAAGGGACGTCAGTAAATTATTTATAATTTTGTTTATAGTTGTATTTTTGTGTGGAATGAGATTGCTGCTAATATATTTACAAATCACCCATCACCAAGTAACACTAGTTTCAATCTGTGGTTTCAATTTGATGAAAACTGAAAGGTTTCAAAAACGAAATTCAACCGAACATCAATTCGTTTTAATTTGCATTTAAATTTGGAAGTCAATTTTCCGTTTTATTTGTGGTATTTCATAATTCGAATTTACCTTTACTCTACAGCGTCCAGGACAACACTGATTTCGTTACCGAAATCAGTGTTGTCCTGGACGCTAAAAATTAAATACATATGTATGTTATTGAAAAAAATAACAATTTCACTACTTCATGCAATTAGAGGCACAGCTCTCCCAACATAACATCTTATATGTTTAAAATTGAATTAAATTTAGGTTGAAACTATTTAGATTTATCAAGATTTTGTGAATAAAATCATGTTTAGTTTGAATAATATCTCAATATTCCATATCTCTATGCATTGAAACAGATGTTTAAAAAGGCTGCTAATCCTGGCAATATTGAATATTCGCGACAATATTCTGGCACAGAGCTGTGATCCCCATTTATTAAACATCGTTTTATATGAGTCAATGTATAACAAAATATTGTACCCAAATTTTACGATACTACATAAAAAATCCATTTCAAATAAGTGCAATGTTATTTTATGACTAACATGCTTCAATATCATGGCAAAACAAATCTCTAGTTTTAGAAAACTTATTTTTGTTTAACTGACAGATTACAAGGTTCCTCGTAAATTTTTAGGGTAAACATAACCTAAAAATTAATTTTAATATTTTCAGCCTATAAATGACCACCATTGGGCACGGGCCTCCTCTACAACGGTAAAGTTACGGTAAGTGGACTACTATATAACGCTAAAATTCTAACCAGGTTGAGACTGGGTTAAGTTTTCAACTATCCGTGTTAATCATTGGTTCGCAATACGCTTAGGGGTGGGAGCTTCTTGTGTAGCCTCGACGCAACCGTCTTGAAGCCCAATGATTCCGCGTCCCAGGGTATGGTCAACTCTGTAGATGCCCTCTATGCCGTCATTTGATGCGCTCACTGAATCCAGCTAATCAATCTGTCTATTTTGTTGCTAATTTCTACAGTGCTTATGGGGGTGGCGACATATCTATTCTTAATCCGTCACTACACGGAAACATAACAAATCACACAATATTATTAATAAAGCTTAGTTTCTCAATGTTTCGCTGCTCAAAGTGACAAGATGATGGGCGTTGACATTTTCATTAATCCTATTATTTGTTATTACGCTGCCTTAATTAATAATATATATTTCAATGTCGTAATACTATTTACTATAGTTGTATGCCCTTGAAGTCCATCAGGGAGTCGATTTGATCTATTGGCAAGTGAGCATCTAATGTTTGAACTTGCAATTCCATAATCTAAAACCACAAAATCAATCGTATTTATTAATAACTGTGACATTTTTACAGTGTGGTGACGGATTAAGAATAGGTACAAGCGTCACCACCCGTTTTCTTCCCAGGTTTCTGTAAAAGCCAGCTAAGGAATAGTGTACACAGTTAACACCCTCTGTGCTCTCACAACACACGGAAATCTCGAAAATAAACCCTGTGCCAACACGCCTAGGCAGCGCAGCATAGTAGACCATAATCTCTCCCAACGTAGATGAGGCCTGCCCTAACAGTGGGACCTTAACGGGTTGGAGAGAGAGAGAGTTGTTACAGTTTTTTGTACTATAATACTACTATAGTATCAACTGAGTGTCCTTGATAGGTGTCCCATTCATGTTCAGTTCTCTTAAAGAGCCTACGCTACGCAGTATGCACTTGTACAATAAAGAAAAGCAAAAATATGAATTACGCAATAACGTTATTTGGTTGTCACACACGATAGTTTATGTAGTGTCAACCGTAAAATGATACGAGTTTATTTGTATTTGAGATTAAATATACGTGTTTATACAGCACAAATATAATTTCCAACTATTATGTTATATCAATACTCATAAATCGTAAAATACGATACCATGTGTGTATGTCATTCCTATATTATATAGGTTACAAGAATTTACAGGCATCGCTACTTTTTCTTCGCGACTTTTTCTTCTAGAATCTCTTCTTTGCCTTTTATGGCAATCTATCTGACACCCTTCAAAGTTGTCTTCTACATATTTTTTTCATAAGTTAAGCTAGCCATATTTGCAGTCATTACGAGCTACTTAAACTATTACCCCATTTAAAACAAGAGCACGATAACTGCACTCTTTGGTAGGACGTAAAACCCTAAAAGTTAATTTATCGAACCTTGTAAAGTTTTTCACAAAAATAAACATAATCGTAATATTTAATTTTATAAACTTACAATATACAGAAACCTATAATAAAAATAATAAAACTTACACAAGATAACAAATTGGTACATTTCCCTTAAAAATTGTATTATTAACTAATTTGTCTTTAATCGTAATAACATAATAACTACACTTTTTATTTACGTTAGAATAAGACAATAAACCTTAATACATTGAACGAAATATATTTCTTAAGACCTTGACCCAACGACCCCAATCAATAAGTTTTTACTCTCGTGAGGACTGAATGATTTACGGTTGTCCCCGGCAATAACAAGAACCTTCTTTATAAAGGTAATGTGCTACTTTATTATGATAATTGGTCGAGCCCGAATTCGAATCTCAATCTAGTCTTGTGTAAAAACGTGATCAAGATTCGAAGACATTGAGTGGTTCACTAATGACCTCATAAATAACCAGGAACCTTTACAACTTTGCTTCATTTTGTATTTCTTTATAATAAAAAGTTATAATAGAATTTAAATAAAAGCCCTCAAGCTCATGTTTCTTCCAAACAAGAAAAGTGTAAGCGAAAATATTCGTGTAAATATATCCTTTTAGTAAAGTTAGCCGTGTCACCACATCACTTTGGCAAATAATGTTTACACGTAGGATACGTTAGGCAAATCTGAAATTCACCTCGGGCGGGTTGGGCTTTGACTTCCTATAATCTATTTGAGTGAACAACTGGAGTCATGTCAGAGTGATTGATGTAGGTACATATGAGGTGATCCGAGCAGGCGACCTTATCTACGCCTGTTTGACAAGCAGTCCCGAAAACTTTAGCAAGTAATGTGTATACGTATACGAAGAAAGGTTAATATTTAAAGTGTATTAAGTAGCAGTAAGGGTTTAAATGGAGCAGTACTAAAGACTAAATGATCGTAAATGTCAGTGTGTGGTTAAACCTCAACGGAATGGCCCAAGTGTTATCGATTCTTATTTACTTGCTGTAAACTTTACTAACTTTTTAAATCTATCTAGAAGTCTACTAAACAAAATGATTTGCTTTGTTAGAAACTTAACGAGAAACGTAGTTTTAATAAATAAAATTTAATAAGTAGATACATAGATAGATAGATAGATAACTCTTTATTCGCAACAAACACCAATTTTACACAGAATTTAAAAAAGAAAAAGAAATACAGTCTTAAAAGCTATTGTATAAAGGGCGGCCTTATCACTTAATGTGATTTCTTCCAGGCAACCGTATAATGGATAGAATCTGGAATAGACATCGCGGTGGTTGTTGGTGTATTCCACGTCATAGATTATATTAAATTGAATATATAAATAAATGCATACCGAAATTTAAACAATAAACATACATATACATAAATACACTAATAAGTAAAAACCACCACATAATAATATAATATACCTACATACACACTATAAACATACTAAGACTTATATATAAACACTATTATGCCGATAGATACTATTTAGCACCAGATGCAAATATGTATTGTAATTATCACATATGTATTAAATTGTAACATCTTTTGTAATATTGGTATAGTTAAACTATATTTTACGATACAATTGTATGATGATGTAACTTTTTAGCTTTTTTTTAGATAATAATTCTATAGTTTTAGCTTAAAATTACAAAGCGACTATGCTTGTCTAATTTGTAACGGTAGTTTATTCCATAGTAGTATAACTTGCACAGTAAAGGATTTGCTATAAAAATTAGTACTATGCTTCGGAACATTTAATCTCAGATTTTCAGATGTTCTTAGATTATTTGTATGTGTGTCATGTCGGAACACAAAACGAGTTTTAAGATAGATTTTTTAGATACCCCCCCGTATTGGGATTAAATAATATGTCATATAAATAATATGTCGCTGTGTGAAATGTCCATGAATATTTATTTATTTATTATTCATTTATATAATAGCGAAAGAATATGAGTACATATACATCTATACATATCTACATACTTTTAAAGAATCAACCCTAATTACTAACCGCTACAATCGCACTAATTTACTAGATTAGACGGGCTTCGTGGTGGAGTGGTTTATGTAATGGACTGCCTATCACGAGGTCGCGGGTTTGATTCCCGCTTGGGACAATCATTTGTGTGATATCCCTAAATGTCATACAAATGTTTGTACTGCGTCTGGGTGTTTCTATGTATTATAAGTATGTATTTACAAAAGAAAAGTAGTATATGTAGTCTATCCGTATCTGGTACCCATAATACAAGCATAGAAATATAGCTTACTTTGGGACCAGAGGACGTTGTGTGAAATGTCCTGAATATTTATTATTTATTATTATTGTTAGTTTCACCGGTCCAGATGTTTGTTTTTATGAAATCTTGCGAGCTAAAGACACACGACTCCCGGTTTCCAACTGAACTAAATGTGTCGCGTGATATTGCATTATCATGAAGGACCTGATATTATAATAGAGTTGGAATAACTCGATTAAGTATTATCTCGGTTGAACCTTTTTTCTTTCAATACAAGGAAATAAAATTTGGTTTTAGTTTTTTAATTTTTATTTATTTTTGTTGTAAAGCTTGCGGTGTACCGAAGCCACAAAGTTGAATATTAATTAGGAAAAGTGCACTGCGGCTACTATATTACCGGCCTGATGCAAGTAAACGTCAGTAATTAACCTACTTAGAAACTTATTCTAATGTTGCACTTAGCTTTTTAATTGTTACTATATAGGATTAATCAGCCTTTACCAACATTTAGCTCATACTAACAGGGGGGGGGCTTCAGGGTTAACCATGGTTAAAATATAAGATTAAATAATAAAGAAGACTAAGAGTCGCCCTGATGTGACGTGCCTATTACTAGCCAGCGCAGTTAACTCTGATATTATAATACCCAACACTTATCCAAAAATTTAACATGGTAGTCAATTTTCTCTACGCCTTCAGGGATAAGTATAGCCAAGCTTCAAAAATATTTACTCTATTGGTTATTTTCGCTGCGTGTATATACGATATATGCTTGAATTCTTAAAATAAATCCACTAGATATTCTAACAACCCTTACGTGCCATGATTTAAATTGGATTTAAATTTGCCACAATGTTTGCAATTCAAAACACGTGTTAGATAATGGACGTATACACATTATTCCTACTGTTGTTTTATTGTTGTCATTGGACTTACAAAGAAGTTAATAATTTACTATTACTGTTGCAATATTAAAAAAAATTGGTCAAGTGCGAGTCGGACTCGCGCACGATGGGTTCCGTACCATTATCTATGCAACATAAGGCAACGTTATTAGAATCGAGCAAGAAACGGTAAAAAAATCATGTTTGTTGTATGGGAGCCCCCCTTAAATATTTATTTTATTTTATTTTTAGTATTTGTTGTTATAGCGGCAATAGAAATACATTATCTGTGAAAATTTCAACTCTCTAGCTATCACCGTTCTTGAGATACAGCCTGGTGACAGACGGACGGACGGACAGCGAAGTCTCAGTAATAGGGTCCCGTTTTTACCCTTTGGGTACGGAACCCTAATTACATAAAAATCATTGAATCGATTTTTATTTGCTATCCTATAAGGTATGCTATAAGGGCTTACAGTATTTTCTAGACTTCAATTTTATTATTATCTAAAATTCTAGATGCTCTAACTGGAAATAACATATAAGTAGGTGTTCACAACTAAAAAGTTCAAGAGACACAAAGTACTACCTATATAATACGTTTAAGTGGACTAAATAAAACGGAGAATAAACTGTAATACAGCAATAAAAGCAAATTATTCATGAAAGCAATGAAAATTTAACGATAAGACAAAACGTAGAAAGTCTGTTATTACGGATGCTGTGATATCCTACAGTTATACCAATTTTAAATGAATTTTACAAGTAAGCTTGTACATAATACTCCCATGCCGTATGTAATCCCATCATATTTGAACCTGTGTACTTTTCAACAAAAAATGTACATAGCCACACTACTCTAAGGTTGCGTTGAGAGCAGGCAGGCAACCAAGTAAACAGCTAAGAATTTTCTTGGGGTAACGACAGCAATACCTACTATCTGAATCCGATGTGATGTACAGAATATGTTAGTTTAGTTCTAAAGTATTCTTTATCAGAATAAATTCCATTCATTCGACGGGCTTCGTGGCGTAGTGGTTCATGGACTGGACTGCCGTTCACAAGGTCGCGGGTTCGATTCCCGCTTAGGACAATCATTTGTGTGATATTCATAAATGTCATACAAATGTTTGTACTACGTCTGGGTGTTTTCTATGTATTTATTATAAGTATGTATTTACAAAAAAAAGTAGTTTATGTATTATATTCGTATTCTGGTACCCATAACACAAGCATAATAAGCTTAGCTTGGGACCAGAGGACGTTGTGTGAAATGTCCATGAATATTTATTATTTATTTATTTATTTATTCATAAAGCATTTTTCTCGAAGGTACCTACGTGTTACTACATAACTTTAACTAAAGTTATAACTTGCAAACAATGCCAATTCAATTACTCCGCCGTATCTTAGAATTGTTCAGTGAATTCTACTCATAAAATATTCATCTGATGTGTCACCTTGTAAAGTCAACGTTCTTGATATGGTGAATAATAGTAGTTTCTGTAATTATGTTTCTTCTTAGTAGTATTTACTGTTTTGCTCGAGTTAATGATGGTTTACAACGGATATGTTTTTGATATATATTAACTTTTCTTTGTGGATTGGGATTGCGTTTTCGTATTAATGGTATTCCTGTAATGCTAAGTTGTATTACATACATACCGGAAATAGGAATCAACACCACTTCCAGTGATTTTTTCCGGTTAGGTCTTTATTAACCGACTTCAAAAAAGGAGGAGGTTATCAATTCGTCTGTATGTTTTTTTTATGTTTGTTACCTCATAACTTTTAACAGGGCGAAGCGATTTTAATTATTCTTTTTTTATTTGAAAGCTGGTAGTTCCCGTTTGGTCCCATTAGCACCAGGTCAGAATCTGATGGTTATCTCCTGAGAAATCGAGGAAAGCCCTCAAATTTTCGGGCCTCGTGGTCTAGTGGTTCATATAACGGACTGCCGTTCACGAGGTCTCGGGTTTGATTCCCGGTCAGGACAAATATTTGTGTGATGTTTTTAATTGTCATACTATATGTTTGTATACATAATGTTTGTACTGCGTCTGGGTGTTTACTATGTATTATAAGTATGTATTTACAAAAGAAAAGTAGTATATGTATTCTATCCGTATTCTGGTACCCATAACACAAACATATAAAGCTTAGCTTGGGACCAGAGGACGTTGTGTGAATTGTCAAAAAAGAAAAAAAAGGAAAAAAAATTTCACGTGAAGACGATTGAACTTTTTTTTTTAAATATTCAATTATTTATTTAATCTAAACATATTGCGAAGTAGGTACAAGTAATTAAAATTATTTTGTATTTTTAGTTTGTCAAGATCGATTGCTTGATTTTTTTGTGATGATAAGCACACTATTAGTGGCGTCTTTAAATCTAGAATTATGCTTGGAAAATTAATTGTCTAATATTATGGGTGGTGAGCCTATTTATTTCTATATATCCAGCCAAATACCTCCACATTTACCCTTATTTATTTACCCGTTTCTATTAACTAATCACATAGTTTACCAAGGTTGGAATTTGGTAAACAAACTGTAATTATTCCCTACCTGGATAATTTGTGATTGTCGCTTAGTCACACCGCCACCGGCACAATGGGCTAAGAGGAAAAACAAATAAAAGCGCATTTACTGAGCGATTAATATTCGACGGGCAACGGTCCTGGCCTGCCTGACCGCATCGTTTGTTTAACCTCTTCTGTCAATTTGATTTTCGACCTCGGGGGTATGTAATTTCCATTATGGGCACCAGACTTTGTTTATCTTTGGGCAGTTTAATAATCTAGTCGAGAATCTCTATTTCATCTTAACTAGTTTACACTGGTTTCAAAATCACTTTGGAACGATGATCTATATACTATGCGTAGATAGAATGAGTAGCGTAGCGGAAAAGTAGCTCGTTACATGAGAACAATTGAGTCTTTAGCTACCACCAACTTGCAGTGCTTTCTCGCTGTTGGGTGACTATCATTGTGGTCTATGTAGTCTGAGAAAATACTAGTACTTTTTTAAGCCATTTGACTACAAGAATTATATATTAGGCTACATTAGGGCAAGGATGCTATCTAATAGTATTTTAGTCGTTCACAAACGTCATAAGGTTTTAAGATCAAGTGCAAGATAGAGTCGGACTCTGTTAATTAATTTCGAAGCATGAAAGAGATATTGGAAAATAAAGGTTAAGGAAGGTTAAGGAAAATTACTACAACTATTTATAATTTTAATGTTGAAGATGATTTTAACATGTTATTATGCTTTCAAAAAATCGATGAAATAGAAAGAAGCTCGTAATAAAACATGACATGAGCTCCGATTGTAGGAAATGATCGTTGAATATCGAGTGAAGTGTCGTAACTCGCGAGCACATGTGTATGACAAAATGGAACTAAAAAATAATAAATAGCAATTCTGTTCAGAACGTCCTGATATTTGTAGGAATATTCGCGCTTCAGAGATATAGCGAATCTTACTTTAAGGCACGTTCTTCATACATGAAGTCGCGATTGTGTTTACTGACATGAATATCAACCATTTCATTAAACTCGTGATTTGTACGTTGTTGGTTGTGTTTCAGCTCTATTTAAGGAACTAAAATTAGTTTGACATTCATATAGCAATGGCATATTAGTATTACAGTGAATAGTTTCTATGATAACGACTTTTGCTGTTACTTTCTGTAAATAACTATTCATATTAATACTAGAATAAGAACATAGAGAAGTGTTTTTGCTTCTCATATAATGTAAGCATTTAGACAACATAATTTATGAAGTCAATACAGAGCACGAGAGATTGGAAACACTTAAATTACTGAAAGATATACCTAAAAGAAGCGAGAAGAGATTATTACCCGTATATTATGGATGGTGTATTTTTAATATTGGAATTTTAGTCTCATTTCTGTAAGATACGCTCTAAGTAGTTTCAAAGCTTTACTTTCCATTTAAAATTAGTTATTCAAGTCTAACGCTATTGTTTTTTTCAGACAAGTTTGTATTGTTGTGTCAATTGGCTCTGGCGGTTACATTAACCGTAATTTGTTTGGTGTCTAATAAAGTGAAGTTAATAACTCCACGTTTATTTCGATAAAATTACTCATAACACCCATTAAAATAAAATATATTAAACGATTAAATGAATTCATGATTATGTTATATTCACAAAATCTAATAATATAAAACATAAGGGTTCTCCCCATGGACATTTGACCTTTTCATGTTTACATCTTTATCAATATAAATTCAAGTACCTATACAAAGCGTAGAAAAGCTTGTATAAAGTTAAAGTGAAAATTAGATAAAAGAAAAGCTTTTCCGATATATTATTCTGTGTAATTTAAATATGATTGCGGAGTTTTGGGTTCCCTACCAATAGTGAATTGGACCCTAATATTGAGACTCCTATGTTTGGTTGTCTATCCATCCCTTCGTCCTTCCCTCTGTTACTACTTCACCAGACCGTATCTCGTGTAATATATATCTATCAATACCTTTTCTTTTTTTTCTCCTCACCCCAACTGGGCCATGGTGTGTGCCGTAAGCCTGACCATGACACGGCAAGGGGTGGCCCCATATACATATACCTATCAATACGTTAGTAGATATTATGAACATATACAAATCACATTAATTACTGGTATAAAGTGTATAAACACTTCTTCAAATTTTATTGGTTTAACGAATAAAACAAAGTCTCTATCTATTATTTTTAGCGAATAACTTAAAATCTACTGAACCGATTTTCATGTGGTTTTTACCCACAGACAGAGTGATTACAGTTTCGATTTATTTGTAAACTTTTGTGTAAATTTGTTTATATATGTATAACTAACTGCTGCCCGCGACTCCGTACGCGTGGAATTTAGTAAATTTTCCCCGTTCTTGCAACATTTTTCACTACTGTTTCCCTCTTATTGGTGTGCAGCGTGATTTTAATTAGAATTTTCAAACGGACCGGTGGTACCTGAGATTAGCGCGTTCAAACAAACAAACTCTTCAGCTAACTAATAATTAGTAGAGATTTATTAATTAGAATCGGAAAATGTCCTGTCGCTTGGGAGTTTTCATCCAAAACTCTACATTTACTAAGCCGTTGTAGATTGTTAGTTTTGTTACAGTGTAGTTCATGGACCGTAACGTTATCCAATGCCTGCAATCTACTGTGAAGTACAACGATGACGCTATAAAACAACAACATCGGACATGCATTGTAGATAAATCAGAGCGAGGCGTGATGGGAGGCGAGACTCGGCGATTCAGTGTTCATTGTGTTGATGTGAGCCGGTATTTTATTGTATTTTTTGTATGTGATGTTAATTCAGACAATACTTTACTTAATTAATATATATTAATCCGAAATACTGTTTAATAAAGCACACAGAATGTTTTTTTGTAATATATGCTATATAGAGGTTCTATCATTCTTCTAACAAAACCCCCTTTCACGGATTCAGACGCGTATATTTGTTTTAAATTTTAACCCAACGTTTTGAAGACTTTGCAGTCACCATGGTCACGGGTGAGACTGTGCTCGTGACCAGTCACCATGGTTAAAGTCTCCACACACGGATGTTTTAAATTTTCGTTTAATACAAATAATTTAAAGCAATTTAGACATTTCATAAAACATCAAATTGTCCCAATTTGGCCCCGCCACAACATTACAGAACAACATTTAATCTGAAATAATCGTTTAGGTTATTTTATATTAATTACTTATTACCTAAATACTTATCAAGTTACAAAAGCTTTAACATATAATAATTATCATTAAAAATAAGGATAACAATACAATTTACTACTTTAGTCACGCTTTGACCGCACATTAAGACAGCAGTCAATAGACATTACAGAAGCCATTACCTTATCTAAAGTCTTTATCGCATTTATTTAACTTCGCTCACTTCAATATATCGGAAACCTCTCAATAAAGTTGTCAAAGCTAAATCCTAAGGCACTTCGAGGAAAGAAAGGTTTCCAAAAATAACTAAATTACGAATTCTTGTTTTATTCAACATATTTTATGTACACGATTGTAAAATATTTATATGTTCAATATTTTATCTTTTAATAGGATTCCGTAACACAAGGCACTGAGTTGTCGATCCGTGCGTCAGTCCTTCCGACTTTCACCAGGATGTACTCGTACGAGTATCTATAGGACAGTGATAGCTCTCTAGCTATCACTGTCCTATAGATACTCCAGTTCCAGAAATCGTTCCAGAAAATAATAACTATGAAACTCTTAGCTCTCTAGCTAAGAGTTTCATAGTTATTATTTTCTGGAACGATTTATGTATAGTAATGTTGACCGAATACTGAACATAAAAGACTTAATTATATACGATTATAAGAGGATTGTAACAGAATGGCTTTTGAAACTTGACTATGAAGATACAGATACTACTTCATCCTATTACATGACACAAACCCGAGACATAAGACTTACATACTGGTACGCACTGCAACCACAAAACATAATTAAATAAGACACAAGAAATAAGCTTACTAACATACTAACCACCTTACTAACATCTAAATAAACAATAATTGTCAATACCTACCCTAATCATGATTCTGACTAATTACATATCTCTAAGTCATACATTGACTTACTGGTAGACACTGGTAGTTTGCTGGTGCCTAAAGCACAGGTTTTGCCTATATTAGGTGCCGGCAGAACCAAATTTTATGTGTTAACTGTATAATTATTTCTAAACATGTAATTATTTCTAAACAAGTTTATGTATGTTGATAGTTGATACTGTAAAATAAAATTTTCATCATCGTTATTCTTCTGTTCTTATTCTATTATTTGCGCGCATGAATATGACGACTATATTATGATAATAGCGTACAAAACCTTTAGTGTGGGAGTGTAACACGCACTTAATGGGTTTTTAAAACATTTACTAGATTCAACATAATAACCTAGAGGAATGAAGTGAAAAGTAGAGCATAGAGATAGTCACGGACAAATCACGGACTAACCCTATATAATATTAGAATAACATTTACGTCATATCAGGTTTCCATATTTGTTATAAAATTATCGATAATCTTATGGGACAAGTGGTCCAATTAGGAAAATTCAACGAGCCGAAAGAAGTGGGCAAGAATATTATGCTACCTAGATATATAGGTACTATAAAAACCCTCAAATTTGTAAAGATATTAACGTAATATTCTCGAACATACCATAGGATATTTCTTTATTCAATTACTAATGAGATAAATTTATATATATATATATATATATAAATTTATCTTATATATAAAATTCACGTGTCACAGTGTTAGTTACCGCACTCCTCCGAAAGGGTTTGACCGATTTTTATAAAATTTTACATGAATATTCAGTAGGTCTGAGAATCGGCCAACATCTATTTTTCAAACCTTTTTTTTTAGTATGGCAAAACAACGTTTGCCGGGTCAGCTAGTATATATATATATAGTGAAACCTGTTAATTTGATCTCAATATCTTATTATTATTATCTTATCTTATGTACCTATTTGTCCACAATAAAAAATACTTTAACTTTGACTTTGACTTTGAATTTCCAAGTAAAATATAACGAAATCGAGTAGCAGAGTAAATAGACTGTTTACTTACACTTGATTTCATTCCTTTCATTGTTTTCCACACTAAGCTTTTGCTTTTCCCCATTGTACCATTCTGCTTTTTTTTTTAATTTTCATATAATTTTCACACAGCGTTCTCTGGTCCCAAGCTAAGCTAATATGCTTGTGTTATGGTTACCAGAATACGGATAGAATACATATATTACTTTTTTTTGTAATACATGCTTATAATACATAGAAACACCCAGACGCAGTACAAACATTTGTATGACAATTAGAAAAATCACACAAATGATTGTCCCGAGAGGGAATCGAACCCACGGCCTCTTGATCGGCAGTCCGTTACATGAACCACTCAACCACAAGGCTCGTCAAACCGTCGTTTTACCCACCTATTTTTTAAATTTTTATGATTTAATTCTGTTTCGCCGTGTACAACAAAGAATAATAAAAATAAATAAAATAACAGTATATTTTGGATCTCGAATTCGATCCATTTTTTTTCAGAGCCTGCTCTTTTTTATATTTCTTTCGTATACTTTACTTATAAGTATATTTTTGAGGCTAAGTTTAAGATAACAAACATGCACTGTGTTAAAGTCCTTGAGAACAATAATAAAACCCCGAAAACCTTAAAAATAACTTCCTGCTTGCCGCACTCTCTGTGCCTTTATCCCGACAATCTGCCCGCATTATCTTTGAATTCGTAGATTTTAAAGGCTCTTGGTTTTTGTTACATATTATGGGTACTACATATATGAACTAAGAAAGAAATATGAGCTATATTACAAGTGAGAAAATGTATTTTCTTCTTAGGCTGTAAAACATCTTTTGCTATTTTGGAACACCTCGATAATAAAAGAGTATATAGGCACTGTACTAATATTAATCAATTTAATTATAAATCAGTAATTAAGATTTTATTTTATGTTTCTTCGAATTACAAAAAAAAATGTTTAAAAGAGAAAAGTTAAGATGTGGTTGCCTTTAAGAAATGAACACCAGAAATGTAACCTTGACTGTAGTTTATTTGAATTGTTATGTGTATCATTTGTTGGCATCCCTAACAATCTATACTTATAATAAATCTGTAGAGAGGTCAATTCTGTACATGAAATATATTTTCAATATAACTATCAGGGGGTGATTAGTGATCGATACTGATGCCAAAAATGCAATTAGTAAAATTTTTGTCTGTCTGTCTGTCTGTCTGTCTGTCCGTCTGTATGTTCCTTATAGAAACAAAAACTACTCGACGGATTTTAACGAAACTTGGTACAATTATTCTTCATACTCCTGAGCAGGTTATAGTATACTTTTCATCACGCTACAATCAATAGGAGCTGAGTAGTGAAGGGAAATGTTGGGAAAACGGGAAAAGGTGCTCTATTTTTTAAGCTTCCGTCGCGTGTGCAGCCTTAATGGTTAAAGTTACATAGAAATCGTGTATGACGGAAATATTCTACATAAAATTGTCTAAAATATATCCCGAAACAGCATATCTATATTTTATGGTTGACTCACAATAACACGTGTAACTCCTGATAGCTTAGCAGTTCCGTTCATTCTGATTATATTTGTTTACTCTTACGTTTATAATACTCTCACTCAAGTTGTAGTTAAAAATGTTGCAAAAACGGGGAAAATTTCCTAAATTCTACGCGGACGGAGTCGAGGGCAACAGCTAGTAAATAAATAAAAGTGAAGATGTTGTCAAAAAGCCTCTCATATTGCAGTACGCTGTCGGTATAATTATTAAAATTAATGAACGACGCAAATAAAATTAATATCTCTCTCTCCAGCCCATTTACGTCCCACTGTTGGGCACGGGCCTCCTCCACTTTGGGAGGGATTATGGTCTACTGTGCCGCGCTGACCAGGCGTGTTGCACAGGGTTTATTTTCAAGTTTTCCGTCTCTCACAGAGGATGTTTTCTGTGTAAAATATCCCTTAGCTGACTTTTACAGCACCCTTGGGAGGAGATGGGGTGGTGACACCTGTATTCTTAATCTGTCACCACATGGAGAGGATAAAAAACATACCATTTTTACAATTAATATGTAAGGATAATATCAATTTACTTGTCATAACACAACAACATTTTTGACGTTTTTCTTATTTATTACGTTTAGATAGTATATCCGTAATAGATGACTTAGATTTAGACTTACTTTGATTTAGACTTAGACTACAGCTTACATTACATGTAAGCTGTAGTCTAACTGTAAATTATATGTAACTTAAAGTAAGTTTTGCCTTTCCATTTTATTACAGCGGTAGTCGCAAGACATTACAGAAAACATTACCTTATCTAAAGTCCCACTTGGATTTATTTAGTTTCCCTCGACGCAATTTATCGAAAACTGGTCGATAAAGTTGTCAACGGGAATAGATACTCGGCCAATTTTAGAAGAGAATGCGATGTAAAAACTATCTAATAGAGGGTTGAACAAGCTTGTAAGATGTTTGTTTAATTCAACATGACTTGTCAGTTTTAACACGGTTTTATTGGCTTCGTTAATACCAGTAATAGCTGTTGCCCGCGACTCCGTACGCGTAGAATTTAGAAAATTGCATATATTGCATAGCTTCTATCGCGGGCCTTGAGCGTGGAGACTAAATGCACAAAATTCGAAATTTAACAAAGATAGCGTAATTAAAAAATACTACACATGGCGCTCACGCCAACGCAGTAACGCCGTTTCGCTGTTCGCGCTGGTGACTCATATAGGTTTTGGCGTTAGTTTTTATTTTATTGACATTTGATTGACAATCGCTATTTTATCATAATTACCATAAACAATGGACAGATGTATGTAAGCATCAGTAAATAAGGATTATTAATCTTATTTAAGTTTATGGTATTTAGATTCTTGCATAAATAAAATAAATGAATAATTATAATTGCATAAGTTGATAAAAAAAAATACTATAGCTTTACCGCGGCAGTCCCCGAGTGCCACACGTCTTTTTTCACTAATGCTTCGCTCCTATTAGTTACAGTGTGATGATAGACAGCCTATAGCCTGCTTCGATAAATTTACTATCCAACACTGAAATAATTTTTCTAATCGGACCAGTGGTTCCTGAGATTAGCGCGTTCAAACAAACAAACTCTTCAGCTTTATAATATTATAGTATATAGAATAGATTTAAGTAACAAAATTTTTGAAAGTTAATGATGATTTTCATCCTCATTAAAACTGCAGTAGTTTAAAATGTCTCATTAGCTTCCTAGTATCTTGACTAAGATCTTTTGAATTAGTAAATTTTTGGTATGGTGTGCTAATTACTATTTTATATCTACGTAATAGATGCCTTCAATTATATTCTAGATGATAAATTATTATTGAGAGCGTATTAATTGGTTACTAGAGGATTAGTTTCGTTTCTTCTTACCTTTGGATATAAATATAGTTTACATCCTATTCCCAGATCCAGGCATACTTGTTGGTACCAAGTACACGGTATTTCGTAGATATAAGATAAACAAATGCTAGAAAATTTAAACTTTTATCGAAGGCCCTGTTGTGTTGTACGAAAAAGTGATTGCATCGTCTCCATTCAATAACCCTCTACTGAAATTAGTTTGACCTAAATAAACAAGAATTGGACCATACCACCTTTGATTAATAAAACAATTTTAAGTTCCGGAAACATCCAGAAATTATGTCTCTCTAAGCAAAAAGTCTAAGCAAATGATTTCATCCAAACTTGCTTTTAGTACGTAATTGGAAGCGGCGTAGTGGCCAAAAAGACAAACGAGAATAATTCAAAGTTTTATAGAAAAATGATATATCCGTCCCAACTAATCGAGTAAGTAGTCTATCGAGCTATCTTCTTTAGATACTATGTGTTTGAAATTGCAAAATCAAATTGACCACTACGAAGGCACATACTTATATGAAAAAGAATCCAAATTCTATCATATATCTAATCCCATAATCGAAACATTGAAATTAAGCGACAGCAATCAGACGAAGGACTATTTTTATGATCTGTACCGGATGTGTCATAAAGCAAAGCATAAAATCAGTAAAGCTTTGAAGAAGAAATATAAAAGTAAATAACACTTTATTGAAGATTTAGGCACCGGCTCCGAGTACGACATTCTTTCACCGCTCCAATGAACCGATAACTCGGAAATACTGTATTATTTTGACCCCACTTTTGATCATTCTAATATAAGTACGTGATGAAGAAAATATTATGAATGTTTTTCCTCTGCTGAAATATATATTTGTCACTAACGGACGTTCGCACCGTGACGGATTACTGAGTGTTATTGTTACTTTTTTCGTTAATTTCTTGAAGTGCACTCACTGTACCATAACAAGATATTATGAAGGATATTATATAGGAATAAGTATTTAATTGTTGTTTTATTTTACTGCCTTTAAATAAATAAAACTTTTCCATGTGGTGACGGATTGGGAATACAAGTGTCACCACCCCATTTCTTTCCCCGGGGTGCTGTAAGAGCCAGCTAAGGGACTATACGAGGTTGATACGACAAATGGGCTTTTTTTTTAAACTGGATATACTAGGTAACATTTGTAACTCTGTACCAAAAATCAAATAAATACAAGCAATAGTTTAGACGCAAATTAGGTTATAAGTTTTAGTACTATAAGAATACGATGTATCTTTCGTTACAGCTGATAGGTTTATAGGCAAAAAATCTACCTTACATTCTTACAACGATAAATTACGGTACATTTTACGATGCAAGTTGCCATTCTTCACTATTCAAATCTCTTGCACTTTTACTACGAAAGTGACCATAATAACAAAAAAGATGCACTTGAAAACGATAGAAAGTTGCTATTGTACCTTAAATTATTTACACAGGCTGGTTGGAGTTAAAAGCTATTTAGTTTGAAAAAAAAATTATCTCATTTTTGGTGCTATTTATTTTTATACTGTATCGAATTAATACTATACACCTATAGTATACGTAGTCTAATTTAATGCTCCTATGTCGTATCAACTCCGTATAAGCAGTTAATTAACATCTACTGTTAGAGACCGAAAACTTGGAAATGAACCCTGTGCCAATACGTTTGGTCAGCGCGGCGCAGTAGACCATAATCTCTCCAAAGTGGAGGAGGCCCGTGCCTAGCAGTAGGACTTTAATGAGCTGGAGAGGAAATAAATAAAGCAAGGATAGCGAGTTATAGTACGCGTCACGTAAAAAGAACGCTGGAAGAAAGTGGTAGGGGCGTCTTTGCGCATGGGTACACTCTCGCACGAAAGTTATTTTATTTTTGAACTAGGCTTTCGCTGGCGAGACGTGGCTGGGTACCTACATATTTGCTATTCTTAATAGGTATTACATAGAAATCCGGCCAGCCTTGACCGCCAGCGTTCTTTTTACATGACGCGACCTATACTTATAAACATCCCAGCAGCTCGGAAAGAAATAAACATATTTATAACACAGTAAACAAGACCATGCTATCTTTCGAAAACATAATTACAAGTATGTTTGCCTCAAGATTACATAAACATTCCAACATACAGAAAAATAAGTGCGGTTACATTACAAATACGGAAGATATAATTGAAAAAAAAGGTAAAGAAATGACACCTAAACAAAGACTTGCTTCCTTTTCTTTTCTTTATATTTGCTTATGTAAATTGCTATTTATTTATGATACAAAACACGCATTTAAACTTATGGAAAAGGCTAGTGTTTTCATAGATCTGTAGTTTCATAATATAATAAAACTGATAACTATTTGCACTACTCTATGGTGTCGTTACTTAAGATGAAAGAATATTTAGTATTCCAGTAACTATAAATTAACAGCCTCTTTACTTAATATAAATCAAAGTCGTTATTTTTATATGTAGCTATTATGTATTTTATTTTTTATATGGATTGTGATGCGGTTTGTTTCTAATAGATAGAGTGGTTCAAGAAGAAGGTTTGTTTGTATAATTTGTTAAGGTTTAGGTAATTTATTAATTTTGCAATTGACATGCTATGCTTTTACTTAATAAATTAAATTATGGTGGAAAGAGTGATTACCGCAAGCGGGACTTGAACCCACGACCTCGGAATACCGTTCCGTAGCTTTGCCAACTGAGCTTATTGCGGTCGTGCTTTCAATAATCAAGTTAGGCCACCATAATCGTCACTCGATTGAGTTTATTTCGTATTTTTACGTACAACGCCATCTATCGAGAATGTTTTGCAATTTAATTTATTGTTAAGGCTTAGTTTTCATTTCCACGCATACAAAGTAGCGGACTAGTTAAATACAATTATCGAAATATTATCTTTCGTTGTTAACTTTTAACAATTTGCTATTACATAGCATTTAACGCTTAAATAAATTACGTATTGATACTTAGAATAATAACTTTCTCATCTCTAAGTGACAAACATTCCAAAAATGTGTTTTTTACATTTGAAAGAGCATTTATTTGTTCCGTGTATACGACGCGTGAAAGCACTTACCTACCTATAACCTTTTATTTGAAACACATTTAAAATTACACAGCTTTTTAGTATAATATTGTTATAAAGTACTTTGTGGTTTAACTCGTAACATCTAATTAAATTTTCACCTACCAAGCCACAAATGAAACTCTAAAATAAATTTTATTTTTTACTGTAACTTTCTAAAATTATAAAACACAAATTATGTCCATCTAGCTTTGTTTCGTAGGGACATCTTCGATAGGAATTCAGAAAATTGTATAACTCTGTACATTTTTTACATAAAAGGAATATTAATTTATAAATTTTTTGCAATTGTTAATAAACTAAATTGTAGTGGAAAAAATCATTACAATGAGCGGGACTTGAACCCACAACCTCAGAATACCGTTCTGTCGCTCTCCCAACTGAGCTGTCATGGTTCCTGCACATGTTTACCAAATCTTGCAACTACAATGTCTTTCAATGGGACTTAAACATCGCATCGATGTTTTTGTAAAACTTCGTCTATCGAGCAGATTGCGTTTTAAGGAATAAGAGTTAAAAATAGGTTTTCAATTTTGCAATTTTATTCTAAAGCAACCCTCTAAGGCCTAGCATACGAACATTACACCCTAATTGCGTTTCCTCCTCTAACCCAATATACTTCATATTTATTATGATAGATAGATATCCAAATAAAAATAAATCGTTAAATAAATCGCAAAACTTTTAAAACAACTATGCTATTATCTCTTGAAGTTCGAAAATAGTATGCAGAGAACAAAGAAACAAAATGTGAAATTTCAACTAGGAAATACAGGTAACTAAAATTAATTTCCTTGGTGTTTTACTTGTGTAAGAGCGTCGAAAAAAGAACTTACGAACTTATGTTAAGTATAAGAAGCTTCCCTTAAAATTTCCAACAATTCCTCTTCAAAATTTTACTGTATTTGCTTTAAAACGTGATTTCCTCTAAAATACAATAATTATCATAAAACAATAGTCGACTAGATTCTTTACTAAATCTTTTACAGTAGAAGCGGCCCGGCTATGGAATGCCTTACCTTTGACGATAAGAAACGCTCAGACCGATATGGTCTGAGCGTCAGCATCATTCAAAAAACTTGTTAAGGAACACTACTTGTCCCTACCGATAAACTGATATACTTCCATATGAATATTCTATGTATGTATATAATATGTATTTAAGTATATATTTATGTAAATGTTATGTATGTATATGTGTTTGTATATTATATCTGCTACTATAGTATATTCACTTATTTTTAGTACACCAAAAGTCGCCTATTTTGCCTCGGTCACACCCATTTTATAGTTATCTGGGAGAGATCGCAGCTCGCGATAAGACCGCCCTTTGTACCTATGACGTGTCTGTTATAATGTATAAGCTTTGTCAATCATTATGGTGTGCGATAAAGAATATTTTACTTTACTTTTTACTTTTACAATAGTGTACTATAATAGTGTAATACAACTTGTACAAACATGGACTGTAAATAAATCACATCCTTGTGACGGGATGTGTGATGGCCGACTACACTCCACCTGACGTTAAGTGGAAATGCAATCCAAATCTGAGGACAGTTCACACACGGCAGTGTTTATAAACGATACTTGTCTAATATTGCAAATAGTTTAGACAAAGTTTCTTTAAAATACTAGCGGAAGAAGCAGATGTCATTCTGCCCGAGGTTGTCTTGACAGCAGCGCTATCAATTGGAGTGGGTCCAATTTGTTCTGAAATCATCCAGCACTCCATTTACACACACATTCCAATCAACCGAATCGCAATACAAAAAAATTATTTACTGTTTTCTACATACGTTATAGATATTTTGCGAATAAAGGGGAGAAGAAGCAGGAAAGTGGATCCCTGGCCCTGAAGTTACAGCTGAGGATGCTATAAAGACAACGCTTAGATGATGGTGATATTTCATATCTATGTGAGAGACGGAAAATCTGGAACCGAAGCCATCATCGTGCTTAGTGAGCGTGGATTAGTTGACCAAATTGAGAGTTTAATAAAATAGAGATTAAGAGGACTACAGCCCCTTTATTATAATTAGGGCTGTACTCCCCACAGCCCCAATTTAGGTATTTGCCTTAGCTATTTCTTTTCCCTTTTTTGAGCGCCACGCTAAAAGGGAGAAATATATATATATAATATTTTTCGCCTTATTATGGATGAAGAGTATATCTATGATTCTATTACTTTCTTTATAGGTAAAACCTTACCAAAATTGTGTGATAGACGCTGCAGCTTCATCTAAATAAAACCGAAAAAAACGCGATTTTCGACGGTCATATTTCTTTTAGTTATTATGTTTTGAAAAAAGAAAGCCAAAGAAGCATAGATATATGACCGTTGCTCTGGAGACAATATCCACGAATAAAACAGCGGACCAAGATGCCCATATTTTTGTATGGAGCATAGTTTAATGTCGTTCTTCTTTAAAGAGACACGTTTCTTAAAATACTTTATGGGTTCAGAAAAAAAATTGATAAAAAATCTCAACAAGCCACAAAGTTCGTTTACAGTCTTATTGTCTTTATCTTTAATAGTTTAATCATATAATTGTCTTGATCATACAATTTCCTTAAGTGTATATAATATTTTAAGAGTGTTCACATTACGAAATAATGTTTAGTGACGGACTATTTCTTTAAAACAATACTAAACTACTGCTCCGTACTGACATGAATTATGTACGGTGCGCTTAAGCATTACTGAACCTAGTTTGCATAAGTTATGTAAGAAAAACGTCCGAAATCTTTTATGCAGTAGCAGTCGCAGTTTCATTACCAACTTGAATTTAATGAAAAAACTTTTCTACGGAGATTTTTAAACGCAAATATTAGTGCTATTTACCTGTAGCTAAAGCTATGTTTACATGTTTTAAGAGTTAAAATATTCTTTTACATTTCTTTCCTGTTTATCTAAATGTTTTGATTTCATAGTTCCCTGTGTTTTCTTATTAGTTTTCAAGGTAACAACTAAATACACAATTCACACGTAAGTAACAACAATCAATGCAACTGCTAATGCTTATTTAATAAATATTAAAAAAAATCTAATTATGGCGGAAAAAATAAATACCGCAAGCGGGACTTGAACCCACGACCTCGGAAAACCGTTCCGGAGCTCTTCCAACTGAGCTAATTGCGGTCGTGCTTGTAGCAATCAAATTAACCACCACATTTGTCACTCGCCAAAAATATATAAACTCAATGTTTATATATTTTATTTTACGTACTGTAATAAATCTCTTTTAGAGTGACAAAAAATTAAGAAAAGCTTATTTATTGCAATACCTATTCTGAAAATAGAAGCGCTTTCATATTGAAAATTGTCACTCTCTCAAAGAAGAAAGATTAGTTGAAGCATTAAATGTTCAGAAGCTAATTTTCAAATTCAGTAAATTGTTAATTTCAAATTGCGTATAGAAATTACTTGGGCGACGTAAAATTAGCTTGCGAGTTTAAACGGATATGTCTATTGCAGTGTTTAGAGCAGGGACAGGCGGCTGACCGCAGTTTGGGTTGCCCACATCGATTGTAACCAGCTGGGCTAGCAGACTGATACAGGAAATTAATATAAATTTCTATCGTTGAAACTCGAAATTGCCTCAGTATACTCCTGCTAATAGAATTGTCGAAGAGCTTAACTAACCTTGGTTCTACTTAATTATTTATAGAAATGTATTTGATTTATAATTCGACGGGTTATCAAAGTGTGCAATAATATACTTTGCATTTTAATCATATTTGTTACATATTATTATGTTATACAGTTTATTATAGTGGTAGTTGGGATTGGGAAAGAAAACTAGGCAAGACAAAACCTGCCTAGAAAAATATTGTCCGTCAAAAAATTACTTTTTTGTTTTTTTTTGTTATTATTACAATAACTGATCAATGAACAATGCATTTTTTCCGTATTGTGACGGCTTAAGGATACAAGTGTTATGAGCTCTAAGGGATTGTACACAGATAACATCCTCTGTGAGAGACGGAATACTCGAAAATAAACAGCGCGACATAGTAGACTATGACCGCTCTTCTAGTAGAGGATGCCCGTGCCCAACAGTGGGACAATAATGGGCTGGAGAGGAAGAGAGACAGATAACAATACATTTTTTAGAATCTCAATTGTTTTGAATTTTACATGCTAAATATAGCAATGCAAATTCTTCAAGACTTACATAACGTGAAAACATTTCTTTGTGCAAAACACCGTACGCATTTTATAAGTGATCATATTTTATGTAAATAGCCTTCAACAGGCCTATTGTATACTTTCACAAACGTCAAATTGACTTGGTGCAAAACAAAAGAAAACGGTTACACAGGAGGATGTTAAATAATTGTAGAAATTGCTTTTGTATTTTCAGTTTGATTTTCTTTTAGTTTCAAGAAAAACATTACGTCTTATACTTCTCGTACACTGATGTGCCAGAGATCAAAGCTATTATTATTAGCCACAATTTTTTTTATTTTTCTTAAATTGTGATATACTCGTACTGATATATGGCCATGTGGTGACGGATTAAGAATACAAGTGTCACCACCCCATCTGCTCTCTAGGGTGCTGTATAAGCCAGTTAGAGGATATTGTACACTGATCACGCCCTTTATGAGAGACGGAAAACTCGAAACTAAACCCTACGCCAACATGCCTGATCAGCGCGGCCTAGTAGGACATAATCCCTCCCAAAGTGGAGAAGGTCTGTGCCCAACAGTGGGACGTTAAAGGGCAGAAGAGAGAGAAAGAGAGACTGATACCACTCATCTCTCAATCTCGTTTGTACATAGGCATCATTATCATCATACCGTCACGCCTTTTTTCCTTTGTACATATTGTAGCTGTTATATATTTTCCACTAAGAAAACTTTCAACTAAGTTAAAAACAAACTTAAATACGACGTTTGTATAAAAAAGATTAGCATATTTCTTTAACGTTTTCGAAAATAGGGACGCATCAAACAGCATCGGGGTCAGTGAAATAAAGCGAATACTCAATAAAAGTAAATCGACGGGTCCGACCTGGAGCCTCTCTACGTGACGGATTACATCAAACGTTATTCGTTTTAGCAAATTCCTGTTCGTGTTGTGGTACATTCAAGGATTCAGATATCGAACAGTTTGATAAATATAATTTATAAGCGGATTTATTATTATTTATTACAAATCTGCTATTAGGTACGTAGAGGAATCTGTTTGGGAAAAACATAAGTAGGTACACTATCGTAGCAGCAATATCTTTATTTTGGCATACACTTTATATTAATCTAACTGTAACACGCGACTTCCTACCCGTGAAATTTAAAAAAATGTTACCCGATTTTGCAACACTTTTAACTGATTCTTCGTTCCAATAGGACGAAGCGTTATGTTCTATAGCCTTTATAGCCTTCCTCAATAAATGGACTATCCAAAAAGAAAAAAGAATTCAATTCTAACCGGTACTTCCTAAGATTAGCGCGTAAAAACGAACAAACAAAAAACCTCTACCAGCTTTATAATATTGGTATAGATACATAAATACCAAATTCAATCGTCAAAATCTAACATAACCAACATGAAAATTAAAAGTAAGAGTTCTAATGTCTACTTATGTAGTGCTAGTATTCATTTGTTGAATAATTTACTTTACAATAATAGTTACATACATATATAAAATAACGCTATTCAGATAATTTCATACGAATATAACAGGTAACAGAACTGAAACTGCTGTTTACGCTTACCACGTAACTTCCAGGAGCGAGGTTTATACGATGCGTTTAAGTCCTTCCAAACAATATTAAAGCCCCGATAAACTTAAAAACAAGTTTAATCCCGCTCGCCGCGCTCTCCGTACCTTTATCCCGACAATCTGCCTGCATTGCCGTTAAATTAGTATACTTTAGCGGTTCTCAGGTGTTCTTTTATTTACTTTATTGTGCCATATTGTTCCCCATGAATCGGTTTTTTGCATACAATTTAAGTGTTATTAAAATGGTGATATTTGTACAGCAAAACATTCGGAATTAAAAAGTATTGCATAAATAAAGATATAGAGACTTGACAAAGTAGGTATATCTTCTATTTTATCACATACATACAAAGTATGTATATCTTTATTTATTTATTTTATTTATTTAAAAGATTATACACCAGGAAACCATAGTAAATACAGACATAAGAAAAGTAGTGTAGGGATCCACATATTTCTAAAAGAAATCTCTACCTGTAGTCCCGCGAGAGGAGATTGTGAAAAAAAGATTGACCATGGGTGTGTAGTGTAGGGTGACAGATATACGGTGAACTATTTAAGTTAAAATAAATTTATACTAAATACATAAACATACATAGATCCTTAACAAGCCTACATAATATATACAATAAATACACAGTACATAAATATATATATCGACCAATAATAATAATACATAAAACATACACATACAATACATACAAACCTATAAAAGCACACAATACAAACATACTAGTTGAACAACACAATACGATGACACAATTACGAGATTGTTGATAAGTAATGTTGACGGGTCTTCAGTTTGAATGTAGAAACGGAACGGGACTCTCTAATGTGGGACGGTAGTGAATTCCACAATCTGACTGCATGTATAGTAAAGGAGTAGGAGAAAAAGTCAGTTTTGTGAGCAGAGTATTTGAGTAGTGTGCGAAGGTTTGTCCTAGCATCGGAAGAATGAGCGAAAGAGAAACGCTCACGTAGATAAGAGGGAGAAGCAGGATTGTGAAGAATATTATAGAGAATGCATAGAATTCGAGTGTTCCTACGTAGTCGTATAGGGAGCCATTTCAGTTTTTTGCGATAGTGAGAAACATGATCATATTTTCTAAGATTAAAAATAAACCGAATGCATAAATTCTGTAATCTCTCGAGTCTGTCCAGTAGTTCCTCATTGGCGTCCAGGTAAGAAGCGTCCGCATAATCAATTATTGGTTGGATAAGTGTTTGAGCAAGGTTGATTTTAACTTTCGTAGGTAAGAAATTCTGTAGGCATTTTAGCGAATGGAAAGCATAGTGAACCTTCTTACTTACCTCCTTGACATGTTCATGCCATGAAAGGGTACTATCCATCATGATACCCAGATTCTTAACGGAATCGCAAAAGGGGATAATATTACCAGATAGGCAAATAGGGTGTAGAGAGGTGACGTCAACTCTGCCACGAAAGTGTTTACTTCCTATGACAATGGCTTGGGACTTTTTAGGGTTGATATGTAGACCATATGCTCTAGCCCAATCATTTAACCGATTTAGGTCGTTGTTCATGTCAGATATAGCAGTGTTGATTTCAGCTTCAGATGAATGCAGGTACAGCTGAAGGTCGTCAGCATAGAGGTGAAGATGAGAAGAAATGTGCGGAGTTACAGAGTTAATGAAAATAGAGAAAAGGAGAGGCGAAAGAATACTACCCTGAGGGACACCTGCGGAAAGATCATACCAATCGGAGGAAGCATCATCAAGGCATACACGCTGTGATCTTCCTCGTAGATAGGAATCGAACCAAGATAGAGCTGAAGTGGAGAAATTAAGGGATTTAAGTAGACCTAGCAAGATATCGAAGTCAACGGAGTTGAAAGCACTGCTGAAGTCAAGCAAAACCAGGATAGTAAGTTGCTTATTTTCCATAGCCCAGCGGATGTCATCTGTTACCTTAACAAGTGCGGTCACAGTGCTATGGCCTGCTCGAAAACCTGACTGAAAGGGGCTGAGTAAGTTGTATTCAGATAAGAAAGAAGAGACCTGTCGATGAATAATGTGTTCAAGAACTTTAGAGAGGAAGGGGAGAATAGAGATAGGTCTAAATTGAGACGGTGAGGTAGGATTTGTAGTTTTAGGTAAAGGGATGACACGAGCTTGTTTCCAAGAATCTGGAAATGAGTTGCAAGAAATAGAGAAGTTGAGAATGTAGGTGAGAATAGAAAGTATTTCGGGGAGGATAAGCTTAATCATACAGGCGCAAATGTTGTCATTTCCAGTCGCTGAGGAAGAAATAGAAGCGATAGACTTTTCGACTTCTGTATCAGATACTGTAGTTAAAGTGAAAGACGGTATCTGCGGGACAGGTAATTCTGATATAGATAAAAGAGATCGTGATTTAGTGAGACTATCAAGTAGTAAAGGTGGTTCCGAGAAATGTTTATTTAAAGTGTTTAGATCTAAACTAGTGTTATTAATAGTTGTGAGTTTTCCGATACCAACTGATCTCAAAAATCTCCAAACGTCAGAGGAGTTGCGATTGTACAAATGCTCATGAAAGTGCTGTCTTTTCGCGTCTCTGCACATCCTGTTACAACGATTGCGCAGCATTTTGAAAGCAAGGTGATTGCGTTCTGTCGGGCAGCGTTTGAACCTTCGTTTAGCCCTATCCCTAAGACCCATAAAGTGTGTTATGTTTTGAGTTAGCCAAGGAGCAGGATTCCTCTTAACTTTGACTCGTCGGATCGGGGCGTGTTGCTCATACAGGCTGGTTATCTTCTCGTTGAAAGAATCGGTCATACCATCAATGTCATTTGATTTAAAAACGCATGACCAGTCTATATTGCTTGCGTCAAGCCGTAGTGCCTCTAGGTTAATGTCCTTGAAGTTTCTTAGAAAACGAAATTGCGGCTTCCGCTTAGGGGGACGAGCGTGATAAGACAGTCTTTTCAATCAATCTTTTCAATAGTCAATCTTTTATTTAAACGTACACACAAGTTTTTGTAAATGTATTTTATTTTAAAATATATTAGGTACTTTTTCTAAAACTTCCTTGTTATCAAAAGTGCATAAACATTTAAAACATTCTGTAAAACTTTTACCTACAGTTCATAAAAAAACTTGCGAATTCTTAGAACTTCGTTTGCAAAAGAATCTCAAAGACTTTATTAATGAAAGCATTTTTGATTTCACTTATTGTGCGCTTGTAAGAAATGTTATGAAATTGAGAATTTTATCGAAGGACATCATTTCAAAACTATGTTTACGTGAATCACTTTTAACTGTATTTTGTGTGCAATTTTCAGTCCCTACTCCCTACTGGTTAACAAATCTAATATGTGCGCGACTCATTTATTCAAATAACTAGCTAATGCCCGCAGTTTCCCTCAAGTTTATACTTATTGAGCTCCCTCAATATACACCAAACCCTAACAAATTATACACAAAAGCCATCCTCTTGAACCACACTATCTATTAAAAAGAACCGCATCAAAATCCGTTGCGTAGTTTTGAAGACTTAAGCTTACACAGGGACATACATACACAAATAACGAAAGACCAATTAAAAAAAAAATATTTTTTTCGCAAATAGACGCGTATAAAGACGCGGTGTAGAACTTAACACAAATATACGTATATCCGAATAAAGTGGTTTTACATATTTAAATAAATGAGCCGGGCAAGTGTTAAAAATATTATGTGAATTTTGCGTTTCAACTTTCAGTTTTTTATCACTATATTAAAATTAACTAGTTTGTTGACAAGATTCGAAGTGGTGCTTTTATTGCTCAGGCATAGGTATGTTTACATGCTTACGTGTGCTATTTTATGCAGACAAAATATACCGCAAAGTGCACTTGTGTACCTATATTTTAAACTACCAGTATTATTTGACACCGTCATGTCGTGTTTGTTCATTAAGTTTTTTAGATAAATAACTTGCAATGATAGTTTACTTTTTAAAATATAAAACCTGCTTTCTACATAATAAAATAATTTCCTTAGTTCAAAAACTAAAAAACACACTTGAAACTCCTGAATATTTCTTTTTCATTATTGCATTGTCATCGATCCTTAATGTGTATGTGCAATACTTCAGATCAATCCGACTAGGTGGCTGAATATTACTTTCAAGATTCCGGTACATAGATTAGTACGTTTATAGATAGGTACCGCACAAATAATGGCGTGTTAAAATAAAAACAAAAACAAATTTCCAAATTTGCCTATTTCATTCGTATAAGTTATCGTCTGCCGAATTGTGACAACATTATTGATCACAATACGTGACAGAAACATTCTCGGATTTATGGTAACGTTAGAGAGAAATGTATGCATTGAATGTTTAAGCGAGTTTGCTTGTTTTCTGTCATAATATTAGTCGAAGCCTTGGCATGGTCGAAGCTGATTCGATAAATTTAAAAATAGGATAAACAAATGTTTGAATTATTCTGAAAAAGGTATATATACATTTATGAACGCTTGCAACATTGTTAGTTCTAGGAATATTATATTTTTCAAATTAATAGTTAGCGTAAATAAAACTACTTTTTACGGATTTAGACGCGTATATTTGTTTTAATTTTAGCCCGACGTTTCGGAGACTTTGCAGTCACCATGGTCACAAGTAGTTTTATTTATGCAAATGAGTCGCGCAAGTGATAGAAAATATTATAATGGTTAGCGTTTATTTTTGAAGTTACTCACTAAATAACAAAGTCTTACATTGTTTGCTCAATTAAATAACTATTTATTGGCAATCTGTCTGAAACCTTAATCAGAGTAATAAACTTAAAAACAGATAGCATTTAGTTGCGTTGTGGTTATCGACTGTAAATATTCATGTTCCCTCGTCTGTCTTTGACATTCACGGCGTCCTTAATGGCTCGTTAATTCGAACGTCGGTAAACATTTATATAGACCTGTTTTACTGTCGTACATAAATAGGGATTATATATGTCTATTGTTTCAATTTCAACATGCAAATAGAAAAGACCAGATTCTTGATGAAAAACATTTCTATCAAATATATTATATGCTTTTTTACCAACTGAATGATCGTCTTCTGAATTTTAATAACCGACTTCTTATAAGGAAGAAGTTCGCAATTCGTCTGTATGTTTTGTATTTTTTTTATGTCTGTTATATCATAACTAGAGATGAAACGGATAGTAGTTTGGCCGGATACCGGATATTCGGCAAGCTACTAGGCCGGAGCGCCGGATATCCGGCTGCCGGATATTCGGCCTTTTATTGCGTTGACGCAATCAGTTTGATTTGAATATTGGCGCGGTGAACGAGATCGGAAATATTCAGGCGCATTCGGGTCGCACGTAAGATCGGGTCGACTCGGGGGCGTTCGAGTGTTATCGCGCGTGTGAGTTTGTGTTTGTTTCTCAGTTTGTTTGTTGTTTATTTCATTGTTTATCACTTGTCGTCGTGATTTTATGTTTGAATTCTGATAGATTAACAAGAAATGTCATCATCAAAAACACGATCGCCAATTTGGCAATATTTTGATTTAAATTAATAAAACAAACATTTTTGATGTGCGATTATAAAAATAAACGGTATCCATAACCAATTGGAGTATGATTTGCCGTGTGTAAAATAATGAGGTTATTTAAAATTTTACTATCCGGTATCCGGCCGGATACTGTATTACTATCCGGTATCCGGCCGGATAGTGAAAACAAGGCCGGATAGGCCGGATACCGGATAGTTACTGGATATCCGTTTCACCTCTAATCATAACTTTTAATTGGACGAAGCGATTTTGATGATTCTTTTTTTATTTGAAAGCTGTTGGTTCCCGTTTGGTCCCATTGGCACCAGGTCAGCATCTGATGGTTATCTCCTGAGTAATTGAGGAAAACCCTCAAATCTCAAAAGCACAAAAAGTCAGTTGAACTTTTGTCTTAAAAATACTCAGTTATCTACAAAGAATATAATGACTCGCAGCGTAGTCCATATGGCAGTACTGTAGGCCAACTTCTGTTTTAAGTGATTTTGCTTGTGGTATTTTCATTTCTCTTTCAAAATAACGAACCAAAAGTTAGTAGATAGTATTTTTTTCTTCACAAAAACCAAAAAGTCACCTCGCTTCAACGTGTTTATCACTGTAATATTAGGTTAAGCATGTATATGTTGAAAAAATAATATTCCTGAGACTAAATTCCCCTTGTATTCCCTTCAGATACCACATAATAGTCTATGTAAAGGCTTCTGTTACATTTGAAAGCGCATTTAAAGGATTTATTTGTTCCACGTAAACGACACGTGAAAGCACTTATCTATAAGGCGATGCTTTTGTTTCCAACGAATTTCACGTGATGTTTCCTGTAATATCTGGGTCACTGTTTTAACATACTATACCATAAGAAAACAATAATCGTGGTTTTATGTCGATTTCTGTTTTAAAAGTTTTTAGTCGGCTTAATACAGCCTTTATTATATTTATTGACTGGAATTTTCACTAAACTGAAGTAAAACAGAATGTATTAATAGATTAATAATATTAAACAATCGATCGAAAAATCGACTAAACAAAAGTCGATTTGTTAAATCTTTATCTTTACTTATTATAAAATAACACAGTCGTATTTTTTGTATGTAGGTCCCAATGACTTTTATTTTAAAAAATACGCAACGGTTTCTGATGCGGCTTTTTATAGGATAGGGTGGTTTAAGACAATGATTTTTGTATATAATTTTGTTAAGGTTTGATTTCTAAATCCCACGCGTACGAAGTTGCGGGCAACAGCTATTTTATTTATATATTAAATACAACATATTGAAAACCAAAAAGATCTATTGTTGCTTTGTGAGATAATATAGGCTAGAGAGAGAGAGAGAGACAGAATATAGATAATTAACCCAAGAAGACAAACTTATCCAAAAAATATTCTTGATAAGTAGTGTTAAACTTAGGTACTTATATTAAGATACTAACTATATAACACTCAGGTACTTATGAGGCGTTTGTACCTCATTGATTTAATCGTTTTCGGACTCTCTCTCTCTCCAGCCCATTTACGTGCCACTGTTGGGCACCGGCCTCCTTCACTTTGGGAGGGATTGTGGTCTACTGTGCCACGCTGATCAGGCGTGTTGGCACAAAGTTTATTTTCGAGTTTTCCGTCTCTCACAGAGGATCTTATCTGTGTGCAATATCCCTTAGCTGACTTTTACAGCACCCTTGGGAGGAGATGGGACGGTGACACTTGTATTCTTAATACGTCACTACTCGGACGGAGACTCATATGTCTGAAATGAATTTAACAAGATAGTGTCACACCAAACTTTAAGTTACATCTGCTTCCATCGATCCATCACTGTCATTTGAAGCTATGTTCTAAGGAACCCTTTCTCAACTCCATGTGCAATATTTATAAAAGAAATTTTGTATCTTCCTTTTGATCTAGTCTTATGTACCTAGTTCTGAAGTTAATTGTCATCTTTACAATGGTATCAATTCTACGTGCACAACTAAACTTAACTTATCTAAAAAAGGAAAATAACTATGGCGTAGTTTAATTGATAGGCTATTCCGTTGTACACAATTTTATTAATTAAAACCATTAGTCTATAATATACATATTTTCCAATAAAAAAGTTATGTTAACATTGCCGAATTGTGTTATCGACACTATCAATTTTCATTTTTCAGTTAAGTTTAGTTGTGCATGTAGAATCGGTACCAATGTAATGTTTAACTGAGAGCTTTAGGCGTAATTTATAAAAGGTTGGTCAATGTAAAAGATATCTAGTTGCAGGTTTTAATTATACTGTTGACTGTTTCAGCAACATTTTACGAATTATGTAGAAAATCAACTACTTATGTGAACTCGTATAAATCAGAAATTACTTAGTGCAAAAGTATGTCTATTATCCATTTGACTGATAGTAGTCGATTGAGTTGCTCGTCCCAAAAATCCAATATCTACGGACTCTGTAAAATATACTTCGAGAGTCAAATCTATTGAGGCGAATTTGTCTAAAAGAATTTAGGTAAATTTGTCATTCCAAAACTTCGCTTTTTACGTCAAGGGATTTGCTTGCGGATAATTTGGAAATGAAGGCGAGAAAGCTGTTCAAAAGTGTGCCTTATTCTGTATTTTTTGTTTTGTAAGTGAATAATTAGGCGTGAATTCTATAACACTTTATAACTTATTTCCTGCATGTTTGAATACACGTACTATCGAGTCAAGACTACCATTAAATTCAGTTTAATCAATAAACGCAGGTCGTTGTCGGGTTAAGAGGATACCAAAATAGCTTCGTGCATTTTTCTACGTACGAAGTTTTCATTGTTTCTTTAGATTGAATGGCTAGAGCTCTAATTTTTAGACGTAAAGCGTGTAAAAATTAGAGCTCTAGCCATTCAGCTTCACTTGTTGCTTCTATTGCTTCACTTGTATGTTTGTTTGTATGTTTATTTGTATGTTTGTAACCAACTCCTTTGGACGCTATTTTGACCCACTTTAAACGGTCAGATTCTATTCAAATTTTGCACACCTGTCAAAGACCGATGACAATGCAATAATTCGATTAAAATATACGATTATCCTGGTTAGATTCGCCAGGATTCATTAATATTTTCTTTTTTTTTTTTTAGTTGGGTTTTCTATATAAAGCGTGTTTTTTAGTTTTTTTAAACTATTTTAGTTAAGTTGCGCACGTAGAATTGGTACTTTTGTATATCTATGGTTATACTACATCTGTGTTTTTTTGTTTATGACTTTTTTAATTTTTTTTTGGTTACGACTTGTTTTTTATTAAGTATATGTTTTTTCAATATATGATCTAGGATCGCATAAACTCAGAAACGCGATTGAAAAAAGTTTTCTCGATAGAAAATCTTAGCGAAACAACCTCTCTCATTTTTTATTTTTTTCATTTGTCGGTCTATTATCGCGTATTAACTAATGAAATAACTTTAAAAACATAAGTAACTATTATATATAGAAACACGTAAATTAGAATTAAAATATATTTAGTAGATTTAAATGATGAGTAAACAAAAAAAATATCCCTAATTCTTCATTTTCTATACCTACTAGCTGTGTTAATATGTACATGTCGACGATAATATTGATGTAGGCCCTTAATAACTTTCAGAATAATTAATATTATAACCATTTATTTCAAACAAGCTAAAATGAACTACAAAACAAAATAGAGATAGACAAAAGACTTATATGGTGGTATTCATATAAAAGTAGCTACTTTTAGACATTTCTTATATAAAGTGATTTATTAATTTTGCAATTGACACGCTATGCTTTTACTTAATAAATTGAATTATGGTGGAAAAAGTGATTACCGCAAGCGGGACAAGATTTCTTATGCAACGTGTTGCAGAAAGGTGTAGTCATAATTTAAAGTTGCATTAGATAAACCTTAAATATTATAAATATTACAGTTACACATAGAAAAATACAGTTGGTATGTTTTTTGTTGTTTATAGCCTACTATTAAATAACAGTAAAACTCGCATTGAGATACAATGCGAGTTTTAACATAGTGCGATGTTTTTTTCGTACAATCTATTGAGCGGTTTGATTTGTATTGGTTATCATTTTTTCCATTATAATTTAGTTTATTTAGTAAAAGCATAGCGAGTCAATCGCAAAATATTAATAAATTAAAACAGTAGTTATTTAATAGTAGGCTATAAATTGATGCGCTCCTAGTAAGGAGCGCATCAATTATGAGATGTTTACGGTTTATTGAATGCGATTGAACCTTACGATAAAAGATGACCTCATAGTAGTGTTGTATTTAAAGAAGATCGATTAATTTAATAAATTAATTAAACTTTTATGAACACATAAAAGTCATAATATAACTAGTATTTGTAATTTCATCCATGTCTAGTGCCTAGTCACCGACCATATGTAACGATGGTCAAATATGACTACACCTTTCTGAAACACGTTGTATAATTCAAAATATTAAATCGAAACAATAGAATACAATATCTTGATACTTGTATAGATTCAGTAGGAGGTATAACCAGAAAAGCTTTATAAAAGTTTAAATGGCTTAAACATGAGCTCAACCGCATATCAAAGTTACAAGACAAACTCATTGTCTTTCGACAAACGTGGCCAATGCAACTTTCAATGGAGTCGACTATAATAAACTTTCTGATTCGACTTATACTTAGAAAGTTTAAGAAGATACTTCAGCTGTTGGTAGATAAATATTCACTTGTAGCCGCACACGTATAGACCTGGAAAACAATGGGGTGCCGTGATTTCAACCAAACATTCTACCGAGAAACTTTCATGAGGACATTACAAATAACTTAGTTTGTTGAACAGGTTTTGACAGTAAATGTATTTCTTAATTATGTTTTTCTTTATTTATTATAAAAAAAAGTCGTTATTTTTTATTATGTGAGCTTCTTATATTTTAAGAAATACGCAACGGATTTTGATTCTGTTTATTTAATAGATAGAGTGGTATAAGAGGATCGAGTTTTTGCATAATTTGTTAAGAGGGTACTGTACTCCTCATTTAGGTATTTGCCTTAGGTATTGCTATCCCTATTTCCGAGCGCCGCGCTGAAAGGGACAAACATAGATGAAGCGGATTTTACCTACAAATTCTTTGAAATAAGACGTTTCGTACTTCCGATTTTTTTTTGCGAAAGTTAAACCGAATTTAATAGTTTTTGCGTTATATTATAAATAAAGAGTATATCTATGCTTCTATCACTTTCTTTTGTGGTAAAATTTTACCAAATTTGTGTGATAGACGCTGCAACTTTATCTAAAGAAAACCGAAAAAAGTGGGTTTTTCGGGTCGTCATATTTCTTTTAGTTATTATGTTTTGAAAAAAAGAAAGTGATAGAAGCATAGATATACTCTTTATCTATAATATAACGCAAAACTATGAAAATCGGTTTAACTTTCGCAAAGAAAAAAACGGAAGTGCGATACCCATACTTTTGTGTGGAGCATAATTTGGTATCGTGCCGTCTTAAGGTTAGTATCTAATTTATACGCGTACAAAGTTGCCAGCGACACCTATATATATACTAAAACTAGCTGACCCGGCAAACGTTGTTTTGCCATACTAAAAAATAGATGTTGGCCGATTCTCAGACCTAGAGGATATGTACACAAAATTTCAGGAAAATCGGTCGAGCCGTTTCGGAGGAGTACGGTAACTAACACTGTGACACGTGAATTTTATATATAAGACTAGCTGACCCGGCAAACGTTGTTTTGCCATACTAAAAAAAAGATATGAAAAATAGATGTTGGCCGATTCTCAGACCTACTGAATATGCATGTAAAATTTCATAAAAATCGGTCAAGCCGTTTCGGAGGAGTACGGTAACTAACACTGGGACACGTGAATTTTATATATAAGATTATAAAGCTGAAGAATGTGTTTGTTTGAATGTGCTATCACGGCAACTACTGGTCCGGGTTAAAAAATTCTTTCATTGTTATAAATTGGATGTAATTAATTTAGAACCTAGTTCTTTTACAGATTTGCTGTAGAATTGACGTCCTTTCACGTTTGTTACAATTTTTTTTCTAATCTAATTGTCTTCGATAGATACTCGTCACATATGTATGTATCATAATGTATATTTCATGTATGATTTATATTCACGGTAATATAAAGAAATAAATATAAATAAATGTAGACCCTGTATGCCACGCCGACAGTAAATTTCAGTTTATTTAATGGATATTCATTTACTTTAATTAATTTACTTATGGTCTTATTCATAATGACTTATCGGAGGTTGAAACGGAGATTTTATCGGAGAGATAATAAACGTTTTATCGTAAAAAGACTATTATGAACAACAAGTTTTGACAATTTTCGCGAACCCATTTTAGCGAACTTTTAAACCTCCGATAAGTCATTATACGTGTTATATTTGACCATCGTTACACATGGCCGGTGACTAGGCACTAGGCATGGATGAAATTACAAATACTAGTTATTTTATTATTATGACTTTCAAATGTATTTTTCTATGTGTAACTGTAATATTTATAATATTTAAGGCCTATCTAATGCAACTTTAAATTATGACTACACCTTTCTGCAACACGTTGTATATATATACATAGTCTATACCTACTGTCAAGATAACAGTTGCAATCGATAAAAACTGAAACCAAGCCAATATATCTGTTTTCAATACTACAACGAACGAACTAGTTAAACTCGCACGCGAAGTTGTTAAACTGGGAATTTCTATTTACAGTTCGGAATAAATAGTGAAAAAGGTTTAATAAATAATTATTAAGATAGTTATTAGTCTCTATTTATAAATAGTCTTATAGTGCTTACATGGTTTTCCTTGGCTCCATGGGCAGAAGTAACAAAATCTTCTTCATCCCTTTTAAATTAATAAATTAATATCGATAAAATAAAAGCTTATTTTTTTTACAATAATTTTAGTCAATTTTGAAATTAAATTACTTGTGGTTTGACGCGCGTGAAAATGTCGCTTCTTTTATAACTAAGACATAAACTAACAAACTGCGTTTCCTTAACTTCCGCAGAGATAAAAGTTTTATCTCCGCCGAAGTTAAGGAAACACCTTTATCCTTCACGTTCGGAGCTTCTGCCAATAATAAGAAACATTAAAGCCGGTCATCCGGGACAATCTCCGTGATTACTGTTATAATACTCAATATCAGGCGTCAATATTTAAAAAAAAAACACTGAAAGAAAATTCAAGTATTTTACAGATATAATCACAGATTACTGAGTGTATACAACATTGGTTATTTGTTTGAAATGAAATTCAATTTATATATTTGTCGATTGTTCTTCTCTTCTTCTTCTTCTCCAGCCCATTTACGTCCCACTGTTGGGCACGGGCCTCCTCCACTTTTGGAGGGATTGTGGTCTACTGTGCCGCGCTGACCAGGCGTGTTGGCACAGGGTTTATTTTCGAGTTTTCCGTCTCTCACAGAAGATGTTATCTGTGTGCAATATCCCTTAGCTGACTTTTACAGCATCCTTGGGAGGAGATGGGGTGGTGGGACAATCATTTGTGTGATATCCATAAATGTCATACAAATGTTTGTACTGCGTCTGGGTGTTTTCTATGTATTTACAAAAAAAAAGTAGTATAATGTAGTCTATCCGTATCTGGTTCCCATAATACAAGCATAGAAATATAGCTTACTTTGAGACCAGAGGACGTTGTGTGAAATGTCCTGAATATTTATATTTATCTTTGATGCTTTGTGGAAATAATACCTACCTACTTCAGATTTAAACCTAGGTCAAGTGTAAGTTATTACTAAACTATCCTAGCGATAACAAAATAGACACAGTAAATAATAAAATATGAGATTACTAGCACATATAATGTTTGTTGTAAAGTAATATACATTCATATTTATTACCTAGTTGCCTATTTTGTTACTTATCTATACATGGTACAGATATTTATCATAGATTCATTGTAGAGGATTATTGTACTAATGTTTCTAGTATATACATTTAGCTTCGTTCATATCTATCTATCTAGTAATCTACTCGTATGTATGAATAATAAATAAATAAATATCTAAGTAACGGAATTTTTGAGAGTGATTTCTACCTATTTCACCTATCAAGTACCGATGACAATGCAATAATCAAATAAATTTAAATATTCAAAAAAATGCCCGATAATTTCTACTACGCCATATCCATTCTGGGTCGTACCGAATAGTTTGACATTAATGGGTTAAAAAGAAAAGAATAGTGATCAAGTACGAGCTGAACTTGCACACGAAGGGTGCCGTAATGATATTATCATATATTCGTTATATTCCCGACTTTAAATAACGAGACAAAGGCAGGAGAATGATGATGACGATAGACATAAACTGTAAAATTTTCAGCTCTCTAGCTATCACCTATCCAGAGATACACCCTAGTGAGAGACAGACGGACGGACAGACAGCGAACTCTCAGTAATAGGGTTCACCTTTTGGTACGGAACCCTACAAACAAACCAACAAAACATTTATTTGTTAAAAATGGGTGATACAAAGTTGTCAAAATACATACATAGTTAGTTCATTCCATAGTCTACCAGAAGCTGGTGTACAGATATTTATTCATTTACCTAATTAACATTACATTTATTTAGATAGGTACTTGTCCGTGTGGTGACGGATTAAGAATACAAGTGTCACCACCCCTTTTCTTCCCAGGGTGCTGTAAAAGTCAGCTAAGGATTTAGTACACAAATAACAACCTCTGTGAGAGACGGAAAATTCTATTTAAACCCTGTGCCAACACGCCTGATCAGCGCGGCACAGAAGACTATAATCCCTCCCAAAGTGGAGGAGGCCCGTGCCCAACAGTGAGACACTAATGGGCTGGAGAGAGAGAGAGAGAGAGATAGGTGCTTATATTAATCTAGCCTAAAAAGAAGAATGAAAATTAACGTGACTGAAGCTGTGAAGCACAGTTATTCTATATGGAAAGGTAAACACTACTAATATTAGCATTTAAACTGTCTTTGTGAAGAACTTTTTTCATTAAAATCTGGTTTGGTACGAAAGTAAGGAACCTATTGCATAAAAGATCATGGCTATTTTTCTTTCATAGCTTATGTAAACTAGTTTCAAGAAACTTAATTTAACCACAGGATTTTTGTAGGATTCTTAATGGAACTTAAAATCTCCATATCAAATAATTACAAATTATAAAACAAAGTCGTCATTTTTGTATGTATGTTCCTGTCTGATTTGTTTAATAATAAGGGAATTGTCATGACCATACCAACTTAGTTTTTAAGTTCTCTGTAAAATTCCTTGTGGTGTACAATAACAAATATTTATTCATTCATTCTTTCTTCTTTAGAACGAGACAAAGAAGTTGACACTTTTGCTGTTGAGAATAAAAATTTCTGATGACATAAATTTAAAAAAAAACATTGACTTGCTGTTGCCCGCGACTTTGTGCGCATCGAAATTAGTAAATATTACTCGTATTTAAAACATTTTTCACGAATGCTTTGCTCCCATTAGTCGCAGCGTTATGTTATATCTACACTAATATTATAAAGCTGAAGAGTTTGTTTGTTTCTTTGTTTGTTTGTTTAAACGCGCTAGTCCTCGATAAATGTACTATCTAAAACTGATAGAATTTTTCTAATCTGATCAAAGGTTTCTGTGATTAGCGCGTTTAAACAAACAAACTCTTTAGGTTTATCATATTAAGTATAAATTCAACTTCTGGCGTCTTTAACTCGATATAATTAGACATCACAGACAGATGTTATTAAAGGGTGTAAACTAACAATACCGTGTATTGATCAGATCCATGATTACGTTATAACCTCGAGAAACGCCGCCGCCTCTATCTATCTATAAACAGTGTAATTAGGAGGTACTTACCCATATCTACACGCTCCCATTGTATTACGTTTAATTACAGTGTTCACATTATTACAACAAATTTGTACAAGAAGACTAACATTAATTAACGTATGTTAAGTTAACTGTGATAATGTAGTGAAAATTTTATTTTCATGTTGTTCTTTTGTAATTATATTTTTTCTTTTTATAGTATTTTATTATTGAATATTGACTTGGGTATTGAGGTATTTTTATAATTGTCTAGTGGGAACGAATTAAGAATAGACTGGTAAATTATTGATAACTAACCTCGCGTATAGCTGTAATAGACAGTTGAAAGAAAATCAAAGCCAAATGCTTTTCTTCTTCTCCAGCCCATTTACGTCCCACTGTTGAGCACGGGCCTACTCAAGTTTGGGAGGGATTATGGTCTACTGTGCCGCCGTGACCAGGTGTATTGGCACAGGGTTTCTTTTCGAGTTTTCCGTCTCTCACAGAAGATGTTATCTCTGTGCAATATCCCTTAGCTGACTTTTACAGCACCCTTGGGAGGAGATGGGGTGATCACCACACGGAGGATAGCAAGATTCAAAAGATGTAAAGAACAAATAAACTTCAGTTTTATAGCAGAACCCCATTAAGGACAAGCAGACAGGCAGTTGCAATCGAATAAAATATATGAATATTAAAAAAACTTTATTAAAAGTTGACAGCAATGGTATAATATTTAGTTATCATCAATTAATAAATATGTAGAACAACGATCAGTTATCAATACTTCTCTTCAATATTCCTGTCTCCGATTACAATCTATTCAAATATACGTAGGTAACTATTTAAAGTACCGATAGGCAGTATATGCATAGGAACATGATGTAGATTGCCATAATACAACTATCAATATTTTGGCTTCTTGATCAGTCAATCCAGCAATCTATATTCGCACGTCACTCAAAGTTTATCGAGCAGTATCGGCTAAGGCCCAAAGATTAGGTACATAGCTATAACTAATTTATGACATATTGGATAGTTTATTCAGCGTACCCTATTGTTTAATATGGGTACACAACTTATACATTTAGTACTTAGCTAACTTTATTATAACTTTAAACTATACTAGTAGAATCGACACCCGATATAGGAAGATTGATTGCCTAGTCACGCCTAATTTGAAATTATAAAGTTAAGAAAAATACTCGTTTAATTTATAACGTATAGTTAATGCCTGCGATTGCCCTCGCCTTTATAGTTATCGCCCTTGGTGTTTAGTGTGATTATAATACAGCCTACGAGTATGTGTTATTCTCATTTGTAACCGACTGCCAATAACTTCGCACGCGTGGAGTTTAGAAACCAAACCAAATTATACAAAAAGGCATCCTCTTGAACCACTCTATCTATTAAAAGAAATCGCAAAATATAAGCACACATAGGGACATACAAACAAAAATGTCGACTTTGTTTTATAATAAGTAAGGACAAGGAAAGGAAACAGCAGTTAGGTATCCTAACTTTATTAAAATTCATTCAGTGCTTTAATATAGGGTGTTTGTACACGAAAGTTTGTAAGAATGTATATTTACATGATACCTATTTGTTGTTCTTTCATGCAAAAAGCGATGTTATATTTGTTGGATATAAAATTGTTCAATCGATTTTGAGCAGTTAAAATTGCTATGCTGAACTTTTTAATTTCTTCTTCGGAGAGGTTATGGCTAAATTTTATTATTTATTTAATATTCATTTTATAGTGATAATATATTTATTTATGGCATCGTCACCCAATTTATATTTTGCTATACATTTCTATTTCTACGCAGTTTCAAACGTTTACATTAATATTTTATTCACTTGAAACTACAGGGATTGATAGACAAGATATTAAAATGGAATGAAATTCTATTTTAAGTTCTAATTTATTATACTCTAGTACTTTATAATAAGAAGGTACATGAAATTGGATATGAAATTAGAGTGATTTAAAGAATATTTTAATTAATCGTTAAGGCGTACCTAAGTTTCAAAACTTCACATAAAAAACCGTCGGAAAAGGAAGATTTTCGAGCAGTGTAAATACGATCTGGTACGCTCTTGCGTTGAGATTGCTCGCACCTTTGGGACGGCTCCGCTCAGTATCTGCTCGATGCTTTGGATAGGTTGCAGCGACGCGCGATCCGCATAATCGATGACGCTGAGGTCTCTAACTGTCTGGAGCCTCTACAACTGCGTAGAGATGTTGCGGCGCTTAGCGCCATCTATAAAATTCATCAGGGCGAGTGCTCTGACGAACTTTTTTCACTAGTCCCTCCTTCTCCTTTCCATCTCCGTACCACACGCGCTGGCCTCAAATGACATCCTTTTACTGTGGCCACCATATCTTGTCGCACCAAGAAATTTGGTGACTCATTTCTTTGCCGCACCTATAACATGTGGAATTCTCTACCTGCGCACGTCTTTCCGTCTGGTTACGAAATGGGGTCTTTTAAACGAGGCGTGAAGAGGCACCTTGCGGGCCGGCAAGGCGGGGGCGGCTAGTGCATATACACTGTAGTAGCCGCCCTCGCATTTGGATTGCACTTCCACTTAACATCAGGTGGACTGCAGTCATTTGCCCAACGCTTTCGATAAACAAAAAAAAAGTCTTTAGATGCAAACAGCACTGGACAGCCTGCTGAATAGACGTAAAGAGTCTGACGGCTAGGTGAAATGAGCAGTCATACTCTTTGAGTTCTATTGCCTATTTTATACCCTAAGTCTAAGTGTAAAACCTAAATCGACTAATCAGTTCCCTGTTTACTGAAGTTATCGAAAATCGTTGGAGCAGTTTTTGAGATTTAGACTATAATATTATATACATACATTTTATATTCAAGAATTGGATTAATACCTACTTTTCGCTCATAAATCTATATTATCTATATTAACATTAAAGAGCTGAAGAGTTTGTTTGTTTATTAGTTGGAACGCGCTAATCACAGGAATATCTTGAACTTTTTAAATTCTTTCAAAATTTGATAAAAAAATTAAAATTATCGTGGAAGGATATATATAGGCTATATAACATTACGCAGCGACCAATAAGAGCGAAGTATTAGCAAAAATTTCCCAAATTCCACGCGTACAGAGTCGCGGGTAACGGCTAATTAATATGATAACTAAGTCCATCGTGCAAATGATTAAGCTAATAGAAGAGCATCTAATTTTACAACCAGTATTAACGTGTTCAAAACCTGTATTAAAGTTAAGTGTAGCACGTGAAAATGTACTAATCCCTATTATTTGGGCTTTATAGTGTAGGAAGGTCTAGTTGTAGTGAGCTATAGAGCTTTATGGCCGATGAAAACGTAGCCCCGCTCTAAACGCATGTAATTAGGGGATTACTTATATGACTATCATTGAAGCACTTAGTTCGGACAGGATAGTTGATGGGATAAACGTTCCACGACAAACTTACATAATAGAAATTCAATTCCATAAATAATTCAAATAAAAAAATTACTTACAATTGCAGGGCTAGCAGTGACAAACCTTTTGTTTATGCGTTATTTTTTTTCCTATACAAGTAGTGACGGAGTTTTCCTATACATGTAGAGACGGATTAAGAATACAAGCGATGGTCCCTAGGTAAAGTATCGAATTTACAAAGTTGCATTTTTTTATTATTACTGTTTTAAACTATCAATAGACGTAAGTTTATGATAGCGTTTACAAAATTTTGAAAAAGTCACTGTAGACATGTTTAGGGAGGAAAGAGTCAGCTAAGGGATTTTATAGGCACATAACATTGCTCTGTCACAGAATCTTGAAATTAAAACCTACCTAAACCTAACCTCGGGAGCTGATCAAGCTGTTCAAGTGGCAGCTGATCAACTCAGCAATAGTTAGATACAACCTGCAGTAAATAAATAATAATAATAAATAAATATTCAGAACATTTCACGCAACGTCCTCTGGTCCCAAAGTAAGCTATATTTCTATGTTTGTATTATGGGTACCAGAATACGGATAGACTACATATACTACTTTTCGTTCGTAAATACATACTTATAATACATAGAAAACACCCAGACGCAGTACAAACATTTGTATGACAATTATGGATATCACACAAATGATTGTCCCAAGCGGGAATCGAACCCGCGACCTCGTGATCGGCAGTCCATTACATAAACCACTCCACCACGAAGCCCGTCATAAATGGAGAGTGCGACCAGATAGAAGAAGAAACCTAACCTCGGCATGGCTGTGGTATTAGTAGACCAGATACCCTTCCAAAGTAGGGATGGTGTTCTGAGATCGATTAATCGAAGAATAGATCTTTTAGGCCCAAAAAATCGATTTTTAGATCAATCCTCAACCCTGAATCGATTCAGTGAATCGATACTTCACCCTCGAAAATCGAGTTCGATTTTTTAAATTAAGTCACTATCACTCCTTTTACAGATTTGATCTGATACTTATAAATAAATAGTTCTTATAGAATTGCCGGATTTTAATTATAAGAGATAGCTTCATATTTTTTATTTTGGATAAGATATACTTGAAAAATATCGATATTAATTTATGAATTTTTGCAATTAACTTGCTATGCTTTTACTAAATAAACTAAATTATAGTGGAAAAAATGATAACCATGAGCGGGACTTGAACCCACGACCTCGGAATACCGTTCCGTTGCTCTCCCATCTGAGCTATCATGGTTCCCGCATATGTTTACCAAATCTTCCACTACAACCTTCTCAATGTGAGTTAAACATCGTGCGATGTTTTGTGTACAACGCCATCTATTGAGCGGTTTGCACCAACTCGATCAATCGATCACTTAGTGTTCTTTACAGAACACAATTGGACCGAAATAATGACTGTACATGTATTTCTACATTAATTTATGAATTTTTGCAATTAACTTGCTATGCTTTTACTAAATAAACTAAATGTAAGAAAAATAATAAACTAATAATAAACTAATAATAAATATATTTAGTTTATTTAGTAAATATCGATATTTTTGAAAATAGATCGTTTGAATTAATTTCTTGAGATCTATTCTTAACAATACTCAAATTGATTCAAAATTGATTGTTTTCGAAGAGAAAACACCTTAAAAAAGCTTGATCTTGTAGACCCTTGAGATTTTTTTATAAATCGATACATTTTTATATTACGATTCGAATCAACTAAAAATCAATCTCTTCCGAAAGTAGTACTGAAAGAAAATAGATCATTTCGAAAGAAAACATATTTTTAGGAAATCGATCTTTGATTACTATTATTTTAACGATTTTTATATAAATTGGAGTGTTTTGTGAATTCAACTTGATTGAAAATCGATTTTTGGGAAAGAGGTACTCATCATATTAAAGAAAGTAGTTTTTTTTGGAAATCGATCTTTTCTGACCATCATGAGCTTTTTTGTGAATCGATACTTCAGATCTTAATTCATATAAATAAAAGTCTGTTTTTCTTTAGACTAAATCTAGTTTTTGTGAATCTATACTTCAGGCTTCAGGTATTGATTCGAATCGATTCAAAAATCGATTTTTACAGAAAGTTGTACTTATCGTTCTGATAAAAAGTAGATATTTTGAATTCGATGTTTTATAACTAATTCCAGTGTTTTGTGAATCGATTCTTAAGTTCACCATTCAAAACGATTCTTTAGAAAAGTGGTACCCATCATTTCTAAATTGTTTTTTTGAAAATCACTCTTTTATAACTAGATCGAGTGTTTTTTGAATCGATACTTCAGGTCATGATTCGAATCAGTTTGAAAATCGATTTTTACAAAAAGTTGTACCTGTCATCTTGAAAAAAAGTATTTGGAAATCGTTTTTTTATTCATCTTTTACATTTCGATGTCTTTGTAAATCGATCGCTTAAGTTGCGACTTGGATCTATTCAAAATTAATGACTTTCAGAAAAAAGATCGAAAGATCGAACTTTGGGAGATCGATCTTTTAGGCCTCGATTTTTTTGTGAATCGATTCTTTGGGTCACGATTCGAATCGATTCAAAAATCGATCTTTTTTGGAAAGAATCGCCAACCCTATTCCAAAGTCGAAAAGGGCCCGAGACCTATAGTGTGATATTACAGGGTTGATGATCCTAATCCTAATCCTAACTAATTCATAAATGTGAAAACGAGGTGCTGACACAATAAAATTTTGACGAGCTTAAGTGTTAATGTGTCGAACGAAACTATAGCGCGATTTAAAAAACCTGTACAACGCCAGTTATCCACTGTCACAGTAAACTTCTGTTTGTTAAGGTTTGATTGTTAAATTTCACGCATTCGAAGTTACTGGCAACAGCTATTATAAAATAAATTAAAAAATAAAGTAATAAAATAACTAAATAAAACGACTAAGCTCCTTATTTAAAACTAGCTATAAAGTTAAAGAAGAAAAGGGTTACGTCGATAGTCAATAAATTAAATAATCCTTTAATTTAACGACTTATGAGGTCGAAAAGGCAGTAAAACCAATAAATTATTCAATAAAATATTTAGGAGAACTGAGATTTCTCCTAATCTATATAAGATATTTTCGCAGGCAATTTCATTTTACAATAATTATTTAAAATGATGTCAAAGTTTGTCTCCATTTTTAGGGTTCCGTACCCAAAGGGTAAAAACGGGACGCTATTACTGAGACTTCGCTGTCCGTCCGTCCGTCCGTCTGTCACCAGGCTGTATCTCAAGAACGGTGATAGCTAGAGAGTTGAAATTTTCACAGATGATGTATTACTATTGCCGCTGTAACAACAAATACTAAAAATAAAATAAAATAAATATTTATTATTTATTTATTTAAAACTTCTGTACACAAAACAGGGTACAAAGGCGGTCTTAATGCCTAAGGCATTTTCTTCCAGTCAACCTAGGGTTGTGCAGACAAGGGATGTAGTAGGTGTACTCTACAAATACCATAGGTATATAATTACGTAAGGAAATATAATTTTACTGTAGGCAAAATATGGATAAGAATATGATAACATTACATATATAATATCATATATACCCATAATACACTTACATATACATACACAAATACAAAAGTCCAATGACTAAAACTACCGATATATTTATTTAAAACTTCTGTACACAAAACAGGGTACAAAGGCGGTCTTAATGCCTAAGGCATTTTCTTCCAGTCAACCTAGGGTTGTGCAGACAAGGGATGTAGTAGGTGTACTCTACAAATACCATAGGTATATAATTACGTAAGGAAATATAATTTTACTGTAGGCAAAATATGGATAAGAATATGATAACATTACATATATAATATCATATATACCCATAATACACTTACATATACATACACAAATACAAAAGTCCAATGACTAAAACTACCGATATATTTAAGGGGGGCTCCCATACAACAAACATGATTTTTTTACCGTTTCTTGCTCTCATACAGCAAACGTGATTAATTAAGTATTGTGTGTGTTGTTTGCTCATTTATTAATAACGTGCCTTATGTTGCATAGATAATGGTACGGAACCCTTCGTGCGCGAGTCCGACTCGCACTTGACCAATTTTTCGTGGTACGGCCGGGCCGATTCTTATGAAATTTTGTGTGTATAATGTGTATATTCAGTAATTTTAAGGATACATGTGATTTTATTATACCTCGGCCAAAGGAGTGGCATTAAATACAAGGGAAAGTTTAGGGAGCAGCTAGCACTTTTTAATTATTCACTCTGTTCTTTATGCCTATAATATTATCTACGATATGGCGTTATGATAACTACTTTAGTTAGATTATTACGTTATTACGGTATTTGAAATTTGTATGGCCTACATAGCTATTTAAAGGTATACAGAATATTATCAGTAACTTGTATGTGATCAATATGTTTAGATAACCTAATAGGGTTCTAGGTCATGAAAATTAACGTTTACTGCTTTGAAACAAGCATAATACATACATACAACATTACAAAGCTATAGAGTTTGTTTGTTTGTTTGAACGCGCTAATCTCGGGACCACGGTCCGATTTGAAAAATTATTTCAGTGCTGGATAGATCAATGTATTAAAGAAGGCTATATAACATCACGCTGCGACCAATTGGAAATGTGTCAATAACGAGGAAAATTTTCTAAATTTCATGCGGACGAAGTCGCAGTCAAGTTCAGAGTAATTAATACCAAGGATGATGATATAAGAAATGAAACGCTCCAATTATTTTCTTTATTCAAATTTTTATTTATTGATACTTTTGCCAGTGGACATTCAATGCATACATGGTTATAAGTATCGACATTAATAAGTCCCCATAGTTATTATACATCTGGTAATGTACGTAAAAATACACTCAACAACCTAACTTCATTATTAGATTATAATTATCTATAAAAAATTAGGCAAATAAATTTTGTAGACTGAAACATGAGTTTTCGATAGGAATAACTCCAAGCTGTGTTTATTACAACAGCTTCAAAGTATATTGCACTGCCAGTGATGTAGTAATATTGATGGCTTTACGATGGCTCAGTAGCAATCCGTCTCGTCAGTGGAGGTACAGCTTATCGAACGGTCCACACTCACGTCCAGACTCCACATGTTAGCTGAAACTAATTTACGACATCTATGACAGTTTATTGAATGGACCGTATTGTTTAGTTATTGCTACACGGCGGCTTATTCATAGGTATATTGTAGTTATCGACACCTGATACAGAATGGGTTAATTGGTTGTCCTATTAATTAATAAGCTTATCAAACCAATATTAACAATAAGTAAATCAACGTATTGTATGTACATCGAAAATGTGTAAAAATAACGAGAGACGATTCGTGCAGTTATTAGAGAAATGTACCATGTATGAATGTATTAATGAATGGTAACCTAAGTCATTAATTCCGCCATTGTATGTCTTATGTATATAAAGTTTTAATAAATAAATAAATGAAGATGTAAAATTAGAATGTACCAACGCACAATAAGTAAAAATAATATTTGTAAGTTATTCTGAGCTTTGCATAGCGGTTTTCTGTATTTATTTAATTCGAAACTAGATAGGCAAATTTGTGATGGATTATAAACATCCAAATCATACTCTAAAATTACCTTAGTAAAAATCACAATCGACAATAACATCGCAAACAACAGAAAACTCGATGTTGATAATTTTATTTACATTTCACACAATATATTTTGAAACTAAAATTTCTTTACATAGATATTATTAATAAAATTTAATATGAAATGTAACTTATTTTAAAAGTATTTTAATTAATCTCAAGTTGTTAAAAACTTATGTTTTAGCAAAGTTACGTTTTGTATGATTTTCATAACAAACTGACGAACTTTGCTTGAGACGTTGAACGTATACTATTGTTCTATTCGTAAGTAATAAATAATTCGAGCACGCTGAGCTACAAGTACAACTTACTTTATAAATAAATATAAATAATATAAATATTCATGGACATTTCACACAACGTCCTCTGGTCCCAAGCTAAGCTTATTATGCTTGTGTTATGGGTACCAGAATACGGATAGAATACATATACTACTTTTTTTTTGTAAATACATACTTATAATACATAGAAACACCCAGACGCAGGACAAACATTTGTATGACAATTAGAAAAAGAACACAAATGATTGTCCCGAGCGGGAATCGAACCCGCGACCTCTTGATCGAAATACTTAAAAACTTCAGTTTTCTTGTAAATGTACAATATTCTGTAGGTTTAATGTATATTATTGTGTCGGTATAGACAGTTACATGAAAGTTAATAAGTATAGGGATTTCGAGAAATTATGAGAAGTTTAATATTTTCTAACATTTTCTAACACTTGCGCGACTCATTCGTTTAAATAAAACCACTTTTTACGGATTTAGACGCGTATATTTGTTTTAACTTTTGGCCCGACGTTTCGGAGACTTTGCAATCACCATGGTCACGGGTGAGACTGAGCTGTAATGTGTCTTCTACGATCAGTTATTACAGGGTTTACCCACTGAAGTTTTTTGGGTATCGGCTGAGGTTTTTTTAAAAAAAATACTCTGTTATATACTATATAATAGAGTTTTTTTTTTTTTATTTATTATAATAAGATTTAGTTTTTCTTTTCCTTTCCCTCCGTCCATTTAAGAGGGATGGCTTCCCTTTGGATTTGCCAGTGTCAAAGTCCAATAATATTTAATTAATGTTTCGTTTTATGAAACGAAACATTAATTAAATATTATAATCAATTTTCAAGTTAATATGAATAGGTACAACTCAACTGTTTGCATATCAAAAGTTTTTATGAAACTTGTTCTGAACTCGACGCGAATTGTACTGAAACATGTTAACAAGCTGGCAAACAATCTGAAACTAGCAACGAATGAAATGCATCTGACATATTATGGGCATACCTACAGATATTGTAGTGCAGATACACATTACGTAAATATACCTAAAGTGTAAGTATTTTAGTATTGAAATTTTCGTGAGTTTGAGTTATTTTAAAAATATATATATTTTACCGGCTAGCACTCACTTTTATATATTTTTTGCGCGCTCGTCCTGATGGAGAGCATCGGATATACTCGAAACCTGGGTCGACATCATCGATCCTCTAAAAGTGAGTGTTAGCCGGTAACATATAAAAATTTTTAAGTGTATGTTGTGGAATGCCATATTATTAAAGTATTATATTAACAGATAAAACTTATCATTAAAAGCGAACTTTTTCTAATTATTAGCCATATCCTTCGCTTTCGTTTCGTTTATCGCATAATTTTAGCGGAATTACCATACACTATCGTGAGTTCTTGATGATGGGTACATTAATTTAATTTGGTTGCTTCTTTGTCCAGCGTTGGCTTTTTAAAAAGCGACATATTTTATATAGAACATTAACTAGTTTAGAAGCGTACGTAGCTTTTTTATTAAATTAACAGCCTAGGTTTAATAGCTACACATAAAAGAATTGATTTTGAAATTAGATAGTGATAAACTAATCACCCCAAACCTCTGCCAATCATTTCATCTTAAAATATAGTAGTATAGTTCAATTTAAAATAGGCGTAGAACATAGATAAAAAGAAAACATACCTATTATGATTAGGTACATAATAAATAAGAGGTATTTGTTTGAAGTTTTCTATTCCTTTTAAAATGACAAAAATAGCAGTTTACAATACCCTGAGCGTTGAAGTGGTCTAGGAGTAGATTTTAAGAAGATTTTCTACAATCCCAAAATGACCAAAATCGTGCCAAAAAATACTTTGCAGGTAAACTGACGCAACAGAAAAGTTATGTGAACAAAAATACAGAATACAAAGTGAACAGTTCCCATCAACACAATGAACACATTAAATCGCAGTCTCGCCTCTGTCACGCGTGTAGATACAAATGATCTGATTTATCTGCAATGCATGTCCGGCACTGTTGTTTTATTGCTACATCAATGTAATCCAGAGTACATTGCATTCATCGCCAACGTCACACATACATATATCTACAACGCAGTGTACAAAATATAAATTCCAATGAAAATACAGTTTTACGGTAAAATTCATTCAACTGTCCAATTGGTTTTATAAAAACCATTAATATTTATTGTGCGAAGTATATGCGCGACATAATTAAGTTCTGCCTCATTACTTTTGTATTTCTACTTAATTATAATTAGAACATTTTATATAACAACAAATAGTTAATAACGAAGTTTGATTTATTTACAATCACATTTTCTAGCTTTTCATTATTCCGCAATTGTCTATTTTAATGTACACCGTAAATTAAAATTATTGCAGATTAACTCATGTTGTATGCAGTTGTATGTAATAATAATAAAATTAATTTTATTGAAAGTTTTCTCTTTGCTCATTTTCAGTTTCAGGATATAATTCATTTGTTGAATGCCAGCATCATTTATAGGCTAGAAATTATATGCCACCGCTTGTCTGCATAATACCTAAGAGATCGACTGTGTTTTTTTATAGATTATATCCTATTTCTGTGAACAAAAGCATGACATTCCTTTTATATATGTTCTGTGTAGCACATAAATTAATACCGGAGTAGGCAGAGACTGTAGATACCTGCTCTTTTAACTTCTTTTGTGTAGCATCTATACTGGGAAGTAAGTTTGTTTATAAATACAGTCAGTTACCTCATAGATATGTTTGTCATTATTAAACCCTAGTCATTGGAGAGATCCACTATCCCTTTTTTCAGCGCACTCATCAGACCCTCGTCACCTGTCGTCACATAGAAGGTAGTATTTCATTACAGAACACTTTACTATAGGAAATGCGATACACACTTAACATTATTTTGTAATAAACACAATACACCCATAGTGATTAGCTTTTCATATAAAACAACGGAATATGAATAAACAAATATTCCTAAAACGATATTACGCTGATTTAGAAAAAAAAAACAATAAGCTCCCTGATTATGGCTACACAATGGGATAGAAACCAAATAACAGATTCTGGTATTTTCCCCGAATATACGAGTATGAAGAAGGATTAAGTATAGGAAGAAAAAATGGATTTTATGAAAGGAGCTAGATTTTAGTAAACAGAGACATAATATCTGACAAGTAAGTGTATAAGAAAAAGCATGAAGCACCGACTCTAGCCTACGTTCAAGGGCAAGAAAATATTAAAATTGATTGGTATACAATTTTGTGATAAACACAATAATGTGTCGAATAGTTATTAGCAATACCACACAGCCAATGTTATAGCGGATTAAAGTCTCATATCACCACACGTTGTGGCGTTTTTGGGGAGGCCTTATATCCAACAGTGAACGAAGAAATGCCGATACATGAATTGGATATTTACAATAAAAATAAAATAAACAAATATGCATTCCTAAAAAATATCTATGACACATTGGTAGCTTTACGAAGTCCCGAAGACATTACAAAAGCCATTCCGTTATCTAACGTTCGCTTTAGATTTATTTAACTTTTCCACGCCTTCGCATCTTGAAAATCGTTCGATAAAGATGTCAACAAGAAAAGGTCACTGTGTCTGTGGGGAAAACACACATGTTTCTTGTTATTAAGTTTTAGAAAAACAATGTCGTAAATTCTTTACACCATGTTATTTGTAGAGCATTTATTCAGCATAAGAGTCGGGACAACTTGACATACGTGATAGGTTAGAGGCCTTTGTTTTTCTATTATATTATACTATGTCTCTACATAGATAGATCTTGCATAATTACCATAACACAAGCATATAAGCCGTTTATCAAGCTATTGCATAGCTTCTATCGCGGGCCTTGAGCGTGGAGACTAAATGCACAAAATATGAAATTTAAATTCCGTAACAAAGATAGCGTAACTAAAAAATACGACACACTTCGCTGTTCGCGCTGGTGACTCATGTCAGTTTTGGCGTTAGTTTTTATTTTCTTGACATTTGATTGACAATTGCTATTTTATCATAATTACCATAAACAATGGACAGATGAAGCATCAGTAAATAAGGATTATTAATCTTATTTTAGTTTATGGTCTTTAGATTCCTGCATAAATAAAATAAATAAATAATTATAATTGCATAAGTTGATGAAAAATACTATGCAATAGCTTTACCGCGGCAGTCCCCGAGTGCCACACGTCATTTTTTTATTTTTATTTATAAAGCCGTCGCCTGGAAGGTCGTACGTCTAGAATTTTAAATATACAGGGTGACTTTGCAAGGTGTTGCCAAATTTTTAGGAGCGACTCTGAATCAGTAACTTAATCGATTTACGTAAAGAACATCAAAAAAAAATTTTTCATTTTAATTAATCCTATCCGCTGTTTAAAAATAGTACGCGTGGATAATTTACTTCATTCATAGAAAAATACGCACGCACGTCACAATAGTTTCGCAAAAGTTAAACTGTAAGTGTAGTAGTGATTATGGTGCGCGAAAATAAGCCTTATGCTTAACAACATAAGGTTCGGGCGCCCGCGCAAGCAAGGGTTAGCGGGAAGCGTAGGCCGACAAATGGAGGGGGAGTGTTTATTGAAGGGTCATTGACCGGTGGCGTGTCGATGAAATTGCACCGTATGTCCACTGCATAAGAACTTGTTGGCGCGCTTGTCGTTATGTGGTCTGCATAAGGTCGTTTGTGGCTCCGGTCTCTGATGAATGACAACGCACGCGGTGTCTCTTTGTTGAGTTACTTTTAAGGACATTTGAAATAGTTTTTTTTTTTGAAAAATACTACGTTTACAAATAGTTACTACAAAGACATATTTTAGGATTGTTCTATAGAGCTTATTTAAAAAATTTGGCAACACCTTGCAAAGTCACCCTGTATACACCAAACCTAAACAAATTATACAAAAACCCATCCTCATAAACCATTATAGGTATTTATTAAAAGGAAACAGAATCAACATCTGTTGCGTAGTTTTGAAAATATAAGCTCATATAGGGACATACATTCACGAATAAGGACTTCGTTTTATAATAAGTAAGGATTTTATTCATATTGATACCCGACTTGATATGCTTGGATGATTGGTGTTATGAGTGATTCTCCGAACCCAAAATTTTCGATGTCTTGAGGTTTATTTTTGTAACTAACTGACAAATCAGTCTGCAATTAATTTTAAAACATACCTCCGACTATTGCCTATCTTGCACAAGTTAATTTTATTTAATAATATTTATTTAAATATTTCAAAAAAATATTTAAAAGTAGTTCTTCTGACTAATATGGTGTGTCCGCAACCCAGTTTCTTGAACATTAGTAACAATAACATTATTTCTTATTCATAAATTGATGTGAATTATAATTATTACGAAAGAATATTAGTTGTTTCTTTACACCAAAAAAAATGGTACTAATATTTACGATAGTTTATTTATAAATAAAAAAATTGTGAGTGTCCCGCACAAAAGTCTGATTCATATTCCCGCGCTTCACTCGAACGTACCCAGCTAAATACGAAACATCAGGCGACCCCTCCCCGTGCTGGCGGTAGCCAGGGGCTCGGCTGACGTGGTAGTAACGTAACGTGTGGCTGGTTCGTGTCATCGAGGAGATATAAAGGTAAATATCTGATTCATATAGCCTTGGTACACCTGTGTTTCTGATTAGTATGTTCGTTTTTATAATTAAGGTAAATGCTTTTCAAACTTGAATCTGCGGGAAATATAATGGCATTGGGGAACAGAAACCTATGTATAAATAACAATCCTTAATTGCATACGTGTGATGATTTTTCGATGTTAATGGGCAAAATCATGATTGATATGTGTCTGATTCATATGGTAAAAATACCATATTCATCAGAATGTCACACATATTGTTAATGAAACGTTACATTTGCGGCATGTTACGCCTGTAACAAGTCATTTCGTATGAAACTAATGTTATTTTTTAAATGACAGTTTAAAAATAAAATTAAAATAACTATTAACATAAATAAAACAACAACGAGTGGATAATGAAACTACCTACTTACTTAACTATTAGTTTTAGCGGTAGTTTATAGGCTTAAACTACTGCTTAGCTTAGACGAACAGGGTAATATACTGTAACAATATGTTAACTTTTAAGACCGTTATAACGTAACGTGATAAGTCGTGGGTTCGATTCCCGCTCAAGAATTTTCTTCTTAAAATTTTTTACCCAACTTGTATATGTAGTGAAATATGGATTATTCATAATTGAGTTAAAAGGTCAAGTCAATAATAAGGTATATATACCGCTTTTCTAGTAATAATCTGTAACTTGAAATCCCTTAAAATATTGAAATTTCAGTCATGTTTCAAACAGTGTATTATTTGTATACGAGTACATACCTACTGTAGTGGGCAATGCCTGCATGTTGTCAAAATTGAGACGGTCTTATTTAAAGGCATTTTTAGGTATAACTATTAATAAATTTGTAATCTTCGTTTTTATATTACAGTACACAAAAATGCCACCAGTACTATATAAGGAAGAAAAAAGAGAGAAGAAGAAAATTGCAGAACGTATTAGATTGACGATATCATTGACGAAGAAAATTTATTTATTTTTTATCTATATTCAATTTTACTTTTTGCCATAATTTTGGTTATTGTTAAAAGTTGAAACGTACTTGATAATAATTTATGTAGATTTTTAGTTTTTTATTTGAGATTTTATGAAACGAGATACTTACACAAAAAATATAGGTGATGATAATTAATATTGTCGAGTATCATAATTATAATTATAATACTGTGATTGACTAGATTTAAGCTTATAAAAAGCAAAACGTTCATAATAAAAATACTTATGATAATTGATATTGTCAAGTGCCATATCATGCTGTGATTGACTAGATTTAGGTGTTATGATAAGCATCGCGTGCATTTACTGTGATTTTAATAAATAATTGACTGATTTTTCTAACTAGAGTTTCATTTCTATCCCTAATTCTGATTCATATGTCACAGATTCTGATTCATATAGCCACAAAAATTTTAAAGTTAATTATCTCGGAAACCATTTTATAAAAAAGTGTGCCTTTTTCAGACATTGTATCTTAGGTTGTCATCTTTCGTAAAAATATGTTTTATAAGCTTAATTGTGAAAAAAAAAATTGCCCATATGAATCAGACAAAGAACGCAATTTCGGAGAATCACTCTTATCATTTCGCTCCAAACTATTATTTCGGGTGGATTTCAAAGATAGGTGCCTACCCTAATTTAATAATTAGGGTAATAAATGGTTATAAATGTACTCGCGTTCTATCTGATTTGATTCAAATCAGACAGAATGCGAGTACATTTACAACTGTTTACAGTTAGGCAAAAATAAAATGGATGATTATGCAGTAATTGATATAATTTGATTCGCTACAAGCTAACTAAACCCGGGCACAAGTTTAACAATATGCATTAGCCCAAACGCACTTCTTCTTTAGCTATTAAGAGGATACCATAATAGCTTCGTGCATTTTTCTACGTACGAAGTTTTCATTGTTTCTTTAGATTGAATGGCTAGAGCTCTAATTTTTAAGTATATGTTTTTTCAATATATGATCTAGGATCGCATAAACTTTTTATTTTTTTCATTTGTCGGTCTATTATCGCGTATTAACTAATGAAATAACTTTAAAAACATAAGTAACTATTTAATATAGAAACACGTAAATCAGAATTAAAATATATTTAGTAGATTTTGAGTAAATAGGAAAAGTATCCCTAATTCTTCATTTTCTGTGCCTACTGGCTGTGTTAATATGTACGTGTCGGCGATGATATACGATAATATTGATGTAGGCCCTTAAATTGAATCATTTTAATCTGAAAAATTCTACTGTTTTTATAAGATAACGGTTTAGTTTTAATATGCAGTTTCTTAGAATTCATAGCACTGTAAATATTATAGGCGCAATAGATTTTTCGAATTCTATTATAGTAAGCTCGACATTATCTTCAGGGCTTTTTAGAATTTAAATACCTACGCTGAAACCTTGAGTTTTTTGCACATAATCCACTAAATTTGGGTTGCCTTCATGTCCTCTATATTTAAAAAAAAATCTTTAAGTTAAAATAAAGAAAACCCCGAAGACAAAGATTAGTAGAAATATAACCGTTTAAAAATCCAAGAACACAAAAGATATTTCCCTAGGGTGACGTTAATGTTTCGATTCGTTCTACCGAATCTCTAGAATTAAGGCAAAGAGAAACGTCAATAAATTAAAGCCATTAAAATAAAATAACATTAAAGCTTCTTGAACTTCTTGATGGTACAATGCTGGACAGGCCTCAGTCATGACAGGTCCAGTGGTAGCGTAAAGCCGTTCGTGAGGTAGCTAGGTAGGTTCGATCCCCTCATATGACTATTATGGTACATACCTAAGTACTATATGTGTGATCAACATGTAAAACTTTGTATTTCCTTTTTCTGGGGAGAATAATGAGCGGAATTTAATTATTTTTAATTTATACTTCGTACGCATGGAATTAGAAACCAATCCTTAACAAATTAAACTCAAAAGCCATCCTTTTGAACCACCCTATCATTTAAAAAAAACCGCGTCAAAATCCGTTGCGTATATTGGAAGATATAACCTCACATAAGAACATACCTATTACTTACAAAAATAAGGACTTTGTTTTGCAATAAGTAAAGAAGAATCTTTGAGAGCGTCTTTTCCATAAAAATCAACAATTTTGCAGAACGCAAAATTACATTCATGGCAATCCGAATAGGTGTGCAAATTTTTTTTTTTGTCTAAATTGGAAGTATTTGTTTTAACCCATGTATAAAATAGACTTCCCCGTGTTCCCATTTAAACAATTATCACATTTAATTACAATCTCGTTTTCTGCCGTACATCGGCATGCATAGATAGCAATTATCTGATTTATCTTCAATACATGTCGCAGCACTGTTGTTTTTGGCTCCCTCAATGTATTCCAGAGTGCATTGTAATCATTGACAACGTCACATGATGAATAACAATGCTTATACTACAAACAGATAATAATAACGTGAAATTTAAAGCAGGTATTTATTAAATTAATTGATAATCTACTTTGTATTTTAAACAACGTACCTATCTATAACGGGCCTCGTGGTTGAGTGGTTCATGCAACAGACTGCAGATCACGAGGTCGCGTGTTCGATTTCCACACGGGACAATCGTATGTGTGATGTTTATAGATGTCATACAAATGTTGGTTCTGCGTCTGGGTGTTTCTATGTAATAAAAGTACGTATTTACAAATCAAAGTAATATATGTAGTATAACTTGGGACCAGAGGAAGTTGTGTGAAATGTCCGTGAATATCTATGTTAACCAATTATACAAAGAAGCCTATTTGAAGATTAAACAATTTTTGCCTATACTAGTCCATATTTTGTATCTATGCGTAAAGTTCCATCATCATTATACGAGGATTTCAATGAAAGGTAATATTATGCTCTCAGGATATAATATTACCACAATCTTGATATTATAATTTGATATTTAGATCCTATTTATCATGTTGTAAATACTGTCTTGTTACATATCAGTGTTCGCCTCAAGCTTCAACATGGCGTGATTTATCACGTGAGATAGCATCCCGGTTTTGAAAGCGATCTGTTACTAATGGAACAATGGAGCAAACGTAAGGTATAGGAAAAGCTTAAATAATAAATATTCACACAACGTCCTCTGGTACCAAGCTAAGCTTATATGCTTGTGTTATGGGTACCAGAATACGGATATAATACATATACTACTTTTCTTTTGTAAATACATACTTATAATACATAGAAACACCCAGACGCAGTACAAACATTTGTATGACAATTAGAAAAATCACACAAATGATTGTCCCGAGCGGGAATCGAACCCGCGACCTCTTGACCGGCAGTCCGTTACATAAACTACTCAACCACGAGGCTCGTCAAATAAAATAAAGTCACTGTTTCTAGTAATTGAATGTAATAAAAGTTCTACCTGTAATCTTTTCACACTAACTGCGATAGAAAAATACATCTCAAGTATTAGCGCTGGGGCGTAGCTACCTCCGTATCAGCCGTATCAATTATACGGGGTCCCCGGGCTAAGCGGGCCCCCGACCTAATTTATATTGTTTGTAAAAATTTTGAAAACAGTGACATATGATGAATAAATATTTCTATCAATATTATGCACACATTTTTTTTCTTTTGTCCGAAATTTTTACCATTCATAAGGGCCCCCAAACAAATTTTTATACAGGGCCCCACCAAGATACGCTACGCCACTGTATTAGCATCTCATGTTTAAACAAATAAGTATTTGTAGTAAATTAAATATGCTTCGTAATCCTGTAAGGCATGCTAATATACTCAAGCACAAATCTCAACCATCGACTATCCATCATAGAACAAAGTTTGTTGTGTTTTCTAAAATCTGTGTAAGAAAAATACAAAGCCACTGTATAGTATCGTACTGGCAGCTTTTTTACTATAACATAATCACATACTTTTGGTCTGATATATCGTAATCATTGTTTATTTTATTAGGGGTTGCGGGATAGCGCCTTAGTACACCAATTTGATGAGACATAATAGTCGGGAAGTAAAGCTGTTAGAGTTTGCGAGTAGGGTAAAAATAAGTACTGCTGGCTGAGCTATTTGTGTCGTTCATAAATACACAAAACTATAGAACTTGTTAACGGCCTTTTCACTAAAAGTATTTAAATTTAAGACCAGCAGCCGTATTATAAGCTTTTATTTACAGGCAGTTTACGCCGTGAATTGAACTGTCTGGCAAATTCGTATTATGAACAAAATTCTTAGTCAGTCAGTTCGCTAAACCTGTCATACATTTATGTTTAAGGAGAAGGTACAACTAAAAGTTAAAGTACTAACAAAAAATTTTCAGCTAAAAGTTTTATTTCTACCATACCTTATTTAGCCATGCAGTTTACGGTCTGGCTGGAACTTGAATGATTTTAAAAAGCTCATAATACGCTGGCCGTATTTTATTAACAGTAATTACTATTTACCAATACTTGTTACTGCTTCGTAGATGAAGACACAGATAGGTAGGTTTACTGTAATGTTTATAGTACGGAAATGAACACTTAACTGGATATTTATCTTGGTCATAATACAGATGTCCATATTCTGAAATTAGTCTCATAGAGAAATATTAACCACATTAATTTATTTCGATGATCAAACTATACAATCCATAATAGGCTTAGTTGTTATGTTTAGTTAATAAGATACTAATATACCGAATTAAATTGAAAATAAAATTGAGAATTGAGCAGTTAAAGAAAGAATAAAACTTTGTTAGGCTATACGTTAAACATCCCCGGGGGCGAATCTTACAATCTGCATTAAACCCAGCCCAGAAGCACTTTTCCCCAGCGATTAAATGAAATTTCATGGTCGGTTACCTACGGAAATTCACTGGACAAAGGTTTGGAATATTTAAATTGAATCCTTTTAATCTGATAAACTCCCCTACTTTTTCTTAAGATAGGACCACCTTTTTCTAAACAGCAAAGCTTTCCAGCGTCTAATGGTATTTTAAAGCTATATAAAATTACATATAATAGAAAAAATGCTAACTTTATTGTGTCAAAAGTAAACTGCTAAGGGCCTCTTTCACCATTCTCAAGTAAAGCGCCAAGTAGACTAATCGCTAGTTAAAGTCACCAGCAGGCGTATTATGAGCTTTCAAAATATCATGCAAGTTCCAGGCGATTCTGTTGACGGCGGCAAACGGCCTGACTTTTATTTCGTATTATGACATAAATAAAACTAGCCGACTTTTGAATGGATTAAGTGTCTATGGCCGAGTAAAGCTTTTTGATAGAGTCGTTCGGAAACTTAATTATTATGTTTATCGGCTAGTTACGGTTAAATTTTAAATTTTTTTTTAGTATTCAATATAATACAAAATATAATATATTTGCTAAACACAAGTTACTTAGACCATTATATAAAAGAAAAGAACGGTAATACTATTATCTATTTTTATATTTAGATTTTAATATTTTATGTAATTCATCTGTATTTTGGGATTTAGTTTTGGAACGACAACCGTCACTTGAACTGTCAGCTGATATAGCGGGAACATAGGCTTAGTTTTTCAATATCCTAGAACGGACATTTAAGTTTTAAAAAAAAATATTTTTTGTTTGATGATTCGCATGAAAGTAACTTTAATACACATGGCGATATTATTGTAATGAATAATTATTTTAATAATATATTAATATTATTTTTTATATTTAACTTATTTCACATTCGACTAGTGTTTTGTTCATCATCGTCGCTCTCCGAAAATTCAAACACCTCAAATTCATCACCCATCGTTAATATGTAGATAATAGTTACTTTTAATTCTAAATAAACCAAAACAATTTATTATACGTAACAATGTAGCAGCTTCTATTGAATGGATTTACTTGTCACTTCTAGATAGTTAAAACGATCAACTATAAACGTGTCAAATTTGCGCTCGTAATACGCTTAACGCCAGCCAATGAAACAAAAGTCGGACCAATATCAGTCTGAAGTCACGTGACCACTGATTCGCTGTCAATAATATACTCATAATACGAATTTGCCAGGCCGTTCCATTCACGGCGTAAACGGCCTGGGAATAAGAGCTCATAATACGGCCGCAGTAACTACACGTGCGACGTTCACGACGTTCGAGTAGCAGTAATCATAAGATTAAAAAATTGAAATTGACAGAAGATACTCGTAACTATTACTTGACAATTAACGCTAATCGATAAGTAACTAATCAACGCTTTACTTGAAGATGGTGAACGAGGCCCTAACTGCTGCACTCAGAGACATTTAATGGTTACTTAAGGAGCTCTTTAGTATTGATTTAAAAAAGTTTTAACTTAACTTTTACTTTTTTAAATCAATGCTAAAGAGCTCCCTAAGTAACCATTAACATTTAATGGTTACTTAAGGAGCTCTTTAGTATTGATTTAAAAAAGTTTTAACTTAACTTTTACTTTTTAAATCAATACTAAAGAGCTCCCTAAGTAACCATTAAATGTCTCTGAGTGCGGCAGTTAGACTTACATAATATTAATGGAGTTACACGTTCACGTGGAGATGGGCGAAAAAAATTCACTTTGCATGACTGGATTTCATCTGCCAGGCTATCTATCTATTTATACTTTGACTAGCTGCGCCCCGCGGTGTTACCCGCGGTAAAAAGGATAAAAAATAAGTTCATTTTCTATTCCATTTTTCATTGGAAAGTTTTATGAAAATCCATACAGTAGTCTTTACGTGAGAGCACAATAAACATCCTTACATATCCAAACATGGCAGTATGGATAGAAGACCGAGGAAACGTTCGCGTTGCTTAGCCAACAGTTTAAGTATTTTATTTTATAACGCGTAATTCTTTTTTCGTCATATCTCCTAAGATATTCATTTAAATTGCATGCTGTAAAGAGCAGTTTTATAAGAAGTAAAGAATAAAGATAAAAATAAAGATATTATAACGCTGAATATTGGTCCGATGTGAAAAAATCGTTAAATTTTAAAAATTACATTTATCGAGGAACGATATAGGCTTTAAAACATCATGTTGCGACTTATAGAAGCGAAGCATCAGTAAAAAATGTTGTAAAAATGGGATAAATTTTCTAAATTCCATGAGTACCAACGAAGTCACGGGCAACAGCTAATATTATATTATGCTCAATAAATTAACAAATTATTCTTATACTGTCTAATTTGAGAAAATAAACGTGATGATAAAAAGTTTAAAAACGTAGGATTGGTATAATACAAAAATTGGTATAATTGGTATAATATTAAAATAAAAAAGGATTAAATAATATGAGGGTTAGCTTAATGCTGATCCGCTGGTCTTGGAGGTTTAATTGACATTTACATTTGCGCGAATATCTTGTGATGGTATTTGAATCGTAATAATTTCAAAGTACAATGACTTTTACCTGAACTTCAGTAGATAAATATTTATCAGTCCTGCTTATGAACACAAAGCGCTTGATAGCATAGCAGCAAAACAAATGGACTACTATAGGGGCATGAGCATAAGCTGGCGTAAGCCAGCTGGCGATAGGTAGATATTAGAGGTGAAACGGATATCCAGTAACTATCCGGTATCCGGCCTATCCGGCCTTGTTTTCACTATCCGGCCGGATACCGGATAGTAATACAGTATCCGGCCGGATACCGGATAGTAAAATTTTAAATAACCTCATTATTTTACACACGGCAAATCATACTCCAATCGGTTATGGATACCGTTTATTTTTATAATCGCACATCAAAAATGTTTGTTTTATTAATTTAAATCAAAATATTGCCAAATTGGCGATCGTGTTTTTGATGATGACATTTCTTGTTAATCTATCAGAATTCAAACATAAAATCACGACGACAAGTGATAAACAATGAAATAAACAACAAACAAACTGAGAAACAAACACAAACTCACACGCGCGATAACACTCGAACGCCCCCGAGGCGACCCGATCTTACGTGCGACCCGAATGCGCCTGAATATTTCCGATCTCGTTCACCGCGCCAATATTCAAATCAAACTGATTGCGTCAACGCAATAAAAGGCCGAATATCCGGCAGCCGGATATCCGGCGCTCCGGCCTAGTAGCTTGCCGAATATCCGGTATCCGGCCAAACTACTATCCGTTTCATCTCTAGTAGATATGACTAGTTAATAAATAATATAAACTAACTGCTTCATTAAAACGATGTAATTTATAGGCGTTCAAATGCATTAAAAAGCAATAAAATAAAGAAAACCCCAAAGACAAAGCTTAGTAGCATTAAAGACATTTTAAAAATACAACAACACAAAGGATATTTCCCAAGAGTGACGTAAATGTTCCGATGCCGGCATGGGCCATTCAACCGAATCTCTAAAATTAAGGCAGGGAAAAACGTCAATAAATCCAAGAAGCAAGCTGGAACAGATAACAAATGTCTCTTGAAGATACGATACCGCTACCACATAGGAAATAAAATTGCGTCGGTCTGCCACACTCGCGTTAATGTGAAACCGAACTAATTTATATGTTGAAAAGATAAACATAGCAATCGTTTCAACATTTACTATACTTACTTTTGACTTCAGAAGAATTAATAAGAAAATAATTTCTTTTTTCTTCACATCTGAAGGTGAAAGACAAAAATTACCGTAATATAAGAGCGCGCACATTGTTTTTAAAACATTATTTAGAAAACATAATATTGTTTACTTTTTTTAAATAAGTTAGTATAAATGGACCCTCTTAAAGATTTTAATTATAATTTTATGAGAACAAACTTGCTCTATGCTCTCTGTCAGCAACGCCGAACACACCCGCACAGTCCACTACTAGAAGTTGGCCAACTAATCCAAGTTTTCCTTTACTGGCTAATGAGACGAGTTTGATTCGAATTCCCAACGCGCTGGGAAATAGCCACCCTCTTTGAATAGCTCTCAACCCCAGACTATTACTTGTACCAACAAATAAGTCTGTGCTATGCGTTTAGTTTACCAAGATGGAAGAATTTTGGAATTACCGTGCGTAAAATAAATTACATGACATTACGTTTCATAATGAGAAGGCTTAATTTTTTTGTACATATTTGAAGAATACTCAATTGTTCTTTCTATTCATAATGATCTACACAACATTGGGAATCGCACCCTCGATCTTATAAATAAATGACGGCATACTTCACTAGTAACACTTGATATAAATGCACCCCGATAACTTATAAAGTAGGATTTGGTGGATTGTAGTTTCTCCACCTTCATACTTTAAGTTTTTGACTTAGAGATAACTTTAGATTCTATCAATCAAACAAAAAAAAACAACAGGTATTCAAAAAAAGTTTATTGATAAAACAACATCAGTAAATTTCGATAACATTTAGAATGTATCACTGGTCACTGTGATCGAGAGAGCTAGAAAAAGTAAAGTCGCTTTCATCATCTCCTGGTACAAATTCTTGATTAATAACATTCTCAGCCAAGAACTTATTGCAATATTTAACAAGCTGAAATACATTAAGTTATACAGACACCTCCTTATCTCAGAAACGTAATATGAGTTGCTTTGCACCAAGCAAGTAGCTATATTTTCACTTGGCTAACAGTAACAGTGGCCTTAGTCTTTTTCAAGTATAAAATATTTGTAATAGAATTGTCGTTTAACTTATAGGTATAATGATAATATAACTATATTGTGGCATCAATATAAGCTGGTCAACCACGAGAGAGTATGAAGCGGCCCCTCGTGGTTGAGTGGTTTATGTAACGGACTGCCGATCAAGAGGTTGCGGGTTCGATTACCGCTCGGGACAATCATTTTGTGTGGTTTTTTTAACTGTGTTACAAATGTTTGTACTGCGTCTGGGTGTTTCTATGTATTATAAGTATGTATTTACAAAAGAAAAGTAGTATATGTATTCTATCCATCTTCTGGTACTCATAACACAAGCATATAAGCTTAGCTTGGGATCAGAGGACGTTGTGTGAAATGTCCATGAATATTTATTTATTTTTATTTATAATACATACATTCGCTACATCGACACCAAATAACGGAACTCCAAACAATGAGATAAGGGCAGTAGAATGATAAGGATGAATATTTGTTGCTGTAGCATCAACTAATAAACATACACAAACTGTAAAATTTTCAGGTCTCTAGCTGTGATCCGTTCCAAAGGTACAGACTGGGGACAGTCTCCACAAAATATTTAACTCTTTCATGGGTCATTATAATAAACTCCCTATTGATGTAAGAGAATTTTATAATTCTAAATTTAAAAAATTCATCAAAACTAAATTATGTAAAAAGGCGTATATACAATATCTGATTATAATAAAGATGATAAAGCTTGGGAGTAGGTTGCTCTGGAGCAATACATATTCTTTAATGTAAAGTTTTATTAGCATTGTTAGTTTATTTGACATTTAATTTAAAAAAATATTGATTTGGTTAAAAGCTCTGCTGAGTTTCTTACACCGGTTCTTCTCAGCAGATTGAGTCCTGAACCGATGGTAGGGGAAAAAAATTGGACATGTCATAAGCACATAATTTTTCTGAAAAATTGTGTCTACTTGATGAAATGATTTTTCATTTCATTTCATTTCATTACAGACAGACGGACGGGCAACGAAGTCTCCATAATAGGGTCCCATTTTGGTACGGAACCCTATGGAATACATATTAGAATTATCATGCATGATCTTTAATATATTTCTTGCCTTTGTATCTCACCTTGTTATGACTTTTTTTCGCAATATCGTTATACTTTTTGATTTCTTGTCTCAGGTGGGTTAACTCTTCAAAACGGTGATCTATTTTCCATGAATCTCCAGTCAACAACACGGGCAGAATGTAAGGTAAACCTAAAATAACGCTTCTTTTAGTTTAGACTTTTGACTGCCCTGTTACGGTATTAATATCGTATTGCATCAATGATAAACCTTTTAGGGTTCCCAGTGATCCATCACTAAGTACACCAAGTGGCTTAAACTGGGTAACTCCAGAACGTGCTTCCCAAAGTGTCTTTAACAGGTCTGCCATTTTCCAAGCATTGTATATATTGCCATATGGATTTTCAGCACATTGATGTTTCACCTGTTCGAAGAAAACGAAATATTAAATCATTAGAATAATTTCTTTTGCACGTACAAAAACATCTTCAGTAAGTTTAATAATTTCGATGTCAGTCTTAGATCTAATTGGTGTCACTTATAAATATTTTTAACTGTTTCAAACTCAATACATAAAAATCTCATCTGTTTATGATGCAGCAAAATCGAAGCAACATTATTTTTTTTATAATTAATCTATTAAGGGCCTACATCAATATTATCGTCGACATGTACATATTAACACAGCTAGTAGGTATAGAAAGTGAAGAATTAGGGCTATTTTTTTTTGTTTACTTAAAATCTACTAAATATATTTTAATTCTGATTTACGTGTTTCTATATATAATAGTTACTTATGTTTTTAAAGTTATTTCGTTAGTTAATACGCGATAATAGAGCGACAAATGAAAAAAATAAAAAATGAGAGAGGTTGTTTCGCTAAGATTTTCTATCGAGAAAACTTTTTTCAATCGCGTTTCTGAGTTTATGCGATCCTAGACTATATATTGAAAAAACATATACTTAAAAATTAGAGCTCTAGCCATTCAATCTAAAGAAACAATGAAAACTTCGTACGTAGAAAAATGCACGAAGAATTTTGGTATCCTCTTAATTAAATAGTTTATAATAGATATAACACTAGCTACCTTATTAATGTATTCTTTTTTCATCCAAGACGCATTAAACCGCGTGTGATCTAAATTTGCCGGCTCTAAAATCTCTTGGCTAACCATTTCCCAACTACAATCCTCTTGTTCATTTATAACATCGTACACTACAAACGGTTTTTCTACTTCTATATGAAAATGGCTCTCGTTCACTCCCCATACGTAAGTACGATTTATTTCATTTCGTTTTACCTTGAACAAAACAGTTAGTCATAGTATGTACCTACCTATGTCGTTTTTTGAAACTGTTTATATGATAATAAGAAGACTGAATATAAAAAATTTTGAAAAGTAGAAATTAAACTTGGTAAAAAATTTGGTAAGAAAATAGAGTAAGAACTGTCTTTTAGAATTATGAAAATTAACCAATTTTATCATTGGGGAATTGTGGGACTGAAAAGTAAAGCGAGCTGTCTAGTTCTGCTAGAGCTTTTCAGCACATAAAGTTGCCACTACTTATAGTTGGACTCCGCGACAGTACAGGATTTATTCTAGCTAACCAGGCATGTTGATACAAGGTTCCGTTCTAGTTTAGGTACCGTATGTCCGAATACCTTACCGAATTACCTTAAGATAGTCACTTAACACCGACTTGGCTACAGGTGGGATGCTCGTAGGACAAAAGCAATCAGAAGGCAAATTGCTTTTCGCAATTATTTTGAGTATATCAAGGGCAATTAGCCCATCAGCGATAATTAGAGGCTTTCTTTTCTCTATCTTATTTGTGGCATCATCGTCATCTTCTGGCGCTTGAGTTTTACCTAAACTATGTGCCACTTTTATAATCAAATAAAATGAGTCAAATTGGTCTTCTGTGTCTAAATTATCAAAATCCAGAACATTCGGATTCGGAAAACTGGTCATAAAACATATTACATCGGCATCTGCAAAACTAAAAAGGAAAGGTATGATTTAATTACTGAAAAAAATCCTAGACGGAAACGAAAGGGAGGAAAGGGATTTAAGGATTAAAAACAATCGAAAATTGTTTAAATCTCAAAAACTGTGAGTACTTAATAACGCTTCAATAAGGGTAATATTTGTTATTTACCTAAACAAAGAAACGGACTGTCCTCACGAAATTTATAGTCTCTTGTTTTACTGGTGGCCATTTGGTACCATAAAACTGTAAAACACCTATGTTCAGCATTATACGTACTTCGGAAGATCTGAAGTGGCAGCAATCGAATTCATACATCTAAAATTACATCCCATTAGTTCTTGTATAAAGCCTTCTGCTGAAGATATTTCATTTGAATAAACTAAAAATTTCATGTCAACCAACTGCTTTGTACCAAATATTTTTCCTGATAACATTTTAATAGCAATCATTTGAGAAGATGATAAAAGAGGATTAACAATCAATACTCGTATTGGAGCTACCGGCGGCCAGAAATCAAAATTCATTTTAAACTACTTTATTTGATTGCACCATTTGCACACTATTTGTACAGATTATTTTTTATTTTTACTTGATTGACTCCTCAACTGAAATCACAGAATAGGTCACTCACACACACAGCATCACTAAAAAATGGTGCAAAAACAGGGAAAATTTTCTAAATTCCATGCGTACGAAGTCGCAATCAACAGCTAGTATTAGATACACATTCAAATTGACCTAAATTTGATTAGAGCCAATCCTAGAAGCCCATAGGGTCATGCAAGGGCATGCATAGGGGAGGTAATTCGACTTTTGGGGTAGTAACTCTGTGATTAGAGCATGATCAGCGCATGGTATAATTAAATTATTGTATTACGTGCCCATTTACTTTACAGGTATGGCATGCGCATTGTAAGCACATGAATAAAATTATACGCCTGATATTTTCACCACTTATCATTGCTATGTACATAATGCGTAAATGTATTCATTCGCGAAATACAAATGAGGTATTAATATATCTTAATATTAAAATGTGAACCAAATGGCATGCTTGAATGCTGAATTGCTTGAATACTGGTGAATGTTTAGTTCATCTAAAAATAAACAATTTTAATGGGATTCTCATTACGAAGGCAGGTTCATGATTTTAATTAAAAGTCAAAAGGGACCTTATAAGTTTTTCTGACTATAGTAGGATTTATAATAACAAACATGGCAACTTTGTCACCTGACGTCTAACCCCACTGACATAATTTTGATAATGACATGAATTAGAATTGACATTAGTCTGACGTAACATTGACGCGTCGCGTTTACTTTGTAATTTTCTTTTTTGCTCGAAATGTAGAAATAATATTTTGTAAATTGAATTATGGCTTCTTCAAAGGAGAAAGATGTTACAGTATCCCCAGCAACATCAACATCGTCCGTGAAATCTCATTTATTTGAAAGAACTCCGTCCGTTTCGTCAACAAAGGAAGACAAATGGCCAGAATTATTGGTATCAAAACCTCATAAATCCTACTACTACAGCTCAAATAGTAAGTAATTAACTATTATCATTGTTATTGTGCATTTTGTAAAGTAATTTTGTCTAGAACCGAGGTTTAAGTTTTAATATATATATTTTTATGTGACCTTCAAAGTTGATAACTATGTATGTTGTTTTTTTATCTTGTGTGCATTCCATACTGATATCAATATGTTCTTGATTACTCTAAATGAAACCTGAATTAATATCGCTATTGATAGAATGGTCACTTTTAACCTGTCTTCAGATACTTAACTGGTTTGATAATATAAAAATAATTAGTTGTTATTTATTTTTTATTTCATACCTATAACATATATATTGCAAGCAGTTTATTAAATGTTATAATGTTGATTGCATAAATTACTTTAAAAAAGTTTTTTGTATTTCATATTATAATATATCCCGTAATTCTGTGTGCTAAGAGCATAGGCCTCCTTTAAGCTCTTCCATTGCAGTCTGTCATGTGCTACCCAGTGTATGTATGTGGTCTATGGTACTAAAGCCTTTTCGGAATCCGGCTTGTTCGGGAGGCTGGAAGTTGTCAGATTATACAGAAGGCTGAGGAGTATAATCGGCCTCTGTGTCTAGCGTATGTGGACTATGAGAAGGCCTTCGATTCAGTCGAGACCTGGGCGGTGCTGCAGTCCCTCCAGCGGTGCCAAATTGACTACCGGTACATCGAAGCGTAGAAGTGTTTGTATAGAAACGCCACCATGTCAGTCCGAATCCAGGAGCACAAGACTAATTCCACTGCAGAAAGATGTCAGACAGGGGGATGTAATTTCCCCTAAACTGTTCACTGCTGCATTGGAGGACGTCTTCAAGCTCCTTGATTGGGCCTGACTCGGCATCAACATCAATGGCGAATACATCACTCACCTTCGATTTGCAGACGATATCGGGGTCATGGCAGAATCTCTGGCGGACCTTGGCACAATGCTCAATGACCTCAGCAGTGTTTCCCAACGGGTCGGTTTAAGGATGAATATGGATAAAACCAAGGTTATGTTCAATGCCCATGTCACTCCGGCACCAGTATCTGTTGGGAATGCGATTCTCGAAGTTGTCGACCACTACGTCTATCTAGGACAAACAGTCCAGTTAGGCAAATCCAACTTTGAGAAAGAGGTCAACCGACGAATCAAACTCGGCTGGGCAGCGTTCGGGAAGCTTAGGCATATCTTCTCGTCCAACATTCCGCAGTGCTTGAAGACGAAGGTCTATGACCAGTGTGTGTTACCAGCGATGACATACGGAACAGAGACGTGGTCCTTAAATGTTGGCCTCGTAAATAAGCTCAAGGTTGCACAGCGTGCTATGGAGAGGGCTATGCTCGGTATTTCCCTACGGTATAAAATCCGAAACACGGAGATCCGTAGGAGAACTGGCGTGTCCGACATAGCCCGAAAGGTTAGCACGCTGAAGTGGCAATGGGCAGGCCACATCGCTCGTAGGACTGACGATCGTTGGGGAGGAAAAGTCCTAGAGTGGCGACCACGTACCGGACGACGAAGCGTTGGGCGACCCCCGACAAGGTGGAGCGACGATATCGTCAAGGTCGCGGGGAGACACTGGATGCAGGCGGCACAGGACCGCGCGTTGTGGCGTTCTATAGGGGAGGCCTATGTCCAACAGTGGACGGAGAGAGGCTGAAGAAGAAGAAGAAGATGTGCTACCCTTCTCTAGAGATGGCCTGCTGTGAGCTTTAGGTCACCTTCCCATCTGGTGTGTGGCCGTCCTCATTTTCAAACTCCGGGATGGAATTCATCCCAGAGATGGAAAATATAAATATGATTAATTGCAAACATTAATGTAATCAGAATTTGAACCTCAGGAATCCAGTACTCTTTACTTTTTAGGGTTTCGTACAAACCCTTATAGTCTCACTACGGTGTCTGTCTGTCTGTCAAATTTTTTTTACTCAGCAACGCCTGAAGGTCATCAACTTGAAACTCATACCAAAAGTAGATCTACGCAATCCCTTACTGCAAAAAATATAATCAACCAGATTTGTCTAAGCAATAAGAAAATATTTCCAAAAATGAGGACCACACTAGCGACATTTGAGTAGTTTTCACCACAATTGGGAATCAAAATTCAACACCTATTTACCGTTACTCTAGAGACTTGAAAATTGGCTCAGAGTTATACTACATAGATTAGATAGAAACTTATTCCAACGATATTGCATTAAATTAGCTGTTTTATAAAAATAAAAGATAGAGGAGTACTAAAAATATATAAAACCAATTTAAATTAGTTTTAGGTTTTAATTGTAATATTTAAACATGAATGATAATAATAGGTCTAGACGTCGTATGCCCATTTTCCACTTTCGTTTACTAAAATTTTATTATACATAGGATTTTGGAACTAAAGTGCTATTAAATTGTTAATGAACTAATTGTTATTATTGAGATAGAAAATACATTTACATAGCATGGGGATTTCATGTTCAAAGAATTAAATTTTTTCGTCTGTAATGTGACGTCACTTCAAGTAAAGTCAAAATATATATTTCAGGCGCTAATTGATATAAATTCTCGCTATTAAAATGTTCATTGTGTAATTAGTAGGTAATTCTACTGCGTTTTTAGTTTTATGGCACTTACGTATTAGGACTACATAAATAAAGGATTTTAATTTGTGAGCTGGCAGTGACACGAACTTCTAATGGATTATATTTTCTAACACTTGCGCGACTCATTTGTTTAAATAAAACTCCTTTTTACGGATTTAGGCGCGTATATTTGTTTAAACAAATATACGCGTCTAAATCCGTAAAAAGTAGTTTTATAGTAGTAGTGTAGTTTATAATTTATCTACGCTTTTCAATTTACATATGGTCTTATTCATAATGACTTATAGGAGGTTTAAACGGAGAATTTATCGGAGAGATAATAAAGCGTAAAAAGACTTATGAATGACTGACAAGTGTTGACAATTTTCGCGAACCGATTTTAGCGAACTTTTAAACCTCCTATAAGTCAATATGAATAAGACCATATGTAAGATACGAAACCCTCAGTGTGCGTGTTCAACTCGTACTTGACCGGTTTTTTGTCATTAAATCTATTTAAAAGTAGTTTTGTTTGATTGAGCTTTTTATTGGGAAGGTCTAAAAGATCGGGCTGTATACACAACTAAATATTTTGATTACATTACCCCTGCACCATAAGGTCTTTCATATGTAATTATATATTTTTATGTAATAGATATTCACTTCATTTGTTAACTTTCTGCGTAGTATAATTTTCGAACATTTAATTGAAACTACACAAAAATGTTATAGTTTTTTATAATAAGAAAAAATTTTTTTGGTTAAGCAAGTAAATCGTAGTATCGATTTTTGAAATATTATTTAAACCAATTTTGCTGAAGTAAATCTAAGTATACGGCTCCATCTGCGTTATCGGCGACCGCCGATGAACTCGCGTGTCTTTTTATTTAGCAAGAAATCCCCGAAAGTAATATATTTTCGGTTGTATCATTTCGGGGATTTTTGCTAATTTTTATGAGCTTGTTTAAAATACAAATAAACTTAATATATATTTTTTTCATTTAATCAGTAGATCAGTTTAGCGAGACCGCTGAGAAATATCTTAGCAGCCTTGCTAAACTGATCTTTACTGCCACTACCAAAGTACCGTAGATATGCTACGAAATTAAATTCTCAATTAGTTAGCCACATCTACGTGCGTTACAATGATACCCACCCATTGCCACCTGTTTCATTAATATGGAACGAAACCACGTAGAACCGAACTTTACAAGGATACAACATTTAAAACATTAAAGTCGACATTGAACCGCTGTTAACTCAGAAACATTTTAAGCGTAAGTTGTTAATGTAAATTCAGTGTTTCCTGTGTTACTGCTAAACATCTAAGTAACTATAGAAATCTTATAAACTTTTAGGAAAATAGCAGTTGCTCTAATTGAAAATCTAGTGGATTCTCTAAGTATTCCACAATATTTGGATTCTTTATTTTTTGCCACTTGTATCCTAAAGCTCGCGATCTAAGTAGGTTAAATCTTCGCTACACCTGTAGGGTTACTCTTGAAAACAATTCCGATCCATTAGCATTGAGATTATGACGTTTCATCACGTTTCGTACTCTTGAACACAACACTAGCGCCATATTGTGTTAATACTGAGCGGATATTGAGTGAACTAAACATGATTGGTCAATGTCGCCAAAACCGTACTCTTGACGCCTTTTGACAGCTCCGTATTGAAATAGAAATTGCGTTAGAGATTGGGATTAGCACAATAACCAAAGAGTAACTTTTTTGAAATTGTGAAGGTGATTTCGATTGATTTTACTGTTTAAAGGTGTAAAGTAATATACAAAAATGGCTTGACTGTCTCTTCCATATCTCATTCTTCGCGCAGCTTATAGAAATGAGTTGAAACAACGAAGATATGAGTGTCATTATGCACATTATATGACCAATGATTTTGCTATGGGTGACGAAGAATTTACAGCTAATTATAGCGAAAGCAGAGTTATTTTACGAAATTTAATTAAATTGGCTTGGACTTCTAATTATGAAATATTAGGCGTGATGTCTATGATGATAATGTTCTATATTGTTTTTGTATTATAGTATTGGTGTACAATAAATAATGTAATAAAATAAATAATATAATAAATGATGATGTAAATAAAAATAAATTGTATCAACCGTCTATTTATCTAATACTCTTACAGGAAAATAGGTGCCTAGGTATTTATTTATCTATTTATTTATTGCATTCATGTTGTTCACAAGTTGGTACATAACATAATTTTTAAATGGACTGAAACATGAGCCCTTAGGGCACAGCAATATGGCTTCAAACTAAACAATTAGACTCCAAAGTCTCCGAAACGTCGGACCAAAATTTAAAACAAATATACGCGTCTAAATCCGTAAAAAGTAGTTTTATTTGAACAGATGAGTCGCGCAAGTGTTAGAAAATATTATATCCATAACTTACTCAAAGTTTTAATCACTCGTAAGTCTTCATAACCATTATTATATTATGTATATGTATTTTAACAATACTTTAAATAATGCTATTAATAGCACACTTAACAACAGTAAAACCATACTAAAACTATTACCTTTATTAACTATAGACAGTGACCGCGCTTTTTGTTTCCAAACACCCTAAACAGATGGCGACACCCCTGCCAAGTATTGATTTTCCACTGGCGTGCGGGATGAGTAACGTTCTCCGGAAAATCAATGTTTTTACTGAACCGTCCGGGAAAACCATTTATTCAGTATTTCTAATTCTTACAATATCAAAGTTACTTTCTAAAGCTTAACTACAGAACAAGTAAATAAAATTCGAAATAGTTGTGGCAAAAAAGTGAAAACCTGCGCACCAACTAAGTTGACCTTCAAGTTTGTGCATCTTGTGAAATGGATATAGGGGGCTGATCAAAATTCACGTGACAGTGCCAATTCTTTCGCTTGATAGTTTATTTGCTGCTTTATTATGCGTTCTCTTGCCGCGATTCATGGGGTAGACCCCTTGCCTGAATTAGGCATTCCATCAGCTATACAACAACAGGGAAGGGAAACTAATCCAGACGCCGACATGGCCGGTGCACAAGATACTATCTACTTGTGCAATTTTCGTGTTTCCGTTGACGGTGAATGGCTTTGCCTAAAGGAATTGCATGATATGGATATGCAAGATTCTTTCCATCGACCATCGGCCCAAGCTGTTATTACATCGCCGGAAGATCCCATGAACACCTTGATGGGTAATTAATCTCGTAAACCAAAGATCCAATGGTAGTAATTGTAGATCCTTAAATATTTTAAAACGTCTTCGTTATTTTGTAGCCCGAGACCCTGTGGTGATTGAACGTAGTAATCTCGTAAATATCTCAAAATTGATCGTGAAGGAGCTGATAGAACAATCTCTACGTTATGGAAGAATGCTAGACAGTGACCATCTCCCATTGCACCATTTCTTTATTGTTCTCGAACATGTTATGCGTCATGGACTTAAACCGAAAAAGGTAATTTCTAAAATTGTAAACCATTTTGTTTGCTGATGCAATATTGGCAAATTATTTTTAAATATAACAACGTAGATTCTTTTGCTATGACATGTAACCTTTATGGTCGTGGTATTGTAAGTGTTTTCATTTTTGTTTTTAGGGGTTACTTGGTCCTAAAAAGGAATTGTGGGATATATTGCAAATGGTCGAAAAATATTCTCCCGAAGCTGCTGATATCACAGCCAGTATTAGGGATCTTCCCACCGTCAAGTAAGGAAACATAATTTTAAAATATTTGCTTTGCAGTTTCCATATTGCTAGATCAGGCTTAACCTTTGAAAATACTAAGGCCGTTTATATTTATTTCTTTATCACGTGGCCTTCTAAGAGACCAGTGAGCAGCAACTGAATGATTTCACGGAATACCAAATAGCTACTATTAATTACGTACTATTTTCTGGCTTTTTAAAAATGTTGTGTCTTTTATATAACACGTTACGCTAATTTTGTAATGTAATTTTTTGTCAAGAACTGCGATGGGGCGAGCTAGAGCATGGCTAAGGTTGGCTTTGATGCAAAAACGATTGGCTGACTACATGCGGATCCTTTTAGAACATCGTGAGGATACGCTAGAAGAATATTTCGAGCCACACGCTCTTATGTTGAATGAAGAAGCTGTTATTATAACCGGTTTACTTGTTGGCCTTAACGTTGTTGATTGCAATTTGTGTGTGAAGGTTAGTGAAGTTAAAACATCAAACTATAATTAAGTTAATAAATAATTTAAAATTTTTGCATTTGACATGCTATGCTTTTACTTAAGAAAAAGCATAGCATGTCAAATGCAAAAATTTATAAATTACTTTAATAATGAACGTCGCGTCATTATTTCAACCATTCGTATTCTAGAAAGAATACTCAAGTGTTGGTCGAGATGGTGTAAAGCAATCTTGATAGATGTTGGTGTACGTAAAAATATATAAACTCATTCGAGTGACAGATATGGTGGTTAATTTGAAGTTTTGCAAGTAGACCGCAATAAGCTCAGTTGGAAGAGCTTCGGAACGGTATTCCGAGGTCGTGGGTTCAAGTCCCACTTGCGGCATTTCACTTTTTCCACCATAATTTGATTTATTAAGTAAAAGCATAGCATGTCAAATTCAAAAATTAATAAATTACTTTTTGAAATAAGTTTCCAAATTGATAAAGTCAATTTGTCAACGTAAATGACTAACAAATTTGGTTTTTCGGCAATTTACATTTCTGCTAATTTTGTTAACTATAGGAACATCAATTTTCCAATGTGATTTTTTAACTACTTATTTCGCCTTAAGGCTAAGATCTGGTACAATTTTATTTGATTTATGCAGGAAGAAGACCTAGATAGTCAACAGGGCGTAATCGATTTCTCCCTGTATTTACGTGGCAGTAATTCGTCTAATGATCTAGCCAGTAACGGAAATGGCGATGCTGAGCCAAAACAGCGCCATATTAACACAATGTTAGATCAGAAGAACTATATAGAAGAACTCAACCGGCATCTCAAGTAGGTTTCCTTATTGTTATAAAATTCACACATTAATTTCATTATCTAGACCATATATCTACATTTGAATGTACTGAACAATGAAATGGGTTTTCACTGTGGTTGCGGTGGGACATTTTAGACAATGCTGATGGGTTGATGGACTTGATGGTTGTTTCATAAACAGATTCGATTGTATTTATATTATTACTAGCTGACCCGGCAAACGTTGTTTTGCCATACTAAAAAAAAAAAGTTTGAAAAATAGATGTTGGCCGATTCTCAGACCTACTGAATATGTATGCAAAATTTCATAAAAATCGGTCAAGCCGTTTCGGAGGAGTACGGTAACTAACACTGTGACACATGAATTTTATATATTAGATAACACATGTTTCCTTAAAATAGTTGGACTCTAAGGTTACCCTTTTCATGTTTGTATATGTACTTATTTCTTGTGACGATTGATTTATTCTGTGTAAATGAGAGTTGCTACAAATTTTATTGAGTATACTTGTATTTGTCAATTTTAGAATATAAGCAGTTAACGTCAGTTGTGAAAAACAGAAACCTCGCAACTAAACCCTATACCAACACGCCTAGTTAGCATGGAATATCAGATAAAAGCCAGGAGAGGTGGAGGCCCCTAACAGTGAGACGTTAATGGGCTGGGAAGAAGAGCGTATAATTATAAACTAGTATTTAGTTTTGTGTGTGCTTAAAGCCAATGGTATAAAAAATATGAAAAAGAAATTTCATGTTTGATAAATGTTTATATTATTATAAACATAGTTCAAATTTCAAACATTTTCCTTACACTTATCTAACCAAAGCTTATCAAATGCAGCAAATAACAAGAAAGAGCGGCTCCCTCCTCAGCCCCCCAATACGGCTGGTCACCGCGGGGGTCTCAGACCACAACCCTTCTCTCCACCTACTGTATCTAATTACTATACACATACAAAGATTCTTCAATACTTATTCAAGTAATATACAGAAAGAGAAACAGGTTATAAAAAGAAATAAAATGAATAGAACTATACATATAAAAAAGATTATAAGGATTTATTTAGAATGAAATAATTACAGGGATTTATAAAGAATTTTACAACAGAAAAATTTAAGCAATAGAATAGCAACAGAAATATAAAAAGAAAAATTTGTTTCAACTTTGAAAAAGAAGAGAAAAAAAATGGAATTTATTTACAACATTTTGCAATTCTACAACAGAAAACAAAAAAATAAATTAAATGTACCTAATGTAAAATGAAAGAATTAATTAATTACTTTATGTGTATGAAAGGAAAAGAAAAATTAAAGAATTTATTTACAGAGGAAAAGTTAAAGAATTAACATTAAATACTTACAATGGAAAAACTTAGGAACTTATTTTTATCTTTATATCAGCCTAACAGAGATGAATTATGCATGTTACAAAATCAAACAAGCAGAAATGAGAACCTCATATTCTACAATTACATAGTACATATTTTGAAAAGAAAGGTCAAATGGCTGATGTAAATGAAATCGTTTGGAGAGAAGGAGGCCTTAACTCTTTTATGAGGTCCTTAAAGAAAAAAAAGTGTTATATTCAAGTTTCAATTATTAATTTTTTGTGTAATATGTTTTAAGGAAATAAAAGGCTTTATTATTATTATTATTATTATTTAGTTTTGTATTAAGTAAATTTGAATCGGTCTTGCATCGGAAATAAGACCGATTATTAAGAAATGTTTGCTTGCCTTTCTTATTAGCAGTCGATAATTCGGTATGAAAAAAATGTAATACTGTAAATATCCGTATATTTTTAGCGCAACTGTAGCGAATCTACAAGCAAAAGTTGAGAGCCTAACAACAACCAATGCTCTCATGAAGGAGGACTTGGCGATTGCCAAGAACACAATGATCACTTTAGTTGAAGAGAATAACCAACTGAAACATGCATTGGGTAAGCATTTTTACTAATTTATTTTCAATTGTTTCCTTAACATATTATCTATCGATGTTATTTATCGAGTGTGTCTGTCTGTCCGTTTTTCACATGTGAATAGGTTGATTCAAGAGGAAGTTTCAGCTGCTTAATTGACTGTTTAAAGAAAATGTTAAAATTATGAGTAAAATTTTCACAATGTCGGTAAATAGATAAGCCGTCGAAGTGTTGAATAGAAAACGGTATCGGTCGTCAGTAGCAGTATAAGTAACATCTTTGAAAAAGTTGAACGTTGCAAAACCACGTATAGAACTAAACTCTCTATTCATACAAATCCACTGGCACAAGCCCTATTGTATGGCAGCAATTTGAATAGAATAAGGATTAGACACTGATTTCGTGAAGAGGCAAACTACAACGCATTTGATTATAGTCAGGGGCGCAGCGTGCCTTGGTGGGGCCCCGTATAAAAATTTATTTGGGGACCCTTATGAAGGGTAAAGATTTCTCACAAAAGAAAAAAAATCTGTGCATAAAATTTCTGAAATAATGAAAAATTAGAAAAGTGTTTATTAATCTTTGCTTACGCACGTCGGGGGCCCCCCTGGCCCGGGGGACCCGTATAATTGATACGGCGTTAGCTACGCCCCTAATTATAGTCTTAAGACTGATGGCAAAATCGAAATAAAATTTAGTCATTTTATTGTTGAATTGTTTACATTGGTGTCATTATCTACTACCCATTAAGTTTCCACAATCGTTTTGATTATATCACTTAAATTTGTAACCAGTTAAATCTTGGTAGTGACTAAACATCGACCTGGGAAAAAAGATAAGAAACGCTTACTTATAAAGCGATTAGATTATATTCACAGTATTTATTTTTGACGTGAGTGATGCAATCTATCAACAACGGATGCCTCTTTCTATCTAATGAGTCGTTTGCTCGTATATCTGATTTAACAGTTAATTTGGTTTTTGACAAAATTAATTCTGTTATTGATTTGGACTTGCAATTGATCCATTTTTTTCTGAAAGTGACTAGTTTATCGATCCATATAGTTTTGAAAGGATCTTTTGGGAAAACGAATCTTTCTTCTATGTAATCGATCGTCATCATCATAATATTCTCTTGCCGTTATCTTGCATTCTCATACCCACTATTCAGGGTCGGCGCAACATGACTTTTTGGTCATGTTGCAGTAAGTAGGTTTTGGCTGCTATTTACGGCCTGAATTCAACCCTCCTCTCTTATAAGTTTTAAAGCGTCTTTCGCAAAAATCATTCTCTCCTGATCAGTTCATTTTCCTAAATATTATGTTCTTTATTTTATTGTAACTATTTCCCAAAACTTTTATTTGAACATGGGAAAATATAGAACTGATGCGGAAAATATAAAACGTTCGAAACAGCCAGATATGGTGTGACATAATAATCTAATCTGGGTCGACCGTTAAGAAAAATAAACTATTGTGTATCGAATGATATAATGACAGTGGCCGGAAAGAGAAACCTTTCATGGTCATCTGTGTTTACTATTGAAATCACAACGGTAATAATAATATAAAATTCAGTAGATAAGACACCTTGTGATGACTCACATTTCATTATAACGCTTAGTTAGTAGGCATTAGCATGCCGTGTCTGTCACTCGTGTTTCTAAACAGAAAGATATTATTTAATAACGAAAGTAACACAGTTATGCACTGTACGTCGCTAAAATGGGTAATACAACAGTTAAGAGCCAATCTAAACCCACGCCATGGTTCAGATCTTGTGAGTTATTTATATCGGTGTAAATATATCTTTGTGTAGTTTATTTGTTGTCTAAACTCGTGCTTTTTAACAGGTCAAGATATAACCAAAGATACAAGGATGAAAGTGACGGAGTTACAATCTGATGAAGAGGTAAGAATATTTATTAAAATATTACCTATTTTTAGGGTTCCGTACCCAAAGGGTAAAAACGGGACCCTATTACTGAGACTTCGCTGTCCGTCCGTCCGTCCGTCCGTCCGTCCGTCCGTCCGTCCGTCCGTCCGTCCGTCCGTCCGTCCGTCTGTCACCAGGCTGTATCTCAAGAACGGTGATAGCTAGAGAGTTGAAATTTTCACAGATGATGTATTTCTATTGCCGCTATTACAACAAATACTAAAAATAAAATAAAATAAATATTTAAGGGGGGCTCCCATACAACAAACATGATTTTTAGGGTTCCGTACCCAGTATCTCAAGAACGGTGATAGCTAGACAATTCAAATTTTCACAGATGATGTATTTCTATTGCCGCTATAACAACAAATACTAAAAATAAAATAAAATAAATATTTAAGGGGGGCTCCCATACAACAAACATGATTTTTTTACCGTTTCTTGCTCGATACTAATAACGTTGCATAGATAATGGTACGGAACCCTTCGTGCGCGAGTCCGACTCGCACTCGACCAATTATTTTATGTTGTATTGTTCTTCAATAACTTGCAGCATTTCAGTAACTGTTTATTTTTATTCATATATTTAAAAAGAACTATGTTACGACTATTTCTGCACGCAGTTTTGTTAACACCTTTGTAGTTGTCTTGTTTTGCTTACATTGTGTTATTTATTAGTCTTTGGCGACGTTTTGCATTTTAGTTATTGCTATGAATCGCCTGTGTCAACTAAGCATACAAATTATTGTTTTACCACTTATAGGTGCATACGTGTTTCATACAAATATTAGGAAGTTAAGGGGTGCGCTAATAAGCGGCAAATTTTAGGCAGTTTAAATATTAACTAAATAATTCTTTCGAAAATCACATAGCGATAAAATTTTCATGATCATTTAGTGTCGACTATTAAAAATTGTAAATGTTTCCTAGGTTATTAGCTGATCACTCGTAATATTTATATTTTGCATAAGTATTGATAATTTACATTTTTAACTTTTACGGCACAGTAGGAGAGCAATAGGCTAAAAATATTCGTAGTTTAGGACAAAAAATATCATCGCTTTAATGTTTAATATAGTTTAATAACTTGTTTGTATTATAACATAATTCATGAGCCATGCAAACAGTTATAATATTCATGAGAATATTTTATGCAAGTATGATGATTATGACCGTAATATTAATTTTAATTCATTGCTGGTTTTTCCTTATTGTCTTTGGTAAACGCGCCAAATTCATAATATCTATAGCCTGCGTTATGGTCAATTGGCACTGTTCATATTTCTGTAAAACTCTTAATTCGAAAACCATTTCGGGGGAATAAAGTTTTAAGAAAAAATTTGCTATATTAACGATTATTTTTCTAAAAGCAAGTGATCTCCATTAGCCCTTGAAATGAAGTACCTAAAATATTAAGGCGTTCTTAGGGATATACTATTCTATGGTGAAGTTGAAATTGGTCTATTATATGAACTTGTCAACTTTGAAAAGATGTATTGCAATCTATCTAAAGTCTATCAGGCAAAGGCAATACACAGATTGCGTACAACGATGACGTCACAACATTTAAAATAATATCTTTAAGTATTTAAAAAAAATTCTATATTGTGAATATTGCGGTAATATTGAAATTAGTTGCTTAAAATGTGTAGACTATATTTTCCAAAAAAAAAATGCAGGTCAAAAATTATGAACAATCGCAATTGTTTCATCCATCCATCAGCCTCTCTCCGTCCACTTTTGGACATAGGCCTCCCCCATAGAACGCCACAACGCGCGGTCCGGTGCCGCCTGCATCCAATGTCTCCCCGCGACCTTGACGATATCATCGCTCCACCTTGTCGGGGGCCGCCCAACGCTGCGTCGTCCGACTCTAGAACTTTTCTTTTCCAATGATCGTCAGTCCTACGAGCGATGTGGCCTGCCCATTGCCACTTCAGCGTGCTAACTTTTCGGGCTATGTCGGACACGCCAGCTCTCCTACGGATCTCCGTATTTCGGATTTTATCCCGCAATTGTTTATTGCATTAAAAAAATAACAATTTCAATTGTGTTCTATGTATATATTTACTGCAAGAAAACATGTGTTCTAAATTATATAAAAAAAGTTCTAAGCAAATTATATTTTCTCTTTTCCATCATTAAATCTTGACCAATAGAAAAAACAAATGCAACCAAACATATAACCTCCTCCTTCATTTTAGAGGTCAGTTAAAAAAATTATGAAAAACTAGCTGTGCCCACGGTGTTACCCGCGGTTAAAAGAATAAATAATCGGTTCGTTTTTACTATCCCACGGGAACGTTGCATTCTTTCGGGTTAAAAAGTAGGCTTTATGTTATTCTGATGTATAAAGCTACATTATTGTAAAGTTTCATTAAAATCCATTCTGTAGTTTTTGCGTGAAAGAGTAACTAACATCCATACTCAAAATATAAGTTTGGTATGTATCTATCAATATATTAATCTATGTAACGGAATCTTTTAACGCGATTTTCACCCACTTGGAGTAGTCGGATTGAGTTGAAATTTTGCATACATATCAAGGCCGGATGACAATGCAATTATTTAAAAAGATATTTAGGATTATCAAGCGTGTTTTTAGGGTTCCGTACCCAAAGGGTAAAAACGGGACCCTATTACTGAGACTTCGCTGTCCGTCCGTCCGTCTGTCACCAGGCTGTATCTCAAGAACGGTGATAGCTAGAGAGTTGAAATTTTCACAGATGATGTATTTCTATTGCCGCTGTAACAACAAATACTAAAAATAAGATAAAATAAATATTTAAGGGGGGCTCCCATACAACAAACATGATTTTTTACCGTTTCTTGCTCGATACTAATAACGTTGCCTTATGTTGCATAGATAATGGTACGGAACCCTTCGTGCGCGAGTCCGACTCGCACTTGACCAATTTTTTTGTTATTGAATTTATTTATACCATCTATGTTAATTCTATAGATATGGCAAATGTTTGTGGATCATAGCAATGCGATATCGCTATTGTCTATTGTTAATTGTATTATATTAGTATATTTACTTACGACAAATTAACATTTAAATATCAATCAAATCAGCCTACTGCAGTCCACTGCTGGACATAGGCCTCTTCTAATTCGCGCCACAACACACGGTCCTCCGCCGTCCGCATCCAGTACCATCCTGCGACCTTCTTCAGGTCATTAATCCACCTAGCTTCCTACCTTACGCTTGCCGAGTCGCGGTCTCCACTCAAGAACCCGTCTGCTTCATCGGCCATCAGTTCTTCGACAGACATGGCCAGCCCACTGCCACTTTAGCTTTACATTTAAATATGTGTAGTAACAATTAGTTGTGTATATTAGTTCGTAGTAATCATTCAGAATACATAAAGTGCCAGCTGAGGGGTTAACTTATCATAATCATTTATAAGAAATTAATTGTTAGTTACATAAGTCGTTATAAATAATATATAAATATTTACTGTAATGTTTATATACGTTAAGGAAGTTAATTACAAAGTTATCTACACACGAAAACAAATAAATCAAAACACAAAATTTTGTTTGTGTGGTAACGGAAGAATATACAAAGTTGTCATCTCATTTCTTTCCACAAGTACTAATAGTCAGCTAAACTAACTCACGGACAAAATACTAGTCTTTACTTTTTATAAAACAGTCGTTATTTTTGTATGCATCGTGTCCCTTTGTGAGCTTATATCTTCTAAACTACGCAACGGATTTAGATGCTGTAAACTTACCTGACTCTATTTATTGATATTATTTGAGAGGAAGAAATATCGAAAATAAAACAAGCCTAAAAACATTGCTCTTTTTAAATAGGTCTGTGCCCAAAAGTAGGTCTACGAAGTACAAAATTTTCTTCATGTTATAAAATTAAATATGTATTATGAATTGTTTTTAAAAGTGATGGTAACCCTATTGTCGTTAAATAATTTTTGAGCGTTATATCCGTATACCGGATTAATTTGATATTTATAAATATTGTACGTTTCGTTTCAGGAGAAACGTAGTGTTAAAAGCGTGACTTCAGATAAATCTAAAAATGATAGCGAGTCCAGTAAAATGTTGGAAGAGGAACGAAAAAAATATTTGGAACTTCAAAAGGAATTGGATTTGCAGGTAAGCTATATCTTTATATTGATTGTTATAGTTCTAGCTGAAAAATAGTCTCGAGGTAGGTATGCGGCAAAATAAAAACATTTCAACTCTTTGTCTATCACCGTTCTGTGGAACGCGTTTCCGAGATCCAGGTACTGGTGACAGACGGAAGGACGGTCGGGCAGCGAAATCTCAGTAATATGGTACTGTTTTACGTTTTGGTACGGATCTCCAAAAAAATGGCGTTCTTTTACCACTACCTGTTGCCCGCGAATTCGTACGCGTAGAATTTAGAAGATTTATAAGTATATTTATAAAAAATATGGAAGTCTTTACATAATATAAGACAGTCGTTGCGACATACGAGTCTCGTGGTTGAGTGGTTCATGTAACGGACTGCCGATCAAGAGGTCGCGGGTTCGATTCCCGCTCGGGACAATCATTTGTGTGATTTTTCTAATTGTCATACAAAAGTTTGTCCTGCTTCTGGGTGTTTCTATGTATTATAAGTATGCATTTACAAAAGAAAAGTAGTATATGTATTCTATCCGTATTCTGGTACCCATAACACAAGCATATAAGCTTGGGACCAGAGGACGTTGTGTTAAATGTCCATGAATATTTATTTATTTATTTTCCCTGCTATTGCAACATTTTTACTGATGCTTTGCAGCGTGATGTTATATAGCTTATAGCCTTCCTCGATAAATGTCTTATCCAACACTGGAAGAATTTTTCAAATTAGAGTAGCGGTTCTAAGATTAGCGCATTTAAAGAAACAAATTCTTCAGCTTTATAATATTTGTATAGATACGCGTAGTATTACGAGAAAATATTAGTACATTATTATTTTCAAACACAGATTTAAATCAAGGTCTTTATTTAGATATTTCCATTGTTATAGTTTGTACAAATTTCAATGACTTTTATTATTTCGCGTAACCTTCTAACTGATGGACTGATTATTTAACTCCGTTATGTCCAACTGTTACTACTGTAAGGTCACTAACGATCATGAAGTAATACTTATTCGGTATTGAACACAGATAACCTCTGTGAGAGACGAAAACCCCGAAAATAATGTTCTATGCCTGGTCACCGCGACACAGTAGACCATGATCCCTCCCAAAGTAAAGGAGAACCATGCCCAACAGTGAGTCGTTAATGGGCTAAAAAGAGAGAGAATACTTCGCTTTAAAGACTTTAAATTATGAACTTTTTTGTGAAGTCGCCAAAGGTTGGGTGGGGGATAATTTTATCCAATATCTAAGACAGTTACTAATACATTATGTTCTACTGTGTCGCCTTACGTTGACTTTAAATAAATTAAAATTATAAAAATTGGATTGATTATATTTCGCGAACAAAACAAAAGACTGTAAAACGTCTTTTTTTTTAATTGTGTAGGTAAAATCTGATTAAACTATATTTATCTCTTTCAGCGCCGTGTTTGGGATTAGGGACAGCAATGCCCTCTAAGGTTTTATCTCAACGTATTTATTCTATTACAGATTTCGCTAAAAGCTGAAATGGAAGTCGCAATGAAATTACTAGAGAAAGATATCCACGACAAACAGGACACAATAATATCTCTGAGGAGGCAACTAGACGATATTAAACTAATTAATTTAGAAATGTACAAAAAATTACAGGTGAGTTTGTCTTTACATACATACATTTTTATTATATTTTATGGGGTACAAGTAATACTTTGATCTTGGCGTTTCCTGAATTTTACATCATCCATCATTGGTAGCAATTTACATGCACAACTGAACTTTACTAAAAAATGAAAATGGATAGTTCAATAGCACAATTCGGCAATGTTAACTGAACTTTCAACGATTTTAATTTATATAAATGTGGACAACGAAATAGCGAATTAATAAACACCATAGTTTTTTCCGTTTTAGTTAAGTTACAGTCAGTTTTATGACGCGTCAGAATTGGCCTCATTATCTTGTATGCTAGATGTAAATTTCTGGAAACGTCGGAATATTAAATTTGATTTAAGCACGATAATAATATTAACAGCACTTTTATTTATTATAAATATTTTTCAGTAAAATATCAGAATAGAACATTTTATATTTATGTGGTTTTATTATTATATTGTAAATGTCACCGTTGAATAATCGCAAGAGCATGTTGCGTCAATATTAGTTTTTATTACTTAATTTGTACTTCATGGATCGTTGATGATCAAGACAAATTCGCTTTCACTTTACCGCCTACATGTGTTTAAATTATTCAATGCTTTATGGGAGTGATGGGTAATGGTGCATTTTAGTAATAATATGTTAGAGTTATAAAATTGTCTTACGAGAATAAAAAAATATTCTTTATTTATTTAATTATTTCACACTTTATATACATTAATAAGACGAGCCTCGTGGTTGAGTGGTTTATGTAACGGACTGCCGATTACGAGGTCACGGGTTCGATTCCCGCTCGGGACAATCATTTGTATGATATTTATAATTGTCATATAAATGTTTGTCCTGCGTCTGGGTGTCTACTATGTATTATAGGTATGTATTTACAAAAGAAAAGTAGTATATGATGTATTCTATCAGTATTCTGGTACCCATAACACAAGCATATATAAGCTTAGCTTAGGACCTGGGGCTCAAGTCTGCTATTCAATATAGTCACAATGATAGTTCAATTGTCATTGTTCATATTTTTTTTATCTCTGAATTCGAAAAACATTTTGGGGAATAGAGTTTCTGATCATGATCTATTCGTTTTTTCGGAAAATTTGGATAATTTTCCCCGTTTTGCAACATACTTCACTGACGCTTCGCTCCTATTGGTCGAAGCGTGATGTTATATAGCCTACAACCTTTCTCGATAAGTGTACTATCTACTACTACTGAAAGAATTTCTTAAATCGGACTAACGGTTTATGAGATTAGCGCGTTCAAATAAAAAACTCTTTAGCTTATTAGTATAGAAGTATAGATAATCCTAACTTTTTGTGGTGTTTTGAGATGTATCAAAGTCGATGCTCGAAGGTCTTTAGTTCTTTATAGCGTGGGTGAAGCAGTCTTAGGCATGAATGTTCAATTACCACCCATACAATTCACTATAACTATACATCCATACAATTCAATATCACTAATTTGAAACATTGTGCTTGCCATATTTTATTGTCTATCATTTTCACTTTTGCTGTAGGTATCTTGCATTTCCGTCCCTATTGTGATAAATTGTTAACATGCACTATTTGTATACTTTTACGCTTTTGTTATGACTATTCAATAATTTATTAGTAAGCTTTATTGCGTATTTACACAATATTTTCATTGTAAGTTATTGGTTTGCATGCAATAGATAAATACAACGTTGAATTTGAATTAATTGCGTACCAGTAAAAGATTTTCCGTTGCGATAACATGGTAATACTTCCCTTATTAAATATCTTTGGATGATTTTTTTCTTGTACTACAAGAATTGTGTTAACACATTAGCACATTTTAATTGTCTTGCATAGTTCATACAAAATTCGTACGTAGATTGGAAAGTACCTCGTTTAGTATTGTTCACCTTTACATAAAAACCTTCGATTTTAGAATGCACCTTTCGTATACTCGTAGTGAAATCGATATAATAGCACTAATCATGTAGTTAAGATCTATCATAGATACTCGACACGAACTTATTCATATCGGTATACTGTTATTTATATTATATTCAAAGCCCAATAACATATTTAATATATTTATATCCATCGACATAACATTATAGATCGTCTTGATATCTACTAAATAGTTGGACACATCCCTTGTCTAAAGATATAAATACACAGTGACAATCTACGCCATTCAGGAGATAATTTCAATTTCAATCATACACGTTTTTAGGGTTCCGTACCCAAAGGGTAAAAACGGGACCCTATTACTGAGACTTCGCTGTCCGTCCGTCCGTCCGTCCGTCCGTCTGTCTGTCACCAGGCTGTATCTCAAGAACGGTGATAGCTAGTGAGTTGAAATTTTCACAGATGATGTATTTCTATTGCCGCTATAACAACAAATACTAAAAATAAAATAAAATAAATATTTATGGGGGGCTCCCATACAACAAACATGATTTTTTTACCGTTTCTTGCTCGATACTAATAACGTTGCCTTATGTTGCATAGATAATGGTACGGAACCCTTCGTGCGCGAGTCCGACTCGCACTTGACCAATTTTTATAGTTTTACACACACTAACAAGTTACAGCATTGTATTAAAAGTTTTGTTACATTAACTTTCTAAAAATTATTTACAAAAGAATTTTTAAAAAAATACAAGCTCGCAATACAAATTACGATCTTTATAATGTCGTGTCATTGTTTTATGTATATATATCCAATACTAATACCACGCTATATTCACAATGCCGCGATTTATACGGAAGGAATGCGAGATGGATTTGACGCAGAAGGGTGAAATGGTCTCCAGGCTCCAGGGAAAAGCTGAGCAAATTGGCAAAATACTACACAACCTTGAGAAATATAACCACTTCCTAGGAACTGATAATGATTTATTGAAAGCTTTAAGATCACCCACCACTACAGAAAATAATCTAGGAGAAAAGTTAGAGAAACTGAAAGCACAAACCGTAGCTCTTAAGGGTACAAAGCCTAAAGACGAAGGCCCGCCTAATAAGAAACTGAATCTACAAGAAATACCACCGTTTCGTAAAAGCAGTAATAATGATAAAACCATAGGTCCTGTTCGGGAGTAGTTTTATACATATGTTTCTTGTAAATAAAGGGCGTCACAAACGGCATATTAATATATATTAATATAGCGAGAAAGAGATAGATGTATGTAGAAAAAAGACAAGGTGAGAAAGAGAGATATATATCTGTCGGTGACGTCATGAGTATAATATATACATCTAGGTATATTAATATATTTGTCTCTTTTTCTCGCTTTCTCATATATCTAATATATAAAATTCACGTGTCACAGTGTTAGTTACCGTACTCCTCCGAAACGGCTTGACCGATTCTTCTCAAATTTTACATACATATTCAGTAGGTCTGAGAATCGGCCAACATCTATTTTTCAAACTTTTTATTTTTTGTATGGCAAAACAACGTTTGCCGGGTCAGCTAGTATTAATATATATCGTAATATGCCGTTTGTGGCGCCCTTAACGCTGTTTCGATAACGTGGTGTTTCTTGTTTAGTAAATAATTTATTGTTACTAATACATTTTAATGTTATATTTAATATTTATCTAGAATTGGGCAATGCTATGTGTATATAACTAATATGCATGTATGATAATTTTACTAAAAGTTACGGTACAACTATTTATTGAGCTGCGAAATTTCTGAGATTTCCTTCATATTATGTTTTTATCTGTGATTAAATTTGAAAAATGTAATAACTTCTTATTCAGACATTTTATCAAAATTTTAGGATCGTAGATATAGATGTAAGATGTTCAATATCTGAAAATTTAAGTAGTTTGTTTCTACAATTTGTAGAGTATTACCTTTATGTACAAACTCATCTATTCAAAAGCATTACGAAAAGTTATCAAGTATAAAACAGGAAGTTAGTCGCGATATATATAACAAAATAGTTGTACTGTATTTGTGTATTAACCTCAATATAAAATAGTAACAAGTATAATAAGCTTCCGTTGTTTTTATCAACTTTGTACTAACCAAATACAATCATCCGTATGAGTTGATAATTTTTATTTAGCTAAAATGTATTGGCATTGTTTTAGGAATGTGAAAGTTCCTTGAAACATAAAACAGAGCTAATATCCAAATTGGAAGCAAAGACTGAGTCAATGGGCAGCACGATACATCAACTTGATGAGAAGTAGGTTTTACTCAATTTTATTATGAGTGCGCATCGGGCTTACATAGGTCTGTGATCATTGATCATCCGCAAGGATTGAAAGAGTGCCTGTTTATAATATACGCTATTATATGTAACCTTAGAGTATAAAAGTGTAGAGGCTAAAACTTATACTTACAAGAAAAAAACCAATTCTAATGCCTAATTGATTAAAAAAATTCTAAGACTAATAAAGAATTCTTTGCATTGTAATTATTATGGTTGTGTATGGGTTCTTGGATAAAATGGATATGCACTAGAAAGGAATTTAATAAGATATTTTTAGGATAACATTTTTTTCTGTCTGGTCAAATCTTTGACCTGTAACAGATCTATAATCTGTTACAGAATCTTTAACTGCACAAGATTACGTAATTTCTTTGGCGTCAACATGGCGGTTTCAAATCCCATTAATTATGGGTCACTGCGTAAAAATGCCTGTAATTTTGCATACAAGACACTTCTTAAATAAAGAATTTCTATATTTTCAATAACATAAATAAATTGTGAAATTATATTCTAACATAGCTTTGGTTATGTATTGCGAATAAACGTTAAAAACAAAAATGTGGGTATTCCGAAATTTCGCACAAATATACCTAACTTGTAAAACGCTTTGATGAAATTAACAGTCTCAACTCTCTACACTTTAATGCTCTATAAATGTAACTTAATCGCTTGACGTATCGATATATGGAACGCACATAGGTGTGAGCAGAGCACAGCTTGCGTCATATAGCGGCATCTCTTTCTATTCGCTCGATATTGGCAAACCATCACAATAAAAAAGTTAGAATACGCGAAACCAAACAGTATTTTTGTTAATTTTATAGTGATATTTGAATACGACGATAATATTTATAGTATGCTAATGTTGCTTTGGCTTTTTGCTGTGATTTTAATAAATAATTGTGAAGTACCGTTAAGTAAAAAGTGTCAAATACATATTTTAAAATGGAATTTACTTTTTTTGATTACCTAAGTAATAGACTTTGTTGATCCATTTACGGTCATGACTCCATAACGATACATAATTTGTATTATTTAGTTAGCTATTAAAAAACTAATTTCGACCATGTATAACTTGTTGCACGCATGTAATGAATCTTTTATGAATAACAAATTATATTGTATTTGTTTTTCTTTAACGTATGAAAAATTAAGTAACAACATTTAACATGCGACTCTACAGATTTTTTATTTTTAAGAAAACAGTAAACATAATTTGATTTATGTCAATTATAGTTACATAAACATTGCAGTTTAAAGTAGGCAATATATTTTTTTCGTGTTAATTCTTATACAAAAGCCTCCCACTTGAATAAAGACTTACAATGAATAGGTATCCGACTCTGTAGTTTTCAAAAATGTGTTATATAATTAATTTAAGTTATACTAAGTATTTTGTATTTTAAATTTTGTTATTTTTATCTAACATATTAATTTATAAATAATTTATTTCAAATCAAAACTATTCAGAGTACCTGTATTATTAGATAAAAAAAATGTTATTCAGTTAGTGTCTTATAGCTTTTGAATAATAATATTGTAAAAGACATATTTGATTAATGACAAAAAGATTATGATCTCATTTAAATAACTCCATTGTGCTTTGAAAATTATATTATTTGTTATTGTATACAAATTGTGCTCTTAGCTACTATATAAAAAGAATTTTTTCTTCGACATTATTTTGTAATAACGAGGCGATAGTTATGTAAAAGCCTTATTTATAATAAAGCATATTCATTCGCATACCGTATTTTATTGTTACCAGTGAAACACGCTTTGTTATTTTGTGTTTATTGTGTAGGTTTGCCATTATCAACATTAATTACAATGCATGCTTTGTGTGAATAAACATAACTGTTTTTGTCTATATTTTAATCGTTTAATACTATGTCTAATGAAAGTATAAAGTTTAGAATTTAATATTTATATTTTTTTGCATACTTCTTTACATTAGAAAAGTTTTAATAAAAGTAATAATCGAAATTTATTGACTCGTTTAGAAGCCCCCTTGCCGGGTCATGGTCAGGTTCAGGGCACGCACCATGGCCTGGTTAAGGAGAAATATAAAAAAAAACTCGTTTAGAAGTAACGATGCCATATATAAATACGTCTATTTTGAAAGACGAAGTCAACCAATAGTAAGGTGTTGAGTTGGTGATATTATTTTATAGGTCTAAAAGAAGAATTTAATAGATTGGTACAATTTCCAGTTCTGTTACTTGAATTTGGCATGACAAGCTACCGCGGGTCTAGACTTGTAGTTTGGCAATTTCTCTATACCTGCAACCTCTATACGGCTGGTACCGCCTATGTAATTATGATACCATTATCTGTTGAGGATCAAATAAACGCCTAAACCTCGTATAATACAGCTGTATAGGCGAATACTATCGCTAACATTTACACGAGCATATTATTATAACAAACAATAATATGATTGTGTAAATCACGCCATCACTCAAATGATAATAGGACAAAAATAAGTCAATCGAGTCAAAGGTATACAAAAACAAATCTATGGAATCAAAGACATTTCTATTAAAGTACGTAGTTACTAGTGAACAGAAGGCATACAGCAAAATTACAAAGTTGTAGTTTGCGATTTTGGTACCTTTACATTAGCCATTTTTGGTAGAATTATTTACAAATAGTTGTCTTTTTCGCGTGTTTGTTTTTAGAGGATAGGGTGGTAAGTTGTATAATAAAAATCTATCTTATATCTAGTATTTGTATAAATTCAAATCTTACAATTATAGCTATTTTTATAAACAGTTAATCAAAGACAACCAAACAGCAGATATCGAGCAAATGCTTATGTACAAGTATGCTTTAGTTCAGAGAGACTTTAGTAGTCAAATGATTTTGTTTTCGTCACCAAAAATAAACTTAAATCGGAAAAATAATTCCCAAATATTATAATAAATGTCAAAAATAGGTTACAAGAAGATAAACAACTAAGAAAGAGTTTAGAAGATAGTGCACGCTCTTTAGGCCAAAAGGCGGCTACAGCTGAAACAAAGGCAGTCGCTGCCGAAGGAGATCTCAGGATAGAACGGGAGTGGCGTATATCTTTACAAGTAAGTTTTGAATACCCTTGAATACCTTTCGTGAAATAATTTATCTTATTAGAATTTCTTTTAACTGTTCTTGCTACTTACTTTATAAAACTTCTGGTATAATTATAATATCTTTATTATATTATCTGGGATATTAATATTTCATTATTGACGATCTATTTCCAGCTGTTTCCTCATAATGTTTATAATGACAGATATAATTAAATCAATTACAGGAATCAATGATGCGAGACCGTGATAAGATATCAATGTTGACACAAGAAGTGGAATCTCTCAAATCAATAGGCCAGGTAATCAGATAAGCACTGAAAACATGTTTTAATTACTAGTAATGCGGAATTTATTAATATTATGTTGCAATTTTAAACTGTTTTTTAGGGTTCCGTACCCAAAGGGTAAAAACGGGACCCTATTACTGAGACTTCGCTGTCCGTCCGTCCGTCCGTCCGTCCGTCCGTCTGTCACCAGGCTGTATCTCAAGAACGGTGATAGCTAGAGAGTTGAAATTTTCACAGATGATGTATTTCTATTGCCGCTATAACAACAAATACTAAAAATAAAATAAATATTTAAGGGGGGCTCCCATACAAAAAACTGATTTTTTTTACCGTTTCTTGCTCGATACTAATAACGTTGCCTTATGTTGCATAGATAATGGTACGGAACCCTTCGTGCGCGAGTCCCACTCGCACTTGACCAATTTTATTTTATTATAACCATTAACTGTTGCCTGCGTCTACGTACTCGTGGACTTAAGAAAATTTTCTCTGTTTTGCAACTTTTTTCACTAATCTCTCTTCTCTCTTCAGTTCATTTACGTCCCACTGTTGGGCACGGGCCTCCTCCATTAACCAGGCGTGTGTTGGCGCAGGGTTTATTTTCGAGTTTTCCGACTGTCACAGAGTTTGTTATCTGTTTGATATATCCCTTAGCTGACTGTTACAGCACCCTTGGGATGAGATGGGATAGTGACACTTGTAATTTTAATCCGTCACCACACGGTGACTTTTTCACTAATGATTCACTCCTATTGGTCGCAGCGTGATGCTATATAGCCTATAGCCTGCCTCGATAAATGGACTATCCAACATAAAAATAATTTTTCAATTCAAACCAAATAGTTCCTGAGATTTGCGCGTTCAAACAAACACAATTTTCAGCTTTATAAATATAAGTATAAATAGATAGGCAGTCTATAAATTTATAACAGCTTCATCGATTAAATCATTCTGAAACAAAACTAACACAAATTTTTACAGAAATACCTTGCTCTTCAAGAAGAACAACATGTTTTAAAAACACAATACAGTGAAGCACAAAAGACTTTAGAAGAAGTAGGTGCCACCTTAAGTGAAAACAAACTACAACTTGCCGAATTATTAGAAAAAGAGACTAAAACTCAAAATGTTGAGGAAGCGCCGGCGTGGACTCACGACAAAGACGCTTCCGCTTGTTCTGCATGTGCCAAAGAATTTTCAATTGCCAGGCGGAAAGTAAGTTTCTATACAATTTTCTAATAATGTAAACAAGGGAATACTACTTTACGGTCTTGTTTACATTACAAGTAAAAAACTAGTATTTCTTTAGAGTTTGAGTTATGTAATTATAGTGTTAAGTTTTTTATTAGTTATTGTTTTGACGAGCTTCGTGGTCTAGTGGTTCATGTAACGGACTGCCTTTCACGAGGTTGCGGGTTCGATTCCCGCTCGGGACAATCATTTGTGTGATATTTATTAATATCATACAAATGCTTTGTACTGCGCCTGGGTGTTTACTATGTATTATAGGTATGTATTTACAAAAGAAAAGTAGTACATAATATGTATTCTATCAGTACCCATAACACAATCCTATAAGCTTAGCTTAGGACCTGGGGCTCAAGTCTGTTGCTTAGTGGCGAATTTTATCAAGTTTTGTAGTCTACTGGTAATTTTTTGTGGTTATAATGGTGTCATTGAACTCTCATTGTGACAACATTCATTAGCAGACTTGGCCCCCAGAGGACATTGTGTGAATTGGCCATGAATATTTGTTTACTATTAAGTTACTTTGTGTATGCTTGAAAAGCTCTTAGTTTCCTATCGTATCTTAGATCATATTTCATCGAATACCGTACAGTCATTTACAAGATATGGGATTGCAAGTGGTAAAAATCAAATACCTATGTAATTTTTAGCCACCCCTTTTTTGGACCCTTAATGTGCCAGTATTTTCTTTTTCTAATAAATGTTATGTTTTTTTTTTCAGCACCATTGTCGACGTTGTGGCCATATATTCTGCGCTGCGTGTAGCGACAAAACCGTCGCATTAACTGGCAACACTAAACCTGTGCGAGTTTGCGACGCATGTTATGCCGAGGTTAGACTTACGTAGCAATTAATTAATTAATAATTATGTTATATTGTGGTATACATTATTATTATTGGTTTGTATTCTATTATGATGTTTAATAAAAGCGCTTATTTTCTAACATTTGCGCGACTCATCAGTTTAAATAAAACTACTTTTTACGGATTTAGACGCGTATATCACTTTATGTCACCATGGTCACGGGTGAGTCTCACCCGTGACCATGGTGACTGCAAAGTCCGAAACGTCGAGCCAGAATTTAAAACAAATATACGCGTCTAAATCCGTAAAAAGTAGTTTTATTTAAAAAGCGCTTATACTTACGTTAGATGCAGACATGTTTAAAGTACGAATAAATAATTAATTACCAACGAGACAAGATGAGTTAATCGTTGTCTTGACTTTGCGCTGCGTCATTTTACGTATATTTAGCGTAAATGTAATAAGCCCTTAACGATGTTTTGAAAAAAAAACGTTGAATTTTTCCATAGCCTATAAATGTGCTATGTTTTAATGCATTGCTATTTTATTTCTGCTAATGCATAAACTTTAACATTAAATTAAATACGAATTATGAGTTTGGATTTTAATATGGCTAATAATTGTCTAATTACATTTTCACCAACTTTTAAGGCATAAAAAAAACTTTAGCTATATATGGATGGCTTAAATTACGTTTTGTTTACAAATAATAAAAAAATCATATTATACTAAGGCCTAAGTCATATTGTGAACAATTTGCAGTAATAGATTATTGTACAAAATATGAAATTACATACATTTAATCAATATAATAATACACCTATATTGATGTATATTTATTACTTTAACACAATATAAGCCTGAGTTGAGTTAATTGACGAGCTTTTTGATCGAATGGTTCATATAACAGACTGCTGTTCGTGAGGTCGTCGGTTCAATTCCCGCACGGGACAATCATTTGTGTGATTATTTACAATTATCATACAAATGTTTGTACTGTGTCTGGGTGTTTTCTATGTGTAGTATATCCGTTTTCTGGTACCCATAACACAAGCATATAAGCTTAGCTTGGGACGAGAGGACGTCGTAGGAAATTTCCATGAATATTTATTTAAATAATTGGCATGTATATAAGACTGAAAATGAATTTGAAAGATATGTTATATTATATGCTTAAAATGTTAATTATTGTTTATATATTTTGCCATTATATTGTATTCTAGTAATGTAGGTAAATTTTTTTTTTTTTTTGTTTTTATATCAAATGTAATCGATTATAACTACGTATGTTGTTACCCACATACTTGGAAATATAAATATTGGTGCCTATTCTACGTGCAGCACTAAACTTAACTAAAAAATGAAAACAGCTATTGCTGTATCTTAAATGTTTCGCTATTTTTTTGCACACATTTATTTTAATAAAATCGTTAGTCTATAATAAACAGTTTTTATATTAAAAAAGTTCTGTTAACATTGCCGAATTGTGTTATTGACGCTATCAATTTTCATTTTTTAGTTAAGTTTAGTTCTGCACATAGAATAGGCACCATTATCTGACGATAGTTTATTGTTAAGAACGCTATAACTCTCTCTCTCTCCAGCCCATTAACGTCCCACTGTTGGGCACGGTCCTCCTCCACTTTGGGAGGGATTATGGTCTACTGCGCCGCGCTGACCAGGCGTGTTGGCACACGGTTTTTTTTTCAAGTTTTCCGTATCTCAGAGAGAATGTTGTATGTGTGCAATATCCCTTAGCTGGCTTTTACAGCACGCTGGGAAAGAGTACATATAGCGTTATAACTATGAAAATGCAAGTAACTAAGTTGGTATAAAAATGCTACCCGTGTATTAAAAAAATAACGATAAATGTGTTCTTTAGTTTAAAACTTTAAAAATACTTGGCTACTTACCTACCCACATAATTGGACGTAGTTATGCAAACTAGAACTAACCCACAACATGTCACTTTTGAGATATTTAGGTTTTTGTTTTAAAGGTGTGTAGAAAAAAATAGATAAGTTTTATGAGATAAATAACTTAACAATGTTAAAGGACAGTATTGGCAAGAATATAGGAAAACAACATAATTCAAATTTATGGCAGTTTAGTGTTTATTTATGATCAAAAACCTGATGGTTCCTTTTTGCAAAAATATTGTATTGTGGGTTGGTTCTTTGTTGATTTTCTTTTTAGGAAAACAAATGTTTGATAAGTGTTTTTTTTTTCATATTTTTTATTGCAACTTGAACATAAAACAATTTATATTGCTTTTACACACAAAAATGGTTAATAACTACACAATTACATCAGTCAGAAACCACTATTATTCATCATGAATTTCCGGTTAATTTTTTATAATATTCTTGAGCATCCTCTGGAATAAGATGCAGCAAACTTTTTAAGTCATTCAACTTTGCTTCGGGAATAGGTTTTCCATTAGGCCAAAGCGGATTCATTGCTTGTTTTGTTAATAGCCCTGTATTTCCTCGTAAACTTTTCTTTATATTTACTTTTATATGGTCATCATCCAGGTTTGATCGCATGAAAATTGAAAACTCATCTTCTTTTTTGAGCATTATCTCTTTTGTGTTAAGCCAAGACACTTTAGAGCCATCAGTAGCTTTCTTCCTGTTTGTTATTTTCTTTTCTAGGTTAGCACTTGATAAAAAATCTTCCGTTTTCATTCTCTGAACTTGCATTGGTTTATTCTTCTTGCATAGCTGCATTATTTGCATATAGTCCTTTGGCGTATATAATCTTTGTTGCAATTTTAAAGCACATTCGATTCGGCCAAAATCAGTATCGTTCGGCAGGAAACTGTGACCGGATTCTAAAAAGCGTAGCCTGATTGTTTCTAGTGTTGGGTGATCGCTAATAAAGCTTTTAGCATCAATGTTAGTTTAATATTTCGATTTTGACCTCCGCAAGAGTCACTCCAAAGTATTAAGTTTTTCACGCCGCTATCGCCAAGCCTTTCTATTATATGCTTATACAAACAGGAGCCTACTTCTTAAGCTCCCCTTCCCGCTTCACCTTCCACCCAAACATTGCAATGGGCCTGGTCATCGCTTCCTGAGTGGATTCCTAAATTTTACACCCATAGTTGCCTTTTGTAGAATACAACATTAGTGGGTATACGCGGAAGGGGTAGGGTTTTTTGCAGGTCGAATGTTATTATTTCGGTGAATCGATCTTCTTTAGCTAATTGCATATCATTTTTGAGTTGCTGTTGCAGTGCTTTTGCTTTTTGTAAGTGTTCTTTGTGAGCGTCTTCCAGCATAGCCTTTTCTTCTTCAGAGCCTTTTAATTTTTTGCTAGAAAAGTAGTCGCATTTGTTACATGTATCCTTTTTTAAAGGTTTTGTGCGAAGATTAAACTTCGTGAGGAATACGCGTTTAACTTTTGAAAAAGAGAGCACCTTCTGTCCAGCCAATTTTGCTTCATCTTCGTATAGCTTATAAATTGTAGGGAGAGTCATATCTGATCTCAAAAATTTTGCATCGTCACAATCTGCTCGGCGATAGTGAGAGACATATGTTGGCAGTTTTTGTATAACATTTATGATAAACTCTTCGCTTTCGTTAGTTGCTCTATTGTGTCCTCCTTGGGAACCTCGTTTATCTGTTATGTAATCGTCGCGTTTTTTGCACAGAGATGTATTTACCCTTTTGGATGTTGTCTGAAGGGTATTTAAAAACATTTTCTTGCAAACAAGTACGTCATTTATATGATATATTCGAGTAAAGGTCTTTTTCTTTGAATTATTACTAGACGCAGAAACGTATGAACGTTTTATTGGGTTTTCCTTCACGCAAGCTGCAATAAACATATTTTGTGCTGTATAAGTGCCCAAAGCATAGAATTTATGGAATTCGGACAATCTGTTCTCCCTCGAAATCTTCTCTTGACATTTTTTTGGACAGTTACAGTTATAGTCTAAGAATGGCTTTGGATCAATTCTTTGTTTCCTAGAGTTGACATAGGGCAAATTTTTGTACTTTCTTTTTTTCCTTTCTTCTCGAGTGTGACCACCATACTTTCTCTTTGTACCCTTTTTTGGCCTACCTAAAGGAGATCTAGTTTCCCCAACAAAATCCGGGTCTTGTACTGAGTCGTCGTCATCAAATATCACTTCAGTTCTATTGGAAGATGCTGGTGAAACTAATGGATTGTTCTCATTAATATTACAGATATTTTGGGAAGCTCCGCATTCATTTTCAAAGTCTTCCGCTAAAATATTAAATATATTTGTTGTCTCTGGTGACATTGAACGTACAGGTGATGACGGAGGATCGGGAAGGGTGCTTTGATTGGGCCTTGGACTTACGAGACGAGACACAGGTGTGATCCTTTTCTCATTAATTGTTTCATTAATCATGAGGTTCAGAAGGTTTAATGTGCTGGACAATGCTAGGAGAGGAGTTAGTGAATTGTTTGTCATACGTTATTACATTGTGATTGCTAAGTGGTCTAGGAGTTAACGGAGAATAGGGTGGAGGCTCTATACTCTTTTCTTCAACATCTTCATGAGATCTTGTGTTAAAATACCTCGGGCACCCCATGCCAGAAAAAAGCTGTTCGACACTCTTCTCGCAACTGATTTCATGAGTCGAAACTTCATTCTCTCTTAGGCGATTGGCATCGGCATAAGGCAAAGCTGCAGAAGAAAAAAGAAAGAAAACTATTAAGCGAAACAAATAAACTCACATTCGCATCCGGGTACAAGTAAGTACGTACATACATATACAAATAAGGATTTGAGGAATAAAATAAAACTGGAAACGACATGCTGCTGAAATATGCTCGCATTTAGAAAAACAAAAACTCTATTCACCTCAACAAACACATTCAAACTGCTTAGCTTGTTTAAGTGAATGGAGTATTTGCTTCGCTTCGCTTTCACGCCTTACCCGTTTTTGACTTCTTTGTAGGACTGCTATGTGGAGAATTCTCAATAATATCTGCAATAAAATTGTATAATAGTTTAGTTATAGGTATAAACAAAAATACTTGTGTAGTTGTGTTGTTTCACAAAATGAGTTCGTGTTGTTAATTTTCACAATCTACCCAATGGTGGGTATGACGATATACCGTGAAACAGACTTTAGATATATAGTACTTAATCAATATCATTGCCTGTTTATGCCTGAAGTTATTTACAAAATAAAATCATTTTAGGTTAGAACTAAAACTGAAATAGTAGTTTTATTATTATATACTTACCAACACCGCTGTAGTTTTCATCTTCATCATTTGAGCTATTTTGAAGGCAAGCACTTACAAGTGCCTTTGTTCGAGCACTTAACTTCTTATTCATACTTTTTTGAAATGAGATCGAAGTACAGTAGAAAATGTACAAATTAATGTGTCAGTGTTACCCGCTAATATTTCGTGTTGCTGTAATATAATACGAAATAATAGAAAGAATAATACGAATTGAGTCACTTTTTATAAGCAAAACGGACTCATGTAGCATGGTACTTATAGTACTTTAAAATTTAATTATCTATAAGGAACTAAGCATCTTGGTTATTTTTAAGCCCATTTATTTAATTTGCAAAACAGAACCAAGCCACATGGTTCCCACAAGAAAATAAAAATACAAATTATTGTGGACACCTTGTGGCTTGGTTCTATTTTGCGAATCAAATAAATGTGTTTAAAAAGAACCAAGATGCTTAGTTCCATATAGATAATTAAATTTTAAAGTACTATAAGTACCATGCTACATGAGTCCGTTTTGCTTATAAAAAGTGACTCAAAATTTGGGTTGGTACCTTAGCCAGCTTCTTTTTTTTTGCTTGGTGGCTTGCTATATCAGCCAGGATTTTTGTTGAGGAGATGCTATACACCGTACACGGTCTATCTACATACATAACTCAATTTCACTCAAAGTGTGGGTTGGTTTTGCATAACTATGTCCAATTAATAATATAACATTCCTTAATAACAGAAAAATATTTTTAAAGATATGAAAGAAAGGAAAACTAAATGGAATTAAGTAAATTATAGCGTTACTACTATAAGCTTAGTCAGGAAATGGTTTTGGCGTTCAAACTATTAAAGAAATTATGATAAATAGTTTTCAAATATTATCTCTACTAATACATATTATAAAGCTGATGAGTTTTTTGATTGTTTGTTTGAACGCGCTAATCTCAGGAACCGCCTGGTCCGAATTGATAAATTCTTTCAGTGTTGGATAGTGCATTTATCGAGGAAGGCTGTAGGCTATATAACATCACGCTGCGACTAATAGGAGCGAAGCAGTAGTTAAAAATGTTGCAAAAACGAGGAAAAATTTCTAAATTCCACGCGTACGGAGTCGCGGGCAACAGCTAGTTAAATATAAAAATACTGAAAATCTAACATTGTACATGACGTTTCCAGAGTTTAGTTTTAGGGGTTTGGCTAAATAAAATAACCAAAATAGTAATACACCAACCTTGTATTAAAATTGTATTTATAGTAGTACAAATAGCTTTCTATGAATACATTTTTTTTATCTGGAAGAGATACTTCGAAAACTCAATTCTGGCTAGACTCGTGTTTATTTAATATTCTTTTGCCGTACGTTCTAAAACATTTATTACCCAAAACCAAACCGTGACTACTCCACCATAGCCGTTTCCAGTCTTCAACAAAAACAATTTCTAATATATAAAATTCTCCTGACACGGTTTTTGTAATTATACTCCGCCGAAATAGATCGACCGATTTTCGTGAAATTTTGTGTAGGTACATATCCGTTAGGTCAGAGAATCGTACTACACCTATTTTTCATCCCCCTAAGTGATAAGGGTTGTCCACCTCTAACAATTATATGACAAAACAACGTTTGCCAGGTCAGCTAGTATTGCTATAATTTTCTGTAGTTACAATAATTGGTCAAGTGCGAGTCGGACTCGCGCACGAAGGGTTCCGTACCATTATCTATGCAACATAAGGCAACGTTATTAGTATCGAGCAAGAAACGGTAAAAAAATCATGTTTGTTGTATGGGAGCCCCCCTTAAATATTTATTTTATTTTATTTTTAGTATTTGTTGTTATAGCGGCAATAGAAATACATCATCTGTGAAAATTTCAACTGTCTAGCTATCACCGTTCTTGAGATACTGGGTACGGAACCCTAAAAATCATGTTTGTTGTATGGGAGCCCCCCTTAAATATTTATTTTATTTTATTTTTAGTATTTGTTGTTATAGCGGCAATAGAAATACATCATCTGTGAAAATTTCAACTCTCTAGCTATCACCGTTCTTGAGATACAGCCTGGTGACAGACGGACGGACGGACGGACAGCGAAGTCTCAGTAATAGGGTCCCATTTTTACCCTTTGGGTACGGAACCCTAAAAATGACTAAAAATTAAAAGTAGACTTTTCTATTAAGATGAGGGTAAAAAACTCATGATTTAAATGAGCAATTTTTTTTTGCTTTAGTATGATATATTAAACAAAATCATAGCAAGTCAATTGCAAAATTAAGAAATTACTATAGAAAATGTGGGTAGTTTGTAATTATGTTCTATCATTAATATCTGACTTTAATAAATATTACAGTTTAGATATACCCTTCACAGTTTTAGAAGTCATAATGTTGGTAAGAATTAAAAACGTGATCAAAATCCGTGATAAGTTTTGGTTAGAAAAGATGTCGAAAAATGAGTCACTTAAGCGTGGCGCTAGTGTCGCCGCTACTTTTGCGTTTTATCGATCAAAGCTTATATATTATGTATGTGATCGCAAATCGCCTATATTTAATATTGTTTTAATCAATTGCCATTACATACAGTCAGTGTATGGTGCTCGAATTATTATAAATATGTATATTGTTAATTAATTATTGTAAATATAATATTGTTTATATAATTTGAAATTAAAAATCTGGACGTAAATTTTTGGTGTTTTATTTTTATTTATTTTTTTAATTAAGTAAATGCTTTAAAAAAATTTTTACTTTTTCTTCTATAATTAATATATTATATTATAATTTCTAAACACTTAGATATAAAATATAAACGATAAAATAAGATATAAACACTTAGCCATAACACTAATTATTTATTTGTAATAATTAAAACAATACGAAAGTGCAAACATTAACAGATTAACTCGAAAAAAGTTATTAAATATACAAAGGGCTGCAAACAAAATTAATAAACGAGGGTAGGTTTGCGAAAATTAAAAATATTTCTAAAAATAGTTGTTCAAAGAAATCTCTGAATTGCACAATGCGCTTGCAGCAGTGATATATTGACAACACAAATTGATGCTCTGTTGATCAGCTCATAGCAATATGCTCATCGAGTCGGTTTTAAATTCTTTGGGAAAGAAAGGTTCTCGAGTGGCTCCCAGCAAACGTAAAGCGATCTCAAACTAGCTATAGTCAGCCTCGCAGTGACAATTGATAAAAGAATTGGAGCTGGAATTATCCAGCGCTTAACTATTTGTTTTATTGTTGGATGGTTATGACCAGTAAAGGATTAGAACTTATAAATAAAGTAAGTAAGTATTACTTATCATGTCTACCTTACAGCTTACACTTATTTATATCACTTGTTAATTTTTAAACACTGCTAACTGATTTATCTATTTGCTAATAATTGTTTATGTACAAACAGTAATATCAATTTTTTTATTTAATATTTCTCAATCATCTGTCATAATGTGATGCAGTATCTGTTCCATCGCCTCAGGATTTTCTTCTGGGATCTGGAAAAAAGTATACAAAGTACAGGTAAGCAAATCAGTTTTTTACCATATACAAAATTGTAAAATTCTCTTACCCAATGTCCAGCACCAAAGACCCACCAAAAGCTTAAGTTTTTCGTAATCTTATAAAATCCATTTCTTTGACCCTGTATTGGCAATCTTTTAGCTTTTTCAAATTCGGTAGCACCAGGCCAATGTAATTTATGTACCCAGTTTACTGCCCCTATAAATATAAAAATATTGTAAGTATAAATTCACATCTACCCATTTTTCCAAAAAAATCCTTTATAGATTTTAGCGAACTTTTCAACCTCCGATAAGTCATTATGAATAAAACCATAAATAAATAAAGTTAGGTATATTAAAGTTAGAAAACTTACCAGCTAATGGAGTCACCACGTCTAAGTTGCCATTATAAACCGCTACTTTTAATTTAGTGTGATTCAAGATTGCCTCTACTGAAAAAAATATAATATTTATAGAATTAACACAATAAAACAAATAACGTATGAACAGAACATAAACATGACAAAACTTACAAAATGATGTTGAGGACAAAAGAAAGTTTCCCTTCAAGTGATCGTAAGCTGTGATACTCAAATACTGCCAATCTATAGTTTGGTTCACTTCACTCAGCATTGGTTTTATATACTCGTTTATCTTAAGACGTAGACGGTCAAGTGCTGGATAAGGACTGTCGGCGTTAACATTGTTAAAGTTGATGTACATGTCGTCATTCAAAGTTGAGAACAATAAGTTGTCTAACGCCTGGGCAGCAAACATATCTTGTTTTTCTATACTTCTAACTAGTTTCTTAGCAACTTTCGATGATACCTTATATAATTTTCTGTCTATAGCTCCCTGAAATGTTAATAATCTGAATGATCGGATGACTAGTAGGTACATAATATACACATTTGTGAATTATAAACAGTGCCAAATAACAAAGCTAAAAGCACAAGCCAGGTTCTTACCATGAAATACAAAAATTGTGCTTGTACGGCAGTGCTTTCTCTCGGATTGACCCAGCCACCACCAATTCCTATACCTTTGAGATTCATTTTCAAACTCTTCCTTTCAATAGCCTATAAACAATATAGAAAATATAAAACAGCATAAATTGCTTTGCATTTCATTTCGATTCATTAAAAACAATTGGCGCGATATGGCAGACAAAATACCCTCTAGAAATGGAAAAGGCCCGTACAGAGAACATACTTCGCTCTCTTGCCATAAAGGACAAGAGAGTGAAGGACCAAAAACCAAAGTCTTAGAAATATTTGTCAGCACCTTAATGATTTTCACAAAATGCTCCCGTCTGTTACAAGTGGAGGTTTAAACGGAGATTTTATCGAAGAGATAATAAACGTTTTAGCGTAAAAAGACTATCATGAATAACAAGTTTTGACAATTTTTGCAAACCGATTTTAGCGAACTTTTAAACCTCCGATAAGTCATTATGAATAAGACCATTAGTCTATACATCATCCATAAGTAGGTAAACATGTTTAAATATTGGTCTAGCGCAGTGCCAACAGTTCCAAGGCTACAACCGCACAAGTAGACCTACAGTTACGGTAAGAGATAATCGTCAAACAAAAACACCCTACTTTTCGGGGGTAATTCGGGGTCAGACTCAATTTTCATCCAGGCATCGGTTTTTATATGAAATAGCAGCAGCGAAGAAATACATTACTTACGTACCGTATGAAGATAATAAGCCAATCTTGGACAAGCTTTACCTCCGTAACTTTGACCTATTAAATATGTCGGTGTTGGTCGAAATTCTCTGTGTTTTCTATAAAACATTTTAATTACTTTAGCAAGATCAAGCGCTGTAAATAAATAAATTGATTAAAAGCTTAAGTTATCATCACAAGATTTATTTTTGACTGTGTTGAAGTACTCATAAACATCTGAACACAAATATATTCGAATCCCACTCACTCCAGACAATTATTTGTGTGATGAAATGACACAGATTTATGCCTAATGTATCTTAAGTTGTTATCTCGGATGGCATACAAATATATGTAGGCAACACATTAAGGGCCTACATCAATATTACCGTCGACATGTACCTATTAACACAGCTAGTAGGTATAGAAAATGAAGAATTAGGGATATTTTTTTTGTTTACTCAAAATCTACTAAATATATTTTAATTCTGGTTTACGTGTTTCTATATATAATAGTTACTTATGTTTTGAAAGTTACCGTATACCTAATAAATAATAATACTAGAAATTATAATAACGCAAGAGCTTCTGACAATGTTTAGATAAAAGGTTGTTTGTTACTCTATAGACTTTAAGCTGAAAACCAAAGAGCGGGACAGTAAACATAAACGCAGTCATTAGCTAATTGGATTTATATAGGCAGAGTCATCAGGGTCTGATACGAAAGAATGCGTTGTCGTGTTTACACCACAAAAACCAATTTTATTATAAAGATATTGATTTGATGACCATTACATTTAAGTGTTTATTTCACAACAGAATGTGTCAACTGGAAGTCCGATCATGCTTATGCTGGAGTGTTAAAAATACGAAATTCTGTCTCACCTAATTCTCTATCTGTTTTCACATATTGCGAACTGTTGGTAACATAACTGAAGCCGGTGCCAACAGGATGGTCTATGAACAGAACGTTTCTTCCGTTTACCTAAAGAGAATAAACTTGGGTTAGAATAACTTATCAATTTGTAAAACACTCGTTTAAATGGTGTCTACAAAGGTTAGCTAACACTCACGAAAATGCTTACGAACCCAAGTATGTTCTCGAGGCTTCAAGTTCATTTTTAGGGGTCCTATTTCACCGAAGTTGCCAACACCACTTGCTGCAAACCCAGGGCCTCCTTGGATCCATATTATCAAGGGTTTGTTTGTAGCATTAATTTTGGTACCATCCGCGTAGAATAACCAGTAAAATAAATGTGCCTCTGGACGCACATTAAAATAACCATGTGTGTTTTCCCATTTGTGAAAGAGTGAAATAATTATATCCTTTTCACTTAGAATATTCTTAGTTTGATTAATTATATTTTCTGAAATAAAAAACAATATTCTTCAGTAGACAATGATTCCATAATAAACCTATTTATTTACGCATCCGCATCTATTTTTAAAGTTCTTTTTGCCCGGCTGTCAAGAAATTATGGTTATGTTTTTTGCGTCTATCGTGTGTATTTGTTTTTATTTTTCTAAACTCATACATGCTAATTTTCTTTAAATTAAGTTAGTAATATGATTCTTATTAGTTTTTTTTTCTCATTTGTAAGGTTTCAAACAATGTTGAGAATTATAATTTAACTCCATTACATTTTACTATCCACAACTTTTAACGTTTATAAACAAATCTTTATCATAAGTTATTAAAAATATTTCAAAGCAGTGTCACGCTTACTTTAAGAATCTTGATTTCTAGCTTTATGTTTACACCGATAAATACTCATATTTTAATTTCATTATTTTAATAAAATAACGTACCTTTATTTATGTTATTTATATCGGCGATAACACCACAAAACATCCACATACCCATCCATGTTACAAAAAATGATTTCATTATAAAATACTAACACCGATTATGGAATTCACATGTGCTCTTTATGATCACTTGCAAACGATTAACATCATTTTATACGCAGGCCACATGATGAGCTCATAGTACCTATACTCATTTAATGAATTAATGAGACAAATTAACGAAAAACTAGGTATATCATCCACAATTTTAGTTTATGTCACGCGCTTCTCATTAGAGACTAACTTAGTACGTTTCAAATAAACGTGTGTACGACCTAACAGAAGTATTTGTACCGAATATTTGGAGAAACAATTGTTTAGTTGAAAGGTTGGCATTTGATATTATATTGTCCTCTAACTCCGCTTTTGCATCCACACAAAGGAAGGTCAGACTTGGCTTTCAAATATTACAACACTGTCAATAATCTACATCCATTAAATTTTATACCATCAATAAACTTACACCATATATCCACCAATTTAACCTTATTCTTGAGTTAGTACCTACCTTTTCATTGGCGAATTTTTATAATCATGCCCGCTACTCCGTACCTACGCGTGGAATTTTAAATCCCCATATATTTTGTCACCATTTAAACCTTCCTTGGTCTTTCACGAATATTCAAGACCAAAATCACCAAAAGCGGCTCAGCCTTTCTCGAGTTTTAGCGAGACTAACGAACAGCAATTGATTTTTATATATACCTAAGAGATTAATGCCTCAAAATTTTCATTCTATTTAAACGGAATATATTCGTGTATAGTATGAAGGATAGCAAATATAAATATACATTCGCTTCGTATAAATGGTCCACGATAGCGTTGATCATTTGTCAAAGGTAATGTAATTGCTTATGGTGTCAGATGACCTTACGGCAATTCTCCCCTGGGCGAGGTAAATTATCTAGTTCAGCAGTTCTTAAATATGATACATGAGGTTCCGCCGTTTAAATTTAAAAGACAGCGTATCAACTATCACGTTATAACGCTGCCGCTGTTAAAAATTTCACTGCTCCTAACTATTTTGTCCTAATATTGGGCACTGAACGCTTAAGCTGTAGATCTCATACTTGGTCTTCTTTTTACAGTGTTCTACGCGCTGAACGTACAAAATGATTTAGTTCCAAGATTTTTATGTTTCTCTGAACATTTAGCCTATCTGCTTATAATATAAGATGTTGATTAAAGTGTTAATAAAACAAACCTAAAAATAATAATTTGTAGAAAAACGTAATAAAACTATAAACGAACTGAATGTTTTAATGAAATAACAGATCTACAAAGGATCCAATGATACCCGTTGCAACATTTGTTTGTTCTCCTCTTACAGGCCTCCTTATGTTTGATCCATCGTCGGGAAATCGAATGTGAGAATGAGGTCTTGGCTGTGGTAGTTCTCCAATACCTGACGTGGGTATAACTGGTCGATAACCTACTACATGTCCAATTGCTCCACCAACTAATCCAGGGGTATATCCTGATTGGGGTCTGTCATAGGTATTCTCATGGACTGGTTTTATATAATCTGTAAACATAATCCATTAACTTTAGTAATTTTATTAATACTTTAGTAGGTACTTACTGCAATTATTTAATGTTTTTCACTTAATTGTATCAATTTCCATCTGTATCAATTCGAAACAAATTCTCATACCAAATAGTAGTTAACACATTCATTTAAAGAATCGTTTAATTGTAAGTCTGTCATCATCTATTGAGCTGATAATGGGTTTTTAAATCTACGCATTACTTACTAGACGGATGGTGCTGCTCTTGTGGCCTATAGACATTAGACCCAAATATACCTCCCGAACTGTATGCAGGCTTTTTAGGTGGATATGTTGGCCTCTGAGGTCTAGAAGTCATCGGCCTGTATTGTGGGCGATTAACTATTGGATACGGAGTTGGTTGTATGTAGTTATCGTTGAATAAGAAACGATTGTCTCTATTGTTACGAATCTTGTTTTGGGCATCTGGTGTTACTGAAACATGGTTATAGAATTCGAATTATTACATGTTAGTTTGTTGGAACGGCTTTCAATTTTAAAAAATCTATTGCTTAGAAATTGTGAAGAATATTTTTGTATGTTTGTCCCTATGGTAGCTTATATCTTCAAAACTACGCAACGAATTTTGATGTAGTTTTTTTATAAGAAAGAGTGGTTCAAGAGGATGGCTTTTTAACACGCTTTCATAAGTTTGGTATGTATCTATCAATGTATTAATCTATGTAACGGAATCTTTCAACGCGATTTTCACCCACTAGCGATAGTCGGATTGATTTGAAATTTTGCATACATATCAAGGTCCGATGACAATGCAATTCAAAAAAAAAAATATTCAGGATTTTCGAGCGTGTTTTTTAGTTTTGGAACTAAGCAAATTATTATATTATTTGTTAAGGGCCTACATCAATATTATCGTATATCATCGCCGACACGTACATATTAACACAGCCAGTAGGCACAGAAAATGAAGAATTAGGGATACTTTTCCTATTTACTCAAAATCTACTAAATATATTTTAATTCTGATTTACGTGTTTCTATACATAATAGTTACCTATGTTTTTAAAGTTATTTCATTAGTTAATACGCGATAATAGACCGACAAATGAAAAAAATAAAAAATTAGAGAGGTTGTTTCGCCAAGATTTTCTATCGAGAAAACTTTTTTCAATCGCGTTTCTGAGTTTATGCGATCCTAGATCATATATTGAAAAAACATATACTTAAAAATTAGAGCTCTAGCCATTCAATCTAAAGAAACAATGAAAACTTCGTACATAGAAAAATGCACGAAGCTATTTTTTGGTATCCTCTTAAGGTTTGGTTTCTAGATTCCATGCGTACGAACTTGCAGGCAACAGCTAGTTTTATAAAACTATCAAAAAATTCCGTTACTAACTTGAACTTAGATCTGTTTCATCGTAATCTTCTATCTCTCCACAATCGTTGAGGTCGTCTGGTTGCGGTTGTTCCTCAAGGTCGTGTAGGTTACTAGTTGGCGGTGGCCTGGGTCGTCCTGGACTTAACAAGTTGTATACCAAACCTAAAGTTCGAGGTCCTTCCCGATCCCAGCTCACAGCTCGCCGATGTGGCGCTATTTTATTGGTAGGGCACAACTGTGAATTTACTGTTACAGCCTCCAATTGAATGGTGAGTATGATAAATACCTGAAATTTATATAATTTTACTGTATTCACGTTAGTTTAGAGTAGATGTAGATAGGCTATGTTGAGTATTATGGAGAGGATGGACGATAGACGATTAACGAAAGGCATATACTTGGTGGAGGTAAGTGGAAACACTGGGAGAAGACGCCTGACAAAAATTTACCCCGATGTCCGTAGCAGATGGCGTTCTGTCTCTGTCTACCCCCCATGGAAACAAGGCGTCATGTTATGATGATGATGATGATTACGTTAGTTATTGAAATAATAGGAGGTATACCAGCTACCAGCCACAACTTTGCATAGGATGTAAGTATTTAAGACAGTTCCCAGGTGCACATATTATGTACCTATTGATTTTTTGCCGATATCTTTAACATTATTCGAAGTATGTATTACTATTTTTACACACCCTCTAAGTCTTTCTACCACTCTCATGTATATTTTCTTTGATTTATTTTATGACATAATCTTTTAATGTTAAATGATTGCAATTTAATAAGCTGCAATGCGACGCGTGTCGGCACTATATGGATTAGAACTTAATTAAATAAAACTATTAAGTATTACGTACCCAGACAATTGTGCCCAGTTTTTGTGACTTATCCATAATACACGTGTTTTATTCAAAAAATAATAAACTTTAAGTTAGAAGCACATAATCGCGATGAGACTCAAAGATATCTGAGAGAAACGATTCAGTATTGTTACTAAAAGTCCCGCTCTCCCACGCATGCATCGGTGAAATAACTTCTGCATAATATTCTTAAGCAATGACCTCTCCATAAACAGAAATTGATATTATCACAATATTGTCCTCGAAACATGAAGAAGTTAGTCCGTAAAAAGATTACAAAGTTTATTGATCATTGTGCAAGAAATCAAATGCAAGCGTGTCACCACAAACAGTTATTATTTTTATAAAAATCATGGTAGCAAACACCTGAGTCGTGATATAATTATGCTGTTGGAATTAGTTGATACCTTGGATCAACAGTTTACAAGAATGAGGTCTTTAACTAAGTAGAACTTCATGAAATAACTGCAATGCTGCTGTTGACTCTATAAATTGGATAATACTGTTTAAATACGTAATTGAATGTACCTACCTACCTTGTCGGGGGCGGACCTTCAAGGTGAAGCGACGACATCGTCAAGATCGCGGGGAGCCATTGGAACCAAGCGACCCAAGACCGCGCGTTGTGGCGTGCTATGGGGGATGCCTATGTCCAACAGTGGACGGAGAGTGGCTGTCTTTGGATGGATGTACCTAAACATAATTATATCTACAGAAGCCACGATGATCCTGTTAGTAAATTTAGAAAGTACCTATGTAAGTACGTCATATTTTTCACACAAGTCTACTGTTTTTTTTTAGTTCTTCTCGAGTACACCTGGTTAGCGCGGTAGTAGACCTTAGTCCTCCAAAGTGAAAGTGGCCCGTGCCCAACAGTGGAACATTATTAGAGAGTAGGAAAAGGTAGAAAATTAAATTCACTACAATCAGACATTAGATATTTTATTGTATTATGAAATTATTTACAAATGCGTCAGATGCTGACTGAGTAAAGCGTGATTCCCAAGATTTAATTTAAATTTTGCAACTGCGTAGGACGTTGCCGTTACACATTTAATAGCTATGACCATCTAAACATATAAACTGTCAAGGACATTTTATAGATACAATAGGAGTCAAATACATTTTATGTTCTTTAGTGTCTTTGAGACCTAGATTTAAAATTAAAAAGCAATTAGATATTTGCAAACACAGTTTCAAAAATACTATTAAAAATGACGACTGTAGATTAGTTTTGCTGCCTATCGCCTTTACACTGGCGAGTTATAAACCACCCTTACAAAAAGATTTGTTCGGTTTCTTTCTGTTGTCGTGATGTCATGTATTTCAAAAGATCCTCGGTCACCTTCTACGATACCTTTGCCACGAAATAAGGCCCTGAATCTACATTTTCTCTTGATGTCAGGATATAAAAAAATTGATGATACCTACTTACTCTCGGGTAGTAATACATATGTTGGTAACGTCTAATTTCTTACACTCAGGTTCTTCTAGTCTCCATGCACTCAGGTAATATACTCTCCAGTTTTTACACACACAAGAATTCCCCCCCCCCCCTTGGCGCCCTTGAGTACCTATAGTTAAATAAGGAGTCAATACAGAGCAAGGCCATCTCGGCATAATACTTAATGACAGTAGGTACTTAATTTACGGTCTTGGGAATCTCGTCCTACCTAATATTCTTATATGAATTTTTAAACCCAGCTCTTATTACAGCCTATTATTACAAAACTCTTCAATAATGCTTGTAGGAAGTACATATATGAGTATTGTGAGGAAGTATTTATTTAACGGGCAATATTTATTTTACTTACCCAAAACTCTACAACTTCGAGTACCCTCTCCTGCGCAATCGGCTGGCAACCCATTAAAATATTTTAAAAATGATTTCATTATACATTAATTAATTCATTTTTAAAATATATAAAGGCATCCTTTAATTATTAAAGGATGCCTACGTTACACGAAATCAACATTTATCAAACATGCTAAATAATAAATTTTTAACTACCTATTACTTATGGGCCTACATCAATATTATCGTCGACATGTACCTATTAATACAGCTAGTAGGTATAGAAAATGAAGAATTAGGGATATTTTTTTTGTTTACTCAAAATCTACTAAATATATTTAAATTCCGGTTTATGTGTTTCTATATACAGGGTGTCCCAAAAGTCAACGTCCAACCGAAAACCCAAGCTAGGCCTAGTTGTGGGGGCTCTCAAAAAAAAAGAAAAAAAAATCTATCTCATGTAGTTTCGAAATGACAGCCATTTTTCTTAAATTGACACCCTGTGACGAGTTTACGACTACTGGGGCTACAAATGAGCTCTTTTATAATTTTATTTTTGTGTGGAGTAGTCTTAAGTGATGCTCCTACAAATTCCAATTCATCATTTGCACACAACTTCATTGGAATTTCAGAAAATATCCGTTTTATACCGAACCATGACGTGAAAATGACTACATCACTAAACTTTGACAGTCTGTACTGAAAAAAAAATCTACTATGCAATTTCGGCAAGTGCCCTTAAAAGTTGGCGCATTTAATGGGCTTTCCAAAATGGTATAATACTTACTAAATTATTTCTTAGACGACGAGAAAAAAAAAATTAAGAAAGTGGATATTTAGCTTATTATTAGTTAGTCATAAAACTTTCTCAGAATTATTCTAATATCATCTAGGCGTTCTGTAAGGTGTAATTAAAGAAAGAGACGAAGAAAAGTTAGAGCGGGATAGTGACGCTACTAAAAGAAAGAGACGAAGAAATGTTAGAGCGGGACGGAGAGTGACGCTACTTGGTGTCAGTGAATTTTTGGGATTGTTTAAATAAAAGTCAATTATTAAAAATCGAATGTTTATTTAAATCATATCAAATGTTCAAATTGCTTGCCATCAGCGCGTATGCACGCCCTACACCTTCTTAAAAACGATCGTGTAATCTGGCGGGCGAAACGTCTGGAATTGATGTGATCAGCGGCATCTTGAATTCTCTGACGCAGTTCCTCTAAATTTTCAATTGGTTTTTGGTAAACAATTTCTTTGACCGTTCCCCAATAAAAAAAATCAATAGGATTTAAATCCGGGGAACGGGGGGGCCACGTGATCTGACCGGATCGACCAATCCACCTATTTGGATATTCTTGATTAAGGAATTCTCTCACTGGGCGCGCATAGTGTGCCGGACAGCCATCTTGCTGGAACCACATGTCTCGATAAATGCTAAGTGGCACGTCTTCTAACAAATTGGGTAACTGATGTTCTAAAAAGTCCAAATAAGCTGCCCCATCGAGGTTTTCTGGCAGTTCAAAAGGCCCAATAATGGATCCATTTAAGATCCCAGTCCACATGTTTATTTTAAAGCGGTACTGTGACCTATCTTCGCGCATCAAATGTGGATTTTCGACGTGCCACTCGTGCAAATTATGCAAATTCATGTATCCGTCTTTTTTGAAGGTCGATTCATCAGTCCAAAGAATTTTACGCAAGAATTCTGGATCTGCTCTGTGCCTTTCGAGCATTGATTGACAAAATAAAATCCTGCTAGGATAATCACGGGGTAGCAAAGTTTGTACCCGTTGCATGTGGTACGGATGCAATTCGTTTCTCTTCAGTATCCGATGTGCTGTACTTTTAGGTACCCCCAGACTTTGCTCGATTCCACGTACTGAGATACTCCGGTTCTCTGCAATTGCATTTAGGACATCTTCTTCATAAGGCACGACGGTTCTTCCCACTCTAGTAGCTCGAGTAGGAAGTTGATTTTCTGATAATAAACGGTGCACATTTACAAAAACTCGATGATCTGGGTGACGCTCGGCATTCGGATATCTCTCACGGTAGAGTCGAGCTGCAGCTCTAGCATTGCACCTACATTCCCCATAAATAAGGTGCATGTTTGCATATTCCTCTGCAGAGTACAAGAAAGGCATTTTCTTACAAAAACAGTCCAGGAGAAAGCCAAGTTCGTCAGAAACGGTTCGAAAACAAATCCAAGTCACACGCAATCAAGTCCAGTAAACAGAGCCAAGGTTGTAAGCACGAAATAAATACAAACGAATACAAAAAGATGCGCAGTAAACGAAGGCACGAAACGTACTGAATTATTGTACGTATACCACGCTGTTGTATTAGCGTGCTATCTGTTTCACCCACACTAGCCAAAATGTCAATTTCGTCTCGCTCACACATTGTAGAAAGATTCACTGACACCAAGTAGCGTCACTCTCCGTCCCGCTCTAACATTTCTTCGTCTCTTTCTTTTAGTAGCGTCACTATCCCGCTCTAACTTTTCTTCGTCTCTTTCTTTAATTACACCTTACAGAACGCCTAGATGATATTAGAATAATTTTGAGAAAGTTTTATGACTAACTAATAATAAGCTAAATATCGACTTTCTTAATTTTTTTTTTTTTCTCGTCGTCTAAGAAATAATTTAGTAAGTATTATACCATTTTGGAAAGCCCATTAAATGCGCCAACTTTTAAGGGCACTTGCCGAAATTGCATAGTAGATTTTTTTTTCAGTACAGACTGTCAAAGTTTAGTGATGTAGTCATTTTCACGTCATGGTTCGGTATAAAACGGATATTTTCTGAAATTCCAATGAAGTTGTGTGCAAATGATGAATTGGAATTTGTAGGAGCATCACTTAAGACTACTCCACACAAAAATAAAATTACAAAAGAGCTCATTTGCAGCCCCAGTAGTCGTAAACTCGTCACAGGGTGTCAATTTAAGAAAAATGGCTGTCATTTCGAAACTACATGAGATAGATTTTTTTTTCTTTTTTTTTTGAGAGCCCCCACAACTAGGCCTAGCTTAGGTTTTCGGTTGGACGTTGACTTTTGGGACACCCTGTATAATAGTTACTTATTTTTTTAAAGTTATTTCATTTAGAAAAAAAAATGAGAGAGGTTGTTTCGCTAAGATTGTCTATCGAGAAAACTTTTTTCAATCGCGTTTCTGAGTTAATGCGATCCTAGATTATATATTGAAAAAACATATACTTAAAAATTAGAGCTCTAGCCATTCAATCTAAAGAAAAAATGAAAACTTCGTACGTAGAAAAATGCACGAAGCTATTTTGGTATCCTCTTAAGCATTAAAATTGTTTATTTATATGAAAATGTTAATAAATCAATTATTATATCATATATTAATTCTTTAAATAAATCCGATTTAGGCTGTATAGCGACAGCGCTGTGCCTCGATTTAACAAGTGTCACAATTTAAAAACTCAATTTTGACAGTTCGCTCATTTTTAGAAATTGGATTTGTTTGTTTCATTGATCTTGATTTTTTAAAATAAAATAGGATTTTAAGTAAAAATGGCAAAACCTCCTGGAAAAATATATTTAGGATATGAAGACGAAGTGATTGGAGATAAAAATCAAACCCTAGTGAATTACACCATTAATAAAATCGGAGGTTTACCTGTAAGAAAATTAAATTTTAATGTTATCGACCACATGCTTTGTTTTGAAACTAATTTTAATTTCCGTAGGATTGGCCTCCAGTAGAAGATCTTCAATATATTCCGAAGTGCCCATTGTGCGGATTATACAGAATTCTTATTGTGCAATGCTACGCGCCTCTTGAGAACTCGATTTATCATCGAACTTTATATGTTTTTGCTTGTATTAATCCTAATTGTTGGAACCAATCAGACAGGTACAATCTATAATAAATAAATAAAAAAAATGCTGTAAATTTGTAGCTGTAAATTTTTTATAATAGTTTACCATTAAATAAATCTTTCATATTGTTATATTTTGGAAACTAATTAACTTTGTTTTGTAGCTGGTTGTGTGTTCGATGTCAATGGCAAGAAAATTCAACAAACGAACCTAGTGCGATTGTAGCTATGCCTAATGCTGAAACAAAGATGTCCTGGTGCACAGGAGCAGATGAATGGGATGAAAATGATAATGACGCTGCTAATGGAAATTTTATGAATGTTGACAATGCCCTTAGTCCACAAAATCCACTTCAAAGGTACTTTTTAGGGTTTCGTACCCAAAGGGTAAAAACGGACCCTATTACTGAGACTTCGCTGTCCATCCGTCCGTCCGTCCGTCTGTCACCAGGCTTTATCTTAAGAACGGTGATAGCTAGACAGTTGAAATTTTCACAGATGATGTATTTCTATTGCCGCTATAACAACAAATACTAAAAATAAATTACTAAAATTATTTAAGGGGGGCTCCCATACAACAAACATGATTTTTTAACCGTTTCTTGCTCGATACTAATAACGTTGCCTTATGTTGCATAGATAATGGTACGGAACCCTTCGTGCGCGAGTCCGACTCGCACTTGACCAATTTTTTTCTATTACTGCCTTTAAATACCTATAAATATTACATAGCACAAATATGGAAGTTTCTTTTAGTTACTGTTGTTCTGTTCATGTTTTCTTTTCATTTAAAGATTTGTTATGAAGTTATAAACATTTAATTAAGTAATAATATACGGTTCCAGGTTCAAGTTTTAAATATGTAACAATATACTATTTCAGGTATTCTGATGAAGATGAGGAGAGTAATTCATTTGAGTTAGAAACTGTAGAGCAAGCACTTGGTAATCTACAAGTGTTTGACGCTCATAATGCTAACATGTCACCTATTCAAGGTAAACTACAATTTAGTTAAAACCTTTCAAATATAATATCTATCAAGACAGAACCTCGTTTTTTTTCAAGCCTAGTGGTATACTGAATCATGTAATAGAGTTGTGTTAATGGGATTTGTGATACTATTTCTATACAGAACAACTATTTGTGAAATATTTATATTGGTCACACTAATATTTGTACAAAGAGTGGGTGTTTTCTTTGTAATCTAAGTGTGTATTTACAAAAGAAAAGTAGTATACATAGTCTATCCATAATCTGGTACCACATAACATAACACAGCATATTAGCTTAGGTTGGGATCAGAGGTTGTTGTGTGTAATGTCAATGAATATTTATTTATTTGAAGATATTTAAGATTATTTAACTTTTGATAATAATAATAAATAAATATTCATGGACATTTCACACAACATCCTCTGGTCCCAAGCTAAGCTTTATATGCTTGTGTTATGGGTACCAGAATACGGATAGAATACATATACTACTTTTCTTTTGTAAATACATACTTATAATACATATTAAACACCCAGACGCAGTACAAACATTTGTATGACAATTAAAAACATCACACAAATATTTGTCCTGACCGGGAATCGAACCCGAGACCTCGTGAACGGCAGTCCGTTATATGAACCACTAGACCACGAGGCCCGTCAATCTTTTTTTTTGAGTGATCTTTCTTATATCACTTTAACATCGTCATTCATGAAATATATTCAAATATTTCAGGTGCAGTAGGAGCGATAGGAACTCCAGTGGCTGCTGCTGAATTAGAAGGTGGAGATGAGCCAGGACTGGTCACAGTTGATACACCAACAATGCCAACTAATGATATTGAAGCATTATTACATCAAGTATGTATATTAATACTCGTTTTTGCAGCTCATATATTATGTACATCCCTCAAACATAAGCCTAACTTAATTGTTAGAATATTTTGGTCTATTATAACTACCACACGCTATACTGACCTAAGCTGATGTAGGGCTTAGATATTCGACATTCATTTCCTTAAAAATTTCAGCTACAGGCTGTCTTTGAGATTTAAAAATATTAACGAACATTCCACACGACGTCCTCTGGTCCCAAGCTAAGCATATATGCTTGTGTTATGGGTACCAGAATACGGATATACTGCATATATTACTTTTCTTTTGTAAATACATACATAAAATACATAGAAACACCTAGACGCAGAACAGACATAAAATTTGTATGATATTTATAAATATCACAAATGATTCGGGAATCGAACCCGAGACCTCGTGATCGGCAGTCTAGCCACGAACCACTAGACCACGAAGCCCGTCATTTAAAAACATATGTGCTATGTGTTATTAAATCGTTTTACTCTATGTTTTACTTTAATTTATGTTTAGCTGTTGCCTGCAACTTCGTACGAGTGTAATATAGAAACCAAACCTTAACATATTATACAGAAAAAACATCCTCTAGAAACACTCTATCTTTAAAAAAAAACCACCCAAATCCGTTGCGTAGTTTTGAAAATATAAGCTTTAAGTTTTATTACTAACTAGCTGTGCCCCGCGGTGTTACCCGCAGTAAAAAGGATAAAAAATAAGTTTGTTTTCTATTCCATTTTCCATTGGAAAATTTCATGAAAATCCATCCAGTAGTCTTTACGTGAAAGTACAATAAACATCCTTACATATCCAAACATTGGAGTATGGATAGAAGACTGAGGAAACGTTCGCGTTGCTCAGCCAACAGTTAAAGTATTTTATTTTATAGCGTGTAATTCTTTTTTCGTCATATCTCCTAAGAAATTCATTTAAATTGCATGCTGTAAAGAGCAGTTATAATCTACATTAATTTCGTAAGCTAACTAAGCTATTTCATTTGGTAAAAAATATTACTATATACATTGAGACACTATGTACCTCTTGAACTACCTTTTGCGACATCCAATTACCGGCAGAATTCTTTTCTGGTGCGAGCTTGCAAGACCGTAAATTCAGCAATTAAAATGCACGACTTTGACATTTTTAACTCAAATGTAGCATTAGTGAGGCGGTTGCTTAGCCTTGATTTCTTTAATAGGTTTCATAGTAGAAATTGGGATAATTTACTGTAGATTTGCAAATTCTCTCTTTTAAATTATTGTTTATATAGTTGTTACTGATATATTGTTTTTTGTTGTTACAGTTGTTACTTATTTAGTGTATTATATTTATCAATGTACTATGTATGTATTAATTTGTGGATGTGCTCTACTGTCACATTTTTGATTTGTTCTACTGAAACACTATAGGTGAAGACCTATAATTGGCTGTACGTTGCATATTGATTTTTTTTTATGATCCATTGTTAAATGCTGTTGGTCTTCCTAATAAATAAATAAATAAATATAAATAGCTTTTGAAAACACCCTATTGAATTAGATATTATTTTTAACATTATTATAGGTACAGCGGGTTACCCTAAAAAGATATGCTCGCGGACTTTTTTGAAGAACTATAGGTAACAAACAATTCCTCCATACATTAGTTTTTTGTACCTCACATTTATACGGCAGCATTTTCATTAATAGCTCGCTCGCGTCCGAATTTCTCGGCAAAGGACAATGGGCGGTTTCGTCCCAAGTGTTGTAACATTTTTCTACTTACATCATTTGAAAGATCTTAACAAGTGTTATGTTTTTTTGTATGGGCATAACTCCGTATCTCGTGCAGGGAAACTGTTATAGTGGTATTATTAATTTCATAAAAATGTTAAATATATCTTAATTAATTAGTCTTTTAATAACTATAGGAATAAAACCTTTTCTGACAATATGCACAGATGGCTACATAGTAGATGTGACTGGCCCTCATGCTGCTACGACTTCAGATGCGACGATAATGAATGCCTATATTGAAAATGAAATAAATCCAATTCATTATGTCCTTCAAAATAATGATACATTTGTATTAGACAGAGGTTTCAGAGACGCCATATCAACCTTAGAGACTTGCGGCTATCAAGCCCACATGCCTCCAACAAAACTTAGAAGTGAAAGCCAACTGAGTGAAGCTAATAAATCAAGATTAGTTACAATCGTGAGATGGGTTGTAGAGGTAGTGAATGGGTGGAATAAGAGCGATTTTAAAATATTCAGACAAGAATATTTTAATCGGGCAATGACGCATTTATTCATTGATATACGCATTGCTGCTGCTCTTTTAAATACTTTTAGAGAGCCTTTACAAGACCATCCTCGAGCTCACGAAATAATAGAAGTGCTAAATAGGAGAATTCATCTGGCTAACAGTCTAAGTGACTATGTTATCGAAAATAATATAAATCGACAGCGAGCTTCTTTTGTACTATCACCGCAGATGACAATCAATTATTGCAATTTCCAATATTAGCAGAAGAAGACCTTTTATTAATTTCATTAGGAACTTATCAAATAAAACTTGCACGGTCTTATTTGAGTGAACACATAAGAAACGGCATAATTATACACAATAGAAATATGCATAAGAGCTAGTCCAAACCTTGTGCGATACAATATAAACATTTTAGATGGTATTCTTTTGAAGGGGCGGATAAAATCGGGACACGTATCTGGTAGAATTTATTATTCGTACATTTTGAATAACAATAGAGCAGAAACACCGAGAGAATCAATTGCTCATTATTATTGCTCTTGTTTGGCTGGGAAGAGAACAGTAGGTACTTGCGCTCACATAATGAGTACCATTTGGTACCTTGGCTGGGCAAGACACCAGCCAAGCATATTGTTACCGGCGACTTTTTTGGACGACATTGTTGTAGATAATGTCCATTATTAAAGGTACTGATAGGTACTACTAATATAAATAAATATAAATACTGTGATACGATAAAGAAACTGATTGTTGTATCCCAAGTACCAGTGTATAAAGTGCATTGTTTAAGTTATTGAGAATTATTCAGCCATAATTGTACCATTTTCAACTGTGTGTTTATTAATAACTGTCTAAAATAACGATTACTGACTGTGATTATTGTACAATTATTATGAACGTAATAAGTACCTATGTGAGTATGGAACACAAAATGTAAAAAAGTCTGTAAAGCATTATTTAATAAAAAAACTGTTTTTTTTTCATTTACACCCCAGAACTTTTGACCTGCACACAATTATAATAAAAGCTTGAATTATTCATTAAAAAAAACTTAGGTGAACATGTTTAAACTAGTCGCAACATGTTACAAGGGTTGGGACGCAACCCATACAATAATGCCCATTGTTCTTTAATCATATCTCATCCAATATACAGCAAACCCCAACAAATTATTCTAAAAAAGCCATCCTCTTGAACCATTCTATCTATTAAAAAAAAAACCGCATCAAGATCCGTTGCGTATTTTTGAAGATATAAGCTCACATAGGGACGTACATACAAAAATTACGACTTTGTTTTAAAAGAAGTAATTATATATTATAATTTGACGGGCCTCGTGGTGTAGTGGTTCTGGTAACGGACTGCCGATCAAGAGGTCGCGGGTTCGATTCCCGCTCGGGACAATCATTTGTGTGATTTTTCTAATTGTCATACAAATGTTTGTACTGCGTCTGGGTGTTACTATGTATTATAAGTATGTATTTACAAAAAAAAGTAGTATATGTATTCTATCCGTATTCTGGTACCCATAACACAAGCATATATAAGCTTAGCTTGGGACCAGAGGACGTTGTGTGAAATGTCCATGAATATTTATTTATTTATTTATTAATTTTTCAATTGACTTGCTATGCTTTTACTTAATAAATTAAATTGTAGTGGAAAAAATTATCATCGCAAGCGGGCCTTGAACCCACAACCTCGGAATACCGTTCCGTAGCTCTGCCAACTGAGCTTATTGCGGTCGTGCTAATAGTAACCAATTTGACAACTACAATGTCACTCGAATGAGTCTACATCGCGTTTTTGATGTACAATGCCATCTATCGAGAATGTTTTGCAACATATGACTTTGTTTTATAATAAGTACAGATTTTAAAACTAGATATCGATTACCCTAGCTAAAGATAACGCTTAATAGGGTCTGCATATCTGCATGAGAAAAAATCGTGGTGGTGCATATTACACTGTGGTATTACAATATTTTAATTGTATTTGAATTATTTTAGACTGCAGAACTACCAGCTGATTTAAGAACGCGATTGATGTGTGGACCAATACAATTTGTGTCCAAGTTTGTATATGTTGAGGAAGAATGTAAGAAATCACAAGGTGTTGATGAGAAAATAACAGAGTTGTTTAACAAATACAGAAGAGATAATGGTTAGTGATATATTTACTACATAACATTATGTTACTATATACTAGAGTTGCGTCCCCCTTTCAAATCTGTGAATTTATAGTCTTTTCTGTATAACAATGTGATACGTGAGCCCGAAGAGTTAGCACGAAGGAGTGGCAATGGATAGGCCGCATCGCTCAAGGAATTAGCAAAATTGCAGGGAGTCGCTATATGCAAGTGGCGCAGGACTACGTGTTGCGGCGTTCTATGTGAGAGACCAGCAACAGATATACAGATGGATGAAATGTGCAATTGTTAAACAACCTTTCTTTTGAATCTTTCTATCTATTGATGTTCATCAATACAGTATTTTTGATCATTGCTTAGTAAGCAATGATTGCTTATCATTGTTCGTATTTTCCGTATGGTGACGGTTGAAGAATACAAGTGTCACCACCCCATTTCTTTCCCAGGGTGCTGTAAAAGCCAACTAAGGAACAATATAAGCAGTTAACATCTACTGTGAGAGACGGAAAACTCGAAACTAAACCCTGTGCCAACACGCCCGGTCAGCGCGGCACAGTAGACTATAATCCCTTCCAAAGTGGAGGAGGCTTGTGCCCAGCAGTGGGACGTTGATGGGCTGGAGAGGAGGCAGAGAGCTTATCATTGTAATGTGATATCATTGCTTAGTAAAAAATACTTTTAAAGCTAGGTTTCATTTCTTTTCTAATGTTCCTCGTCTTCCTATCTCATAGCATTCTAAAATTACAGATGTAGGTATTTTAACTAGTAATTAATAAGTTTTCTCTAATATTACTTTTTAATTTTGCCAGAATTAGAAGTTTCGGGAGGGGAACGAGTTGTGGGCGGTGCTGGTGGTCCAGATGATGAACCTTACGAAGAAGTTGTCCCATTGCATGGTGACAAATTGTTTCACTCTTTTATAACACGTTTACGCAAGAATCCTGGACAGATACTTAGGTAAGTTCTGATTTTTATGTCTTCCTCAGACTGTAAATGTCCAATTAGGGTGGCCTTCCAATGTTTGCAACCGAGTTGCGCGACTCTTGACAGTATCAGAATTCTATACCAAAAATACTGTACTTAGCCCTCACTGTATTGTATGAGAAGTGGTTTGAGTTTGCGTGATTAAACGCAAAAAATCTGGAATCCAAATGCTAATACTGTCAAATATGTGTGTCAAATATGTATGGTGTGGCCAACTTTTGTGCACATAAGATCTACTTTTTATTTTAAAATTGAGACGCGTTCGACCTATTTCTTTAGTAAGAAGGGGGACGTTTATGCAATGTGCTTTTATACCGCTATGCACTCTTGAAAATAGTAGAAAACTACTAAAAGAAGTCACGCTGAACGTCTCCCTACTCGAAGCATGAGCTGCGTACATGTTCATTCCTGTATCAAGTACTAGAAACATTTGGCATTGAATGCGTCCCCTCATGGAACTTGCGAGTGATCGACCAAAAATGGTCGCGCGATCGACTTGTTGGCCACTCCTGAAATGTAAGATGTTAAAAAGTTTCTTACTTGAAACCACAGATATACCAGATGGTCGGTTGGCGTTGAAATTGAGGACAAGTAATTTTAGCCTGGCTAAATCGTAGTTCATACATGAATGACGTTTCATTTGACGTATAGCCTGTATCACAGACACACATAGATACATTTTCAGGCACACATAGATATGTAAGTGGCTTTAAGCCGACTGAGTGATGTAGCCATAGACACTACATCTGATAAATCTCTCTGATAAACCTTCAATTTTGCAATCACCAAAAGATGTAACTTTTTACACGCTTTATATTAGCTTCACTTGTATGTTTGTTTGTATGTTTGTTTGTTTGTATGTTTGTAACCGACTCCTTTGGACGCTATTTTGACCCACTTCAAACGGTCAGATTCTATTCAAATTTTGCACACCTGTCAAAGACCGATGACAATGCAATAATTCGATTAAATAAAGCGTGTTTTTTAGTTTTTTAAAACTATTTTTATTATTTAATTAAAACAACTTTTTACGGATTTAGACGCGTGTATTTGTATTTAAAACAAATACACGCATCAAAATCCGTAAAAAGTAGTTTTATTTAAACAAATGAATCGCGCAGGTATTAGAGAATATTATTGTAAATTTTTATTACCATTTTACAGGTATACCCGTGAAGAAGCACCATTACTTGGTGCACCATTAACAAATACAGTAAGCACTCCAGAAACACCTTGTGTACCAACAATATGTTCTCGTTGTGGTTCTAGATTGATCTGTGAACTTCAACTTGTACCGGAATTCGCTGAAACACTGCGTTTGCCTCCCAATAATACATCTCTTTCTCATCTACATTTTCTTTCCGTTCTAATCTTTACTTGCTCCCAAAGTTGCTGGCAATCAACTGACAAACTTGTCAAAGAGTTTGTGGTATTTCAACCAGAAGTCGTTTAAGTATTTATTTATTACATTTTTAAATAGCTACTTATTAAGTTTGATATTTGTAATGTATTTATTATAATAAAAGTTAGATACAGAATGAATTACAATACATAGATAGTTACCATCCAAGTGAAGTAGGACGTCTTACATGTTTCCATTTTCCCGCAAAGAAAATCATTATGATTTTATTGTTTTAAAATTCAGGTTATCCTCCATTAGTGATACCGCTATTTTGCAGACGTTATACTGCAATGAATAATATCAATGTTTTAGCAAGTTTCTCTAAATAGCAAGATTTTGCGGTGTCGTGCCTTTTGCCCTACATGGCCATGGTGGTACCTTAACTCGAGGGGATGGGACATTAGCTATCCCTCTGTGTCAAAAATGTTACGCCCACAAAATGACGCTGACGCTAATTTAGAAAACTAAATGTTAAGTAATTTATTAATTTTGCAATTGACATGCTATGTTTTTACTTAATAAATTAAATTATGGTGGCAAAAGTGATTACCGCAAGCAGGACTTGAACCCACGACCTCGGAATACCGTTCCGTAGCTCTGACAACTGAGCTTATTGCGGTCGTGGTTTCAGTAATCAAATTACGCCACCATAATCGTTACTTGATTATGGTAGTACTCAAGCACGACCGCAATACTTCACTTTTTCCACCATAATTTAATTTATTAACTAAATGTTAACTACTGGAATCGCGATATTTTAGATAATTTTTTGAAGACTAATTTGTTAAGTTTTTATTCTCCATGAAACCAAATCTATTTGATATTAATTATATATGGTGTATTTCCATAGTTTTGAATGTTATAAGTAAGTCGTTGTTGTAAGTTGTCAAGTTACTTAAATATGTTGTCTATTTATATGTGTGATATCTTCTATCTATATCTTTTATTGTAATATTTTTACTACCCCTTTCATTGTGATATACCTATTCTAAAGAAAGAAGAATGTTTCCACAAATAAAGGCGGAGGTATGATGATGAAGTTGTCAATGTGAATTTGTTGAATTTCCTTTTTAGAAAGATTATGAAGTGACGTCATTCCCAAAACTACAACTCGTTTTTGCGTCAATTTGTAGTAAAAAGAAAATAATATTGCTAAAGATGTCGGCCCTGTCTCATAGACGATTTGGAGAAAGGAGAGTTTCTCTCTCTGTATTAGGATACCTAGATACATAGGTAATTGTCGCATGAAGTAGGTGTTTGTAGCTATGGTCATACAGATCGAAGCACACTCAAAACTCAGCGATGTTAATGTGGAGAAAAATTTCGACTGCCAAAAAGTTTATATTCGTGCTGTGTTTTATAACCATTATGAAGCAAAAGATATATCTAGTCTCAATTAACTTCAGTAGAAACTCATCTTTCCTGTAGCATAGCTGTAGAAAAACTATGTAGGTATAAAGAACTTAATTAAATGTAACTTTTCCGATCCATGAATTTTAATTGTAATACGTCATAATGTGAAGTGAATATATTGTTGGATAGATTCTATTGATTATTAAATTATGATTTACTTAACACTTGTGTTTAGTTTTAATTAAAAACATATCCTGTATTCCCAAATAAACGATACGAACCATGTAGGTACATTTAGATCAAAGAGTAAAAATTTATATAACCCCCGTCCCCCCGTCCTACCCTCTTTCAATGTGGAAAATTTTTACACCATTTTGTGTTAATGTGTGATAACTTCTATCGAAAATGTTTCTAGGAAGTAATTACAAAGTAATATTTTTCCAGGTGCTCAAGTCTACTATTTTGGAACAATTGTCATACCGGCACGATGCAACTGCAATACCGTTACAATTGAAGTCAAATGTCCGTAGTCTGGGCCCTGAGTCGGGTATTTCAATGGTGTCACAATTGTACCATTATGGTGCAATTGTAAAGTTTTTGGTAGTCTACTAATAATGTCTTGTCATAACGACTTCATCATTGACTTACAATAGTCAAAGTCACATAAATTGCTAGTCTCGTACACAATTGCAATTCAATGACTGAAATGTTTCGGTAGTCTGCTATTTTGAATTTGACAATAATATTTAGCACCTTGTTACGAGCCCAGCTTTCTCACGTTCGAGTGCAGACAGCCTCGTAAGCAAATTCGCATTCCCATGAGAACGATGGGACTGAAGGATACGCGACACCTCGCTTATGACGCATTAGTATTAAGTTTAGATATATGATAGAATATAAAAGGAGTCAGTCAAAAGCCTTACTTCGGCGAGACCACTCTAGAATTTAATTAATTTTTACTTTTTTTAACTTTTAAACTTACTTTTACCATTTCAACGCTTGTATTGTGGAAATTTAAAATATATATTAATATCTTTCGTAACAAAAAGTGGTTTAATTTTGCTTCCCGAACTCGCTCCCACGTAATTGGCGCAGTCTCGGTTAGCTTGGGACCTAAAAGTGAAATCGCGTGTGACCTTGCATCGGACACCACCGAATTTTACCCTGAGCTAAGAACCTATCGGAGGCGAATCGAGGAGCAGCCGCTGACCTACTATCGGTTAGAGCAGAATTCGAGACATCCAAAAATTGATGAGTCGAAATTCTCCGGCAATGATATTCAAGTAAGTGCACTAATCCTTTTTATTGGTTGCTATAATTATATTTTGTACGTAGTGGTACTATAATTTTCATCATTTTTCACCCAAAGAGGTCAGGGAATTTGTCCCCTTCCAGGGACTCAAGACGAACGTTACGATCAGCATTAAACGACGCTCGACGTAACTTAGATTCGAACATGGAAAGCAGTCTAGCAAGCGCGTCTGCGTCCACTGTAGGCATTAATCATAATATGAATAAGATTGATCAAATTTGTAGGTCATTAAAATTAGTTCCACAGTTCGATGGAAACCCACATGTCCTTACAAGATTTTTAAAATTATGTGATGAACTAGTCGTTACTTTTGTAAGCCCAACAGAAGGCAATGAACTTGTTAATCTTTCTCTGATTAATGGAATTTTAAATAAAATCACTGGTAGCGCGGCACGCACATTGGCCACTAACGGCATACCAAGTGATTGGCAAGGCATTAGATCGGCTTTAGTAAACAGTTTTTCAGATCACAGAGACGAGTCTTCGTTATACACTGATTTATCATTATTAAGTCAAGGGAATGACACATTACAAATATTTTACGAAAGAGTTCAAAATTTATTGTGTACCATAATGACATATGTTGAGTTACATGAAACTGTAAGCACTACCATAGAGGCCAAAAGAACATTATATAAAAAACTAGCCTTACAGACGTATTTAAAAGGTTTAGCAGAACCACTCGGTTCTCGAATAAGGTGTATGAGACCTGAAACCCTTGAAATGGCCCTTGAGTACGCTCAAGAAGAAGCTAATGTAATTTATCTTCAGAATAAAAATCGTTATGTATCTACAAAAAATAAGTTTCAGAACTTTAATGATCATGCACCTCATTCTTTTCGTTTATATCATAATTCTAACACATACGCACCACCGAATACTGTACAAACCTTACACACATATTCAAAACCACAGATTCAGTCACCTCACCATACATCGCAATTTCGAACACAGAACATAAGACCTTCAAGAACACAACAAATGTTTAGGGATCCTCCTACTAACGTGTCAGTTGGCTTCAAAATTCCGACTCAACAAAGATCTCAAAATAATTATCCGAGACCTATGAGTGGTATTAGCCACCCAGTAGCTCGTACTTTACCACCTATGCAATTAAACGGAAAACGCGAAAATTTTGTTTCAAACAAGAACGTACCGATAAGGAGAGAATTAAATATTAACGAATTTTATAGTGATAATTATTACGACGGGAATGGCCAAGAGCCAGTAACAATTTCAGACGTAACGTATAGGGACGACCCCGATAGCTACGATACTGAGCACAATTTCGGCCTTGAAAACCTAAACATGCCTGATGACTCAAATTTTTGCCCACCGTTGGACAAAACTGCCCCCGAATAGAAATAAATGTACAGAGTAAACGTAATTTACCGTATATTCTAATTAATAATCCCCCTTTAAAACTTCTGATTGACACAGGTGCAAATGAATCTTTCCTTAGCCCTGAAGCGTATGAAAAATTTTACGCCAGCACCCCACTAGATTATGACCCCTTTTTAGTTACAAATACTCATGTTACAACACAAAATAACTATTCTATAACTATTCCTTCTTTTCCAGAATTAAAAGACAGTGCCCCAATAAAATTTTACATATATAAATTTCATAATTTTTTCGACGGTCTTATAGGCTGTAATCAATTAAAAAAGTGGAATGCGAAAATAGACCTTAGTGCCCACATATTAGAGACAAAATTGGCTGTAATACCTATCATGCTACATCAATCCGAAAGCTCGATGTGTGATAAAGTTACCATTTCTGCGCATACGACTCAATTAATTACTGTTCCAATTAATATAAGCCATGGTGATATTTACGTAGAAGAACAATCGATCTCCGACTGTTTCATTAGTGAGTGTCTGTCCACAGCAAAAAATTATCAAACTATTGTCCAAATTTCAAACCCTACGGATGAGAATCTTACAATTCCCATAGTCAATCCGATACGAGCACAGGTGTACAACGAACAAACAATCCCAGTAAAACCCGATACACCTTATACGGACGATAACAGAGTTCATAAAGTCTTATCTAATTTGCGCACAGATCATTTAAACGCAGAGGAGTCACAGAATTTATATAATCTTTGCAAAGAATATCACGATATATTTTATCTCGATAATGAACCGTTAACTTTTACAAACGATGTTAAGCATCATATTAAGACAAGTGATAATACACCTTTATATAGTAGAAGCTACCGATATCCTTATATTCATAGATCAGAGGTACAAAATCAAATAAAATCTATGCTTGAACAGGGAATTATTCGCCCTTCATCATCTCCGTGGAACGCTCCAGTTTGGATCGTACCTAAAAAGAGTGACGCATCTGGTAAAACAAAGTGGCGGTTAGTCATTGACTTCCGACAACTGAATGCAAAAACAATTGACGATAAGTACCCGATCCCGAACATTAGTGACATTTTAGATAAACTGGGTAGATGTTTATATTTCAGCACATTAGACCTAAAATCCGGATATTTTCAGGTTGAAGTATACCCGGATGATATTTCGAAGACAGCTTTCAGTGTAGAAAAAGGACATTATGAATTTCTTAGAATGCCCATGGGTTTAAAGAATGCTCCGTCCACGTTTCAGCGTGTGATGGATAATGTCCTTCGTGGATTACCTAACTGTACAACGTATCTCGATGATATCCTCTGTTATTCAACTAGCCTACAGGAACACATTGTCAATTTGCGCGCCATTTTTGAGCGACTCAGAAATTCCAACCTAAAAATTCAAATGGACAAATCGGAATTTTTTAAACATGAAACACCATACTTAGGCCATATTATCACTCCCCAAGGCGTTAAACCCAACCCGGATAAAATTTCCGCAATTTTGAATTATCCTCTTCCAAAAACACCCAAACAGATTAAATCATTTTAGGCCTTCTAGGTTATTATCGCCGTTTCATACCAGATTTTGCACATGTCACTAAGCCTTTTACTTCTTGCTTGAAAAAAGGCGCTACAATTAATTTAACTCCCGAGTACATAGATTGTTTCAACCATTGCAAAACTCTATTAACAAACGACCCCATTTTAGTATACCCGGATTTCAGTAAAGAATTTATCATAAGTACGGACGCATCTAATATTGCTTTAGGTGCTATATTGTCCCAAGGCCCTATAGGTGCTGATAAGCCCATAGCTTACGCATCGAGAACGCTAAATAATAGTGAGATTAACTATAGCACCCATGAAAAAGAACTTCTCGCTATAGTATGGGCCACTAAATATTTCAGGCCATACATATTCGGTAGAAAAATAAAAATTGTAACAGATCATAAACCGTTAATGTGGCTTATGAATCTCAAAGAGCCAGGATCACGTCTTACGAGATGGAAACTAAAATTATCAGAGTACGATTATACGATTATTCACAAAAAAGGTAAGGCCAATACTAACGCAGATGCTCTATCACGCATAGAATTAAATTGCAACGAAAATATGTCGTTATTTGTTAACCAGTCCACTCAGTCTAATTCTTCAACTATAACTGCTTTAGATAGCCCAGAACATTCTTTATCATCCACTCTTACCGCTCATTCGGATAGCCAAGTCGAAACCCAAAGAGTGCAAGAGAACCCAAACCGTCTAATTGAAGAAACCATTCATAGTAGCCTAGAAAACCCAATTCTTGAAATACCTATATCGGAAGAACCGTTGAATAAATTTAAAAAACAGTTAATTATAAACATAAAAAATAGTAATTTAAGCAAAAAACCGCTCATAACAGAACCCTTTGCATCGTACAAAAGAACTTCAGTAGATATTTATGAAGATAACCTTGAATTAAATCTTATTAACTCATTAAAAACTCACATTAAAGATTTAAAAAGTACGACAGCGATTTTGGTCAAACCAACAGAAAAGATGCTATCTATAATTCCTATTTTGCAAAAAACTTTTATTAATGGTTCCATAAACCTAATTTTAGTAAAAACATTAATTACCGATATCAGTGATCAACCTACTCAGAGTCAGATAATTAAAAACTATCATGACGGCAAAACAAATCATCGCGGAATTAACGAAACATATTTATCGCTATCACAGCGTTATTTCTGGCCTAAAATGAAAACAGATATTACAAAGATCATAAATGAGTGCCGTACATGTAGTCAAGCAAAATACGATCGTAATCCCGTGCGCCCACAATTTAGAGTCGTGTCCCCACCTATTAAACCGTTTGAGTTAGCGCACGCAGACGTAATAACTATCGAGCATGATAAGTATTTAACAATAGTAGATTCTTTTTCCAAATACGCACAGGTTTATTTCCTACCAGATTGCACTGCACCTAACATAATAAGAGCTCTTTTAAACTATAGCACACACCACGGTTTTCCACTAAATTTAACGACCGACCAGGGCACAGAGTTTAATAATCAAGTTGTAACAGAATTCCTACGACTTCATAAAATACAACACCACCTGACTAGTGCATATGCACCGAACGAAAATGGCATTGTAGAACGTTTCCATAATACTCTATTAGAACATTTAAGACTCTTAAAACTACAACATAAGCACGACCCAGTGCGCACTCTAATACAATACGCATTAATTGGTTATAATAGCTCTATACACAGTCTAACTAAATGTAGACCTTTTGATTTAATATCCGGCCATTTGGATCCTCGCGAACCCATAGATTTAAATATGACGGACCGATATCTTCAAACTTATATTCAAGAACATCGTAGTAAAATGGACACAGTTTATAAAATTATTCATGACTCTTCAGTTTCCGAACGCGAAGCGATAATGGCGCGTCGCAATTCTAATAGGGAAGAGATATTAGAATACGAACCGAATCAGGAAATATTTATTAGAAACCCCGCGGCTAGTAGGCAAAAATTAGCACCCCGTTTTATTAGCGATAAAGTTGTTACTAATTTACCTATCCATGTATACACCGCAAAAAGCCGTGGCCCAGTTGCAAAATCGCGATTAAAACGACCTACAAAAAATTAAAAAGTGAAATATCTATTGTTACAGGTACTTTGTATTACTCCAAGTCCTAATGATCAATGCTCAAGACATACGAATTGATAGCTTAGATAACGGACCCGGCATATTACCATTTAGTCTCGGACCTACAAAAATTGTTTCACATTTTCATACATTTTTACAAGAAATCGACCTTAATAGAATCGAGTCCTATGTAAATAGGATCAAAACAACACTCACCGACACTACCTACGAATTGTCAAAATTAGAACACACTCTATTCACTCCTCAGATAAAACACCTTTTTGATAAGTTAAGTAAAATTCAGATGCAGCTAGACACATTTAGGCCTACCAGATTTAAGAGAGGTTTGATAAATCCTTTAGGATCAATCATTAAAAGTATAACTGGGAATTTAGATAACGAGGACGCCTTGAAATTCGAAAACGCCTTACAAATTTTGAATAAAAATGACGAAAATTTATCGCAAAAATTTAATAAACATATAACATTGTACAAAGAAATGACCATTCAGCAGAACCAAATACTCAGTAATTTGTCCATTAATCAGAGAAGATTAGAGAAGGCTCTATCTTTTGTCACTAATATGACAAATAATGAATATGAGCGTACTATTCATTTTGCTCATCTTTTGCAAATTTTCTCTATAATTAGCGAAAATGCACAAGATCTTATAAGCGAAATTATCAGATTAGAAAATATATTAGCTTTTAGTCGGAACAGGTCGATTCATCACTCCATACTTTCTATTAAAGATTTAAAAAGCATACTGATTAAATTAAAAGAAACTTATCGATTAGACCAGATTGTGTCATTAGATATTAGAAACTACTACGAGATTCTTAACCTAGGTTCCTATATTACAGAGTCGAAAGTCGTTGTAGCTATCAAATTTCCAATTACATATAGTACTTCTTATCAGTTATACAGACTCTGCCCGGTCCCCAATAAGTACAACAACATTATAGTACCACCTACACAATTTATGGCAACTAATTCTCAGGAATTCGTGTATTTAGAGACTGAATGTCCGAGAGTTGAATCCTGGCATCTTTGCGAACAAAAGATCATTCATAGAGTTAAGGATAAACCGGACTGTATTCAACGACTCATACATCATCAGGAGATAGATGTAACGTGTAAAATCACGCCTATCTCTCTGACCAAGGAGGCTCTAACTGAACTGGATAGCTACCGATACATACTTACATTTCCTATAGAGACTAAGGTTCAATTATCATGCGGATACGAAAAATATAAAGTACTACAGGGCAGTTTCCTAATCAGTATTCCTACCGGATGTAAATTAAAATCACAAGAAATAACCATAGTTAATTTAGACAACAAAATAGCTGGAGAACCACTAGAGATTACACCACTAGGACCGTTGGAATACCATAATTTGAATACCACACAAAATTTTAAACTCCAATCTACAAATTTAAGCAGCCTTCATAACATACAAAGACAGGTCTTGATGGAATCTAAAGTTGAGACGTTGGATTTATCAATCTACCACACTACAATTCCACTGTACGTAATTGTTTTATTAAGTGCAGGCGCACTGATTATAATATACGTCATATACAATCGCCGCAAAGCAAAATTAGATATTACGACACAAGAGACCACGGCGCATGTGGAAATGTCGACATCAGAGAGAAGAGCCGCAGCTTTTGGCGTTGATATCACCAAATAGCTGCTCATTTAAGAGGGGAGGTGTTACGAGCCCAGCTTTCTCACGTTCGAGTGCAGACAGCCTCGTAAGCAAATTCGCATTCCCATGAGAACGATGGGACTGAAGGATACGCGACACCTCGCTTATGACGCATTAGTATTAAGTTTAGATATATGATAGAATATAAAAGGAGTCAGTCAAAAGCCTTACTTCGGCGAGACCACTCTAGAATTTAATTAATTTTTACTTTTTTTAACTTTTAAACTTACTTTTACCATTTCAACGCTTGTATTGTGGAAATTTAAAATATATATTAATATCTTTCGTAACAAAAAGTGGTTTAATTTTGCTTCCCGAACTCGCTCCCACGTAATTACCTGGTGCTCAAGTCTACTATTTTGGAAAAATTGTCATACCGGCACGATACCGTTGCAATTGAAGTCAAATATCCGTAGTCTGCTATATGCGTTCATAACGGTCGTTCAATGGTAATAGAATTGTCGGTCTCTTTTATCTATGCATTAAATTTTCGGTCTCTTTTATCTATGAATTGTGTTAGAATGGTATGTATGTGTTGCCGTTTTTAAAAAATGCTTTAGTCGAAGTGATTTTCGAAAAACTACTAATAAATTTAAACATTTAATCATCCTAGACTTCGTTTAGATATATTTGTACATACTATTTATTAGTATAAAAAGCAATGTGAAGTTTAGGAGATTAGTAAATTGCAATAAATTACAAAGAACAATTTCTAATATTTCAGGAATATTTCAAAATATTACTGTCAAATTCAAAATAGCAGACTACCGAAACATTTCAGTCATTTAATGGCAATTGTGAAGCAATTGTGTACGAGACTAACAATTTATGTCACTTTGACAATTGTAAGTCAATGATGAAGTCGTTATGACAAGACAATAGTAGACTACCAAAAACTTTACAATTGCACCATAATGGTACAATTGTGACACCATTGAAATACCCGACTCAGGTGCTCAAGTCTACTATTTTGGAACAATTGTCATACCGGCACAATACCGGCACGATACCGTTGCAGTTGAAGTCAAATATCCGTAGTCTGCTATATGCCGTCATAACGGTCGTTCAATGGTAATAGAATTGTCGATCTCTTTTATCTATGCATTGAATTTTCGGTCTCTTTTATCTATGAATTGTGTTAGAATGGTATGTATGTGTTGCCGTTTTTAAAAAATGCGTTAGTTGAAGTGATTTGCGAAAAACTACTAATAAATTTAAACATTTAATCATGCTAGACTTCGTTTAGATATATTTGTACATACTATTTATTAGTATAAAAAGCAATGTGAAGTTTAGGAGATTAGTAAATTGCAATAAATTACAAAGAACAATTTCTAATATTTCTATCTATCTATTTTTTATTTATGGCAATCTGTCGACACAGGACAATTTAAAAATATTACTGTCAAATTCAAAATAGCAGACTACCGAAACATTTCAGTCATTGAGATGCAATTGTGGAGCAGTTGTGTACGAGACTAGCAATTTATGTCACTTTGACTATTGTAAGTCAATGATGAAGTCGTTATGACGACACAATAATAGTAGACTACCAAAAACTTTACTATTGCACCATAATGGTACAATAATGGTACAATTGTGACACCATTGAAATACCCGACTCAGGGCCCAGGGCCCTGTAGTAACCTAAACATAGCTCTTTTCCACAGAATAACTTTTCATACAAAACTTCAAAAAATAATAATCTACATAAACATTTCATTAAAATTTTACGGGCCTCGTGTTCTGGTGCTTCGTGTAACTGACTGCCGTTCTGGAGTATAACGCAAGCACATATAGCTTACTTTGGGACCAGAGAATGATGTAAGAAAACTCTATACAAAAAAAAATTCTAAATAGACAAAATTTTCTCGTGTTTGATACTTTAGACGTTACAATACATGGAGCGTTCTTCTAAATGATGTATTCTAAGGTAAAGTTTCGATGATAGAGTAAATTTTTAGTTTAATCTGTGGAAGTATTTTCCATAGACAGCCTCTCTATATAACCTAACTAATCTATGTCTGTAAATGAATTGGTGCGGCGAGGCGGCGTTATAGAAAAAATTATCAATTTTTCGTGAGTCGAACTTTAAATCTAAACTAGAAGACTAAGTTTAGCCATAATTAATCTTTACGCTGACTGTCACGCCTTTGTAGAAAACATAAAACATGTCTAACGAAGCTACGGTCCCTCCTCCCGTATTATGGGCTCAACGCAAAGCAGACGTTTTCCTCACGTTTAGCATCGAATCCAAAGATCCATCTATTAAAATAGAGAAAGATTCTGTTTATTTTAAGGGTTTGAATGCATCAGACAACAAAACACATGAAGTGACCATACCATTATATGATGCTGTGATTCCTGAATCTAGCGGTTTCGTAAATAAGGGCAGGTGTATAGAAATGATACTTCGTAAAGAAAAGAAAGATGCTCCTTACTGGCCCTCTCTTACTAAGGATAAAAAGAAACCCCACTATCTTAAGGTAGATTTTAATAAGTGGAAAGATGAAGATGATGAAGACGAAACTGGTGGTGATAACGCTTATGACCTTGAAGAACTGCTCAAGTCAATGGGTGGCGGTGGAGGTGCTGGTGACAAGGCTGACAAACCCTCATTTGATGACTTAGAAACAGATTCGGATGATGAATATTTACCTGATCTAGAATAAATTATTGGTGATAATGTTTAACACTCGGGAAGTACATTATGTGTAAGGTTTTTACAGTTATAATAAAACCACTGAAATTATATTATGTTAAATTCATTTTATTTGAGAATGCTTGCCTGTTATCTAAAAATATGCATTTTATTTCAAGTAACTTAGCAGTTAACAGCTAGGAAACTTAATACAAATTATGTGAAAGATAATAATGTTTATTTTACGTCCCTATTAGTTCATTTTAATTTTGAAAACAAACAAAATGTATGTTTTAAATTAAAACCTGACGATTGTGACTTTCAAATTTGTGGTTGTCTTTTATTTTTAGAAGTTTAGTTGTTACTTTAGTTAAACGTAGTTTGCTACCATATAGGAATAATTAAATAGATGCCTAGCATCATTATAAATATTCACAATAATTTTAAATATGCATTTAGTTCACAATCCAAAGTATTTCCAAAGCTGTAATGACTAATTACAATTGTATTTAGTAATAATTATTATTACAATACTATTTAACAATCTGACCGGTTTTGAAGAACACTATTAAAACTATAGATTTATGCTTTATTAATTAACATTCATGTCTCAATGTCCTATCTGTAAAAACAAATTATAAACAAAAACAATTACAAATAAACCCACCTTGCTTTGCTAAAAGGTATAAGAACAATCAGAAATCTTGGAATTGACCGACTTGTCATGTAGTAGTGGTGAAGCTACCTGTACCTGTGTATAGGGGTTCAATTCCCAACATGACAACGATGTGTGCTAACACATTATTTTTATACAGTCTTTTGTGTTCTCTGTACAAAAACAGTTATTACAGTTATAAAACCCATAATCTGTGGGTATCCCACAGCATATGCCTAAAGCTTAGTTTAGAACCAGAGGATGTTGTTTATAATGGCTGTAAATGTTTCACCTGAAGAGTAGTTATATTTTATGAACTCAGAAAATTTTAATATCAGTTTACGAAACTGCATTGATTTGTGATTTCAAGAGAATGTATTCTAGACAGTGAGGATATTGCATGCGGTGCGCATAGTTCGGCGCGACGCCCTAGGAACGTCGCTATATAGGTCATTGACCTATTCCTATTAGGTCGGTCGCCGCCATCACAGTGTCAGGTACGGCCCCTCTACATGGCTGCCAGGATCGTATTATGTAATTGGATACAAAATGTGTCAGTATAGAATAGCTATAGCTAGTTTATCCAAAGGGACTTTGTTTGCAAAGTTAATTTATGGTCAGTACGTGGTTTATTGGGAAAACAATAGGCGCGCGCCCTTTAGCTACCCAGACCTGGTAAAACCTAGCTTCCTACTAAACTACCTAAACAATTTTGTTGTTCTTAAAATCAATAGGTACTTAATATTATAAAAAGCTGGAGAATTTGTTTGAACACGCTTATCTCATGAACTTCGTCCGTCCGTCTGTCCCTCTCATGGTCCGATTAGAAAAATTATTTCGGTTTTGGTCAGTGCATTTATCGAGGAAGGCTATAGACTTAATAACATCACGCTGCGACTAATAGAAGCAAAGCGTCAGTAAAAACGGGGAAAATTGTCTAAATATCATGCTTACGAAGTCACGGCCAACAGCTTGTTAATACCTAAATTAATAATAGGTATAACGACAATGCTCTTCCTTTGTTATTTCATGACCATAGACGACCCAAGGACACTACCTGCTTAAGTACTTACCTGAAATATGGCTTCATATTTAATTGTAGTCGTATCCCTTTGAGTTTTTTGTAGGTGTGTTTTCCTATGAGGTGATTTGTAAGTAGGTATACTATTCGCTGTCCATGTGGTTGTCCTTCCCATTTTCTCCTTTATATGCTGTAATATTCTGCTATGGGATATTGCGTTTATCCGGATTATCTTGGTCGCGTAAAACAATTGGACATAGAATTAAAATATAGAATCGTCGCTTCCTTTTACACACACAAAAGTTATGTTCATGCAAATCTCATAGGAAAAATTGCGTCATACTGCGACGAAACATCTGATAGATAGCTATCATAAGAATATTTAAGTAGCTAAATACTCAAGTGCTATTTATTGTTTGATAGCAATTAAGAGGATACCAAAATAGCTTCGTGCATCTGTCTGTGTACGAAGTTTTCATTGTTTCTTTAGATTGAATGGCTAGAGCTCTAATTTTTAAGTATATGTTTTTTCAATATATTATCTAGGATCGCATAAACTCAGAAACACGATTGAAAAAAGTTTTCTCGATAGAAAATCTTGGCGAAACAACCTCTCAAATTTTTTATTTTTTTTATTTGTCGGTCTATTATCGCGTATTAACTAATAAAATAACTTTAAAAACATAAGTAACTATCATATATAGAAACACGTAAATCAGAATTAAAATATATATAGTAGATTTTGAGTAAATAGGAAAAGTATCCCTAATTCTTCATTTTCTGTGCCTACTGGCTGTGTTAATATGTACGTGTCGGCGATGATATACGATAATATTGATGTAGGCCCTTAAGCTAAAAATGATAGTAATGTTGGTACCCACCAACTCGTGTGGTCGCAACAAAACTATAATTTTTTGTACCAATAATATAATTTGGTAATATGTATTACATAATTTTAAAAAAAAATACAGCATAATAGCGATTTTTTTTTTTTTTGTACCTCAGTCCTGGAGAAATACTAGTGCGAGTCCTGTTTAGATCGTTAAAGATACCAGTCAAATTTTAAATTGGTAGTTAAAAATTTTAACAAAACGACCGACATGATCTCGCTATCAAATAATTATTTGTGGTTCATGGCGCCCCAGTGTGTCATAGATAAGTTTTTTAGGCTCGATTAGGACAGAACTTTTGACATAGCAAACGAAATATAGAAATTAGAAATATAGCTCATCGTTGTTCATTAACGGCCGTTTTCAATATCTAACCCACGATTAAGGAGAGGTTGTTATCCTCGTTTATCAGTAAGACATTTCTATCTAACGATAAACTTCAGTAGAAAATGTATCTACTGTATTATGAAGCAAGTAAGGACAAAAGTTTAGAAATGTCGGTCTTTAGTAGCAACAATTTGTAGATAGATAAAATATGGAAAACGGCCGTTAGTAGTTTATTTAGGAATATTATTTGTTTTATGCGATTAGTCGTTAGTAGGTAAGTAGGTATTATACATATCTTATCTTAACTAATATATAAAATTCACGTGTCACAGTGTTAGTTACATACCGTACTCCTCCGAAACGGCTAGACTGATGTAAACATCAGTATAGGTACACTTATGAAATTTTACATGCATATTCACTGTTTGAAAAATAGATGTTGGCCGATTCTCAGACCTACTGAATATTATTCAGTAGGTCTGAGAATCGGCCAACATCTATTTTTCAAACCTTTTTTTTATCGTTATAGTATGGCAGAACAACGTTTGCCGGGTCAGCTAGTATCTATATATATATATGGATTCTTCTGGATTCTTGGTCGGGCGGGCCTTGTGGTCGAGTGGTTCATGTAACGGACTGCCGTTCACGCGGCCGCGAGTTCGATTCCCGCTCGGGTCAATCATTTGTGTGAGATTTATAAACGTCATACAAATGTATGTACTGCGTCTGGATGTTTTCTATGTATTATAAGATTGTATTTACAAAAGAAAAGTTAGTATATGTAGTCTATCTGTATGCTGGTACCCATAACACAAGCTTATAAGCTTAGCTTGGGACCAGAGACGTTGCGTGAAATATCCATCGAAATTAAAAAAAATGTAATATATAAGTAAAGTAGTATAATTAGTTAGATGATGAGGTACATCTACGATAGTCGTTTGTTTGCAGGTAAAAACTAAGTAAGAAATAAAAGAAATATGTTGATCTTTATCGGATAATAATATTTACTTTTCTTTTTCGCTCACTGTTACTTCCACACTATACAGATGAAATTGATGTCCATGTCTTCTTATGTTTAATGTTATAGTCATACAGTAAATTAATCTATTGAGACTTTCACATTTTAGAATGTACGCAGCACCTTGGCCAGGATTAAATATCGGAGCTCCATGACTCTGACAATCAAACATAAAGTACGATGCACCAATTTTGCCAAAAGATAGATTTTTCTCTGGACTTGTTAGTACTCCGAAAGTATGCTTTTCAAAAAAGTATGACAAAGCCTTACTTAAATTAAACCTGTCCGGATAAATATTGTATACAAATCCAAATATTATTTTATCAAATTTGAATCCAAATGAATATGGATACATATCGTCAAATTTAGCATCCAGATTTTCGATTTGAACTTCGTGATTTTTCTGGTCACCTATTTTAGATACGTATTTCTCGTGATATTTATCACCAGCAACCACAATCCCATCCAGAAATCCACTAGTCCATGCATTTAAACTACATGCCTGTGTCAAACCGAGAGCAAGAACTGATGTTGCAAGATATTGCTTGCCACGATGGTCTTCATTAAATCTACTATCCAATGGATGAACATTTCCCCATAAAGAATACAGATCCCCGGGAAATTCGATATCCCAATTTTTCCACATAGTTTTAGGAGTTTTGCGATCAAATCCTAGATCGTTTGTCGGTAAATTTCTAGACCACGGTATATCCTCGATATTTAACCAGTACATCTTTTCATCTACGAGAGGCCTAATTCGTCTTCGCTTCAAGTAGGGTACATTTGGATTTTCATCGGGTTTGAAAAGTGGACTCAGTCTATAATTTAGTGCAAAGTGTCTCGGAGCACTCTTTACAGATGTTAATTCAAATGTGTAAAATTCAGGATCGTCTGCCACTTTACCCGATACTGATTTCTTTATTCGATTAACAATTCCATCCAACGTACGGTATAAGGTCCAAGTTGCAACAGCACTGCCTTTTTTAAAAGGTTTTTCTTGTTTTTCCTCCTTGAAAGGCTCTTCGCTCGGGGGTGGATAAGGGTCGAAAAGATGATAATATCCTCCAGTCTGGCATATTACCAAACAGCATTGCGGATATTTAATCATAACGTAGCGAAGTCTCTTCATTACCGCTTTTAAATATTGCTCGAGTATTTTTTCTGGGTTCTCGTTCACAACAAGTATTTTTTTAATATTAACGTTTATAAATTTACCATCCAGAATTAAGTTTTTAATGACTCTCTTTTCACAACGTTTTAGATTTGATGCTTTCTGAAATATTTCTAGACCTTTTTCTATGCATGTGTCTACCATAAATTGGTCCCACGTTCTGATAGGATGCATGGTCGACATTAGCATAGCCATAAGACATACGAAATGGCATGACTTTACTTCTGAACTAGATTTCTTATCGCTCAATGAAGTAGTTCCTTCTATTCTGTAGACACCGTCGACTCGTTGGTAACCTATTGCAGGTGGAATCTTTGCTTGTTCATCTTTTACAGCACTTTTCTTAGTATCTTCCTTTACAAAGGTTGTCTTTGATTTCGGTCCTTCAGCTTTATGTGCTTCATAGTTGTAATCTTCTGGTAGTTGTCCGCGAGGTTCTTTAAGGAGCCTCCTAACTAATATTCTGCTTAAAATGAATTGCTGGTCCTCCGTTTTTCCATTCTTATTGTATAAAATCCTGCAACAACAAAAAAGAATTGAATCTAAATAAAGTCAACAGGAACTTTGGCAAGCCGCAAATATCTGCATGAGATATACTTAATCAGAGATTTTGTGACCACCTCATAGGATCATAAAGATCAGTGTATTGGTAATTGGTCCAACCATGTCAAATAAAAACTAGAGCAAATAAAGCGTGACTTATATATGATCAGAGTACCTACTAATGTAAACTAATGTTTTACAGATTTTGAGCATTACAGACGTTTAGTACATCTGTGTCTGTTTCTTACCTGGCTGCTAGTGCATCTATGGTTCGGAATCTTAAGAAGCATGCTTTTCCTTTACTGTCACTTTTTTCTACTCTCAATCCCATAGCATTACAAGGGCTACCATCGAACAAATAAAACAAGCCGTTTCTTTTAAAGAAGGCGCAACTATAATTAGATGTCGTTATCATGCCTCTATCACATTTGTCGAAAAATTTGCGACTTAGAATGTATTCTAGTTGCCAACTAGGCCCCTCTCCAACCACGTCTACCGTAGCGTGAAATGCCTGTAATAAATAAACAAAATGATTTTTTTAATTTTAAATACAAATTAATTCTTTACGGATAGATTCCTGGTAAGAAAACATTGACAAAATAAAAGGAATTCTAAAAGGAGAAATTTTGAAATTTACTATCAAGCTACTAAAAAAATAGCCAATAATCAAGAACTTTCGACGTAGACAATAGAATAGAATTTTTTATTAAAAGGGACCTGAACAGTAGTTACACAGTTCCATACCTGGTGCCCAATAGCAATTTTAGGTATGATATGAACAGGTGCCAGTTGGAATTTTTGCTGCTTGTTTTCATATAGTTTTTTAGCGGTATCTACTACAAAGTTGACAATTCCAGCGCTCCAAGTATCAATTGCGTATTTATATGAAGTTACAATTGCCATTATTGCACCAAATGGTAAAACATCTAGAGAATCTGAACCGTTGGGTTTTGAGATGGAATTGTTTGCTCTTATAATCTGGGTAAGGTCTGGTAAATCTTTAAAGTTGCTTGGTTTTTGGAGCTCATTTTCGGGTGAAATGTCATATATCGGTTCCATAAGTGGGGTGGTCATTTTCTTACGAATTCTTCGCAGTTTGAATCTATACTGCGCATCTTCTGTTAGGAGTACACGACGATCTACGTTTACAGGTGGCAATGTTTGGACTTCATCTTCTACTATTTGGATGGGCACTGCCAACTGAAATGTATAAAACATAGGAGTGCCGAGTCATATACAACATTCATTACTTAAAGTAACCAAAGCCCTATTATTTATATTATTTTTAATATTTTTTAGAGTGGTCTAACCAATGGGAGTTATATCTGTAGATTTCGGTAGAATTTAGAACCTATCAGGCTATTAATTTTATACTGAAATATTCAATGTGTTTATTGTTCAATGACTTTTACTGAACAAATCAGTGACAATGTTTTAATACCGGTACTTCAGGCTCCGGTTGTGGGGAAGGTGGAGGTGGCGGGAGAGGTGGAGGTAACTCTTCAGCTTTCCTCCGCGCTTCTTCCTCTTCAGCTTTCTTTCTGTCCGCCTCTTCCTTTTTAGCTTTTGCAGTCTCCTCGTCCTCTTCTTCTTCTACTGCTTCCTCCTAAATATATATAACTGTGCTTTATAGTAGATTCTAAATGGGCTGACGGTTAATTTAAAAATCCTTAGCGTTAGAATAAAAAGCGTATCATGTTAATGTGCGTTTTTGCGTCTGTAAGAAAGGTGGTAACAGTACACATAATATGAAAACCAATTCTTACCTCCTCTATACCGCCTTCAGGTGGCTGCGAACAAAATGTTTCGGTTAATTATTTAGATAGATACCTGTTGAAAAAAATAAATTTCTGATAATTACAATAAAATACTTTAATTCTAGACGTAATATAATAATACCAGCGCTGGTGGTGGTGTAGGCGGTGGTGTAGGTTCAGGATCGGGGTCTGGTTCTGGAGGTTCGTTAGTCTTGTCGCGAGGCTTCGGCCACGGTGGAACCACTTGAGTTACTGATACCGTTGGAGAGTCCAGGTTCGCTGTAATAAGTTATATCTTCACAATAAAGTGCATGAAGATTCTCCATCTTAAAATAAAAGAAGGTGCCTTTTTGTGCTTAAAAACTGCGCTGACTTACATCAAACAAGTTCAGCTACTTTGATAATTAAAGTTTTTCATAAAACTTTAATTAAATATAACCAGAGAATATGTTAAACCAGATTATAATCAATGTTGATAACACATCCGATAGAAATTTCGTCTTATAGGACGGGCCTTGTGGTTTGTGGTCTAGGGGTTCATGTAACGTTGATGAGGTCGCGGGTTCGATTCCCCGCGCAGTACATTTATTTGTGTGATATTTATAATAAATATAAATGTTTAAACTGCGTCAACGTTACAAAAGTATATGTGTAGTATATCCATAGGTACCCATAACACAAGCATAGAAGCATTAGCGGTATAGTTTACTTTGGAACCAGATAACGTTTTGTGGAAATGTCCATAAATATTTCTTTAATTATTATTTAATATTAACAGATTCATTTAGCATTTCAACTAGGTAAATCTTAACTATCATATTCTTAAATAGGATCTTAGGTACTTTATAAACAATATGACAATGCCGCGATAATATTTTGTATCATTTATTAGTTCGGACTAGTTCATCGGACTCAGCAGCTATGGTAGAACATATAAATCACACGTAATGGAAATATACAACTTACAATTAAGATTTCTTAAAAACATTGTTTCCTCTTCTATTAAAAATAAATATCGTAATAAATATGAAAAACTATTTAAACATTGTTGTGTGATTGATGTCTTTAGTAAAATTAAAATGTTTGTCCTGTGTGAGGAGGTTGATAAGATTACTTTACTAAAAGAGCCGCATCGACCGCCACAACTGCGTAGTCTTACTTACCTACCGAAGTATTTAATACCTACGTATAACAATGTATACGGCAAACGCACATGGCTTGTATGTTGCCCACTATATTAAACGATCTACAGGACGATATTGTAACAAAAATTGTAATTAACCCAGACAAATGTAAATCGATTCTTAGACGTTTATACCGCTCAAGAAAAAAAAATAGAAAATGTTTGTGAGTGAAGACAGCGACACATAAACATTTATAGTTTCTGTTGCTGTAATGTATTGATATATAATGTACTGTATTTTATACTATGAATAAATAAATAAAATAAATAAAAAAAAAGTTATAAATTTTTGCTAACGTTGCTAATAACACATAATATTTATTATATTACGTGCTTCGATCACTAATATTCTAGATAAACAATCCCATGCAAAAGTTCTCTAAAAACTGTCGCCAATTGTTTTGACCTTGTATTCACAAAGCTACTTACAAAAAGCAATAAATTTTTATGACAGGTACCCACTGGTCAATCTATATCAAAACAAATTCAACCTTACACGCTCATTTTAAAGTCAGAATTACAAAGTGGTAATAAAAAGCAATAAAATTTTACGACCGAGGCTCGTCGCTTGGACAAGGAATGAGTGGAGTCGAACTGCCGAATAATTTTTGTTACTGTAATTTAAATTTTGTTCAACTTGTTTTAAAAAATTGGTATACTTAATAAAGCATATTCTAATCTATGGTGTATCTATACTAATATTATAAAGCTGAAGAGTTTGTTTATTTGTTTGAACGCGCTAATCTCAGTAACCGCTGGTCCGATTTGAAAAATTCTTTTAGTTTGGATAGTACATTTATCGAAGAAGGCTATATAGGCTATGTGGAAAATGCGGGTGAAGCCGCTGGTGGAAGCTAGTCTATTTATATAAAAATCAATGCCACTTTTCGTTGTAATTTTATAACTCAAGAACGGCTGGGCCGATTTGGATGATTTTAGTTTTGAAATGTTCGTAGTAGTCCAGGGAAGGTTTAAAAGGTCAGAATTCTTCCGATCTTTGGCGTGCTATAACCGATATCCATTCTCCACACCTAACCGGATCTCGAGGAAAGCTAAAAACAAAAAATCTTACATCTTTAATTTTATTACATTCACTTATTCTAAATTAAATCTATAAAATGTTCTATAATATTTAGACAGTAAAAAAGTCTCATGAAACAAGAAAAAAAACAATAATACTTTATTAATAAAAAAAATAATAAAACAATAGCGTCTCCAACAAATGGAATACAGTCAACGCACATAACTCGAACAATTTAAGTGGGTTGTGATACTATGATTAAAAACATTAAGTAAAGGTCTTTACAATTCAGATGCCTTATAACTCCTGTTATTTATTACGAATTAATTTAAAAAATGTTTTTACGATGATTTCTAGACAAAATATCAGTATTTACAATACAGTGATAACAATTTAATAATGTTAATATTAATACATACCGAAAATATGAAATTCCATCCTTCTTTAGCGTCCTGGATGTGTGATTTTTACACTTTTTAAAGGAGCACTGAGGCATGTTTACCGTCGGAGCGTTGGAACGCTACTAAATTAAAAGCGCACCCAAATGTTCGAGTGGGCGCTCATTCGGTAAGGACATTTTTTGTCACTGATTGTTTATCTAGAATATTAGTGATCGAAGATTACGTGAATTAAAGTTTACATACCAACTTTGGGTTGAATTTCAGTGTCATGTTGGTATTTATATTTCATAGGTATCGGTGGTAGATACTCCTCTTGTATACTGTCTACTAACGATACTATATCACCCATTTTTTCTTCATCGAGATCAGCCTGCATAGCAACAAAAACTATAATACAAAGCGTCGCGACATACACTACAGTATCATTTTTCAGTTTTCCAGAAGTAGGTAAGCGGATAGTTTATAAGTTACACGAGTGTCTACAGAAATTTTGCAATTTCTCAAAGGCCGAATAAAAAAGGGAATTAGGGAGTATGAAAAAACAAGTACTTCTACTTCTTATAAAAAAAGAACCAGTCTTGGACAAGTTGTATTCGCACTCGATGGGTTCCGTACCTACCGTTAAATAACGGAGAATTAAGGCTAGGATAGTGATAATGATGATTATTTGTTGGTATATCATCATTATAGACAAACTGTGTAAGCTCTATAATCATTCCAGACATACAGACTGATGACGGACGGGCGTATAGTTTTACCTTTCGGTACCGAACCTTACAAAGTTGCTTTTTGTATATGTCTCTTCCATCTGTGAGCGTAAATCTTTAGAGTTTTAATAGATAGAGTGGTTTAAGAAGAGACAGAAGTTTATGGTTAGTTTTCTAAATTCCAAGTTTACGGATTTGCAGGCATCAGCTAGTAATTTTTTTCTAAAAATATTAATATAATTTTAGTTTACTCGCCCCTTTTGGTTTTGGCTCAATGGTTGGTATGTCTAAGGGTAACACGTCATGGAAGATCTCGTTTCCATCGCCTTGAGCCTGGTTCATTGGAAGTACTTTTCGCTTTACTTTTGAACCGGGCATTTGTTCATCACTCAACGTACAAACTATTTGCGTCTGAAATTTCAATAAATGTTATTTGTTTTAAACTCATTAAGCATCCATACTATCGGTATAAAACTTCACCAAAAACTTATGTTAAAGCCTTACTTTAGGTTCTTTCTTTTTTAATTTTAAAACTTTAAAAGCGTGTATACTAAACAGTGTAGTAGCAGGCAAATAATCAAAATTCGTAGTAAAAAGATCTGCTAATGTTTCTGGATTCAATACCATCATACAACACGCTTTACCAATCTTGGTTGCTCGCGTCCCATCTGCTCCTCGCGGGTAAGGATCGAATAAATAAAACATATCTTTTTGCTTCCATACTGCCATCGCATAATTATTAAAATCCAATATACCACTATTATATTGAATAAAGAATTCAATAAGACCAGTTTTTATATTCAAAAAACAATCTTTTGGAGAAAATAATTGACCTTTTACTCTTTCTCTGTATATTATAATCTCACAGGCATAAGGACCAACCGTTATTTCATTGGGTATATTATCAATGCTCAAATCTATCATAACTTTTGGATTCACGCAATCCATATAAAGTTTATTACCCAATCGTAATACTTTATCTAATGTTTTAGAAAACCATGTATTAGGTGGTGATATTTTAGCATAGGTCATCGCTACGACGGCTATAGGAATTGCTTGTCTGTACTTAGCATCCTCAAAACACCGATCCCCCATATGCATATTACCATTAACTATAGCGCAATTTTGATTCAATATTCTGTACCCCATCATAGCCTTTTCAGCTTGTGTAAGCTCTTTATCAGACTCAAAATCCTCGTCTGCTTTTTCATCCACCATTTTCAAAACTTTAACTGGTGCTAAAACGAATTTCTGATCTTCCAAAAGACTGCGTGCTAACAGAAAATCAGCTACACTGTTTAAATCTTTTACATTCATGATAGCAGCTTGACCATTAGCGAAGTTAGAATAAGCCCTTGAATCTCTTCCAGCTGGATCGAAAATATAATAGCAAACTTTGTCTTTCCATATTACTACTTTTAAAACCCTGTGAAAAATCGAATCAGTTAATTTGAGATCTTTTTCAATTGAATTATACTTCACAACAGAATTTGCTTTAACAGATTTTCAATAACTCTATTAACATGGTAATGGTAAATTTAAGTAAGTGCCGTATAGAGTTCTCTATGAACATGGTAAATGTATGAAAAGTGCCCTGCTCTATGAACATTTAGTATGTTCATAGAGCAGGGCACTTTTCTGCACTCTGCACTGGCTACTATTTAGGCCTAAGGGATTCAATTAGAACTTTGGAATCTAAACAATTGGAAATGAATATAGGTGCTTAAGTTTGTATTGTTACCTTGACAGCATAATACCAGCTCGATTTTCTTTGAAGAACGCCTTCATTCCTCTACATAAGTTATAAACAGTAGGATCTAATGACATCGTATATCCAACAATATCAGGTTCTCCAAGTAATACTTGCATACGTTTTCCATTCAGTATCAAAGTTTGTTTCTTTCCAAAGGGCAACACTTCGCAAATTCCTTGCACTTGTGAATGATCGTGAACTTTTTCCAAGCATTGCAAGTACCTACAAGTACAAACATACTAAGCTCAAAATTACACATATTGACAATAGACATTACTGTTAATCTACACAATGCTTCATTATTTCGATACTAATTTAAAGACAGTTGGCTTTGTACTAAGTGATATACTTACACCTGTTATCTCTTTTAGAAGATCGTCTAAATACTTACCATGTATCACCAGCGACAACTAAATTATCAATAAGTTTCATCGTCCACTGTTTTGGATGATAATGGAAGGCTAAACAATAAGCCATAACACTCATTGTCAACGCTTGACGACCTCGTGACCTTCCACCTACCAAATATAACAATCGATTTCATTACATCATAATTACTAAAAACAATCGATTTCATTACATCATAAAGAGCCAAAAAAACTTATCACGGAAATTAAGTACCTATAACTAATTTCCGTGATAAGTTTTCTTGGCTCTTTCAAGTCTTGATGTAGTTGATGTAGTGAAAAGGAGTATGAAAGAAAGTCAAAGTTTGACATTTTAAATGTCTACTCATACTTACCAAATTTCGTGTCATACATATTAAAAGAACCAGTCAGTATACCGTAGTGTATATCAAGTTTTCGTTCTTTGGTGCATGGTAAAACAGTAAGCGAGTGTGTTTGAAGCATTCCTTTTTTCAAATGTTTTGGTATTTGTACCTGTAATGTCCATTCGTTAATTTATCGGATCGATGACGATTTGTGTGCCAAAGATTTCACACTATTTCCAACTAACTTAGTCCTTTTGTCTCAAGAATTCCCCCTGCCAAAAACGTTACGACGAAATGGAAACCATTCCGGAAATTTAATCTTGGCTGCGCTTTTGGTATCAGAGTAGGAATAGGTACAACTTTTTTTAAAATAAGTACCTACTATTATTAAGTTATAAAACTATTAATATAGCAGTCTATTTCTAATATTCTAATTAGAAACAAATTAATTAATAATTATTACATGTTCAGGTTGAGGAATCTCATCGAGGCCACAAACAGAGTCGTCATCTTTCAGATGTTTCTGTGTGCCTCTTGCTCTTGGCTTCCCATCGGTAGCACCCAGAGTTGTATAGGGCACTTCATATGACCTTAATAAATTACAACATTAAGTTATTAGAAACGACCAAGGAGAGTACTCATTAATACTAACTCGCGCGATAACGCTTTCCTCTTATGTAGATAAATAATGTACCTATTGTAGTCAAGTTTAGGAATTCAACATTAATAAAGAAGCATTGCTAGCAACTGAATTCTCCATATTTACCATAAGTACCTAAGTGTAGTGGGGTCATGGGATAAGGAAATGTAATGTATACAAACAGTATCTGTTTTGTAGAGTCAGTAGAGTAAGAATTTGTTTATTATAAAGTTTATTAATATGTAAGATACATTATATATCAGAACTACATGGACAGTAAAAATAGCGACATAAAATATGCATTGTAAAGAAAGTTATACTAACTTCGGATGCATTTTACACTTTTTTTTCAACATCGCGTTATGTTTCCTACAAACAAACAAATATTATTAGACATGTCAAGACGTAAGCTTACAAAATAATAAACAGTTCGTACAATATATCTTACCGACACATTTTTCTTCTGCAAGTTTTCATTGTACATCTGAAAAAAAGATTTTACTAAAGCATAAAGTAAGCTCTACATGTATTTCCCTGTGTAATAGTGTGATAGCACTGTAGCCTCAGCTTAATATAAAACTGTGAAACAGCTTCAATACATAGTTTACTACGTTGAAAGATCTTTAAACGAAAAATTGAAAACTCAATCTCTATGTCAACTTAACATTGTATTACATGCCTTAAGATTTTCTATTTCGATCCAAATTGTAAGACTTACTTACCTATATTTCTTTTTTTTAGATCTGGAACAGATTAATTAATAATTATAATTACATGACTAAATAAGTATAAACAATTCTTGATCAAACAGACAAGGAGGAACGAACCTATGGGTGTCCATGATAGTAGAGACAGTACATAGGTAGCGCGTCTGTAGAACACAAAAGGCATTGATAGAGACGTTTATTTTATATTTTTATTACACTTCAATTATTCAATAACATTTTTCCCGATCGAGCAAATCAAGACCTCGAAGATAAGGTCAAAGAGAGCTTCCGGCATTTGATATTTTCGAAACCCTTTTTATGTTTTCTACGAAAAACCATCCGGTATTCTGTAGTGCTGACACCACGCTGACACTTTAAATGCATTACGAGAATAATAATATACACATCTCACTAAAAAATGTTATGATAACAATTACAAAGAAGTATCTTGTACCTCGGCGGACCCGCTGCTCCGGGTATAAAATGAATATCAGGAACAAAGTCTCGTTCCGCATTTATTATGAGTCCACTATGCGGTTTGAACAATCTGAAATTAAATAATAATATTATTATTATTTCAATGGTTAAAAATAAAAATAATAAAATTTTATTAGATTTACCAAGCTTCTCAATCTAAAATTAAAGCTTCCTATGGCTTAAAGTTGTGTTCGTTGCCGACACTGGAAACCCTTTTTTCGTATCAGATGTCTCACACTCTACAATCTTAATAGTTCTTAATAGTTGAAACTATGAAGAAAGATTTTGGTTTCCGTACGTTGCTGCTCTACAGGCCACTGCCTTCGATGTGCATATTGCCAAAATTGTTCTTAGGAAGTTTCCGTGTGGTGGTGGATAAAGAGCTATTGCGATTGTCACTACTTCATATTCTCGCATAAGTGTTATAAGCATCAGCTAAGGCCCAAGGCTGAGTACTTACATATATTAAGAAGACAACTGTGTCTAAAAATTAGGACTTTTATGTACTAATTACTTACTCGTGGCCAGATTTCGGTGGCAAAGGTGGCTTTAATTCAACTGGTCTGGCAGTTGCTCTTTGCGCTGCAATAACTTCACCGCTTATTTTTGGACTTGGCACCTGCACAATTCACAATGAAACATCATTAATTAGCTTCAGTTCCCCTAAGATATTGCGATTAAAGTATAAATATACATATATCAATAACGAAAATATATCCTCCATAGCATCAAAGTCAACGACCTTATATACTTAGGTATTTACTTATATGATTTTTTTAATTTCCTTATCAGGCCATACAATATACAATCTAATCATTTTGTTGCGTTTGTTTAACACATTAGGTGTACCTATGTATTATGTTAGCCGTTATCATTGTTTTCCTTTTTAGAATCGTTACGCCCAACTTGTGACATTATTTTAACAGATATAATTGTTCACATAGCCGGATTTAGGGGAGGGCAACCGGGGCGTAAGCCCCGGGGCCTCCACAAACAGGGGGCCTCCACAATAGAGACTTCGGAAAAAAAAATCTTTCAAATTTCAACTAGTAAACCTAGTAAGGACAAAACCGTCTATCAAAGCTTTCTCTCCTGAGCATTGAAAGCGATTTACTCCGAGAACTGGATTTCAGCGAAATCATCAACGATATTTCGGCAAAAAAAGCTCGAAAGGTTCCGTTCGTTAACACTAAAATTTAATTTCAGATAATTCTTGTTTCCGATTATAATTATATGTGTTTGATAAATACTAAAAGAATCTACTTGGTTTCACAATAAATTATTTATTGAAAAACTCGACTGAAAAAAATTGTTCATTTTATTTGGAAAATAATTTGGGGCAAGGGGGCCTCCACTCCTTTGTTGCCCCGAGGCCTCTGGACCCCTAAATCCGGCCCTGATTGTTCACTTTCATTATTGTTTTCGTGATTAATTTAGGATCTTAGCTTCAATCTCCTCTTGTTACATATCTAAATATATACTTACAATACAAAGGACTAATTATGAAATAATAACTTTACTTTCTTATCAACCCTAAAACATGATTTAGGTAATGATTACATACAATTTTCCTATTAAAAGGTCTTTTTATAAAACTTGATCAATACTTACATTTAAAATAGACTTATCCGAAGCTGTATGCTTAATTACAGGAGATACCGTAGGCATATATATGTCTCCGGGTAAAAGATCGTAATATTTAACTTTTTTCTTATTTCCACTCGGCCCAGCATTTGCAGCAGGAAGTTCTCTTTCAGAATCTGTTCCTGATAAAACTTCATATGCCTGAAGCCTATGCCTGATAAGTTGCATATAATAAAAGTTACATCCTACTAATATTATAAAGGCGAAAGTTTGTAAGTATGGATGTATGCATGGATGTTTGTTACTCTTTCACGTAAAAACTACTGAATGGATTTGAATGAAACTTTACCACAATATAGCTTATACATCAGAATAACACATAGGCTACAAATTGGCTGGACCGATTTTGATGAAATTTTATTTTATACAGAATTGTATGGCAAAACAACGTTTGCCGGGGCAGCTAGTATTTTATATATTCCAAGCAAGTAAGGAATAGAGAATAGCTCTATCCCTCTGACGGTAGAAATGAAGATACTTAAAACCTTGAAATCGAGATAGCGAAAAAGCTTTGCAAATCTCGGAAAGCACCCCTGTTATCTATTAATCTAGGCTGTCAGAACTATTCTCTTTGCCACCAAGCAACGCAACGGCAACGTGACAAAACAGACGTTTAAAATCATGATAATGTTAATATAGACCAACGGTTCTTCTAGGATTTTCTTTCTACCGTCGCTAATAGCGTATTAATATGTTTTATTAACCTATTATTATGTAATAAATACATGTAAATAAATAAATATCAAGCAGATAAAGAAATACGTACAAAAATTTCTCCTCTGAAGTCGGTGGCTCTCGCGGACAATGACCAATGTATTGCAGTCTGAAAACATTATTAACTAGATATGTAGTTTAATTAACAGTTCGACGTTAATTAAACTACAGAGGTCATAGGTGTGTATGCAACTTACGATGTTGGATCCTACGTTATGTGACACGATGCCTATATGGTCTAAATTTAAAATTGTATTATTATTTACCTCGTATACATTGACGGTTTCATAGGTACACAGTCTTTATGGAAGTGCGGCGGTTGAAAAGGTTCCGTTTTAAATGGAGGCATGGACACGGCTCTAGTTGGTGGTTCTTGAAAATATAATCTATGTTTAGTAGAGTTTTATTGACGGATTATAAGAATATAAACATTAATAAAGTTATATGTAATACGAAGAAACGGAAAACTTAATTCTAAACAGGCTTCGACAGCTTAGTCATTAGTCAGTCGGTAGTAGACAGGAATTAAATACCCTCTTGATATCGAGTAGGCCTATGTTTACTAACAGGTCATAGGTCTCCTCCATTCTAGGGGTGTGCTGAAAATTATCCGAACTTTGCATATTTTCAATTCTTCATATTATAATACAGTAGGTTTTTAAATACCTCTACGAATTGACAATATCTATCTACTTTTCACATTTTATCACGCTTTTTTTTTCAGTTCGCGCTCGTGCACGATACGAGTGAGACGTCGTTTCATTACTTAGTGACTCACGCGCGTTATTATAAAGTGAAGCCTATATACATACTTACTTGTACCGGGCAGCGCGCTCGCGCGCCGTCGCAGGTATCGTGAATTCGAACGAAAAGAAACCTTAAATGAGTGAAAGTATGGCAGAGTGTTATATTAGCGGAGAGGACGTTATAAGCATGGGTGATAGGAGTTTAGATGAAGATATCAGACGGGCAATTTACGTACAAGATGAGCAAGATAATTCGCAAAATGCGGTAACAGGTGAGGGAATTGACGCGACAAATGATTGGACTACAGTAAGAAATAGTAAGAGAAGGAGACGAGAACACTTCGAGATCAGCATATCGAGTAAAGATAATCTTCCGAAACAATTTGCTTTGGCTAAGTTGTTTGATTCGCAAAATATAAACGGTATACACCGCGTAAAATATATTAATGCTTTTAAAGTACTTGTGAGCTTTGAGGACGAATCTAGCGCAGGTCAATTATTGACTAACAAATTTTTTGAAGAAAAGGAGTGGAGAATTCAAAAGGCTTGGGAAGTGAACATTTCGTATGGTATTATTAGAGATATAGATGTTAACCTACCTGAGTCTGAACTGTTAGATAACATTAAATGTGACAATGAAACTAAAATCTTATCGGTTAAACGTTTAAACAGAAGAGGTTTGGAGTCCACATGGGTAGAAAGTGAAACAATTCGTATTGCCTTTAAAGGAAACGCCCTACCTCGATACATTAAAATATTTAATTTAAAAATCCTTGTAGAACCATACGTCTTTCCCGTGACCCAATGTTCTCGATGCTGGCGTTTTGGTCACACATTAAAACTGTGCCCTTCTCTTAAGGTTATTTGCCCCAAGTGTGGTAAACATCACGAAAATTGCGAGACAACTACATTTAAATGTGTAAACTGCACGGGAAATCATATGGCACTAGCAAAATCATGCCCAGTGTTTCTAAAAGAAAAAAGAATCCGTACGTTAATGTCAGAATTTAATTGTTCTTACCGACAAGCCTTGCTAATGTATGTGCCACCTTGTTCACCACGACCAGAGGACCCGTTTGGCACTGGTATACCTACTAGCTATAACATCCCGAAAACCCATACATATTCGATATATAACACAGTGGGCCCTGACACATATGCTGCAAAAGCTGCTTCTAACCAGCAAAATTCTAAAAGTTCGCAAGAGAAGTCAAAAACAAACAATAACAAATCGAAACCAGGACCTTCTAAGAGAAAACAACGCAGTTCATCCGAACAGTCACCATTTGATATAAACGGGCCCTATTCATCGGACCCAGATGTAGAAAATGGAGGCAAGGATTACCACGTAGGCGGTGACGGAGACCCCGAGGGTGACACCCGCAGGAGGCGTAAACACTATAGGAATGAAGATTCGTCGAATAGGCATAAATCTTTTAGTTCGCTTTTAAAGACAATTAGATTCATAATATTTTCTAAGAGAGACAATTGGACTGATAAAATAAAATCTTTAATTAGTGTTAGTGTCGAGTGGGCTTTAGATGCAATTATGGCTAATATTTCAGATATGTCGCTATTTGAGAAGTTTTGGGAATTATTTAATAATTCTCAAAATGGATAGTCCTACTCCTAACAAAACCGTTATCAATATTTTGCAGTGGAACGCGCAGAGTATTCGGCCAAAACGATTAGAATTTGAACAACTATTACTTCAAAATAAAATCCACATTGCTGTTATAAGTGAAACCTGGTTGGATCCTAATAGTACATTTAACATTAGTAATTACGATATTTTCAGGGCTGATCGAGCTGACTGCTATGGGGGCGTAGCTATATTTACTCATAAGTCTATTAAATCCCAAGACTGTCGTATAGAAATCCCAAATACTGACATACAAATCGTAAATGTTAAGATTCTAAACTGTAAGCATATTGAAAATATCATAGGAGTTTATTGTCCTCAGTGGGTTCATACGCGTAAGAATGACTGGGATTCACTATTTTCCAAGCACAGTAGCAAAACTTTAATTTTAGGAGACTTCAATGCCCATCACTTTACTTGGTCCTATAAAACTGATGTCAGAGGTTCTCAAATATATGACGCTTTACTGGATTCTAATTTGATTTCTCTTAACGATTGCAGTCACACGCGAATTAAAATTGTAGCGGGTTCTACTCAACAAAGCTCTCCAGATATATCCTTGAGTACCTCTGATATTTCTTGCAACTTTAACTGGAAAGTCACCAATGAATCGTTGGGTAGTGATCACCTCATCATTAACATATCATCGAACGCTTCGTACGCCCCACATTTCTTACATAAGCGAAATTTTAAACGTGCAAATTGGATGGAGTATAAGGCATTCCTTGAGAGTATCTTTTCGTGTTTCAGCACCCAAGGAGAACCTCAACAAGTTTATAATAAATTCGTTTCATACGTAAACACAGCAGCAGACAAATATATACCCTACATTAAATATAACCTAAATCCTATATCTAAATTTAACCCTAAACCGTACTGGAATCCTAGTTTATCTCAGGCAGTTGCTAGACGAAGGCTAGCACTATCGCAATTTAGAAAGAACCCTACCCCTTCAAATCTCTCCATTCTTAACAAATGCATTAGAGAATGTAAAAAACTTATAAGAAAAGCATCATCAGATAGTTGGCACGAATTCTGTAACTCAATAGACGAAGTAACTTCAGCAGGAACAATGTGGCAGAAGATGAAATGGATTAAAGGAAATAGATTCCACAAGGCATGCGTAGATTCAAGTAAAGCAGAAAATCTTCTAAATAGTTTATGTCCCGCTTTTGTTTCGCCACCTAAACCTATATTAATATCTCATAATCATAAGTTGGAAATACCAATTACTATGTGCGAATTAGAGACATGTATTAAGACAAGCGACACGACGCCAGGTTGCGATAATATATCATTTTCAATGATCAAACATCTCCCCGAAAATGGCAAAGTTGTTCTTCTTACATTGTTTAACATCTTTTTATCTACTGGTTTTACTCCAACCCAATGGCGAGATATTAACATAATTCCCATCCCTAAACCGGGCCGTGATCCATCATTAGATGCTTCTCTACGTCCTATCAGTTTATTGTCATGTATTTGTAAAGTATTCCACTCCATCATCAACCGTAGATTGGAGTGGTATGTTGAAAGAAATCAATTTTTATCTCCGGAAACGGTAGGTTTTAGGAAGTCTAAATCATGTTTAGACAGTTTAGTTAGACTAGTAACAAGAATCCAATCAGGTTTTACTCAGGATATGGTAACTTTAGCTTGTTTCATAGATATTGATAACGCTTACTGTTGCCGCCATATATCGGCGCAATTATTAATCACTCTTTGTGTAGGTAGATCTATTTTCCTATCCGTTGCCCGCGCCCTCTCCCCAACCTAATTGCGTACTGACTCTCGTTCAAACCGCCGCCCGGGAGCCACGCTATGCTCTCGTGAGAAAAGAAGTCACGTACTCGCCGCGACACGAGGACTACGCTCTGTTCTCGTGGAAGAAGACTCAGAAGAAGTCGCTAACCGCACCACGGAAGACCGCTACGTCTTTCCGTGGAAGAAGAAGACGCGCCTAAGGTCATTGTCGGACCAGTGTGTGTCGCGAACCGCACGAAAGACATTGTGTCGTCGTTAATAAACCGCGAGTGTTAAATTACTAAAATCGCTGCAATATATGACGTACGTCGTGTTGCCTAAAACTCCGAATTGTGAACTATTAATGATATTCGCGAGTGCATATGTTTAGACCAAACTGTGCGCCTATAACCGCAAGAATTACCTGTCCTGCCTTACAACCAGGACTGTGGAGATCAGAATAAGAAGACGAACAAGAGAAGATTGTGGTGAGTCGCATGTCTCCATTTAATATCCTTCCTGTTTCCGTCTATAGGGCAACGTAGTTTGATCCTCCTTATCTGTATCTTCTTATAATTTAGATCCTAGTAAGACCTACCACAAACCTCTGTGGCTTTATACGGCAAGGGTCTGGATTCCGCACCGCCAAACTCTAGTTCTTCTGGACGAGTTTTGTACCCCCCGCGCACCTCTGTCTTATATAGGCAGGGGCGCTAACATCTTTGGTCCTTTCGAGCCGGACCTGGTTCTTCTGGACAGGAACTTTATGTCCTGTCATTTGTTCCATAGAATCGGGTTACTAGAACCCTCATACTTCGGGTTCCCCCCCCCCCCGCTTTTTAATATTTTCTAAATATAAATTCATATAAAACCCCATAAATTCATATAGTTACGTTAAAGATCCCGCTTCGTTAGTGCACCTGTTTACTAACGCATGTTCATTTCATAAAATCTATAAATAGATCGCTGTTATTACCTTTATTCATTCAAGGTTAATCATTTGTTATAACTTTGAAATAATATCGCATTCCCCGTGGTTACATTTTTATCAAACTACCCGCATTTCAAGCCCCCGCAATTTAAATATCGCTCGCATAGATTCTAGAAACTGATTCTAGAAGTTTCTATTTTTAAATACCTTCAACTTAAGTCAATAGTTATATTACAAATACTATCCGCGTATTGCTTATGTATGTTTAGGTATAATTGCGTAGATATTACAATAAGTAAGCTGTAAATCTATCACTATTCATATTTTAGAAATAACGCATTATTTTTCTGTCTCGTTTGGTTATTATAAATTAACATGGAGACTCGCGCGACAAAGGAACGCGACCACAAAGGGCCATCTACTTTGTCAGATGAAATTAGGGATCCGCAACTATCGTTATTGGAAGCGAAGCGAAATATTCTATTTGAACGCGTACAAAGTATATACGATTGCGCTAAAACCGCAAATACTTCCGCATTTGATAAGAATTCATTTCTTAGTTCTTGTATGACAGTCGATGAGATTCGAACTAGCTTTCATAAATTATTAGACGAGTATAATATAAGGTTAATGACCCTTAATCCTACCGCAAAGCCTAATTATCAAGCATATACCTCATTTGAGGATTTGTATTGTTACATAAAGAGGCTAATGTCCACTTTTATGACAGAACCTTCATCTAAACATCGCAATGAGGTCATGACATCTAGTACTCTAAGATTACCCGCTTTAGAGTTAGTCTCATTCGATGGAGACATTCGCAACTGGCCAATATTTTATGCCAGCTTTAAAACTAACGTACACGATAATAAATCGTTAACAGACGCTGATAAGTTGTATTATTTAATGGGTAAACTGTCATTTAAAGCGCAATCGGTTTTCGCAGGCATCACCGCTAATGCGCAAAATTATCCAATAATATTTCAGTCGTTAGTAGATAGATACGAAGATACGCGTACATTAGGTCGCACTTATTTAGATCAAATCATAAATCTTAAATTATCAAACACCGCTTCTATTACAAACTATCAATCCTTTGTTGATCAGTTAATTACCGCAATCGAGTCGCTGAAAAATCTACGATTAGATGATCTCGCTGATTTTATTTTACTGCATATCGCTATAAATAAATTCGATATTGACACAGTCCGTTCATTTGAAATGTCTGTACGTCATAATAAAATACCTACACTTAATAGTTTCGTGTCATTTATTAAAGATCAATGTCGAGTGTACCGCAATACTCCAACTGTATCGCTTAACAATAAAACTGTGATTAATAATAATATAAAAACTTCTAAAAATAATTACAGTCAACCTCCAAACCCGCGCGCTTATGTAGTATGTTCGGATACCGCTAATAATAATTCGCTAACTTGTTTATGTAATAATATTTTACACGAACATTTATTTAAATGTCCCGCTTTCAATAAATTAACTCCCATGAACCGCTTTCAAATTGTTAAAGATAAAACCGCGTGTGTTAATTGCTTAAGCATTAAACACTTAACAAACAAATGCATCTCTAAAAATAGATGTCGCTTTTGTAACCGCAAACATCATTCTTCCTTACATAGAAATAATATTTCACCGCACCCGCTAATTAATAATAATATTCGCAATCCTACCGTTCCAACCGCTGAGCCTTCGCCGCCGCAGCAGCCGGTCGCATCGCACGCGACATGTACTAGTTCGAATTCTCAACGCGAGGTCTCGCTATGTTCAACATGCATTGCTCGCTCGATGCCAACTGCGCTGTATAATACCGCACAAAACGCGCCGTGTACGACGAGTATATCTACTGTCTTGCTCGCCACGGCCCAAGTAGTTATATACGATAATTACGGTAAGCCTCATGTCTGTCGATGCCTTATAGATTCCGCCTCGCAAAGTAATTTTATTACTTATGATTGTTTTAAACGCCTAGGATTATGGGATAATTTTCAAAATTCTTCCTTACTAGTTAGAGGAATAGGTGGCTCACAAAAATCGGTTAAAGGATTGGTAGATATTAAGATATATTCGTGTTTTAATAATGATATTTGTTATGATTTATCCGCATTAATAGTGGAACAAATTACAGATAACTTACCGACTGTTCAAGTAAATGTTTCCGCGCTTGAACATTTTAAATCGTTACAGTTAGCTGACCCGTCATTTTCGATACCGGGCAGCATAGACATACTACTAGGAGCTGATCTCTTCCCGCATCTACTGTTGTCTGTCGCTGGACATAGTAGACAATTAAATATGCCAACCGCGATTGAAACAACTCTTGGTGTCATTGTTATGGGTAGGGCACCCATTTTTAATAACGTTATGCATACAGCCTCGTATTGTTCTACCGAGAGCGATATAGATGCGCTTCTCAAACGTTTTTGGGAACTTGAGGAAATCTCCGTTCCTCTCGCTATGAGTTGCGCTGACCGCGAATGTGAAGAATTCTTTCGTGAAACTACGACTCGTGAGGATCAAGGACGGTACATAGTAGCCTTACCCTTCAGTGGTGATCCGTATTCTTTAGGTGACTCTTACGTCTCCACCCTACGACGTTATCACTGCTTAGAACGTAAACTCGACGCGTCTTTAAAGTTACGCAACGCTTATAACGACGTCATGCGCGATTATATAAATAAAGGATATTTAAGTCCTGTGATAAGAGACAGCGACGTTAAGCCCGCGTATTATATTCCTCACAGAGCAGTTATTCGCGACGATAAAATTACTAGTAAACTTAGAGTAGTGTTAGACGCAAGCAGCCCAACTAGTAGTGGTCTGTCGTTAAATGATATTTTACATACTGGCCCTAACTTACAGGGTGATCTATTTAATATTATACTTATTTTCCGCCTGTTTAAAGTGGCGCTCACGGCCGACTGCCGTCAAATGTTTCTCAATATAAGTGTACGTGATTCCGATCGCAGGTATCAACGTATATTATATAGATTTGATAAACACGAGCCTATTTCTGTTTATCAATTTAACCGCGTATGTTTTGGATTAACTTCCAGTCCGTACCACGCATTGCGCGTTGTACGTCAATTAATCGCCGACGAAGGTGATAGATACCCCGCTGCAGCCCTAGCGGCGTCTTCCGCGTTATATATGGATGACATCGCTTATAGTGTCATGTCCGAACCGCAGGCCATAAGCCTTTGTGAAGAGCTTATACAGCTTTTCAAGCGTGGTCAATTAGACCTCGTCAAATGGATGAGTAACTCAAAGGTGGTTCTCGAGAACATACCTATATCACATAGGGCCTCTCCTGACATTGTGTTTGGAGAATCCGTACCGCAAAAGGTCCTCGGTTTACGTTGGGACCAATCGCGTGATAGTTTCCGCTATGACGTCACATTACCAAATGACAAATGTACAAAGCGCACAATGCTTTCCCTTGTGGCTCGTTTGTGGGATCTGATGGGTTTTGTGGCCCCCACTATTTTATATGCTAAACTCTTAATAAAAGACCTTTGGCTAGCTAAATGCGATTGGGATGATACACCTCCCCACTATATCGTAGTCGCTTGGAAACAGTTTTGTGCCGAGCTTTCTACACTTAACGAAATCATTATTCCGCGTCATCTTGGATTGGTTGACGGATGTTCTATAAATTTAGTGGGTTTCGCTGATGCTAGCGAACGCGCATACGGTGGTGTCGTCTATATGACCGTAGCGTCCAATAATAATATCTCCGTGAGATTAGTGTGTGCCAATTCGAAAGTCGCACCGGTTAAAACCGTTTCAATAGCGAGATTAGAGCTATGCGCCGCGCTCCTGTTATCACAATTACTGTGTAAGGTAAAAGACACAATTGCGTGCCGTTACCCCATTGATAAAATAATCGCGTTTACTGATTCAAAAATAACACTCGCTTGGATAAATTCATCTCCGCACCGCTGGCAAACTTTTGTAGCCAATAGAATTACAAAAATAATAGAACTTATTCCCGCTTCTTGCTTTAATCATGTCACAGGCGTAGATAACCCCGCGGATTGTTTATCGCGTGGTGTCACTCCCGCTCAACTCATAAGCCATCCGCTATGGCATCACGGTCCTACGTGGCTAACTTACCCCTATTTTCAGTGGCCGATAACTGTTTGCGACCTAGAATCGCTGAGCGCGGAGGCACCCGAACAAAAGACCGTAGCATACCCTGTGACGTCATCCGTTACACGGCCTACGATCTACGAACTCGCGCTACGTATGTCCGCGTTTCCTAAGTTGTTACGCGCCATCGTTTACGTTTATAAATTTATTAAAATTTTACCCCGCGGTAATATAACTAATGCTGACCTTGAATTTGCTGAAATTAAATTATTAAAAGCCGCGCAAGAAGTTCATTTTTGCAGGGACATTATAAGCATAAAGGATAATAAACCTTGTTCGCCCGCGTTACGTAAACTTACACCATTCTTGGATGAACATGGCGTATTACGCGTAGGTGGTCGTCTTTCGAATGCAGACGAACATTTTGATTATAAACATCCTCGTATTTTACCGCGACACGATCACGTTATAGATTTACTTGTAGACTATTATCACAAGAAACACCTCCATGCTGGCCCTGAACTACTCATGTCGCTACTCAGGCAAAGGTATTGGATTTTATCCGCAAGACGAATTATTCGTCACAGAATTCATAAATGCAACATATGCTTCAGATTCCGCGCGCAACCGCTTATGCCTCCTATGGCCGACCTGCCTAGTCAACGTGTTAATCAGGTAGATAAAGCGTTTACTCACACGGGCTGCGATTATGCGGGCCCCTTGCTATATACTCCCTGTCGTGGGCGAGGTGTAAGAAGTCGTAAAGCTTGGTTATGTATATTTACTTGTTTGACAACACGCGCTACGCATATTGAAATAGCTACAGATTTAAGCACGGTCTCTTTTCTGGCAGCATTAAAGCGCTTTCTCTCGCGACGCGGTCCCGTCAGATGTTTATATACAGATAACGGTACTTGCTTCGTGGGCGCTAATACTTATTTGCGCGATCTTTATATGTTTCTTAATGAGGAATATTGTTCACGATTTGAAGAATATTTATCTGAAAATCGCATAGAGTGGCAATTTATTCCACCTGCGGCTCCACACTTTGGAGGATGTTGGGAAAGTATGGTAAAGGTCATTAAGACTCATCTTTTTAAAGTCATAGGTAAACAAATTCTCTCTTACGAGGAACTTATGACGATACTTACGCAAATAGAAGCGTTGATCAATTCGCGACCTCTCACCGCTATGAGTAGTGATCCGTCGGAGCCCGCCGCATTGACTCCGGCGCATTTTTTGCATACCGCGCCTTTGATGTCTCTCCCTGCGTCTGAGGTTAACTCTCATAGTCTGCTTCAGAGACATACTTTACTTGATCAAATCGTACAGTCTTTCTGGCGCCGTTGGCGTTCCGAATACTTACATCAGCTTCAAGCGAGGTCTAAATGGAATAGTCCGGCTACACCCGTATTAGAGGGTACTGTTGTTATTATAATTAATGATAATTCACCGCCACTCTCATGGCCATTAGGCGTAATAGAGAAGTTACACGCATCTAAAGATGGTGTAACCAGAGTCGTTACGGTAAGGACAGCCAAGGGCAGTCTCGTGCGGCCATTGGTCCGTTTGTCTCCGCTTCCGACTCAATAAGTTTTAGGCTAAGTTTTAGTTTAGGTATGTAGTTTATAAGTTTTAATAATATTAAATAAACCCGCTATAAACATTAATCACCTAGTTTAGGTACCTACCGCGTCCACCGATGGAATTATTCAATTAAGAATATTCCGCTTCCGCTTAATTTAATCATTAAATCGCTCCGCTTACTTAAGTTGTATTACCTATGCCGATTCGTAGTCGCATAGCCTGTTGGCTAACTATTGCTAGTATTTGTAATATGCTTAAGTTATTTTCATATTTTTCTCTAAAGTACCCTTTAGGCCCGGGGGGATGTTGCCGCCATATATCGGCGCAATTATTAATCACTCTTTGTGTAGGTAGATCTATTTTCCTATCCGTTGCCCGCGCCCTCTCCCCAACCTAATTGCGTACTGACTCTCGTTCAAACCGCCGCCCGGGAGCCACGCTATGCTCTCGTGAGAAAAGAAGTCACGTACTCGCCGCGACACGAGGACTACGCTCTGTTCTCGTGGAAGAAGACTCAGAAGAAGTCGCTAACCGCACCACGGAAGACCGCTACGTCTTTCCGTGGAAGAAGAAGACGCGCCTAAGGTCATTGTCGGACCAGTGTGTGTCGCGAACCGCACGAAAGACATTGTGTCGTCGTTAATAAACCGCGAGTGTTAAATTACTAAAATCGCTGCAATATATGACGTACGTCGTGTTGCCTAAAACTCCGAATTGTGAACTATTAATGATATTCGCGAGTGCATATGTTTAGACCAAACTGTGCGCCTATAACCGCAAGAATTACCTGTCCTGCCTTACAACCAGGACTGTGGAGATCAGAATAAGAAGACGAACAAGAGAAGATTGTGGTGAGTCGCATGTCTCCATTTAATATCCTTCCTGTTTCCGTCTATAGGGCAACGTAGTTTGATCCTCCTTATCTGTATCTTCTTATAATTTAGATCCTAGTAAGACCTACCACAAACCTCTGTGGCTTTATACGGCAAGGGTCTGGATTCCGCACCGCCAAACTCTAGTTCTTCTGGACGAGTTTTGTACCCCCCGCGCACCTCTGTCTTATATAGGCAGGGGCGCTAACACTTACAATAATATTAATATAAGTTCATTGATTGTTATTTTAGATAAATTAGGAGTCGGCCAAAAAATATGTGATTACCTGTGGAATTTTTTGACTTTAAGAAACTTAATAATAAGAATTGATGACGCGTATATTGTTAGATGTACATCTCAGGGCCTAGCTCAAGGTGACCCGCTGTCCCCGCTGTTATTTAATGTGGCGACATACAATATATGTCAAGAAATTCAAACAGTATTCACTTCACAATATGCCGACGATTTTGTGTTGTATACGTCGAATAAAAACATTGAATCTGCTCGAACTAACCTCCAAAACTCGGTGGACGTTTTAGTTAGGTTGTTGGAAGACTTGGGATTAAGCGTCTCACCTAATAAAAGTAAACTATGTGTATTCAGAAAAGGATTTCAAGGTACTAATGTCGCTATAAACATTAAGGATGAGATATTGCAGGAAGTTAGTCATGTTAAATATTTAGGGCTTTGGCTTGATCGTTCGTTGAGATGGTCTAAACACATCAACGAACTATACATGAAAATTCATAAGTACCTAAATTTGTTTAAGGTACTAGCTGGATCAGGCTGGGGCATTCACCCTAAAAACCTTAGGAAGTTATATATAGCTATTATTCGAAGCCGAGTGGATTATGGTAGCTTCCTCTACGATTGCAGTGCTAAGTCTAATTTAGTTAAATTGGATAAAGTGCAAAATGAGGCTATGCGTATTATAGGGGGTTTTATTAAGAGCACGCCCATCCATGTAATGGAGAGCGAACTCCTTCTACAGCCGTTATATGTCCGTCGAACTTACCTGGCAGGAAAGTTTTGGTTAAGGGTGTCGTCACAATCTAATAGTATTACAATTAACACTTTAAATGAATTAGAATCAATAATCGCAAACAGGTATTGGAGGCGCAAAAAGATTCCAAGCCTCATTCAAATCCATTCACAATACAAGAGTATCGAAATTAGCACTGAATTAACCCTTGGTATGTTCGCGTTAAATTACTGGATGAATAGATATGATCTGTCTAAAATAATCAAAATCGGAATTGACGGAATCTGCAATGCGAAGAGAGGATACAATGTTACAGAATTACACGATAAATGTTTATCATTCTTGAAAGCTAATTATGCTAATTATTATGAAATATATACAGATGGTTCAAAAAAAGATAGTTACATGGGTGCTGCAATTTTCGATATCCAACTCGGCTCTTTTATCAAACTTAAAATACGCAACAATATGTCTATCATGTTTATTGAATTAACAGCTATCTACGAAGCTCTGTCCTATGTAAACTCAGTTGATTACAATAAATTCATTATTTTCACCGATTCAAAAAGCGCCCTTCAACACTTGGCTCGGTGCACCTCTAGTCTTAAAGGTTCCCCGATTGCCTACAGTATTATTAAATTGCTATTCGAACTTAAACTAAATTCTAAAGAGGTCATCCTTCAATGGGTACCGTCTCACGTGGGCCTATCAGGAAACGAAATAGTGGATAAGTTGGCAGGACAGGCTTCTTGCGATGGAATATCCGTGGACGCAAAGCCATATTACTTGGATTGTCTTTATATGATAAAAAGCCATTGTCATGACCTCTGGAAACTGTACTTCCAAGATCGCTCCACAAATAAAGGAATATGGTATAGGACAATCCAAAACGAGCCTTGCGTCTATCCGTGGTTTGAAGAATCACCAATAAATAGGAAAGAATTAGTGACAGCTTTTCGGCTTCGATCTGGACACATTCCACTTAACAAGTTTGGCTTCCTAATGAAAAAAGTGCCATCACCCTTATGCGCGGAGTGCGATATAGTAGAAGACGTTATCCATATTATGTTGGAATGTGTCCGGAATGAAGACGTTAGAAGAGATATTTATCAGTCCATCCCGAGTTTTGGAAGTGTCGGCAGTTGCAATAGCGTGTTGGCATGCCCGCTATCTCAATCTGCTAGATTAGTTTACAAATTGGTGATGACGGGTATGCAGAGACGATAGTTTGTGATAAGCTTTTATATTATTTACTAAGTGATGATTGCCCAATGGAGTGTCATGGTCATTTTGACTAAAACTCCTTAAAAAAGAATAAAAAAAAAAAAAAAAAAAAAAAAACGCTTTTTTTCAAGCGTAGGTATCTATCTATGTATTCATCTGTGTAACGGAATCCTTGAAAGCGATCTTCACGCTGTTTCTGTAGTCGGATTGAACTAAAGTTTTACGTACATACCTATTAAGGACTGATGACAATGCAATAATAATAAAATATATTCAGGATGTTCAAGCGTGGTTTTTGGTTTTTGAACTAAGCAAACTATTGTAATATAGGCGCTTAGAAATATAATATGGAGGGCTCCATGACTTTAGTTAATGCACCTTGCAAAGCGAAGGTTCCGGTCGGCTCAAATCCCCAGGTCGGGCAAAAATCCAACAGTTATTAGAACGCGATACTGTACGTACCTACCTACGTCATTAGTTTGATTAATGCAAACTATCTTACTTGGTTGTAAATTATCAAATGTGAGAGCTTGAATGATGTCACTGACATCTTTGCAATCGATATCTCTTAATTTCACAGGCTTTTGTGGTTTTGTTTTTTTAGGAGGGCACTTACAATTCCTGAAATTAATATTAGGTGTTAACTATTAAATCTATTTTATAATGACACACGTCGTGGGCCATTTTAATGCTTATGTAAGGAAATTCAACAGGAATTCTTATATATATATTATCTACCTAATTCACTCTATTAGATAGCTACCCATCAAACTAAAACACAATAGAAATCGGCTAAGCCGTTTGGACGTCACTTATTTGACTATGGTACCACAAAAAGATATCTATACTATAATATTAGAAAGCTGAAGTGTTTGTTTCTTCAAGCGCGCTAATCTCAGAAACCTCGGGTCCGATATGAAAAATTCTTTCAGTGTTGGATAGTCCATTTAGCGAAGAAGGCTATAGGCTATATAACATCACGTTGCGGCTAATAGGAGAGAAGCAGTAGTGAAAAATGTTACAAAAACGAGGAACATTATCTAAATTCTACGCGTACGAAGTCGCGGGCAACAGCTAGTACTAGATATTATCCAAATGCCTAAGATGGAATGTTTGCTTACAAATTATCTGCAGTTTGCGGAAGATGCAGTTTTCAGATCTTACCTAGGCGTGTAGTGCTTTTATTGCTACTAACACAGGCTAATAACTAGTATCATTTAATTAGCTGTGCTAGTTAATATCTGGGTAGCTTACATACCTACAGTCTACAGTCCCTTCAGATTTATGTACCTAAGTAGGTATATTTAGATTTGAGTTCAAGGTTCAGATTTTGATATTCCATATTATTTAACGATGTGTCTAGTCGTCCGGTAAAAAATCGTCCGTCAATCGTGGATTTGACTATTTGTACGGCTTTTTTTTTTAATGAGTATATTCATACGGATATTATTATTTTTTTATTATTAAATTTATAACTAAGAATTTTTTTCGTGAAAAAAGTGAAAATCTTTTTCGACACTGTCCACGGAGCTGAAGGTTACACTACTAAGGAGGACTAAGGAGCAAAAAGAAAAAATGCGGAGTTATTAGATCTCGAAGCTTACCGAGTGAAGGTTAGGTTAGGGTTTTTTTTTTCGAAAACCTTCATTTTGTTTAATTTCTAAAGTTATATGAAACGTAATTAGTACAAATAATAAAGTAAACGATTAAAATATTATATTAATCTGATAACCGGACGATTAATATATTTTATTCATCCGATAACCGGACAAATATTGAATATTAGTCGTCCGTATAACCGGACGACTAGCAACAGCCATTATATAGACATCTTTCACTAATAGCAATAGCCTACATAACATAGCGTTACGTACATAATTATAATACATACAACTAAATGTGCACTTACCGTCTTCGTACCATGATTGTTCACTTTTTGATTAATTTCCTACAAATACTCCTATTTATTTATTTATATAAGCAAATACACAATTAATTTTGAAGTTATTGACGTCTTTGTCGGGTTAATATTTTGATCCAGTTCAGTCAAATTGAAAATTAGAATTTTATGAAATAAATATAAATCAAGTAGGTTTGATATTGTGGCTAAAGGGACCATCAATAATTGCATTTCATTGATGCGGCACTATATTTGTCGAAGAAAATAGCACGTGTTACTACTCCTGTTGGCTTAATACGCTAAGTTAAAAATTGTTTAGTTAAAAGTTGACTACCTACGTTAAAATAAAAGTAACTCAACTTTACTCGAGTAAAAAACCAGGGCCCTGAGTCGGGTATTTCAACGGTGTCACAACTGTACCATTATTGTACCATTATGGTGCAATAGTAAAGTTTTTGGTAGTCTACTATTAATGTGTCGTCATAACGACTTCATCATTGTCTTACAATTGTCAAAGTGACATAAATTGCTAGTCTCGTACACAACTGCTTCACAATTGCAATTCAATGACTGAAATGTTTCGGTAGTCTGCTATTTTGAATTTGACAGTAATATTTTTAAATTGTCCTGTGTCGACAGATTGCCATAAATAAAAAATAGATAGATAGAAATATTAGAAATTGTTCTTTGTAATTTATTGCAATTTACTAATCTCCTAAACTTCACATTGCTTTTTATACTAATAAATAGTATGTACAAATATATTTAAACGAAGTCTAGCATGATTAAATGTTTAAATTTATTAATAGTTTTTCGAAAATCACTTCAACTAACGCATTTTTTAAAAACGGCAACACATACATACCATTCTAACACAATCCATAGATAAAAGAGACCGAAAATTCAATGCATAGATAAAAGAGATCGACAATTCTATTACCATTGAAAGACCGTTATGACGGCATATAGCAGACTACGGATATTTGACTTCAATTGCAACGGTATCGTGCCGGTATTGTGCCGGTATGACAATTGTTCCAAAATAGTGGACTTGAGCACCAGCTCTTCACATTACTAGTCTGTGGAAGGTAAAGCAACTATCAAAGAAGTTAAAATAGATAGAATACTTTCGAGTAATAACAATACCAAAACAACAACATTAAAAACTAAACCTAAAACCAACCTCATAACGCTTATATTGCCACAAAGCTTACGCATAAATAGTATAAATATCTAAAGTTCCGATGAGAGGCATCGAATGGCCCCGGTGTCCCTTTCCCACAGACTGCCCGCGTCAAATAAAAATACGAATTGGGTAACTTTTATACATAAACTTCATCCACTTGAATTGTTATTCACGTTGATATACAATATTATATCAGTGATTCGTGATTGTTTAAGCATTAAAATAACCGACTGCTTAGCTCAACCTTTATCAAGGCATTTAATGTGATTAAAAAATAAATAAATAATAAAACATTATTAGTAGGTAGTAAAATATAGATTGGCAGCACCGATGACATCTAATCAATATGGCCGATGCAAGTTTTTGTTTTTGCTATTTTTATGGGATCGCGCTTTATTTTCCAAGGTTGAGGTAAACATTTAATTTAAAATGACAAGAAATTGTTGTGTGTGAGAATATAATAGTTATTATTACCCCGGTTATGATCGTTCAATGTTGAGTAAGCGTCTACCAGTTTGTTTACAAAATATATTGTGTAGGGTGAATATAAATGTTCTGTAAAAAAGAAAAACATATAGAATATATCGTTAACTGTAAGAAAGACCTAATAAAGGAGGAGGTTCTATCCTCCTCCTTTATTATGTTATGTTTGTTTGTAGTGTTTTTAAAGTATAGAGTTATGACATAATTGGATATTTTCTTAAATAATTTTATACCTACTATGTAATAAGAAAATTAACAAACAGCGTATCAGTGTACTATACGTTTCAAATGAGAATAGGATTGGAAATTACCTCTATCTGTCAAAAGTAATTTGAAAAGTACTGTTAGCAACGGAACTTTATTTCCCAATTTATTAAGTATTTTTTATGTTTTGTCTAATCTCAGTTATTCTAAGTAGAAAACTTCTAAAAATTATTTAGTGATAATTAATTATCATATTATTAAAAATAATAACTATTTTATTTCATTAAAACGTCGTTGAAAAAAATGATTTTATGTTTAATAGCGGCCCATCCCGGCTTCGCACGGGTAAATATAGCCTATGTTACTCAGTCATAATGTAGCTTTCTAATGAAAAAAGAATTATTAAAATGGGTCCAGTACTTTTTGAGTTTATTCGTTACATACAAAAATACAAATCTTTCCTCTTTGTAATATGTTTGCCATTTTATCGTTGTTAGTGTGCATTGTCGCGATATGAAGCGTGCTTATCTTTTATTTTTAATACTGTTAGCAAATTGTGGTTGTTTCCCGTTACATAAATTATATTTGTTGTTATTTGTCGCAGTTTTTGTTTGTTAGTGATTTATGTAACAATACTCACATCTGCATACAGTCCGTGATGACTGATTACAAGATATAAAAAAAAAAGTGATTTTTTGTATTTGTTATTGTCTTTAACCGTTTTTATCTCGCTAACTGACGAAAATGAGTAAACTTGAAGCTAAAACCTGAGGCTGTTGTTGTTTGTGATTTTTCTGCAATTAAACCACTGCTTGAGTTCTTTGTTTGCTGTTTTATTTATATTTCTTCCCGTTTTTGTATGAACGTCCGTTCGCGCAATAGGTACGTGAAGCCGAGTCGGGTCGCTGATGTATATCAGAAATATAGTTCCAGTTTTATTTTGTAGGTACCTCTTACTATTATTATTAGATTTTAACTCAAAAAAATTTTTAAGTAGGTATATCAAATGTCCCAAATTTCTTAAGAACTGTGTACACCATACTAGAAAGGGACACTGAGGTCGTTCGTGCTTATCTCTTTCTAGGAACGCCTTTGCCGGCTCGTGAGAAATCTATAGAATATAAAATCTTTGGCAACTATAGATCTATAGATAGACTATAGTGTTACTTACCTTACTCTGTGAGTGTGTATCACTAATTTTTGTCAAATCAGCCAAACAAATCAGCTGTTGTTTTATCAATTTATCTGAATTTATCAGAACAGTTTCATTGGTTTCTAATTCATCATTGCGCACGCCCCGATACACTAAAACGAGTTATATTTGATTATATTCAGAAGAATGAACAAGGGTTAATAGTACAACTATTCGACCTTTTTATTTGATAAAAAACCTATTGTTGTGAGTAAAACTTAAAGAAATATAATATTGCGTGTTTTTACAAAAATCTACTTTATTTGCAAGATTTTATAAGCTTTTATTTAGTCATAATTAATACGTGTTTGCGTGTTTATTTTTTAAGATAGAGACTCGTACAATCTTATAATTGTATTGCAACAAAAATGGCTGGATACTTCGAGGAAATGGGTTGGGAGGAGCTCGGCGAGGGCCAGGAACCAAATCATTTGATACATATGGCCAGGTTTCTTCTCGACTTTGGAATGTACGATGATAATGCACAATGGCCAAGGTATTGTGCATATTTATCAAGTACTTAATATTCTCATAAGATTCTGTGAATGTTTAGAAATTTATTAAAAATTTTCCATTTCCATTCTGCTGCATGCTCATATATTAAAATTATTGATTATTAACTTTATATAAAGATTTAAAAATTAAAATCTTGAAACAGGTCCATTTAAATCAATGATTTGTCAATTTGATTAGTTGTGTAAAAAAATGATTTACGTAATGACCCTGAATTTAGCAGACAGCAGACAAAATGAAATTTCAGATAGGGATATCTATAGCAAAATAAGGTTTTCCAAGTTTACAAAATTGGAAAATTGTTTGTCGTTGACATACCTGCGGGTGTATTAAAAATAAATAATAAACAATTTTTTTTTTTTAGTTATAATTCATTTTTTACATAAAAATAAAAATTTTGGGAAGCTCTCACCGTGGCGCCAATTGTTTTAAAATTCTGAAACTTTGAAATTTAGTTTATTTTTGGATTTAGAAAAGGTGATATTAGTTAGTTTTTTTAATTTTGGATCAGAGCATTCTGGAACATATATCAGCGAAAATAAGAAATAAAAAGAAAAAAAAATATGGTCATCTCTTGGTCTTTAAAAATCTAAAGGTGATATTTTTTTGATTTTGAATTTATTAGTCAGATCGTAAGATATCCTTAGTTTTAGATTTCTTTTGAAACTTTGAAGTGGGATATCGAAGCTAAAAATAATCTAAATCAAAATCAAAAAACTGTCACCTTTAGATTTTTTGAAAACGAAGAGATGACTTTTTTTATTCAGATAATTTATCTAAAAAAAAAAATTTAAAAAATTAAAAAAAGTGAAAAAATAAAAAATCTGAGATACATCATCTTTAGACTTTTAAAAAATTAAGACAAGATATATTTTTAATATTGATTTAGATTATTTTTAGCTTTGATATCCCACTTCAAAGTTTCAAAAGAAATTTAAATGTAAGGATATCTTACGATCCGACTAACAAATTCAAAATAAAAAAAATATAACCTTTAGATCTTTAGACCAAGAGATGACAATAATTTTTTTTTTCTTTTTTTCGCTTATTTATGTTCCAGAATGCTCTGAGCCAAAATTAAATAAACTAAATTTCAAAGTTTCAGAATTTTAAAACAATTAGCGCCACGGTGAGAGCTTCCCAAAACTTTAATTTTTTGTAAAAAAATTTTTATAACTCAAAAAAAAATTTGTTTATTATCACCTGTAGGTATGTCAACGACAAACAATTTTCCAATTTCGTAAACTTGGAAAACCTTATTTTGCTATAGATATCCCTATCTGAAATTTCATTTTGTCTGCTGTCTGCTAAATTCAGGGTCATTTTACGTAGATTTTATATGTGATAGACACCTTAAAAGACATAAAAAAATCTACTCACTAACACCATAAGCGACGCACTAAACCATATATTTTCTAAGTACATTGTAGATATACATAACTGTAAAACCAATCCTGCCTAATCAATATTGTCATTATAAACGGTTCATTGTTATAAGCGATGTCATTATGAGTTAATTGTACAGTACATTAATTAATTATTAACTGACTAATGAATTAATTTCAGATTGCCTCCTCCGGCATCAAAAGATGCTATCCAAAATTTACCAGAATCAACAGTTGAAAGTGACAGTAGTGAAACTTGTCCTATATGTATGAAGAATTTCAGTGTTGGTGAAAAGACTATTGAGATGCCATGCCATCATAAGTTTCATGGTACTTGCATACTGACATGGCTTGCTAAGGTAAATATATATTAATAAAAATATATTAATATTTTTATTAAAATATATATTTTAGATATTATGTATGTAAACCAGTTTAAATGGGTTATTTTTCTTTATATATTTTTCTTTATTCAATTTATTTGTAATAAAAATAAAAATGATAATGTGTAACAGAAGAATCAAACTTAAAAGGCGTCAGCGCTGCTTATCTTTTTAACAACCCATAGGAGGGGTTGTTTTTCTATTGGGTGTTAAAAAGATATGTTGCCCCAAATAACAAGAAGTGGGCAGAACAATGACGAAACACAAAAACATGTTAAAAAAAAAACATTGTTATTATTGGATCGGCCACTTGACTTACCTCAAAAGGGTAACATACACCCTGACAGTTTGCTCAGTACTTGTATTAGGTGTATTAGTATGTTAAAAATAAAATAAAATCTATAAAATATTTTCTTTAAATTAACTTATTCTTCTTTTAAGTAAGTCTTGGTATGTCTAAATTTTACTATTTATTTTACAGACAAATTCATGTCCTTACTGCCGATATGAATTACCTACCGACAGTGAAAGGTATGAAGCGTTTAAAAAGGAAAAGAAAAGGGCTGTGCAAAGGAAAGAAGATTTAGAAAATCTTCACAATTCAATGTTTAGTTGAATTTCTAAAAAAATATTCCTTTTTTTGTTGGTTATTTTGGTGATTTAGTTTTAAAATATGGTGTAAATGGTAATAAAATGAGGGTTTAATTATAATTTATATTAATGGTAAAAATTTACACAATACGATAAAAGTTTTGTAACAATTTTGAAAAACCTTTAAATTTTGTAGAAGTAATAGTGAATTTATTAGTATGTAACTATGTATAGTTGCACTTACAATAAAATAATTTATTTAAATCTCCAATATTTTTGTTTTCTGTGATTTTTATATAAGTCAAATGACATTCATTTAATGATTAATAATAGTAACAGTACATATTATTTTTGTGATATTACTTATTAATTAAAAAAAATACATATCATCAGATCTGTATTACGTAAAAAAAAAATTTGCAGCTATTTGTTAATTTCAGAGGTAAATATTGTTTAGATATCAACATTTTAGGCTTACATGCTACTTAGCATGGGCTTAGCAAAAAATTCAGATCAATGCAATGCAATTAAACTTTAAAAGAGGTTTTAAAGTAATTTATTGATTTTGCAATTGACATGCTATGCCTTACTTAACAAATCAAATTATGGTGGAAAAAATTGACTGCCGCAAGCGGGACTTGAACCCATGACCTCGGAATACCGTTCCGAAGCTCTTTCCAACTGAGCTTATTGCGGTCGTGCTAGCAACATTCAATTTAACCACCACATTTGTCACTCGACTGAGTTTATATACTTTTACGTACAACGCCATCTATCAAGATTGCTTTACAACATCTTGACCAACCACCTAGGATTCTTTACAGAATACAATTGGGTTGAAAATAATGACGCGACGTTCATTACTAAAGTAATTTATTGATTTTGCAATTGACAGGCTATGCCTTACTTAACAAATCAAATTATGGTGGAAAAAATATATAAACTCAGTCGAGTGACAAATGTGGTGGTTAAATTTAATGTTGCTAGCACGACCGCAATAAGCTCAGTTGGAAAGAGCTTCGAAACGGTATTCCGAGGTCGTGGGTTCAAGTCCCGCTTGCGGCAGTCAATTTTTTCCACCATAATTTGATTTGTTAAGTGAGGTTTTAAAACTTTAATAGGTTTCGTTAAATACATATACACATAGATATGTAGATAGGTACAAGAAACGTGTTAAAAAATAGATTCGATACTATTTCTGTCGTAAACTTTGTGCTTTGTTTGGCCCAAAACCCTCCGAAATACGATGTAGAATAGAAAACCCGCGAAACTGAATTCTGCGCTACGCCCATGATATGATTTATTGCAAAAAATAAAAATAGGCTGGTGTTTTTGTTACAGTTTTTTCTAACAAAAATATTATAATACCCGTGATAATACCACTGCCGAACTTCTAAATAATATTATAAGTAGGTAAGAACTGTATGTAATTTTTCTGTAGTTTCTGAAGTGTTAATTTATTTTTTGCGAATGCAAATACAATTCGTTAAAGTTATTGGTACGTGTTTCACCACTTATCGAGTAAGTTTAATATAATTATTTTAACACACCAAGCAGGAAATAAGATGCACCATACTACTGTACGGTCATCGATTTTTACGTAATATGTCGGCACATCGGAATTACAGAACACTTCCCGTAAAAATCGATGTTCGGTACGACAATTGTACCGGTTCGGTACGACAATTGTACCGGTTCGGTACCACCGTTGTATCGGTTCGGTGCGACAGTTGTACCGGTTCGGTGCGACAGTTGTACCGGTTCGGTACGACAGTTGTTGTCGGTACCTTTTGTAAATTGTTTCCAATATTACAGAAAAATTACAATCATATAAAAACACATATTTAGAATGAACTATTCACTAGCTTCCATGTTATTCTAGTAATGTTTAAATACCGAACTCTAGAAATGTATGCCCTCCTTTTTCCCCTGGTATATATGTATATATAATATATACATATATATATATCAATATATTATCAATAATATTAAGTATGTATTTGTATTAGGTAAGATTTCTATACAGATTTACCAGATGGAGTGCCTATGGCTTCAGCTGGACCCTGAAGTACGATTTAGCCAGGCTAAAGTAACGTGTCTTCAAGATTTAACGCATATTCACTATATCAATCTGGTACATTTATAGTATAATAAGCATCGGACATGTATGCTAAAATTTAATAGATGTTTAGTACCGATAATGAGGGTAAAAGAAAAATTGTCCAAATTTGTAGTCCATGTACCTAGTAGAATGCATTGTATTCCACTAACTTATTGTTTTAATGTCTTTACAATATATGATGTCTATAATAATGCCGTGTTTAATTTATATCCATCCGTGTGGTGACGGATTAAAACTACAAGTGTCACCACCCCATTTCTTGCCCAGGGTGCTGTGACAGCCAGATAAGGGATGTTATAAGCGGTTAACATCAACAGAGAGGGAAAACTCGAAAATAAACCCTATGCCAACACGCCGCAGAGCGACATAGTAGTGCAAAAACCCTCCCGAAGTGGCGGAACCCCGTGCCCAACAGTGGGTAATTAATGGGCTGGACAAATAATATTTTTTTATAACATTGAAATGTATTATGACTTAAATTATTTTTATCTTGGCACTTCAGGATTATACATAACAATGAGGCCAATTCTGATGTGTCAAATCATTAACTAACGTAAAAAAAAATGAAAACAACCATGGTGTATTTTGATTAATAAGGATATTTCGTTGTAAACATAAACATACACACACATTTGAAATATTTTAAATCTATATGGTCTTATTCATAATGACTTATCGGAGGTTTAAACAGAGATTTTATCGGAGAGATAAACGTTTTAGCGTAAAAAGACCACAATACGAAAACTTCGTCAGTACGCACGAGACTTGTACATCGAGATAGGTAACAGTATTACACCAAACATACCTATCCTTTAATTAAAAAGTCTAATGAAACAATTGAAAACCACAATAACTTATAAATAAGAAATTTAATTTAACGCAATTAGCGTTTTGATAGCCGACGTGATAACTCAAGATAAGAATGATTTCTTAGTAACAAATTATGAGTAGGTACAATAAAGGAAAAATTGTCTTATTATGATTAAAACCTATAAACTTACTACAAATATGTAATCATTTTAAAAGTAATTCACCGGAAGTAGATATGAAATACTTTACAACGATATAACCCAACGCAACCTCCCTAGAATACCAATACTTTAGGTACGAGGGGAGGTCCAAAAGTTCGTGGAATGAAAGGGTTTTAGTAAAAATGAAACAGTAAATTTATTTTTCCTTTTCAATATAATCACCCTTAAGCTGAATACATTTATTAGATCTATGAATTAATTTTTCTAAACCATCGTAAAAATATTTTTTATCTTTTCCCTCAAAATGAGCCAAAATTGCCTCCTTTACCTCATTGTCGTCGGAAAATTCCCTTCCCCTTAAGTCTTTTTTTAAATTGGGGAACAAATAAAAATCACTTGGGGCCAGAGCTGGACTATAGGGTGGGTGGACTAGTGATTCGAAGCCATGCGTGTGTAGAGCAGCCATTGCAACTTTGCTCTTGTGAACCGGCGCGTTGTCTTGCAAGAGCAACACGCCCTTGGTCAATTTTCCCCGACGTTTTTCTTTGATGGCATCCTTTAATTTTTCTTGTATTGTTGCGTAGTATTCTCCGGTTATGGTCCTGCCCTTTTCTTTATAATCAATCAGTATTATCCCCTCACAATCCCAAAAAACAGTAGCCATCAACTTTCCAGCCGACTCCGACACTTTGAATTTCTTTGGCGGTGGTGTCCCCTTTTTATGCCATTGCATGGACTCTTGTTTGGACTCAGGCTCAAAGTGATGAACCCATGTTTCATCGCCGGTAACAATTCGCTCCAAAATCGGTCCAGGATCGTCGCCACACAACTCCAAAAAATGTTTTGACGCTTCGACGCGCTGCTGTTTTTGAAGCGGCGTGAGCATTCTCGGTACCCATCTTGCACTGACTTTTGTCATACCCAGGTGGTCATGTAGGATTCGCAAAATGGTGGTATCTGATACTCCAACTAATGCAGATAACTGTTTTTTCTTCAAACGGGTGTCCTCCAGTACAATTTTTTCCACTTTTTCGACGATGTCTGATGTGGTGGCCTCAACTGGCCTTCCTGAGCGGGGGTCGTCTTCAATCGACTCCCGACCATGTTTAAAAAGACCATGCCACTTGTAAATCATTGATTTACTAGGGCACTGTTCCCCGTAAACAGTTTCCATTTCATTCAAAATGGTCTGAGCGTTCTTTCCTTGCTTGCTAAGGAATTTAATGACCGCACGGTGTTCAATTTTCTCCATAGTTTCAGTTTTCTTCCGGATTGACGTGTTTAGCAGGCGAGTGTTCGTAAACGAATGACGCAATAAGGCTGAAACTCCATTTATATACTAATTATGAGTCCCCAATTAGTATGACACTAAGCGAGCGCCCCTATCCCCACTCCATCCCCTCCATTCCACGAACTTTTGGACCTCCCCTCGTATATTCTAGTAAAACAAAAACCAGTAAAGCTATGTTTAATATGATGAGATTCTTTGTATTTCAGAAAGAAAGAAAATGTTTTATTTGTAACCACTCTTATACTAACCTTTCAGTTCAGATTATTCAGAAAATTTCAGACCTCTATTCAAGTCTACCTAACATAAATTTAAAACCATCGTAACAGAAATATTAAATAAGATACTTATGTCGTGGTTTACGGCATTTATTACTATGTAATAAATGCCTTTCTGTGGTTACTACTTATATTTAATAACCGGTGACTAACCTTAGTGTAATAACTGTTATCAACTGGAGCTACACAAACCTTGGGGTTCATAACTAATTTTCTAATAGCTTTTGATACTTTACGTCCAATATAGCCGAGCATATTGATTGATTATCCATTAAACGTTGTGATTAATTAGACTGTTCACAGACAAACTTTGTAGTTGTTATTATTTTTATAATTTCATACAACAAGCTGCAAAGCATTATGACATTACCGTGATCATGGCCTACACGGTGCATATTTGATTTAGTACATAGTTGAATGAATCAACATTCCGTCATCCAGATAAGGGCACCTACGTATGAGTTTCATAGTTACTCAATATACGTTTCACATCGTAGTAATCCTCAGTTCGATAGTGGAAAGTGAGAAGACTAGTCGTTTTATAATTTTGTGTTACGCGCGCGTTACTATAAACCGGTAAGTTGATTTGTGTACCCGTCCCATTTACAAAATATTTCTGACGTAGGAGTTACTAACAAGACAAGTTCGTGTTTACAACCAAGGTGTTCATTTTAATCATATTAGAGTATTCATGACAAGGTTTTTACTTTATTATTTTAAATGATCTCATGAGGAAAATATTTTTATTTGCGGATTGTAGTAAATATTTACACTGTTAATAATTAGGTATCAGAATGTCTCGTAACGGTACATACAACTTATTTCGCGGTACATAATCTGGTTACATATCTGCATTCTAGAAATATTTTACGTGTTTGTTATGCATACTAAGTCGACATAGGTACCTACTTAGCTTGGGCAAGTAATAGATTAACAAAACACTATCACGTAGGCCATGCTCTGAATTTAGAATTACGACAAATATATCTTGCTGTAAGATTTGGGCACACAGAAGTACCTAGGTACCACATTTGCATTTAGGTGATATACAGAATATACATAATTATGTCCTTTACGCCCTTATCATGACTAAAATACGCTATTTCCTTCTATGACTACAAAATAAGGAAAAGCAATGGTGCTAATTTTACTCGCACGACTAAATAAATCAATTATTTGAAAAATAGATAGTAGCCGATTCTCAGACCTACTGAATACGCATATAAAATTTGGTAAAAATCGGTAAAGCCGTTTCGGATCGGAGGAGTACGGTAACTAACACTGTGACACGTAAATTTTATATATTATGTATGTTTTATCAGGATCCACTAATATAACAAATTCATTGTTATAGGGTTTCGTACTAAAAAGTAAAACAAGACTCTAATACCACTAATACTGAGACTGCGCTGTCCATTCGTCTGTCACCAGGCTGTATCTCTGAAGTGGTGACAGCTAGAGGGTTAAAAACTTCAAAGTTTATGTAGATCAGTTGATGTTATAACAGCAAATAAACGTCAACATTATTCTCCTGCCCTTATTCCGGTATTTAGGGGGTCGTGGTGTGTTATGGTAATAACCATAGGTAATAACCGCATGGCACTCTTCGTGTGCGAGTCCACTCGTACTTGACCGGATTTTTATAATCTACTTAGTTAATAAATGAGTATCAGAGGACAGCGCCGATTACTAAATCTCCAATAAATTATTTATTCAATTTTATTATAATATATTAATATCCTATATTCTGTGTTAATATCAGAGATTACGATGGTCGATTATGTTCTATGTAATGTTGTCTTAAAACCGCTTCCAAAAACAATAACACAAGGCAAGGCCATTCAAAGTAGTTAAAGTAGTCTTTGACTAGATATAGTTAGATATAGTATTCTTTAACAAAACTAAGGTGGTTTTGTTAAAGAATAGGTACACTTGCTACGCTATCGTCATTGATCTTACTGTTACTGTTCATTATAACAGGCATTCACAAGTCTAAATAAAACTACTCTTTATGGATTTAGAGGGGTCCCTTTTGGTTTAAATATATCCCGACGTTTCGTATAGTTTTCAGCCGCTTGTTACCCGAGTTCTAAGGCGTCGTATAAGATAATTTATATACCTTTTAAATAAATTAGTCGTGCATGTGTAATATAAAGATAAATATGAAGCAATATTGCTAATCTACTTATATCTACTATACTATATCTATATTCTACTTATGGGGCAACCTAGATGGCAGGTTCTCCCGTGACAAGAGTATCCCTTATGCATTTAATAATTTAGCACATATTATTATGGTCCACAGATACAGATCTTATTTGTTTTCTTCAAAGTCACTCGACTTATAAGTACTCGTGATAGAAACTTTTAAATTTCGCTATGGTTCTTATAACTGTGATTTTGTCAAGTGCAATGCGTGAGTTAGTTAGCAATGAGGTCATATAAACATAGTATCCAGTGGTGTCCTTGTTATTATATTGTTTCTTTAATTAACATAGTGATGTAAGCATCCGAACTGTTTTAGTACATTTATGACAACGACTAAGGACATATCTCGTAGATCGCAACGATAATGTGTCTAATAAAATGATACGAGTTAACTATTTAAACCTTGATAATTTCCTAATTATTGTTTATGAATACTAATCAGTAAACAATACTATAAATAAACAAGTATCTAAGATGAATAACAGCAATAACGACACGTTTTTTAACGGTGACGCACATATTTTACTATTTTATAATTGTTTAGACTTATGGTTGGGTAGGTACAATAGGTTATTTTATGAATAATTGGTCAAGTGCGAGTCGGACTCGCGCACGAAGGGTTCCGTACCATTATCTATGCAACATAAGGCAACGTTATTAGTATCGAGCAAGAAACGGTAAAAAAATCATGTTTGTTGTATGGGAGCCCCCTTTAAATATTTATTTTATTTTATTTTTAGTATTTGTTGTTATAGCGGCAATAGAAATACATCATCTGTGAAAATTTCAACTGTCTAGCTATCACCGTTCTTGAGATACTGGGTACGGAACCCTAAAAATCATGTTTGTTGTATGGGAGCCCCCCTTAAATATTTATTTTATTTTATTTTTAGTATTTGTTGTTATAGCGGCAATAGAAATACATCATCTGTGAAAATTTCAACTCTCTAGCTATCACCGTTCTTGAGATACAGCCTGGTGACAGACGGACGGACGGACGGACGGACAGCGAAGTCTCAGTAATAGGGTCCCGTTTTTACCCTTTGGGTACGGAACCCTAAAAAAGTATTATATATACTATATATAGGTACTAGCTGTTGCCCGTGACTTCGTAAGCGTGAAATTTAGAAATCAATCCTTAACAAACAGAAGTTTACTCTTCTGCTCAATAGATGGCGTTGTACGTTTTTTAAATCGCGCTATCGTTTCGTTCCAAACATTAAAACTTAAGCTCGTCAAAATTGTTACTATGTTATCATCCGGATTTCCCGATTTCTCACTTATGAATTAGTAAGGATAAAGTACCTACTCAGTTTTCTTTGTTATACATATTCTGGTTTTTAGGGTTCCGTACCCAAAGGGTAAAAACGGGACCCTATTACTGAGACTTCGCTGTCCGTCCGTCCGTCCGTCCGTCCGTCTGTCACCAGGCTGTATCTCAAGAACGGTGATAGCTAGAGAGTTGAAATTTTCACAGATGATGTATTTCTATTGCCGCTATAACAACAAATACTAAAAATAAAATAAAATAAATATTTAAGGGGGGCTCCCATACAACAAACATGATTTTTAGGGTTCCGCACCCAGTATCTCAAGAACGGTGATAGCTAGACAGTTGAAATTTTCACAGATGATGTATTTCTATTGCCGCTATAACAACAAATACTAAAAATAAAATAAAATAAATATTTGAGGGGGGCTCCCATACAACAAACATGATTTTTTTACCGTTTCTTGCTCGATACTAATAACGTTGCCTTATGTTGCATAGATAATGGTACGGAACCCTTCGTGCGCGAGTCCGACTCGCACTTGACCAATTATTAGGGTTTCGTTTAGCGATGGGTTATAATAGCAAAAAGGTGATATCTGTTATTCCTGTTACTGTTTTGCCAAAATAACAGGTGCCGATACCTGTTGTTAAATAACAGGCTGTTATATTTAGAATGAACAACCATGACTGTTAATTTTTCACAGGCACAAATGCAAGGCTGTTCTGTTACTAGTTTGTTATCGAGTATCTGCGGTTAGTATTGACAGTTGATAGTGTTTGCCTGTTATTTTTAATAACAGGTATTTCTTAATCGCAGCAACAGCTAGTATCTGGTATCTTAAAATACCTGTGACGTCTACCTGTTATGATAAATACGCCTCACTCCTAGTTTCGTTCGTGACTTTCGTGCAAAAAGTAGTAAAACTGGACCTTATTTCTGAGATTTCGTTAGTATTTGTTGTTAAAGTAAAGCGGCAACAGAAATACATCATGTGTGAATTTTAACTCTGTCTAGGGGTGGGTCGTTAACAGATTTTCCGTTAACGAAACGTTAACGTTAATTGGAGTTCGTCAACTAGTTGACGAACTAGTTAATTTCATCAACAAATTTACGCGTTTAAAAAAAAAAAAAAACTATGCCACGCTGACCAGGTGCTCAAGTCCACTATTTTGGAACAATTGTCATACCGGCACAATACCGGCACGATACCGTTGCAATTGAAGTCAAATATCCGTAGTCTGCTATATGCCGTCATAACGGTCTTTCAATGGTAATAGAATTGTCGATCTCTTTTATCTATGCATTGAATTTTCGGTCTCTTTTATCTATGGATTGTGTTAGAATGGTATGTATGTGTTGCCGTTTTTAAAAAATGCGTTAGTTGAAGTGATTTTCGAAAAACTACTAATAAATTTAAACATTTAATCATGCTAGACTTCGTTTAAATATATTTGTACATACTATTTATTAGTATAAAAAGCAATGTGAAGTTTAGAAGATTAGTAAATTGCAATAAATTACAAAGAACCATTTCTAATATTTCTATCTATCTATTTTTTATTTATGGCAATCTGTCGACACAGGACAATTTAAAAATATTACTGTCAAATTCAAAATAGCAGACTACCGAAACATTTCAGTCATTGAATTGCAATTGTGAAGCAGTTGTGTACGAGACTAGCAATTTATGTCACTTTGACAATTGTAAGACAATGATGAAGTCGTTATGACGACACATTAATAGTAGACTACCAAAAACTTTACTATTGCACCATAATGGTACAATAATGGTACAGTTGTGACACCGTTGAAATACCCGACTCAGGGCCCAGAACGGCAGTCAGTTACACGAAGCACCAGAACACGAGGCCCGTAAAATTTTAATGAAATGAATTTTATGTAGATTATTATTTCTTGAAGTTTTGTATGAAAAGTTATTCTGTGGAAAAGAGCTATGTTTAGGTTACTACAGGGCCCTGGGCCCTGAGTCGGGTATTTCAATGGTGTCACAATTGTACCATTATTGTACCATTATGGTGCAATAGTAAAGTTTTTGGTAGTCTACTATTATTGTGTCGTCATAACGACTTCATCATTGACTTACAATTGTCAAAGTGACATAAATTGCTAGTCTCGTACACAACTGCTTCACAATTGCAATTCAATGACTGAAATGTTTCGGTAGTCTGCTATTTTGAATTTGACAGTATTATTTTTAAATTGTGCTGTGTCGACAGATTGCCATAAATAAAAAATAGATAGATAGAAATATTAGAAATTGTTCTTTGTAATTTATTGCAATTTACTAATCTCCTAAACTTCACATTGCTTTTTATACTAATAAATAGTATGTACAAATATATCTAAACGAAGTCTAGCATGATTAAATGTTTAAATTTATTAGTAGTTTTTCGAAAATCACGTCAACTAACGCATTTTTTAAAAACGGCAACACATACATACCATTCTAACACAATTCATAGATAAAAGAGACCGAAAATTCAATGCATAGATAAAAGAGATCGACAATTCTATTACCATTGAACGACCGTTATGACGGCATATAGCAGACTACGGATATTTGACTTCAATTGCAACGGTATCGTGCCGGTATTGTGCCGGTATGACAATTGTTCCAAAATAGTAGACTTGAGCACCAGACGTGTTGGCACCGGGTTTGTTTTTCCTTACCTGGTTTTTACAAAACCCTGGTAAGGAAATGGGGTGGTGACACCAGTATTTCGAGTTTTCCGTCTTTCACAGTTGATGTTATCTGTGTAGGTACAATATTCCTTAGCTGGTTTTTCAAAACCCTGGTGAGGAAATGGGGTGGTGACACCAGTGTTTCGAGATTTCCGTCTTTCACAGTTGATGTTATCTGTGTAGGTACAATATTCCTCAGCTGGTTTTTACAAAACCCTGGTGAGGAAATGGGGTGGTGACACCAGTATTCCAGTATTTCGAGTTTTCCGTCTTTCACAGTTGATGTTATCTGTGTAGGTACCATATTCCTTAGCTGGCTTTTACAAAACCCTGGTGAGGAAATGGGGTGGTGACACCAGTATTCCAGTATTTCGAGTTTTCCGTTTTTCACAGTTGATGTTATCTGTGTACAATATTCCTTAGCTGGTTTTTACAAAACCCTGGTAAGGAAATGGGGTGGTGACACCAGTCTTCCAGTATTTCGAGATTTCCGTCTTTCACAGTTGATGTTATCTGTGTAGGTACAATATTCCTCAGCTGGTTTTTACAAAACCCTGGTGAGGAAATGGGGTGGTGACACCAGTATTCCAGTATTTCGAGTTTTCCGTCTTTCACAGTTGATGTTATCTGTGTAGGTACAATATTCCTTAGCTGGTTTTTACAAAACCCTGGTGAGGAAATGGGGTGGTGACACCAGAATTCCAGTATTTCGAGTTTTCCGTTTTTCACAGTTGATGTTATCTGTGTACAATATTCCTTAGCTGGTTTTTACAAAACCCTGGGAAGGAAATGGGGTGGTGACACCAGTATTCCAGTATTTCGAGTTTTCCGTCTTTCACAGTTGATGTTATCTGTGTAGGTACAATATTCTTTAGCTGGTTTTTACAAAACCCTGGGAAGGAAATGGGGTGGTGACACCAGTATTCTTAATCCGTCACCACACGGAGGGCTGTCAGGACTGTCTCGTTTTTGAGTTTTCCGTCTTTCACCTTTCACAGAAGATGTTATCTGTGTGCAATATTCCTTAGCTAACTTTTACAGCATCCTTGGGAGAAATGGGGTGGTGACACTTGTAATCTCAATGCGTCACCACACGGAGGAACAGTGATTCATAACATTATTATTTAGGAAAATATCTCTTAACTAAGTAATTTTAAAGTTCACTATTGTACCTATATCATAACAGTCGCTTACGATCTTTCGTTTTAAGAAGTATAATTTCTTTGATTTAATTAGGTTAAAAGAAACCACAGTTAAAGAAACGATAAAGCACGGCAAAACAGTTTCCGAACATTGAAAAAAATTAAACATTGAAAAAAACTGAACATTGAATTCAATGTTTAACTCTTAAACATTAAAAGAAACGACCATTGAAAAAAATTAAACATTGAAAAAAACTGAACATTGAAATCAATGTTTAACTCATAAACATTGAAAAAAACGAACATTGAAAAAAACTGAACATTGAATTCAATGACATCATTAAATTCAACTAGTTGATTCCGAAACGGTTAACCATTGAAACGTTGACGAGAGGTCAACTAGTTGATCAACTAGTTCGTTAAGGGCCTACATCAATATTATCGTATATCATCGCCGACACGTACATATTAACACAGCCAGTAGGCACAGAAAATGAAGAATTAGGGATACTTTTCCTATTTACTCAAAATCTACTAAATATATTTTAATTCTGATTTACGTGTTTCTATATATAATAGTTACTTATGTTTTGAAAGTTATTTCATTAGTTAATACGCGATAATAGACCGACAAATGAAAAAAATAAAAAATTAGAGAGGTTGTTTCGCTAAGATTTTCTATCGAGAAAACTTTTTTCAATCGCGTTTCTGAGTTTATGCGATCCTAGATCATATATTGAAAAAACATATACTTAAAAATTAGAGCGCTAGCCATTCAATCTAAAGAAACAATGAAAACTTCGCACATAGAAAAATGCACGAAGCTATTTTGGTATCCTCTTAATTCAATGCTCATCGCTACTGTCTGTAGCTATCACCGTTCATGAGATAGCTTGATGAGAGACGGATGGACTCATAGCAGTCTCAATAAATGGATCCCGTTTAACTATTGAGTACGAAGTTACGAAACCCGAAGAGTGTTGCTGACAGCTCTGTCTGTATATACTCGTATTAGTGCATATCTCAGAAACAGAGCTACCCATTGAGATAAATAATATATCATTGGAGCTACCAGTATTTGTTCAGCTTCACATATTTAATTAAGATTTCTCATTCCACGACAAAACCGTTTTAAAATGGTCGCTAAAGCAAACCCAAAATACCAAGTTTAGTGTTCATCGGAAAATTGTTAAAATTGTATGAAATATGCTTCTATATCTTATCTTATTTATCAATTACTTTTGTTTGACAGAGTCTAAAAACCAAACCATATAGGTAGCACGAAGGCCACGACTTATACATTAAAATAATATTACGAGTAGGTAAATTGTGTTGAAGCAGACATGTGCCTATTATAGCCTATCAGCTAATGCTCGCGGTTTCACCCGCGTTTTATAGTTAATGCCCCCGCTCCTTGGCTTTTAGCATGATGGATAATAATAATAATGTACTTCAGGTTCAAAAAAAACATCATAGTATTGTAGCAAAGTCTTGGCAAAGTTACTGAAAGTAACTTGTATTAAAGACATTAAGCTTATAAATCAAATTGAAGAAGATGACATGAACTGAAATCTATAAAACTGTTTAATTTTTCTTATTACTAAAGGCCGTTGTTTACGTACAACGACCTATAATACTCGCGTGCCAACAGTTATTTTCAGTTCTTTATTGATAAACATTGCTGTCGGGACTTACATCGATCGATCATTTTAATACAAAAGTTTATGAGAAATCAATAAACAAGAGGCTAATTCTAAAATGTGACACGTCTGTTCAATTCTGTACCAAGTATTAGTGTATACATTTATCACCTGTCCATTGCCTGTTGGTGAAATTCAGCTAGGGGAACATCTAAGCTGATAGCACTTTCTTTTCAAATTACCCCTACACAAACACGTCTAGTCAAATTACTATAGTAAATCAAAATACCTACACTGTCTGCATGGGGTGGTCCGTGTCCAACATGCTTAAGAGCTCTAAAAAGAAACTACTAAAGTAAACCGATCTTACTACTTTTTCTTCTGTCCTCACCACCACCCACTATTAGCACGGGTGTTCTCGAGTCTCAAATCAACCCTAGGAGACAGTTGGGCTACTACTCCAGTGACTAGTCATCTGGTATACATAAAGCTTAATTTTGAGAGATTTATCTTGGCTCTTACAGCCCCTGGAATTAAAATGGTCGTGATGAAATTGACACATATATCCTTAATCCGTCAACACAACCTGATACGACCGCTCAACCATCATCGTCGGTATTAAAAATAATATTCTGAAAGTTTACAGTACGCCACAATAACATTACATTACATTTACAATAAGCCACGCAAATTGGTAATGCGCTGGAACCGTGTCAAATTAACGCCCTTGTGACGTCATCAGCAAAGAAAAAGTATAGCTAACAAAATGTAATATTCTCATCTATGCGTCACTATGTATGACGCCACCAACATGGCCGCCAGGCGCATTACCAATTTGTGTGGCTAACTGCCGCACTCACTCTGAGTGCGGCGCCTGCAGCTCTTTAGTATTGATTTAAAAAAGTAAAAGTTAAGTTAAAACTTTTTCAAATCAATACTAAAGAGCTCCTTAAGTAACCATTAACAGTCTTATTCATATTGAAACGCTTATTGAAGGCATATTCCTCTAGTAGTTAAAACGTCTTTTAGGCTTATCAGATGTCAGATAAAAATCCTTATTCATATTCGTCTATTAAACTTCCGATAACTATAAAATGTCTTTGTTGCCATTTTGTAGAAAAATGGTGAAATATGAATGGTAGCATTTTTCTACCATTCAAATTCGTTATGAGTTTTATCCCTGGTTTTGATACAAGTTAACAAAATGCATCTTTGACGCTGTTTGTAAATGTAAACAAACTTATTTGTTAATAATCTTATTATTATAAACTATTATTAGTTTTGATTTTCATTCATTACATTAGTTTTTCTGCTTCTTATTTTTTTTTCTTGATTTATTTCTTTTTAGTATAATTTTTAGGGTTCCGTACCCAAAGGGTAAAAACGGGACCCTATTACTGAGACTTCGCTGTCCGTCCGTCCGTCCGTCTGTCACCAGGCTGTATCTCAAGAACGGTGATAGCTAGAGAGTTGAAATTTTCACAGATGATGTATTTCTATTGCCGCTATAACAACAAATACTAAAAATAAAATAAAATAAATATTTAAGGGGGGCTCCCATACAACAAACATGATTTTTAGGGTTCCGTACCCAGTATCTCAAGAACGGTGATAGCTAGACAGTTGAAATTTTCACAGATGATGTATTTCTATTGCCGCTATAACAACAAATACTAAAAATAAAATAAAATAAATATTTAAGGGGGGCTCCCATACAACAAACATGATTTTTTTACCGTTTCTTGCTCGATACTAATAACGTTGCCTTATGTTGCATAGATAATGGTACGGAACCCTTCGTGCGCTAGTCCGACTCGCACTTGACCAATTATTTATTTTCTCACTTAGTTATTTTAGTTTTATGAATCATTTTGGTGGTATGTTTCTTCCAAATTACAAAGCCATAAAAATTTCTCCGTGTAGTGACGGATTAAGATACAAGTGTCACCACCCCATCTCCTCCCAAGGGTGCTGTAAGAGTCAGCTAAGGGATATTGCACGCAGATAACATCTTCTGTAAGAGACGGAAAACTCGAAAATAAATCCTGTGCCAACACGCCTGGTCAGCGTGACACAGTAGACCACAATTCCTCCCAAAGTGGAGGAGGCCCGTGCCCAACAGTGGGACGTAAATGGGCTGGACAGAGGGAAAGCCATAAAATAAGAAGAAAATTTGTAGTTTCGTAAACGTAACGTTCACTTTTCAGCGCGGATTTAAAGCAAGACTTTCAATCACCGCAATTGGCATTGTTCATATTTTTTTAAAACTCTTTATCCGAAAACCATTTCGGGGAATCGAGTTTCTGATCATGATCCACAATTTTTTTTTCGGAAAATTTGCTATATTTGCTATTATTTTTCCAAAAAAGGAAATGATCTCTATTTGCCCTTGAAATAAAGGACTTAAATTGTTAAGGCGTTCTTAGGGATATACTACTCTGGGGTGGAGTTGAAATTGGTCTATTATTTCAACATGGCAACTTTGAAAAGATGTATTGCAATCTGTCTTAAGTGTATCAGGAAAAGGCAACACAAAGGTGTCGATTCCAGTGCAAGTCCAACTAGACTAAACTTAACCATAAATAAACTATTTTTAGTTTGGTTTTAGTGATAAACCTATTCTGTTTCAAACAGAAATTAAACTTAAAATTTTAGTTGACAGCACTTATTTGATTTTGACATAATCATTAAAGCTGCCCACTAACAGACAAAAATGCCTTTTATAGTGAACGAATGAATGAATGAATAAAAAAATAACTAATATAAAATTCCTTTTCAAACGTTATTTGAGCATTATAGGTATTTATAAATATTTACAACTATTTCTGCATCATTGTTATGAACATTTATTAATAATTTAATTAGTTGGCGGCCTTATTTCAGTGTATTTCTCATCTTAGATATGAGCATAGTGAGCATCAAATCTTTTAGGTTATCTGTGGAGTGATTAGCACTACTTTTACTCTGTGGTATGCCTATATTACTTTCCTTGATTACTTTATACAAAAAACAAACAATTAAATTCGTTAATTATTTATTTTAATAGGTGTTTAGTGTAAATAATTACAACAACTAAGGAAAAATATGCTTATAAGCAAATATTTACTTCTCATCTACCATAAACTGATGACGGAAACTCATAATTATCAAGATAACAATGACAAAAGCCAAAAAGTGTATTTATGGAAACATGAAAATCTGTATTTATAAAAATTTGTGATATCATGTGGTGTATAATTATGCAAGAGATATTAAATGAACTTAATAATTTATTTCTACTTTTATTTATAACTTATAAAAGTGTGTTAAGTTCAGTATGTAGTTGTATATGTTAAGTATTCTGATCTATAAGCTACACAACAGTAATTAATTCATCATAGTCTTTTCTTAAGGGCAACATATATCCATGAATTCTTACAAACATATTTAGATTAATAGAATGTTAAGAATTCCAATAAATTATATACTTTATTTCTAACTTAGCTAAGCCTGCTAGTGGTTACTATAATATAGCCTATGTGTTATGTATTCTGATCTAGCTATAAGCTACAAAACAGTATTTATGTATCTATGAATTCTTACAAACAATCTATATGGATTATTAGAATGTTAAGAATTCCAATAAATTACATATATGCATAACACATTACTTTTTGATATAGTAAGAGGCTTAATACTTACTTATTATACAAATAAAAATGCAATATTTGTTTAAATACATGTTTTACTAAATAAATCTGAATGTTTTCCAAGTACATATAAATAAATGTTGGTCCACTGAACTCTCTGGCTTGGCTTGGCTGATTCTATTCATTTCTTCATTAGTTATTTTTAATAATAAATTTAGAAACCTACTGATAAAAAATATAGCTCACTGTTCTAGAGACAAACTGTTAGAAACCTTATTAAGTATCACAGATCAAGTAGCACCATTTGGTAGGTATAGTTTTAAGACTGGCTACAATTATTATTTCTACTATTTAATGATATTTACATAACTTTAGGCAGACACACACAAATACACATTTTTTATCACTAGTTTCAATGTTCCAAACTATGGTTCCAAAGATTTCTAGATTTTTCCTGTAGTTCACTTAATATAATTGGTAGCAACTGCATTTATAGGTACTGGACCACAATTTTCCATTAGGCCACCAACTGGATATTTATTTTCCCCTGCATGACCTGGAAAAAAGTTATATTTATCATTAGACGCCATTAACCTCAAAATCGTTCACTTTGTATTAAATTATATATGTTTATAATATTTTTACGATAACTTGTATACTTACATAATATATGATGTCTTAGAATTCTATGGCTAAGTAAAAATACGTATTATATTAATTAAAGTAAATTACAAAACTATTTCGACAAAAATTAAGTCAAAGAAATACCTAAATAATTAGTTCTACGAATCTCCGCACTTGACTGTGATTCGTCTGTTTTTCGCGCTTTGTTTAACCTCAATTTTGGCGCCAATATTTAATTTATCAAGTATAATTTTAATTTATAAATATTTTTTATTTGCTAACAAACATTTATTATTCAATATTTAATCAGAAAATCAATTTTTAATGTTCAAAAAGCCATGATAAAATTTAGTGAATTTAAGTCGGCACCTACTCATATCCCGACTAAATAAGTCGAGAACTCACTAAATTAAGTGAATTTTTGACATTTATGATGTACACCAGAATAGCATTATCACTAAATTGTATAGATTGACTAATTTTGGTCCTGTCAAACTTAATTTAAGTGAAGTTGTGACTTTCAGAATAAGAAAGTGAGATTTGACAGGAATAAATCAATTTTTAGTTAAGTTTAGTTACGTTCTTGGACACAGAATCGACACCAAAGACTGCGTATAACGATGACGTCACAACATTTAAAATAATATATTTAAGCATTTAAAAAAAAAACTATATAGCGAATATTTCAATAATATTGAAATTAGTTACTTAAAATAGTCTATATTTTCTAAAAACAATATAAAAACAGCAGGTCAAAAATTATGGACAATCCCAATACTGTGTAGGATTTGTAAGGCTTGATATTTAAGAATTATAATTGAATGTAACAATTTTAATGGCTTTTCTTTTCAACTTCTTTGCAAACATCAATAACTAGATAATGAAGATCAGCATAATCAAAAATTAAAGCATAATCCTATATTAGTTAAAAAGTCTTTTAAGCTTATCAGATGTCAGATAAAAATCCTAATTCATATTCGTTTAAAAAACTTCCGATAGCTAAAATGTCTCTAATTTACAGAATGTTACCATTTCGTAGAAACATGGTGAAATATGGATGGTAGAAAAAAAAATCTTAAGTACTAGTTGTCAAACTTGACATAGCGTTTATAAACAAACATTGTAATTTACACAATATTCGAGAAGTGTTATTGTAGTAAATAAACTACAGCAGGAAAGTGAAAATCAGGTAATCTTTAATGTATGATACAGTAGAGGCACCAGCTCATCCAACACCTGCAGATTTGCTGGATCCACTAATGTCTTGAGATTCGCAAGCGCTGGGTCCAAAACCTACAAACATAATAGCTATGATGAGAATAAAAAATCTGAAAATTTTAAGTTGGAGCAAGAATCACTCAAATATAAAATAGAATATCTACACCCCAAGCCACTCACACCGGTGTTCTTCGATGTTCAAGTTACGGGCTATTTCTATTAAAGAATTTCTTCTTTAATAGAAATAGCCCGTAACTCGGTAAATGAAAAACAATAAATTTATTAAATCAATAATTTTATTTTGTTTTATTTACTTGCAAGTAGGATGAACTTTGTTCATTACAAGGCCTTGCAATAAAAGTTTTCAAGATTGCGGCATTTCTACCTCACATATGGTTTGCATTTACTTTAATTGGCTGTTCCATTAGCCCTTCTATAATGGGCTCATTGTCCTCCATCGCATTGTAAACTACCACTTTCAGAATTCCTCATCTTCCAAAGAAAATATCTTACTTCTTTAGCGGTACACTTTTCTTCGCCGATTGTTAACAAGATTGTTAATGCCGCAATGCTTTGCAGGGTTCATAAGACATATATGATTAAGCAAATTCCGTGTCGGATATTTATCGTGATTTATGCACGTATCACTATAATATAAAACCTCGTTAGTTTAATAACTTTTTGGTTAATTATTGTGACTCTATGAACAACACCTTTGCAAATGACGGGGCAAACGTCAATATAAATAATCAGCTGATGAATATATACGCCATTTTTTTCACTAATATAGGCTTAAAGTAGGGTCGGAGCTTGTTTAAAATAATGTCACTTTATGGGATAGTTATAGAACGCTTTAGTGTAAAAAAGCTATTATGAATTACATTTTTGACAATCCGCTTATAGCTAACTTTTAAGCCTCTGAAAAGTCATTACGAATAAGACCGTAGTCGGAATAATGTCACTTTATCGGATAGATATAGAACGTTTTAGCGTAAATAACTATTATGAATTACAATTTTTGACAATCCGCTTTTAACGAAATTTTAAGCCTCCTATAAGTCATTATGAATTAGACCGTAAATGTCTACGTAGTATCTTCTATCTATTCTGTGAATGTCTCTGAGTGCGGCAGTTAGACTACCAACTATTTAATTGTCATTTATTATGTTTCAGAAAATGGGCAACATAGTATTTTCGATAATCTGGTTGCTGGTTCTAGTTTTCATAGCGTTCTGGGTAGCTGCCTTCGCTGCTGGGTTTTATATCATCTTACTACCTCTCACAGTCTGTATAGAAGCGTTATCGGTTAGTAACTAAATTATCACTATTTCTTATAATGTTTAGGTACTAATCTATACTTACTCGGTATATCCGTGATTAAAAACGGGATTAAAATGCACATGCTACTACGAAGCTGAATTTTTTTTTGTGTGAACGCGTTAATCTAGGAGCCGCTGCAGGTCCGATTTAAAAAATTCTTTCAGTGTTTGATAGTACATTTATCGGGGAAGGCTATAAGCTATACAACACCACACTGCGGCTAATAAGAGCAAAGCATCAGAGAAAAATATTGCAAAAACGGGAAAAAAATTCTAAATTCCACTCGTATGAAGTTGCGGTAATATTTTTTTTCCTTCGCTTCTCCTCTGGCTACGCCTATGCTTATTATAATATATACTCATCTATCTTAAATAAATTCTAAGAGACTGACTCAACTGACCGTAAATTATACTTGATATATTTGACTAATATTCAATATTTTGTTACAGGGTCTCACAGATTTTCTGTTACAAGTGATACAATTTCCGAGATATTGTGCTAAAGCGATGATGGAGGGCCAAGGATTTAACTAGTTCTAAGTTATTCTAGTCAAAATTGCATTAATAAACTTAGATTATTATAAAATCTAAGCATTTATTACAATTACAATAACTTACGATACTTTTAATTCTGTAGCAGATTGCGCTCTATAGTCTCTGCCTACCCCCATGGGAAAAAGGCGTGATGTTATGAGGATGAGGACTTCTAATTCCATGCCATTGTTAATATACTTTGTACCTGTATAATTATGTATGTATAACTATGGTAACTGTATTTAACCTAAGTAAGTACCTACCTTGTAAGGTATAAAATGGACACAGACAGCTACTCATGTTTAAAATATTTAAATAATAGGAACATTTAATATAATTATCATAAACATTAGATAATAAAACATTTATTAATAAACGTTTTAACATATCTATTTATTTTATTGCATTTAGAATGTAGTACACGAGAAAATAATTAATAACGTGCTTTTAATTTAACATACAATATAACATTATCAATCCCAAAGGAACGCACACATGCGTGGTGGTAGTGGTATAAGAAAAATCTCATGACGTTAGGGGGCAAATGACTTTTTTCTCAAACTCTTAAGACGATACCAAAATAGCTTCGTGCATTTTTCTATGTACGAAGTTTTCATTGTTTCTTTAGATTGAATGGCTAGAGCTCTAATTTTTTAGTATATATTTTTTCAATATATGATCTAGGAACGCATCAACTCAGAAACGCGATTGAAAAAAGTTTTCTCGATAGAAAATCTTGACGAAACAACCTCTCAAATTTTTTATTTTTTTCATTTGTCGGTCTATTATCGCGTATTAACTAATGAAATAACTTTAAAAACATAAGTAACTATTATATATAGAAACACGTAAATTAGAATTAAAATATATTTAGTAGATTTTGAGTAAATAGGAAAAGTATCCCTAATTCTTCAATTTCTGTGCCTACTGGCTGTGTTAATATGTACGTGGCGGCGATGATATACGATAATATTGATGTAGGCCCTTAACCCTCTTTTCTTAGGCGATATTTGGTGAGATTCACTGTAGAAAGGTTAGTAGTGAGATTTCTTACAATTTTTTGCCTAAAGGTGCCATTCGGATTGCGACCCGCTCTGACTTTGTAAGGTGCGCGACCGCGGCTCTCACTGTGTTGATGTGCTGCAAAGACATGAGGTTTGACATTGCGAGCACCGCTCTCGTCATAGATATAAGTCTTTGATTGTATTGTTTTGACCACGTAAAAACCTGAAATTTGCCGGGTCGCGCAACCCTCGTCGCTAAGATGCGAATGGCGCCTTTACTCAAAACCACGAGTATTTCAAGATGATATTTATATATGCTTAATGAAATACTGCATTGCGTAAAAAAGAATAAAAGGAGTTACGGTTAATAACATAGAGTAAATAAAAAGCAAAAATTTAAAAAAAATATTTATTTACATATTTAAAATCTACACAGAGGAAATTATTTTCAAATTGTTCAAATCAGCAATTCTAAAATGCAAAAATACTAAATCTATTTTATTGCCTAATCATTTCACTCATTTAGTACAAAATATTATGATATTCATATCACATGCACCCAACAACATTGGTGCCGATTCTGTTACATCACAAACTAAACTAAAATAAACTGAAGAGTATTTCTAAAATATAAAAATATACCAAACTGTTTGAGAATAGTTTTGTAAAGTAGCATTTTTATTTCTTACCACATTTCACTGTACGATTACTGCTTATGGAAATTCGACATGGTAATTAAATCTTAATTATTAATAGTCGGGTAAAAAATGCTACAGTTGCCATAGAAACCAACGTCTTTCTGTAGAAATTTAAAAACTTTAATTTGTCTAATAATTATCAATAAGAACACAGACACATAATTATTTTATTATGTGGGTAGCATTCATAAAATTCGTTGTTGAATTAATTTGGTAGAGTTTAAAATGAAATGAAAATTGAATACAATAAGTTTGATAATATCAATAAAAATGTAATTTAATTTAGTCTATGCATGCAGAATTGGTACCGTCTGTAGGCATTGATTTTTTGAGTATTGGTTGCAAAAATAATTTACTACCTACTCATTTGAATAATAAATATTAGTTATAATCAGACCTGAAATACATTTTGTTTTGCTAAAACCTATCTAAGAGATTTAAAACCTATAATTATTTCACGTATAGAATGAAGAAAAACTTCCGCTTGATTTTTGCAAATGTCTATGGTTTTCCTGGAATAGAAAGAAAAATGTACTTATACAACTGTTGCTGTATTTTCATTATTTGACTATTTTGTTATACACATTTATATCAATTAAAAAAAAATTGTGTTTAATAAACAGTTTTCATAACAAGAAAGTTTACTTAACATCGAAATTAGTAAAATTCATTTTTAGTTGAGTTAAGTCGTTCGCATAGAATTGGTACCATAGTTAATATTATCTTAATGTTATATGTAATATGGTGACATATTAAAAATACAAGTATCACCACCCCATTTCCTCTCCAGGGTGCTGTAAAAGCCAGCTAAGGGATATTGTACACAGATAAAATCCTCTGTCAGAAACAGAAAACTCGATAATAAACCCTGTCAAAACGCCCAGTCAGGGCTACATTGTTGACTACAATCACTTCCAAAGTGGAGAAGGCCTGTGTCCAACAATGGGCCGTCAATGGGCTGGACAGAGACAAGAGTTATTTTCTTAAAAAAATGTAAATTACATCATCTGCTTAATACGGGCTTAGTGGTCTAGTGGTACATGTAACCTACTGCCGTTCAAGAGATGGCGGATTCGATTCCCGCTCGGGACAATAAATGGATGAGAGACGCTTAACGAAAGGCATATACACGGCGGAGGTAAGTGGAAATGCTGAGAGAGGACACCCGAGAAAAATATACTCCGATGTCATCGCCGGGACACTCCAAAAGGGGCAAGTGCGTAGCACTTACAACCGTCGGGCATGTATGACCAGATGTATGAGTGTGGATGTAGCCAAGGAAGTATGTTTGGATCGTAGCAGATGGCGCTCTATAGTCTCTGCCTACCCCCATGGGAAAGGCGTGATGATGATATAGAAGCATAGATATTATTTACCCATAATCTCGTAACAGATGTTCGTCTACAAGTGCTATATTAATACCGGCTTTCTCCAAAGCTTTCTGTATGTGATCACCTGGCCTGTTCTTATCTCTATCCCACATACTGTAAAAATATTACATTATGAAACGTTATAATCATGACATTAAACATACTAAAGTAATTAATACTGATATATGGTCTTATTCATAATGCCTTATCGAAGATTTAAACGGAGTTTTTATCAGAGAGTTTTAGCGTAAAAATACTATTATGAAGGACAATTTTTGACAATTTTCGCGAACCGATTTTAGCGAACTTTTAAACCTCCGATAAGTCATTATGAATAAGACAGTTAATGCCTAAAATATAAGAAACTTACCTATCAAGTGCTCCACACAGATTATCAACATGTGATTGTGCATATTCAGCTCTTCTTTTAAATTCACATCTGCTCTTTATCTCCGGTTGTGCATTTGATAATTCAGTATAACAATTGTCGCTGTAGTCATAAAGAAATTCAGTAAAATTTAATTTAATTAATAATACATTGATATTTCACACAACATCCTCTGGTCCCAAGCTAAGCTTATTTATGCTTTTGTTATGGGTAACAGAATACGGATAAAATACATAGTAAACACACAGACGCAGGACAAACATTTGTATAACAATTATTAATATCACACAAATGATTGTCCCGAGCGGGAATCAAACCCGCGACCTCGTGAACGGCAGTCCGTTACCTGAACCACTAGACCACGAGGCTCGTCGTAAATAACAACATAAAAAATTCACAACTCGCTTATTAGCTTTCTGTTTAACGGAATCTTTGTAAGTAATTTTCACCAACATGCAATAATTGCATTGATCTGAAATTTTGCATTCAAAATGGAGCAATGGACAAGCAAAAAACAATTTGGTTGGAATTCTACGCGTGTTTTTTTAATTCAAGACTAAAACAAACAAATTTTTATTTATTGCTTTGTTTTTGGACATTGATTTTACATTTTAACTTTACAAATACAAACATAATATTACCATAAAATTCATTTGACTGTTTTATTCAGACATAACAAATACACTTCCTTACTAATTATAAATGTGAAAAAGAGCTGTTGACACAATAAAAATTTTGACAAGCTTTAGTGTTAATGTGTGGAACAAAACTATAGCGCGATTTAAAAAGTACTGTGCAACGCCATCTATCGAGTGGTATAGTAAACTTCTGTTTGTTAAGGTTTGATTTCTAAATTTCACGCGTACGAAGTCGCGGGCAACAGCTATTAATTGGACGTAGTTATGCAAAATGGATCCATCCACAAAAACTTACTTTTGAGAAAGTAGGAGTTTAAGTAAAATTGATATATTAAAATAACAAGACCATAGTTTCTTTTGAATGTCTATGTGTTTTTTATTAGAAAATAGGTACTTTGCGGCTTGGATATTTTTTGCATATATCTAAATGGATCGGTAGATGACTATGGCGACAGTGACCTAAGAAAACGGTTATTGGGGATTGGATCCATTTTGCATAACTACGTCTAATTATAAATAACAGAAATACTTACCATAAAATTTTAACATCATTCAATGTGTTTCTAACTTCTTGTAAGAACGTTTTCATCATTATTTTAAATAGATCATTATTACTAAGCTGATTGTCAGTTTGTGAGGTACTTCTTAAATCTTGAGAAATTCCAATAACAGTATTATGTTCTGGAGTTTGTTTCGAATCAATCACTACATCTAAACTACTGTTTGTTGAGTAAATTCCATCGTCATATTGTAAAAGTTTATTGCCCACAGAATTTTTTTTTATTTTTTCTTCTAATTTAGGACATGCAATGAATTTTCTTACAACTTTAGGTTCATTCATTTCATTTTCTACATTCTTATTACTTGAAGAAAAGTTATCTTCTAAAAAGCCATTAGTGTGACATAAGTCATCTTTCATTTCAAAGTTGTTAATAATCTGTCTTTTTATACTTTTAAGATTCGAAAATTTGTTTAAGTTTTCATTATTAACTTTTCTTTTAACAGATTTAGGTGATATTATATCTGTTACCTAAAATAAAAATTAATATATCTGTTATTATTTATTTACTATACTTTATTTTACACCATAAGAATAAAATTTACAAGAAATTATCTTATATGTATATAAAATTCACGTGTCACAGTGTTAGTTACCGTACTCCTCCGAAACGGCTTGACCGATTTTTATGAAATTTTACGTGCATATTCAGTGTCTGAGAATCGGCCAACATCTATTTTTAAATCCTTTTTTTTTTGTATGAAGAGTGAAGAACAATTGTTGTAGGTTATAAAGGCTGTCATTACAATTTTCTAAAATACTAGCTGACCCGGCAAATGTTGTTTTGCCATATAACAACTATTAGGTATGGACAACCCTTATCACTTAGAGATTTGAAAAATAGATAGTAGCCGATTCTCAGACCTACTGAAGGTGCATAAAAAATTTCATAAGAATCGGTCAAGCCGTTTCGGATAAGTATGGAAACAAACATTGTGACACGAGAATTTTATTATAAAACTAGCTGACCCGTCATACATTGTTTTGCCATACAAATGTCAGTGTGGGGGAGGTGTTAGAAAAATAGATGTTGTCCGATTCTCAGACCTTGAATATGCATGTAAAATTTCATAAAAATCTGTCAAGCCTTTTCGGAGGAGTACGGTAACTAACACTGTGACACGTGAATTTTATATATTAGATATTTGTAACACATAATTATCTTTCCAGCCCATTAATGTTTCACTGTTGATCACGAAGCTCCTGCGATTTGGGAGCGTTTTTGGTCTACTTGTGCTACGCCAATCCTAGAGTGTTGGTAAAATGCTAGGTTTTAAAATTTGCGTTTTTCTTCTTTCAATAATTATGATACTCTTTAGCTGGCACTTACAGTATATTGGGAAGGAAATACACTTGTATTCTTATGGTCTTATTCATAATGACTTATCGGAGGTTTAAAAGTTCGCTAAAATCGTTTCGCGAAAATTGTCAAAACTTGTTATTCATGATAGTCTTTTTACGCTAAAACGTTTATTATCTCGGCGATAAAATTGTCGTTTAAACCTCCGATAAGTCATTATGAATAAGACCATTAATCCACACGGACGGTATAATTGACGTAATAATGCGAAACACTATTTACGATAAATTCTACTTACTGCCTTCGTGTTTGTGCTTGATGATCTAAGGTTATAATTTCTGCGTACTGGTACAGGCACAGTCGATACATTGTCTTCTATTTTCTCTTCAGTTTCATCATCCCTTACATCTAAAAAAAAAATTTAAAAAAAAAAATTATGTTTGCTCACAAACCCCAACAAAAGTTTTAAAAACTATATTTCATATATTATGCCCTTGACCTTTAGTGATCACCTTTGCATGGATTCCTAAGAAGCTAAATATTTGCAGTTAGTAAGACCATTATTATGATATCATCAAATCTCCCCATTGTTTCTGTTTACAAAATAGTATTACAAAGATCAAAGCTCAGAAGCATTTTTTTTGTTTAAAACTATTAGGCAAGAATAAGCGAATTAACCTTGTTATTCTTTACTAGTACTTAAGTATACTTAATTCTGTGTGGTGATGGATAAAACTACAAGTGTTATCACCAGAGGTCGGAATTAGGTAGTTATTTATGTACTTGCATCGATTGATATTAATGTGGACCTTCCCGGGATTTCTAATAGACAATCCAATGTGGCCAACAATATTACGAATAAATAATAATAAAAACCTCAGAAATAGACAAATAAAACAAAGATTATTAGCATACAATTTTTATTAGTTTACATTAATTCACAATACAAATTATTGATATCTTAAGCAAATTCTCATGCATATTTCGCCTTTTTTATAAATACGAGCGAATACTTTTCTTACTGAATCAGTCGCTATGAATTTTTTATTTGAAAAAACACGGGATAAATCTGCTCTTTAAAATTTATCTGGGGTTTTGAGGCATATCCACTTTATTCTTTCGCTGTATGAAATCAGTGTAAGTACATAAATAACTCTGCCTAATTCCGACCTCTGGTTATCACCCAGTTGCCTTTCCAGGAAATCATACAGGGTAAGTGACAATATCAGGTGACAACATCTTCTATGAGATGAAAAACTCAAAACTAAAACTCTAGGCCAACAAGCCTATGCCCTATATCCTCTCAAATGGAGGAAGCCCGTGTCCAACAGTGGGACGTAAATATGCTGAGAAGTACTTACGTTGTTCCTCATTGCTTAGTACAATAGAAATATCATGCGGATCTACGTCAGATCCTGACAAATTACAATAAGGATTCTTTATATCATTGAGAAGAATGTTTAGTAAATTTTCTGCAATTTCTATATCCTCACAGTTAGTTATATTGTCCTGAAAAATACCTAATTTAAAATATAACAATGAATGATTGTTCATGATTGTTGCATGAATTTAATGAAATAAAAAAAATGCTCGACAAATTTAGGTTCGGATTTTAGAGCCCAATCAAAACTAATTTCAATAGATATTCTGTCAGTTGAAAGGTGTTTTATAAAGCGTTAATCAAAGACATCATTTTAAAGTGCGTTAACTAGTGAAATTGTTATACAGTTACGAATTTTTCTAAAACAAATTGTTTTTTTATTAAAAATATTTGACTAGAAATGATAACAATAGGGCACTTACCTTAATTGCTTTCAGTAAAGATACTCCATAACTATACATCATCATAAACTGACAAGGTTTCATATTAAGATTAACTTTACCTAAAAATAACATATTTCTTTATTATATATTATTATAAGTATAGATTATGTAATACTGTTACATGACTGCAATTTAACCCGATTTTACAATCGGTATTCTTTACAATGGCAATTCATAATTACTGGCAATTCAAAGTTACCCAAAAGGGGTAATCTCAAACACAATTACAATAATTTATTCATAATGACTTATTGGAGGTTTATACGGAGATTTTATCGGAGAGATAATAAACGTTATAGCGTAAAAAGACCATTAGGAATAACAAGTTTTGACAATTTTCGCGAACCAATTTTAGCGAACTTTTAAACCTCCGATAAATCATTATGAATAAGGCGGATAGTATAGATATTTACCAGCGTCATCACTTAAGTCGAACAGAAGACTTGATAGTTTATCCGTTACAAGGTTTACTACAGCATTATCGCTGTATTTCCTAATACATTGCGCTGCTTCATGTAAAGTCCACGGCGGTGGTAATGCTGTCTTTGAAAATATCGCTTCTTTAAGTAAAATAACAGATAATACTTCTTCCATTATCTGTAAAAATCTTGAAACCCATTCTTCACATTTTGTTTTCAACGATTCTTCCATACTTTCATTCTCAATCTCATAGATTTCAATCTCTTTCAAATCTTTATATGAACCTTCATCAACATTGAATTTATCTTTACTCAATTCGCTTTCTACATTACTTTCAGAATTTGATATAATACCAGAACACGAGGATTCCTCTATAATTATATTTTCTCGTCTAATATTCACACAAACAACGCTCGATTCTCTACTTTCAGACATATTTTCCAAATTTAATGTTGGATTGGAATCATTTTTGTTAAATGATATTACTTCTTGATCTTTTTGTATTTCTAACCTATCTACGTTTCTACTAATAGAAGTTCCTTTCGTATTATTTTCCGAATCTAGTGATTTGTAACTGTTAGATATTTCACTAACTGAAGTGTTCATATCTCTTAAATTATTGCCATCAAATTTATCAGTAACCGTACTTATTTTCGTAACCTTTTCCATATTAGTGCTATCGTCATTTATTATTTGTTCATTATTATGATTAATAATTTCTTTAGCATCACATTCTAAATTCATTCGAGTGTTAGTTAGAGAGCCGTTAGAGCCGTTACTTTCAAAAACAGAATCTGAATTTGTAACTTTTTCTACATCATGTGTAGGTTTATCATTATTATTACGAGTGTTAGTGTCATTTTTATCGTTTAAAGTTCGTCTTCTTCGCCATCTAAACGGTTTGTTGTTAATATTATTTGGTAAAATGGTTGGAGGTTGATTGGATACGCTGCGTTTTAGTTTTATTTCTCTTCTTTTAACAGTGGGAAGTGAATGAAATGTTTGAGAAGCATTTGTTATTTGTTTAGGTTTAATGCTATGCGATTGTCCTATACTATCTGTGTGAATTGGTTCAACCTCTTTTGTCTCATTATCGTTACTAGTAAAAGTGACTTTGTCAGTTTGTATAGCGGCATCATTTGTTGTAGTCACTTCAAATGACCTAGAACTTTCTTGGGATAACTTTTGTGGTTCTGATGTACTAAGATCATTTGATTCTTGAGTTACGGTTGCTGATTTACGTCTTAATCCAATTTTATTTGAATTAGTATCATGGAAATATGTGTCGATTTTATCAAATAACTGCGGTACAGAATTAGGCGCTACTTTTGACTGATGCTGACTAAGATCGATTTCTAAAAGCGACTTAATTTCATCTATAGTGAATATATTTATTTTGATAAATTTTTTATATTTTAATAACTCGTTATTTTTAGTGAGTAGTATCTGAAAAAGATGATTAAATTACGTATTTATGTCAATACAATCAATGATTTTATTTATTTCACTACAACATTATTAATCAATTAACATTTCTAAATAATACATGACCGAAACCTTCTCGGTTGAAATGCCTCTAAAGTCCCACATATTTTTTTTTAAATACACAAATACTACACACAGATTTAAATATCAATGATTATTTTACAAACTTACCACATTGCAGTCTTCCTCTAACAACTCGAAACAAATGTTTAAAATAGGATTTGTTATTATGTCAACATAATCTTCACCTGGTATTTCAGCTACAAAAAGAAAACAATGAATATATTACTGGGACAGTAGAGTGGAATATATATATAATACTAAATATACTATAACATCTATTAGCAAATTGCAATCGTCTACTGATATAGGCAAAGAATAGAGGTAAATCAGAGGCGTAATAGGGATTGTTCATAATTTTTGACCTACTGTTTTTATATTCTTTTCAGAAAATATAGACTATTTTAAGCAACTAATTACAATATTATTGAAATATTCACTATACAGAATTTGAAAAAAAATCTTGAAGATATTACTTTAAATGTTGTGCCGTCATCGTTTTACGCAACCTGTGTATAGACTTTTCTTGATAGATTTAATACAGATTGCACTTTATCTTTTCAAAGTTGACAAGTTGATATGATAGACCAATTTCAACTCCACTTCAGAGTAGTATATCCCTAAAAACGCCTTAATATTTTAAGTCCTTCATTTCAAGGGCAAATAGAGATCATTTGCTTTTTTGAAAAATAATCGTTAATATAGCAAATTTTCCGAAAAAACCTAATGGATCATGATCAGAAACCCTATTCCCCGAAATGGTTTTCGAATTAAGAGTTTAAAAAAATATGAACAATGCCCATTACCCTAGGACCATAGCTGCCATGGGCCGGAGCGGCCAGCCTGTTCGGGCGGCGAAAGCTTTCAAATTCAAATCTCTATTATTCATAGGGTGGCTAAATTTAAATTAAAAGGGCGCTAATTTTCAAAATATGTACGCTCTGGAGGTAATGTTTTTAATATGTATGTAGGGGGACTATAGGGGTAATCTTCGAAAGTATTGGTCCAATCCTATAATGTTTTTCACTAATAGGAAGCTATCTGCGTGAATGCGATCGCAGGCCACGGCTAGTTAATAATAAACAAGATGTGTATACATGTGTGTATGTCTTATTCTCGGCAAATTTTACAAAAAAAATAATACACTTACCATAATGTATAAGAAGTAAAAGTTTAGCTAGGTCAATAAAATCAAATAAAGAAATGAATAATGTATGAGATTCTTACCAACACACGCGTTACCACTCTCAATCAAATGGGATAACGAATGAAAAATACGTCTAGCTGGAATATTGTTAGAGGAAGCGATAAAATCTTTAAGTTCTGTCATCACATTCTCAGGTACCACCAGTTTACAATGTTCATCTGAGGACAATAAAAGAAAACTTATGAACGGGCTGACTCCACGAGCAAAAGTCGCAGCGACATTATCCCCCGAAGTTCTTTAAAGGTAGTCGATGAAAGTCCGTGAGTCCTGCCCTTGGGTGTCGTAAGACTCGATCGAGGGAACACGTCGCATGACATTGTTAGACTTTAAACCCTAGATACCGACCGCAACGCCACCTGCCGGTCTCAATTGTGAACCTAAACCAATCATGTTCATTTCTGCCGTCGTCAGATCTATGGTCGAGATAGAATAGACCTATTGAGACATCTTTTGCAGTTTGGCTTGATAAAACATTAGTAGAATGATTCACAATTTAACAACATACCTGATTCCAAAATAACATGCAACATTGTGAATTCTTCAAGCAATATATTTAAATCAATGACTATATACCACTCATCTTTCTTCACATCAAATTGTTCTGGACATTGTAATTTTGACAAATTAAATTTTGTTGAAGTTTCAGTACTACTTTGGCTATGATTTTCCTGCAAGAGAAATTGGTACCTACTATAAACACACCAATCTACTATAAACACAAAATCTTTTTCCAGAAACCAGGTGTCTGTTCGAAACGCGAATCCTATGGAGAAGAACAGACAAGAAACTCCATGGTATTTTTTTTTCATTTCCTTTAATTTTTTTTTTCAACAATATTATACATAATTGTATCAGGGGTGTGAGAATGATGCCGATTAGTACTATCACGACTAACTAAAACTTTTTTTAAACTAAAACTGACTTAATAATAAAATAGCCTTATTGGAGCAAATCGACCAGTCCCAGCAGAAGGCATCCGTTCACGAGTATAACGCACACATCAGCCCTGCACAGCTCGACCATTTTGTAGGGAACTGTGCGACCCGACGTGCAACGCTACCAACTTCGAGACATTTGAGTATGCATAACAAAGTCGCTCCGTTGGACAGTACACAAAAAAAATAAAAAACAATTAGAAATATACAAAGGAAATATACTAGGTTCGGCATAATGCTCACACCTTTACAGTCTCATGAATAAATAATTACAATGTAGATATTTTTAAACATAAAGTTTCTGACAACATACACAATAATTTAACTTGAAATCATAAATCAATACGATATTAAAGAATAGATGATTAATTAATATTGTGTTGGATAATTCATTTATTGTAGAGGATTTTAGGCTATATAACACTCTGCGACTGAAGAAGTAGTTCAAACGAGTTCTGTTAGCGAGGTAATGGTACTCGAGAAATTTCTGGCAACTGATAAAGATTAATTTTATAGACTTGCTTAGATATAGATACGCGCCAATCTGATGGACAGCGCTAATGGTCGGTCGAGCACTGCCTTAAACACAGAAGGTAACCTATGTTTGCGATTGTTTGTGAGCCAAATTTCATTTAAATCTGTTCATTAGTTTTGGAGGAAAAGACTGACAGAGAGAGTCACTTTCGCCTTTATAATATTAGTAAGCAATTAAACAAAGAGTTATAGTAAACCTTACCACAGGGCTTGCATTTCTATTTAAATCATTTTCAACACTATTTTCTTTGGTTACATTTTGTTTAATATTATCATTGTCTGTCAGAGTTTCTTCATCAGTAACACGAGAACTGGTTGCATTCAAATTTGAATTTCCTTAAAAAATATAACAAGACAAAAAAACTTTATTCATAGCCATTTATAAAACTCCTCTGGTACCAAACTAAGCTTATATGGTTATGTTATGGGTACACTGGCCTCTGGTCCATCACTGACTTACTATTGACGTCGAGCCTTTATAAGTGTTGTGAGAGGCTCTTTGGGATCAAACCATTCAGAGATACAACTATAGAGATTATTTCTGTCGATATCACATAGTAGTGAATATTATTATTAACATCAGAATATATTATTTTACAAAATGATACTTACTATCATCATTCAAACTTTGTTCCTGATAAGAATTACTATTAAATCTTCTTCTTTGTGATAGTCTGTCTCTCAAATCTGTTCCAACAGGCTTACTTTTAAAATTTCTATTAAAACCTCTTCTTAAATTATTATTTCTTTTATAAAATCTGTTCCATCTTTTTGTTCTCTCTTGAAAACAGTTAAATCTCATTCCTGGTGATCTTTCATTCTCCAATAATTGATTATAAGCAATGTTTAATGAATCTTGTGCTTGGTTAACAACAGGCATTGTTGGTGTTATAAAAAATTGCGGAGTCCTTGGTACATATGCTGCTTGTGAATTATATACATTCGGGGTTGCAAGTAAATTAAATGCATTTAATTGATTATTGAGAACATTTAAGTCAAATGCAGACATATTATTCATTGGTGCTTCAGAATATACAGCACTAGAAGATTGTTGTGTTTGGAAAACATTAATGCTAGGTTTTTGAGACATGTTAGTTTGTTGGTTAAATCTGTATTGTTTATTATTAAGCTCCCTTTTAAAAACTTCTTTCTGTGTAGGTGGGTTACCCATGGGCTCTGGACACTTGGTAGGTTTAACACCATGTTGCCGTTCTAAAATCTGTGTTCTTAACCTTGCTTTTTCAATCTGAGAAAAGAATTGTAAATGTTATACTCAAGATAACAATTTTTAGACTGTTATATTAAGAAAAAAAATTACTGAAATGTACACTTTCTAAGGATTATTGTTTGTAATTTTATTTTAACAAAATAGAATAAAGTATTTATTTTAATTGTGATATTGACGACACTTTTAAGCTTTATTTAAAGAAAACTTAAAGACAAAATTGATTCCACAATTTTCTCAATACATACACGAAAAATGTAACCCACTTCCCACTAAAACTATAAATATGAAAGTATGTAAGAGTCTTAGCTAAATAGGTATCGCTGGATAGAAGGATATTTGTTGCATTTTTATGCAAAAAAAATAGGTACTGAATGGGATAGTTTTATTCAAACTTATCGCTAAAGTTAAGAAGCGGAGCAATAAATACAAACGGAAAAACGTGTGAAACCGCAAGCATTAGCTAGTACTTTATAAAAATACCTCAACATCGCTAAGATTCCAAACAGCTTCTCCCGTTAAAGTATTGAAGTAATAAACATGGCCTGGATGTGATTTCGAATTGTTCACTATCCATGCGTTTCCAACAGAAGATACTACCTGTCTTATAGTATCAGATTTTCCTTCGTTCATGGCAATAAATATCAAAATCTGTAAATATTTTTATTTTAATTAAATGCATAAAAGTAGAAACAGAAACAGCAGAAAGAAATTATGGTAAAATAAATAGGAATCATAGGAATAGCGATCTGAGATCGATAAACGATTAATCGAAGAATCGATCTTTTAGGCCCAAAATTTTTAAATCGATCCTCAGCCCTGAATCGATTCTTCACCCTTGATAATTAAAGTCCAATTTTTTTAAAATTGAATCACTATAACTCCTTTTACAGATCTGCCGGCGTATTATGAGCTTTTTAAAATCATTCAAGTTCCAGGCAGGCCGTAAACTGCATGGCTAAATTAGGTATTATGGCAAAAATAAAACTTTTTGTTGAAAATTTTTAGTTAGTTTTTTAACTTTTAGTTGTACCTTCTCCTTAAACATATTAATGTATGACTGGTATAACGAACTGTCTGACTAATAATTTTGTTCATAATACCAAGCATAATACGAATTTGCCAGACAGTTCAATTCACGGCGTAAACTGCCTGTAAATAAAAGCTCATAATACGGCCGCTGATCTGATACATTATGAGGATAGTTTTCTATAGAATTGCCGGATATTATTAATAAGAGATAAAAGAAAAATATTGATATTTTATAAAATAGATGGTAAAGTTAAATTTTTTGAGATCGATCCTTACGATACAATTCAAATTGATTCAAAATTTCGAAAATAAAAAACAGATTTTTAGGAAATCGATCTTTTCTAACTAATTAGAGTGTTTTGTGAATTCAACTTTGTTGATAATCGATTTTTTGGGAAAAAGGTACTCATCATTACAAAAGAAAGTAGGTTTTTGGAAATCGATTTATTGACCACCACGAGATTTTTTGTAAATCGATACTTCAGATCTTGATTCAAATAAATAAAAATCTGTTTTTCTCTTGAAGTACCTACTACTCATATTATAGAAAAAGCCGATTTTGTGCAAATCGATCTTTTACGAATAAATATAGTTATTGCGAATCGATACTTCGGTATTGATTTGGATAGATTCAAAAACCGATTTTACAGAAAGTTAATGTACTTATCATCATAATGTAATTCAAGTATTTTGTGAATCGATTCAAAAGTACACCATTCAAATCGATTTTTTAGGAATCAACCTATCATAATTGTAAAAGTAGTTCTTTTGGAAATCGATCTTTTATATCTAAATCGAGTGTTTTTTGAATAGATTCAGTTCACCATTCCTATTCCTTTATCGATTTATTAACAAAGCGGTTCCCATCATATTGAAAACATCCAATATTTGGAAATCAATTTTTATGAAAAATAAATAAATAAATATTTATGGACATTTCACACAACGTCCTCTGGTCGTAAGCTAAGCTTATTATGCTTGTGTTATGGGTACCAGAATACAGATAGAATACATGTACTACTTTTCTTATGTAAATACATACTTATTATACATAGTAAACACCCAGACGCAGAACAAACATTTGTATGATATTGTAGGGACACATTATGAATTCATTGTTTGCAAGTAGACGTATGTCAACAGGTCTACGAATGCATTGTGCTAGCCACCTAAGTTATTATACAGGGTGTCCCAAAAGTCAACGTCCAACCGAAAACCCAAGCTAGGCCTAGTTGTGGGGGCTCTCAAAAAAAAAGAAAAAAAAATCTATCTCATGTAGTTTCGAAATGACAGCCATTTTTCTTAAATTGACACCCTGTGACGAGTTTACGACTACTGGGGCTACAAATGAGCTCTTTTATAATTTTATTTTTGTGTGGAGTAGTCTTAAGTGATGCTCCTACAAATTCCAATTCATCATTTGCACACAACTTCATTGGAATTTCAGAAAATATCCGTTTTATACCGAACCATGACGTGAAAATGACTACATCACTAAACTTTGACAGTCTGTACTGAAAAAAAAATCTACAATGCAATTTCGGCAAGTGCCCTTAAAAGTTGGCGCATTTAATGGGCTTTCCAAAATGGTATAATACTTACTAAATTATTTCTTAGACGACGAGAAAAAAACATTAAGAAAGTCGATATTTAGCTTATTATTAGTTAGTCATAAAACTTTCTCAAAATTATTCTAATATCATCTAGGCGTTCTGTAAGGTGTAATTAAAGAAAGAGACGAAGAAAAGTTAGAGCGGGATAGTGACGCTACTAAAAGAAAGAGACGAAGAAATGTTAGAGCGGGACGGAGAGTGACGCTACTTGGTGTCAGTGAATTTTTGGGATTGTTTAAATAAAAGTCAATTATTAAAAATCGAATGTTTATTTAAATCATATCAAATGTTCAAATTGCTTGCCATCAGCGCGTATGCACGCCCTACACCTTCTTAAAAACGATCGTGTAATCTGGCGGGCGAAACGTCTGGAATTGATGTGATCAGCGGCATCTTGAATTCTCTGACGCAGTTCCTCTAAATTTTCAATTGGTTTTTGGTAAACAATTTCTTTGACCGTTCCCCAATAAAAAAAATCAATAGGATTTAAATCCGGGGAACGGGGGGGCCACGTGATCTGACCGGATCGACCAATCCACCTATTTGGATATTCTTGATTAAGGAATTCTCTCACTGGGCGCGCATAGTGTGCCAGACAGCCATCTTGCTGGAACCACATGTCTCGATAAATGCTAAGTGGCACGTCTTCTAACAAATTGGGTAACTGATGTTGTAAAAAGTCCAAATAAGCTGCCCCATCGAGGTTTTCTGGCAGTTCAAAAGGCCCAATAATGGATCCATTTAAGATCCCAGTCCACATGTTTATTTTAAAGCGGTACTGTGACCTATCTTCGCGCATCAAATGTGGATTTTCGACGTGCCACTCGTGCAAATTATGCAAATTCATGTATCCGTCTTTTTTGAAGGTCGATTCATCAGTCCAAAGAATTTTACGCAAGAATTCTGGATCTGCTCTGTGCCTTTCGAGCATTGATTGACAAAATAAAATCCTGCTAGGATAATCACGGGGTAGCAAAGTTTGTACCCGTTGCATGTGGTACGGATGCAATTCGTTTCTCTTCAGTATCCGATGTGCTGTACTTTTAGGTACCCCCAGACTTTGCTCGATTCCACGTACTGAGATACTCCGGTTCTCTGCAATTGCATTTAGGACATCTTCTTCATAAGGCACGACGGTTCTTCCCACTCTAGTAGCTCGAGTAGGAAGTTGATTTTCTGATAATAAACGGTGCACATTTACAAAAACTCGATGATCTGGGTGACGCTCGGCATTCGGATATCTCTCACGGTAGAGTCGAGCTGCAGCTCTAGCATTGCACCTACATTCCCCATAAATAAGGTGCATGTTTGCATATTCCTCTGCAGAGTACAAGAAAGGCATTTTCTTACAAAAACAGTCCAGGAGAAAGCCAAGTTCGTCAGAAACGGTTCGAAAACAAATCCAAGTCACACGCAATCAAGTCCAGTAAACAGAGCCAAGGTTGTAAGCACGAAATAAATACAAACGAATACAAAAAGATGCGCAGTAAACGAAGGCACGAAACGTACTGAATTATTGTACGTATACCACGCTGTTGTATTAGCGTGCTATCTGTTTCACCCACACTAGCCAAAATGTCAATTTCGTCTCGCTCACACATTGTAGAAAGATTCACTGACACCAAGTAGCGTCACTCTCCGTCCCGCTCTAACATTTCTTCGTCTCTTTCTTTTAGTAGCGTCACTATCCCGCTCTAACTTTTCTTCGTCTCTTTCTTTAATTACACCTTACAGAACGCCTAGATGATATTAGAATAATTTTGAGAAAGTTTTATGACTAACTAATAATAAGCTAAATATCGACTTTCTTAATTTTTTTTTTTTCTCGTCGTCTCAGAAATAATTTAGTAAGTATTATACCATTTTGGAAAGCCCATTAAATGCGCCAACTTTTAAGGGCACTTGCCGAAATTGCATAGTAGATTTTTTTTTCAGTACAGACTGTCAAAGTTTAGTGATGTAGTCATTTTCACGTCATGGTTCGGTATAAAACGGATATTTTCTGAAATTCCAATGAAGTTGTGTGCAAATGATGAATTGGAATTTGTAGGAGCATCACTTAAGACTACTCCACACAAAAATAAAATTACAAAAGAGCTCATTTGCAGCCCCAGTAGTCGTAAACTCGTCACAGGGTGTCAATTTAAGAAAAATGGCTGTCATTTCGAAACTACATGAGATAGATTTTTTTTTCTTTTTTTTTGAGAGCCCCCACAACTAGGCCTAGCTTAGGTTTTCGGTTGGACGTTGACTTTTGGGACACCCTGTATACAAATATATTATGTATGGATTCATTGTAAGCAACACTCTGCGTATCAGCAGTTTTAGGAATATATAGAAACGATTGTTCTCCTTACCTATATAAGCTATTACTATATCAAACATATTGAGTCGCAAATAAACACCATTCAAGTCCGGACGTATTTCATTTTATCCTTTAGGGTTTTAATGACGTGTGGTCTGGTTAGAGGATGAAATGATATACGTCCGGACTTGCATGGCGTTTATTTGCGACTCCATATATTTAATATAATATTAGCTTATATAGGTAAGGAGAACAATCGTTTCTATATATTCCTAAAACTGCTGATACGCAGAGTGTTGCTTACAATGAGTCCATACATAATATATTTGTATATAATAAATTAGGCGTCGAGCAAACAATAGGACCATACATACTGAAATAAATATATTTGTTTATAATAACTTGGGTGGCTAGCACAATGGTATCTATAGATTCGTAGACCTGTTGACAAACGTCTACTTGCAAACAATGAATTCATACAATGTGTCCCTACAATCCTCTAACCGACGACACACGACATATACACCTAAAATATTTATAAATGAATGTCCGAGGTGGGAATCGAACCCGCGACCTCGTGATCGGCAGTCCGTTATATGAACCACTAGACCACGAAGGCTGTCAAATAAATCGATTTTTATGAATAAATCGAGTTTTTGTGAATCGATACTGAAGTATCCGATGCTGATTCGATACAATACCTGAAGGTATTGTATCGAATCAGTACAAAAAATATTTTTTTACGGATAATTGTACTTATCATTCCGATAAAAAGTAGATTTTTTTGGATTCTTACTTTGATAACTAATTCCATTGTTTTGTAAATCAATTTTTAAGTTTACCATTCAAATCGCTTTATGATCGTTTTTTAGGAAAGAAGTATGTAGGTACCTACCTATCATAATTGAAAAAGTAGATTATAAAGAAATCAATCTTATATGATCACTGAGTTTTTTATGAATCGGTACTCTCGATCGGTACATAACATTCAAATCGTTTAAAAATAATTTGAGTATTTTGTACGATCGATTTTTTTTAATAGGTATACAAAAATAAGTTATACTATTATTATTTATTGTATATCGATACGATATATTATATCAGGATTTAAATCGACACAAAAATCTTTTTTTCTGAAAGTGAGGATACCAAAATAGCTTCGTGCATTTATCTACGTACAAAGTTTTCATTTTTTCTTTAGATTGAATGGCTAGAGCTCTAATTTTAAGTATATGTTTTTTCAATATACCTATAACCTAGGATTGCATAAACTCAGAAAAGCGATTGAAAAAAGTTTTCTCGATAGAAAATCTTAGCGAAACAACCTCTCTCATTTTTTATTTTTTTCATTTGTCGGTCTATTATCGCGTATTAACTAATGAAATAACTTTAAAAACATAAGTAATTATTATATATAGAAACACGTAAGCCGGAATTAAAATATATTTACTTAGTAGATTTTGAGTAAACAAAAAAAATATCACTAATTCTTCATTTTCTATACCTACTAGCTGTGTTAATAGGTACATGTCGACGATAATATTGATGTAGGCCCTTATTTACCTAATTCGGGTGTTTCAAGAATCGATACTTCAGATCATGATTCGAATCAGTTCAAAAATAGATTTTTACAAAAAGTAGTAAGTACCCATCGTCTTGAGGAAAAGTTTTTTGGAAATCGTTTTTAATTCATCTTTTACATTTCGATGTCTTTGTAAATCGATCGCGATTTGTATCTATATAAAAATCCATCTTTTTTGGAAAGAATCGCCAACCCTACTCGTTCAGTTCACTTCACAAACCAATCACCTGAGTATAATAATAATATAGGCAGTGTGACCAGATTCAGTATTTTAATACTTTTTCAGTATATTTCAGCGATTTTTCCGAACATCAGTATATTTTCAGGTATATTGCTGGCAGTCAGTATTTTTGGGTATATTTTGGTTGAAGTTATGGCAGCACCGTAGTGAGTGATCGTCTTTGCGACAATGTTTGCGGAATTCCCCGAAACGCGAACATTGGGGACTTTCCCGGATTTCGTTTATACTTATACATGTTATCTATGAGCAAAGATGAGTAAGTTACAGATATGACAAGAAAGACGGCCAGTGCCGGCGTTGTAGTATTGTAATACTACATATACAATTATCAATCAATACATAGTATTAATCAGACTTGCAGAATGTATGTTCGCCTAAAACTTTACAGCTGCTGGACCGATTTTAATGCGGTTTGCACTATTAGATAGAGCGTAATTTCCAGATTGCATACATTCAAATTCGTTGTGTTTCATGAATATCAATCTACCCAGACGAATTTGGGACGGGCCGCTAGCTTATCTATAATTTTTAAAACAACGTCTAGTTTTTAAGTTTTCAATTGCATAAATAGGTAGTAGTTAAACTTAAAAGATACTTTATTACTAGTATCAAATCGTCTAATACGGTTCAAGTGAAATGATGGTCTCTTCTGCATTCGACTTAATCTTTGAGGACTTTCTTTCGATAATTTGGGAATTTCCCCAAAATAGGTGATGTTTTTGTCATCATATAAATAGAACGCGATTATTGTTGTTTTTATTTACTTAATTGCATTCATCCGGACAGCATGTCTAGTTTTCAGCAAAGTTATTTAGCTAAGTGGGAACAAATTCCGGAATTTTCTTCGTGGCTTTCACGTTATAAAGATGACGAATTCACCGCATTTTGCAAAGCATGCAATGCGAAACTGCAAAGTAGATTAGCGTCTATAAAACAGCATGCACATGCAAGCTGAGCTGCGTTTATGCAGTTTTCTGTCGGAACACAACATCTCATTTAGAGCTATGGACCATCTTAGTGATGTTTTAGTGAAGTATTTTACCGATTCCGATATTGCGAAAGAATTTTCCTGCAAGAGAACCAAAGCAGCCGCTATAACTTATAATGTTTTAGGACCCAATTTCGAAAAAGATATGATTTAAGACATACTTGGTACTGCATCTCCTTCAGGTAAACCAGTATATTCAATTATAATCGATGAGAGTACAGATGTTGCAACAGTCAAAGTATTGGCAATAGTAGTTAAATACTTCTCTGAAACTAAATGTACTGTACAAACCAAATTCCTTGATTTAGTTGAATTAAGTGGTGAAACCGCAGGTCATTTATTTAATTCGTTGTCATCAAAATTATCCGAATTAGGTTTAGAAATAAAAGACGTATTAGGATTCGCTGCTGATACTACGAATGTGATGTTTGGTCAACATTCTGGCATTGTTGCAAAAATTAAAGAAGTAAACCCAAAGTGCTTTTTCATAAAATGTGTTTGTCACTCTGCAGCATTAAGTGTTAGCCACGCCTGTAAAATACAGCCTAGAAATTTAGAACAAATAGTAAAAGAAGTATATGGATATTTTTCTCAAAGCAGCAAGCGTCAAAGAGAATTTGCTGAGTTCCAAAATTTCACAGACACTGAAAATCACAGAATTTTGCGTCATTACGACATAAGGTGGCTTTCACTTCATGCCTGTATTAGTAGAATAATTGAGCAGTGGAGGGCATTGCAATTGTTCTTTCAAGACCAATACTTGAGTGATCGCAATATGTCATCAGAATTTTTATTTAATTCTTTTACCACTGTTATAAACAAATTGTACTTTTACCTTTTGGACTACATTTTGCCGATTGTAAACAAATTTAACATAATTTTTCAAGGCGATTATCCGTGCATTGATAGACTGTATGATGATGCATCTAGTATGTACTTGTCGATTTTGGGTTGCTTCATGAAAGCTAATTACATCAAACGTACGGACAATGTATTTACGTTAGACCCAAAGTCTAATGTAAATTATTTGCCATTGAAAGATATGTACTTAGGTATTCAAGTAGGCCAAGAATTAATCAAACACAGGGACAATGTAAACATGAAAGAACAGATTGCTGAGTTTTTCAGAAGGTGCCAATCATTTTTAATTGAGTTGAGCACGCAATTGAAATCACGTTTGCCTTTTGAAAATCCAGTTTTTCGAGAACTAAAATTTCTTGACCCACACACTGCCGTGCATAAAGAATTTCGCAGTTTACGAAATGTGATAGAAACTTTCCCATGCGAAGTACAGCCAGAACAAATGCAGTTAATTGACGAAGAATATAGAACCCTAAAGTTTGATCGCGAAGTAAGTGATTTGTTACAATCTTCCAGCACTCGTGGCTCACCCATCTTGTGTGAACAATTTTGGGTGGAAGTTGGGAAAATTTCTAACAGTGATGGCATGTTAAAATACAAAAATATAACTAGTTTTAGTAAATCTCTTCTATGTATACTGGTGTCGAATGCTGCATGCGAGCGCATATTTTCACAGATAAATTTAATAAAAACGGACCAAAGAAACAGGTTTATAAACAAAAATGTGTCAGCTATTTTAAAAACAAAGCAAGGTATTAAGGATGAAGGAGGTTGTGTAAATTTTAATCCTTCGAAAAGGATGTTAAAATATAACTCTAACATTTATTGTGAGTATGAATAAATAAAACGTGTTAAGAAAATCAGTATTTTTATTGGTATATCTGTCCTATGTAAGTCGGTATATTTCAGTATTTTTATGAGGTGCCTCGGTATTTTCGTAAAATTTAATCTGGTCACACTGAATATAGGTCCTTCCATAAGAGGGTACTGTACTCCTAATTTAGGTATTTGCCTTAGGTATTGCTATCCCTATTCCCGAGCACCGTGCTGAAAGGGACAAATATAGCTGAAGCAGATTTTACCTACAAATACTTAGAAAAAAAAGACGTTTCGTAGTCCCCTTTTTTTCTTCGCGAAAGTTAAATCAATTTTGATTGTTTCTACGCTATATTATAGATGAAGAGTACATCAGCCTAATTTTAAATAAAATAAAAGCATATACCTATTTGAACTATGTCATTTATTTCTACTATGTTTAGAGTAGGTTTTAAGTGTTTTACTTTTAACATTTAAAATTATTTTTATTGATTTGTAGCTACTCCTAACTAACAAGTCTACAATTGAAGCATATATCAATATTTTAGTCTTATTACTATTTTAAAATAACAAAACAATATATACTGCTTAAATAACATACATAATCAATCAAAGTCATTTAAACCTTAAATATAAAAAAGGTATATAAAAAAGAAAACACATATATCTAAATAAATGCAATACAATCATTAAGCAATCTCTACAACCCACTAAAATCTATATTGCAGTTACACTACTATCTTTCTTAGTGATTCTTAATAAAACTATATCAGAACTTCTATAATTTGTGTGTTGTTCTTCTTCCGGGATTTTTTCTATACAAAAGCTATTTGTAAGGTTTTCATAAAATGTACTCCAAAGAGCCTTTTGAATCTCAGAGTCCCTTAATTCTTGAGTTAAATATATAACTGTTTTCTGTTCTCCAATTTCGGACAAGATTTTTAAAGTTTCAATTAGTGGTTGAACAGCCTGTAATGAATTACAGAAATTGACACATCGTCGGTTAAATAGAAAAGTGACATTAATCAAGTAGACCAAATTTTACAGTACACACATTTAAAGATTTCAATTTTATTTTAATTCATTTTTTGGCGTCTGTTAGATTTAAAGTAAAATAAAGTGTTGTATATCATTTTAAAGGTATTTTAATGCTGATTAAGATGATTTATTTGTTTTTAATAATTTGATAAAAAAAAATCCAATTCTAGCTGGAAGTGTCACTTTTCCACATATGAAAAGTAATCATTATGATTATTGAATAGGTATTTTCTCAAAAAATAAACTTTTCTATTTAAATGCATACGATAACAAAACGTTTTAACAGTTAATGTCAATTATCAATATTTTTGAGAAAAGTCACTTTTCTTTTTAATCGACGACATATAAACACCTGTATAAATAAAAATAAATACTATATTCTAATATCAATACTTATATCACAGATAATATAATAAAGATATCTTATTAGCTTATATCATATTTAATCAATTACTTAATGCAATCAATACATCATTTTATTAATCTTACTGTAATATAAAAATGTTTTAATATAATCTATAAATTTTTCAATAAAGGCAAAACATATTAAGCATAAGCCTAATAGGTATATTACCTCTTCATAGTAAACACAATCAGCCAACACAATCATATCAAACTCTTCATTAAAAAGTGAACTATGTTCACCCCATACTAGAGACTCTGCCATAGCATATCCACCCATACTGCCAATCTTAGATTTATTCTCAGTGATGTTTAGACGTAACAAGGGTAATGCTTCTGGCAAATCTGTGAGTGTAACTTGAGCACTAAAAATAAAAACATGTAAAATCAAGGATAATGCTTATGAAATTATTAAGCACCCACAATTGAAATAAATCCTAACCCTAAAGTAGCAGCTGTTAATCCGACCACTCCAAGCCCTGACCCAAGTTCCAAAACTTTGATTCCACTAAGAAAATCTGCCTTATGTTGACACATAACTTCTAAATATTTTGCAAGAACTAAAGATGCATCCCAAACAACGCAATTTACATCTCCTTCCATCTTTTGGTAAATTTTCAGTGTCTTTAAGCATACTTCAATATCAATTTCTCTAGGGAAAAGGTCATTTGTTTGAGCACTTGATTTTCTGTGTGACATTGTTTTTTCAAATGATTTTTTTAGCCAAGAACCAATTATAAAGTACAATGAATATCAAGTGTGAAATTCTTGAAGAATATGAAAGAAATAGAAAGTGTATCTTTATCTTACATCTGTGCTTACATGTACTTTTTACTAATTCAAATTTAGCTAGCTAATCCTTTAATAAATAAAGTACTTTAAATTATGCGTTTCAGCTAAACGTCGTAATTAAAAAAATGCGTAGTTAGGGTATTTTAACATTTTTGTCGTATTGTCGCTCTTGTTAGTTATTTCATTACTTCAAAAGTAACGTGGTTTAATTAAATACGCTTATACTTTGCTAATTAAAGCTAATTATGTTATCGCAAAAGTGCTTAAGTGCAAAACAAACATTCACACCATTAGGTCGACGTCATTGAAATTTGACATTTGAGTTTTGACTTTGACAACTTTGAAATGACAGCACATAGGTACTAAGTGTGGACAGTGATGAGAATAGACTATTGGGCTTGCCAGTCATGAGAAAATGATATGTAGTGGTACACTATGGTAGAAAAAAGGCGGGAAAGCTTGAAAAAAGGCGGTCGCGTTTTTTTTACTAATTTTAAATTTAATTTAATTCTGATCAGTAGAGTACTTTAAATTGTATATATATTGTATGTAATAACTATTTTTGTGTACAGTAGTGTAGTAATCTTCATTTCGGTAAGTTTTTTATATATATTTATTAAAAATGAATGACCCACCAGATCCAGGTGGAACAATTCCAAATGTAGCAAGTTATGTAACTGTATACTCCGAGTCTGATATGGACACGGATACATCAATAAAAAAGAAGAAAGGTCACAAGCGAAGCCGTTTGAGTATTACATGCAAAAACTGCAACAAAAAATTAAAAAACATATCTGGCTCTAGTACTCCTTGTGAGTGCCAAGAGAAACACTCCGATAATGCTTTACAGGATGTAGATAAAAATGAATCTTCTTCTCTTCCAATTGCTCAAACAACTAATCCAGGAACTCTAAATTCACCACCAGCGCCTGTCACTAGATTAATGTATAATGCTACAGACATTGCACCATTTGTAGTACACATTCACAAAAAAACGGACAATGAAAATGATGGAGTCACATTCCATCCAATGTCATTTGGAAAGTTTCTAAATCGTCATTCTGTCTGCAATATTATCAATGGAAGCCTAAAAAGAATAGGGAGAAATAAAATTTCAATTTCTTTTAGTAATTTTGTAGATGCAAACAAATTTATTGAAAACCCAGTATTAAATGAAAATAATTATAAGGCATTTGTGCCAACTTATCAAGTATCTCGGATGGGTGTAGTTCGTGGTGTCCCCACTGACTTGACCCCAGAAGAGATTATAGAGTGTTGTAATGTACCAGATGGTTGTGGCAAAATATTAAAAGCTAGGAGGATCAATATTAAAAACATTGTAAATGGAGAAACTTCATGGCGCCCTTCACAAACAGTGGTTTTGACCTTCGATGGACAGAACCTACCAGAACACGTATATATGTGTTATATGTCACTTACAGTACAAATTTACACTTACCCGACAATCCAGTGTTTTAACTGTTGCCGCTTTGGCCATACTCGACTTCAGTGCCGCTCAAAACCACGTTGTTTTAAATGTGGTTGTGAGCACTCTGGAGAATCTTGTAGTATAGATGATGATCATGTCTCATGCTGTCTTTGTGGAGGTGTACATTTTGCCACTAATAAAATATGTCCCGAATTTAACAGACAAAAACAAATCAAGTTTGCTATGGCAGAAAAATCAATATCTTATGCTGAAGCTTCAAAACTCTGTTCACCTCTTTCTAAATCATACTCTGAAGTTTTAGCAACACCAAAGGATCAGGTTATTGAATCACACAGACACACACGCCCATCATTAAAACCTACATCAAGTTCATACAGAAAAACTTTTTTCATGAAACCAAGAGAACACCCTAAACTGGTCAAAGGTTATGACCAACAGGCTCATAGAAACCTCACTAGACAGCCTGCATTATCACAACCAAACGGTAATGCTTTCCCAGTAGATAGACACATCACACAAACACCTAACACAACTGTTTCAGATTTAATATTACTTTTAAATACCATGATAAATTCTAATATGATTGAACCGTCCAACGCTGCAAAACTCACAGAAACGATTTCAATTCTACAAAACCACTATGGATCACAGGTCTATAATACTTCAGTGGAACTGCAGAAGTGCAGTCAATAAAAAAGCTGATATAATATATTTAATAAACAAACACAACCCTTTCCTGTTTGCATTAGCAGAGACCTGGTTTTGGCCAGGTTTTCTTTTTAAAATTAGTGGCTTCTCCTGCCTCAGGGATGACAGGCCTGATGGCTATGGAGGTGCTGCTATTTTAATTAGAAATACTTTATCTTTTTCACAACTTTCACTTCCTCAATATTCTAACTTTTCTGTTGTAGCTTGTGTAATAAATAAAATCTGTTTTTTGTCTATTTATATTCCAAAAGCTACTAGTGACACTCTTCTTGATTTAAATAACCTGATCTCCTCTCTTCCTAAACCTTTTATTATCATGGGAGACTTTAACTGCCAGCATAGATCCTGGGGTAGCTCGATATCAAACTGCTATGGCGATGACTTACTTGATATAATAGACGCTCATAATTTATGTGTCCTAAATGATGGGTCACCAACTCGTCGTACTAATCCTTCAGAAAATAATAGTGCAATAGACTTAACTATTACCTCACCTGATTTAGCTTCTACTACAACCTGGAACATTTTACAATCTACATTTGGAAGTGATCACTTCCCTATTAAGTTAAATTTAGTAACATTAGCATTACATTATTGTCCTAAGATAACTTCATATAGGAGACACAGGATATTAAAAGAAAAGTGGGACGAATACAAAAACTATGTAGAAAATAAGTTATCTACACTGTCATCCCATATCTGTACTGATGTCTCAACTAGCTCACATATACTTACGTCAGTGATGATCGAGGCTGCTAATGATACATTTCCAATTAGGAAATGTGCACCAACCAAATTACCATCTCCACCTTGGTGGGATAGTGAGTGCAATGATGCTGTTAAAGAAAGAAAGAAGGCAGAGAAAATATATAACTCAAATATGTCACAAGAAAATTTTAATATACTTTTAAATATTACATCTAATACAAAAAAAACATTAAAAGCAAAGAAAGTTAATGGTTGGAGGAATTTTTGTTTATCCATATCACCCAGTACTAACCCATCAATTATTTGGCAAAACATAAAGCGCTACAGAGCTGGAATCAGTGAATCTTCTTTTGTAACAATGACGCCCACTCTGAGTAATAATTTCTTAGACAGACTAGCCCCTTCAACAGTTCCTGTTGAAGATTTATTGGTAACACCCTATGTCTCCGCTATATCCACATGTCCCTATGGACTTGATGCTCCTTTTAATTTGGACGAATTAAAAGGCGTATTATCTGCTACGTCGGACACTGCCCCAGGCGTTGATGGCATACCATATTCCTTTTTTTCACATTTAGGCGACAATGCATTGAATTTTTATCTTTTTTTTTTTTTTTTTTTTTTTTTTTTTTTTTTTTTTTTTTCTTGGACGAACTCGGTTTGAGTATTGCCATTATGCGTACAAATTTATTTTTAAAGTTAGGGAATCTTAATAAAAGGTAAGGAATTTTGTGCGTCAAAAAGGAAAAACTTGTGGATAGGATCAGAACTACAATGTATCAATGTCATATTTTAATGTTGTTTAAAGACAAAAAGGAAATAATAGCTTCATAAATATGAATATTGTTAGATGCAAGAAGGATAGGAACAGAAGTTGGTAGAGGTGTACACAAGGAAAGTAAGGAAGAATATAAAGAAGAATGATCATATATAGGACAGGAGAATATTATATGATTAATATCACCCACGTCACCACACGCGCATGTATTGGATGCTATGACTTGTATTTTAGCCAAATGTGTAGGAATAGACATGTGACCAATTCTCATTCGAATTAAACAGGTTATGGCCTGTTTTCCAAATTTGAAATTACGGAACCACGGTTTATTTATAATGTTCGGCTGAATCAAAGAGTAATATTTTCCTTTTATTTTACAATTACTAGACCATAATTGTTGCCACGACTCTTTTAAATGTACCAAAGGTAAGGTTGCTAGATCATGACTGAAATTGATGTAAGGATGCAAGTCACCAGATTGTACAGCATCACTTGCAAGACCATCTGCCTTTACGTTACCTGGTATACCAGAGTGGCTTGGGATCCAAGCAAAGGTGATGTTTAATCCCTTTTGGAGACACATATAGAGCAAACGTCTTATTTCAATTATAATAGGAAATACTGTTTTGCAATTAAAAGGATATTTCTCTAACGCCTGAAGGGCACTTTTAGCATCACTAAAAATTACAGTATTTGTTAGTTTAGTAATTAATATATATTCGACAGCTTTCAATAATCCAAAGCATTCTCCTGTGAAAACAGACGACTCGGGTGGCAATTTGATTTTTTGGATGATGTTGTATTGAGAATGATACACTCCTACCCCAACACAAGCTAAGCTTGATGACTTGGAGGCATCCGTATAAATTTGGTGCCACTGGTCCCAGTTTGTGTGTATGGCTTGTTTAAAAGTAAATGATGTTGACGCATCAAATTTAGTAATACCTAAATCTAATTTAATATCTGGTGTGATTAGTAATGATTCAAAGGGAGCACAGTAAAGTGGATGTAATAATGATTTATGTGTAGGCGCTGTGAGAGCGTTATATTTCTGTAAGCTTTTTACCAGACATGGAGGGTTTTTGTGTGCCCAATACGAAGAAGAATTAATATGTTCTTGAAGTTGTGGTAATTTGGAGCGTAAGGGATGGCTAGAAAATTGAAAGCAACGGAATAGAAACTTATCTGATAAATATTGACGGCGTAAATATAAAGGTGGGTCCACCAATTCTATCTGTAAAGCATTACTTGGAGAGGATTTCATAGCACCCGATATTATCCTTAGCGCTCTTAATTGAATGCAGTCCAGTTTTTTAAAAGCATGCTTATTGCCAGGTTCGAAAAGAAATGTGCCGTAATCAAGAACGCTACGAATTAAGGCATTATACACAAGTTTTAATGAGTATGGGTGTGCACCCCACCATACTCCAGCAAGACATCTTAACACATTTAGAGATTTTTCGCATTTTGCTGCAATGTAGTCGCAGTGAGGTATACCAGTAAGTTTTGAATCCAAAACAATACCTAAAAATTTTACTGTATTCTGTGGTTTAATTAAATTATTATCATAATAAATATAAATAGGTGGAGGAAGTCGCATTCTTGAGAAAAGCATAACAGAACTTTTATCAGGTGAAATTTCAAGTCCATTGGAATCCATCCAAGTTTTTAGTGTTTTCAGGGAATTAGTTAGGAATGTACAGGCTTCATTAATAGAGTTATGATTGTAATATAGAAGTAAATCATCCGCATATTGTAGTACTCTTAAATTTGGATCCAAATAAGCTTCCAGATCATAAACATAAATATTATATAAGATGGGACTAAGAACAGAACCCTGCGGTAGACCTTTGTCTACAACCCTACTTTCTGTGGAATGACCGTCTAGATAAATATGTCTTCCTAATAGAGCATTCATAATAAAATTTGTGAGAAGAATGGGAATATTTAAGGAGATTAGTTTGTTATAAAGCACTGACAGGACAACATTATCGTACGCAGATGCAATGTCGAGAAAAGTAGCTACAACGGATTCATTTGCAGAAAATGCTGAACGAATATCAGTTACTAATATACTGACATTATCTATAGTGCTCCTACCCCGTCTAAAGCCAAATTGGCTATTGCTTAATAGCCCTTTACTTTCAATATACCACTCTAAGCGATTTTTTACTAGATGTTCTGCGATTTTCATAAGGACTGAGCTAAGAGCAATAGGACGATAAGATGAGATTGAAGTTGTATTTTTACCTGGTTTTAATATTGGTAGTACTATTTGAGATTTCCATGAGTCGGGTATTTTACCCGTAATCATGATGTTATTTATAATGGAACGATAGTATACAAGAGAATCGTCGGAAATATGCGTTAAGAAAGAATACGGTATACCGTCCATACCAGGAGCAGAATCTTTTAATTTAGCTAGTACACCTTTAAGTTCTCTAATTGAAAAAGGAGCGTTAAGTCCAGATAAATTGTCAGATATTTCTGTAAGATATGGTAAATGGAATTTCTCACATACTGTTGCAGGAGCTAACTTATCAAGAAACTGGGTTCTTAATGAAGGTTGCATTGTAACGGGTGTAGTTTCTTTAAAGGCCGATCTAAACCTCCTAATATTTTGCCATACCTCGGAAGGATTAGTTTCTGGAGAAATTGACGAGCAAAATGCTCTCCAACTCTCAAACTTTTTCTTTTTAAACAGTTTACGAGTTTCTTTCTTTATACTAGAAAATATTTCGTAGTTTTCTGTGGATGAGAACTGGAGATACGATAGTTCAGCACTTTTACGTTTTTTAATGGCATCGGAACATTCTTTATCCCACCAAGGGGGAGACGGAATCAAGCCTAATGCACTATTTTTTACAGGAAACACCTCACTGGCAGTATCTACAAGAGCTTTAGCTAGTGCTTCAGCACACTCGTTTAAATTTAGTTGGGAAATTTCTGGCAAATGCACTAACTTTTCATCTAGGCAAGTTTTAAAATTGTCCCAATTTGTATCAATTAATTTATATTTTAAACGTGGACGGGTTGGGTTGTATCGGGGAATTTTAATAAAAGGAAAGGAAATAAGAATAGGAAAATGGTCGCTACCATAAGAGGATGGTAGACATTTCCATGAAAGCTTCGAGGCTAAATTGTTAGAGGTCATAGATAAGTCGGGAACGCTTTTACCTTCGTTAGGAGAAGTGTGACGAGTTATAGATCCTGAATTGAGCAAACATAGGTTATGGGTATCTAATAGATTTAAAATTGTGTTGCCAAAATGATTATTTGAACTACCCCAAGATGGGTGTTGACAATTAAAATCACCTAATATTACAAAAGGTTTAGGAAGATTAGAAAAAATATCATTGATTTCGTTGAAAATAATTAAAGACGGACGGGGAATGTAAATGGAGACAAAACAAATATTATTAATAATAGCAGCAATTATAGAGAAATCATTACTATGTGCATTTATCGGATAATGAGTAAATGGTAAATTACGTTTGATGAGTATGGCAACACCGCCATACCCATCACAGCGATCTTCGCGGAGACAGGCGTAACCAGATATCTTAAAAAGACTATCTGGTTTAAGCCAAGTCTCCTGAAGAGCAAAAATAAAAGGATTGTATTTGTTTATTAAGTATATTAAATCAGATTTTTTGGATGTAGCACTACGACAATTCCATTGAAGCATGGGGTTGGTCATGGCCATTTTTGTTGGGTTGTGAAAGTAGTATGTCATTGTTTATAAGGGCAGCGTTGGACGGTTGTATATATTTTGTTTGAGACAGAGTGTTAATTAAGGCAATAATCAGCTCCTTTATAGAGGAGTTAGATAAATCTTCTACTTCTGTAGTTTTAAGTGCACATCCATTTGATGGATGCATATCAAAGTTTTCTATTAACGATTTGTGTGCATTTATGTCATAACCAACACCAGGTTTAGGTTTAGGTCTTGTTTTAGCAAGTATAGTTTTTTTATAAGAGGTTTTAATGTTTTGTGTATGAGGGCTATTATTTTTCTGAGGTGTGTGAGTATGAGTATATTGTGAATGGGGATTGTTTGAAATAAGTGCCTCTGCATATGATATTTTTGAGATTGTTGGAAATTGTTTACATGCTTCAAAGTAAGAAATACAACTTTTAGCCATTGTTTCTTTTATAGATTTTTGACGTTGAAACTCAAGACATTTATTACTAATGGCCATATGAAACCCTTTACATAAAATACAACAAACATCATCTTCGTCTATATTGCAACTGTCACCAGAGTGCTCTTGGCCACACTTATAACATCTAGGTCGAGATCTGCATTGATTTTTAACATGGCCAAAACGGCAGCAATTGAAACATTGTACTGTCGGATATATATAAATTTCAACCGGTAGTGCATTATAGCACATATACACGAATTTGGGTAATACCTGTCCGTCAAAAGTTACAACTACTGACTGTGTAGGTTTCAGTTCAGTAACATTATTAATGGAAATCTTCCTTTTTAATCTTCTTACTTTTAAAATATCCCCACATCCATAAGGTAAGTTAATGTTATTTATAATCTCCTCCTCTGTTAGGTCAATAGGTATGCCTCTTACTACACCCATACGAGTTACTGAGAATGTGGGAATAAAAGCCTTATAGTTATCTTTTTCAAGAAGTGGTGAGGTCAAAAAGATGTTGGCATCTTGAAAATTACTAAACTCTATTGACAACCTATTTCTGCCAATTCGTTTAAGGCTTCCATTAATAATGTTTTTAAAAGTATTGTTTTTCAAAAAGCGACCAAAAGCTATAGGGTGTAATGTGGATTTGTCATCAGGAGATAAAAAAATTTTTTGTATGTGCACTATAAAGGGAGAAACATCTGTATGTACATATGTTAATCTTGCAATGGATGATGTATTCTGGTTCTGATTAGAATTTGGTAAAGAAGTTTCTTGAGGAGAAACCTTTTTAGGGTCTACAATAGAAGGTAAGTCAGCTGAACATTGACACTCTGTAATATCTGTAAATTTCTTGTCACCATTTTTCCGTCTTTTCTTATTGCAATGTCTACACGTAGATTTTCTAGACATGATTTTGCGCTTTTTTACTGAACCACCAATACTGATAGTTGAACAGTCTGTGTCCATACTATCAGTGTTGGAAGTTATATTCGATATTGTGACCGCATATCCAATGTCAGGGGCCGTCCCCCCTGGGTCTTCTGGGTCTCCCATAAATATATACAAGAAAGAACTTACCTAAATTCAGCTATTTATATACACACTAATAATCTACACTATTTTACAAGTTATAACTACTATTTACACCATATAAAAGACCAATCCACAAGGAAAATAAATAAAATTGTAAAAACCGCGTCCGCCAAATTCAACGATTCCCGCGCTTTTCATTTTTATCTTTATATCGTTAATTCCGTCATAATGACAGGTGTCATTCCACCAGAATGGCAGTTCCAAGCAGTATTGCCATTTTTAAAACCACATAAAAATCCTACAGAAGAATCGTCATATAGACCAATAGCTTTATCGCCGGTAATCACGAAAATAGTAGAACATTTAATTAAAAACAGAATTGAGTGGTTTGTTGAAAAACATAATATTTTGTCAAATACACAATATGGGTTTAGAAAGGGCAGGAGTTCCATAGATAGTGTAAGTTTATTTGTTACAGACATCCGGTTAGCCTTTACAAAAAATGAGTCGGTGGTTGCAACATTTTTAGATATAAAATCCGCATACGACAATGTTTTAATAGAAATCCTATGCAAAAAATTAATAGACATTAAAATACCGTTAATCATAGTTAATTTTATTAGAAATATTCTTTCTGGACGCAGAATACTCTTGAAGGGTACGGACTTAACAAGACTGTCTTGGAGAGGACTACCCCAAGGGTCGGTCTTAAGTCCACTGCTATATAATATTTATACGTATGATTTAGCATCATCTATAGGACAGTCGGCTAATATACTGCAATATGCGGATGATCTGCTAGTTTATTGTATAGGCAACTGTGTTACCTCAGCTTCACATGAGTTGTCATCAGCACTAAATTCTTTGAAAATGTGGTTAGATGAACATGGGTTAGAGATATCACCAACTAAAAGTACCGCAGTAGTTTACAGTCGCCAACGCAATCCTCCACGTATAAATATTCATTTCGAAAACAGTATTATCCCTGAAAAAAGTCACGCAAAATTTTTGGGAATTAAGCTAGACTCAAAATTAACTGGACTTGCACATTGTGACCACGTTGTAGCCAAATGTGAAAAAAATATAAATATGTTAAGGTGCCTTACAGGTGTATGGTGGGGAGCCCACCCTTCATCTTTAAAATTGCTTTATAATGCTGTAGTTAGAAGCGTACTGGATTATGGACTATTTTTACTTGAACCCTGCAACCTAACGGCAATAAGAAGATTAGACAGGATACAATATAAAGCTTTAAGGATAGTCATGGGGGCAATGAAATCGAGTCCTTGCAATGCTCTACAGGCTGAATGTGGGGATCCTCCGCTTTACTTGAGGCGGCAATATCTGGCCGACAGATTCTTTTTTCGTATTTGCCAATTTTCTCATCATCAACTGATATCAAAAATCGCCAAACTAGCAGACCTCGTTGCTACGTCCTCGTATTGGAAACATAAGGTTACTCCATGTTTAGTCAATAGTTATAATAAGTATCAGAATCTCTCAGCACCTGTTTTCACATCCGAACGCTTAGCACTATATACATATAATTATCATAGCCTTGTACTCTTACCAAATATTCATTTTGATTTGAATGTTAAAAGTAATTCTACTAATGGTACTATTAATGAACACTTTATTTGTATTACTAATGACCGCTGGCCTGGGTGGCACCGCATTTTTACTGACGCATCCAAACATGGTCAGTCAGGTATGGTGGGTGTAGGCATTGTTCATGAGCAGTTTGGTATCGTTCAAAAAATCAAATTCCCTTGTGAAACATCTGTTTTTACTGGTGAATGTTACGGCATTGTTAAAGCATTGGAATATATTTTATTACTTAAACTTAAAAACACTGTTATATTTTCCGACTCTAAAAGTACACTACAAACTCTTTTAAAGTTTCCGTTCAAAATAAAAAACCAATATCCGCTAATTTTTGAGGCTAGATATAAGCTCCTTCTTTGCGCAGAAGCTGGTTTACAAGTAAACTTTGCTTGGATACCTAGCCACAGTGGTATTCATGGGAATAGTTGGGCAGACAGAATGGCAAGTGAAGCTGTGGAGTGTGGTGATCAGTTTCCTTTTTATATTCTTCCGCAAGACCTGTTAGCACTTCCCAGAGTTCATCTCATAAATTCGTGGGACAAACTTTGGGAAATATCTAGTCAACACAAAGGCAAAAATTATAAAACTATACAGCCTATAATTGCTCATAAACCTTGGTTCTGTGGTCGTTCTTTTGTTAAGCTAAGACTTGGTAAAAGGGCAACCACAGTCCTAATTAGAATGCGTCTGGGGCATTGTTGCGTACCGGCACATTTAGCTAAAATTAAAGTCCGTTCTGATCCATATTGCGCTTGTGGTGAGTTTGGAGACTTGAACCATGTTTTTTTTTCTTGTGACCTTCTTGATCATTCGACTCTTATAAATAGCCTCATTACCCTAAAAGTTCCCTTTCCTACCCATATTAATGTTCTTCTTTATTCCTTAGACCCTTCCGTATATACTGTTCTCGCTTCTTTTATTTTAAGTAATAATATTCAACTGTAATATTAATGTATATATTTGTATGTAATAATTTAGTTTTTATTGTCACACAAATTTGTTATTATTAATGTGTACATAATATTGAAATATGTTTTTTTATAATAATTATAAATATTTCCTTTCCTACTTTTCTGATCCGTTATGTTTTCCAAATTTACGTTCCTTTCGTTACATTATCCCTTTCCCTAATTTTTAATATGGCCAAGGTTTATAACCAGAGCCAAAAAAAAAAAAAAAAAAAAAAAAAAAAAAAAAAAAAAAAAAAAAAAAACACTATGGTAGTTTTCCAATTACAGAGCATAATGCAACTCAGTGGCGCACAATCACGGAATAGAAATCAAGTGGAATTGCGAAGTAGGCGTGGCACGCGTGTCACAATTAAGCACTGTTGCGCTTATTTGATCTCCAGTCGCACAAGTACTTACTTAGTCGTATTCAGACTGTTCTAACAATAACTCGTGTTGTTAATATCGCGACAAGCTCATTTCGCTGTAGATATGCCGTATTGTTCAGTTTTGGAGTGCAAGAATAATAGTAGGAGAAGAAATCTTAAAAATGGAGGTATTTCGTACCATCGGTAAGTACAATATCATTTGATTCTAATAAAATTTTAGTTAATTCCAATTTACTAATAATTTATTGGAACGCCTCGTTAAAATCAACCTTATGTCATTTAGATAAAGTTTATTTTATATTGATTATATTCATTATTTCGTTCTTGAAAGTTCTTCGCTACTCAATTAGTGATGTACTTAGGTCAGATTTGAGTTTATCGATAAATGCCGATATTGCAAAATTCGTAATTTACTAGGGTAAAATTAAACATTTTAAAACAATGTACAGAAAATAAGTTGTTAGAAAAATGATAGCTGATATAGAACAAAATACGATTTCTTCAATCAATGTTCTTCAAGCAATGAGGATGGTGGTTAAGGCTTGGCGAAACGTAACACCCCTTGCAGTAAAAAACTGCTTTAACCTGTGGTTTTTATTCAGAACCTCAAGAAATTATTGAAGAGGAAGATAATAATGTGCCTGAAGAATAGAATAAACATATCTGGGTCAAACATATCGGTAATAATCGGTAAACCTAAAAAAAGATGGATGGACTGTGTGAAAGAGGACATGAAAGAAAGAGGAGTTGACACAGACATGACGGCTAATAGAAGATTATGGAAGAAAAAGACATGTTGCACCGACCCCAAATAATGGGATAAGGGCAGGAGGATGATGACATATATCGATATCGGTAATGTAATTCGGGTTGGTACGGCCTTGATCGAATAGCAGCAATGACACGTTCGTGCACACGATTGTCACCTTTACCCTTAACGAAATTGTGTTTCTATTTGCGACCACTGGTAAATGCGCCATCTATCGTCAAGTAGCGGAATTTACTCGTCAATCAATTTTAGTTTGACTTAGTATTACAAAAGGTGTTAAATACTTTTCCAACTACAGCGAATTAAACCCTATTCCAGAAACAGAAGGTTTATTTTCAGATGTAGGTTATATGACTTATGCTAGTTTACTATAAAATATAAACGACCAATCAAACGATTTGTTTATATGTAGTACATTATATGATTATCGGTATAATTGTGTGAGTTTGGCGTCACTGGTTTCTATAGTAATTTTGTTACATTGCACTTCCACTTGATTTTTATTTCGTGCGCACAATCACGAAGTATAGATACAAGGAGTCCGAACGTAATGTTGAACGAATGGTCTCGAATTAAGGGACAGATTTTTTGCCGGTAGAGCGCGCCATTTTTCAAGAAGTACTCGTTTGAACTATTGACACCTGTGGAAAAAAATATTCTGAGAAACGTGGAGTTAAATATAAGTTTTAGGAAATTTTTAGAAATTTTTCGAGTGCTTTAAACCCAACAATACAGAGAAGGTCAAGAGATATTCTGATATTCTATAATAGCATCAGTACGTCCTGAATACTTGCGCAGCCAGTGGCAGAAAATAGAACTATGATCTGGGTTTATTATTGTGTACACGAAATATTATGGAAAAGCCTATACCGTTCGGACTCCTTGTATCTATACTTCGTGCGCACAATGCTGAACTATGCTGACGCTTAATTGGAACGTGAATTAGTTTTCAAATGCACCAGCAGAGTGCGCTAAGTTCAGAGTTGAAAAAAAAATACTAAAATAAATTTGTATTTACCATAGACTTAGGATATAGATCTAGACGTAAAGGCCCCAGTACACAATGGCCGTTGATGGGCCATGCTTTGCAATGCACAACTGTAGGCCACGATCACTTGGTGTTCACACTATGGCGCATAGCTCATTGCTGTCTGGCGAGGCACTTGCGATGGACGTGGAAGTAATCACGGCTGCGGCTAATTATTTATATACTGCTTGCAAGTATAACAGAAGTGTTGTACGTCCATAGTTATTAAAAAAAATGGCGCAATAGGCGATGGTGGAATATATTAATATTCAAATAAAACAAAAACATATAATATTATTTATTTATAAACTCTTTATTGTACATCAATAAATAACAATATTAATCAAACGATTCTAAAGAAACAGAATGTACAATTGGCAAAATAATACTGAAATAAAAAAATATAATTAATATTCAAATACTAGCACGCAACAAAAAAGTGGACTATCCGGGCCAGCGCGCTGTGTTATTACGTATTATTAGTTGTTGTTGTGTTGTGTAGTTATGTATTATTTAGTTCTGAAGAACTAAATAATGGGCCATTGTGTGAACACCTCAGGCCACGCTACGCCACGATTCCTTTGAAGTGTGTTCAAAAAACCGACAACTTCTCGATTGCGCGCCACCCTGGACAATTGTCCGCCATTATATACCATTAGCCCCTGTACACAATGGCGATGGCGTTCAGTTGGCCAGCATGGCCCATTGTGTACTGGGGCCTTAACACTCGGTACAACGAATCCGGCCTGCTGCTTTTTTTAGTTGAACACATTAAGAAAAATAAATGATTTAGTAGCCTTTCTAACTCTTTCTTTTTAAGCGGGAGTAAAAGAGAAAGCAAGGCTACTATTTACTATTTTACTTTTAAACCATAAACAGGGCGGCCCTGCCTTGGAACAAATTTATGTTCCCGAGTTGTTACTCCCTATTTATAACCTTCTTGGTATTTACATTATAAGATTGGAATTTAAAAAAAGTCATTGTTTGTACCTTCATCCATACTTATATTAATTTTTTTAACACAGCTTGAATTGGGATTGTTCATAATTTTTAACCTGCTATTTTTTAATTTTTTTTTGGAAAATTTAGACCTTAATAATCAACTAATTTCAAAATTATTGAAATATTCACTATATTTAATTTTTTTTAAAAATACTTAAACATATTATTTTAAATGTTGTGACGTCATTGTTGTACGCAATCCGTGTATTGCCTTTTCCTGATAGACTTAAGACCGATTGCAATACATCGTTTCAAAGTTTGCCAAGAAGATATAATAATAATAATATATCAGTGGACAGTTTGGACCCAAAGAGCCTCTCACAACACCTCGACAGGCTCGGCGTCAATAGCAAGTCGATGACGGCCTAGATGCAGAAAGCGGTCTTGCTTGACAATGCCCGTATAGTTCGTCGGTTTCTTTCCCATTAGGCTCCACCACTCCAGCCGACTGGTGCCAAACTCGTCGAGGTGCGTCCTACCGCCTTTCGAGGGGAGGCAGTGTTATATCCAAATAATATTATCGTGTTAAACATCTAACTATAATCATAATGTTCAAACGTAACATCAAGTTTATCATTAACGGAGTGCAATATCTCAGTAACACGGTTCCATATTGCCTTTTGGTTCAATAGCCAGAAAACGTACCTACTTCATAATTACATAATACGCACGCGTTTTCTCATTCCTGTGTGGTAGGGGCGTATTTTGAAAATTTGCGCCCAGGGCCCGTCCCCCATGCATGAATTAATATTTATATTACCTATATGGCATAGAACATTAAAATGCTTTAATATAATATAAAAAAAATGGATCGTTTAAAAAAATAAGTATCTTGCTAACCGCAAATCTAAAGAACAACAGACTTTTTTAGAGAATATTCCTTGAAGTGCGAGAATGGATCTTACGCAGAAAAAATGTACCTATAAATTCTCCAAATGAATCATTCAGGTATAATTGTGAGGCACAGCTAGTAAATAAATAAAAATATTTGGAATATTTTTAATTTTTTTCATAAAATATACCACGACAAAAGCATGATGTTTTTTGTTTGTTGGTTGGTACTTCACAAATATTTTTTTTACATGGTAAGACAGAAATCATATGACAGTCAGTCACTTATTTTCGTACAAAATGGCTGTGACCATGGCTCTATTTTGGGTGTCTCTTGTTTGTTCAGTAATAGGTAAATATATTTCAATATTCCATATTTTTATCATTCATTCAAACATGTATTTATTCATAACTATTTCTTTTAGGTTCTTATGCTGCTGGAGAGTTCAGTATTCTTAGTAGCCCGGACTCCCTTCTATTTTCGGGTTCAAATTTAGCCCCAGAGACCCAACTGAAAGAGATTTTCTCGGCCTCACTTGGTTTTTCTGTCGAAGAGGTATGTTGTATCATAATGTCTAATCCTGGGAAAACTTCCTGTTTGCAATTTTTGAACTTTCGTTACGTTAAAAACCTTTAAAAAATTATTACAACAGAGAACCACCCTGTAAGTAACTAGGTACTAAAACTTATTTAAGTAAAATGTATCATTTACAGAACACAGAATGGGAAGGATTGTATGTGACTGACCCATTTAACACACCCGAGGCTGTTGTAGAAGTCTATGTTGACGGTGTATCTAGCCTTGGTAACTTTGTAAGTATATCTTTAATCAATTAACGTTCAATAACTAAATATGGCATCATTAAACAATGAACAAAAAATTTTCAGATCGGAAAACATATAACATACCCCCTTGAAATTGATGAATATGAACCTGATACTTTTGAAGCTGTTGAGCACAGAATTAAGCAGAGATATCCCAGTGCTGCTAATAAACTGGTTAATATTCGTTTATCGAATTCAAAAGAGGTAAGTTCTATACCGTCATCTCACTGGAGTAGAACAGATCACCTTATAGACTAAATAAATGTCAAGCCTCTTTTCAATTATTCACTAACAAGATGAGTGTCCATTTAAAAAGTTTTCCTAGTATAATCAAACAACTAGGCTGTTTATATTTTATAAAAACCTTGGGGGTAAAGATTTACATTGTATATTATCCACCCTGTATCTGAGTGTTTTCTATATACTTTTATAAACAAAACACTATAGAATATAGTGTTTTGTGCTTGTTAACACAAGCAAAAAAGAGTTGTGCACTATATGCCCAACAGGAAAATATATTAATATAATAGAGATATATTTTTTTAAGGTTATATTTCCTAATCCCTTGCTAATTTACCAAATATTCAGTACAAGTACATTAAGTAATAATTTGATTATAATCAGAACTGAAAAATTTCAAGTATACTAGGATTCAATATGGAGCTTTTGGAAGTTGTTTAGGAAAACCATATCTGACATAAGATTTTACATTCATAGTTTTTATAGAGAATTACTTCTTTGGATCCAACTATGTTAATTAGAAAAAAAATAATATTTAGGATATGACAAAATATTACTCACATTTATTTTTAGGTATCAGGATTTGCTGACGTTTTTGGAGATATCACAGTGCCAAAGGTGCCAAAGCAGTCTCTGTCACACTTGAAATTGTCTGTAGAGGAAGATTATCAGTTCCTGCATGAACTAGAAACTCTGAAGGCTATCACTCAAAAGGTAAGAAATCATTTCTAATGTTTGTATACTTTAGGATAATTTGAGAGTCACAGTAATTTATTATTTTTGGAATTGACTTGCTTAGTTTAGTTTGGCAGTTTTGTTTTTAAATTATTAGTTGTTAAAATTTTTGTATTAATATTTTTTGCAGTTCTTATGTTCTAATTGAAATAACGAAAGTTGTTACTTTTGTATGTATGTTCCTATGTTACTTAATATTACATTTTTACTTACTTACTATTAAATTACTGGGTGTAACAGAACTTCCAAAACTTAGCTCAGAATATAAAAGCATATTGAATTATATAATATAGGCATATCATATTGAATTATTCACAGGTCAGTTCTGGTGCTGTACAACCTGACAATGTTGTTGATTTATTCAACTTCCGTTTCACCAGCATGCATGCACTGTCTGATTATCATGGACCTAATTCTCTTCAAACTAAAGAAGCCAAAAAACTGCTTGGTAAGAAAAAATACACTCTTACATGTATAACCTCTTATATGTATTGTTACCAAGTCTAAGTTCACAAATAAACCTTACTTAACTAAAACATGAAAATTGATTGTGTCAATATCAATAATACAATTCGACAATGTTAGCAGAAATAAATATAAATTAACTGTCTTTAAAGCCATCTTTAAAGACAGTAAATTAATTTTTTATTTGAATAAGAATAGGCAATTAAACAATTCTATAATATATAACTGTTTTTTTAACAAATCACATTATGCCAAAAAGGTGGTTACTATGAGTGTGATGTAATCCACAACCTTTAGAACTCTAACAAGCTGTTGCTATCTCGCTATAACCAATTTTACGGCCATATTTTGTTTACTTATGTAATGTAGTTCCATTTAGGCCATGTAACGAGCGCTTAACGCATTTCGAACGACGTTTTTTTTTCGATGTTTTTTTCCAGAGAGCTTTACCGAACAATTACAATAAAACTATTTAATGCTATTTTAAATACACAGTTTTTTTTTATTTTATGCTAATCAATTCTCAATTATAGCTAGTTTATTAAGAACTTATTAATTCTTAATTGACATGGTGTTGTCAGGTGCTGCTATCGAACAGTTAAGCAAAGCGTTCACAGCTGCTTATGATGGCTCTGTGTTAGTGACAGTTGTTGTCACTGATGTAGCTCACACAAGGCGTGTAGTACGTGCTGCTGAAAATGAAACACCCGCTGCCGAAATAAATATTGATACAGTAAGTACATAGCCAAGTGGTGATAGATTGAGAATTCAAATCCCACCCACATTTTCTTCCCAGGGTGTTTTAAGAGCCAGCTAAGATATATTGTAAGCATTTAACATCTTTAAGAACCGGAAACCTCGTAATTATACCCTATACGTAATAATCGCAACTGCTATAAGCCACTGTTGGGCTTGGTTCTCTTCCACTATGAGAGGGTTTTCAGTCCACTTTGCCACGTTAAGCCACGCTGACCAGTTGCCCTTAGCCTGGAGAAGAAATGCAGTGGTATAGTTTTATCCTTAACCCTTTACCGCATAGAATATAACTTAATATATTTTTTTTATTGATCTAATAAATAAGAAATCTTGTAACAGGAGTAACTCATACACTTTTTTTATAATTTATTGTAGCGTGACAGCGATGAATACAGTGCAGAATATCCAGCCATCTTCAACATCATCTTGTGGTTTGGTGTGGTCTTCTCTTTCACACTTGTCGCCATTGTGTACGCCATCATGGATATGGACCCCGGCAGGGACTCCATCATCTACAGAATGACTAACACCAGAATGAAGAAAGACAACTAAATATTTATAACAACATTAGAACTTAAATACTTCCTAATAAGTTCTAAATGCATAAATAAATCATGGTTTTTCCAACATCATAATGGAATTTCAATATTGGAATTCCATTTTTAAATCATCGTTATTCCAACATCCTAATGGAATATGATATTTAAATTCTGTTCCATATTTAATTTGTGATAAGTAAAATTTGATTTATATTCTGTGCAACATGTGTGAATGTTAAATAGTGCTATTTTAGTTGTAACTAATTTGTTAATATGTAAAGCTATTGTTATTTATTTACAAATAAATGTAATATATAATCACAAATGGTTTTTGCAAGTTTCATGTAAATTCAATATTTAAAATAAAATATTAAAGGTTTGAAGTATTATTAAACAGATAAGAGTGTGAGTATAACATACGACCCGACGTTTTACATCTTAATAGAATGTTATAAATAGTTATCCAAATGAAAGTCCTTAGTCTAAGCGTTTACAATGTACTTATAAGTGTAGTAAAATTTCACCAATAAGACATAATTTTGGTCACAGCTATTTTGAGTAAGAGTATAATTTGCCACGTGTTTCTATAATTATTGGTGTTGAATAGTGTAATAATGTTCCCGTAAAACTTGCTCGTGGTCCAGTATAACAATGTAACGAGTTACCGTAATTTGATGCAAATAAATGTACATTCCCGATTTGTCTTTATTTATTTATAGGTGCTTATGCTTAGGTGGTTTGGCCTACCCCCATGGTAAAAAGACGTGATGTTATGATGATAATGGAATTAAGATTTAGTGGGGCAGTTGATAGTGTTGTACTTTTACTTAGGACATTTTATTGTAAAAGTAATATTCTGAAATGGCGACTTATTTACCTATCTTAGTCAAACGTGGTCGATAATCACACGCAAATTGCGAGTTTATTACTTTTTTACGCATGTTAGAAACGCGTAATTTTGCACCCATGCATATATGCTAAAATTGGTAGTACATAATCAAGAACGATATACGAACAGCGAGTGCAAAGAGGTACTAAGCATAGAGACGGAACTGTAATCAAAACTCAATATTTCATAAACGACAATAAGTTTATGTTATTATTTTCTGGATTGAAATGTCCAGAATAATGTTGCCGAACTATCGATAGTAAAACAATCGATAGTTTACATCGAAAACCATGTACCCTATCGATAGCTCAGAATAAGGCAATACTATCAAATGAGTGCAATACTATCGATAGTATTGCAGTTCCTCAATAACAAACTATCGATAATAATAATATATCGATAGTATTGTACCCGTTCGATAGTATTGCCTTATTCTGTGCTATCGATAGTCTTACGATTGGTTGGCTATCGAGAGACTATCAATTAATAATCGATAGTCGACTATCGATCGGCAACACTAGTCCAGAAATCTGTTGACAGAAAACAAATATTGATAATAGAAGTTAAAGCTTTTCATTTATTTAATAATTAAGGATATAATTTGTGGTTAAACATCTAATGGGAATCAAAGCTCCATATTATAATGGCTAAGATCATGGCCCTGTTTTGGGTTTGTGTTAGTTTAACTGTTTTCAGTACGTATCTACCTGAATGTTACTCTTTTTACATTGCGCAGAATGTCTATGTTACATTGCTATTTTAAGATCTAGTGACTAAAGTAAGATTAATATTTGCGAATATCCATTGTGGGATAAGGTGTGGGTAGCAACTCAAGCATATACCTAATAATACCTCTACTAATTTGCTTGTGTCCTGCTTGCCAAACTGACTAAATATGTACACAGCTAACGTATTCGAAGAGGTATAGTCCGTTACACTACAGTTTGCAGCATGGCGATGGATATGGGCGATTTTTAACTAAAATAAAAATATTCATGGACATTTCATACAACCTCCTCTGATCCCAAGCTAAGCTTATATGCTTGTGTTATGGGTACCAGAATACGGATAGAATACTTACTATGCCATTCAAATGAGAATAGGAATTACCCCGCGTCATGTTGGAACGTCATAGTTGTCAATTTGAACAATTTTGGTAGGGTCAGCAAAACAAGACATTTTTATAATATAATTTATCTATCACTTTATCGTTATCGTTTACAAATTTTCGAGCGATTAACGAGAAAATACTATAAAAAGCTATAACAAATAACGAAAAGTTCAAAATAACAACACTAACAAACAAAAAACAGAAATAACAACAAATTTCTTTTTTTAACGGGAAACAACCACCTAACTTACGGAATTTAAAATAAAATGCCTTATAATTCTTATAGTCAACAAGGCACACCAACAACAACAAAATGGCGGTTGCCAATTCAACTTAATATCATAGTAGCCAACAATGAAATTATTGAAAGAAAATAGTATTTGTTTTTAATAATATTATAACTATTAATACTAAATAATTTAAGACGTGTTTCGCTTCAAGTTACTGAGTTTAGGTAAAGGAAAAAGAAAACATTATTGATACGTAAATAAAGTTACGTTGCTGACAGTACTATTCTAATCACTTTTGACAACTAGAGGTCATTGCCAATCCTATTCTCAGTTGAAACGTGTAGTACATATACTACTTTTCTTTTATAAATACATACTTATAATGAGAGACGCTTAACGAAAGGCATAACACGGCGAAAGTAAGTGGAAATGCTGGGAGAGGAGGCCCGAGAAAAATATACTCCGATGTCATCGCCGGGGTACTCCAAAAGGGGCAAGTGCGTAGCACTTACAACCGTCGGGCATGTATGACCAGATGTATGAGTGTGGATGAAGCCAAGGAAGTATGCTTCGATCGTACCAGATGGCGCTCTATAGTCTCTGCCTACCCCCATGGGAAAAAGGCGCGATGTTATGATGATGATGACATAGAAACTCCCAGACACAGTACAAACTTTTGTATGACAATTAGAAAAATCGCACAAATGATTGTCCTGAGCGGGAATCGAACCCGCAATCTCTTGATCGCGAGTCCGTTACATGAACCACGAGGCTCGTCTTATGTATAGTGCCACGTTATGGCCGTTATCGTACTTATATTTCATGATTTCAGATACCATTGCTGGAGAATTTAATGTTCTCCATAGTCCAAACTCTTTAAAATTCTCAATAACAAGTAATACAATAGAGAGTTTCTTGAATGATATCATCTGTGCTTGCCTTGGTCTTCCTGTTGATGAGGTATCTGTTAGTATATTTTTTCCACGAAGTTTTGTAGGAGATTGTTAGCACAGCCTTTAAACTTTTACTTTATTTACTTAATAGAGTTATTAGTATTACCACGTATTACTCTACAGGCTCGTGAACCAATGGTTAATACGTTCAGTGCGGCTAACGCTTATGCGCGTTTTTCTGATCTTCACCAAGTGCGGACCGACGCGTATACGCGTCCATACAAAAAAAAATCTGTAGGCAAGCGGGGTGCGCCGCACCTGTGCGTTTATTGCGTGTATTCTGGGTGTCTATTGTTTCGAAGCGGTCGTAAAATGTGGAATTGTAAAGGAGACTACACACTAGTCAGGTTTCTGCTACGTATCTTGCAGGGGGGGACGGCGGCGGCGACGACAACAATAACCTAATTTAGTACAATAGATTATTGAAATAATTTTATTATGACTCGCTCTTTTAACTTAAAGTAATAGGTAGTTTTAGTCTATTTATAAATGGTGTCTATAACGAGGCGATTATTAAGGTATAACTTACTATTTTAACAAAACCGAACGAAGATATATTATGGCGTAAACTTCACAAAATCTCTTACAAATAAACACTAGTGTGGAAGCACCTTTATCCATCCAACACCTTTATATGACCCGTAATTGTTATATGACAGTCATAAAACTCGAAAGTTACCGAACGCACATAAGCGTCGGCCGCACTGCGGGAGGGTAAAAGATAACGCGCTATAGCGTCCAGCCGCACTACGCGAGTTTTCTATGAACGCACATAAGCGTTCTTAGCACTACGCGAAAAATTTTTTGAACGCACATACGCGTTTTCAGCACTGGGCGAATGACTCTTTTATTAGCATTGGCTATAAATTCGCAAATTATTCAGCATTGAACGCGTTAAACGCAAAATGACAAGAGTAAAAAGTGGAGATATTTAGAAAGTAGGGATACTGGATTGGATATTGTAAAATTATTCCATAGTACCTAGGTACCTATTAGAATCCCATGTTTAAGCAGAGAGTAGTCAAGGTATGACTAGATAAACTTAAGTAGGTATATTTAATTTAATTGCAGAATTTAGAATGGAATGGATTGTATGTAACAAATCCATTCAATACACCTGAAGCCGTTGTTGATGTATATATTGACGGTGTATCCAGCCTTAACCTTAGTGTAAGCATTTTTGTATACTTACTTACCCACATGATGACCGACTTGATGACATTATGACTTTCAACCGTCGGGCATGCATGACCAGATTTATGAGTGTAAGTAAAGACAAGGAAGTATGTTTGGATCCTAGTAGATGGCGCTCTATAGTCTCTGCCTACCCCCAATATGAAAAATTATGATGATGATGAGGACCGAATGATACATGAAACTGTAGACAGTTTCAACCATGCAGATTCAATTTCAATACATCAAATACATAATACTAGCAATGTAACATTACCCACTCGTGACGAACTGACTTAATCCATTGATATCCTCATAACTAAACACAGCCTGTGTGATTTTCATGGAGAGGTAGCCTCGCCATAAAAATCATTACTTACGATATTTAAAAAATTTCTCAACGACGTAAATCTCTTATGTTTACTTATTTACTATTTGTTGATAGGATCCACGGATAAAAATATACCCTTTGGTTGTTGATGAATATGAACAAGATATCTATGACGCTGTCCTGGAAAAAATAAAGCAAAAGTTTCCCAGCGGTGGCAACAATCTTGTTAATATGAAATTATCTGAGGATAAAGAGGTTTATATTATTTTACACATGCCTAATATAATAATATTTCTGTACCTACTAGATTTTTATGGTACGAAACCAATAAATGGTATATAGATTGTCTTACGCATAGGTAAATCTGCGGTCTTACGTTTACAGCTATCTTCGAGAAACTTTTTAAATGTGTTCGGTGAAATCAAATTCGCTAGAGCTACGAGATTGTCTCTAACCCACCTGAAATATTCTGTGGAAGAAGACAACCATTTCTTGAACGAGTTAGCTCAATTAAAAGCTATTGCCACCAAGGTACCTAAACTCATTTATTTTCAGTATTAAAGTCACATGTTTTATACTTGGTGAATTAGTGACTATTATGTCTACAAATCGTGGGCGTGGACAGCTATTTGTTGCATTTGATTTGAACACCCAAAGCGCCCCAAATCAGCAAATTTGAGAAATTTTGGAACTAATAAACTTTTACGAGCATTTACAGTAAAAGGTAAGTTGTTACGTCACGTAACATTAAGACTGACGTTAACTCAATATTTGCTCAGGTTTGGGCCGGTGCTGTTATTAAACCTGACTACATTCTGGATTTCTACAATTTTCACTTCAGGAGCCTGCATGCCTTGTCAAAACATCATGGGCCATTATCCCATGAAACAGAAGAGGCTAAGAATCTTCTAAGTAAGAAAAAAATTATTACCTAAAAGCCTATAATAGTTATAGGCTTTTAGGTAATAATTTTCTAATTTAAAATTAATTCTATGCTAGCCACCCATATTTCAATAGCTTATGTGAATTTGTAATGACAAACTACTTAATAAATAAACAAATAAATATTCATGGCCATTTTACACAACATCCTCTGGTCCCAAAGTAAGCTATATTTCTATGCTTGTGTTAAGGGTACCAGAATACGGATAGACTACTTAAACTACTTTTCTTTTGTAAATACATACTTACAAACATTTGTATGACAATTATAAATATCACACAAATGAATGTCCCGAGCGGGAATCGAACCCGCGACCTCGTGAACGGCAGTCCGTTACATAAACCACGAGGCCTGTCTTTAGTGTTTTGTCTGCACCACCACCAACATACCTAAATTGTTCGTTCGATCCGTAATATGTAGGCAGTTGATATAATATTCCAAGTTAGCAATTGAAATGAAAACCAAAAAACACAGGCAAATGGTAGGTACCACCCAAAAAAGATGAGTTATACTACCAATTAACAAATAAGCTCTATATATTTTTAACAGCTGTGGCTCTTGAGGAAATTACTAAAGCTTTTGTCAAGGCATATGATGGTTCTGTGCTGGTGACTACTATAGTATCTGATGTGCCTCACAAGCGGCCTATTCGTGCTGCAAACACCTCCGATGACCCAATTATTAAAATTGGCGACAACTATACTCCTAAGCAAATGTCTTCCCCTGCAATCACTATTATTACACCTACAACCACAACTCCAATAAGCCCAGACTATGTGGAACCAAGAGTAAGTAATATCCTTTGCAAAATTATGAAATAACAAGCGAAGACTACTTGAGTATTAATTTTTATTATCCCAACGAGAAATAGACGTCAGAAACTTGAGTTTTCACTACTAGACCTCCCTCGGGCCTTAGTGCGATAGTTTTTGGTGAGTGAACGATACAAGTGAGCGTGTTTATATTAGGTACATTGAATTATCATGGACTTTGAACAGAGCTGCCTAATACTGGAAAAAATACGTAGGTATAGCGTTAGCAGTACTACCAAAATAATCTACTTAGTCCAAAAACTAAAAAAAAAAGTTTGAAAATACTGAATATTTCTTTAAATTATTGCATTGTCATCGGTCCTTAATATATGTGCAAAATTTCAGATCAATCCAACTACTGCAAGTGGGTTAAAATCACTTTCAAAGATTCCGTTACATAGATTAATACATTGATAGATATATACGGAACTTATATAAGCGTGTTAGCTTAAATAAAACGCAATGAAGGTATATTGAGAATCGATAGATTTGCATGCAGTGGTGAACTGGTGGCTACCGGAGGCACCTGAATTAATATTTAATATCTAATTTATATAAACAGGTAAGTGACGAGTTTGATCCCGACTACCCTGTCATCTTTAACATCATGTTATGGTTTGGTGTTATGTTCTTCTTCGTTACGGTGTCCGTTGTGTACGCCGTGATGGATATGGACCCTGGCAGAGATTCCGTTATCTATAGAATGACTACCCCAAGAGTTAAGAAGGACAACTAGCTATTATTTTGATACAATAATTTTCTAAAATAACAAAGCATTTTATTTTGTTGATAATTCTATTCATTTTATTTACCGCCTTTGTTACACAATGTGTACACAAAGTTTTTTAGTTTGCGTAATAAGCGCATATGAGTACGAATGCTTTAATAATCAACAACGCGTGCGATCCGAGGGTTGTCAGTTTGATTAAGAATAATAATATTCACGGACATTTCACACAACGTCCTCTGGTCCCAAGCTAAGCTTATTATTGCTTGTGTTATGGGTACCAGAATACGGATAGAATACATACATATATTACATATACTACTTTTCTTTTGTAAATACATACTTATGATACATAGAAACACCCAGACGCAGTAAACATTTGTATGACAATTAGAAAAATAACAAATTATTGTCCCGAGCGGGAATCGAACCCGCGACCTCTTGATCGGCAGTCCGTTACATGAACCACTCAACCACGAGGCTCGTCACGTAAGAAGCTAGCTTTAACTATTTATAATTTTACACTTAAACTATTTATGAGGAGAAATATGAATTATTCAATACTAGACAATAGTAGGTAATAACGAGCTATTACCCGCAACTTCGTATGCGTAAAAAAAGCGATTTTCTTGAACCAGTATATCTATTAAAAAAACCGCATCAAAATCCATTGCGTATTTGTGAAAATATAAGCTCACATAGGGACATACAAAAAATAAAACAAAGCTATAGTAAAAGTTAATTTTATAATTTAGGCACCATTTGTATAATGTTAAATGTTCTAAAATATTTAATCATTTATCTTAGTTTTTTTTACTTACACTACGGACATAATTCTTTAGTAAGATTATAACTAAAGGTTTAATATTATAGTGTTAATAATTCTATTAAATAACATCAAAAACTTTAGTTCCTTGCCAAATACGAGGCTAAAATATGATTAAATAATTTCAAGATACTCATTCTGAGCGAAACAAAACTAATATTATGACTATGAAAATAACTGTAACACGACAGATTATTATTTATATTATTTTAAGCATAATAAGGCACAAAATAATTAGATACATTGGTGTCGATTCTGTGTCCAAGAACTTAACTAAACTTAACTAAAAATTGATTTATTCCTGTCAAATCTCACTTTCTTATTCTGAAAGACACAACTTCACTTAAATTAAGTTTGACAGGACCAAAATTAGTCAATCTATACAATTTAGTGATAATGCTATTCTGGTGTACATCATAAATGTCAAAAATTCACTTAATTTAGTGAATTCTCGACTTATTTAGTCGGGATGTGAGTAGGTACCGACTTAAATTCACTAAATTTTATCATGGCTTTTTGAACTTAAAAGTTGATTTTCTGATTGAATATTGAATAATAAATGTTTGTTAGCAAATAAAAAATATTTATAAATTAAAATTATACTTGATAAATTAAATGTTGGCGCCAAAATTGAGGTTAAACAAAGCGCGAAAAACAGACGAATCACAGTCAAGTGCGGAGATTCTTAGAACTAATTATCTAGGTATTTCTTTGTTTACTTAATTTTTGTCGAAATAATTTTGTAATTTACATACATAATATAATACGTATTTTTACTTAGCCATAGAATTCTAAGACATCATATATTATGTAAGTATACAAGTTATCGTAAAAATATTATAAACATATATAATTTAATACAAAGTGAACGATTTTGAGGTTAATGGCGTCTAATGATAAATATAACTTTTTTCCAGGTCATGCAGGGGAAAATAAATGTCCAGTTGGTGGCCTAATGGAAAATTGTGGTCCAGTACCTATAAATGCAGTTGCTACCAATTATATTAAGTGAACTACAGGAAAAATCTAGAAATCTTTGGAACCATAGTTTGGAACATTGAAACTAGTGATAAAAAATGTGTATTTGTGTGTGTCTGCCTAAAGTTATGTAAATATCATTAAATAGTAGAAATAATAATTGTAGCCAGTCTTAAAACTATACCTACCAAATGGTGCTACTTGAACTGTGATACTTAATAAGGTTTCTAACAGTTTGAAGCTCTAGAACAGTGAGCTATATTTTTTAACTAATGAAGAAATGAATAGAATCAGCCAAGCCAAGCCAGAGAGTTCAGTGGACCAACATTTATTTATATGTACTCGGAAAACATTCAGATTTATTTAGTAAAACATGTATTTAAACAAATATTGCATTTTTATTTGTATAATAAGTAAGTATTATGCCTCTTATCATATCAAAAAGTAATGTGTTATGCATATATGTACCTAATTTATTGGAATTCTTAACATTCTAATAATCCATATAGATTGTTTGTAAGAATTCATAGATACATAAATACTGTTTTGTAGCTTATAGCTAGATCAGAATACTTAACTTATACAACTACATACTGAACTTAACACACTTTTATAAGTTATAAATAAAAGTAGAAATAAATTATTAGGTTCATTTAATATCTCTTGCATAATTATACACCACATGATATCACAAATTTTTATAAATACAGATTTTCATGTTTCCATAAATACACTTTTTGGCTTTTGTCATTGTTATCTTGATAATTATGAGTTTCCGTCATCAGTTTATGGTAGATGAGAAGTAAATATTTGCTTATAAGCATATTTTTCCTTAGTTGCTGTAATTATTTACACTAAACACCTATTAAAATAAATAATTAACGAATTTAATTGTTTGTTTTTTGTATAAAGTAATCAAGGAAAGTAATATAGGCATACCACAGAGTAAAAGTAGTGCTAATCACTCCACAGATAACCTAAAAGATTTGATGCTCACTATGCTCATATCTAAGATGAGAAATACACTGAAATAAGGCCGCCAACTAATTAAATTATTAATAAATGTTCATAACAATGATGCAGAAATAGTTGTAAATATTTATAAATAACTATATTGCTGAAATAACGTTTGAAAAGGAATTTTATATTAGTTATTTTTTTATTCATTCATTCATTCGTTCACTATAAAAGGCATTTTTGTCTGTTAGTGGGCAGCTTTAAATGATTATGTCAAAATCAAATAAGTGCTGTCAACTAAAATTTTAAGTTTAATTTCTGTTTGAAACAGAATAGGTTTATCACTAAAACCAAACTAAAAATAGTTTATTTATGGTTAAGTTTAGTGAAGTTGGACTTGCACTGGAATCGACACCATTGTCTGTCATATAAATTTGTTTAATTTATATTTGTTTTTATAAAATTACATTACATAATAAATCTAATTATGATGGAAAAAGTGATTACCGCAAGCGGGACTTGAACCCACGACCACGGAATACCGTTCTGTAGCTCTTCTAACTGAGCTTATTGCGGTCGTGCTTTTCAGTAATCAAATTAGGCCACCACATTCGTCACTCGATTGAGTTTATATATTTTTAAGATTGCTTTGCAACAATCTCGACCAACCATCTAGTATTCTTTACAGAATACAAATGGGTTGAAAATAATGACGCGACGTTCATTACTAAAGTAATTTATTAATTATGCATTTGACATGCAAAATTTTGATTTAAGGGCCTACATCAATATTATCGTAAGTATATCATCGCCGACACGTACATATTAACACAGCCAGTATGCACAGAAAATGAAGAATTAGGGATACTTTTCCTATTTACTCAAAATCTACTAAATATAATTTAATTCTGATCCACGTGTTTCTATACATAATAGTTACCTATGTTTTTAAAGTTATTTCATTAGTTAATACGCGATAATAGACCGACAAAGGAAAAAATTAAAAAAATTTGAGAGGTTGTTTCGCCAAGATTTTCTATCGAGAAAACTTTTTTCAATCGCGTTTCTGAGTTCATGTGATCCTAGATCATATATTGAAAAAACATATACTTAAAAATTAGAGCTCTAGCCATTCAATCTAAAGAAACAATGAAAACTTCGTACATAGAAAAATGCACGAAGTTATTTTGGTATCCTCTTAAGTAAAAGCATAGCATGTCAAATGCATAATTAATAAATTACTTTAGTAAATTACATTACACTTAGGACAGTAAATAATTAAATATGGCCACATTATTCATAACTTGTTAATGCTACTTTATTATTTTGATTATTATATTTTCCAACAAGATATAGTATCTGGTAAAATGTTATTAGCCTTATTTGTAATTATGAGGTCTCGGTTTCGCACAAAACAAAAATAAACAACTAATAGCTTATTTCCCGATTCATATTTGCTAAAGTGAATTTTTCTAAAAGAAAAATCCCACTTATCTATGCACGACTCGGATTGAACGAACTCTCGAACTTAACATCTCTAAGCAATAACACTAATACCATAACCGCTATGTATAAAGTTTAAAGTAACACAGTAAATAAATTTAATACTTTTTACATTTTTATGTTTCATACTAGCTGACCCGGCAAACATTGTTTTGCCATATAATTGTTAGGGGTGGACAACCCTTATCACTTAAGGGGTATAAAAAATAGATGTCCGATTCTCAAACCTAACGGGTATGTACATAAAATTTTACGAAAATCGGTCGAGCCATTTTGGAGAAGTATAGAGGAGTAACACCGTGACAGGACAATTTTATATATTAGATTATAATAAAATACATTTATTTTCATATCAGATCTCTATTGCGTTAGATCAAAAGGCAATATTCAGACTTCGAGCACCGCAATTAATTATTTAATTTATATATTACTAAGCTAATGTTTGTTTGTTAGATGTGTGAATGTGATGTGTTCTTACTCATATGGTAAAAAACTAGGTTTGTCAGTATGTTAAGCACCAATTTGTGATGATTCAAAAATATTGTTAGCACTTGCCACTATAGCTAAGTCAACAACTGTTAGTGTAAATTAAGTTTTTAACTTGCGAATTTATAGCTAAAATATAGATACTTGATTTGTGCTAGGCAATAGCTGTAAACGTCTGGCAGTATTGTGTTGGGCAATAATTGTTGACATCTAACGGTAGAACTCTGCATTTGTGTTTGGCAATAGCTGTTACTGTCTGATAGTATAGATTTGTTTTAGGCAATATTTATTAATATCTGACATATTGTCATTATCGTAACGTTTTAGCCCAGCTCTAATTCTGTGCGGTACTAGTTAACGTCTGACAGAATCTAATAAATTTGTGTTGGGCTATAGCTGTTACCATCTGACAGTACAGATTTGTACTGGGCAATACATTTTATAGCCTTACAGTATATATTTGAGTTGGGCGATAATTTTTACAATCTAACAGTACAGATTTGTGTTGGGCAATAGTTGTTATCATCTGACAGTATTGAGTTGGGCAATAGTGATTAACGTCTCACGGTATAGTGATGTGCCCGTCGCAGTCGTCGACGTAGTTCTGCCGGGAACTTCTCATAACAACGACGACAGGCTGGACGTTCGTCGTACTCGTAGAACTTACTGCGAGTGCTTAGTGCCGCGTCACATACTGAACATGCGAAGTGATGCACGCACCATGCCTTGTTCAGCGCAGTGAATACTATACATGATAAAAATATATATTGTTGGATTGCTATAGTGATTGCATAACACTTCTCTCTCTCCAGCACATTTACGTCCCACTATTGGGCACGGGCCCCCTCCACTTTGAGAGAGAAGAACTCATTATGGTCTACTGTGCCGCGCTGACCAGGCGTATTGGCATAGGGTTTATTTTCGAGTTTCCGTCTCTCACAGAGGATGTTATCTGTGTGCAATATCCCTTAGCTGACTTTTACAGCACCCTTGGGAGGAGATGGGGTGGTGACACTTGTATTCTTAATCCGTCACCACACGGAGAGCATAACACTTATCTATGTAAAATAGAACACCTTATATATTAGAAAACTAAATACTCTGTTGCACCATAAATAAGACTGTATATTTCGCTATAAACTTGTAAACTACTGAACGGATTTTTATGGGGGGTTTCTCAATAGAAAAAATGGTTCATAGAGAAGATGTAGCTGTATTATTTCTTAAGAACCTTAATCTTGATTACACTATTTATAAAAAAGTGAGGCTGTGAGTTTTTATAGAAAAAGCAGCGTGACTCGAGAGATAGTCGCTAAAAAAAATTAGATAGTTACCATCTCCAGCGATAACTTGGTTGCAGACATAGCACAGATTGCCAAACAGTTGATGGTAATGTTGCTCGCAATACGCCAGACCTTTCTTTTCGTAGTGACGATGTCCATGGAATGGCTTCTCACATTTGGCACATACAAAGTGCTGAAATATATATATTAATATTATATGCTTACGTTTATAGCTACTGCCACGCTCCTTGGCTCTTGCCAAGGACATGTCTTAGCTTGATGATATATGTAGTTTGTGCGTGAAAGAGCAACAAACATCCCTACATAAACGTTCGTGTTTATATTATTACTAGTTGACCCGACAAATGTTGTTTTGCCATACAAATGTCAGCGATGGATAACTCTTATCACTTAGAGGTTTGAAAAATAGATAGTAGCCTATTCTCAGGCTTACTGAATATGCATAAGAATCGGTCAAGCCGTTTCGGAGGAGTATGGGAAGGAACATTGTGACACGAGAATTTTATATATTAGATTATAACGCAAAAGTCACTTTGTCTGTCTGTCGCTCTTTCACGCCAAAACTTAAATTTCACAGATATTTTTACATTTAAAATGGTGATAGACATGGAATGAAGGGACATACCTCAACATGCCAATGTTTGCCCAAAGCAGTTACGATCCTCTCCTCAATGGGACGACGGCAAGCACCGCAAATTGGTATACCCATCTTATCGTGGCAGCGAAGACAGAATAAATTATTCTGAAATATTAGTCATTTTTTTACACTAAATTAGACGAATTCTTTAACAGTCATTTTAGGTGATAAAAGGAAACGTATTTTAGTTAAATGATATAAAATTTTAATTTGTGTATTAGTAAAAAAATACTTGAATGTCTTGCTAAATATTGTTGTTTTTCGTTACAAAAATTATCTAAATATGTACTTCTGAAATAATAAACATCTATATACAATAAAGCAGTACAGTTACAATATATTTGATTGGCCAAAAACAATATTGATTAACTGTGAATGAAATAAATTATACGCAAGGCTCGTTGATATTATAAAATTAATAAGATGTACTTACCACATCATTGGCAGCATAACCCGGTCGGTTCTTAACTTCCCTGGCAGTGTGGTCTAACTCTACACCACACGTCGCGCAAGTGAAGTGATATCCGTGGTATACCTCACCACGATAACGAAGCGGCTCTCCATCAATAACACCGCTATAATAATAAAAATAAAAAAGCTTTGTTAATAGGAAAAATGCTTTAAACAATTATTTTTTTCTATATTTAAAATCTCGCAACAGGCGCCAACAATTTCCACGAAATTTAGAGAGGAGACAAGACAACAGGACATTACAGAAGCAATAAAGTTTTTTTTTTCACTAACTTAAACACAATTAGAGGCATTGCGATTCGCGCCATGCACACTGGAATCAAAATTCTGATATCTTTAGCATTGATAAAATAGATGCTTGAATATCCAAACTGAGGATACTTGCGTATGATTCGCAGATTTTAAAGTATCTACTTACTGGCACTTGTGGCACATATAGTTAAGCAATCCATCGGCCTTAATACGTGCGTTACAACCATGGCACAGAGCACGACCACCATTCTTTATAAACCCAGCATCAGCCAGCTCAATGTTGCACTCTTCACAACGGAAACAAGATGGATGCCAATTTGCATTCATTGCCTTTATTACACGCCCAATCACAAATTCACCTGAAATGAAAGCGATTTCAGTAGAGCCAATAATATGTACCTCGTTCTCAAATTGGTAATACAACAATAATACAAAAATGTAGTTAAGTGACGATGTAATGTAAATGTTGTTGCGATCTTTTATTGGCTTGTCGCATTCGGTTCGTAACAATGGGAACAGTCCACACAGAAGTTCCAGTCAATTTTCAAGTTGCAAAATAAGACAAGTGGGTGGCGCTGCTCAAGCAACATCAAACCGCGCGACCAGACCTGGTCACTGGTCGTATCGCATGTCGCGATCGCACCCAGAGCAGTGCCAATACGTGAACACTTGTCTCTTTTAGCGTTCAGCCACGCTCTTTATTTATCCAACACAGTGAGGGTCGCATGTCGCACGCCACTAAGAACCGAATGGTACTTTTTGTACAAAATAGGGAGTTTAGGTTGCGCGTAGCTTGGAACTAAATGCTACTTTAAGAAGTTGTGGGTCAAATAGTCAACATTTCTAGTTCTAGAGATTGATCATATATATGTAACTTGGCTGTGTTCAGCTAATAACAAACCTTATAAAAACTTGTACTTCTACAGTACCTATCATAGGAATATGTTAGTAGTCACGAGTTGCATAGTTTTAGCTGGTTAGTAATATCTTTATATATTCTTAATATTTACATTATAACAAGGAAAATGAATAATCTATACAGTCTATGAGTAACTTACCGCATTTTCCGCAACATGGCGCAAACAGTACTTGGAAGTCACGTTCACAATATTTGCGCCCTTCAAATTCAAAAAATATACCCTCAGGAAACACTCTGAAGCATTGTGCACATCTGTAAATTACAATAAAAAATAAACATTATTATAACTTTTGTAAGGCTAATAAAACGAAAAAATAATTATAAATGCATAGAAAAACAAAAATTTGAGAGATCTATAAAAAAAAGTGTTCAATGTTTTATTGAACACTTTTTTTATAGATCTCTTTAATATTTAAAAATAAACGATCTTTTATGGTATACTTACACAAAGCAGTTTGTATGCCAAAGTTCTCCGTTAGAGTTAACAATCTTTTCATTTGGCTCAAATCCATCACCACAACGGGTGCAAAACATACTGTCAAGAGACATGGTTCCAATTCTACAAAATAATATCAAATATTAATTATGATATTATTACCTTATTAACAATTTTAACATTTCAATTACAATTTTATAGAAAAGTGTTTTACATGAAAAATTGTTATAAATTTTTTTCATTTAAATTAGTATAAGGTAGTATTTAAATTAGTATAAGGGAAACTATATTTCATGCATTGACTTCTGTGTTTAGCAAATTATTATTTGATTTAAGCAGATTGTTAAAAGTTACAGTTACAAGAAATACTTAAGAACTAGACAAAGAATTCTTTTTTTTAAATTTGGATTAATTAAATTAATAATTAAACTATTTTTTTTAATAATATATTTTTTATGCAATCAGTTATTCATCATAGTAAACTTATGATTGACATTCACCAATCAAAAGGTTACTATATAGGAGAATGAGACTGTTGATACTGTATATGCTAACTATATATTTTAGTTGTATAATTAACACATATCACATAGTCAAGGTAGCATAGTACATAAAGAACCTTGTGTGTGAAGTATGAATCATACATATATTAGAATACTGTCAATTTAGATGATAGAATTACTTTAATGGTATTTAATGCATATTGTACTTTACAGACCCATAATGTTAATTTTTCTATTCTATTCACTAAAGTTCATAGTTAATATGTAATATCAGAAAAAACTGTAACGATTTCTTTAGGTATTAATATCAGTACGCCAAACATTTACTCCACAAATGGCTCATAAGGCAATAAAGTACAAGTCTGCAAATACAGATTAAATGCAACTATTAATTGAAACATAAGTTATTTGTGCGGTGAAAAAATGCATGATGGTGTCTTTTAACAACGAACAATTTAGCAACCACTCCCACGATTGCAGATGTAGCTTACCCAGGCATTTTCACCACACCTGTTTACTAATACAAATTTTACACGTCTTGGTATTACTTTCTGTCAAAAAGAAGAATAATATTGTTGATATGAGTTGGTAAACTACAAAATATATCACATACGATGGGGCAATTCCTTCAGGTTTACGAATGATGTAATGGTGTCCAAAATAGCACACACCTTAGCAGAAATGTATAAGATTTCGCACGTGTACTTACCTCGTCCTTCAATAGTAAACTTAAATTTATTACAATTAATGATTAATATTTTAGTCAATATACGATTAAAGCAATAGATATATAAAAAATAATCGAAAATAATTATTTTTCCGGTTGTACACAAAAAAACCAAAAATACACAAATTGACATTGACAGGTGTCAGTCTGTCAGAACCACAGACCATCATAGCATGTCATGCCTAATTTATGAATGAATGTCGTGGCTTTCCAATTACAGAGCATAATGCGACTCAGTGGCGCACAATGCTGAACTATGCCGACGCTTAATTGGAACGTGAATTAGTTTTCAAATGCACCAGCAGAGTGCGCTAAGTTCAGTGTTGAAAAAAAAAACCTAAAATAAAATTGTATTCACATTATAAATGTGGAATATAAAAAAAAGTCATTGTTTGTACCTTCATCCATACTTATATTTATTTTTTTAACACAGCTTGAATTAACTTTGATTATTTCCAGAAAACTTCGACGAAACGAAAGCCTTAAAATTTTTTTAACAGTAAATAATATTACTAACGATAATATATAAATAAAATTTCAATCACTTTTGAGAGTGTTCGATTGTGCGAAGCGTTGCTGTAGTTGAAACATTCAGCGTTGAGCATTATGCCGCATAATGCGCTTTTGTGCTGTAATTGGAAAACTACCCATGGCTGCTTCTATTGAACAACCCCGTTTTCCAATTACAGCACAAGAGCGCATTATGCGGCACAATGCTCAACGTTGAGTGTTCCAACTACAGCAACGCATCGCACAATCGAGCACTCTCAAAAGTGATGCGTGCAATCCATACCAACTTCAGCGACAGAAAATCAACAAGTATTTTTTCTTTAAATTGGCCTTGATTGAAATTTTATTTATATATTATCGTTAGTAATAATAATTATTGTTAAAAATTTTTTTAAGTCTTTCGTTTCGTCGGAGTTTTCTGGAAATAATCAAAGTTGATTCAAGCTGTGTTTAAAAAAAATAAGTATAAGTATGGATGATGACAATGACTTTTTTTTATATTCCACACTTATAATGTGAATACAACTCTGTTGGTGCATTTGAAAACTAATTCATGTTCCAATTAAGCGTCAGCATAGTTCAGCATTGTGCGGCACTGAGTCGCATAATGCTCTGCAATTGGAAAACTAGCCAAATTACTCAAGTATTTGCATTGTTAAATGAGTATTTGTCTGTGGTCTTTGTAGTGTCATTTATGTCACATGTGTCAAGTTTAAAAACAAATCATTTCGTTGTGAAAAGTGCGCCAAATATCGTGAAATATTTATTTTAATCAGTTTTATGAAGTTGGAAATGAAAATGGACGAAGACACATACTTAGCTAATATAAAAACGTTAAAGGAATTAATATTAGACGAAGAAAAGTTAGTAACATATATTTCTCTTAGCAAAGATTTATGCATTCATGTCAACGAGGCAAAATCGTTATTGAATCATGTATGCAAAGAAATCAGAGAGGTTGAGCCAAAAATTGCTATTAACGTATGTTACTTGATATCTGGATTATTGGATAATAACAGTGCCTATACCACAGTGAGTTCCGAAGTTGAAATTGAAAGTTTAAGAAAGATGTATAAAATCATATTTTATGAGCACATATACTGCGCGACTCGGGGAGTACAAGGTGTGGATAACGTTGCTCTGACTGCCATTAATAAGTTTGAAGATTTGCCATTATGTACTGGACTGATAAAAGCTAATTTGTGCATTAAAAGGACCACTGATGAGATTGGGAACTTAAAACATAACAGCAACCAAGCCATTGTTATTGATTCACAGGCCAAAACTAGTATTCCAAAAAAACAAGTTTCTGAAAAAGAAAAAGAGAGTAATGGGCACATAACTGTGGTTAAAGCTAACTCAGAACCTGCAATAAAACCTAAAACTCCTTCTCCAAAGAAAGATGTGATTGCTAATAGTACTAAGAATAGCAATAACAAAAATAATAATAAACCTGTGAAAGGCATTGCTGGTTTCTTTAATAAGATGAATGGAGCTTCAACTAAAAGTTCTAAAGCGAAATTGGAAAATGAAAATAATGTAAAAGTTAAACTTGAAAATGATTCAAAAGTAGAAGCACATGCCTCTGATGAAATGCCTAGTGTGATTAAAAAGGAAGAAAATGTTAGTAAATCTAATAATACAAGTAACCACAATAGTCAGAAAGATATTAAAAAGAATGTTAATACAAAACCAAAAATTGAAAACAGTGAAGTTGATAAGGCTCATAATTCAAAGAATTCTAATACAGTTAAAAAAGAACAACATAATAATAAATCAGAGAGTAAATCTAATAAGAATTCTTTAAAACAAATTAAGAAAAATGCTAAAGTTGACAAGAAACGTAAAAGGGTACTGCATGTGTCAGATAGTGAAGATGATCCATTTGATGATGATGATAAGATGCCCGTTGATCATGAATCAGAAGATGAAATACCTCCCACACCCACTGTCAATACTGTTAAGATAACATCTGGTATAGTAAACCCTAAAAAGAGGAGAAAGATTGTAGATAAAACTTATATGGATGAAGATGGGTTCTTAGCAACCAAGAAAGAAGAAGTCTATGAAAGTTGTTCAGATAATGAAGCAGATATCAAAACCGATACACAAGAAAAAGAAAATGTTAAACAAATGACACAAGTTAAAGTAGAAAGTCCACAGAAAGTTAGTCCACAGAAAAATGGTAAAAATAAAAAGAAAAAAGTATCACCTCCACAAAAAGGACAACAGAAAATGATGACAAACTTTTTCAAAAAACTATAAATTAATTTTTCATGGGACTATAGTTATGAAGATATTAGGTTGTTTTAACATTTTTTTTTATAGTAAGAGTAAAGAATTTTAGTTTCAATCATTTCATCATTACTATTGTTGCCCTTACTTATATCAAATGTAATATTAACAAGTGTGATACAATTTTGCAGTCTACTTTCATACATCTATTAAACTCAAGCCAAGTTGTAATAATAATAGTGGGGTTAATTAAAGAGTTGGCATTTTCTATTATAAATCCCAATATTTTAGGAATTTGTTTAAAAAAAATATTAAACATAACCAGTATAAGCCACGCAAATTGATAATGCGCTGGAACCTTGTCATATTAACGCCCTTGTGACGTCATCAGCAAAGAAAAATTACAGCTAACAAAATGTAATGTTCTCATCTATACGTCACTATTACGTCACCAACATGGCCGCCAGGCGCATTACCAATTTGTGTGGCTTATAACTTTGTGTAGCTGTCTTGCTCGATAGTAAGAGGTTATTGCAGTCTATGTACAAAAGTTATACAGGGTCATGACATTGTACCTTCTTCTTTAATTTTCATAAAGCTAAATCCTTATTTATGTATGTATGCCCCTATGTGAGCTTATATCTTCAAAACTATGTGACGGATTTTGTTGCAGGTTTTTTTTAACAGAGGATTTTTTTTATTTTCTATATATCACGCGTAAAAAAGTTGCGGGCAACAGCTTGTAGATTATAAAATTGTTACTTAAAAATAGATTTTGTAGTTTGAGCTATGTAACCCTATTAGTCTTTTATATTTGTGACTAGGACCAAAATTATGAAATAATAAAATTAAAATTAAGTGTGTTAAAAATATAATAAAAATTATGTATTTATAAAATAAAACAATTTAAAAATTTGTTTATTATTTTATTCCTTATAACATACATATAAATACGAGTATCTGTGTAATACATATTAATACTTATTTATCTTTTAGTGCCTATAGCTACAACCCAATCAGGGTGAACTTGAACATCTACTAAATAAGAACATTTCGTGTTAAATGTTATTTGTTGTACATCTTGACTTGAGGATTGCCTGTAAAGGAAAAAAATTTATGGTTATCTATTCTAATATTATTAGACGCGCGTATTTGTTTTAAATTATAGCCAGATAAACGGGCTTACATTTAATATTTTCATTTAATTTAATACAGACGTCTAAATCCATAAAAAGTAGTTTTATTTAAACAAATGTGTCGCGAAATCAAGAAAATTAGACAGGCTAAAGAATCAACTAATAATAAAATTATTTTATTTAGGTTTATAACAAAAATGTCGCTAGCTGATGTATTTACATACAATCTTATCTATATGGGTATCTTTTATATTTAAAAACAATGTAAAGATAACTTTTTACAATCTTATCTATATAATTTTATTTATTAACGCGTTTTTATAGCACAATTCGTATCTATCTAACCTATACAACGGAATTTTTAAAAGTGAATTTTAGCCATTTGTAATAGTTTTAAATTGATCTACTTAAACATATTATTTGTTATCACAAAATCAGATGTATAGTATATGGCTACATCATTCAGTTGGCTTGAAGCCACTTACTTATCTGTGTGTATGAAAATGTATCTATGCGTGACTATGATACAGGCTATATACGTCATATGAAACATCATTATTCTATGAAGTACGATTTAGCCAGGCTAAAGTTACTTGTCCTAAATAATTTAAATGTTTATTATAATTTTAATTATTTTGTTTTTGTTTATTATAATATTCTTAATAGAACTGATGACAACACAATAATTAAAATAATATCCCAGATTTCAAGCAATTTTAGTCCTCAAAATAAGCAATTTTTCTTTATAAAATAATAAACAACTACCTACTTACTTGGATTTATAATTACAATCTGAGAATATTTTAACGATTCCATCCATTCCAGCGGAACATAGAAGAGAATTGTCATCAGAGAATTCACCTGCATCTGACATAACTTTGTTGGTCAGAGTACTTTTACCAACATCTGACCAGTCCAACGCAGTGACCTTGCCGTGGTGTCCACGATATTCATGTATACACGTACACGCGGCCAAATCCCATACTTTTATCTTTTTATCGTCACCTGTTAAGACAAAATAATAAATTAAATTAGGTCCCCCAATAGTTTACTTGATGACCAACAAAATTTTAGGTCTGGCAATAATAGTACATTACGATATTAGTGCGATATGATGGTTATAACATGCGAGGCGTAATTGAGCCGAGCATGTTATAACCAATACGCACGTATATCGTACGACGTTTTTTAACACATTTGCGAGGAAACAGAAAAAAAAAAAATTAACACGTTCGCGCGCGGTAACGGCTATGACCGTTTTTTTGTATTGCAAATATCGTCAGTACGGTTATTGCCGTAAACTTTCAAATTCTCCTTATTACCAGTACGGTAGGAGCAGCTTAACAACTGTGAGTTATACATACAACACATTTCCACTGGCACTCTGTGAGAAGAATATAAGTTTGTACTGTCAAAATGTAATGCACAAGATCAAATTGTATATTTGTATTGAAGTCAGTTTGGGATGTGTGCGCACACAGCGACACTACGGCTGTTGCCGTTGTGTTTGTATGCGTGTTACTTCGACGCATGACGGTAATAACCGTACTGCCTTCAGGAATACCTTTTTTTGTTATATGTTAAGACAGTACGGTTATAACAGTGTCCCTAAAATGTATGGAAAATTTTTGTGATTTTTTACGAAACTATCAGTTAAATTACCGCGCGCGAACGTGTTAAATAAACTCAATCTGTGAATGCACACTGTTGCTTTCCCGCCATTTTAACAGCGCGCTAGCACTGCCTACTGACTGGCGCCGCGCGGCGATTAGTTCGAAATTTGAATAGCAACAGCGCGCTGCTCGAGTCGTGCGGCGGCGATCAGTTCCATATTTGAAATGGCAAATAATACTGTTATGAAATTTGTATGGACTATAACTTAACTATTTGCTTTGGTAACACACGCGTTTTTTATAACCCGCTTTACATATTTAAAACCGGTGGAATTACATCAGCTTTACGAGCAAGGGTGTTAAAATAATTTTTAAACATAAGTGGAAACACTGGGCGAGGGCGCCGAAAAGGACGTGCTGATTTTATCGGCAAAGTCCTTCAATAGACCCAAGTACCTACCTACGTAGTAAGTGCTACGTATTATTAACGGTCTGTTAAATATTGACGTCAATAAATGTTTGCAGTTTCTCTCGTTCGCCTCTAGCAAAATTAGAATTGATTCATCATCCTCCTGCCCTTATCCCTTTATTTGGGGTAAGATAAGATAAGATAAGATATTTATTTATTTTTAAGAATGTTTACATATGTACTATGTTACAATATATGCTTATATGGTAAGAACAATAATTTAAGTAGTACAGTTATATACTTACCCCTGTCTCTTAAACTAGGACCAGCCTGTATCTTAAGAGACAGGGTTCAGTAGTTTTCTTAAGTATAGATATTAATTACGTAGTGCGGTGATGCTAACTTACAGTAGAATTATAGCGGTAACATAATATAAGTGAAGGTTAGTAAGATTATTTATTGAGTGTATGTGTGTGTGTGTGTGTGTGTTAGTGTGTGTGTGGGTGTGTGTGTGTGTGTGTGTATGTGTGTATGTATGTGTGCCTAATTATATTAAGTAGGTTAGAAGAGCCTCTGTATCATAGTAGTTTTGTTGTAGAAGGTAATCTGTTAATTTTTTCTTTAATTTATGTTGGTTTAGGTCGTATATATTTAATATTTTTTGTATTTTGGTATAAATGTGGGTAGCCAAGACATAGTAGTTGCGTTTAGCAAACGAAGTTTTGTGTATTATTCCAGCCGGTAGGGTTGTGCGTTTTGTACGATCAGGACGTTGTAGTGTGCCATGAGTTTTAATCAATGTCTGAAGGACATATAGTTGTCTCACGGTTAGGACCTGGCAGTCTTTATAGAGCTGTTCCGTTGGGTATCTGTAGGGTTTTCTTGTCATTACCTTTAGAATGGCTCTTTGGGCCCTTTCTACCTTCAAGAAATGTGTTTTAGGAGCTCCACCCCAAGCAGTAGCACAGTATCCAAGAATTGATTGACACAGTCCAAAGTAAACCATTTTTAAAGTATTTAGGTCAGCAGAATCTCTTAAAGATTTAAAAATTGGTATAAGGCGCATAGTCCTAGTGGTTACTGCTTTTAATTGTGGGACCCAGCTTAGTTTATTATCTATTTCAACGCCCAAATATCTGACACAATCAGATTTAGTGAGTGTAGGACAGGAACACGGGGTCGGCGCAACATGTCTTTTTCTTCCATAGTCTTCTATTAGCCGTCATGTCTGTGTCAACTCCTCTTTCTTTCATGTCCTCTTTCCTCCTTGGGAAGGATTGTTGTCTACTACGCCGCGCTGACCAAGCATGTTGGCACAGGGTTTAGTTTCGAGTATTCCGTCTCTCACAGTAGATGTTAACTGCTTATATTGTTCCTTAACTGGCTCTTACAGCACCCAGGGAAAGAAATGGGGTGGTGACACTTGTATTCTTAATCCGTCACCACACGGACAAGAAGAAACTCTATTATATTCATATTATGTTTGATACATTACCAGCACTAGCAAGATATGATCCGGACGGTGAGAAGTCTAATGTTCTAAGAGCGCCTCTATGTCCAACAAGTACACGCACTAAGCGCGCTGTGGACACTATCCACAGACGTACAGTTCGGTCAGCACCACCAGTTGCTATGTATACTTCATTTGGATGAAATTTTACACACTGAAACAATATACAAAACCATGATTACGTAGGATTTTTTTTTAATAATAATATTTTTAATATTATGTAATAATATTTATTAAACTTCATTTTAAATATTATAAAGCGGAAGAGTTCGTTTGTTTGTTTGTTTAAACGCGCTAATCTCAGGAACCACTAGGCCGATTTGAAAAATTCTTTCAGTGTTAGATAGTACATTTATCGAGGAAGGCTTTAGGCTATATAACATCACGCTACGACCAGTAGAAGCGAAGCAGTAGTGAAAAATGTTGCAAAAACGGGGAAAATTTTCTCAATTCCACGCGGATGGAGTCGCGGGCAACAGCTAGTATTTTATAAAATGCACAAAAATTATGTTTAGTCTCTGGCAACCATACTAAGATTAAACTTGTATTATGGCTTGATTATGATTTATGCTAAAGCTGTACCATGTACAACTCCTAATTGCTTCTATGCTCCGCTGGAATGAATGGAATCGTTAAAATATTCTTAGATTGCAATTATAAATCTAAGTAAGTAGCTTATCATTTTATAAAGAAAATTTGCTTATTTTGAGGACTAAAATTGCTTAGAGTCTAAGTCCGTCTATTTCTCGCTATATTAATATACCGTAATATGCTGTTTGTAGCGCCCTTTAAACTGGTTTAGATTGACTTGCTTGTCTTTTTAGGATTCTTTAGCAAAAGTGAAGTAAGTTCTATAACAGGATCAGAATTACCGTAACATCAGACATATGCCCAACAAACACTCGGACTGGAAATGTTCTACTCAAAGACCATAACTTAGCAGTCTTATCGTGAGAACCAGTCACAATAAATAGACCACTCTTAGATACATCCATACACCATATTGGGTAGTTGTGGCCCCTGAAAACAAAAATAAGCTAAGTACGAGTTGGACTCATGACAAAGGGTTCTGAATAGACAACGAAATTTTAGTGGAGTTTCGTTTAACTTTTTGGTGCCTAACCCTAAAATAAAATCTTCAATTATATTTTTATTCGCAAATACATGAAATGGTTTATAAACTGACTAGCTGTTGCACGCGATGACGTACACGAGGAACTCTGAAAATGTTTCCTTTTTTTGAAACATTTTTCACTAATTCTTCGCTCCTATTGGTCGCAGCGTGATGTTATATAGTCTATAACCTTCCTCGATAAATGGACTATCCAACATTGAAAGAATTTTTCAAATCGGTCCTGCGGTAAACAAAACAAACAAACTCTTCAGCTTTATAATATTAATATTATATAGATGTTAAGTCGAAAATAAAAATTTGGATTATTCTGTGTAAGAACACGTCATGTCATATGTTTTTTCATAAACAGAACAGCGGGACCACTTTCTTTGTAAGAAGTCTTTTTTAAGTAAGTATAGATGTTTTTCAAGAAAGTAGGATATAAGTAGTAAAAATACGGGAAAAAACCCTATTCACCTTTTTAGAAAAAAAGCAACGTGGTCCCGCTATTATGTCATTAAAGTAACATAGCTTAATTAGGGACTTTAGTACGATGGTAAAATGTCCAAAAATGTTGAAAATTAATAATTATAACCTGTATATTGCTGCGCAGGAATAATCAGTCAGTCGCCAAGCTCTCATAGTGTTGTCATGTGATGCAGAAACAACTAAGTCTTCGCGAGCTAGAACACTGATAGCTTGGACCGGACCTGAGTGACCCCTTAATGGTAAACCTGCACCTATTTGTCTGAAATATATTTATAGAATACTAGCTGCTGCCCGCTACTTCGTACGCGTAAAATTTAGCAATCAAACCTTAACAAACAGAAGTTTACTATACCGCTCAATAGACGGCGTTGTACAGTTTTTTAAATCGCATTATGGTTTGGTTACACACATTAACACTTAAGCTTGTAAAAATTTCTAAAGCCTATTCCGCTTTTCGCATTTATAAATTAGTAATAAGGAGTATGAATGAATATACTATAGAATAAATAAATTTATATTTATAGAATGTATATACTAGCTGTGTCGTGCAGTTACACTTGCATACTTATTAGAGCCCCTTAGACTCAGGGGGATAAAAAAAAATTGATGTAGATGGATTCGCCGACCTACTCGATATTTAAACAAAATTTCATTAAAATTGGTTCAGCCGTTTCAAGAGTTTGGTAAGAAACATCGGGAACGGAGAATTTTTTATATGTATTAGAAAACTTAGCTGAAAATTAATGGCAGGCTATTCTTCAATCGAACAGTTTGCTTGACCTTAATAAGACTTTTACTGGTAAATAACTAACACTAAATATAGAAACTCAACTAATATCTAATAAATCTAGTTGGAATCGCATCGAATCCGGTCCAAAATTGTATTAGATTGGAATGGAGATCAAATCAAACTGTAGTCGAAACGAACTTAAATTTAAATTAATAAATATTAAATTTTTCTTCTTCATCAGTGTGTGATCAGTGTAAACGAAATGTAAAACTATTAAATTGTAGCCGAATAACGACAGTTTCAAATAAACTTACAAAGTGTTATCATCTGGCAAGGGATCATGTGGCACATTGCAGGCCAGCTCTATTTCAGATATGTTTCTATTAACTCTTCGATTGATGTTATTTTGACCAAGATCCCACAGACGTATCTCAGAGTTAGTAAATCCACCACACAATATGTTACAATACTGATCTGTCTTCGCACATATTAAACTGAAAAAAATACAGGGAGATTATTTGCAATAACATATTAATTTGTTCAACTATGTATAGACCATTCCTCTAATTCATCATTCTCTGTCCTCATTCCTTAGAAAAAAAAAATTATGGTGGCCTTCCGATGTTAGCGACTGGGTAGTGTGACCGTGCTTGGATTTTGTACTGAAAATATCGTTTGATGTTTTTGCGTTGTAACTGCGTTGTATGAAAAGTAGGCACGACTAAACGCAAAAATGGCCGCTCACGGCGCGACAAACCCGTAAAGGAAAAAGTATGACGCAAGAAAATCGTCCATTCAGCTAATATATGATATTGTTCTTACTGAGTATCAGGTGCAGTAATTTTATATAATTTAACGGGCGTTGTTGATTCTCTCACTTCTCTGATGGCTTCTCGAAGATCCATTAATTCTAAGTCAACATTTCTATATTCTCCATGACCATTGCATTCAGAAAATATATCTGAAATAAACAGACAAGATTGTATATCAAAGCTTTTAGCAAAGTTAGCTGCCCATACATTCAATAACTTATTGAATGTTAGATAGGTAATTTCTATCATATCATATCTAACTTAAGTATAGGTCGCGTCATGTAAAAAGAACGCTGGCGGTCAAGCTGCGCATAGGCGATTTATCGGTCTATTTGGTGGTACGAGGTAGGGCGCGGGGCGGGTAAGCCACGTGCCGCATGTTTGCCGGTGCGCTATTTGTGCGTCAGTTAGAAATACCATCGCGGACAAAAGTTTTAAATTACGAAATGGTTTTACATAGAGAAGTTAGAAAAATGATTTATGACGTATACTGTTTATGAAGAGGGAAGCTGATAATAATGCAGTTAATAATTTAAAACAATGTATGAAACGGACCGCAGAGGCAACTAAATATTCCGAGTCGACAGTGAGACGAATAGTAACTTGTTCAAAAGATTTGGAATTTCTTACAGTTTTCCGAACCCCCGGCAAAAATAAAAGAAAAACAAAAACAAAATCAATAACAGACATTGACATTCTTAAATACATAATTCAAACACGTATTTAATTAATTTTATTGATATTTTATCAAATATATAAATATGTATATTTCCATGTAATAACTAGTAAGAATAATAAATATGTAGATACCAAGCCACGACTCGCCAGCGAAAGCCTAGTTCAAAAATAAAATAAAAGGCACATAACTTTCGTGCGACAGTGTACCCATGCGCAAAGACTCCCCCACCATTTTCTTCTGCGTTCTCTTTATGTGACGCATACTATACTCGTAGTATCCAATATACATGTTAAAAAATTCCTACCATTTCTTTTTGAATTTTTATCACGAGAAGTAGATTGTGAATGGTCTATTCCTTCATCCATTTCCTCTTCATCATCCTCCTGAAAATTAATATGATATTGTAAAATATTGTAACTACATGCAAATGCATGTAGTTACAATATTTTTCACAGCTACCTGAGGGGGAAATCCCCCTCAGGTAGCTGTGAAAAAGCTACGCGACTTTATAAACAGGTGAATATCTTCTGTGAGGCATCGGAAACTCGTAACTAAGCCCAATACCAACACGCATAGTCTGCACGGCGCGGCGTGGACTTCGAAGTGAAGAAAGCCCATGCACATCAGTGGGAAATTATTTATGCAAAATATCTAAATAAAAAAATATTTTGTCATGCTTATGATTAAATATTTTTATGATCGAAACCCAATATAACCGATATAATGTACGTTTTACCTTTTTGTACGAATACCAAAAAGTAAAACAGACCTTATTAATGAGACTGCTATGTCCATCTGTCTGTCTGTAACCAGGCTGTATTTCTAGAATGGTGATAGCTGAGCTAGAGAGCTGAAAATTCTACAGTTTATGTCATGTATATCGGTTAATACTAAAACAATAATTAATACTCATCATCATTTTTCTTCAGTTTTTAGCCTGTTATTTGTGATTAGTATTAGGAATATATTACGATAATAATGGTACGGAATCTTTTGTGTGCTAGTCCAGCTCATACTTCACCAGTTTTTTTTTTAATAAAAAGGAATTAAAACTTATTTTTTTCAAAACTGAATTTTCTTCCAACAAACCAGTCTTTAGAAAAAAAAGTTAATAAAATAAAATTAGGCAGATATTAAATATTATTGTTGTACACTGTCTTGGCCCCTCTTACTCAACTTTATTTTTCTAAAGACTAAGTTTTGAATTAAGCTCGCCTATGTACATGCCTACTCTGTGTTAATAATTTGTAATGATGTATCACTGTGTACATTATAAAATAAAGAAAGAGTACTTTTTCGATAATAATTCAAAATAAGGTGAAAAAATTAATATTTCTAATCAAATAAATTACAGCGTATTAAGGACATAAAAAGGTAAGTTTTCACCAAATTTCGTGAATGAAAAAACATTTTTGTAAAAGAAAAAAATAAAAAACCAAAAGCTTGGTTTTTTGAATTTTTAACATAAATTTTGAGGTTATGTGAATAAAGTGTGAATACAAAAGTTTTAGATCTTTTTATTACCTACAACTTTGCCTTTTGACTTTTTTCCATAGGACTATTAGTTTTGCCGGAAATCGAGAAAAAACATTTTACCCTTAAAGGCACCCCCACATCCCCTTCCCGACCTCAGATCGCCCGTAAATTATTTTACCTTTTATTTTTATAATATTCTCCTTTTCTAATGGGTTTCATCCTACTATAATTTTTTTAAATTTTTTATTATTTTTAAAGCTATCTACTACGACTAGTGCATAGTCTATTGTCGCTTGGCGACCATATCACCCTAAAGTTGAAAATGTTATTGATATTTCTAATACTTGAGTATTACTTACTGCGTTTTTCTTTTCAGGGTCATTGTTAATATCAATATGAAACCACGTTTGTAGCACTTGTATTAGTAGAACATGACTGTATTTGGCTAAATACGACTTTAACATATTAAGTGCATCTTGTGATAAATTTATATCATACTTGCATGACCTGTAAAATTAATTGTAACAAAGATTTTCACTTTTTGTTTATGTACCTTGGCAGTTAACAGTCATTATAGGCCGTGGCGTATTTACGTACCTACTCATGGGTATAAAAACCACACTTTAACACACTATACATATAGGTATAACATTTTCTCAAACAACCCCATCAAATAAATAGTTCTCTATCAAGATCATAACGTAGTTTAGAAGATTTAACGTCACATAGGCATACACAAAAAAGTAATTTTTTTTATAATAAACTAGCTCTTGCTCTAAACTTTGTACGCATAGAATTAGAAAACTAAACCTTATACAAAAAGACCGTCCTCTTGAACCACTCTATCTATTAAAAACACTGTATCAAAATCAGTTGCATAGTTGTATGTTTTGAAGACATAAGCTTTAATCAAGTCATTATTTTTATATGCACGTCCCTATATGCATATAAAATTAACGACTTTGTTTTATAAGTAAAGTTAAAGATGTACCTGAATGCAGCAATAGATGGCCTTGTTTCTACTTCTTGTAAGGTATATATTGTGCCAATATCATCAAGAATTTGATTCATATAATCTTTTTCAGGTGTCTCGTTATCTATAGTTCCATTTTGCAGTGAATTAAATAATTGTTCTAAACTGTTCGGTCGGTACAATGCTGATGGTAGGTTACCATCAATTGGTTGATGATAAGATAAATCCTTTTGCGGTAATGTTGCTGCATGTCTTTTAAGAAACATCTGTGCAGCACCTCCATGACCACCTCGTAATATTTCCAAATACAAATGACAGAGTAATGGACACAATAATCCCAGTAATTCATTTTTTACTTTTTCGTTTTTTATTTCTTTTATAAAATTCACCAGCCTGCAAAAAAAATGTTGTATATGAATTTTCATATTAAATCTATATAATTTATATATATTTCTACCTTACTACTGATTACAACTTGTATTGATTATAACGATTGAAATAATAACTCAGAGAGAGACCAGACCATTTGACAGACTTAAATCAAATAAAGTAAGCAAAAATTGTATAGGAAATTTTACCTTGTGCGCAGTGGTGTTAATAAGCAAAGCCATCTATAGTAATGAATCAAAAGCAATTCTCATAATTACCTAGTGTATTGGACATCGTACTGCCCAGCGTCGTTATTTATGCAAGAAAACAAAATGGAATTGGCGCGACTGGCTTCACACTGAACTATGGTAGCAGCAGCCATCTGTTCAGCACTTCGGCTTAAATTATTAGTGTTATTAAACACATCAATATCCTAAAAAATAAAACACCATGAGGACACTAATGTATAACCAGACAAGTTCATTTCGTAAAAGAGAAAAACACACTGGATAGTTGCGCCGCTCTAAGTAAGAAGTAACTGCGGCTTTAATGGCATCATTTCTAGTCTTTTTAATAAACGACATTAGTTAATAATTATAATTTTACTACAAATAAACAGTACAAAACAAAGCAGTAAACAGATAATTGACGATAATGACATTTCGCTTTCGATTTGACATTTATTGACATTGACAAATTCATGCCATGACAAGACGTCAAGCGAGACTTAACCAGGGCTGCCAGAATTACCCAGTGGAATTACATCATCGTCATCATAGCGACTTTTCCCATGGGGGTAGGGAGTGACTATATAGCCCGACGGACGGTTGTAAGTGCTACGCACTTGACCATTAGCTCATTCATAAATAGTAAAAACAAGACTGTCTGTAAAATTCGTTCACTTTAAATAAAAAATATGGTGCATATAAAAAATACTACATTTTCTATATGAAGACCACTTACATTGATTATTTTGCAGTCCCTTATGAGGGTACTGTACTCCTCATTTATCATCGACAAATATAGCTGAAGCAGATTTTACCTACAAATTCTTTGAAAAAAAGACGTTTCGTACTCCTCTTTTTTCTTCGCGAAAGTTAAACCGATTTTAATCGTTTTTACTCTATATTATAGATAGAGAGTATATCTATGCTTCTATCACTTGGTAGGGGAGTACGATGCCCATATTTTTGTATGGAGCAAAATTTGGTATCGTACCCTCTTAACTTGTAAGCATGTCAAAAAAATTAAATTTGTTTTGGGAACGACACACATCCTGGCAACTCTGCCTCACAAACTGTCAAACACGTTCATATTAGGGGTGGGTCGTTAACAGATTTTCCGTTAACGAAACGTTAACGTTAATTGGAGTTCGTCAACTAGTTGACGAACTAGTTAATTTCATCAACAAATTTACGCGTCAAAAAAAAAAAAAAAAAAAAATTTCCCACGCTGACCAGACGTGTTGGCACCGGGTTTGTTTTTCCTTACCTGGTTTTTACAAAACCCTGGTAACGAAATGGGGTGGTGACACCAGTAATCCAGTATTTCGAGTTTTCCGTCTTTCACAGTTGATGTTATCTGTGTAGGTACAATATTCCTTAGCTGGTTTTTACAAAACCCTGGTAAGGAAATGGGGTGGTGACACCAGTAATCCAGTATTTCGAGTTTTCCGTCTTTCACAGTTGATGTTATCTGTGTAGGTATAATATTCCTTAGCTGGTTTTTACAAAACCCTGGTAAGGAAATGGGGTGGTGACACCAGTATTCCAGTATTTCGAGTTTTCCGTCTTTCACAGTTGATGTTATCTGTGTAGGTACAATATTCCTTAGCTGGTTTTTACAAAACCCTGGTGAGGAAATAGGGTGGTGACACCAGTATTCCAGTATTTCGAGATTTCCGTCTTTCACAGTTGATGTTATCTGTGTAGGTACAATATTCCTCAGCTGGTTTTTACAAAACCCTGGTTAGAAAATGGGGTGGTGACACCAGTATTCCAGTATTTCGAGTTTTCCGTCTTTCACAGTTGATGTTATCTGTGTAGGTACAATATTCCTCAGCTGGTTTTTACAAAACCCTGGTGAGGAAATGGGGTGGTGACACCAGTATTCCAGTATTTCGAGTTTTCCGTCTTTCACAGTTGATGTTATCTGTGTAGGTACAATATTCCTTACCTGGTTTTTACAAAACCCTGGTGAGGAAATGGGGTGGCGACACCAGAATTCCAGTATTTCGAGTTTTCCGTTTTTCACAGTTGATGTTATCTGTGTACAATATTCCTTAGCTGGTTTTTACAAAACCCTGGGAAGGAAATGGGGTGGTGACACCAGTATTTCGAGTTGTCCGTCTTTCACAGTTGATGTTATCTGTGTAGGTGCAATATTCCTTAGCTGGTTTTTACAAAACCCTGGTAAGGAAATGGGGTGGTGACACCAGTAATCCAGTATTTCGAGTTTTCCGTCTTTCACAGTTGATGTTATCTGTGTAGGTATAATATTCCTTAGCTGGTTTTTACAAAACCCTGGTAAGGAAATGGGGTGGTGACACCAGTATTCCAGTATTTCGAGTTTTCCGTCTTTCACAGTTGATGTTATCTGTGTAGGTACAATATTCCTTAGCTGGTTTTTACAAAACCCTGGTGAGGAAATAGGGTGGTGACACCAGTATTCCAGTATTTCGAGATTTCCGTCTTTCACAGTTGATGTTATCTGTGTAGGTACAATATTCCTCAGCTGGTTTTTACAAAACCCTGGTTAGAAAATGGGGTGGTGACACCAGTATTCCAGTATTTCGAGTTTTCCGTCTTTCACAGTTGATGTTATCTGTGTAGGTACAATATTCCTCAGCTGGTTTTTACAAAACCCTGGTGAGGAAATGGGGTGGTGACACCAGTATTCCAGTATTTCGAGTTTTCCGTCTTTCACAGTTGATGTTATCTGTGTAGGTACAATATTCCTTACCTGGTTTTTACAAAACCCTGGTGAGGAAATGGGGTGGTGACACCAGAACTCCAGTATTTCGAGTTTTCCGTTTTTCACAGTTGATGTTATCTGTGTACAATATTCCTTAGCTGGTTTTTACAAAACCCTGGGAAGGAAATGGGGTGGTGACACCAGTATTTCGAGTTGTCCGTCTTTCACAGTTGATGTTATCTGTGTAGGTACAATATTCCTTAGCTGGTTTTTACAAAACCCTGGTAAGGAAATGGGGTGGTGACACCAGTAATCCAGTATTTCGAGTTTTCCGTCTTTCACAGTTGATGTTATCTGTGTAGGTACAATATTCCTTAGCTGGTTTTTACAAAACCCTGGTGAGGAAATGGGGTGGTGACACCAGAATTCCAGTATTTCGAGTTTTCCGTTTTTCACAGTTGATGTTATCTGTGTAAAATATTCCTTAGCTGGTTTTTACAAAACCCTGGGAAGGAAATGGGGTGGTGACACCAGTATTCTTAATCCGTCACCACACGGAGGGCTGTCAGGACTGTCTCGTTTTTGAGTTTTCCGTCTTTCACCTTTCACAGAAGATGTTATCTGTGTGCAATATTCCTTAGCTAACTTTTACAGCATCCTTGGGAGAAATGGGGTGGTGACACTTGTAATCTCAATGCGTCACCACACGGAGGAACAGTGATTCATAACATTATTATTAAGGAAAATATCTCTTAACCAAGTAATTTTAAAGTTCACTATTGTACCTATATCATAACAGTCGCTTACGATCTTTCGTTTTAAGAAGTATAATTTCTAAAGAAACGATAAAGCAAGGCAAAACAGTTTCTTAACTCATATACATTGAAAGAAACGAACATTGAAAAAAATTTAACATTGAAAAAAACTGAACATTGAATTCAATGTTTAACTCTTAAACATTAAAAGAAACGACCATTGAAAAAAATTAAACATTGAAAAAAACTGAACATTGAAATCAATGTTTAACTCATAAACATTGAAAAAAACGAACATTGAAAAAAACTGAACATTGAATTCAATGACATCATTAAATTCAACTAGTTGATTCCGAAACGGTTAACCATTGAAACGTTGACGAGAGGTCAACTAGTTGATCAACTAGTTCGTTAATTCAATGCTCATCGCTAGTTCATATCATAGATCATTAGTACCATTACAGACGTCGGTTAATCAGTCCATAGATAACAACATTCAGACGCACCAAATAAATTAATAGCGAGTATTAAAATTGGATATCTAATTTATTTCTTTCTTGACTTTCAGATGGGAATTTCAGTTACTAATGTTGCATGTAAGCATAAATGTCAAAAATGGTATTGTGGAGGTTTGTAGAGAGGTAGTGAGGTGAAGGTGCGTGTTATAATATAACTCCACATGATAGTTCGTAAGACGTTTATTCTTGACCAAGACCAAACTATGACTAACTTATTACTAGAGGTGATCGTTATATTAGATAGCTGATAAAATAATCTAATATTTATTAATAATCATTCAACCTATTATTTATTACAACTGGCAAGCGTTATTTATGTTGTGATTTATTTTTTATTTTTATTAGTTAAGACCCATTCATTATACACACAACACATCACATGCACTATTCGAAACGAAACGGAACGTCCCATTCAAAGTCGATTGCACTTGGCAGTATAATATTTTTGTCACCTACCAAATTATACTCTAAGGTGACCGCATAAGAACTATTTCCGTTAAATAACAAAATAATATATTAGTTTGCCTAATATATTTATTAAATATATTATGCAAACTAATATATTTTGTTCGGCTAGAAGTCGATTGCACTTGGCAGTATAATATTTTTGTCACCTACCAAATTATACTCTAAGGTGACCGCATAAGAACTATTTCCGTTAAATAACAAAATAATATATTAGTTTGCCTAATATATTTATTAAATATATTATGCAGTCACCTACCAAATTATACTCTAAGGTGACCGCATAAGAACTATTTCCGTTAAATAACAAAATAATATAACGATCTTAACTCTTATCTCTATAACGATAATCAAAACGGGTCGTTGTACGAAGCGAACTAATATATTATATAATACGAGTATATTATAGCGTATAAAATAATAGGCGTTTTAAAAATAGCGTATCGTTATAACGCGTTTGCAATATATAGCCGTTGCGAACACTCCTACTTATTACTAATCTTACGTTCTACAAGAAAAGTAGCGATCCCGTTTTATTTAAAGGACGCGCTACTTGAGGTTGTCGAACACATGTCCTTAGCAGCAATAATTTTGTAACTAATATTGATAAAAGTGTGAGAACGAAATGTTAGACAAAAACTAAAAGTTAAAATTGGTCCTTAAGTGGCTATGCAAAAACTAGGGTAATAATGTTACAAATTTATTGCAGCTCTTAAGATACTGGAGTGTGGCTACAGTATATTAAATAATAAATAAATAAATAAATATTCATGGACATTTCACACAACGTCCTCTGGTCCCAAGCTAAACTTATATGCTTGTGTTATGGGTACCAGAATACGGATATACTACATAAACTACTTTTTTTTTTTGTAAATACATACATACATATAATACATAGAAAACACCCAGACGCAGTACAAACATTTGTATGACATTTATGGATATCACACAAATGATTGTCCTGACCGGGAATCGAACCCGAGACCTCGTGATCGGCAGTCCATTACATAAACCACTCCACCACGAAGTCCGTCGAAATATTATCCGTGTGATGACGGATTAAGAATACAATTGTACACCCACCACCCCTTTTCCATCCTAGGGTAAAGCATTCTCTGTTAGAGATGGAAACTTCGAAAATAAACCCTACACACGCCAATACGCCTCGTCAGCGCGGCATACCGCATAGTAGACCATAAAGCCCATCCAAAATGGAGGAGGCCCGTGTCCAAGAGTGGGACGTTAATAGGCTAGTGAGAGAGAGAAGCATAAATACGAGCAAATAACTACATATTATACACACTGTTTTCGTAGTGCTAGCCGCGCTAGGCTTAAGAGAGCAAAGCTGCAGAGGTATAAGACAAGAGTTATGGGCATGGGCCAAATATAGAGCCCTGTAGGACACCCTAAAATATATTCTTTACAGAATTTTCTTTGTTTTCCTACACTTTTGTGTAAAAAAATACATATGGAAAGTATCATAACAATTTTTACTACAAAATTTTTAGGGTTCTGTACCAAAAGGTAAAACGGGAATATTATTACAGAGACTGCAGTCTGTCTGTCTTTCACCAGGCTGTATCTTAAGACTGGTGATAGCATATTTATCATGTACATCTGTTGATATTTTTAAGGAGGCTCTCACGTTACGTGGCTCTCACACAACAAACGTTTTCGGTAGGTATAACTTGGTGATACGCTTGTCTAAGCGTATCATAGGAGCGCAAGTGCGCGAATAATATGCCAAGATAATATCTGAATCTTATGCAAGAGTCACAGGATAAAGTATAGTACCTTCATAAAAGCAGTCAGAATTCTGTTTTAAATTGACTTTACTTATGTATTACAATATTTTGATTCATATGTAGTTACACATTCTTTTGTTATATCTGATTCATATAAATATTTGGACAAGTTATCTCACAAAACATACTTAAGTATGGTAACTAACTATTACTGTAATTGTTAAATAGGTACAATATTTTCTTACAAAGTTTAACGCTTATCGTTTACACACATAGCTATTGTATTAATTTCTCAATAAAAATGAACTTGGTGTAGGTGTAGTTCATTATATTAGTTGAGTACGAGCAGTTATTATAACAGTCTACTTCGAAATGGCTCGACTTATACTTGCTTTCATCGCGGCATCATTTGTATTGATACCGCCCCTAGTCGCTTCTGATGAGTTGCAAAGAATATTATTTAAGGGCCTACATCAATATTATCGTATATCATCGCCGACACGTACATATTAACACAGCCAGTAGGCACAGAAAATGAAGAATTAGGGATACTTTTCCTATTTACTCAAAATCTACTAACTATATTTTAATTCTGATTTACGTGTTTCTATATATAATAGTTAGGTACTTATGTTTTTAAAGTTATTTCATTAGTTAATACTCGATAATAGACCGACAAATGAAAAAAATAAAAATTTTGAGAGGTTGTTTCGCCAAGATTTTCTATCGAGAAAACTTTTTTCAATCGTGTTTCTGAGTTGATGCGATCCTAGATCATATATTGAAAAAACATATACTTAAAAATTAGAGCTCTAGCCATTCAATCTAAAGAAACAATGAAAACTTCGTACATAGAAAAATGCACGAAGCTATTTTGGTATCGTCTTAATGGCAATTATGAGTTTATAGATCTAACTCACACATTCAACAATAATACTGTTTATATGCCAGGCTTCCAAAGATTTCAGTTTACTAAGAAGACGGAACAATTTACGGGTGACGATTTATCTTGGTAATTATTTACGTAATACAGTTTAAGGGCCTACATCAATATTATCGTCGACATGTACATATTAACACAGCTAGTAGGTATAGAAAATGAAGAATTAGGGATATTTTTTTTGTTTACTCAAAATCTACTAAATATATTTTAATTCTGATTTACGTGTTTCAATATACTCGTATAATAGTTACTTATGTTTTTAAAGTTATTTCATTAGTTAATACGCGATAATAGACCGACAAATGAAAAAAATTAAAAATGAGAGAGGTTGTTTCGCTAAGTTTTTCTATCGAGAAAACTTTTTTCAATCGCGTTTCTGAGTTTATGAGATCCTAGATCATATATTGAAAAAACATATACTTAAAAATTAGAGCTCTAGCCATTCAATCTAAAGAAACAATGAAAACTTCGTACGTAGAAAAATGCACGAAGCTATTTTGGTATCCTCTTAAGGTTATATTGATAATCTATCCTAATATTATAAACCTGATGAGTTTTTTTGTTTGTTTGAACGCGCTTATTTTAGGAACTGCAGGTCCAATTTGAAAAAACCTGTCAGTGTTAGATAGCACATTTATCGAGGAAGGCAGGCTATATAAAATCACGCGGCAATTAATATAAGCGAAGCATCAATGAAAATGGAAAAACGGGAAATAAATTCTAAATTTCACACGTACGAAGTTGCGGGCAATAGCCAGTATATTTATATAGCGGAATTCAAAAGCAAGAAGAATTCGGGTCCAATTGGTCCAGCTGTCCGAATCCGGAATCTTTGTATAGCTTATTAGGAGACGCTGGATGCTGGCGCTAGTAAAATAGTTACCTTATAAGTTTTATCACAGCTTCAGCGATACAAGGTTTTTAACATAAAACGATTTTTCATCAATATCTGATTTAGCTTTGTTCCGTAGGTATGCCGCAAAGGAATTCGCCACAGCAGAGCATGGAGGAACTCACATCGATGCACCTTATCACTTTTATCAGACTGGCAAATATGTTGGTGATCTGCCTCTGGAAAAGCTGATTGTTCCCTGTATGTATAATCTTATCCAAAGTACATAATACATATTTTATTATAGGTATATATCTAAATATCTATAAATCTAAATAAATAACTTAACGACCCATAATAAAATTAATTGAGCGTGTACTTGGTTACTATAAATGATGAACTCAAATGACACCACTCGATTACATACAATGACGTAAGATATAACGAGACTACAAAGCCGATAAGTATTTTTAAAAGAATAACTATTACGATAACATGTATAGAGAAACATGGAGTTAGTCAGCCTATACAAAAATTAAGATGTATACAGACCTATACCTACCCAGTAAATATATCTAACGATATCTGACAATGCTTGCTTCATGCGTACTATCTTTATCTGCCGAATTTACTGGCTCGTTACACTTGAAACTACGGCGGCAAAATGTCTTCGCAACCCACAACTCTGCCACTGTTGAGAACAGACAGGCTTCCTCAATAACAGTCTACAAAACCATGCAGGCGTGCCTCTATCGTGGTATATCTTAATACTTTAACAAAGTATATATTATATAGCTACACAAATATGGAAGCGAATAAAAATAGAAGCGAAAAAAAAATTTGGAATGTTGGGTGTGGCAGAAGAAGCACGAAAGTAGAATAAATGCTGTAGAGATGCGCTCTTTGAAAAGTATGTGTGTTTAGAGTGTATGTGTCGTGGTTGGTTAGAGGATAAAATGAAATACGTCCGGACTTGAATGGTGATTATTTGCGACTCAACATATTTGATATAGTAATAGCTTATATAGGTGACGAGAACAATTGTTTCTGTATATTCCTAAAACTGCTGACACACATTCGTAGACCTGTTGACATACGTCTACTTGCAAACAATGAAATCAGTAGGTAGGTATATTACAAAGTATAGTACAAAGAATACTAATATAATAGATTATGAAATGAAGTTAAAAGAGAACGTTGCGGTCTGAAAGTGGATGTAGTGACTAAGGTGGAGAAAAGTATGCTTAGGTGGTTTGGTCAAGTGGAGAGGATGGATGAGAGAAGATTAACGAAAGGCATATATGTATATACAAGGCGGAGGTAAGTGATAATGCTGGGAGAGGACGCCCGAGGAAAATATACTCCGATGTCATCGCCATCGCCCGGATAATCCAAAGTGGAAAGTGCGTAGCACTTACAACCGTCGGGCATGCATGACCAGATGTATGAGTCTGGATGAAGCCAAGGAAGTATGGTTGGATCGTAGTAGATGGCGCTCTATAGTTTCTGCCTACCCCCATGGGAAAAAGGCGTGATGTTATGATGATGATGACTATATCAAATCAATCAAAGAGAAGATTATAAACACTCTCCGACTTTATTAAAGTTTAGTTTCTAGATTTCCGTCTCTCTCAGAAATGTTATCACTTATCTGCTTAGATTTTCCCATAGCCTCTTTTAGCACATAAAACTTTTTTTTTGCAGTAATAATGGTTGATGTCAGTTCCAAGGTTAATGGCAATCCAGATTACATGCTTTATAAAAAGATTTCGATACAACCACAATAACGTGTGAAAACTCTTGCTTTATTATGTTTAGATTTGGATGAAGTCAATATTTTAATGACACACAGAAATATTTGGGCTCATATAGCAAGCAGTTTAAGTTTCCAGGTAAATATATATATATATATCTCTCCTTGCCGATTTCGGCAACAGTGACTGTTACTGGATTAATTGGATTACGCTGCGGGACTAAGCTGTTCTGCCCGCTGATGTGCCCTAAGATGGCTACAGTAACCAAGCTTATTCCTAAACCTACGCGCACACAGTGCACACGTCAATATACCGTCCGAGTAGTTGTATTGTATATCTGCAGGTAATCTCGCTTTCAGGGCATCACGCTTGATGTTAAGGTCTGTCTTCCGTTGATCTTCAAATTTTTTCATGCTCGCGTGTATTAGATGTCTCCACTTTGGGCGGTTTTGTGCCAGGACTTCCCATTTCGATGGGTCGATTCCGCAACTTTTCATGTGCCTCTTCTGGACATCTTTGAAGCGAAGAAGTTGACCACCACGCTTACGTGTGCCGTTATACAATTCACTATAGAATACTTGTTTAGCCAGTCTAAGCTCTGACATACGTGAGACATGTCCACACCACCGCAACTGACCTTGGATTAGATATGCCTCAACGCCGCAGACTTTGGCACGATCCAGAACTTCAGTATTTCTTATACGATCTGTCCATTTGATGTTTAAAATATTGCGGAGGCATTTCAAGTGAAATTGATCTAGCGTTCGAATGTGTCTACGATAAAGCACCCATGTTTCCGATGAATATAATAAGTTTGGGAGCACTATTGCTCTGTAGACAGCGATTTTGGTCGAAAGCTTTACATCGTGAGAACGAAAGATTTTGGAGGACAGTTTTCCGAAAGCCGCAGACGCAGCTCCCAATCTATTATTTATTTCGGCGTCAAGGTCGCACTTGGTTGTCACTGTGCTACCTAAGTACTTGAACTTGTGTGTCTGCTTCAGAGTTTTGCCGTCAAGCTCGACATTCATAGATTGGGGTATTTCAGTCTCCATAGCCATCACTTCAGTTTTTGTTAGATTAACTTTCAACCCAAAACGCTGGCAGGTATCACCGAACGCAGTGATCAGGCGTTGCAGTCCAGGCAGCGTGTCCGTCATAAAGCAAATGTCATCAGCATACATAATCTCCGTTACCAGGGCACGGGAGACCTTGCTACTGGCCTTAAGTCTGGCCAGATTAAATACACTGCCATCGGTGCGAAAGCGTATGAGAACTCCCTCCGAAAGCTGCTTAAGCGTTTCCTTGACCGCCACCGAAAAATATAGCGCAAACAACGTAGGAGCAAGAACGCAGCCCTGCTTGACTCCACAGCGGACGGGAAAATACTGGGACTGATCACCATTCGCCGTGACACAGCAGGTCATACCATCATGAAAAAGTCGTATTATGCGCACAAACTTTTCAGAGCAACCTAGTTTTAATAATATCAGCCAAAGGGCCTCTCTAGGCACGCTGTCAAAGGCCTTTTCTAAGTCCACAAAGCAGAGATATAGGTTTTGGCCTTGTTCTCTACTTTTTTCTTGCAGCTGTCGAAGTGTAAAGATAGCTTCACAGGTTCCTCTTTTCGGTCGAAAACCGAATTGAGACTCTGGCAGCACTTTTTCTGATAACGACAGCAATCTATTTAGGATAACTCGGGCAAACACCTTCCCCGGCACCGAAAGCAGTGAGACTCCTCTGTATGAGTTGCAGTCGGAACGATCACCTTTACCCTTAAACAATGGACATATCTGGGAAACTTTGAAACATTCAGGCACCACCTCGTCCTGCCACATCTGCACAAAAAGGTCCTTCATGATGGTGTGCAGATTCTCGCCACCGTATTTCAGGAGTTCCCCGGCAATATTGTCAATACCAACTGCCCTATTATTATGTTGTCCATTTATAGCGTTAACTACCTCCTGTAACGTTGGTGATTCGTCCAGGGTGGCTACTACGCCTGAGTCAGGAATAGACTTTATATAGTGTAGATCAGCTGATCGATCTACATTTAGCAAGCTGTTAAAGTGATCGGCCCAACGCCCAATTACTTCTTCCAGGTAAATAACCTATACATAAATACCTAAGGACATTCGACACATAAGTAGATAGAAATTATAACATAACAGTTACTGAGTTAGGTACATTATGTAAATGATGTTTATAAAGAAGAAAGAAAACTTGCTTGACCATCGATTGGCTTGTGACGGTCGCAACGCCCTTGATATCAAATATGTATATTTTAGAGGACACTTTGGAGGACACTTATTTGTATTATCTACCTAATGTTTGTATTGTTGTTGAATATATTATTGTGCAATATTTTCGTCATTAAACCGATCATCGAATATACATAAACACAAAGGGTTGTTACCAATGATGGTTACAAAACAATTAATCAATCATGGAATAAGCCATTAGAAAGTGATTTAAGGATTTTACTGACTAGACAGTAGACTTCGGGAAGGAGTCAGAGAGTCTCGGAAAGAAAAAAAACATAAATTCAAAAAACAAAATAAGAGTTTTAAATTTTGTACCTATTGTGTATTCTCTAACTGTTTAACAAGTTTGTTTGAAAGTACCTACTTATATTTTTATTTTTAGGAATAGCTATGGAGGTTGCCGATTGGATTGTTAGTTCTAGTAAAAATATTGTCGGTATTGGACTAGACACTGCATCTGTTGACGGTGGTGCTGGTAAAGATTTTCAAGTACATAAGATACTGGCTAAAGCTGGAATATACAACGCCGAAAATGTTAGGTAATATTTACAGATCTATGAATGGTAAGAAAGAATAATTACACATTACATTAACCAATATAGTTTCCCTCTTCATCCTTCCCAGCCCTTTTACCGTCTCACTGTTAGGCACTGGACTCCTCTACTTTGGGAGGGCTTGGGATCTTTGTTTGTTTTGTTACGAGTTTTCCGTTTCGCACAGACGTTGTTTATTACTTCTATTAGTGAGTGAATTCCTTTGCTGGCTCTTACAACATCCTGGAGAGTCTGGAGAGGAAATGGTTTGGTGTCATTTGTTACTTAAACGAACATAACGAAACTTAGGTAAGTAATTAATTTTATATAAATTTATTTTCAGAAAAAGAATGTACGGCTGTAGTGCTACCAATGAAAATAGATGGGGGCACTGGTGCACCGTTACGAGTTGTGGCCATTTGTCCAAAAATCACGGGATAACTAGCAACTAAAATATATGTACCTACTGGCTATTACGTAATTTCTTTTGTATCAAATCATTTTTACGTAAATCTTCGACTGACAACTGTTATGTATTATTAAATTATAATTATCTAACTCAAGGAAACATTTTTTATTACTTTTAAAGACCTATATGCATTTTTGTACGGTCTAGCCAATGCCCGCAACTTCATCCACGTTTAAAATGACTGCTCTCGCACTGGCCTTTAGCGTGATGATATTTAATCTGTGTGTATAATGTATATCTTTAAGTTATTCAACTGTAAAATTTCATAAAAAAATGCTTACATCTATTTTATGAAAATTATAATCGTCAAAGTATGTAGATAAGTTTGTTTGCTGCTCTTTCAACTATAAACTGCTTATAATATATTAAGTAATTTTTATTTACAAAGTCGTTTTTTGTTTGAGCTTAAGTCATCAGAACTACGCATTTTGATGCGGTTGGATGGGGTGGTTTTCTTTGTATAATTAATAAGTTAATTACTTAAGGTTATTTTTCTAAACTACAGGCGTAAGAGTTAGTTACATAATAATCCCATATCTGACAGCAGTGACAGCCCTATGTGAACGCCAGATAAGTCTCTAGTGACCTATTATTATCGAAGATAGGGCAATTCTATCGCGCCGAAAACTTTACGTAACTAAACTAAAATGAAAACAACTACATTGTTTTTTGATTGTTTCTTTCGTTAAACACATTTATTGAATTAATATCGTTAGGTAGTACATAGTTTTTATAAAAATATAGTTTAGATAACATTTCTGAATTGTGGTACTGATATATCTTTAATTCAGTTTAGTTTTGCACGTAGAATTGGTACGAAAAGCCTTCGGTGGTTCTGTTAACTGCTGTATATATATATACATATAGATCGTCATTCTTCTGACTGTGGCAGCGTTGTGTGATTGTGTGAAATGGCCACTGTAACAGTTACTTATATCGTAGCATCGTTTTTATTAACGGTGGTATCAGTCACCGCCGATAGTTTACAGGAAGTGTTATTTAATGGCAACTATGAATTCATAGATCTAACTCATACGTTTAATAATGATACTGTATACTGGCCGGGAGGTAAAAAGTTTAAATTTACTGAGAAGCGTGTGGTTTACAATAGCGATAACACTTTTTTGTAAGTATTAAGTTATTTATTCAGTATGCGACAGTTATTTGTTTATTTTCATTGCAATAAACGTATAATTATCCTTGTGAGGATGAGAGTTAGATCATGGGCGAAGGTAAGACTTCCCAATTCTTTGTTTTATTCGTGTTCTGTGACAAAAAAGGACTAAACTTGTCGGAAATAATTTTAAAAACATAACATAATACAAGTATTTGGCACAGTTTTTCGCATTTCGAGGGTTTTTGTACGTCTTACCCCTCCCCCTGGCTACTCCCTTAATGGGTAGAACTACGAGAAAGACACTCTAATACCATCAGTGATGACGACGTCTTTGCCTATCCCCATGTGAAAGGCGTGATGGACGATATGCGGGTAAACATTATGTTACTATATTTTTTTAATATGACGCTTAAAACCACCTTAAAAGTAATTATACATAAATATGTGTCGTTTGTTTAAACATAGGACAGCAACAAATGATATTGAGGCTGCAGAGCATGGAGGGACGCATCTCGACGCACCATATCATTTCTATTCGTCTGGTATATATGTGGACGATCTACCTTTGGAACGTTTAATTGTGCCAAGTAATTTCCGATATTTTAATAGTCTACTAATTTCTATCTCAATATGCCCAAATGATTCGGCCCCCATTTTCTGTCCACCTCATAGGATTAAAGACATTTAGCGCCGAAGAGGGTGCCTTTTCAAAAAATGTAATTTAACTCAAAATGTAGATTTGTACCTAAAGATAACTAATGGACTTAAACATTTAATTAAACAATCTTCATACAGTTTCTTAAGTCTTCCACAAAAATTCTAGCATCGACAACGGCTCTAAAAACACCCGGGGATGTACGAGGTTTCATTTATAAATATTTCAGTTACGTAACAACAATCTGATTGTTATTTTTCTTTACAGTGGTAATAGTTGACATCAGTTCCAAAGTTAATGGCAATTCAGATTATGTTTTGTTTAAAAAAGACATGGATTACATCATGAATGTTGATTTTGAAAAGCCTACCCTCATTGTATTTAAATTCGGATGGAGTCAATATTTCAATGACGAGAACAAGTATTTAGGTGCAAATGGCACGAAGTTAAGATTCCCAGGTAACTATAATTAATTTGGTAGGTCTTTATTTTTTTATTACTATTTCACAGGTCCCGATTGTCCTCCTAAAATAATGTTAGGGTTACATATTATGAATACAAAACTTATCGAACTATATAAACATTAATACCCGGAGACTGTCCATATTATAAAGTCTGTGCTTATACCAATGATCGGATATACCTCAATGGCTTATAGCTTCCCTTTCTTTTCGTTTGTTTGAATATCGGAATTGGCTCTAATAATTTTCAGAGGTTTTAAAGGCGACTAATCGATCTACACAGGTTTCATTTCCAACCGAGTACACCTTGGTTTTTCCGGGTCTGTGACAATTTAAGCACTTGATTAAAAGCTATTTTCCAGGTTTAAGTGCTGAAGTGGCAGAATGGATAGTATCACATAAGCACATAGTTGGTGTTGGAGTGGATGGCGCGTCTGTTGACCCCGGAGCTACTGTTGAATATCCAGTTCATAGAATATTAGCTAAAGCTGGATTGTACAACGTTGAGAACGTTAATTTATATAAACCTATCAGTGGTAAGTAATTTCTAAACACAATTTTGTTTGCACTTACTTTGTTCTGGTAACTGAATTATAAAAATTGGTCAAGTGCGAGTCGGACTCGCGCACGAAGGGTTCCGTACCATTATCTATGCAACATAAGGCACGTTATTAATAAATGATCAAACAACACACACAATACTTAATTAATCACGTTTGTTGTATGAGAGCAAGAAACGGTAAAAAAATCATGTTTGTTGTATGGGAGCCCCCCTTAAATATTTATTTTATTTTTAGTATTTGTTGTTATAGCGGCAATAGAAATACATCATCTGTGAAAATTTCAACTCTCTAGCTATCACTGTTCTTGAGATACAGCCTGGTGACAGACGGACGGACGGACGGACAGCGAAGTCTCAGTAATAGGGTCCCGTTTTTACCCTTTGGGTACGGAACCCTAAAAAGTTGGTGTCGTATGACATTAGAGATTAAGTAGATTGCGTAACTGCATCACAAAACAAGATTTTTATTTAATTTAGATGAACAATATTAGCGTCGACAAATGTTTATCCAATTTTTTTATCCCAATAAACTTCATATATGTAACAAGCATCAGCGTCAGATTTATTGTGTGCAAATCCGCGGCTTATTATGTATTGTAATCCTAACATGAATCGTAGCAGATGGCACTCTATATTCTCTGCCTACCCCCATGACAAAAAGGCGTGATGTTAAGATGATGATTAGGCTTTTGTTAGGATAAAATGTTTAGTAGTTTATTCGACAAATAATCTTGGCGAAATATTTCATTCTGTGTAGATAACTTCGCCGAGTTTTTATAATTTAATTGTTACTTTTGTTTTCAGAGAACAAGTGTACCGCGGTAGTGTTACCAATGAAAATAGGAATGGGCACAGGCGCTCCTCTGAGACTTGTAGCTATTTGCCCAAAAGAATCCAAATAATCAGTTATTTGCCTCAAATATATATTATGCCATTATTGATTTATTTAATAACTAGCTGTTGCCCGCGACCTCGTCTGCGTGAAATTTAGAAATCAAACCTTAACAAATAGATGGCATTGTACAGTTCTTTTTAAATCGCATGGTTTGGTTACACACATTAACACTTAAGCTCGTCAAAATTTATTGTTATTTATCCGCTTTTCGCATTTATAAATTAGTAAGGATAAGGATAAGGATGAGAATTATTTTATTGTTGTACGAAATATGAAATAAAACTAATAATTATTACTTTTAAAACATTTTTATTTTTATAATCAGTTTCGACAAACTTAAATGGTTATAACTTCTATGAAAACTAATCTCGTAATTTAGACAAGTTCTCTCAACATTATAGTAAGTTTACAGTATATCGAAATTTTACAGCGCTTAAATATCACCCCCATTTATAATAAAGCACTGTAGCGTTGCAATATTCACTTATTATTTACGCGTTTAATTCTTGGCAATATTCTGTTTGAGTCCTTATTTGGACAACTTACAACTACCCGTAAAACTATTGAGAAAACTATCCACGTAAAACTACCGCCCTGCAGCATATCACAACTTAATAAATGGTGGGGTTAAACTGCCAACGTGTAAATTTATCGTAAAACTAAAAAGAATGATATTAAAAAAATATAGACTACCTTAGTTAAGACTACGGAATACATAAAAAGAAAATTTATGAAACTTAAAACTAATAATAGTACACATTTAAACAAATTTAATCATTTTCGAAAAATATTTTGTACTAGCTAGGAGAGTCTTTCTGACATGGCTTAAAAAGGAATTACAGTTTAATAATATAAAGAAACACATTTGTCATGACTTGAGCTTTTCGAATAAAAAACGAAAAATCATTCACTCTTAAGAAGAAGTATCTTATCTTCAATTAGCTTATTATAAACCAGCTCATTCTTATCATTTCGTAGTTCTACCAATGGGTAATCATTTTCGAAACTTAATATCTTTGCCTGGTAAGGTCCTTTATCCAGCAAAATATTTGCGTATTCTTTAAGTACATCAGATGTATCCAAATCTGGATTTACATGAACACCAAATAATTGAACCGATATTGTGGCAGGAGGTAACTTTGTCCATTCCTCTAATATTTCTCTTATATCAGCAAGAGATATTACTTCAACATTACCATAATCGATATATCTTACTTTTACCTGATTTTTCGCTTCACTAAACTGTAATATAGATGCTCGGTACCATCTACCGTCCTCAGGAAAGATGGCTACACAAGCTTTATTTTCGAATATACCATCCAGTGGTGGTAAACTTTGACTTTCAGCTTGTAATTCTTCAAACATACTTTCATATACATTAGTTGTCTCATCATCTGATATAATATTTAATTCTAATGTATTAACATTGTTTATAATAGTAATGTTACATACAAATTCTTCATCACCGTTTTTTGGGTATGTAATATAATTGCCCTCAATTGATGAGTTTTCATCTATCAATTTGTTCCAATCAACTCCTTTCATAGAATCAACATCTATAGAATCATCAGATGGAGTCATTGGTTCCGCAGTATCAGACTCCTCAGCGAGCATATAATCAGGTCCAGAATCCAATACCACTGTACTTGTTTCTTCTTTATATGTAGTTACGTCCTTAGTTGGAGCAAACTTTTTAACTAAAGCTTTTGATCCATCTGTGAATTCAGCCATTTCAAAATCTACCAGATGTTCATTGATCCATAACTTATTATATTTTAGTTCTATAGGTATGATTCCGTTTTGTGGTTCTCCTGTTACTTGAATATAACATTGCTTTTCAACAATAGATTTGTGAATATAATCTAAAGAGGTACGATCCCATTGTTTACCAATAGGCCGGATTCTATTCAAGATGCATCGATGAGCTTGTATAGGTATTTGGTGTAAAGGAACACTTTTTCTTAGGTTTGCAAAATCACAAGACTCCTCATTACCGTAATCGACGTAATGTATTAAACAAGATGAATTTTCTGTATTAACTTCAGTAACTCTACCTCTGTAATATTTATTGTCTAAGAAATATAGAGCTACACAAGGTTCGCCTACGGACCATTTCATAAATTTAGCTTTTGGATCAGGCACCTTGAAACGTACGTCAAGTGCTTTACGGATGAGATCCAAAGTATCTTGTTGTTTAATATCATGTAGATAGATTATTCCGTCATTATCTATGTATCTGAAATATAAAAAATGTGTGTGTTCTTGTTATACGCACGTAAAAAATTATAACTTTGTTCGTTCTTGGCGTTGAAGTTTGTAACCAACTGTTTATAATGTCGGATTATTTGTAAAGGTGAGCATGCACATTGTAAGAATAAAAAAAAACTCTCGTAATTTTTCCTTAACACAAAAAAAGAAAAGTATATAATATAAAATAATATTTAACAAGGCGAGTCGGCGTCTATAAATATTGACAATGTTACATAAGAAGCGGTCCAATCTCGCAGTAAAAATGTTTAAATGTGAATTCTGTTTACCAATTTATTAATCATATTGGATAGAAAATAGAGATTTTATAGATTCAAACTCCTTAGCGATTATAAAAGTAATACTTACGTTGGTACTCCTGTAAATTCTTTGCACGTGATTGGCTCTGGTGTCAGCCAATCAGAGATATACATAACATTGGACACATCTTCTTCCGATTTCATATCTTCACCATCTTGGCATGGTGTAGGTGATTCACTGATACTATCTTTGTCAGGCTTCTTAGTAACCGGTATCAGAGGTACTGGCTCTAATTGTAACCATTCATTGACTGAGCCTGTTATGTTGAGAAATGATAACATATTCTCTTCTTTGTTATCATCAGGGTTTTCTGTGGTAACCTGTAAGGATAGCGTCATTAAAAAGCTAGGATTAGGCTAAATGAACCTGCAATTGGCTAATAAGATGGCGCGTCAAGATCTCCGAAAGTTGCTAGATGCAAGCGGAACAGGGTCGCTCCGCGTTTTATAGGTGAAGTCTATGTCTGGCAGTCGGCGGAGTATTCACAATGGATGGGTGGAATGTGACATTATGACAATATACAGGGTATTTTTTCTAAGGGTACCCAAATTTTCACAGGAGGTACAGACTCGGTAGTATAATCGATTTTTGAAATAAAAACAATATGTTTTTTTTTCAAAACTTTCAGCAATTTTTTCCCTAAAACACAGAACTTGTTGACAATGTGTCTGAAATTCATTCATAATTTTATAAATTTCACTGCGCACGCACACATACCTACATACGACCGACATAGGTACCGATTCTAAATGCACAACTAAACTTAACCTAACTAAAAATGAAAATTGATATTGTCAATAACACAATTCGGCAATGTTATCAGACCTTTTTATTAGAAAGTCTGTATTTTGTAGACTAACAATTTTAATTAATAAAAATATGCACTACGAATAAGCCAATTAATCAAAATACGCTACAGTTGTTTTCATTTTTTAGTTAAAGTAAGTTTAGTTGTGCAAGTGGAATCGGCGTCCTAGCTGTAAAAGGGGAATCCCTTCTTCCCGCCCCACCGCCCGCAGCGCTCGCGTCTGCCGTCATCAGTGGCTATTCGGCCGTGACCTTGTCACTACTGTTTACGCATTTTTGGATTTGCTTATCTCTAACGATGGCGGCACAAATAACTTACTCGGACCGGGAGTATTACGAGATGATACGTTGCTACATTTTAAGTGGTGAAAGTTTACGTGGTGCACAGAGACTTTATGAAAGCGATTCTTTGCTGCGATTGCAAAGACAGGGTATTAAGTAAAAAGTAGTTAATTAAGTGAAAAGTACGCAGACACAGCTGATAATGTTAAAAAACAGTTTAAGAAGGCGTGCGCAGCTTTGTATTGAGAGAAATGGACTCCACTTTGAACATTTATTAAAATATCAGTGATAGTGTTTTTATGGGATTTTACGCAAAGTTTAACAGGGTAAGTTTAATTACTGTAAATAGTTTATTCCACTTTTTAAATACCCCATAATAAATACAAACATTAGTGGCGGTGACGTGGTGTTAAAATATTAAAATGGTATTTTAGTATGTAATCGTTTATTATGACGGCCCTAAGCCCGTTAAAAGTATGAAGTAAAATTGGAATCGCAACTTATTTGCCATGTTACATGTATTGGTAATAAAAATTAGTCCCAATAAAAATAGATAATTATCGTTATCATACGCAGCGGTATACACGAACATTTTCTACTCGAATACGAACATAGACAAGCGTGAGTGCGTCAGTGAGTTATGAATGATTGCGCGTACTACGAAAAGGTTGCCCATAAATCACGCATTTTTTTAAATATTTTCAAATGAAAGTTATTAAGTAAATAAGAGTGTTTTTAAATATTTGATATTTTTTATATAACACTATTTATATCTAGTATTTCACAAAAAAGTTTGGGTACCCTTAGAAAAAATACCCTGTATATAGCATTGTAAAAAATAAAGACAAATTAATTAGTAAGAAAGTAAGATGCGAAACAAAATTCCCAAGTACATATTCTGAATAAGATCTTTGCAACTACATAAGTCGTCGTTCTACTTAATTAGACAGACCAGGTGTGGCCAACTTTTGTGCGCACATAAGATCGACTTTTTATTTTAAAATTGAGTCGCAATCGACCTATTTCTTAGGTAAGGACGTTTATGCAATGTGCCTTTATGCGGTATAAAGGCACATTGCATAAACCTCCCTATCCTTCTGGCACACTTGAAAATAGTAGAAAACTACTAAAAGTGGTCACGCTGAACGTCTCCCTACTCGAAGAATGAGCTGCGTACATGTTCATTCCTGTATCAAGTACTAGAAACATTTGACATTGAATGCGTTTCCTCATAGAACTTGCGAGTGATCGACCAAAATTGGTCGCGCGATCAACTTGTTGGCCACTCCTGAGATAGACCAACATAGATAGATGGATTAGATATACAAAAGCAACTTACGATTTGCGATTTGTCCGGTATACCTAAGCCTTGCTCAATAATTTTATTATTCAAACACCGCCATTCTGATTTATTAGGTTCTAAAGCATCTCCTTGTATTGTATGATACACCCAAATCTCTATAGGCATACTTTTATCTTTGAAATTGCCTTTTTTCGTAATAAATACTCTTTTGTAAGCATCTAGGAGCTCTTTAAGGAATTCCTTGGTAAGGGAAGGCCATTCTTCACCAACTGCAGGAACGATTCCATACAAATGGCACATAATAGCCGCATCACCGAAAGCGGCGAATTCAGAAGTTAAAACTTTCAAGTTAGATATCGGTACTGTTTCAATACAAGCAAAATCGCTGTAAAATACTTTTGCATTGTCATTTTCTAATTCCATAATGACGGCACGACGCCATGTTTGAGATTGGTTGCACACTGTACAACATCTATCTCCAACTTTCCAATCAGTTTTTGATTCCCTTTTATCTTTAGAATAATATTTCTGCATATTTTCAAATAATTCATTGAAAGTTTTCTGTTGATGGACCAATGATATGTAAATTAATGATGGCGATTGATAATGTAGTATTTTCGCTTCTAATCGAAGAGGTCCCTTATCTTTTGCTTGTAAATCAGATTCTGAACATTTATTTTCGTTAAGTTTCTTCAAAATAGTTATTTTATTATTTTTTGGTTTAGCTGGCTGTTGAGTAACGAGTGGAGATTTATTAGTTATAACTTGTTCTTCCACTGGATTTTTGTTGAACATGAAAACTCTGAAATAAATAGAGTCTGACATTAACATGATCAAAAAATATGACCATGAAAATGTAAAGAATAATAGCTTGTATTGTTTAGAGATACATATTATTATAAATGGTTGTAAACATTTTGAAGTTACTATGTAGAACCATACATAGAGGTTATTCCTTAACATTCGCAAAACTTTCGTAACATTAAACTTTAAAAAAAAATAACTTAATAAATCAAATTATGGTGGAAAAAGTGAAATCACGCAAGCGGGACTTGAACCCACGACCTCGGAATACCGTTCCGAAGCTCTTCCAACTGAGCTTATTGCGGTCTACTTGCAACATCTTGCAATCTTGCTTGCAATCTTAATCAAAACAACAATTTCATCATTACTGGTAATTTCTTTTTACCCAGTCCTGGATCTAATGAAAAATTAGATTGGCTGTTTAATAATGCTTCCGAGTGTTTAGTTGTTATGCCTGTTTATTTCCTTTCAGTTTTTAAGCAGTCATGTTATTATATTTTTTTTATTAAATATAGTGCATACTTAAAACTTACCCAATGCTAACAGCATATTTATGTTTAATCATTTCTTGATTGATGCAGATTACATTATCAGGATCATTTTTGTCATGTAGTATAACTCCAATTGAACTGCGGTTCTGATGAGTCCAATTGCGATTGTCCTCAACTTGTAATTGTAACAGATTTCCTTCAAATCTCTTTAGAAGGTCCACAGAGCCGGTATTCCACTTCTTGCTAAGTGGTGTGACACCAGCTAGGTGACATTCAGTTGCCTAAAATTGTATTTTTATATTTACTTATTATTATTTTTACCTATGTGAGCTTACATTTTGAAAACTATACAACGGATTTTGATGCAGTTTTTTAAATAGATAGAGTAGTGTGATTCTCATGTGGTCTTATTGGCATCAGCTCGGCATCGGAGAAATCGAGGAAAACCCTCAAATTTCAAAAGCACATGAAGTCGGTTGAACTTTTTTTTAAAAATACCCAATTATTAAGAATTTTAAGTTTTTAAATTCGCGGCCAATAGTCAAGAATAAAGAGTGACAGTATACTTACAATAGCCCTGATAGCTGTAAACTTAGGCAGTATATATCTTAGTTGTGTCCAATGCAGCGGTAGTTCCAGTCCGTTATCAGGCAGAGACACACGAACACGTCCTCGTCCGTGGAGCTCTGTGATCACACCGCGTGCCCACGACACGCGACATGCCTCAGATACGCTCTCTTCATTAGACCCGTATTTTGATACGTTCACCACGCACACCATACCTGGTTATAAATTGAGTACATAAATTATATCAAACAGCTTGAACTTGTGTGAAAAAAAAAAAAATTTGTTTAGTAAAATTTTTTTTTTTCACACAACGTCCTCTGGTCCCAAGCTAAGCTTATATGCTTGTGTTATGGGTACCAGAATACGGATAAAATACATATACTACTTTTCTTTTGTAAATACATACTTATAATACATAGTAAACACCCAGACGCAGGACAGACATTTGTATGAAAATTGTAAATATCACTCGGGGGACTCGAACCCGAGACCTCGTGAACGGCAGTCCGTTACCTGCACCACTAGACCACGAGGCCCTTCAAATCATTCATCAATACATAATAACTTGACTATACAAATGATTAAAACTAAAGGCTGCAAATGTCAGCAAATTACAAATTTCGGTATTTAACTAATTTAAGCCTGTAACAAATTGCAGCTTCGCGCCGAATATGACAGATAGCTTCTTCCCAAATTTACCGGGGAGAGGGCACGCACACGCAATGGGGGACCAAATGTTCCCCCCACTGCGCTGAGTCCCACATAATGGGGCCACCACTTGCCTGGTCATGTTCAGGTTCAGGGCACACATGATGGTCGATGGTTAGGGAGAGTATTTTATTGTAACTATTCTTCAAAGCATCAGAACTAATTTTGAACTTAAATTTTTTTAAATTATCTCCTTCAAACAAATGAGCTGCACATTGAATAAATAATCTTAAGATGTTAAACAAATTAGAAAAAATAAAGTAAATATGCCTGACACCCTAAGACAATACGCTAAGATAATATCACTTACCAACTTCTGGCAAGTAAACAGTTCCTGAATTCGAAGATACATTATATTCTTGTTCTAAATCTTCACAAATTTTTTCGTAAACTGCTTGCAGATGTTGCTAAAATATAATTTTACTATCAATTGAGTGTTTATTAACATTTATTTGGAAATTATTTGCGATGTACGGATTAAGGATAGTCAATGGACATACCAAAGTACTAAATATTAAGGCCCTGTGGGCAAGAGAAAAATGGGTTTACAGAAAATGGGCAGATGACATGGCTAACATAGCAGGTAAGGGCTGGATGTCTGTAGCCAAAAATATAAAAAATAAAGAAGATAACTGGAAGAGGCTTTTACCTAAGACTTTGTGTAGTGTCAAGACAAGAAAAGCACTTCAGAAAAATTTGTTTGTTGAAAATGAAACTTAATATTTTCTATTTAAAGAAAATGAAACTGTTTTATGTATATAAAGCTTATTTATTTTATTAAACACTAGTCGTTGCTCACGACTTACGACGGTAAAGATTCAGATATGGACAGCTTACTAACATCTTCTTCTCCAGCCCATTTACGTCCCACTGTTGGGCACCGGCCTCCTCCACTTTCGGAGGGATTATGGTCTACTGTGCCGCGCTGACCAGGCGTGTTGGCACAGTGTTTATTTTCAAGTTTTCCGTCTCTCACAAAAGATGTTATAAGTGTGCAATATCCCTTAGCTGACTTTTGTGCCTGCTTTTGTGACTGCCTCCGTGTGGTGACGGATTAAGAATACAAGTGTCACCACCCCATCTCCTCCCAAGGGTGCTGTAAAAGTCAGCTTACTAACATAATTACTTGTAATTATAGCCAGGGTAAATCTTACCCCGAATAGGAATCACAAAAGAGTATAAGCATTGCTCTCCTAATTTTAAGCAGGGGTCGCTTGACAGTCTCAAGCTCTATTGTTCTAAGCTACTTAGCCGTTATTACTTACTTTTCTAACAAAGAATTTATCAGGACTGACAACATGAGTCAAGTATACAGGCTCAGTACTATCACTTTTGAAGTCATTGTGACTCATGTACAGCCTTGGTTTGTCCTTCACACCTATTATGGCTGGATACTGAAAAAGAAATAACTTGATTATCGAACGCATTATTTGAGAAATAGCGCTATTGTGAAGTATTTAACTTAAACAATATTCATATTTATTATTGTTTCAATTGTTAGGCAGTTGAAGAAAAATGGTTCCAAAGATCATTGCATGATAAAGTATATAAACCTGAAATTTAATCTCCTTGATTACAGGTGTATCCTAAGACATGTTTATTTAAATATCGCGCAAGTATAAAAGATGTATTAATATTTACCCTCAGTTTGGGGTTAGGCATTTTGGCACGTTCGTGGAACACCAGTGCGTGTGCGAGACTGACGCCGTGTTCAAATGTCATGACGTCACACTCCACCTTGAAGTCTATAGCTGATGTAGTTGTAATTCGACGAACATGTATTACAGCTTGTTTACTGAAAGTAAAGAGTTGCACTTTTTAAATGTAATTATGTCGCCATGTAGTGTCAAGTTACCAAACATCAGGCAATGACGCCAATTCTGATGCGTCTAAAACTTAATCTAACTTAAAGTAATTTAATAATTAAATTACGATGGAAAAAGTGATTACCGCAAGCGGGACTCGAACTCACGACCTCGGAATACCGTTCCGTAGCTCTGCCAACTGAGCTTATTGCGGCCGTGCTTTTCAGTAATCAAATTTGGCCACCGCAATCGTCACTTGACTTGATTGCAAAATTAATAAATTACTTTAAAGTAATTTATTAATTTTACAAATGACTTGCTATGTTTATACTTATTTAATTTATTAATCTAACTTAACTAAAATTAAAACAACTATGGCAAATTTTGATTGACTATTTCGTTGTATAAATTTATATTGATTAAAATCGTTAGTTATTACAGCGTTTATAAGATTGTTCAGTTAACATTGCCAAATGGGCATTGTTCATATTTTTTTAAATCTCTTAATTCGAAAACCATTTCGAGGAATAGAGTTTCTGATCATGATCCATTAGTTTTTAGGGTTCCGTACCCAAAGGGTAAAAACGGGACCCTATTACCGAGACTTCGTCCGTCCGTCCGTCCGTCTGTCACCAGGCTGTATCTCAAGAACGGTGATAGCTAGAGAGTTGAAATTTTCACAGATGATGTATTTCTATTGCCGCTATAACAACAAATACTAAAAATAAAATAAAATAAATATTTAAGGGGGGCTCCCATACAACAAACATGATTTTTAGGGTTCCGTACCCAGTATCTCAAGAACGGTGATAGCTAGACAGTTGAAATTTTCACAGATGATGTATTTCTATTGCCGCTATAACAACAAATACTAAAAATAAAATAAAATAAATATTTAAGGGGGGCTCCCATACAACAAACATGATTTTTAGGGTTCCGTACGCAGTATCTCAAGAACGGTGATAGCTAGACAGTTGAAATTTTCACAGATGATGTATTTCTATTGCCGCTATAACAACAAATACTAAAAATAAAATAAAATAAATATTTAAGGGGGGCTCCCATACAACAAACATGATTTTTTTACCGTTTCTTGCTCGATACTAATAACGTTGCCTTATGTTGCATAGATAATGGTACGGAACCCTTCGTGCGCGAGTCCGACTCGCACTTGACCAATTATTTTCAGAAAATTTGCTATATTAACGATTATTTTTCCAAAAAAGCAAATGATCTCTATTTGCCCTTGAAATGAAGGACTTAAAATATTAAGGCGTTTTTAGGGATATACTACTCTGAAGTGGAGTTGAAATTGGTCTATTATATCAACTTGTCAACTTTGAAAAGATAAAGTGCAATCTGTATTAAGTCTATCAAGAAAAGTCTATACACAGTTTGCGTAAAACGATGACGTCACAACATTTAAAGTAATATCTTCAAGAATTTAAAAAAGATTCTGTATAGTGAATATTTCAATAATATTGAAATTAGTTGCTTAAAATGGTCTATATTTTCTGAAAAGAATATAAAAACAGTAGGTCAAAAATTATGAACAATCCCATCCTAATTGAGTTAATGACACTATCAATTTTATTTTTAATTAAGTTTACTCTATAAAACACTATTTACAAATAATAATCTTACTTGTCAATAATATTCTGTATCAATATAGAATCCTCGCTGGTCCAAGCTCCTGTTTTCGGTTCACAATTAGCCAAGGAACAGTTCAGCGCTAGAGGATAGGGACATTGAATCCTTTGTGCAGGTATAAGGCGTAATCTGTCGATATGTAAAAATGTATCAATAGTAGTATTTGGCTATACTAAAAATATGAGACAGAGGTTTACTTATTGAGTAACTAATCATTATTTATTCTGCTAAAATACGCAAAATACCCTGTAAAAAAAGACACAAAACGTCATAAGAAATTCCTATCTGTGTTTTGTGTATATTATTGCTTGCCGATGTTGATACTGACACCCGATCGTAAAACAACACGCTTTTGTTAGCTCGGTAGTATCTATCAATGTATTTATCTATGTAACAGAGTCTTTGAAAGTAATTTGCTACCACTTCCAGTAGTTGCATTGATTTGAATTTTTGCACAGTTCAAGACTGTTGATAAGTTTAAAGACTTAATATTTTCTAACACTTGCGCGACTCATTTGTTTTAAAACAAATATACGCGTCTAAATCCGTAAAAAGCAGTTTTATTTAAGTTTAAAGACTGATGACAATCAATGATAAAAAAGCGTAAAAATTTAAAGAAAAATATTCAGGACTTCGTGGAAAATTACAAAATGGAATACAGTGTATTTTTAAGTTATTAGTGTTATTACACATATCAATATGCTAAGACAAAAAATAGTAGCTAAGGCACTTGTAAGGTCAATAAGTATAACCTATTTTTTTAATTTGGATGTCTAAGTATTTTAAAATGATAAATCTGAGATCCGCTTTACACCTCAAGATATTACATACCTGTCAATAGACACAGTCTCCATGCTCCCAAAATCGAAGTAGAAAACTTGTACTTGTGCTTGCGCCTTGTTGTCACTCTTATCAATACCAACAACGCGACATCTTTGCCACATGTTATCTACCTTGTTGAAAGCTAAATATGTTTTACCTGTACAATAAATATACATAATATTATAATTAAAGTAATTTATTAATTTTGCAATTGACATGCTATGCTTTTTACTTAACGGTATTCCGAGGTCGTGGGTTCCAGTCCCGCTTGCGGCAGTCACTTTTTCCACCATAATTTGATTTATTAAGTAATATTATAATTGCTAATAATTAAATATTATAATAATGATTAAGATTTCCTTCTTATGGATGATAGAAGATTAACGAAAGGCCACACGATGGAGTTAAGTTGAAACGCAGGGAGAATACGCCCGAAAAATATATACCCCGATGTCATCGCCGATGTCCTTCAAAAGGGTAAAGTATGTAGCACTTACAACCGTTGGACATGTATGATCAGATGTATGAGTGTGTATGAAGCCCAGGAAGTGTGTTTGGATGGTAGCAGATCTCTAGTCTTTGTCTACCCCCACGAGAAAAAGGCGTGTTGGTATGATGATGATTTCCTTCTTTTTTCCAGCAGTTTAATGTCTAATTACACAATAATTAGACATTAAACTGCTGGAAAAAAGAAGGAAATCATCATCATACCAACACGCCTTTTTGTGCCACTCCAGTTGTGGAGGAAGTCTCTAAAACTTTAGTCTATTATGCCACGCTGACCAGACGTGTTGACATAGGGTTAACTTTGAGTTTTCCTTCTCTCACAGAGTTTCTTCTCTACTTATATTCCCTTAGCTGGCTTTTACAGCATAGTGGGGAGAAGAGGGGGTAGTGACAGTAGTGTTATAAATCTGTCACTAGATGGACTTAAGTGCTTCAATTTAACGAAAAATTAACAAAATATAATTAAATAATGTGTTATTACCCAAAGATATGTGATTGGTAGATGGTTTTGTAAACGCAACAGCATTACGAAATTCCCGTAGCATTTCTTTAACAATCCCTTGGTGGCAAGCTCGCTGTACGTAAAAGTTGTGTGGGTTCACAATGTGCGATATGTAAATCAATTCTTGAGAACCTACAACAACAATTTTCTAAATAATATTCTCTATTTGCTGAAACTTTAGCAGTTTTGTGAAAATTCATCAAATAAAAATTGGTCAAGTGCGAGTCGGACTCGCGCACGAAGGGTTCCATACCATTATCTATGCAACATAAGGCAACGTTATTAGTATCGAGCAAGAAACGGTAAAAAAATCATGTTTGTTGTATGGGAGCCCCCTTAAATATTTATTTTATTTTTAGTATTTGTTGTTATAGCGGCAATAGAAATACATCATCTGTGAAAATTACAACTCTCTAGCTATCACCGTTCTTGAGATACAGCCTGGTGACAGACGGACGGACAGCCAAGTCTCAGTAATAGGGTCCCGTTTTTACCCTTTGGGTACGGAACCCTAAAAATGACTCATATCTTTTCAAACCAAACAGCTTTAGCTATCTTATCAGCATCAAACTAACAGAGGCGATGAAACCCAAGATGTTTTCTATGATAAAACATACTGCCATGTCGTTTGGCGGTCGCCTTATAATAACTCCTGTTGGATTAATGTTCTAAGATTATAATAGATTGGCTCAGTTCATATGTATACACAGAAAGTTAAATCACTTAATTTATTTAACATGTTGTCAAAAATACAACTTAAAATACCTTCTCGAAGTTGTTGAGGTATTTGACTTTCTGGAAACGGCGACACCGGTTGTACTATAGGCTGCTGATAGCTGTCATCTACAAAAAAAATATAAGATGATAAAAGAGGTGAAAATCAATTATTATATTGGTATACAAGGCCAAGGAAAAGAACAGACGCAAGTCACTACACTATTCTACATAAAATATTTTACAAATTTTGCAATATACAGGCGAAAAACAATACATTTCCTTGATAGTTGGACAAAATTAACAAACAAATACTATGTACTCACTGTGTGTTAAGTAATTCTTGCTAGAACCATCACTGCCAAGAGAATTCAGAGACGAGACTGATCCACTCTTGCTACGATATTTTGGTACTTTCTTGTATAGACCTTTAGAATCGCTTTTTTCTACCTTCGGTTTATTTGTCTCTCTCACATCTAAAACAACAAATATCAAATCAATTCACAAATCGGCAATGTAATATCTTATATATAAAAACCAATTGCTATTCGCTAAAACTCGAGAGCGTCTGGGCCGATTTTTGTGAATTTTGTCTTGAAATATTCGTGAAAGTCCAGGGAAGGTTTAAACGTTGACAAAATATAATATGGGGATCTAAAACTCCACGCGTACGGAGTAGCCGGCATCAGCTAGTTAGCTTATAAAGATTATGGCGCACAATATAGCTGTGATAAAGTAAAAGGTGAAGGTGAATGAAAGGTGGTTGAAGGTGAATCCTTCAATTGAAATAGGAGATCGTAAATAGATACAACAGATTTCTTACGTGGATTTGTAAAAAAGAAACTAAAAGTATCTCTGTCTCTCCAGCCCATTAACTTCTCACTGTTTGGCACGGAACTTCTCCCTGTGCCGCGCTGACTAGGTGTGGCTCAGGATTTATTTTCGAGTTCTCCGTCTCTCACAGAGGATGTTATCTTTATATGTATAGTTACATCCCTTAACTGGCTTTACCAGCACCAAAAGAAAAGGGGTAGTGACATCTGCATTTCTAATTCGTCACCACATGGATAGTATACTATATCAAAACTGGTAACTTTAGACTATACAAATGTAATGAAATTTTGTGTCACTTTTCGCACGTAATGTTTATATAAAAATATACCATTCACGTACCTTTAGGCAATTCTGGTGGGTGGACAACAGTCTTAGGAGCTGGTGGTATTTCCACGTCTTCGGCCAACTCATCGGTAGCATACAGTTTATATATAGCAGTCACATTACCCTCTAGATGAACATAATCATTTGCTAATGAACACAGATCTTCGTTCACAGTTATTCTAGAATAAAAATTGAAATGTAGTTAATGTTATAGATATTTAAAAAAAATCAGAGACATTATTGAAGGCTCAGGTGAACCTCGGCGAGATTTTTGTGCGACGATTTTTATTTCCTTCTTACTTCGCTTAAGTCTCTTTTATCTACAGTTTCCTTTTCCAGGAATGTAGAGCTAACTTCCATAGACAAAATTAAGAGCAATTAGGATTGTCTCTATGTCATTAAAATTAAAACTTCAGAGATGTAAAACATGCATAATGATAAAATTTATGAGATTATGCAGAATATTTTTCGATACGAGGACCTTTCAGGCGGTTGCCGACGCCCTCTGCCGCTTATATTAAAAATTCTTGTTCTGCAATAAAGTATAGCTTGTCCCAGAATTCGAAATGTTATTTGACGTTTACTGTTGCTAGGTAATTACACTTTTAAAATAGTCATGTCCTCCAACCGTTATTAAACAAAAAACTATACGTAAATCTTTAGCAGATTTATATAATTTTGTAAAATAATTAAAGTTAACTATTTTTACGGATTCATACGACCATTGCAACCCTGTGTATTACTTTATTTCTGAGATATGCGCGTACAAACTCACTCACGCGAACAAATAACTAATAACCTTACTAGAGTTCCGCATGGTAGTATGCTCGCCAGAATCATGGAATTATTAGTCATTATTTTGATTCATTGATTGATGATGAAACAAGGTTAAAAATTCGAATTTTTTACCTTGTTTGTTTTTGAAGACATGTTTATTTTACTTTATGTTAAATTATACAAAGCAGTGATTCCTAATTCCACGCGTAAGACTTCGCAGTCAATAGATAGTACGACATTTCTGGTCGGTTCGAATAATCGGTAATATACAGGATAAAAAAATTACGGTTGGCCAACACTATTGCCAAAAATGTGGCAGCATTATTTTCAAGTCTGACATTGGTGCCGATTCTACATGCACAACTAAACATAACTAAAAAATGAAAACAACTATTGCTGTATTTTGATTATTTGGCTATTTTATTGTGCACTATTATAATAATTATAATCCTTAGTCTATAATAAACAGATTTGCTAACAAAAAAATTTCGTTAACATTACGGAATTGGGTTATTGACACAATCAATTTTCATTTTTTAGTTAAGTTTAGTTGTGCACGTAGAATTGGTACCATTAGCAAATGTCAAATAACATTTCGAATTCTGGGACGGACAATACTTAGCTATGACTTTGATACTTACTTCAGTGCTTCTTTGTCAGAATCATTTTTGTTAAGATACCAAGGAGTTTTAACAATTTGCTTAGCTTCATCGAGGAGAGCGGGTAAATTAGCCTGTCAAAACAAAGATTTATGTATTTTGTTTTATAAAAAAAAACATAAAAAAAAATTTTAATTTCATATCTGTATTCTAGAACCCATAGCATAGGCCAATTAGCTAAGATAGGGCCTAGAGACAGTTGTATTCTTGTATCTGTAATCACATCTAACACATATCAGAAGCAATCAAAACTTACTTGTTTAAACAGTTGCGGTTTAGAATAAGCCTCAATTTGTTTTAGTAAATCATTGGCTCTCTTAACAGAATCAACAACATCCATTTTAGCTTTTTGTAAAGAATCTTTTTCAGAGCATTTTAAATTCAATACAATTTTAATAACCTCCTCTTTATGTTTTTGTACAATTGAAAGATATTTTGAGAAATGTTGTTCTATATTCGCTACTGTTTTTATCAGATCTGTGGTAGAGCCAGCATCATTGTCATAGTTGTGAAGCAAATATCCAATGTCCTAAAATAAGCACATTATGTTAGCCATTTAATAAGTTATTGGAATGAAATAAAGTTATTATAAATGTACTTACAACTGCTGTCTTTGTGAGCCTTCTATAGATTTCATCTACTTGAGGAGTTATTTCTTTAATATCATTCATAAAAGTCTCATTCTAGAACAGATACAAATAATTTAATGAATGATTTATTTACTTGCAGATTAAAGATATTTGAATTATTTTTAAGAGTATATTATGAATAATCAAATACAACACTTGAAATAAGCCCTACTTGTTAGGTTAGCGCGCGTAATTCTGTGAAAACGAATTTGTTTTGAAACTGATAAGACAACAGTGAACTGCAATGTACAGTCAAATGACGATGGAAGTTCCTCTAGGTTTTAAAACAAATAGTATAAAACATGTCATTGTAATAATATAATATTCACATAAAACCACTTTATACAGATTTAGACCCGTATATTAGGCTTCTCGGGTTCGATTCCCGGTCAGGACAATCATTTGTGTGATGTTTTTGATTGTGTATTATAATAAGTATGTATTTACAAAAGAAAAGTAGTATTATGTATTCTATCCGTATTCAGGTACCCATAACACAAGCATATAAGCTTAGCTTGGGACCAGAGGACGTTGTGTGAAATGTCCATGAGTATTTATTATTTATTTATTATTTCTTTAAAGTTACGTTTCATTGCAATTATTAAAATCATCAATAAATTGTACAGTGTTCATGGCATTAACTATTTCGTTTATTCCTACGTCTCAATGTGCTTGTTGATTTACTCTCCATACACACTTTTAACTTGCTGTATATAATTTGTTTTAAGTCTCTCTCCAGCCCATTTACGTCCCACTGTCGATCACGGTCCTTCTCCACTTTGGGAGGGATTATGGTCTACTGTGCCGCGCTGACCAGGCGTGTTGGTGTTGGGAGATGGGATGGTGACAATTGTATTCTTAATTCGTCACCACACGGAGAAGTTTTAAATCTCGCCTGAATTTTCTTCTGTAACTGTGACTAGCAATCTCGCAAACCTCGGGCTAGTTTTAAAGTGATTTTATAATATTACTAGGTAATGCCCGCAATTTCACCCGTGTTTTTAGTTATTGACCCCACCCTTTCCAAATAGACACCAAACCTTCAGATACTGTACAAAAAAAAAATTATTATGAAATAACCACTCTATCTATTAAAATAAACTGCATCAAAATTTGTTGCGTAATTTTGAAGATATAAGCTCACATAGGGACATAACTACATACAAAAATAACGACCTTGTTTTATAATAAGTGAAGATCTAACATTTGAACTCAACTAACAAATAAAACTACTTTCTCAGGTCGAGAAGTCTCTGTAATGTTGATATAAACTTTAAAACAAATATATGCGTTGAAATCCATAACAATTTGAAGTAATTTTATTTCTATTAATAAAAGCATATTAGAAAAACAAATGAGTAGCATTTATAACTTACAACTTCTTCCTTAGGTACAACATTATGATTCTTGCATGATTTCTCACCTCCTATCATCATACAATCAATACATATGGCCCTTTTGCAATCATGACAGTAATAGTCTAGAGGTTTTTCTTTATGTGTATTGCAGTAGTTAGGCTGTCTTGCGATATCTAAATATAAATTATTACTAGTTAGTTAAAATTATTTCGAGCACTTTACCTATTTCTTGGAAGGAAAAGATGTCAAAATCAATTATATATTGTTATACAAAACAGGGAAAGGAACAGACACAGACCATTTAGAAAATGGGTGGACGAAATAAAAAGCTGTAGCAGGTGTTATGTCGTCACATGGCACATATACATGGAATTTAGAAACCAAACTTTTACAAATTATACGAAAAAAAGCCATCCTCTTGATCCATTCTATCTAATAAAAAAAAACCGCATAAAAATCAGCTCCGTAGTTATGAAGGTATACGCTCACAGAGACATATATACAAAAATATTGACTTGGTTTTATAATAAAAGCTTATATGTATATTAGTTAAAATAATAACAAAACAAAAATAACTTGAAAATAAAAACACAGCCAAGTTAATTCCTCATTGTGCAGTGGTATGGTTGTACTTGCTACTATTCACAACATGGCAAGGAAAAGAATTTGTGTATAGAACTTAGATATGGACAATGGAAAAATTTTTATGTGCGTTAGTAAAACAGAAAACCATAACACAAGCATAGAAAATAACTTGAGATTAGAGGGTACCATAGTTAAGTGTATATAAATATTTATTCAGTTATTTATGTAACATAAAATAATGTAGGTATTTGTTATGTGAAATACTGAAGTTAAAATTATGATAGAATGACCAAGTTGACATCATAGCAGTATGTATTAATATCTGCCACAATTGTTGTTATAAGAATTCAAGTTATTCAAGGTCTCCATCAACTGTGGGATAAAATTACAAAACTATAAACAACATATAACATACCAATAGGTTGCAACTCATGGTTCTTGAATATAACAAAGTTCTTATGAGACTTGTTGAAACAACTTTCACATAGAATAGTGGTACATTGTTGGCACATTTTACTCGTTGGTGCCTGACATTCCAGGCATTGTCCTGAAAAAAAGACCATACTGTTATTATACTAAATCGTTATCATATTGTCGCGACTTTTGCCGTGCAGATAGGCACAGCCTATAGAACGTCATCTCGTACAATCTAAACACACTTCCTAATATTCATAGGATCGAAATTCTATAAAATATTTAATAATCTATGTGGTAACAGATACAAGTGTCATCACCTTATTTTTTTTTAAGATAAGTTTCACAATTGAGAGACTGGGAATTCTAAATTAAATCTTAAGCCCACCCTGATGGTCAGAATTTAGTGCTGACACCCCAACTGTTTATGACATGAATGAGCTGGGATAAAAATAATATTAAACATTTCATGATCTCACATTTTCTTACCTTTAGCATCATGTTTTAATACTTTCTTCAAGTCAATGAAATGGTCTTCAATGGGAGGTTTTGATAGAGGTTTCTGAAATTATATTTTATTATTAGAAAACAGATATTAGAAATTTTTTTTACAGAATCTAAGACTCTCAGACAAATATAACAAATAAGTAATTGTATAAAATAAGCAATGTCGATAAGATGTAATTTATCAATGAATAAAAAAATCAAAGCAAATCTTACCTCTATAAGACTGAGTGCTAATTCACCAACCACGAATTTGTTCACAGGAAAATGTTCATGAAGTTTCAATATGTTTTGGACAACTGTCATGGCATCATTACTTGGAAACTCAACATCTTTCAGACAAACTTTACACTCTATTGCTTCCATACATTTGATAATATTTAGAATGCAGTTCTCACACATAGAATGGCCACATGGTAAGAATAGCGGCAAGTTGTTTTTAGACTTTGAAGGCGTTACTGAAAATCATACAAGATACAAATTAGTAGGTACCTATGAAGGTATCATAAACTGGTGATAGTATTAAAGTTAATTAGTGAACATTAAAATTTTAAGCTTTGAATTAGCGTTTTTAAGCTCCTTTCCATGTTATCTGCATTCAGATTAACTATTTGTTTTTTGCAGGTAACTCGAAAGTTTGAATGTTCGTATAGGTACTACTATTACTTGACATTATTAATTTATTACAAAACAAATAATTGTGGTGTTAAAATTTAATATATTAATGAAAAATGGTTCAAACTTACAGCTGATAACGTAAAGTTGACTGCAATTTGGACAGAACTTCTGGATTTTTTCGTCCATCTTGATAGTCGTTGTAAATGTTGGAAATAATAACAACGGACCGCTCTGTTGTGAATTATAGTATCATTTCCGCATACTAATATAATTAATTCGTCTTTGATAAGTCCCTAACTAATGAAAGAGACAATGTAAAAAGCCGAAATATCTGTTTTGTATTTCCCCTACAGCGGCGCCGGTTTTTATTAGACCACAGACTAACAAACAAACCGAAAATGCAAATGCAGAAAACCGAAATGGGCTTGTTGAAAAAATATCGATACATCGATATAATTTTGCAATACATCGATATATATCGACGATATTAAATTTTTCGATATATCGATATAAAATTTCAAGTATCGAAATGGTATAAAAATCGATTTTTTTTCAGACCACAAACCAAGTAGGTACCTACTTTCTTTATAGGTATTAATATTTTTTTTTGACAAATTACTTTTTGTCTTTTGTTTTGTTTTTTTGGTTGACTTTCGATTTGATGTTTCTTAATTTGATGTCGAAACCTTTTGAGTCCTATTCGCACTTAGCCAGTTTTTTAATTATGCCGATATATCGATATTTTTCAAATAAAATATCGCAGCCATAATCGATATTTTTATAAATATCGATATATCGATTTTTTTTTTCGTTTCCGACATCCCTTAACTGAAAAGAAAACAAAGAAGAATCATTCTTAGACTTTATTAGACTTTGACACTGGGAAATCCAAAGGGAAGCCATCCCTCTTCAATGGACGGAGGGAAAGAAAAAAAAAGAATCATTGTTTCTTTGTCTATAGTTTATCTATGCTAACAATGTTGCCAACTCACATGGAGCACTATTCCACTAAACCATTGGGGAGACAAGTCTGCTAGTTAATGTTGTCACAATGATTCGCAACTAAGCTCAGTTTTTGCTTTTGTTGATTGCATAATAGCGAATTTTATCAAGTTGTGGCGCGGCGGCCGGCTCGCTCAGCTGTTACCTCACCCTCCCGGCCGACGCCGCACCCCTCGCGGACCTTATACAGGGTGTCCCAGAACGTGACGATAAGCCGACAACTGGGGCAAGACCTACTAATGGCGAGCCTGGTAAAAAAAAAATCATCGATCTATTCGCTACGGTTCCCACGTAACAACCATTTAAAAAAAAAACACAAAAATATCACCTTGGGTTAGAACTTTCGGCACTATGACTAGAGTTTTCAATTATGTATTTGAATTTCTTGTCACTGTTGCGGAATCTCAAATAGCTACGCTAATTTTTTTCAAATCAAAGCTGATCTAAAAATAATAATTTTCTAAGAAAAATTACTAAACATCATTGGTTCAAGTATTTCTAATTTACTATCACTCAACTTTGACTGCTCATACTGAAAAAAAACATTAACTAAGCTGATAAGGCAAGTTTGACCAAAAGATGGCGCATTCAATTCTCGCGTATTAACTAATGAAATAACTTTCAAAACATAAGTAACTATTATATATAGAAACACGTAAACCGGAATTAAAATATATTTAGTAGATTCTACCTTTTCTATACCTACTAGCTGTGTTTATAGGTACATGTCGACGATAATATTGACGTAGGCCCTTAATTTTCTGTCGCTGAAGTTGTTATGGATTGCACGCATCACTTTTGAGAGTGCTCGATTGTGCGATGCGATGCTGTAATTGGAACACTCAACGTTGAGCATTGTGCCGCATAATGCGCTATTGTGCGCTGATTGGAAAACGGGGTAGGTGTTTTGTTTAGTAAGGTTAAAAGATAACTAAACTTAGTAGGATTATCTAGGTAGGTATTATTCAATTCTATGAACTAAACACGCAGTTTTCTTTGTCACAACACAATTAATATCCATGGCAGGGGGGCTGTCAAAGAGTAAAATAATATAGATTGTGGCAGTTTATTATAGTGTTGTACCTACACACAAACTCCGTCTCATCTCTAAGCGCGTATTTGCACAAGATTAGCTTGCGAACATTCACCAGTCAAGAAAGATAGAGCAATCGCTATCTGTACGTCGCAAATACACACATAATTTTTTTTAATGTGTGTATTTGCGTTGTTATTTAAATATTTTTAATACTATTAAATTACCACGGTACGTATCTATCAAAATCTATGTAACGGAATAACTGAAAGTTTGAAAGTGATTTTCACCCACGTACGTTCGCAGTAATCAGATTAATTTGAATCTGAAATTTTCCACACATTTAATGGACAATGCTATAATAAAAAAATATTTACGATTTTTTTTTTAGGATTTTCAAGAGTGTTCCTTAATTTTTGAACCATTGAAAATTATTTAAAATTTAAATTATTGCATTGTCATTTGTCCTTATTTTATGTGCAATTAAGATCACTCGGACTACTGTAAGAGGGTGAAAACTACTTTTAAAAATTCCGTTACATAAATCAAAACATTGACCGATACGGTAATAAAAGTGTGTTACTTAAAAGCGGGACTCGGGTGCCGAAAATTCTTGCTTTCTTTCTGTTCTCCGCAATCAAGTTACTGATTGGTTCTTCGAAAATATAGGTACATATCATACATAAAAAATTGAAATGCAGAAGGGTTCTGCATTTTCAGAATACCTGGCACAACACGACAGAATGAAAATAAACTACAATTTTATAACTACCCAGGAAATAACCATCCATGAGAAAATGGGGTGGCGACAATTCTATTTAAATTGTAATCCGTCACCACACGGATTACAATTTAAATAGTCATAAACATCACCTTTCCCATCCAAATAAGTAGTCTAGTGCCTAATTTAAATATTTTACTACATGTATTATTAAATCTTAAGAACTATTTCTAACGCCTAATACGCAATCACTCAAGCAGCCGGACAAATCAGATTGATGAGGTCTGCTTCAGTTATGGGCATAAATAATTATGACACTTTTATGACAATAACTTTCTTTAATCAGTACTGTTATCGACGTGCGTACATTGTGCATTGGTTCGATCTTCGCACGAAATAATTTTTGCATTTGCATGTTCTATACTTATTCTATGCTATTTCTACGTAAGTATTTATTTTTTTAAATGTATATTATTATGTAGTAATATTATAGATACAGAATAATGATATATTTCAATTATCTGGTACCTGGTAACATAAGAAACTTTATGGTTGTTTTGATAAATAAATTGGCTGATAATAAGCACGAGATTACCGCTATATTCTACATAGAACACACCCAGATCCAGAAAAATAAATAAATAAATATTCACGTGCATTTCACACAATGTCCTCTGGTCTTAAGATGCTGTTATTGTCCTGTGCGGGAATCGAACCCGAGACCTCGTTAACGGCAGTATTTTACATGAACCACTAGACCACGAAGCCTGTCGAATAGAGGATTGATTGTAGATAGATATTGGGCTAGGTATATACTCTTATGTAGGCTTGGGGAGTTTTCAACTAGCTGTTGTAAATTACAATTTACAACCTACATTATTGTTTATTTCATGAGATTACTTTAAATATTAATGGTCTTATTTATAATGACTTATCGGAGGTTTAAACGGAGATTTTATTGGAGAAATAAAAAACGTTTTAGCGTAAAAAGACTATTATGAATAATAAGCGAACTTTTAAACCTCCGATAAGTAATTATGAATAAGACCATTAGTAGTTTAAGAATCAAAATTGTCATTATAGAGAGTTGTATTCGTGATAGAGCCATCGAGATTTGTGGAAACTTAGAGGTCAGCAAAGAAAGAATCTTCGTGATCGCGCGTTGCACGAATATTGCGCGTTCGGCTGCCTTCCAACGCGCACGTCAGCGTAGCACCGCTATGCTAGAATAAAATCATCTAGTCGTTTCCGTCGCGGTTATTAATCAACCGCGAGTATAACCATAAGCAAAATTACGAAATTCGTCAATCCTTTTGTGGGACCTTCGTTCTACTTCAATGCCGACTGAAGCCTTTTCGATTGTGACACGGCTCAGTTAAACATGCGTTTACATATGTTTTGGTGATTGAATTTGTATATACCGTTTGTTTTCACACTCAAAATGTATGGGAACAAGGCTTTCGGTTTGTTTTCCTTTGCGATGCTGTCGATATTTGTGATAACCGGTGAGTAAATTAGTACTTAAATGTTTTTCGTTTTATTTATTACATAAAAATATTTCTTATTTCTGTTTTCTATAAAACGTCTCTCTTTGGAATCGCATAGTTTATTATTCAATGATGTATGGGACTCTACCACTGCTATTTAATAAACGCTTTATATGTCAGTAAAGTTCTTCTAGCGGAAATGAATTGGTTCTTAAGACGTTTGATCACATATCGATTTTACAGTCTGAATTCTTCTATCAACGACATTTTAATCTAATGGAAAAGAAATGGCATTTATTAATTTTACTCGGTCTATCTAGATTGATGTTGGAATTGATAATTAGAAACATCTAGCTACTAAGTTTCTAATGTTATTGGAATAGAATAACATGGATAATTGCATGTAATTTAATTTTATACGTGCTAAATCAGTTTTATTGGGATCTCTATGAGTAGATCGTGAAATTACCATAAATTTTCTTATCAGTTATCACAGTCTACTAATACCCCTGAATTGGACTTTCATATACATTGAGGATAAAAACATTGAATGATTAATCTTTACATATTATAAAACAAAGTCGCTATTTTTGTATGTCCTTAAGTGAGCTTAAATCTTCAAAACGACACTAGGGATTTTGGTGCGGTCTTTTGCATAGAGATCAAGAGGAAGGTTAATTTTTTATTTGTTAATGTTTTGGTATACAAAAATCACGCTTGTAATATATAATCAGTTGCAATTTCATAATATTGTCACTCATGTTGTGCTAAGCTCCGGTGGTATCTATGTGTATTCTGCAGCTCCAGTTACCTTTTATTACAAAACAAAATGATAATACAATTTTAAATTAAAGTTTCTTCTTTTGTCATATTAATTTATCTTGGCAACTTAATGTATGAGTAAGATTATCGGCTCACTTGCTGTGCTCTGGCATCTTAGGGTAAATATCTAAAAAAATATTTGACCAGCTAGACCAGACGGACACCGATGTGATCCTTTTAGAGCTGAAAACCTACGGAATCCTAAAAATACTTTCAAAATTGTGTTAATGCCCAGGTGGATCTGAGGAGCGAGGTCGTGTCAAACGGCTACGTGCAGATGGTGCGACGGTAGCCCGAGAACCAGCACAAGCACTGGATGCCCCAGAATCTGAGCCTGTCGTTTCTGCTCCAACCTCATTCTTGAGCCCCTCAGTTAAAGAGTATCTTGAACTTGGAATGGCTATACCCGGTGAGTGACTTCATGCTAATATTTTATTACATAATGCGAAAGAATTTTAAATAAAACTACTTTTTACGGATTTAGACGCGTATATTTGTTTTAAATTTTGGCCCAATATTTAAAAAATAATTTGGGCCAAAATTTAAAACAAATATACGCGTCGAAATCCGTATAAAGTAGTTTTATTTAAACAGATGAGTCGCGCAAGTGCGAAAGAATTTTATTATTAGTTTAGATTGTTGTATTTGGGATATTGATACCTACTACAAAAACTTTTTTAATTAAGGGGAATGTTTGTATTGAGTTAAATATCGATGTGATAAATATAATTTCCAAAAATATTTACACCACGTTACCTATAGGAATGCCTATAGGTACCTATATAAAACCTATAAGTATGTATGTACCTAAGCTGATGTGTAAAGAACAATATTCTAAGAGAATTGGAAGATGAATTTTTGGTTTTATAAATAAGACTGTTGATATAGCCTCTGGGTTCGAATTATTTATTTTATTCATTGGTTCAGGACTTATTTAGAAGAGACGGAAACCTCGAAAGTAAACCCTCAGCGCTGCACAGTAGACCATAATCCCTCCCAAAGTGAAGGAGGCCCAAACCTAACCCAAGTGGGACGTTGATGGGTTGGAGAGAGAGAAAGGTAAAGCACAGGCTATTATTTTGCCCCTAATCTACTACCGCTTACACAAGAAAATAACATCGTTTATTAAAAGAAGTATCTATGAGCATAATTACATGTTTACTAGAAGAAAATAAGTATGTTTATGTTTTCACAATTATGTCATAATGATAATCTAGGTGACGCATGGTACGAGTATATGTATGAATGTAAGATGAACTCACGCAAGTAACAATCACGTAACATTTACAAATATTGAAATACGGTACGGAACAGCACTAATCAATAGTACATGAGTGAACTAAGTACTTTCACATTTACATTTACATTTTAACATTTTTCTATAAATAACTGACTGACCCGGCAAAAGTTGTTTTGCCATATATTTCATAGGGGTGGAACCACCCTTAACATTTAGGGGGATGAAAAACAAATGTTGTCCGATTCTCAGACCTAACAGATTTGGATAACAACACAAAATTTCACGAAAATCGGTCGAGCCATTTCGGTGGAGTATAATTAGAAACACCGTGACAGGAGAATTTTATATATTAGAAGATTAAATACAGTTCTTTTTGCCTTTATTGCTATAACAACTACTGTGAAGCATACCCATATTTTATTTATTTTATCCTTTAACTTGAACGCAAAGAACAGTGGTAGTGTACTTATTGCACCTAAATTGCGCTAAAGCTTCAGTTAACCCGCGACGCGTAGGTTTATGCATGATGGGTAAATGTAAGAATACCTATTGCTTTATGAATTAGATGTAGATTGTTAAAAATATAAGTACAATTTAAAAAAAAAATTAAATTGTTTACATATTTAATCGGTTGTTGTGTAAAAGGTACAAGGTACTTTTGTTGAATAAACATGTACCTATGTAAAATTTTATTTTAACCAGATGAGTAAATAAATCAAGCATACAAAAAAGTTGACATTCGCATATTCATAAATTAAGTAAGTAACAGGAAACATTAAGTGATGGAAAACACTTAACAAGATCGTTTTACATGAATCATATTATCGTTATAAATTATTAGTAGCTCTCTATTGACATATTTACAAAAGAGAACTGACTGACCCGTCGCTGATACTATTGAAATTAAGGTCCAAAAAGTATGCACATTGAGGCTTATTTTCGAACACCTAATAATATCTAAGTGGTAAAAGACGTGTTAGTTTGTACGTAATTTCGTTAATTTAATAAAAAGTTAAGAAAATCTTGTGCCAGGATGGCCTAGGATGAGCGCCGGCAAACAACGGTTATATGGGGATGAGACCGCATTTCAAGAAATAACACCAAAGAGACAGTGTTATATTCGTAGTCGTTCTAGAATAGGTATTCAAGATGCTACTAGCATGTCACGTATTTTAAGTAAATATCTACATTGTAAATGCATTTATTTCAAGAAGAAAACCTACTACGTTTATAGTTACTTGGCCTCGACATTTTAAAAGTTTACAAACTGTTTACGGATCTGTATATATCCGTTATTATTAAAATACAAATTATTTTAATTGTCATTAAATATTTATTACAATTTTATCTATATACGCAATGCAACAAAATACGTAGTTTGCAAATCTATGATGATTTGAATGACGCTACCTACTTGGTTTTAACTTTTGTGTCATTGATGCATTACTTCACTTTTAGCACTCGATGATATTCGGAAGATAGAGATTTACAGAAAAAAAGAGGTCTACTGACTCTCTTATAATGTGTATTTTCAGTCGAGTGCCTGACCTGAATCGGAGATAGATCAATAAGCGTTATGAATGCATTAGAATTTTTTTTTAAATAATCTTACATCATTTTGCTCGTCTTGCTTATGTATAAATCTACACATGTAATGTGTTAGATATTTTTATCCGGGGATTTTCTAATTAGTATAGCATTTCACATGATATATGCGAATGTAAAGCGACTGGTATTTAAACATTTTAAATTCTCGGACTTAGACAGGAAGACAAACATTAAAACATTCTAAAGATGCCAAAGTGACGCTGTTTGGTTGCGGATAAAGAATATTGATTTCATTACTCTATTTGTTGCCACGCTTGTAAAGTTAATATAACGTAACGCTGAATTTACATTAATTTATTTGATACTGACAAATAAATACAGGCATATATTTTTAAACAAAGACTTTGACCTACTTATTTTTTACAATGGATGTCAGCCAGTGTTTAGATACAAACACATTAGATCATCGTTGACTTAGCCTTTGCCGTTAAACTGATAATAAACAATTGCAGAATATAATTGATTACAGCCATTACACACGAGAATACAATAGTGACCTTCTTATTATGTTTTAGAAAGTATTTATTGTTCCTAACTTCGAAATATATTTTACCTATTGATGGCAGGAGTGAGAAATTTCATAATATTATTATTGGTGGTGCTTGCGATAATTATAATCAGTACAAGTTATCTGTGATCTCATTATGTTATAGTTTGTTAGTTGTTGTATTAGTTATTGCGTTGCCAAAGAGAAAAGAATAATTTTATTGTTTTCTACTAACACTTAAAGTTTTCGTATTATTAATGTTTGAAAGTGAAGGTCAATTGTAACTTATTTATAAAGTTCTCGTACCACAAACTTAGTCGCCGTTTTCGTAAGAATTGACAGGACCAAATCTTAGTGTAAATTCCTTAATCTTCCTATATAATTAAAGGTAAAATATTTTGATAAACCCAAGTCAAAATGTTAGATGCATGTGAGAGCATTATTAATTTTTTCATAAAATTACATAAATTATTTCATAAAATCTTAAATCTTAATAGATAATGCGTAAAAGCAGCCTGTAAGGCCTTTAAAATGTGTGTGGTCGTTTTCATTGAGTAATCAATGCAATTGTGATTAATATTGAATCTAATGAGACGGGTCAACGATTTTATCGTATAACACAATACGATGTTATCAACAACATAAAGTGTTATTGATTGTTGTTAGAAAAATTCTTTAGACGTGTTGCAGAGTTAATGCGCACCAACCGAAGCTTGCGCCAATTTTGTATTAAAAGATTATATCCTCCGATCCGATTATATCCGCGATTTTATCCTCCATTCGAAATCGTTTACCAATCATGAATATGATTTGTGTGGTATCCTAATGTTTAAGCTTGACTAAATGGCTTTGTTTGAAATATCCGACAGTAAATAATAATTTGTTTATGCCCACTACTCAGGGACACTGGCGAACATGAAAAGTAAACATAATTCGAGTGCCTAAGTAGCAACAATATTAACTTATTACGAGAACAAAACAATAATTTAATAGGAGTTTGACAGAGTGAAGGCCTTACCTATGGGTTCGTGCTTCGTGCAACCTTGCGAGTCTTTGCATCTTATACTACATATCTTAGCTCTTAATTGTGCTAACAATCGTGTGTATGCAGACGTATGAACGAGGTCGTTGTCGTAGTGTATGACTTTCGGCAACCCACCCAGTGTAAGTCGGGCACTTGCGCAATACATTTGCATGGTTCATGGAGACTCAATGAAAGCTTATCTTTAATAACTGTAATTAAATTGTAACATAATGTTACATTTTGTTTAGCAGACGAAGCGTTAAGATAAATCTTGGTAATTAAAATTACCAATTTTAATTGGTAAAACCATCTGGTTTTATTCTAAATTCAAAAAGAGCCCATTTTACGAAATGTTTGGTCGGAGTTATGGCAATGACTTTTTAATATTTATTTGATTTCTTGCCCAGGTCAAGATATAATTGTATTTTATTGTAGCGTAAACCTTTTCAGGGTTCTTAGTTGTCATAAAATTTGAGGAGACCTCGCAAACGCAGAACGCACATTTCACTAGTCCATTCTCTCCCGTGGTAGGTTGGTCTGCTAAGTATAGTTTTATACCGTTTTAATTTAGTTCATGCGTATCTATCTATTAATCCATGTATACGGAAGTTTCACCCCTCATCATGATTCCTCAAAAAAATAAATGAAAGTTTTGCACACTTATCGGGTTTTATTAGATAAGCTAGTAATGCAGCGTATTTTTGTAATAATTTAATAATTACAAGCTAGAATAAAATAAATAGGTAATTTATAGTATCAAAGAAAGACAAAGTAAGAAACAACACGACCGACGGTATTTTAGTACACAAGTCTAGGTCCGCATTGGAAATTCATCGTGTAACTGCATTTGCGTGCATCGATGAAGCAACCCACTTGACAGGTTACATACACTTTGTTAATATATTACCAGCGCAAGTCAATTGAAAATTAATATCGAAATCATCAAATATAATTACATCCTTGAAATTTATGTTAATAAAAATAATTATCTAATATTATTTTATAAACATCTTACAAAGTGTAGCAAATTTGAAGAATTCGGGGTCTCTAAGTCTCTTAATTGAGTTTTCCGGACATATTTACGAATATTTATTATTTATAAAAGGATTTCAAGTTCTTCGAATTTGAAAGAGGACGATAATTTTTATGTACGAGTATTTGTTATTTGTGGTCTGATCATTATTATATTAAGGGGAAACTTTCAAAATAAATTGGAAACCGATACTGACTTTGCTATTCATGTTCTTTTTGTTTAACAAAAATGTAGGTTTTTTTAGATTGTTATTTATATTTTTTTATTATAATAGGTTTATATCGTAAAATATTATTTAAATATAGAACTGTGTTATACATACCTATAATATACCACACCCTGTCCACGTAGTTTTATGTACGAATGCTTATACCCTGCATGTAACTACACATTCAACTGAGAATCTTATGTTGAAATTGTTTTTCCGGCTTAGTAAATATTTGTAGGTCCCATAACGCAACTCCAGATGACTTTCAAGTGTTAACTATTTTAAGAGAAGGCTATGCCATCATGGTGTCCTCAAGATTGTGTTACTACTTTAAAAAAAAAGACTATCCTACTTACAATTATTTGAAAAAAGAATAAGTATGTTTAAAAAGAATATTAATAAAAATTTAAACACTGTTTTATTGAAAGCCTCCTTGTTCGAAGTTGTGAAAACGATACAGATACGAAACAACATAACTATTTGTTTACATTGACCTTTCTCAACATTATATTTGTCAGAACTAACAAATCACCATGCCTCTCTATCGTGACCCACTAAAATATTTTTAACTAGTTTAATGAACCACGCTGTCGTTTGTGTGATCCATTAGTTCAGCTTTTAGTATGTCACCGGTAATTCGTTCTAAAGAATACATTTTGGATTTAACTGGTCTTAACAATATAATTTTGCCTTCAAAGTAACGCGTGATGTATAACTTGAAATTAGTTTGTAAATTGAAGTATTAATAGATATACTTTTTTTTCTTCGGCTTCGATGCCATCAAACTAACATTGGGAAATTTTTATACAATATGCTACGCATTATGTGTCGTGTAAATATATTAAAAATGTATTTTAACTTGTTACATATTAATTTCATTTTGAGTTTCAAGTTTATGTTATGGATATTAAAATAAATATTAATTTGACATAACCACATTTTTATACGCATCGTTCATAATGTTTAGCTAGTACAGAATTCTTGCAATAACTTTTGTTGATAAGCCATAAACTCAAAACAACGAAAACTTCTGCGGGGATATCTTGTTGTCACAAGTTTGAAAGGCAGTTCGGCAGTTTACATAACTTATATGCAATAGTTAGAGACGTGTGTCGTATTGTATCGATTGAAATTTGCTGATTGGCATGAAGAGAGCTCCGGTTACCGCGCTTGTGACCGTTTGAGCAAATCGCCCTGACATTCTGTATGATACTTGAGGTCACCACGAAGGCAGTCATGTGTGTGCACAACGGTAATCGTCACTCTATCATATGCCACTTCATTTTAAACACAACCGAGCAACTTTATTCCAATATGTTTTATACAATAACATCGTGTTCTAGCCTGATGATGTAACCTAATTAGTGTTTTGGCTACTCAGTATATGTGAATTTTCATAAACTTTAGCTTAACTTTGTGACCCTTGTCTCAGAGCGAGGGGAGTCTTAACTTGAACAGAAATTTCGACAGTGAAATTTGTAAGATCTTCAAAATATAACAATATTCACAGGTGACCAACATGGTCGGATGTTAATTTAAGCAAATTATATTTTGTAATCAAATATTAATATATGGACAATTTTATGAAAAGTTAATAAACAGCTCGAAGTTCATTAAAGCTAATTTTATAATACCAAGAATAGCCTCGATCGTTGCATGGTTGTAACCGTCCAAGGATCATTTGGTCGTAAATCAATCGCTCTGTAGTTTTGTTTGGATTCATCGGCGCATCTTATATGAATGTTTAAATTTAGCCACCGAACAGGTTTCACATCGCCTGTGTAGCTAGACTAGGTTATTATCGAACATGCAACATCTACAAAAACCTACAGTTACTTAAACAAAATGTATAATTTCAACTGGTTTTTGCGTTTATTCGTTGCACTTTTAGCACTAATTTTGTGAATTTCTTAACATGTATACCTATATAGTATGTAGAAAATAGTACCTAAGTCTTTTTCTACTCCACTCCTTATTCATAAGCTGAGTCTCTTGTCTCAATTCCTTTTACTACTATTATTAGGTATTTAAGAAAAGAAACATTGTGTTTAAAAAAAAGTTCAACCGACTTCATGTGCCTTTGAAATTTGAGGGTTTTCCTCGATTTCTCAGGAGGTAACCACCAGATCCTGACCTGGTGCTAATGTGACCACACGAAAACTATCAGATTTGAAATAAAAAAAGAATCATTAAAATCGCTTTACCCAGTTAAAAGTTATGAGGTAACGAACAAAAAAAGCAGACGAAATGAGAACCTACTCCTCTTTTTGAGGTCGGTTACAAAGTAATTTTATTGTATTAATTTTTGCATCTTACATTTTACTAATGCTTAATTATGGTTTTACTTGCATCTGAATATGGTTATATAATCAAGCAATAATTTGAAGGACCACTAATAACAGTAAGGCTTCATTCATTCATTCTAACTATTATTAACATACTGTTATTAACAGTTTACTAATAATTAAACATTCAAAATGTTTGAGTTTCAAGTTTATTTTTAATTGATTTTAGTAGTTTTAGATGGAATATTTTTTTTTAATGAAACAGCCTTGAGTATAACTAAAGCCATTAACAAATATTTAAATCCATTGATATTTAGCGAAAAAATCGCATGAGATACGGAGTTTAAATAAAATTAAATAATAATTTTATAACAGTCACGTAATGGGTGGGTGTGTTTGTTGTATATTATTGTACTCATATGATACATTCTCGGACTGTTATTTACAAAATAATTAAAATACCACTTTTTTGCTTGATCCGGGTTTTTAATCCGAGAGTCTCTGCGTAACAAGGTGAAAGCCCTACCACTAAGTTTAATGGAGTTTATAAATATCTTCTTTCTTTCCAAAAGCTCCGGGTTTGGCTTGCAATTTTTATGCCCTACTGATACTTCCGATAGAGATGTTGTATTATATTTGATGGCCAGATTATAGTAGTTTTTCTACAGAATTAGTATCGATTATTGCAGGTGTATTAGCAGTTATTATGTATAGGCCCGTATACTTTTATTACACTGAGACAATGCTCTATTATAATCGTTGAGGCGTACCTTAACAAAACGTGGGCGAGCCATAATAATATGTGTGATTATAATTGTTCATAATTTTGCAACAGTGATTATCTTCTTACTTAGTTACCGATTAACGGAAAAGCTCTTGAACTTAAATCCAGCTACTGCCTTAACATTTGCTGTATAACAAATTAAGGTATATCGTACAATCGGTAATATCCGAGACTTGATAAAAATTACACAGCTTGTAACAACTTCATCGTGTCGCATTTTATTTACCTACCTATGGTTGAGTGGCAGAAAATGCTTCAGGGATTTAGTCCATAGATCTACGCATACATTGTACGTATCTCCAGAAAGGATAAAATAAAAAAATCTAATTGTCGTAACTCGGATGTCAAAGCAATTAATATGGGAGTATAAAAATGATAAGTTTATTATATGCGAACAGACAAATACAATTATTCGGTATGTTACCTATCGTCATCATACAGCGCGAAACTTGTAGTGAAGCACCAATAGATATACCTAAGTACAAATATTTTAATGATCTCTTATTATTACATCATTGGTTTACGTTTGATCAGATAGACAAAATTCAACTAAACCATCTTCACTGAGAATGACGTCATGTGGCAATCCTTAGTTACATCTTTGGAATAAAATGACTTATACACATCAATTGCTGGTATTTGATAGATATAGATCTTATATATAAACGTAATAGTTTGTAAGAGTTTATGGCTAGATGTAAAAATGTTTGTTGCCTTCTGACGCAAAAACTACTGAATGTGTTCTATTAAAACTTTAATGTAGCTTGTGTAGCTTATAGATCAGAATAACACACGAGCGGGCAGTAACAATTACCGCGTGTGATACTACGGTAATTAGCTAGTAGAGACTAAAGATATCAAATACAGATTTAAAGTTTAGAGGTAGCCGTTCTTGTTAAAATAAATTTATGCTAAATTACAAAACCATATGCATAATATTTCCAATTAATGTACAAATTTGTATTTAAGTACTTATTTAAAACAAATAATTTGAATTTATTTTATTGAACAATAAACATAACGTGGCCTTACATAACTTGTATTAAATTGTCAATTAATTTAACAAACTTAATAGAATATAATAATTTGTTATTTTTAGTTATGTCGGAGTCCACTTGGCTGGTTGCGCTTGCATCATTGTTAGGTATAATATAATGACGCATTGCTCCACACTTGGGTCATATGTATGACTATTATTAGATAGTGATAAAGATAATTCGACAGGCTGCATGCCTCGCTTGGCACCTTCTGAGCATTAAGTCGTATTATTTATTAACAAAAGACTAAACAAACACTACACAAAGGTAAAAATTTGTAAATATTTAAGGACGACACTGTTAAACAGTAATTACATTCAGTTAAAGTAAATATTGGTCAACTACTTATTCATTTCAGTCCCTTAATTCCCAGTGTTGGAACGGAACAACAATCAACTTCGTACGGAATGATATTCGGTCTATTACACCACGATTGGCAGGCGTGTTGGCATGGAGTTTACTGTTAAGATAGAGTCTGTCGTAAAATATGTCATCTGCTGCTATCCCTTTGCTCACGATAACAGGAACTACTCACCTATGTAAGGAAATGATAATGATTTGTCGATATATATGTTTTCTTAATTCGTCGTTCATTATCATCGCTCTGCTCTTATATTACTACGGTTGGCATATTTAATGGATTATTGAAATGAGTCTATCTACCTTGAAGATGTTAACATTTTAACAAATATCCTATTTTATTAATGCTGTTTTTGTTTGCTATAATTACAAGACTTATTAGCAAAACAAATTCTATATAATTAAAACGATCGATTTCCTTTATGTATAATATTTTACGAGTACGTTGTCCCAACATGTTGAACCGGTTTCCAATAAAGATGTTCACTAAACGAATCTCGTTTGAATTTCAATGTTTTGAGCCAAGTTTAAATAAATGTCATCTTATTTTTGTAGCAAGTAGTCAATCTTGTTTCAAAGTTGGGGCAAATACCTGCACGCCTTGGACTTAGATTTGGTGAGACTTATAGTAGTATAACTAACTTAGGAATAGAAAAAATTCTAATTTAGGCTTCAATTATTTTTTGAATCGTCAAAGAATTATTCTCTTCTTTGAAAAATGAATGTCTTTGCTATAACGGGGAAAAGCTTTAATATCAAATGGTTATTTCTCTTATCGTTATAATAAGTTTAAAAATTCACGTAAAGAAAGCTGCTCTATCCCTTAAAGGAGTGTTAAAAAAATAAAAATAGTTCTTTGCCTACGGAAATACTATAACTAGGCTACGAAGGCCCAAATCACAATCCTTACGGAAGCAAACGTAATTCAAGACAATGTTCTTTAATCTTAAATCTAATAAATGGAGTAATAGAATCTAGAATAAAATTCCAATGCCAATGTTAAACTAAAAAAAATGTCATCGTCGGCTTATCACAAATTATTATGTAAACGGTATCGACCTTGTCTCCACTCGCCCTCGTCTTATAAAACAAGTTAGGGTCAATTCATTTCACACTTCGCTTATATTACTAAAGGGGCCTTAGCACATAATAATTGTTTCCTTAATAAAATCTATGATTCAAAAAATCTAGATTCAGTGTTTAGTTGTTTTTTGCATATTGTCGATAATTTATTGATGCCAAGTAGGAAGTAAAGTCTAAGAAAAAGGTTGTAAAAAGTTTAATTAAACTTTAAAACGAGTTCATTGTACCACGAAGAATATTTCAGTAATTATTCGACTATATATATGTAAATCCTGATTTTGATAAAGCTAAAATATTACTATGAAAGCTACGTATCATCTTAATCTCTGCAAAGGTCAAGTTATAGCGACTAGCGAATTTGATTGATTACTACGATTCGACACATTAATAATCATCAATGTTAAAGCAAAGTTAATTAAAACTTATTAACAATTTTAGTATAAATAATAAAGAATTCGAAATGTACATCTGTGGTTACTTTTATATTTTGAATACGTGTACATTTTTTTTCTAACTGTAAGGTTCTAGGTTGTCTAGGTACTTTGGGACTAACAAATTTTTTATACTCACAATCTAATACATGTTACCATACTTATGATATACTAACATTTTACATACAATAAGCATAAACTGCTATTGTATCCTAAATCCTAATAAATTACAAGAGAATTTAATTCAACTCTACGTTACAACGCCAGTGCTGTAACGTAGAGTTGAGAACGTGGAGTTGCGAAGGTTATTGTCACTTAATTTAAATAAGTTACGAAATTAATCGCGGTTAATTTAATTTTAACAGTTCTAGGCACTTTACTTGGTGATGATAATGACAGGAAGGACTTATTTATTTAAGGTTCTATTGTTAATTAAACATTGCAAAACTGTAAATTTTTACCTGATATGAAATTTCTGTCTTTTCCGCTGTCTTCGTGTGTTTGCATTAAGGCCATTTGCTTGCAAAAAACGACAAAAACTAAATAACGAAAAGAACGACAATGTAATTTGAGACAAGAACATTATACCTAACAAGTTTTGACAGCGATAAAGTCTGTGCTCTTGTTTGAATTTCGAGAAACAAAATTACTTAATTAGTGTTTGAAAATAAGTTAAAACATCATTAACATCGAATATTATAACAAGAATAAACAATCAAATTTTGTTTTTAAATAACAATTCTTATCATAGGTACCTAGCTGCAGTAGGTGTGCTAGTTAGGTAAACAATTGTTAGTGGATTTATCAAAAAACAGATTTTTCGTAAATCCTTATACATAAATACGCAGTTTAAATGAGATGGACAATAGTCATACTAGTTTAAACGACCTTGTGACATTTCAGATTTATGTTTTAATTCATGTATATTTGAATTACATTTTCCAACTTGCTATTCTGGTTATAATTTGGAAATGCTTAGCCTGTTATTCTTCCATTATCATAGCTAGTCATATTTGTAATAATCGAAACTGGCACAACTAAGGAAATTAACACTACTAGTAATTCCTGAATATACGTATGTGAGCCCTGTTACATTTTTTTGTCTATTTTTGCCAATAGTTGTTGTAAATATTATTTAACCCATATTTAACCCTTCAGCATAATTTTAATTTAGTTTTATTACTTTTTAGTTACTGTTAAATAAACCTGCATCTCGTTTGCTCTCGATTTATCGCAGTTTCTGTTAATAAATAAAATAAATAAATAAATAAATACTCATGGACATTTCACACAACGTCCTCTGGTCCCAAGCTAAGCTTATATGCTTGTGTTATGGGTACCAGAATACGGATAGAATACATATACTACTTTTCTTTTGTAAATACATACTTATTATACATAGTAATCTATTACAGTATTATTTATATTTGCTTGGTTAAAAATTGGTCAAGTGCGAGTCGGACTCGCGCACGAAGGGTTCCGTACCATTATCTATGCAACATAAGGTAACGTTATTAGTATCGAGCAAGAAACGGTAAAAAAATCATGTTTGTTGTATGGGAGCCCCCCTTAAATATTTATTTTATTTTATTTTTAGTATTTGTTGTTATAGCAGCAATAGAAATACATCATCTGTGAAAATTTCAACTGTCTAGCTATCACCGTTCTTGAGATACAGCCTGGTGACAGACGGACGGACGGACGGACGGACAGCGAAGTCTCAGTAATAGGGTCCCGTTTTTACCCTCTGGTTACGGAACCCTAAAAATGATGATGATTGGGATTGAGTGTTGAAAACTAAGGGTGCGGACATCAAGATGGCACGTCAATTAAGACTACTTCATTCATCATCAAACATTTAAACTAATAAATATGCATATGAAACTCGTGTCATAAACCGTCATTAGATAATTTTACCACGATATTCGTGGACATATTGGACAGATTGATAATTGAGGTCAATTGGAATATATTTTTAGGTCAAGTGTCAATGTTAGCTTCCATTCTAAAATGTAGAGACGACGTAAAACTTTTTTATGTTTTAAGTATATGTATAGAAAAATCTTTTAATAATACTTTTATCTATCAGGTATATTATTAGGTATATTCTATTTTTAAAATATTATTTAAGAGGTTATCTGTATGTTGATGGAGTAAGAAAACAGATGTCACCACCTTATTTCTTCTTAAGGGTACTAAAATCTAAGCTAAGCGATATTTTAAGATGAAATTATTTAATGTGAGAGAAGGAAATCTTAAAACTAACCCCCTAAAGTGGTCGGAGTCCGTATCTATTTAGAAACAGTAATGAGCTGAGGAAAAGAAGAGATGTCGAGCGATCCTATATAGTTTTATCGGAGCAAAACATCGGTGCAAAATAAGCAAATATATATATATATTTCATAATCACTTTGAATACATGTTATTTATAATAATTATGAGTTATTTGTGCAATACTACAAGTATGTGTGTGTAACGAATTGCGTTAATACGACCGTGTAATAATTAATAGCATATAACTTTACAAGTCCTAATTTAAAGACAAATTAAAATTTTGCACTATTTGAAACGATAGTAGACAGATAGTATAAAAACGATACTTATAAATATATTGACAGTTTTATGACGAGAAAATCAAGCTGAAGACGCTTCAGAACTATCCAATATGTTTATTGATAAGGATAGCTAAGTTCTATATGACGAGCTTATTGCCGATTCTGAAATAATCTTCTCTCTAATTGGACATTAGAAAAAGTTTACTAAAATAATCTTTTGTAAGTATTGGTTGTACTTTAATCGAATACTCTCAAACCTTTTAAGGCTTAATCAGCCCTAAGAGGTTAATTTACAAAATATTATTGAACGAATTTTTAGGTAACTGAGAGTTAATGATAGTATGCGATAGTAAAAATATCTACTATTTGTAATTAACGATGCTTGAAGACCTTGTAGATATTTGAGCATAGACGCACACCGTGAGTGATGGATCCAGCGAAACAACATGACATAATAACGATTTGTTAATAGAACATTTCGTATGAATTAATTTGCATTCATATAGCAGACGAGCAGCCAATATCGAATTGCAGAATTATAAATGTAAGATTTTAAAGTAAAAAAGCACAAAAGTAGGGTAAATGCTGTAGAGATGCGCTCTATAAGAAGTATGTGTGGTGTGACTTTGAAAGATAGATTAAGAAATGAAGTTATAAGAGAACGTTGCGGTCTGAAAGAGGATGTAGTGACTAAGGTGGAGAAAAGTATGCTTAGGTGGTTTGGTCATGTGGAGAGGATGGATGAGAAACGATTAACACGGCGGAGGTAAGTGGAAATGCTGGGAGAGGACGCCCGAGAAAAATATACTCCGATGTCATCGTCGGCATACTTCAAAAGGGGCAAGTGCGTAGCACTTATAATCGTCGGGCATGTATGACCAGATGTAGGAGTGTGGATGAAGCCAAGGAAGTATGTTTGGATCGTAGCAGATGGCGCTCTATAGTCTCTGCCTACCCCCATGGGAAAAAGGCGTGATGTTATGATGATGATGATGATTTTATCTTAAAAATACTTGATAATCTTAATCTGCGTATTAAAAGCAGTAATATATTTCCAAAGTAATAAAAAGGACTTTAAATAAATAAAAATTAATGTAGCGTGTATAAAGTAAATTATGATGTATTACAAGGTATCATTTTCGGGCAATTATTATTTAATTTATAAGTAGTTAACAAGCTGCCAAAGGTAACGAGTTACTTAATGACTTATATTATTATGCTGACGGCAATAATATGGTGATACTTTGTAAATTAATTATGAACATGACATTTTAACTATGTTTTTGAATGGAATATAAAATTAAACAGATGAAATAATTAATTGCAATTTAATTTACTTTTTACTAAAACAATGCATTTCTTTATAATACCAACTTAATATGCATTTGTATGTGCCTGTATACACCGGTGCATGCAAATTCATATAATGAGGTAGATGACTCAATTCTCGGGACATAGGAAATACGCTTCATACTAGAAATACGGGACGACGACGACACGACGCTCTTATGTTCCTTATGTGATCGGTTTTAGTTACAAATTTACAACACGTAATATAACGAATACAATCTATATTGACATTACAAATGTGATGATTTTATAATCTTCGACAGATCATCGCTGTTTTTTCATAAAATTAATTGGCTTACATATATTTAATTACTAACATAATTAACCATAGGTCGCCGTATACATTTAAAAATGAAATATCAAATATCTTGTTTAGCTATGAAAAAGTGTTCCGCATTTTACTGGTCTATCAGAATTACCATATCTGATTGGATGGTAACGCTGCAACATCTCGCTCAGGTTTAAAAAATCACATAAAAATATGTTCCTACTTAAAACAGTCCAATAGTAATTACGTTTAATTACGATTGCAATAATAAAAACTAATAAATAATAAATATTACTCCACACAACGTCCTCTGGTCCCAAGCTAAGCTTATATGTGTTATGGGTACCAGAATACGGATATACTACATATACTACTTTTCTTTTGTCAATAAATACTTATTATATACATAGTGAACACCCAGACGCAGCACAAACATTTGTATGACAATTATAAATATCACACAAATTATTGTCCCGAGCGGGAATCGAATCCGCGACCTCGTGAACGCCAGTCCGTTACATGAACCACTCAACCACGAGGCTCGTCAAATAACTCATGAGTTTACCACAGTTGGCATCCATATTATCAAAATATCTAAAACGAATATCGATTGCTTTAGTGATTAGTTCCGATTAAGAAGCGTTACGATTGATTGACTCTTACAATCATAAATACTTAAGCACTTGCCCTACAAAGAAAACACATTTAATAATATTTATTCATAAAGAAAAGTGACTAATAATACATCTTTCACACAGTAGCTTTGACTAACAAGTATGTATGATATACTCGTATAAGAAACTAACATGTTACTAACCAATAGAGTAACTCTGCTATGCCTGCAAAAGGCCTAAGTTTTCATGTATCGGGGTGGAAAAAGCACTTTTCATGTATTTTACCACTGCAATAAAAAAAACGAGTTCGAGTTTGTAATATGGTACAACGAATGTTTATAATTGAAAATAGATAGGAGTTTGTTAGCTGACATTTTGGTGAACTTATGTATAATACGTTTGTATAAGCATTTTGGAATATGCATGCCAGGTATAAAATCCTCAATATGGTATATATATCAACCAATTAGAATCCATACAGAAAAGATTCTTAAGGTACCTTGAATATAAGACAAAGTGTTGTGATGCTAACTACCTTAATCTCTGCAGGAGGCACCATATATTGCCACTGCAAAATCGCAGGACAATAGCGGATGTCACCTACTTCTCTGACATAGTTAACAGCCGTATAGACTCTTCAGAATTACTGCAAAGAATTCAACTATATACTCCGAAGCGATTGGTAAGAAATCCATCCTGCTTAGCAGTATCGCTAGTCGATACAAATTATAAATCTAACTCATTCTTTTCCCGTACAATTAATCAGGTCCATGCATATGTTAATAGCGTTCAGTTAGATATTTTCTTTAGTAGCAAACAACAGTGCCGTTCCTTATTGGCTAATTCGTTTTTTGACGTTTGATCCTGTGTACAGAGCTGTGTATTCCTGTTTTTATCTTTAAGTATTTCTTTTTTTTCTCTGTAAATGTATATCTGTGCTTCTCTGTTTTGTTTGTAAACCTATTGTTTTCTCTAACGAAAGAACTGTGTTATCTGTGTGGTTTTTACTAATCACTACATCTTTTATTTGTATAATTTATATTATTTGAGTTGTTTTCCTATGTCTATCTGTGGAAGCTTCAAAAGGCTTATTTAGTTAATATTGTAATCTAGCTATATTTTAGTGTACAAGCTGCTTGCTTTCCAAAATAAATAAATTAACGTGTACGTATGTATATACAGCAAATATGCCTAAACTTGTGCAATATTGTAAAAGTTACATAAACCTTCACAAGTTCTCTGTTAATTTGTGAATGTATTGCTTTAGCAACACGTAACTGAAAACACAAAGCCAATGTTGGTAACTATTGAATTAATTGCGAAATCTTTACTCTTAGGGCCTCGTTCACCATCTTCAAGTAAAGCGTTGATTAGTTACTTATCGATTAGCGTTAATTGTCAAGTAATAGTTACGAGTATCTTCTGTCAATTTCAATTTTTTAATCTTAAGATGAACGTCGCACGTGTAGTTACTGGTGACTTTAACTAGCGATTAGTCTACTTGGCGCTTTACTTGAGAATGGTGAAAGAGGCCCTTAGCCTTTAATACACTTCTGTCAGATTTTACTTAACTGAAATGTCATTTAACATAATCATCAGTTAAATATAATATATCATTCGTTTTGTACATTTAAGTTTTATGCTACAGGATTTATTCATAGTTATATTTATAATAGTCGCAAGAATATTGACTTTTCTTTTCTGTTTCATGCTAAAAGAGTTTAGGCATCGTACAATATTGAGGCATTCACATCATGCAGATAACACGAGTATATGCAGCAATTATTAGATATGAATGTCGTGAGTGCGTAATGGTTGCGTATATTTCATACTAGTCCAGATGTATTAGAAATTAAACCTCATTTAGTGTGTGTAGTTCAGCTCTAATGGTTTCTTTCCGTCATATAATTACTTTAAGAGGATATGTATGTTTATTATAGATTAAATAAAACACGTGTACCATAATTTCACAACTAAGTATTTTGAAATAGTGTCTAAGAAATGCTTGCGAATATATAAATAGACTACACTACCCAACAAAAGTTGTTTTGCCATATAAATGTTAGGGGTGACCACTCTTAATATTTAAGGGGATGAAAAATAGATGTTGTCTGATTCTCAAACCTAACAGATATGTACACAAAATTTTACGAAAATCGGTAGAGATATTTCGGAGGAGTGTAATTATAAACACGGTGACAGGAGAATTTTATATATTAGATTTCAGTTATCATTGCTAATATAATATCAAATATTGGTTTTCTTTTACCAAGATCCTTTACGAAATTGCTTGTTAAAATTTTTCTACTTTATAGAGTATTTTACAAAAAAACTTTTCACAATCTAAACTTAATAGTATATTTAATAAAGATGAGCAAGGACATAAAAGTGGGACGAAATGTATTGCAAATTTGCTGCAAAAAATGCATAGTAATGATCGTAAAATGTTTATCGACATATCACGCACATAAAGACAGGTGTATTGACCAATGTGATACTGTTCGTAACAATTTAATATCATGATGTATAATATAATATCTAATAAATGAGGTGCACTATTATTTGATATCGCTACAGGCACCTCTAATGAGTCACGCAATGACGGGCTATATCTTATTTTAAACTTACATTGATAGCTTTATTACTGGTATTATATGGCTCGCGTGTCTTCATCAACATGTTAGTAATTTGGAATGTTTTGGTCAAGTCATCACCTAAAATGTTTATGGAAAATGCTTGTGGGTTTGATTTACACTCAAATTAAATATTTTGTGGCAAGAATACACAACGCTCTTCAATATCTGATAAGTAAAATAATTTATAGGAGTGAGTAACATCCACTATTTTGTACGCGTAGCATAAGCTTTGGATTAGTATAAGTATTTTAGGAGTAAATGAGATTTTGTAATTTTTGGAGATACTTTTTATCGTCTTATCCAAGATTTTAAATTTCTTTACACAACGTAATAATAATCTCTGTCATCAAAATATTCCATAAAACTATTTTTCGACATAAATACCGTGAAATTACTTTTATTCAAATAAATACATGTGTAAAATTTGTTTTTGTTATCAACAATGATGTCTAATAGTATAGTGTAATAAAATAAAATTGGAGTCAGGTTCTAGAGGAAATCGAAATGCACAAAATTACGCAAGGTTTGTGATAGAATAGGTCTATTCTGTGCATTAGAATTGCCCTGTAATTGTATTTGGTATTAACTAGGGGCAAAGGTGACACCATCGCTTGTGGTAATAATGCTTACAAATGCATTATTGAGACCTACTCAGTGTTCTCGACTTAAAGTAAAGTGATAAAATTATTTTAAAAAAAAGAATTTTTCGACGTCAAATATACCATCCCAATTACTTAAATGTTTTGTACTGTCATTAGTTATTATTAGAACTGAAATTTTAGCAATTTAAAATTGTACTTAGTACACAATTGTTAGGTATTAAATAATCTCTTTACATGTACAATTATAGGTTTCTTGATCAAACATAATTTTATAATTACCTAAAGTCCTAAACCAATAAAACAAATTAAAGACATTTTACAATCGAGTACTGATAGTAGCAGATTTGTATCTAGTGAAAGTGATCACTGCAAGCGAACTTTCGTTGCATCTTAACTACCGGGAATGACCTAATATGCGCTAAATGTCGTGATTGGATTCTAAAGTCATCTTCTCACGATTTGCTAGACTATCTAAATAGTCACAAAATAGGTTTTATATAATTTTGTAAGCAGACAATAAGCTATTTTATACAAAAATCTTTAAACAGGAAAGATTATGAAAGTAAATGAACTACTAAAAATAATATTTGATATCCATTCAGTTTTGAAATACTGCAAGGTGGATATTATTTTGCTTAGAGCATTATCATCAGTGTGTCACCACCATTATCGTGGTTATATGCGTTACTTACATTAATAGCAGCAGAATTGCTTAAGATTATACTATAACGCTAAGTATATGTATACGCTACAAATAGTTGATTTATTTATTACAATATTATTATTATATAAACTTGTGAACTTTACTTCTACTTTGCAAAAGTCTAATATTTAATTATGAATTTTAATGACTTTAAGGGAATACATACACATACACAATATTTTTTCTATCACGAACTTTACGACTCAAATAATATAACATTCAATAAAGAATTATCTATAAATAGCACGCGGTGCCATACAAAAGACATCAACGTCGTCCGTAAATGAAGTGCTATTCATGTACGCTACACAAAAACAACTGCGCTTCGCTACTTCTGCTATTGCTACTGTATTTGGAATAACACATGCATTTTATATACAAACGGAGTTGTTTGTTTTATACATTTATGATGAAATTTCACAATGGTGCCAATTCTACATGCACAACTAAACTTAATTAGAAAATGAAAACAACTATTGCTGTATTTTTATTATTTGGGTATTTTGTTGTGTGAATTTATATTAATTAAAATCTTTGTCTATAATAAACAGTTTTTATAACAAGAAAATTAAGTTAACATTGCCGAATTGTGTTATCATCACTGTTAAAATTAGTTTTTTAGTGAAGTTTAGTTTAGTTTAGTTGTGCACGTACGATCGGTACCAATATCTTATCACACCGGACATCCAAATAACAAAATTACAGTTTTATATTAACAAGTTATTTTCAGAATTTCTTAATAATATAAACGCGATGCTTTTGTTTAAAGTTGTAATATTAAAAAAAACCTTAAACCACGATAGAACTAAATCATATCCATGAATGAATTAGCTCCATACTTCAAAATAATATGTCAGTAATGAGTAAATATAAAGTTACAAAACTTTAAATATTTTGAACAATTTTGTTTAAATAATTAAATTAAAACTTAAAGCCATCATAAGAAGAAACGATTTATGGTCTTATTCATAATGACTTATCGGAGGTTTAAAAGTTCGCTAAAATCGGTTCGCGAAAATTGTCAAAACTTGTTCTTCATAATAATCTTTTTACGATAAAACGTTTATTATCTCTCCGATAAAATCTCCATTTAAACCTCTGATAAGTCATTATGAATAAGACCATTAGTAGCTCAGTATTTCCAAGCTAATTACTAAAATATATTATTTCTTTAAAATATCAAATTCAAATCAACCAACCATTCTTACGAAATATGTTAAAATGTTTTAGTTTTTAAATTAACATTTATGGAAGTGTTTTTGAAACAAGGTCTAGATAAATATGTTTAAATAAAACATGTCATGTCCTTATATAGAATCAGGTTTTTGTTATATAACAATACTTTCTGTGTACTTTTATTTAGAGTTGCCCTCTAAGACTAGGTTTTGTGAAACTAGTTCAGATTTGTCGTTAAACTTGCTATCTATATGTTAAACTTCCTATCTATATGTTAAACTTGCTATATATTAGCCACTTACTTAATAATACATAGTTATATAATACTCTCGGAGCCTTATGTCCAGCAGTGGACGGAGAAGGGCTGATGGATAGATGGCCACGATACTCTAAACCTACTCTCTTAAAAAAAGTCCAAGTATGTATCACGGGTACTGTGTAACAAAGAGTCTAAGCAGAAAATGAAAGTTCGAAACTAGACCCTACCTACGAGTATATACCACGTTGTAGTCTTCACAACTCATGGCCATTAATCGGCTGAGAAAAAGAAAATATTTCATCATAGTTAATCCATCCCTATTTTACTATCCACTGCTAAACATAGGCCTTCCTTATAGAATGCCACAACGTTCCTGTACAGTTTGGAGGCTCCCTGCGAGCTTGACGATATTATTATCGTCACTTCATCTTGTCGACAAGAACATATTTTTTTTTTATAATTTAATAATAAATTATAAAAACGTACAATTGTAACTTACAAACTAACAACGATTACAAAGTCATTGGAGACAGGAATCTAAACTAGGTTGAACCCGTGCTATGGGTTCCCGCTCCTGACAAGAATACGGATACTATTCTCAAAATTACACTATAATTTGTTGATGAATAAAATTCCCATCAAAATTGTTTCTCATATTTATTTTCTGTGTTTTTCAGGGAAGCCCGGTACAGATTACCCAGTGCTAGGGGCCGTGCCGTACACTAATTTCTACTGCGATGAACAGGCGTATCCTGGATTCTTCGCCGACATGGAGACCCGCTGTCAAGGTAAACTCATGAGCTCTATTGACTTTGCTTATCTCTATTTTATATATATCATATATCAGATACTATTATTATTAAAATCAACATTTTCAAATTTTAAGAAAACTCTTTATTATTCTTCTTAGCCTTTATTTGTCCGTAAACAGGATTTGGGTCTGCGGTAACGTGTAAATATTTAATTTATTACTCTACGCTGGCCAAAATTATTTCTTTATCTCTTGCAGCTCTCTCTATTTCATATGTTCTTTGATAAAATTGAGTGATGATATTAGTATTAATATACTACTTATATTACTTAATATCTAGCCACACGAACATGTCAATCGTCATTTAAAAAAAATTCCTGTCCTTACTTTTCCTCACAATTATCTCACTTGACTGATGAAAAGTTATTCAACCTTTGTAAACAATGGTAAATATTTATTCAATTGTAATATTCTCTCACAATCGTGTGATATCACCATTATACTATTATTATTAGTCACATAAAAGTTGTTAAAATAATATCCATTTGGAATTTAATAATCTTATTAATAGATAAACAATTGTATGTTTTTGAAATAGTATGCAAAACTGATTTACTAACGCGGTCAATTTTCCATACATCTTTACATATTATAAAACAAAGTCGTTATTTTTTTATGTAAGTCCCTATGTGAGCTTAAATCTTTTAAACTACGCAACAGACACCAATGCAATTTTTTAGATAGATAGATTGGTTCAATAGGATGGCTTTTTTGTATAATTCGAATTATTTTTGTAAAGTCGCGGGCAACAGCTAGTTAGTGTATGTATGTATTTTAATGAAAACGTATGATTAGTTATCTACTCTAACATTTCGGTAGCTACTCACGTGTAATCTTGGAACTGGCAACTATAGAAACCATAGAAAATAAAATATATATTTCGGTTCTCTATGACGTCACTGCCGATATTATCTATTAAATTAATCGAATAATATACATTGGCTGTAGGCGGTTATTATTTTATTATCTAAATACAAAAAATAAGTAAGTAGACAGAACAATATTAATTATGTATGGTGGGTGTTCATCTTTAGATTTCGTTGCGTGTGAACGTTAGGTACCTACTGGTGCTTGAGACCTTGGCGCTGTCATTATAAACTAGTGACCTTATCCTACTATGAGGTCATCTAATTATATCGCTAACTGACCCGGAAGATGATCAAACTAGAATGATGAGCTGGAATCGTGAGATCCGTTAATTTTACGTTATATATTAAAGGATTTAGTGCTACTTATTATTAACAATGGTTGCTAATATTAATAAATATTGTAGAAACAAAGCTTTCAAAAGAAATCAACACACACATATACAACACTTTCAACTACTATATTTCAATTATTTGTCTATTCTAAGGTTGCCTATAAGAGATTGCATTTCGCGATAAGGCCGCCCTTTGTACATATGTCACTGTAATCAATTAATTTATATGAAATATAAATCATTAATGTGCAAATAAAGTGTTATCTATCTATCTATGTATCTATCAACGTCCAAAATAGTGCATGTTAAAGAATACTATCGGTTCACCATGTGGATGACTGCCGTTACATAAGCTCTTCTCAAACGATCGCATGTCCTGAACCGTTGCGTTGGCAGGTCAACGATTAAGAACGGTATATCATTAAGGTACATCATTAATCATTCTTCTTTAAGTATGCCTTCTTGAATTATCCTCCATGAATTATGCCTGACATACATAAGCCAGGAAGATCATTGTATTACAAGGACTTAACCATAGTCGATAGTACAAAGCATATAACAACATGGTCTTAATAACAAAATACATAATAGCTTAGTTGACCTTACGACAGTTACGAATAATAGTAAAAAATAGATAAAAAACGCGTAGAATGTAGTGCATTATATTTTTAAACATAACCTAGAACCATAATACAGGGTCATATCACACACTTCAGGTTGCGTCAACTTGGTCTCATTTTACTTCCTAGTTAATTTATATTAACCTTAATTATGAGCTTTATATAGGTATGGAAGCTAACCTTTTCTATTTAAACGCAGAAATCCATTGTCACCGTTTAAAAATATATAGTTTATCACAAATGTGTTTACCATAGGCACTATGAAGTACACAATATAACGTAGAATGAGACTTGGGCTTGCACATTTATGATATCAAAAAATCTAAATCCCGTAAACGTAGGATTTTGATTACAGCTTAACATAAAAAATACATTATATTTAAGTGAACAGATTCGCACAAAAGATTATCTAACAGCGTCAATTTCAATCTTTTAAATGTATATGACCTATCGATTTCAATTGATGACAATAAATACGCTTCACTTGCGACATGTCATCCGCAATGCGGAGACGGTCAGTGAACATTACGTCACCAAGTGAACACGGTAGCCTAGGTGTTTCACTGCGATTAAAATACAATATATCGAAACATTATCGTAGTTTATTACATATATAATACGCTACATACCCACATATACCCCGTCTCGATTTTCTCATAGGTTTAGGTAGAGAGTACAGACCGCTATTTATCTTTCTGGTTTCCATAAAATATACACTATCATATCAACACATTTCAGGTTTTCGTGTTGGTTTCTACACCAACATGCAACTTAAGTTGTCAATGCGTAGGAATTCACCCGAAATAAGTCCCTAAATATGTTTTCTAGATCGTAAATAGCATATCCTTCAAAATTTACTACTTGTCAGCCTAATTGTTGCATAACTTTTACTTGTTCAATATTGTTCACTAAAGAAAGTATTTTGTATTTTCCAGCGTGGCACTACTGCGACATCGATGGTCGTCAAGCATCATTTTTATGCCCAAATGGGACAGTGTTCTCCCAAGGAGTGGCGTCCTGCGATTGGTGGTTTAATGTTCGGTGTGCGCTATCACCTGCGCTCTATCCTTTAAACGCAAGACTGTACCGCCGGCGAAAGAAGCACAGCCGACCAAAACCACATAGAATTATAGACAAAAAACTTGTTGATGAAATATTCATGTAAAATTTACATGAATATTTCATCAACAAGATTTTTGTCTTTTTTATTTACATTGTAAATAATAAGTAAATATAATTGTAAATATTAAGTATAGTGTTAGAATTCTGTGCCCATCCAATGTGAATAAAATCTACGCAATAAAAGTAAGCTTACTTTAGTATGTGCAGCGTTTACTATTTTTACTACATCTGAAAGAAAGTTGTGTTAGTTACACCATTTAAAACTCAAGATCGGCTGTACTGATTTGGCTGTATTTTAGCGGGGTGTAGCTTCTAGCAGCTACACCTGTTTCTAGAAACAGAACATAAAATACTTTAAACATTAAAGAAATTATGTACGAATAATATCTCTCTCCAGCCCATTAACGTCTCACTGTTGGGCACGGGCCTCCTACACTTTGGGAGCGATTATGGTCTATGGAGTATTGGCACAGGGTTTATTTTCGAGTTTTTCGTCTCTCACAGAGAGTGTTATCTGTGTGCAATATCCCTTAGCTGACTTTTACAGCACCCTTGGGAGGAGATGGGGTGGTGACACTTGTATCCGTCACCACACGGAGAACGAATAATCTAATATATAAAATTCACGTGTCACAGCGTTAGTTACCGTACTCCTCCGAAACGGCTTGACCGATTTTTATTAAATTTTAGATGCGTATTCAGTAGGTCTGAGAATCGGCCAACATCTATATTTCAAACTTTTTTTTTAGTATGGCAAAACAACGTTTGCCGGGTCAGCTAGTATGAATATATATTATACATATATTATATAAATAAATATTCATGGGCATTTCACACAACGTCCTCTGGTCCCAAGCTAAGCTTATATGCTTATATATATACGAATAGTATGAAATGAATGAATTAAAATGTTCAGGTTTGATTTGTTTTCTAAATTCCAGGCTTACGAGGTCGCGGGTAACAGCTAACTATTAATAAAAATGATACTTTATCTTAAGCTAGATTTCTTAAATTACAATAGGATAATACTTAGATAATATAGGACATTGAATAAACACTGTCATAAATCTGTTTATGTGCAAGGCGATTATATAATGTTAAAAAAATGCATTTTTCGAGTTTTCAACTTTAGCAGAAAATCTGACACACAGTGCTGCCCGATTTTCCCATCTTACATTTTTTCCTTTTTGGTACCCATTTGTGGTACGTATTATTTTATACCCGTCGATGGTGAGAAGGGAAAGAACAAAATAGCTGGTTTTCCCAAGATATGCTTGGCGCTGTAGCTAATGCGAAGAGAAATATAGGGCGCTGTAGGTATGCTTCGTTTTAAAGACTGTGACTTGGCTGCATTCGACATCGGTCATGGTGCATGGGAGAATCTCGCGGACGATAGGGCAAACTGAAGAGGGTTAATAAAGAAGGCCACCCCAATCCCTGACAGAGCTTGGTTTGACGGGCTTGCCAAGAACAGAGTTAACGCCATGAGCGCCATACCCATACCCTGTAGATCTACCGCAATCTTTGCCTGCTCTAGTTGTAGCCGATCTTGTGAGTCCAGAATTGGGCTCTTTAGTCATACAAATAAATGTCCTAAGGTACTACATACTACTTGGATCACCTTATACATATACAAAGGCCTATGATATATAAAGATTTAATCAAATTAATTTAACATTGCTGTCTAAATATGCTATACATTTCATCTGCATCAGTTTTTCTTTTTCTATTACATTTATTTCTGTACATATATGCGTTTGGTGTAAATTTTAACATGATATTATCTGTAGGCGTTACTGAGTGATAAAATTTCGACAGGTGGAAAAAACAGTGTTTAATAGCTTTTATTTTTTGTTCGCTGATTTGACTATAAAAATATATCTATATCCTACATCAAAATATGCCTGTGAACTCTTTTTACAGTTGCGTAGATTTTCATAAGTTATAGTGATTTTGGAACCATTGGTAAGTAACTATATCAACGTATATATACAACTATACAAATATAAAATTTCTATCATGTAAAAACGTTTCACACAGTAAAGTTCGAAGAAAAAATTAACATTTGTATGGCTTGTTACTTATAATTTGATATAAGTGGCGGAGAGCTCAAAGAAATCAACTTTTTCCAGAGCAGGCGTTGTGACTTTTTGTAAGAACGTATCCAGCTGTGGAAGGAGATCGGATGCAGAATAAATGTTTCATAATGAACATTTGGATTTACTACATATAAATAGTGTTTAATTTCTTATAATGTGCTTAGCCATATTTCTCCTAATCTTTGATTTTCGCCTAAAATATGAATTTTAACTAATTAACGTGCTGTGAGAGTCAGTTAGGGGATAACGTAAGCAGAGAAAATATTTTGCGTTGTTTGACTGAATATGTGTCTCACATTATATACTAAGTCTATCTATGCTCCCATTATGAAATATATTCAAGGATTAATTTAGTTGTGTGGTAATATGGTCCAGAATAAACCATGTTAGAATCACATTTTCTCCCACGGGTTCCTTATGAACCAACTGATATAAAATCTAAAAAGATAAGAGCTGTAAAGGAAGAAAACACGAAACTACACCATTATAATAGACCAAATATAGTGCCATTATATAGTGCCATTATATAGTGCCATTATATATTAGGACCGTGAACTATAGCCGGTTGTTTAAGGGCTGCGGCTGAGGAGAGAATACAAGTACTGAAGTATCTATACCTATTTAACTTTTAAAGTGTTTACCATGAATGAAGTTTGTAGAGCAATTAAGGTATTGGGTTCAAACTTCATTCATGTTCAACTTGTTCCAAACGTTAGATCTGGTACTAAGTTAATCAAATTCACTGCCATAACTTAAGTTTTCCTTTTTAGTAATGTGTACCACGCCATCTATCGTGTGGGCGACATACTTCAAACGATATTTGTTTCTTTTGAAACAACAATTTTATATTTTACAAGATTTTAAGTTATTTATGTATTGTAAAGAATAATGGTAATCACTTTTTCATTTAATTTTTGTGGCAATACCAAGTATAACAATTCATCCCATGAGAGGTAGGCCTGCTCTTCACTTCCTGTTTTAATAGAATAGATCAAATGCACTCAAGTTTTGGAACAGGCCCGGGCCCAAAAAGTTAGAGGAACATTAATAGTTTGTTTATATAATGCCCTCTGTCACATGCTTACCATACGCTTCCTTAAAATAATAATCTACTTAGTTCAGAAACTAAAAAAAAAGGAAAATCCTGAATATTTTTTTAAATTATTGCATTGTCATCGGTCCTTGATATATGTGCAAAATTTAAGATCAATCCGACTGCTGCAAGTGGATGAAAATTACTTTCAAAGATTCCGTTACATAGAATAATACATTGATAGATACATACCGAATTTATATAAGCGTGTTAATAGGCAGGGGCGTAGCGTGCCTTATAAAATTTATAAAATATAAAATTTTATTTGGGGGCCCTAATGAAGGGTAAAGAATTCTCACAAAAGAAAAAAAAAGTGTGCATAAAATGGAAAGGTAGGTAGGTAGGTGTAGGGTGTTGCCAAATTTCGAACGCACGCTCCACGCGAGAAAAAAGATATTACTTTATAGTTATTATTTATATAGTTATAGTATTATTATTTATAGTTTTGTCATTTCTGAAATAATAAAAAAATTGGGAAGTATAAGTTTTGCCTACACACGTCGGGGGCCCCCGTTGCTCCAGGGCCCGTATAATTGATACGGCAGATACGGCGGTAGCTACACCCCTGTTAATAAGCGTGTTAATAAGCGTGTTAATAATAAAAAGATTTGTATGTAAGTACAAGACATGTAACTGGACTGGCAGCACGTGGAGTGTTGATAATTCTTTTCAAAACAAACCAAATTCACCATGAATTTGTAGTAAGTAGTGATTATTTTATCCAAATCTTTTTTATAATAGCAAGGCCCTTCAATAAATCTTAATTTTAATCTGAAAACAAAAAAAAACATTGCATCTTCATGAATAAATAACAAATGTCTGCAAGCGGATAGCGAAACGCAGCAGACCATTAACTTTTATAATAAGTTATAAAAAATATAACACGTATGTGCATAGTTAATACTTAATTGTGGTCATTATTCTGCCAAATTATTAAAAGATAAAAACTAATAAAAAAGCATGAATGTGTGAATAAATCACTGCCGAAACAAATATTCCGGCACCGAATAGTTAGAACTTTTAGAGATTTTCTCTAATTTTAATCCCCGACGAAATATGGAGTTAATGTTATTTATGTCAAATTTATGTTTATAAGACTTTAGGAAATCAAATACCCACAAGCTGTATCGATTTGGAAGTAGTTTTTTAGAAGATTTTAAACACAACCATAAAAAGTTTACGGTTTTAATGTTTGATTATTCATTTCTGAAATTAATATAATTATTTGAAAACTTTAAGCATTAGCACAAACCTAGCAATTGCGCAAATTCCTAATAGGTTGCGTGTTTACAGCTCACTATTGATAAATAATTCTACAAAATTTATTATTTGTTCTTTCTTATCTGCGAGCAGGATCTTTAAACTAATTAGTTAGAAACATTTAATTGAATCTTAATTGTTAAACTATTTTAGTTAAAATTTGTCAGTACTTATTAAATTTAAAAGAACGTCAATTATTTTTAATGGTTAACTACGAATATGTATGTAATGTATAAAGGGGTAGAGAAGTAAGGAGGCAATATTTATAATCTTTCGTAACCTATTTCTTACAAACAGGATTTGTTACAATGATAAAATTTTAAATTTTTCTCGCGACTTCACGATATCTTTTACCTTTTATTTTAATTTAATTTAATTTTAATTTATCTGTTTTTATATTCATATTTGCATGTCTCCAATGAGACAGAACATGTTGAGACGCAGTATAAATGTAACATCTTTGTACACATGTTGAGACAAATAAATTTTTCTTTATCTTTTATGATGTCATTTTTTTAAAATTTATCTTGATATTACTTACTCATATTATTAAACACCCGAACGCGAAATCGGTGTTCATTACAAGAAAAATTGAAGAGTAGACCCTCGCCTTCGTGAATTGCAGTCATTGACGACATAGTCAAATTTTCAGTGAGCCGCTGGATGCAGATAACGCGGGAACGCGTGTCGTGGCGTTCTGTGGGGGTGGTCTATATGAAACAGTGAACGGAGAAAGGCTGGTGGATAGATGTATGGATAACACGACCGCTTCTCATAATGAACATCAAAATGCGTTAAGACATTTTTAATTAAATTTTTAATTAAAAACAAAACTTTCTAATGTTATTAGGTCGAAAATCATAATTTTGTTAAGAAAAGTCGATTCTCTGTTTACTTTCACTATATTTCCTTGACCACACGCGAGTCCATGTATCCCACACGTATAGATATATTATAGATATTGTCTTGAATACAATCATAACCAGCATTGTTCCACACAATGTTGATTCATTAGTAAGGCTCGTCGATATGAATTGCGAGTCTGCAACATGTTTTAGCCGTGGGAACTCTTTCTTGGCCACGCTGCAGTTTTTCTTAGGTCTAATAACTATGGTAGTGAGTTAGACATTTATGTTAAGTAATGCTCCAAGGTTGTAGAGTCACAATAGTTTATGGCGACAACAACATAATTTATCTTTGTAAGACAAAACATATCACAGCCTACGTAATTTTTATTGATTCCTTGGCCTAAAGCTGGTACCTAATTGTGTGCGCATAGTAGAGGTCAATACTTCATCAGACGTTCCCGATATTTTGTAAAATAATACAACATAGTCTGGCGTCTGGGTGTTTCTATGTATTACAAGTATGTATTTACAAAAAAAAATTAGTATATGTATTCTATCCGTATTCTGGTTCTATAACACAAACATATAAGCTTAGCTTGGGACCAGAGGATGTTGTGTGAAATGTCCATGAATATTTATATTTATATTATTTATAGTCAATTTCTACCAGTTTGTCTTACTTAAGATATTGTTAGTGCAAATTAGTCTCGATTATAACTTCTTGGTTATAGTGTAAACTACTAAATATTTCAAAAAGGCGATTTTATGGGCCGTGAAACGGACAACCATGACTTTTTATCACTAGTTTTACGTCGAAAAGTTAAAAAAACTGATAAATAATTTGTTTTTTAGGGTTCCATGCCCAAAGGGTAAAAACGGAAACCCTATTACTGAGACTTCGCTGTCCGTCCGTCCGTCCGTCCGTCCGTCCGTCTGTCACCAGGCTGTATCTCAAGAACGGTGATAGCTAGAGAGTTGAAATTTTCACAGATGATGTATTTCTGTTGCCGCTATAACAACAAATACTAAAAATAAAATAAAATAAATATTTAAGGGGGGCTCCCATACAAAAAACTGATTTTTTTTACCGTTTCTTGCTCGATACTAATAACGTTGCCTTATGTTGCATAGATAATGGTACGGAACCCTTCGTGCGCGAGTCCCACTCGAACTTGACCAATTTTTATTTAACTTTTGCCATATTATTATAGAGACAATGACCCATCATTACTACCATAATTATAATTAAAGCTATCTTTTTTTATTTCTATCGCATGGGCTTACACTTATTTGCCTTTATTTAGTATAAGTACCTAAATTTGGTAGTTCGTAGATTCGAATCAAGGTAGGAGACCAAACAGTGTTATATTTTCTTACGCTGCGTAAAAATTAAGCATCAAAATTCGACATAATATATGTAAACTACTAAGCTGCTATCAATAAATAATTCTAATAATCGAATAACCGCCATCACAAATTTTGGGCAAACCGGGACCAGTAATGGAGGTTTATATTTTCATGCTTTTGCTATTATTATATGAGATCAGTTAGTCCATATAATAAGTGAAACTGGGATTTAAGGGAAGGTTTTATGTTTACATCGTAAACCAGGCTGTATCGTGTATCTTGGCTCGTACGTTGTATGACCACTCGCGTTGCGAAGCCCGCCGGACGCACGCGTCATTTCGGCCGTTGCAATTTTATGCGGAACGTATTCACGTCAATGTTATCGTGGTTTAAAAAATATCCTATGAATGACTAACTACACGCATTTAAATATTAAATATGGATTACAAAATGGAAATTCTTGTGCTTCTTTTATGCGGTAAGTACAATTAATGTAAGGCAAATACAAATATAAGAGTATTTTGGAAAACAAAAAACATTATAGTTTTTTATTTTATTATGTTCTTAGCCCGCACAAATTCTGATATCAACTACAGGTCCATCCAAAACATAAAGCTATTCTGATAATTACTAGCTAGATAAAAACAGGGAAAATGTATTTTCCAGTTTTCCATTCCTCGTCATGTAATGCATACATACGCTAACTTTGTTATCTGACTACTTAATCTCTTATGTACTATTTTTGAAAATAGTAGTTAAAACTGATCTAATGATTTCGCTGAATTCGATACGTAGAAGAAGTGTCTACATAAAATACTATAAAATTTATTGAAAAATTGTGATTACATTTTGATGCACAACAATATAACCAATGATTACTTTTTACATGTCCTTAAGTTGACCCTTCTAAGCATATTGAACCTTTAAATAAAACTACTTTTTACGGATTTAGACGCGTATATTTGTTTTAAATTTTGGCCCGACGTTTCGGAGACTTTACAGTCACCATGGTCACGGGTGAGACTGAGTTGTAATTAAAATAAATACAAATTTTCTATAAATTCAAATAAAATTAACAATTTCTTTTTAATATAAACTAATTTAAATCTTAAACCAATAATTCTTCTTTTTAAAAATTCTTGTTATTATGTAAATAATATTGTACTTAAGTATATAAACTTAGTTTTGCTTGCTATATTGTATACTACCTCTATAATAATAATTAAAACTTTAGTCTATGATAAAATTATGTATGTTTCACCTTATATAATTTAAAAATTTCTTTATATTGTTACAATTTGTTAATGTATTTTAGAAACTAAAATAATGTTATTGATTTTATGTAGTCTGAGCACAATGTAATATGATATAGTTTATGGTAAAAGTCTATCTTTATGGTCAATGTAAAATTAAAATCGAATGTGGGTAAACCCTGTAATAACTGATCGTACAAGACACATTACAACTCAGTCTCACCCGAAACCATGGTGACTGCAAAGTCTCCGAAACGTCGGGCCAAAATTTAAAACAAATATACGCGTCTAAATCCGTAAAAAGTAGTTTTATTTAAACAGATGAGTCGCGCAAGTGTTAGAAAATATTATATTGAACCTTTCTATTAGTTTCCGATGCAGAATTTTAATTATCGCTACTTCGCGCTTTTAATTAACTTTTGATATCACCTCTATAAAAATTTAATTACCTGGATATAAGCTATTAGCTTTTAATTAAGTTTTTCATACTAAAATAAATTAATTAAAATAGTCATGTACACAATGGCGAATAATTTATGTCTCATTATTTATAAAAAAAAACTTATAGTAGCGGAATCATGCACAAAAGACTTTTAGTTATTTTACTTTGTAGAGTTAAATTACGATAACTGTTTCGGTTCTCGTTTGCATGCGGCTGTTGCACACTGGCCTTACTATTATAACGTTTAATTTTAACTTGTTTTATGTCATTGTCAATCTTGGTTAAAAAATATTACGTGAATAAAGATAAAAGGTCTCGATGTATTTTAACAAATGGTAGAATAAGAGTAATGTACACCATTTGAAGCGTTTCCTCAGCTAAAGTTAATGAAAATCGATGATAAATAATAATATATATGTATGTGCGTGTAAATCTGCGTGTGATATTTGAGAAATTGATAGCGATTTGTATAGGAAAAAAATTTATTGGTTATCTATAGATATGCCATTAATTGTTAGGTAGTATTATAAACATAATATAAATATACAAAATACTATCTAGTTTCGCTATAATGTTATAAACATGCAGTTGTTTTAATTAATGTAATTAAAGTAACAACTAACCTTGTATTAAATATATGCTTGACTAAAAATAGCATTTAGATTGTAAAAAAACCTTAATATTTCTGAAATAAAATAATAAGTTTCTAGATCTTTAGTCACTAAAAGACATATATTATTATACAGCTAACAAAATAGCTACAATAAAAAATAAATATAGCTTGTAAATATTGTTCTTTATTTTGCATACGCCAAGGCTGTGTCTGTTGTCAGCATTGACACATACAATAATACTTGAACGAAATTCACACACATTTTTAGTCCCACCTATGTACCCCAGCGTACTACTATCACGATTATGGTATGTCAATTGCCGACATTCTAAAGAACAAATCAAAATAAAATTGTACTTTGGCTACTTGTGATAATTACTTTTTCTGCGTTGTTTAATTTTGCTGTCTTTCAAATAAAAAGAAATAGCAAGTCAATGGGCTAATAATATTTTAAATAATAATTAACGCCTTTTCAACCCTCTTTGTCTTGTAAATAGAGTTGCTCTACCACAACTCTATTCACAGGACAAATACAGTTTAGTAATATAGTTTATGTTATTTTGATACTGTTTTAAAGTAATTATCTTTTTATATAAATGAAACGCGTCGAACCCAGCTTTTCAGCCATAGCTGACCGCGAGTACCATTTAATAGGTAGACAGTTAAATTTAAAAGGACTTATTTTTTTCTAACTATTTTAGATAATTTTTACTAACCTCTTTTCTTAGTAGTTCTTGACTAAGTTGGGGACAATGGTAATGGCACTATATGTTACGTGGAAAAATATTACTTGTATTTTTATAACGAAAACACTCCATGATTATTCTTTAAACGAAATGCTAGGACCAGTATTTCGTAACATAATAGGTATAATGAAGATTTATAGTTATTAAGGTACCACACCATACCGTTTACATAACACTTGTCTTTTTCTGTCGCAATATTTAGTCTAAAAACGCAACAAGTAGAAGTTAAATACCTACATATCGCTATATATACTTTTTTTTCTGAGCTGTCGACATCTTATATGTGGTTTCTTTTTTAATGTAATACAATCCGATGAGATTTGCTACGAAATGGTTATTGAACTTCTACAAAACGACATTATTATGAAATAATTGTACCTACTTATTTAGTAAAATTTACATAACCACGCATTTAAATTTGTTTTTGTGAAGTAGTTCGTCAATTTGGCTATGCAAAGAGCTTTTTCATGTAAACTTGTTTAAATTACATAATAAGTAGATGATACTTAATAAAATTGGTCAAGTGCGAGTGGGACTCGCGCACGAAGGGTTCCGTACCATTATCTATGCATCATAAGGCAACGTTATTAGTATCGAGCAAGAAACGGTAAAAAAAATCAGTGTTTTGTATGGGAAAATATTTATTTTATTTTATTTTTAGTATTTGTTGTTATAGCGGCAATAGAAATACATCATCTGTGAAAATTTCAACTGTCTAGCTATCACCATTCTTGAGATACAGCCTGGTGACAGACGGACGGACGGACGGACAGCGAAGTCTCAGTAATAGGGTTTCCGTTTTTGCCCTTTGGGTACGGAACCCTAAAAACCAACTACGTACCTACTTCCAACCGGAAATAAGTGGATTATCTAATTTGGTTCTTATGCCTTATATTACATTTGTTTAACCTACTGTGTTATCCTACTAATTCGAACCTACGACTAAGAAATAACACTACTGTCCAATTGGGATTGTTCATAATTTTTGACCAGCTGTTTTTATATTTTCTTTTTAAATATAGACTATTTTAAGCAACTAATTTCAATATTTTTAAAATATTCACTATAAAGAATTTTTAAAAAATACTTAAAGATCTTCTTTTAAATGATGTGACGTCATCGTTGTACGCAATCTGTGTATTGCCTTTTCCTGATAGACATAATTATGACAGATTGCAATACATATTTTCAAAGTTGCCGAGTTGATTTAATAGACCAATTTTGACTCGCCATTGAGTAGTATATCCTTAAGAACGCTTTAATATTTTAAGTCCTTCATTTCAAGGGCAAATAGAGATCATTTGCTTTTTTGGAAAAATAATCGTTAATATAGCAAATATTCCTAAAAAACTAATGGATCATGATCAGGAACTCTATTCCCCGAAATGGTTTTCGAATTAAGAGTTTAAAAAAAATATGAACAATGCCCATTATACTTATATTCTGTGAACTATTGCTTATTATTTGTGCTTAAGGCATTATTAACCTTTTTAATTACTAGTTAATACCCACAGTTTCACCTGCGTTTATAGTTATCAAGCCCCATCCTCCCCCAATACGTACCAAACCTTAACAAATTAAACAAAAAAAAACATCCTGTTGAAATATTCCATTTATAAAAATAACTGCGTACAAATCCGTTGCGTAGTTTTGAAGATATAAACACACATAGGGACATACATAGAAAATATCGACTTTGTTTTATAATAAGTAAAGATAACAGGGTTATTAATAGTAATAATATAATAATAATAATTCAGGACATTTTCACACAACGTCCTCTGGTCCCAAAGTAAGCTATATTTCTATGCTTGTATTATGGGTACCAGATACGGATAGACTACATAAACTACTTTTCTTTTGTAAATACATACTTATAATATATAGAAAACACCCAGACGTAGTACAAACATTTGTATGACATATAAGGATATCACAAAATGATTGTCCCAAGCGGGAATCGAACGCGCGACTTTGTGAACGGCAATCCATTACATGAACCACTACGCCACGAAGCCCGTCTAAAGCCCGAATAATGCCTTAAACAAAATTCTATTTGAAGCATGGTCATTAGTCATCTCAACCGCGCATTAGGATCTCAGGCGAGACGTCTATGTTTTAAATACTCTACTAGCAGCTAGGAGTGCAGAAGTCATGTTAGCTATACAACAATAGTCACCAATCACCTAAATTAACTTGATAGACATCTCTAAAACAAGGAACTCATATTGGTTTTGTCATATATTTTATTAACTTTCTCCAACTCAACCTGATATTTATTGCTGCATTCAAATAACTATGACTGACGTGATCGATTACCAATAAAGGAAGTGTATTTGAAACAATTTGTACAGTATTATAAGCATTTGTAGTAATAATGCAATCATAATATTTGGTATATAGATTTAGATCGAATTGCGTCGACCGATTATACTTACTGGGCTGGAATGCATTTTACACAAGATTCGTGCTTTAGGATTTATTTAGGTGTATTTCTTAAGACATAAAATCTTTTAAAAAAATGATATATAGCGACTACTACTCCCACTAGCGAGATTAGGTAAAAGAATTGTCACACTAACAAGAACAGGTTCTTGTTAGTGTGACAATGTTAAGGGCCTACATCAATATTATCGTATATCATCGCCGCCACGTACATATTAACACAGCCAGTAGGCACAGAAAATGAAGAATTAGGGATACTTTTCCTATTTACTCAAAATCTACTAAATATATTTTAATTCTGATTTACGTGTTTCTATATATAATAGTTACTTATGTTTTTAAAGTTATTTCATGAGTTAATACGCGATAATAGACCGACAAATGAAAAAAATAAAAAATTTGAGAGGTTGTTTCGCCAAGATTTTCTATTGAGAAAACTTTTTTCAATCGCGTTTCTGAGTTCATGCGATCCTAGATCATATATTGAAAAAACATATACTTAAAAATTAGAGCTCTAGCCATTCAATCTAAAGAAACAATGAAAACTTCGTACATAGAAAAATGCACGAAGCTATTTTGGTATCCTCTTAACTTTCTCCAACTCAACCTGATATTTATTGCTGCATTCAAATAACTATGACTGACGTGATCGATTACCAATAAAGGAAGTGTATTTGAAACAATTTGTACAGTATTATAAGCATTTGTAGTAATAATAATAATAATTTATTTATGTCAAAAGGTTACATCAACAACAACAACAAATTTCTTTATTAAGGCACAAGTCCCATGATATACAAATATACATAGCAAATAAATGACATTACAAAAAATACAATAAAATACAATAACATTTTATAATACAGAGACCCATAAAATACAAAAAGTGCACATATATAAAAAAAAAACACAAAATAATGCAATCATAATATTTGGTAGATTTAGATGGAATTGCGTCGACCGATTATACTTACTGGGCTGGAATGCATTTTACACAAGAATTGTGCTTTAGGATTTATTTAGGTGTATTTCTTAAGACATAAAATCGTTTTAAAAAAATGATATATTACCCACTAGCGAGATTAGGTAAAAGAATTCTTCGAAACAAGAACAGGTTCTTGTTAGTGTGACAATGTTAAGAGCCTACATCAATATTATCGTATATCATCGCCGACACGTACATATTAACACAGCCAGTAGGCACAGAAAATGAAGAATTAGGGATACTTTTCCTATTTACTCAAAATCTACTAAATATATTTTAATTCTGATTTACGTATTTCTATACATAATAGTTACCTATGTTTTTAAAGTTATTTCATTAGTTAATACGCGATAATAGACCGACAAATGAAAAAAATAAAAAATTTGAGAGGTTGTTTCGCCAAGATTTTCTATCGATAAAACTTTTTTCAATCGCGTTTCTGAGTTTATGCGATCCTAGATCATATATTGAAAAAACATATACTTAAAAATTAGAGCTCTAGCCGTTCAATCTAAAGAAACAATGAAAACTTCCTACATAGAAAAATGCACGAAGCTATTTTGGTATCCTCTTAATGAAATTATTAGGTTTTGCAAACATTTGCAATAAAGTGATCAAATTCTTAAGGTAACTCTCGTAACATTGACTGCGAGATGTAATAAATTAAGTAATTTGCAGTTTTAATAGTCTTCCGAAACTAGATAATTTAAATCGATAAAAGATTCTGCATTAATCTATAATAAATTATATCAAGCATTTTATGCTGATTTTATTCCTGTAGTACGTAATGAATTAAAATCTTTTGATGCAACTTCTTATTTTAAGCAATTTATAATTTCATTAAGAGCGACAATAGTTATGTTATGACTATTTTACATAGTTTTACTTCAAGTGAAGCCTTTTTAAGTATTTGGATATTACCAATACAACTCTAACTACAATAACCATTTATTTATAGGTTCTTTTCATAGCCCAAGAACACAATACGTATAAATTTTAATAACATTCTCTTTACTTGTTAAAAAAACAATCAAACATTAAAAAAATTTGTATTAAGAAACATAGTTTGTGAAAGCAAAAATAGTTTTAGTCATATTTTAATAATTTTGCGTAAATTACAATATGCTAACAGTAATAACATGACTATAACATAACACCCGGTTTCTTTAAGGTGCTGACTTCAAACATTCATTATGTACATTAAGTTATGATTGTAATCTACTGTTTGTTCTTATATCACAACAATTTAAAACGGTTGTAATTACTAAAGTTATGCTTTGTTTTCTATTACTGCACTTAACTTACTTTATTTGAGGATGTGTAAAAAATCTTCGTTTTAAATAGATATTAATTTAGGATATTAGAATCGATAGAAACCTCTATCTATAGTTAATTTAGTAATCGGGCTTTATTAATGAAAAATATAAACGATATGAAATACGTTAATTTATAAACTTTCTAGAAGGGTTCATTTATTTTTTCCTCTCTAGAACAAAACTAATAGACCTAATTAATTGTCTATTATAATTTTAAATTAAAAGATGTCAGATTGCGGACATAAAACCAATAAAATTTTAATCTTCTATATCTTTAAAATTCTCGTGTCAGTATTCGTCGCTATTATCGTCCCAAAGATCGATTCTTATAAAATTTGTGTGTATATTCTGTTAAGTAAAATGTAAAATATAAACATAGGTCATAAGTCTCTTTAATATGGACACCAGTAAGTGCGCTAGTAAAACGATGGGGCCAGGGGCAGCTAGTTAGCTAATAAAATTTCACTATCGTTCATGCTAACAAGAATTAATATTTTTCTACATATTTGTCACGGTTTCTTCTTTATACGTAAAACAGTTATTTGACACAGCACTGAGCACGAGTCTTTTGTGATGTAACCGTAATGCAATATAAACAATGTAACAGTACAATTATAAATACCCACCGTCCAGGAACGAGCTGTATAATGATGCAAATCTGTTTAATTTTTACATAAGTAAATACTTGATTTGTTTTTTTTAAACAATACTGAATGATTTAGTTTAGCGGATACAGTTTAGTGGCTGAACGGATGTGAAAGTTGTTTGATGCTTGCAACTTACGGATAGTGTCTTTAAAGTTCAAATAAACATTTTTTTGGCTTTATATACTACTAGCTGTAACCCGCGATTTAGTATGCATGGAATATAGAAACCAATTCTTAACAAACAGCTATCTTTTTGAACCATATCTAAATCTGTTACGTAGTTCTGAAGATATACTTAAACTCACATAACGATAGACATAAGCTCACATAAAAATAACGAGTTTGTGTTATAATTAGTAAATATTTTGATATTAGTTGTTTTTGATTAAGACGGCGGATTGACCGATGAATGATATCCGCTGTCTACGCACGTTACATTTTTATTGTGAGTGCACACCTATAATACGCATACTACACCAATACGAGATAAAATTCGAAATACGGAGATCCGTAGAACGGGCGTATCCGACATAGCCCGAAGGGTTAGCACGCTGAAGTGGCAATGGGCAGGCCACATCGCTAGTAGGACTGATGATTGTTGGGGAAGAAAAGTCCTAGAGTGGCGACCACGTACCGGACGACGCAGCGTTGGCCGGCCCTCGACAAGGTGGAGCGACGACATCGTCAAGGTCGCGGGGTGATATTGGATGCAAAGGGCACAAGGCCGCGCGTTGTGGCGTTCTATGGGAGAGGCCTATGTCCAACAGTGGACGGAGAGAGGCTAATGGATGGATGGATACGACCTTAGAACCTCTTGTGCAGTAGGTAGGAATAACGATAACTCAATAGTGTAATATGTATTGTATATTATCGTTTTATGTCATGAACATAAACTTTTGCAAAATATTTTTGTATTAATTATCATTTTATTTTTATAATTAATTACATATTACTTTTGAGAAACACTAATTAATTATGTCTATTCATTCAACTAAATAGACGCCACAGTTTTTCTAGGTATCATAATTACCTGCAAAAACTATGCTCCAACAAAGAAACAAGTAAAATTCATTACTGTTCAAATAAAAAAAAATTCTGGATTCGGTCTCCACGCTCAAGGCCCGCGATAGAAGCTATGCAATAGCTTAAAAAGAATATTAAATTAAAGAACGCATTATAAAAGCTTCTTGAAGATAAAATCACATTCCTGCTTGTAGTCAATACCGGACCAGTCATCACCATGATGTTGTAGCTGTACTGGTCTATGAAGTGGTCAATTGCCTTAGCAGAAGACGAAAATATCTGGGTCTCCTTCTTTTTTAAAATAAAAATTCACGGACATTTCACACAATCGCCTATGGTCCCAAGCTAAGCTTATATGCTTGTGTTATGGTTAGCAGAATACGGATATACTACATGTACTACTTTTCTTTTGACTTACTTAATACATAGACACACCCAGACGCAGAACAAACATTTGTATGAGAATTAAAAACATCACACAAATAATTGTCCCATGCGGGAATCGAACCCGTGACCTCGTGAACCGCAGTACCAACAGACCACGAAACCCGTCTCCAAAAAATTCTGGATATTATAAGCCTTCGTTACTGTCTCCAGTTCATAGATGCTAATTATAATGAAGGATATTGCGTGGGTATACCCATCAAACGTTAAAAGTTTACCTGTCTAATAGAGAATAAACTGTCAAGATTGAGAAATATCTTGGCTTGGCCATCTTTAAGCCATGGCGTTCCACAAGGCTCTATTTTGAGACCCACATCGTTTCTGTTCTATATTAAGGCCCTGTGTAAAATTTCACTTCAATTAAAACTCTTTCACTTGCATAAATATTACAGTACGTAATATTTATGCAAGTGAAAGAGTTTTAATAATTTACGGCATAATTAGTTGTGTTCTTGGTGTGATTATAATATTTACTACACCATGTAATACCTGGACTTTACAGGGGAGAAAATAATAAAAGCAATATGACATAGTTTATTCTTGTTTACCACTAACAGTCGAATTTTTTACAATATTGCAGTTCCGTGATGAATGAACAATCGATAAATCGATCTGTTAATAAAACCAGGAAGTATTATAATATATATTACATCCTGCCTAGCTTTGTGACCTTAGATTAGCTTTTGATTAGACTTGAACGAAAATAATACCAAATTAACAATCACCAACATATTTGAAACATTTTGCCAATTGAGTTATAGTACAACATACCGCACTAAAGCCTAATGGACATTCCAGCATGTTCACTGTTCAGCCGTAATATGTATGTAACAGAATACATGTATTGTATATTATAAGAGGTTTACATAATTATAATTTTTTAATTAGTGCGTGATTTGAGTATTTATTTAACATAAAATGGGACAAGGGGCCATTTTTAGACAGGATTCTCTAAATAAACCCTTTGATTGACCTTGCGTTTCCCACATATAGTTAAAACCAGGCTAAAAAGTTTCTCAATGCTGTATTTAATTATTATGAAGCAACGTTAACTGGCTATTAACCTTAACTTTATTCTACATTTACATGTTTTTTATTGGCAGTTAGTTAAATAATTATCACATAACTAACGTTCTATACCTATTATTTGCATATTGTCTTTTAATAATATATGTTTAATAAAATGAATTGATTGTTTTATTTAAATAAGAAGGTATATAATATGAGAAATAATAATATTTTAATATTTCAAGTAGGTACGGTATGAAGTAAGAGTAAGCGTATGGAAGAAAAAGATAAGTTGACCCCATTTAATGGGACAAGGGATAGAGAATTATGATTGCATACATGTGCGTTAAAACATAGCTTGTTACTTTCGAGCGTTTTGTTTTATGTAACACCTCTACAATTTTTGATTTTGCTCTACAATTAGATAACCCACAATAACATTTTATTCCGTTTTTCGAAACCAAAAATAAAAATGGACGTAGTAAATAAACTAAATTATAGTGGAAAAAATGATAACCATGAGCGGGACTTGACATAAGTGATCGATTGATCGAGTTGGTGCAAACCGCTCAATAGATGGCTTTGTACACAAAACATCGCACGATGTTTAACTCACATTGAGAAAATTGTAGTGGAAGATTTGGTAAACATATGCGGGAACCATGATAGCTCAGATGGGAGAGCAATGGAACGGTATTCCGAGGTCGTGGGTTCAAGTCCCGCTCATGGTTATCATTTTTTCCACTATAATTTAGTTTATTTAGTAAAAAGCATAGCAAGTCAATTGCAAAAATTAATAAATTTATGGACATAGTAGCTTTAATATACGGTAGCTTGTATAAAGTGAACACAAAGTTATTAAGTTAAACGCACTGACACTTGATTAACGAGATAAAAATTTCCGCGTACCTAATAGGTGAGTTCGATATCACATCTAAACTCGTAACACAGGTTAGATTATGAAGTCTCCGTATAGACATAATTATGCAGATGTTTCACTTTCACTGAGCCTCAATAGACATGCAGTTTGACCTTCCGTATTCATGACATTGACGACTGTTATAGGTCAAGACCACCTACAAAATTTAATCGATAACTTTATTTTCTCTAAATTTTAAGCTAAAGTGGTTATGATAGATATCTGTAAAAGAATGCTATTATTTAGAATGAATCATGAAACGAAACTTATGATCGGTAACGATTTCGCATGCTGCCTGTTACTTCCGCGTCTCACTGCTAACTGGCCGATCAAGTATTTATGTTGCAAAGCCCGTCAACAGCTGTGAATGACCAACAATAAAGCAAAACTATTCATAATAAAAATGTCTGTATATTGTAGAATTTCTTTTCAGTATAAATAAGATGCTGTAACGCATATCTGTAATAGTATTTATTAATATAGTGGCAATTAAGGAACGAAACGAAGCAAGTTTCTTTTCAGGAAAAGTTGCTAAGTGTAAGAAATAGATTTTTGGATTTAAATAACTAATTATATTCCGGATCATGATCAATTTATTCTTAGTCAGTTTACTGCCTGTGATGTTAAGATGAGTATTCTTTCCATCACGTCTAATGCTGTTGGATCTGATAATATCACCCGTAATATGATCCTTCCTATAATCGACGAAATCCTACCTGTTATTCTTCACATCCTCATTACTTCCATTTCCAGTGGTGTCTTTCCTACATTATGGAAAGATGCCCAAGTTATTCCGTTACCCAAGGTTCCAAATCCGAAGTCCTTCTCTGAATACCGTCCTATTTCCATCCTACCATATCTTTCTAAGGTAGTTGAACGTCTAGTCCATAACCAACTCCATAAGTACCTTTGCGAAAACCACTTACTAAATCCTTTCCAATCCGGTTTCCGTCCTGGTCACAGTACCGTTAGTCAATATTACGGATGATATTAGGCTTGGTATGGAGAACGGTAGGCTGACACTAATCTACCTCCTCGATTTCAGTAATGCTTTCAATACCGTAGATTTTTAAGTTCTGCTTGGCTCACTAACTCTTCTTAACATATCTCCGGGGGTGATTGACTGGTTTCGTAGTTACATGTTCGGGCGTCGGCAGCAAATTCGTTTGGATGACATCTATTCACCCTGGTGTAATATCTCTGCCGGTGTACCACTGGGTGGCGATTTATCTCTCTTACTCTTCAAAATTTTTATAAATTCTATATCCAATTAAGTTAATTCTTCCTACCATGCCGATAACTTACAAATATATACTCAAGAGTCACTCGACAATCTGTCAAAGGCTTTTCATACCATCAACATGGACTTGTGTCACATTAATGACTGGACTAAAATGTATGGACTTAGGGTAAATCCGTCAAAGACTCAAGTCATCGTTATAGGCAGTTCACGACTTATGTCAAAAATAGAATGGACAAAATTACCTTCAGTCTCCTTTATTGGTACCAATATCCCTATAAGTGATAATGTTAAGAACCTGGGAATTTATGTTGATAAATCACTTTCATGGTCGATTCAACTTCAAACTGTTAGTCGCAAAGTGTTCGCATCTGCTGCTATGTTAAAAAGACGTTATTTTCTACCCACTGCAACTAAAATTTCCCTAGCACAATCGATACTTCTTCCTATACTTGATTATGTTGACGCCAGCTATCTAGATCTTACCGCAGACGAACTTAACAAACTTGAGCGAATTCAAAACTTCTGTATTCGTTTCATTTATGGATTACGCAAGTATGATCATGTTTCCAAGTTTCGTGCAGAGCTCAAGTGGTTACCCATCCGCCTTCGAAGGAATACTCACATACTTTGTCTACTCTATAACATTCTCTTTAATCCGTCTACCCCCTTTTATCTCAAAAATCGGTTCGAGTTTCTCCATGACCAAAGAATATACTACTCTCTAACGAGAGAAGAAGTACATCTCTATAGTACAAAAATGCAACCACAGCCAATACACGTACGAGACGCTAGCGCCATTGCGGAATAGCAATAAATCAACACGCGCGGGAACTTTCAAACGTTGTAATATTTGCTCTTGGCTGTACTATATATTATGATCGTGAACCATTTTAAATATATATTGTTCCTTAATCCATAAAACAAAATTGAATTGAATTGTTCCTTAATATATTATTAAGGATCGTGCTTCATATTCTTGCCTACAGGAAGTAATTAAAACAATCATATTATTATTTTATTTATTCTTTAATATTTTCATTTTGCGTTCAAAACTTTTCTTTTTCTCTTCGTCTTCCATAGCTCTATTAATTAAAACACAATATCTTTTAATTACAATAAAAATGAGCTTATTTTTAAATGATTTTCATTTAATTCTAAATGATTTATACATTTATTTAAAAAAACAAAATTCACACATTCTAGATTTTTAACAACATTAATTTTAAGTTGTTGCCTAAAGGCATTTGTTTTCATGAAATCATTAATTATAGTTGACATCGTTTCTACACACGTCACCATATCTTTGTTAACATAATTTAATGACTCATGACTTGAGTCATATTCCTTGAAACTTGTAAACATGTGTATGGTTTCTATATTTTGGGACAAAAATGCCTTTCGGCAATCTAGGCAGTCATTGTATTTTATTCTTTTAAATATGAAACCACACACATATCCACAAGCCTGACTTTCGGATGTCCCTTGTTCAACTGCTTCAACTGCATCAGATAGTAAATTTGCCATCTCTTTATTTTCGTCAAATTTGAAGGAAGACGAGTTTGGTTCACACGACGAAGGGATGGTTCCCGTTAAAAAAGTTAATAAATTATTTGCAATTAATGCTGAGTCATTTTCACAGTTCCTTTTTTGTCCAGCATGTTTTAAATTGGATATTATAGCAGTTTTGATTCCCGCTATAAATTGATTAATTGTTGGATTATTATTGGATCCACAGCTATATCTGATGCAGCTAAAACAGTTTTCCAAGGGATCTTGATTTAAGCGACGTGTGGAAAGACTCTTAATGCCTATAGCCCGCAAATTATTCCACAATCTTTCTATTGCATTTAATGAATGAATCCACCCTTCTTGGGACGGAGGATTCGATTTACTCCCTATGTATTTTATATTAGCTATAAAAAATTTCATTTCTTTAAATAAACATAAATGGGGAGTCCACTTTCTTAAATTTGTAGAGTATTTTTTTCCTCTCCTCAAGTCCGGGCTGTCTGCGTTGACAGCATCAAAAAGCTCGTCAAATTTTTGCACGAAAGTGGCTGTTGCATGGGCTTCAGCTGGAAGTTCATCTGAAATCACAAAAACAATGTTAATATTTTTTTCGCCCAGATGTTAAGAGTCAGTCTCAGGATGTAACTAATACTTACTAACTTTGAAATATTTACCCTTATGCTTGTTTACAGTCTATGCGGAATAAAAAAACGTCTTGCAGCAATCATTTGGGCTCATATTAGGGAATGGGCTTAATTAATATAGATTTTGTGTGTAAAAGAAGTAAATAAGATAAGAAATGATGATTTTTATCATCCTCTTATATTTTACATCAGTAGATCAAATCTGTATTTTATAATTATTCTTGTGTATCTTTGTAATTATGGGAAGCAATAAAGCTTTTATTTATCTATTATAATTTCCCCAAAACTGTTCACCGCTGCATTGGAGGACGTTTTCAAGCTCCTCGATTGGGCCGGACTCGGCATCAACATCAACGGCGAATACATCACTCACCTTCGATTTGCAGACGATATCGTGGTCATGGCAGAATCCCTGGAGGACCTTGGCACAATGCTCAATGACCTCAGCAGTGTTTCCCAACGGGTTGGTTTGAGGATGAACATGGATAAAACCAAGGTCATGTTCAATGTCCATGTCACTCCAGCACCAGTATCTGTTGGGAATGCGATTCTCGAAGTTGTCGATCATTATGTCTACCTAGGACAAACAGTCCAGTTGGGCAAATCCAACTTCGAGAAAGAGGTCAACCGACGAATCCAACTCGGCTGGGCAGCGTTCGGGAAGCTTAGGCACATCTTCACGTCCAAAATACCTCAGTGCCTGAAAAGAAAGGTCTATGACCAGTGTGTGTTACCAGTGATGACTTACGGAACTGAGACGTGGTCCCTGAATGTCGGCCTCATAACAAAACTCAGAGTCGCGCAGCGTGCTATGGAGAGGGCTATGTGAGGTGTTTCCCTACGTGATAAGATCCGGAATGCGGAGATCCGTAGAAGGACTGGTGTGTACGACATAGCCCGAAGAGTTAGCACGCTGAAGTGGCAATGGGCAGGCCACATCGCTCGACGATCTGATGACCGTTGGGGACGGAAGGTCCTCGAGTGGCGACCACGAACCGGACGACGCAGCGTGGGGCGGCCCCCAACAAGGTGGACCGACGATATCGTCAAATACGCCGGGGGCCGCTGGATGCAGTTAGCGCAGGACCGCACGTTGTGGCGTTCTATGGGGGAGGCCAATGTCCAGCAGTGGACTGAGAAAGGTTGATGGATGGATGGATTTATCTATTAATATTGATACCAGGCAACAAAAGTTGACATTATTTTAATATACTCACTTTGAGCAATTTTCATCAACATGCCACTTGTAACTGAGTGGCTAAAAACTTGTGCTGCTAGCTTCACCCACATTCGTTGCTGGCAATTTGGATGCAAATGATGATCTGTTAGCTGAGGAGCATATACAAAATACGGATTGTTCTTGTCCAAGTTATAAAATGCTTCTATATGACTCCATTTAACAGTGCCTAAAAAGTAAATTTCATTTAGAGATACTGTATAGGCTAATAATTATAACAAGTAAGGTTTATTTATTCAGATGTGATGTGACATAAACAACTTTAATTCGGAATTTGAAAGTACGTCCTCATACACGCGCGCAGACACATCCTCCTACCATTAGTATGTAGCGGACACACACACATACACATTCCGCTTATCTTATGATGTCTCTAGCATATTATCTGCAACAAGGAGAAATAGGTATCCCATAGCACAGGTTTTTAACCTAGTAAGGATGCCTATCTACCTTTAATGCTTTAATGACTCAAGTTTATTTATGTTTTTACTTGTACATTTGTGTGAAATGTGTGAAATAAATTATTATTATAAATGCTAGTTGTGCAAGCCTACTACAATGCCTACTATTATGTAGAACTGTATATCTAACAACACAACACTAAAGTTATTTGGGTACCTTTTATAGGGTTTTCGTTGCATTGAACATCTGTACTTTCTCTGCAAGTCCGCTATTATCAAACTAATAATAAAGATTAAAATAAAAATCTAAAATTAATTACCTGCGTAGGGCTAATGGATTCAGTTGTTCTTATGAAATCTGCAAAAGTGTGTTGTTTTGATGACCCTGTACTGGTACTAGGTTCCATCACAACATTTTCTATTTGCGACATAGGTATTGTTAACTTTGGCTGTGCAGCAATTACATCGGACTGATTGACATTCTGAAATTAATTATTAATTTTAAACTTTTGCAAGTGCTATCATAGTAGTGTAAAGTTTTAGAATCTTGATCCATTGTGCTAACTTTGGACGCATAACTATTATTGTATCTATAACAATAATAGTAACAATATTGACTAGATTTATAAAGTAAAACATGTTGGTCACTTCTAGGCTGGTTCTACCGACTTCCCTATATGCTTCACCACTGCTATTTAGAACAATCCTTCATCTGATCTCTTTCCAGCAGTGTTCGATTGTCATCCCATCGGATTATGAGAGTGAGCGAATAGTGTATGAGGGTGTGCGCAAACATAGGTGTAATCTCACACCTATGTTTGCGCACACCCTCATACACTGTAATATGTCATGCATAGTTGGCTGAACCCAACTGAGATTGGTTGCTTTTGTAGGAATTTGTTCGGGAGACTATTACTAGAACAATCTATATGAATACAATACCTGGTTGAAAATATTTTCTCTTTCATTTAGTATTTCTTCCACTATAGTTGACTCAGGAACGGCAAACTTACTCAATTTTTGCCTTTTATCATCCATAAATTGAATTGAGTTGAAATGTCTTCCACACAACACCTTATTCCGACTATAGAGTGAATGTAATGATTCAATGGAAGTCCAATCTTCATTTGGCCAACAGTATTTAGCCCAAACACGAGCCCTGTAAAATGTCCATATAAAATACTGGTATTCAGTTGAATCAGGTAATACTGGAAGCCCACTCCAACATAGTTTTGGAAGAAAAGGTAGAAGGATGATGAGTACAGTAGGTGATAGTATATGATGATGTAAATATAGATTAAAATAGTATTTTGTTTAATAAACGCATGAGGTCTTAAATATACCGGGTTGTATTTTGTACTTACCTAGTAACATTGGTTATTCCTGGATTTGGAAACCTGTGATAGGTCACCGTCATGTCTTCGGCACGTGTTCTGCCGCACTTAGCACACTTTCTATGGTTATTCACGGACATAATTAAATAACCAAACTTAAACAAAAATAAGAAAAAGTAACCTAACAATAAACGTCCTTTCGTAAATAATGTTCTCTACGCACAACACATAGAATTCACTCCAAGAACGTAGAATATTCAGTCAAAATTACTATAATAACTACTAGAGAGTATATTTTAATAATATTTTGATTCTTTGGATAAAATATTAAAAACCACAATCTTAACATAATAAATATTATGATAATGGCGGCCTCATTGAAGCGACAGTGTGACCAGACCAAAAAATTTTTAAATTTTTTCCTATGCAATACTGCTACAATAGCAACGCACACATACATATTTGAGCATGTGTGCAAGAGCAAAATCTCGTCATACATCATAATAGACCCTGCTCCATGACACACATTCGAGGAATCTGAGATCATCGGAAAATCAGAAATTAGTTATTCCAGCACACTTTACAACTTTCTTCAGCAAATCGTTTACAGTTGAGGCAGCTCGGCTATGGAATGCGTTGCCCGACTCGATTACGAGGGCCCAAACTCCAGCTTTATTTAAGAAACTCCTTAAGGAGCACTATTTGTCACTTTAATTTATACATAATTACCTATTTATTCATTTACCGATCATCATAATTTATTATATATAACAAACACGTCTATCATTGCTTTATTTACATGATTTTTATTTAAATTTTTATTTGTATACAAAACTATAATTATCTTTATGTAGGTATGTATTATAAGATTATTTATCTATTGATTTATAGTATATTTATAAGTTATGTTGCGCCACACTATACCCTCTCTTTAATACACTATTTCCATCCTAAGGTTGTGTGTAAGAGATTTTGACAATTTGTGATAAGACCGCCTATTATGTACTGTTTGTTAAAATTAATTGTAATATTTTACTGGCGTACAATAAAGAGTATTCATTCATATATTGTGATAATTAAACATAGTAGTTTGATTGTCACCATATCCTAACTAAATAAAGTACCTTCAAAATATATTTGTTAAATTCAAATAGAGGCTCTTATGAGCAAGTTGGTTAGAACTGCGCCTGTTTGACATCTGGCAAAAGGTTACGTTAACCTTTATATATATATTAGCCTACTTGCCATATAAAATAAGGATAAATTGCAAATATTCACGATCTTTGCGAACACAAGAACAAACTAAACATTTTATGTGCTAGCTGTTTGAAAGCTAAGCTAACCTCAAATTAAAGAAATATTTAGAAATCCTCCATTATAATATCTCCGACAGTTCCAAAACAAAAACATAACACTCAATAAAACACGGGTATAATCAAAGAGTAAAGTAATACAAATTTGAAAGTCGAAAGTGCGATTTAATATGGGGTTTTATATTATTAACAATCGTATAATCTGACTGCAATGAAGCATCTATCTTGAACATCACAATAAATTATAGACTTATACAAAGTAACCGTCTTATTCAACTGGTTTTAAGCCTAACATAGGGCTAACATAGTTAAGTAACATAATTTATACGATTACTTAAGAACGCGTAGATTATTGATTTATACTGCTATACCAAGATGTTACATGACGCCGTGAGCAATAGAATAGATCGACTGATAACAGTAGAGATTTGTATATCTATGTAAGCATTAGCGAAGACAATCTCTGCTCAAATCTCCAATAACTAACTAAATCTAGAAATAAATCGCGTCATCGCAATATTTTGTAAAGTATATACTTAGTTACGCGTAGGTTTAACGTTAGGTATATCCATTTTAGACGCTATATTTGTTTAGTGATATCTTAATTTAAAAATAAAAGGTAATCACGGTTGTATTTACCTAGTATCAAGACGATTTTCTTTTCAAATAGCTTTGTATGATTTCAACAGCAAAACTGGACATAGCTATTTAACTGAACTGGATATATTATCGATTCATTTTATTTTTTTACGTATTTAATTTATTTATGTTATATATCATCATCACGAGGTCGCGGGTTCGATTCCCGCTCGGGACAATCATTTGTGTAATGTTTCTAATTGTCATACAAATGTTTGCACTGCGTCTGGGTGTTTCTATGTATTATAAGTATGTATTTATGAAAGAAAAGTAGTTTATGTATTATAGCCGTATTCTGGTACCCATAACACAAGCATATAAGCTTGGCTTGGGACCAGAGGACGTTGTGTGAAATGTCTACGAATAGTTATTTATTATGTATTTATTTTATAAAACGGCTGTCGTAAATTCAGAACTACTATGTACTTACTTATTAATATATTTGCATTCTAGGTAGAATAGACTACTTTTAGCAATAAAACTTCATAATTGTGCTCGATTGTGTAAGTACCTACTATTAAATAAAATTACCAATATTCGTTTTATTTTTGTAACACTATTTGAAAGAATTTGCAGACTTTAATGCTATTAAAATTGATGAAATACTTTATGCGAAATTGATACGACAAATTGTTAATAAAACAATATTACTGCCACCTAAAATAAAGTTAATAATTACCTTTACATTTTCAATTAAATCGAAACCTTTTTCTTTACGTAAGTAAACAAATAGTGCCTTGAACTTTTGATATGCACCTGCGACACGACCTTAGTTACATTGAATCATCTAAAGTAATTAGTCTGTGTAAACTTGAGTTGCATGAATATAACACGCAGGGTTCACAATTAACATCCGCTCTACAAACAGAGGTCAAATATTACATAAATGCGTGTAATGAGAACTGCGTCTATTGTGTAGATATTTGCGAACTACCAAAAACATTATCGCCAGACTTAGAATATCCAAGGTGGTTTGGATAGAGGTTAAAACATACTGGTACGTGTATACTTCGAAGAGAACAACACGTTTTAGAAAAAAATGCGCATTTTGTTGGCATAGAGTATCGGTGTAAATAAATGACAACTGCAGTTCAAGGGCCTGACCTATTAGGTAAGTCACGATAACTTCTGAAATAGATATTCCCTATCAGCCTAGGTATGTTTCCCTAAGCTGACTTTACACCACCAGTGTAAGAATATATATTTTGTTTCTTCATATGGAAAACTAAACATGAAGTCAATTATGTATTTAAATAAATAAATATTTACGGACATTTCACACAACGTCCTCTGGTCCCAAGCTAAGCTTATTATGCTTGTGTTATGGGTACCTACCAGAATACGGATAGAATACATAAACTACTTTTCTTTTGTAAATACATACTTATAATACATAGAAACATCCAGACGCAGGACAAACATTTGTGTGACATTTATAAACATCACACAAATGATTGTCCGAGGCGGGAATCGAACAAGCGACGTCGTAAACGGCAGTATATATAGTAAGGCCTTATATGAACCACTAGATTAGATGTCAAAATGAGTATCCTAACCGTTAAACATTGATGCAGAAAAATGAAGGAAATAAATTAACAGAGTTTAACGAATCAAATGTTGATAGGCGAGAAATTATCTTTGTTATCGAAAGAAGTGCGTGTGTTATGTAGCCGCGTCAATTATGATTCGCTAACACGTTCTAATAATATACCTAGTATAACTACCTATATGCAATGAACAGATATCACGCACAAGATTGTTATTTAATGTTAGGCAGAAGGTACACAGTGTCAGAATTCAGGATTGTAAAATAGGTGTTAGATTTTGTTCAAAAGTTTTCATTACATCATTGTGTTAAGATTTTTCTGATTGATTTGATATTAGCCGCTCCTAAGAGTTTTCTTCGTCTCTCTCGCACGTCATCAATGGACAGAACTAGGGCATTCGTTTGCTTTACGGATGTATTAACATTTGATAGTATTTTATATTAATGAATTTGTTGAAATTGACATCAATTTACATAAGATGCTAGAGTAAGGCGGGATGGAACAGTTTTATCAACAAAATTAATATTAATAATACTAAATCTCTTAACGGAAGACGTGACATAAGCATACGCATTGACGCAATAGTGTAATTATTACAGTTTTCTTTTTTTGGTAGGCATTTAATAGCTTTTCTAACTGAACAGGTAGTTTTGTGAATTCCAAGAAGCTTGAATAGTATTAGAAACACAATACTGACATAGTGTGACGCTTGAATAGCCTGAGAACGAGTTGTTAGCAGTTTACAAATCTTCCTAGGGTTAGACAGTGTACAATATAATATAAAGTTCGTTAGTTACCTATAACTTTCAGATTTTGTGTTATTATATTTTGGTTATAGCCAATAATATTAATTAGTCCTGTTCTAGACTTTAAATACTTTAAACAAACATAATACGAAATAGAAGAGCTGTTTTAAATCTTAATTATTTACATGAATATTTTTAAACCGGCTTTTGAATTTAATTGCAATAAAAAGACGTGTGGCACTCGGGAACTGTCGCGGTAAAGCTATTGCATAGCATTATCAACTTCTTCTACTACTTCATTTATCAACTTAAGCAATTATAATTATTTATTTATTTTAATTCCGTTTTTTCTTTGATATTATTTCAAGCTTAAAAAGTGTAACTTTTTGAGCGTGGTGACCGATGGGTGACCTGTCTGTCTGTCAGTCCATCCGTCCATTTTCGTTACGGAATTTCTGGATTCGGTCTTCACGCTCAAGGCCCGCGATAGAAGCTATGCAATAGCTTAATAAAAAAGTCTTACTGATTACTGACTTTTTTCTGGAAATCGAAGCCTATGACATTAGATTATATCAAAATGCAATCAGCGGTTGATTGCCATAGCATATTACCTATTAATAACTGAATTAAGTACTAAAATTTACCAAGAAACTGCAAATTTTGAATTATACAACAAAGTAAAATCACGAAAAGTATAACACTGACATGTGTGTTCATATAAAAATAGTTTAGTTATTTTTACACAACATTGTGCAATAATTAACCTCGGAATTATGTTATATGCACGTTTGCAAGTAAGTAAACAGCATGGAAATTACTAAGTAATTATGTATTAACTCTATCGTATTTGGAATAAACTTATACCTATTATAGGTGTGACAGACAGTTAGTCTAGTTTTATACATACATCAGTGCAGGAAAGTTTCAAAAATAAAACCACTTATACAGAATTACAATACTAATGCAATAAAGAAATATTTTGTAGGAGAACAATGAAGTAATTAATGATGAGGCACTTATCGTTTCCATAATAGCTATCAATCTATATTCATTAATAATAACCCTCTCGCTGTTCGAGTAAAAACAGAGAGGCTTGTATTACAAAACATAAGAATGTTAGTAAATTTTCACACCGCAAGATGTATGTATAATAGAGGTATTAATTACACAGTTTTGACCATGATACGAATGCAGACGGCGGCGTCGGATGCGCTAACTATTCGGAAAAGAATTTAAGATCTTGACCCAGTTGTTACGCACAGTAAGAGCAGAACTTTGTTTTTTTTTATTTTATTTACGGTGTTGCAGGTCGACTATGAATAATAATTTTGCGGCTTGATAGGCTATTCGTTTGTTTTTTAGGGTTCCGTACCCAAAGGGTAAAAACGGGACCCTATTACTGAGACTTCGCTGTCCGTCCGTCCGTCTGTCACCAGGCTGTATCTCAAGAACGGTGATAGCTAGAGATTTGAAATTTTCACAGATGATGTATTTCTATTGCCGCTATAACAACAAATACTAAAAATAAAATAAAATAAATATTTAAGGGGGGCTCCCATACAACAAACATGATTTTTTTACCGTTTCTTGCTCGATACTAATAACGTTACCTTATGTTGCATAGATAATGGTACGGAACCCTTCGTGCGCGGGTCCGACTCGCACTTGACCAATTTTCTATCGATTCATAAATCATTACGAATTCTAAATTCAAAATTTCGTCAGTGATAAAGGAAGCGCCAATAGTAAATTAGTTTTCCGAATTTGTCAGAAGAACACAGGTTTATGGCGGGATAAACTAAAATAATTTTCTGTAGTGCCCATTAGGTACTGCAGATTGCCGTATCACCATGCTGCCTCCGTAAAGAACTTATGCGTTAGGTAAACAGTTTAGGTAGATAGAGGTATAATTGTGTCCAGCATACAGGAAAACCTTTACAACAGGACGTACGACCTATGCAAATGAATGTCATTTAATATGAGTCATACCGTGATCAATACTCAATAGTTATATTAATAAAGGAAACTTAAAGCTTATTATCGCCAATTAATACTGTCAAAATGATCGGCTCGCAAGAGTTTCTATACTAAAGCCAGTGTTATTTTAAGATTTTAACGTCACAGTTTTAATTGATTATATCTATAAAGTCCTTAAAGCAGCATTATCTTTAAATAGGATTTTAATATATTTTATGAAACTGTGTTACGGTTGAACTCCTTCCGATTTAAACACTTTTTTTTCCACCGGCCACAGTCACCGGCATTATTCCTCCTGGCAACGTAAAGGTCGTCAATCAAACCTTGTGTGGTGCCACTAGAAATAAGGTTAGGTATTTGGATAATGTTTAATAGCTACTTGTTATATAAAAAGCATGCTATTAATTTACGGCGCACACGGATTCCTTATAAGAAGAAGCTCATGTACTTATCTTTTGATAGATTGTTAATACAATGTTTAAAATTTGGTTATCGCGTATTCTGTGGTCTACGGGTCATTGCGTGCGCCGCTCAATCTCACCTAATCAGTAAACAAGGCACAGTTTATGTAATAAGTTTTGGCGTCTGTCCCCATTGTGGTCGCGTTTTACTTTCACTATAATAACATGCTTTCTCGCACATTAAGAGGGATCACTTCATGGTGAATGACTAACGTGACACGAAGATGGTTTCGGATCACGCAATTTTTAAGTTAAGAGAAGTATAGTACGCAACTGAAACAATTAAATTAATATGGAAACGGATTTGAGTTATTTAATATTCAAAAACGTCAATTAGTCATATCGAATATAAAATTTGATACGCCTGTGCAAAGCTGTGTATTGTAGAGATTGGTCCCAACTCGAGGCAAAGCAAATAATGTGTACAGGTGGTATATGTCTATATTCGTAGACATGTGCAAAGCTGTTTGCTATTTCTTCTTCATTATAGGTTACTGTGTAAATATTTCTAAACTAAAGGTGTCACCACTTCAAGTCTATCCTCCGCAAATGTTAGAACCATATAAACAGACAACACACTCTGTGAGAGCCGGAATTCTTGAAACTAACCCTGTGCCCGTCTGCACAGTGTGTAGCAAAAGGAGACCAAAATACTCTACCTAAGTGGAGGTGGTCCGTGCCCAATAGTAGGAAGATAGTTGGATGGTTCTTTATATTAAAATCACGTCTTCAATAGAAGACATCGTATTATTTACGGGCTAAGGGTTAACTTACACTAGAACCAAAAAATACTATGAAACTTTTTTTATCGGATGAAATATAATTTATAAGCAGGACTGAATAGGCATTTTGTATATAACATCTCAAAGACGCTATAGCTCAAAAATAGAGAAAGTTCAGCTGACCAAGCAACCAGTTCCTTAGTTAACGCATTATCGAACCTGTTATATCATTGTGATCTTGCGATGTGACGGATGGAATTCGATAACATGTTGCCCTAACTCTCCGAAGAGAAAGTGTTATATTTGTGTAATAATAATAAACAATTACACACATCCTACATGTTATTGCGTTATCTTGGTAGTGACGTTTCGTTGCTTGCCTAAGCACGGAAACACTACTTCCGAAATGAGCCTGTCAAATCAAGTTATAATAAGCACATGGGTTTAGCAATTAATTGATTGTACCAGTTGGTCAAAAAATTATAGATAATTTTATACAATAGCGAGACGAACTGTCTGTGTGGTGACGGTTTAAGAATACACGTGTTACCACCCCTTTTCTTCCCAGGGTGCTGTAGAAGTCAGCTAGGAATGTTGTGCTCAGATAACGTCTTCTGTGAGAGACGGAAAATTTGAAAATAAATCCAGTGCCAACACACCTGGTCAACGTGGCACAGTAGACCATTATCCCTCCCAAAATTTAGGAGGCCCGTACCCAATATCTATCATTACTGATATAAAATTAATAATGTGTAAAGCTCATTTATAAGTATTATACAAAGTCTTATAAGTAGGAAGCCCAGATGTAAATGCAAGTCAAGGTAATATAATAAGTATATCTTTGTAACTCATTGAATAGAAAGCAACATCATGGCTATCTATCATTCAGATAGATACCTATACCTACATTAATCATATTATGAATTTATTAGTATCATATACGGTTTAAAGATGTTTAAGTCAATCGTTATTGATGGATAGCAATTACTTATATTGAAATTGATAAATAATACATACTATCTTTTATTAAATTTTAATGTTGTTTCCGTTCGAAATTCAAAAACATCATAAATATTTATCAACAAACATGTTTTTTAGAAAACAATATTATAATTGAATGTAGTTTCCAAAAGGTGTATTACATTTTAATGTGATGATGTATTACATAAAATAAGAAAACGCAAAAATTTATGTTAGGGATCAAAAACAAACCGTAAAGCTTTGGTCTGGTGATCATGACGCACAACGCTGCGGTATGCGGTATGCGTTGCCGGACACTCAATCATATGAAAAACGTCGACAATGTTCTCTTGTTCCGTCGCAGTATGCGTCAGCGGCAAGGGGCAAGCGCGGTGAAGTGGGGAGGTGTACTCCCGCACAGCGCGGCGTCAACGGCGGTTCAACGCTGCGGTGTGCGGTGTGCGTCACGGGTGTGCGTCACGGGTCAATATGGAATTTTTCGAAGACAATTTAATTTATTTATTTATTTATTTATTTATTTATTTATTATAAAGAACCAACAGCTTTACAATAGTAACTTAGAAACTATATAGCAACAGAAAGCTAATTATAGGTTCTCGCCAATAGAAACAATAATAGGTAAGAAACAAAAATTACATCAGTGGCGGAGTATAGTAGATATTGATACCTAATTAATTATAAATAACAAAAGCGAAAAACAACTACAATAAATAAAAGCTGCACAAAGCAAATGCACAAGCGGGTGTTACCCCTGCCGACAGATTATGTAAAAAAGCTATTGCTCATGGAAGATCTAATGGAAGTGGTAGACGTATTAAACAGGTCAAAGTCATAGTCCTTTGACAATTTATTGAAGCGGCTGCAAACTCTCCATAAGTAAGAATTCTGTCTGTAGTAAGTTGATACTAAAGGGGTGTGCAGTAAATGGCTATGCCTTAACGGTCTAATTGGCACATTCAACATAATTTTAGATATTAGTTCCGGGGAGTCAACCAGATTATGTGTTATTTTTAATAGGTATGTTAAATCAGCTATATCTCGACGTATGTGCAGCGGCAATAGGTGGTGTTTCTTGCAGTAGGTGTAGTATTGCGATGAGCTAAACTGGTCTCCAAGCCGGAAACAAACATATCTTATAAACTTCTTTTGTATATTTTCTAATCTAGTAATGTAAGTATTATACTTGGGATTCCATATTTGAGAGGCATATTCCAGACTACTTCTCACGTAAGTGCAATAAAGAATTTTAATAGTTTTTATATTAGTGAAAGCGCGTGAGGTACGTAGCACGAATCCTAGAGCTTTGGAAGCTTTATTAATCATGCTATTTATGTGCTCGTCGAATATTAATTTTCTATCATGAATAACTCCCAAGTCACGTATATTGACACATCTCGAAAGTTCATAATTGTCAATGGTATAATTTGACTGAATGATTTTAGTTTTGCGGGTAAAAGTTATCACGGAACATTTCGAAGGATTAAGGTCCAATCTATTATTGGTGCAATAATTAGAAAGACGATCTAAGTCAGATTGTAACGCCTTTACATCATCACTCGATTCAATGACGGAGAATATCTTCATATCATCTGCAAAGCACAAAAGGTGGGAGTTTTTTAGACATTTGTCAATATCATTCACGAAGATATTAAAGAGCAGGGGCCCAAGTAATGAACCTTGCGGTACACCACTAGGTATATGCACCCAGCTCGAAACATAATTATTTATAACAACTGCCTGAGACCTGTTATTTAGGTAGGATGTGAACCATCGGAGCAAGTCACCTCTGATCCCGATTGTAAATAATTTGTTTAGTAACAAGCTATGACTAATACGATCAAATGCTTTACTGTAGTCTGTGTAGACTACGTCAACTTGCATACCATTGTCCATAGAGTCTGTTAAAAAATCATTAAGAAGAACCAAATTAGATACGGTTGAGCGACCCTTACAAAACCCATGTTGTTTCGAGTTGAGAGAATTTTTGATTGCTGCATAAACTTGGTCGTATATAATACGCTCAAACACTTTACCAATGATACTAAGCTTGGAAATTGGTCGGTAATTAGACACTTCAGTTCTTTGACCTTTCTTGTGAACTGGCGTAATGAAAGCTTTTTTCCAGATCTCCGGAACTGAACCATCACGGAGGGAATGTTTAAACAGCAAAGATATTGGTAATGAAATCGTTTTTGCACAGCCCACTAGAAATCGCGCAGGTAATAAGTCAGGCCCGGGAGACTTACAAACGTCTAGGTTAGTGAGAAGTTTAGCGATCTCTTCATCACTGACTTCAATAGTGGAAATAAATGAATTACTACAGCTTTCATTGGTTGCCGTGTTTGGAGATTTAATGTTGACATTTGAGAGATTATGATCAAGGAAGGTTGATTTAAAATAATTAGAAAAGGCATTACAAATACCCGTACCAGTGTCAACAATAGTGTCATCATACGTAACACTACAGGGTATAGCGTTACCTTTAGAGCGAGCATTTACATATGACCAAAATGTTTTAGGATGTTTTTCAATAGAATCTTCTATTGACTTCATATAACTGTTGTAGCATTCTTTCTCCAAAGATTTAACCCTATCGCGTAATAATTGAAAGGAATGAAGATCGGCCAAGTTTCCATAAACCTTAAATTTACGGTGGAATTTATGTTTTTCTTTAATTACCTTTTTTAACGACTGCGTATACCAAGGCGGGTATTTATGCGCCTTGTGTACTAACCTGGACGGTATATACCTGTCCCTGAGTTCTTTGAACTTGTCATAAAAAAAGTCAACAGAGTTCATAAGAGACCTCGCTGAAAATTCGGTAGCCCAGTCAATGGCAGATAGCTCCAAATTAATGCCATCATAATCACCCTTGTCATAAAAAAATTTTAGTTGAGGTGCGGGTGTAAGCACATGCAGCTCGACAAAGTTTATAGTAATATCCAAGGCTTTGTGATAAGGATCAATAGGTACCAACGGCGTAATATTCTCATGAACCGTAACGACATCATTCGACAATACTAGATCAAGTATTTTACCTTGTTTGTTCACTATTCCATTGTATTGAAGAAGATTATGGGTATTCAATTCATCTATCAATAAAATTTCATTAGAGTTAAGAGTCGGTCTGGGCTCAAGATGGGATAGAGAAGTCGGAATCCATGATATGCCACTCAAATTGAAATCGCCAGCAATAATAAATTTGTCCTCTGTGTGACTCATAACAATATTATTTAAGGAATTTAAATAGTTATATAATTGGTGTGAAAAAGTGTTGCTGTTATTTTGATTGCATAAATATAAAACACAGAGGTGCAAGTTAATAGTGTTACGCTTATGTTTTATTTTAATAGTAATCCAGAGATCCTCAGCGGATGAATTGAAGAGTGGTTTAGGAGTTGCAGAAAGATTATTACGTATAGCTATGAGAACTCCCCCACCGCGCGACTGACCAGTTTGAACATAGTTACGGTCTCTTCGCCATACCATATAATCCCTGTTAAATAGCTCGGTATCCGATATACTGTCCGTTAGCCAAGTTTCGGTTAGCAAGATGATATCGTAAGAGCACTGACAAAGATTCCGATAAAATGATATGGTTTTCGATCGTAAACCCCGCACATTCTGATAGTACATCTGTAAGTTATTCAGCCTGGAAGCCATTTATAAGTGTACAAAAGCAAAATCATTATAGTAGTGCAACGAAAATGGTTATAATACATAGCTGATTTATGTTGTGAGCATTGACACTTAATATTAATAATAACAAAGTACCTTGTAAGCATGAAAATCACCAATGGGTTAACCCTACGCGGTTTATAAAATGCGGTGGAGACAAGCAATGCCGCTATAACAAATATATACATATATAGTACTTCTTGCGCATTAAATAAGAACAAGCTATTAATAAGAATATACATTAAACTTATGCGATACAATTGAATAGATCCAAACATAAAAATAAACATAAAAATAAAATCAATATACAGGTAGCAGTTATAATGTTCAACTATAATAATAGGAGTAAATGAGTAAGCAGCCGTATGGATTAGCCGTAAGTGTGAGTAGGATAACTGCAGTATTATCAGTTGCACAGTAAAGCAACTTGTTGATCGATCATGATCCAACAGCGTGGCCACAGCGTCAGGGGCAACAAACAGTTTATAGTTGCCATTTGTGTTTTGCAAAGCGCATTGCTTATGTATAGCAAAGTAAATATAGAAATAAATACAGAAATTATCCATGAGAGCAACTAATAAGAAGCAATTATTGTAACAATAATTATATGACTGATGTAAGCATGCTACGAATAATACAGAAACAATATTCAAGTAAGTTTGTTTAAAAAAGATTCTGTTTCTACAATAACGACACGTGAACCATCATTCTTTCGTACATGTATTTTTCCATATTTAACCCAGATATATTTATAATTTTTAGCCTTAAGTATTGTTTTAACTTTAGTTAGAAGATTTTTAGACGCTGGTGTAAGGTGATCGTTGACATAAATCCGACCGTGATCACCACTGAACCCAACATCCCCAGCTGACAATGACTTGTTAAGGCGCGCTGCTGCCACAAAGTCCTCTTTAATATGACGACTGGAGAAGCTGACGACGATAGTCTTATCATTGCGACCATAGACAGGAACTCTAGTAATATGATCGATATCAGATCTAGAAAATTTGTAATTAACAGTCTTACTGATAGATTCAAGAATAGAATATAAGTTTTCATTTGATTTTACAGGAACGCCCTTAATCTCCACATTATTTATTCTTGCTTTCTGCTCCATTTTCTCTATTTGTGACCTCAAAGCATCCATGTCACTATTCATCGTAACCACATTGGCTTGCAGTTGATCGATGTCAGGAATCCTACGTTCAATATCATTGATTTTAGCACCATACTCATTGATAGTAGCACTGTTGAAATCAATAGACTGCTTGAGGGAACTTAACTCCGATTTTATGTCTTTAATGTCCTTGAACAGCATAGGAAGATTCAATAGCTGTTTTTTAATATCTTTAAGTTCAGTAAGGATAGATTCCATACCAGTGTTAGGTTGGTTTATCGCCGGCGGTTGCGGAGAAGAACAGATACGACAATGCGGACATTTCCACGCAGAACGACGGTCTGGTCCCAATTTTCTGTAACCAGCCTCCGTAATATTTGCGCATGCAAAATCAAGATGTTTCTTGCACACAGAGCACTGGACACCATCACTAAATGATTCATCACACAAGTCACACTTCATTATGACAATTTTAATACTTCTGATCCGGATTTGTAAAACTGGAAAATGTTGGCGATCTATGCAAATCACTAAGGCAGGTACACGTCCGTCCACTGATAATAATCGGCGACGACTGTAATTAATAGATTATCTAATTAATAGAATTAGTTTAATTAAACATGTTCCTCGGAGATTTTCTTTGTCTATTCAGAAGCAGTAACAATTCTTCTTCTTCCTCCTCTTCAAGCAAAGCACAAATTACAGAAAAATTGTTCATGTTCACGTCTACCTTGGTAGCTGCGGCAAAATCAACTGACCACCTCTCCGCAGGGACGCTAAATGCTGCGTCGTGACGCTGCGTTGCGGCGCATACCGCAGCGTTGTGCGTCATGATCACCAGACCAAAGCTTTAGGCGTGTTTAATACTCATAAAATACGGCTCCTATACAGTAGAAACTAATATCAACTGTTAAACCTAAACCGCCGCAAAAAATATCAACACAAATCACTTTTAACCTTAACTTTTTACCTATGCAGCCTTATTGTCACCTAATAAAAGCTGCTAAATACTTTTGTACTGTTTCCGATTGTTACAAAAGTTGATGTATTCTTAGGTACGTAGAGCCGCAATTCATCGGTCATCAGTTCCTTGTATAGGCGTTGTAGGAGCCTAGTTTTCTTTCCGAGATTTGCAACTATTTTGTTTAAATTTTGGTGTTTTAGCTTTCTTAACTCTACCCCAGACCATGCTAATTATTCCTAACCATTCACTTAAAACTGCTGCAATAAATTATTTTAATACTGTCTATACCACAAGTCTAGTGGCCCTATCTTTTAAGTATTACGTTTATCTGCTGAGATGTCTCTACAGTTAAGTCTATAATTTGAGATCCGTGCATATTGTACACGGTCTGTCGTGCATGCGGCTTCACACCGTGACCAAGGGCCCGCGTACCTTGAGTTGACGAAGCTAGTTTTTTACATAACAAAGTAACTACTACTAAATGTCATGAAACAGATTATCGAATCGTGTTTACTTAGTAGGTACTTTGGATATAATATATGTATTTTCTTTGTATATTGTTAGAAGTACCAGAATAATGAAAATGTGGATTTTCCACGGAATATCCCAATTGCGGTGTATTTAATTCATAAAAAAACAATATCGTTAAAACGATTATAAAATCTTAATCAGAAACATATCGGCATTTTATAATTCTATGAAATGAAATGAAATTTATTGTTGACACTTACAGGTCTACACTTACACCATTGTGATAAAATATACAACTTCATATGCACTGCGCTGAGCCCCTCGTAATAAATGGGGCCACCCCTTGCCGGATCATGGTCAGACTCAGTGCACACACCATGGCCCGGTTAGGGTGAGGAGACAAAAAATGCTTCATATGCACGTAAGTTTGACCTTCCTTTAGGTTACTTACATATCAGAGAAGGCCTATATAGACTCCAGAATGAATAAAAAAATTTTAAGAAAGATATTTAGTAATAACCGTTATCGATACCTATCTACAATCGTGTAAATAGGAACATTATAACATAACATATATTCGGTTTTAATAAGCTTCAAACAGGATATAGGCAGTTAAAAGCAACGTATAAATCCATATCATACGCATTTTATGTCTTTTATGTGAATTATTTGCTCTTCATGCTTCTTTAAGATACCTACCTATATAAGTTCTTTGGACCATATAACTAATCGAAGGATAACACAACAATGTTTTCTTTACTATCCCTATAATACGAGATGATTCATTCGTGACTAATCTTAACAATCATAGGTCATCACGACTATAAATCCAGAAATCAGTAACAGATCGGTCCATAGTTTCAATGTTCGAAATTTACCATGTAATAAATCTACAATCTCTTTCAGAATTTACATCTATTTCCCTAGGATTTCACAAAGTTTTAACTGACAATATTTGGATTGAAATCAATAACTTGCAATGCAACTTTAGGACACCAAAAAAGATTGAAAAATAAATACAAGTTTACAAAGACGTCATATGCATACATTAAAAACGTAAGAGGGAAGTAAGATTTAAAAAAAATCACCTTGTTATTATTAATTGCTAGCGATTGTCAAGAGTGAATATTTAGTTGACAACGTCCTTGCGACGTTGGAAAAGTGTGCCAAGTAATATGAGAGACGTGAATGGGATCATATGAATTATTATGGAATAATAATAGCGACCTTGGATTGTTAATAACTTGTGGTCTTGATTCCGCCATTCACGAGATAAAAATTACACTTACTTGTGTGCATTAGCCGCGGTCAAACTATTAGTATGACTCAGCAGATACTGTGTTTTATAGTGAGTTGATCTGGTAGTTTATCTCACGCTCTGATTACTACCGCCATACCGATGTTGTTAATGGAACTTGATTGTTCTATTATGACTATAACAGTTATTAAAGGCTCAGGATATCATTGATATTTGCAAATGGTGTAAATCACGAATCGAAATCAAATTTAAAAACTTCCTCATGACGATGTTTTACTTAATTATGAAATGTTTTTTTCCCTATGGATATAAATCAGAACTATTGAATTGGAATAAATTGCCAACTTCTTTAAAATATCAAAACGTATGTTGTAGTGTGGTCGTAGTCATTTAGTAAAACTACTTACTAAATAGGAAATAGGTATTATAGTCATACAGCAAAAATTTTAATAAACTATCCTAAACATAAATAGTGATGATATTAATAATAATATGAACACTGATTTACCAGATGTAGTGTCTGTGGCTACACACTTAGCCGCGGGCTTGACCACTTACATATCTGTGTGTCTATGATACAGGCTATATGTAGTACATTATTAATCTATGAATTACGATTTAGCCAGGCTAGAGTTATTTATCCTCAATTTTAAACGTCAACCCACCATCTGGTTTATCTGTGAATATGAATACATATCACGTATTGTACTTAATTTCCCATTTATTTATTTGTTTACATAAAGGGCATTTTCGTGCAACTATTAACTTTGCGAAGCATACAGTGAGCCTTTAGTAATATAAGCACGAATCATTGTGAAGTCAGTTAAGAGGATACCAAAATAGCTTCGTGCATTTTTCTACGTACGAAGTTTTCATTTTTTCTTTAGATTGAATGGCTAGAGCTATAATTTTTAAGTATATGTTTTTTCAATATATAATCTAGGATCGCATAAACTCAGAAACACGATTGAAAAAAGTTTTGTCGATAGAAAATCTTAGCGAAACAACCTCTCTCTTTTTATTTTTTTCATTTGTCGGTCTATTATCGCGTATTAACTAATGAAATAACTTTCAAAACATAAGGAGCTATTTATATAGAAACACGTAAACCGGAATTAAAATCTATTTAGTAGATTTTGAGTAAACAAAAAAAATATCCCTAATTCTTCATTTTCTATACCTACTAGCTGTGTTAATAGGTACATGTCGACGATAATATTGATGTAGGCCCTTAAGGATGTGTGACATAATTAACTGCAGGTCAAGGTAAATTACATTTTTCACACCGTGCCGGTGCCGCGGTGTGGAATTCTGCAAACTCTGCCTATCCAGGTTGGTAGTATGTAGACGTTTTTTAAGATGGTTTAAAATATTCTACAGAAGAAGTCTGACGAAGTATGATCATGCGTAACAATTTATTTCTGATACCATAAATTATTGCCTGAAATCTTAGACCGATTAGTGGTCATCTTGTGGAACAGACCAACGTTCTAAATATGTATCTATATATACTTATGATTTCAACGAAATTCCCATCGTTTAGTTAAGTTATTGGTAAAGTATTTTAAGTAGGTACCTACAGGATTTGGGCGTTTTGAGTAAGACCAATTTTCTGAGCTTGGGTCTTCTGAATCACTAGATCATACTTATGTTTATGCATATACCAACGACGTACGCGTAATAAACATTTTTAATATTTCAAGAACATACTTATGTTATGTTTCAATTAACCGCAGTAATTAACAACATAAAAATTCTAATATCCGCAAAATTTTACGGCGCAAATAACTACGTTTTTGCGACTTCTTATTTTACTTGTAGATGAATTTATAAATAGTAGTTTATAAATTAAACCCGACTTAAACAACATCCTTTTATAAAAATTAAAATCATTTTCCTTAAATAATTATGACAAAGCGACATTGCCTACTAGCATACACTTCATTCTCAGACAGCAAATCGGATTATCAGGATAATAGAAGGAGCCCATAGCAGCAAACATCCGATTTCATATTTCCTTGAAAGTCTTCGAAGCATACAATTCTGCAATTATTCACTTTCCTTGGCCGTTTTAACACGTGACTGTAATTAATCTGAAAGACGTTGAAATACTTTATTTCATAAATGAAATACATAATTGTAGTAGTAGTAGTATTGTACAATACAGAAGAATAAACTAATTGTAAATAAGTGTTTGATAGGGTTGAAGGAGTGTTTGTGTTAATCTTTGAAGTCAAGTAGATAATATTTTTATAGATACTTTTTATTTTATGTGTTGTCGAACCACTCCCAGGTGCCATGTATTTCCGTGTGCTGACAAAACAGTTAATACTTACCAAAATATGATTGCCTCTCAAGGGATTTGTGCTGGAATTGCTTGAAAGAAGTAAATAAACATTTCCATAGGTACAATCGACTTTGAAAGGTAGATCTAAAGTAAGGACTGTACAGCTAAAATACATGAATAAATTATTCCAATGAAACAAATCGTTTGTTTACTGTTACCAATTCACTGTAAGGATACGGATCTCCGTGTGCACAGACAGTCACCTCTCCAAGGCTCTGCTCGTATTCGACACACGAATGATCCTGCCTTTCTAAAATGCTTACCGGCCATTTATTCTACTATCGCTTTGCACACAATTCGTTTCAGGTATACTAAAATATACCTATCGTCTGCAGACACGCTCTTTCATTGTAATCTACTTTCTCAATACAGAGATATTTGTATGTTAGGTATTTCAATTACATAAGACTTATTATATATACATATATGATATCGGATTTACTAAGATACAACTTCTTACGTAAACAAATAATTTGTTTAACATTTTCATAAATACTTTTACGCAATTCAAAATTGGAATTTCCAGATTTCGATGATCGTTTCAATTATAATTTTTTGGGCCTTTCTTGTAATTTACATATCTAATTTAATTCACTTATTATAGAACAGAAGCATAATGAAACTTCTTAAAAATAATCAGCGGAAAACAAATTTAATAGGTACGAATTCGCACGTTTATTTTTCGCCAATTGTACTCGTATCTAATAATAACAATAAATAAATATTCATGGACATTTAATAATAGACTTGGACAAAAAAAATTATTATTCATCTTTTTGTACAATAAAGAGACTATCTATCTATCTTATTTAGTAACAATTCAACGGTGTTAAGAAATATTAAGGACTTATGGGGTAGATTCGGTAGAGTAGGTATCTACTTATTTTGTTTTCGTCCAGTCAAGATATGGCTGATCTATCAGCATTGTTCATTAATCAAGCTGTGTCAATATTGCTTCCTGGTATATTGTGATTAGATTTGTTGTAATAATAATTTGACCAAGTTGTTTAAGTTATAGTTTATCGAGACAAGGAAATCACGATGAAAACACTTAATAGTTTCGTGAGGATTGCTTTTATGATAATCGTTTACTAATTAAGTGATCAGTAATCTAATAATATAATCAAATTGTTTTAAAGGATAATTACGTACCTACCTACTTGCAATCAAGGCGCAATGAACCACGAAATTCTTTGCAATATTTTTGAAATATAGAGCATTGGATAGATAAGTATATGATATTTATATAGATAAACATTATAACTATACACAATTTTCAGACCTAATCAGAATATGTGTAAATCTTTGCTTAATTAATCGTAGTTAAAATCTTAAATGGCTACATAACTATTGGTCAACATATAAAATTCCAATAACCTAAGCAGGATATAGAGCGGGACAAGGATTTGAGAAAATAATACGGGATGACAACTCTCTACTGAGCATATGGATAGTAACACTGTGTACCTGTTAATGTTATTTCAAAAAGCGATAAAACTTCAGAATTTTCACCAGAGTGGGTGACATCTGACCAACACAGATGAAGTTATCAACAAGGCAATTTTATGAGCCACTGCGTTTGTATTCAGTACGTAGGTACGTAAAGATTTAACGGCTAGATATGAGCTCTACAAATTGTTTCAAACACAATTCACAATTTGTCCCACGACACGGCTACTTTAGAGTGGAAGGAATTTGAATAATTGCCTAATTAGTACCTACCTTTGTTGCTTAATATATTTTCGCTGAGTTCACACACTATTGAGAGAAAATCGCATGCGGTTCCTTAAAGATCCTTCCATCATTATAAATGCAATTGATAGCATATCGTTACATAAAACATAGTAGGGACAATTTGCGTATCGTTGGCAGTAATCTAACTTTTAAGTACAGTTAATATTAAATTTAAAGCTTAGTAAATTAAGACCTGTTGTTATGAAGGTAATACGTTTTTGTAAGTGTAAAAAAAACGGTCAAGTACGAGTTGAGCTCGCACACGAAGGGTTTTTTTACCGTTATTATCTATCATAAATAATCGATATATTTCCGACTCCATATAACGAGATATGACCAAGTGAATGATGATGATGAGTATTTGTTGCTATAGCATTTACTGATTCATATACATACACATCATTGATCCAGAGATACAGCCTGGTGACAGGCAGACGGACATACAGCGAAGTTTCAATTATAGGGTCTCGTTTTACCGTTTTTTACGGAGTCCTAAAAAGGAAACATCTAGTCTATGTTTTCATTATAATATGTATCAGTGTCTGTAATAATTCATACAATAAGGTGAAGTCAGTGCCAACAAATTAGGTCTATATTTTTTGTTACAATTGGTTGCACATATAGAGCGTACCAAATAATATTAATAGTAAAAGATCGATTGTATCATCAGCAATTATATACGATTGAGGTTACGATATAAGGGTCAATACGCAACTAGATATGAAAGTAAAACTTATCAACACTATGTTCAAAACAATTGCGTAATTAGATGTATTCATTTCTAAAATAAAACTTATTGGTTTTGTTGTGAATTATCGCAGCCATTTTTATTTGCACCTTGATATGGATGACAGAGTTGACAACTAATTGCGAAGTTATTCAATGTTAATGATGTTCTCGACGCAAAAAAAATAACAACAAATCTATAGCAACTATAGTTAAAAAACTTAACGAATTAGAAACAAACAGACTCAAAATTGTTAAAATATAGTTAAATATTTACGTTATTTTAAATTATTACTCTATTCGTCATCCTTTCCACTTATTAGGGTATTTTATTATTTTGGAAGTGAAACGGTGTAAAGGACTTAATAATTTATATTTATTAAAGAAAAGAATAATAAAATTTTCTATGTTTCGGTTGAGGATAAAACTCTTTAATGGCAACTTAACTCAAAGGCATGCTTCAATAAAATAAGTACCTAATTAATTTAGTTACAATTTAATTTTATATGTTACAATTAACTCTCTACGCATCTTTCTAATGCGTCATCGTTAACGTACTTTCTTTAATTTGTAATTAAATAATTACTAAACATTTTTCTTAATTAGCGAGATTCAATTTGAGTAACAATTATTATAACAAAAGAGCTGGTATCACAGATGAATGATAAATATGTAGATTGGCAACTGTATCAAAACACAATTGTTCAAACTGGAGCACATTTCATAACACTAACGAAGTACACACTTTACGGGCACGGAGACCTACCAAAGTACTTAGTAGATATTTGCTAAGATCTTACCAAGGCAACGGGAATTTAGCTTGTGAAAGTAGCAGACTATATTCTAATATAGTTTCATTGAGTTAATCGAAAATTATTTGCATGTGTCTCAACGGCATATTGCCTTACCTAACAAATCTTATAATGTCGTATATCGATCCGTACAAATACATATAACAATGTTGTTTTAAGATATTGTGACAAAGCCAGCTGTACGGTCTAAAAGCAGATGCGTTGTTTGTATAATTAACACCACGCAATACAACCACGATTCGCCAAGAACTTGTTATTTACTAATTTGCCTAAAGCGTAGGCTTGTTTATCCATACTCTTAATTTAATGAGAACTCTACATCAATATCCCAACAGACAGATACTAATCATTTATTTTGCTTAATCTGACACGCAGTTTGAAGTTTTAACTAAAACCACCTTACCTAATTATAAAATAATGTGTATATCAATTATATTTTATCATTATATCACCGTATCGTATATCATGAAACATTAATAAATAAGTATTTCATAATAAAATAGTAGTAACTGGGACATCCAATATCGTCCAGCATGTTTAGCATCATGAAACATTAATTAGGTAGTATTATTTTTAACAAAACACGAATGATATTTTTAGGTGTTGCTTCTGGAGTACAGGTACATCGGAATGGAAATATTCCCAAGTTAGATACACGATTAATGATATTAAATAAGAGACTAAAAATGCTATTTAATAGGTACTGGGTAGGTACATGTCTCTTCGTCTGTCTGTGATAAGGTGTGTCCGTGTGGTGACGGATAAGAATACAAAAGTGTCACCACACCTTTTCCTTCTCAGGGTACTGTAAAAGCCAGCTAAGGAATATTGTACACAGATAAGATCCACTGTGAGAGACGGAAAACTCAAAAATAAGCCTTGTGCCATCACGCTTGGTTAGCGTGGCACAGTAGACCATAATCCATCTAAAACTGGAGGAGGCACGTGCCCAAGAGCGGACCGTTAATAGGGCTGGAGCGAGAAATAAGGTCTACACATTTGCAAGAGGGTTGCAAAACTAAGCGGCCAACATAGTAAGACCTTTAAGTTTCGCGACTATATAAATGTTTTCTGCTAAGATTTTCTTTAGCTTATTTTATTAATGAAATATAAAAATAATATTTGTCTACCAGGCCTCGGTGATCGAATACATGCCTATTGGTATGTAGTTTACTATGATTAATGGTTCGACGTTCATACGCAATTTAGGTAATTTCACAACTAAAATTGGTTTATTAAATGAAACCGATGAGTCCAATATAAGTTTGAGAAATAATAAAATTAATATGCAAGTAGAAGTAAAGGCAGTATAGTAGACAAATTAAAGATCTTAATATCTAGAAAGCAAGAACTATTCGTTACATTGAATTGCAACAGAATTAAGGTACCCTCGGGTCCGCACGTTTACCTACAGATGGAAAAGACGAATATTAGAAATACGTTAATTAGTGATGATAGTTTTAGATTAATTACTACTATAATACCTATCTATTGAAGTTGTGAATCACGATCTCGAAATAACGTAATAATTAAATAGCTAGTTTATTTTTACTCCAGATAAAAATAATGATTGCGATACATTCCATGCAAACATAATATATAAGTTCAATTTAAGGTTGCGCAAGTTAATTATATGATTAATTTGATACTTAAGTAGTCTCATGATCTGATTTGAAAAATCGTTGCATTTATCATAAGCATAATAATACACGACGATCTTAAGGTATTAATATTTTTATGCATTGATTTAAATGCAGGTACTTGAAATATACGGGAACTTAGTTATTTGAATATAATTTATATTACTTTAATGTTGCGTATACCACTAAATACATCATTGGTATCTATTTAGGAATAACTGACGCAAAACGAACCAATATTCGGTACAATGTCAAGTTGAAGAGGCATTCTGACCTCGATGCGGGCATTGTCTTTTTGCGCTTGGGAAATTGTTGCACCATTTACTACGTACCTACCGATTTACATATCTGAATTTTAATTAACATATTGCAGAACTTAATAACATTTATTTCCTTTTTGTTACAGTTATCCCAGCACTTGCCACAGCAATTACAATAATATCAAATGGAAACAGTCCTGACATAAAAATGAAGGGAGGAATGATGGTGGACACACACAAACGATTTGAGTCAATGGAACCCGAATTTGAAGCAACTACGTTGAAAACAGTAAGAATAAAGAATAAAAAAGTTAGTGGGAATTCAACAGAGCTTTCGATTAACGAGAGATACAGAAGACTGATACCTTACATGACCTTTTACTACGCTAATGATTTAGCAACACCCACGGCAGAGAATATGAGGGAAATAGAAGTCGAAAAGGCTGAGATAATAGAAACTGGACAAACAGGCGATGATAACCAACGAGGGTCAAAGAAGTACATATATGGGTCTCAAAATATTCCAAGATATCAAGGAAATAGATTGACTCAACACAATATTGCTTCAGCAAATCCAACAAAAGTATTTTACCAAGAAGGAGCACCCGTGTATCAAATTCCAGTGAAAGTTATAACAAACAGCAATCCGTTATTTTCGGATTACATTCCTAATAACTATGAGCCTAGCAGATTTATTCAGAAGCCTATACAGAAATATCCTAACGTAGCATTTGTATCGCCAACCAGGAAACCTTTATATACTTTTTATAATGAAGAAGTGCCGAACATTAGATATTATCTATCGGAAAAAGACCAAGCACCGAAATATAAACTGGTTCCCTACAAACAAACGCCCCCAATAAGAGTGTCGGTAAATGATAATATTTATGAAACACGAAAGAAACCAATACCTGTGCCTGTATTGGCCAGTAAAGATCAAATTTATATAAAACCCAGACCGATACGACCTCAATACGTTTATGAAGAAATTAATGTTTCACAGCCGGTCTTCAGGAAACCTGTTGTCGTATCAGAAAGCGCCTATGAGCAACAACGACCAGCCATCATATCTCAACCAACAATTGAAGATGGGTTCAAACCCATACACAATTCTCCCCAACTTATTCAAGAAAATTCCTTTACGACTAATGCCCCAGAGAGGTATCTCACGACAACCGCGTATCCAAAACGTATACCAACACATCCAGTAATTACGATTGATGATTTAAGGCCTAAATATTATCAATATATAGTTGAAACGACTACAGAAGGACCACCACAACCAATACCGACAAAGTCAGAACAACTTGCTCCGTTATTAAATTCAATACAGCTAAATAAATCTATTCCCAAACCGACACTAAAAGGGAACTTAGGCTCGCCTATTATGACTCTTCTACAAGCGTTAAATGCTTTGAAGGCTGCTCCCATGAACGACGTTGAAATCCCACTTCTAAGTACTCCAAAACCATTCGTTGTACCTGACGTTCCAGAGATTACTACTAAAACTGTGGAGGTCATTGAACCAGCCTCTGAGTCGCCGCAAGCGGTGAGCGATGACGACTTACACGAAGACCCTTATCTAGCTCACGTAAATACTCCATCACAATACTTAGATGGTGAGTTTGCTAATTTAATCTATAGTTACCTACCTACTTATTTAATAAAAGTAGTATATATAAGAGACATAGATAGTCTATGGAAGAGAACTAAATATTTTTATAGGTTTGAAAAACCTTCGTTAGAGTAACTAATCCGATTATTTTAAATTATTGCAGATATTCAAACTCTAGTCGGAACAGCACAACAATTCCCTCCGCCGGTAACTTCAGATGACGAGGGCGGGACTCCAGGACAGCCGGGCGTTGATTATCCCATACTCACTGTTATTCCACCTACCAGCTTCAATTGCAAAACTCAACGATACAAAGGATTCTTCGCTGATCCTGAGACCCGCTGTCAGGTAATCAGAAACCTCGATAATAGTCAAAATTACAAAGGGAAAGTAGGTCGCACGCTGTTCAAGTCTTTTCTGTATACATATTGCATTTGTTTTAATTAGTAACCAACCCTACGAAGGATGTTACCTAAAATGGACAGTTACAGCTCTGCCAGTTTTTACAAACTATAAAATCATACATATTTTATTACAAAACAGTATTTAAACATTATGATATAAGGAATTCGTCGAGAACATTCATAAATATTAAACATCGTCCGTGTTCTGATTTTTATACTTTTAAATATTGCTAAGAGTAAAATAGAGTTAAACTGTACTCTATAATTTTGAATATTCTTAACATTTACCGTTTAACTAATGTAGAAGCTGTATGCTGAAATAAAACAATTTATAGTCTGATTTTTGTGTTTTTACAGGTATGGCATTACTGTGACCTGAACGGTGGACAGGCGTCATTCCTGTGTCCTAATGGTACAATATTCTCTCAAGCTGGGTTGACTTGCGACTGGTGGTACAATGTTCGTTGTGCTTCTACTACTCAACTTTACGTGCTCAACGAAAGTCTCTACAAGTATATTCTACCACACAAGCCCAAATTCCCAGAGGATTACAGCGGACCACTAGTCGATAAGTAAATAAAATATAACTTGAATAAAACTTCATATTAGTAAAGGTGATAGGTTATATATTAGTAAAGTCTGTTGTGTAGAGACACTAACGACTTACTAACTCGTAGACAATATGAAAATCAATTTCGGTCTAAAAGAATCTACTACTGAGTAAAGTCCATATTTATTATAACAGAGTACCTAATTATAAACTTACTCTGTTACAGGACCTATTTAAAAAAAAAGACTCACTGCCGCACTCAGAGACATTTAATGGTTACTTAGGGAGCTCTTTAGTATTGATTTAAAAAAGTAAAAGTTAAGTTAAAACTTTTTTAAATCAATACTAAAGAGCTCCTTAAGTAACCATTAAATGTTAATGGCTACTTAGGGAGCTCTTTAGTATTGATTAAAAAAAGTAAAAGTTAAGTTAAAACTTTTTTAAATCAATACTAAAGAGCTCCTTAAGTAACCATTAAATGTCTCTGAGTGCGGCAGTAAGTATTTGTTGGTAAGGAAAGTTCTCTATGTAATTATTCTATGTATTCATCACTCGACTACGACGACGACTCAAACAAAAAGCTTTACAGCTTTGATAAGGCGCTAAATTTTTTATAATAAGACAAGTAGTGACAAAAACAAGATAGAGCACAATGCTATATTTTCAATATGCTTTAATAATATCCATAATAGTGTAGTTAAATATTGATCTTACATAATTTTCTTTTTTAGACTAAGGGTCATATTTCATTTAGATGAGCCTCGTTGTGGAGTGGTTCATGTAACGGACTGCCAATCAAGAGGTCGCGGGTTCGATTCCCGCTCGGGATAATCATTTGTGTGATTTTTCTAATTGTCATACAAATGTCTGTACTGCGTCTGGGTGATTCTATGTATTTTATGTATGTATTTACAAAAGAAAAGTAGTAGGTATTTACAAAAGAAAGGTAGTATTCTGGTAGTACCCATAACACAAGCATATAAGCTTAGCTTGGGACCAGAGGACGTTGTGTGAAATGTCCGTGAATATTTATTTATTTATTTATTTACAGATACCTAACTCTAAAATTCAAAGAGATGGAAGAACAATTTAAGAAAAACAAAAATAAACAATCTGCATCGGAGAAGATGGACACTGATGAAAACGAGTTCGGTGAATCTAGTGACGATTCTTCTGAAAATGATAGTTCAAATAATGATAGTGAGGACACAAATAAAGACACAGTTGGTGGGAACGCAAGCAGCGAACCTAGCGTAATTATAGAGTCGCCTGGGACTAGTGGCAATGTTGAGAGGCTACGTGAATGAAATTTCTTGTCATTTGTAATTAAAAAATTAAGTATATCATGTATGATTCCATGGTATCAGCATACTGCAATTGTTGATTTGCATTTATAATAAGCTGTTGTTGTAACTTACTAGGATTGCAATAACGCGAAGATATGAGACATTCACAGTGTAGGAAGTGGAATAATAATTATACCTAGTTATAAATATCCGTATTACTTCTATGTATGTCTAAAATATCTGACGGTAATGTTTTGACATTTCTTTAGAATATTATATCTTCTATCAACGCTATTTAAGCAGACAAGATATCGCGTTTTTTGTGTCTATATGACATGCCATAAGTAATTACTCTATTGTGTAATTCTAAAGTCGCCTAAAATAAAGTTAATTGATCTAATTGATATAAATCAACAGAATATTTGCCTGAAAAAGTAAAAAATAAAAAGTGAACATAAATAAAAAATGGTCACATTTCCTGAAATATTGCATAATAATTTATCAGCTGTAGTTAATTTATAACAAAATGGTCTTACATAAAAAGAAACGTATATTGTATATGTTAAACTGTGATAGTTGTAATTTCAAGCAAAATCCGAGTGAATGTTTCTTTACAGTTACAAACTTAAAGTGACTGACTGTGTTGCCAGTTATTTATGTGTATGTTGAAACATTATTTGCCATTTTTATATTATTTTTGTAGTAATTTAGAGGTATTATTGTTAAAACATTATTGCGGTTGAGTTACTTACATTTGAATTTAACTTACCAACAAACTCACCTAGGGATGCGGTCCACGACTCCTTCATAGACTACGAACTTATTTATATAGTCACCGTATCGGTTGGTGTAATATCTTTATCAAGCACTAAAAATGCAAATTTAATGGTATTTACTTTTATGGTATACTTATCACTTTACCAAAAAGGTTCCTTCATACCATTAATATACCTTACGTTAGATTCATGCGTTAGAGATAACACGAGCTGTGTCGTAGCATAAGCGATTCATAAACATATAACAAGTACCTTCAGTTAGCTCTTTCTATTACTTAACACTTTCCCAAATAAGGAATTATTCTAGGAAGCATCCGTTGTAAAGTAGCCATTCTCATACTCTCGCTGTTTTGTGCGCTTTGTGTAGTCTGTTAAAGAGCTAGTTGAAATTTATCCTACATTTTTGCAATTAAGTTGTATCTAATTCAGTTTAGAAGTAAAACCTCGATGTATACTTAGTCAAGTCTCTACATAATACAGAAATATTGTTAGTTTTCATCTGTTAATCTTGTTGTTCGTAGTTCAACCGTTTTATAAGGCTTTTAGAGAATTAAACTTGCCATAATTTGCCATGTTTAATTCAGTTTGATTGTACGCATGTCAGACGCTATGTCGTCTATAGTTTAATTAGATTTTAGTAAGTATTTATGATTGAATATTCATAGTGATATAATGTGCAATTTGTATAACATTTACACCTGATATTATGTGCGATCTGTACAATATCAGTAATGTTGCCATTAATTATTACTTAAATGTGCAATAAATCTATTTTAATAAATGTTCTATTATTTGAAAGTTGAAAAGAAACACTTTTTGAAGTGATGTAGTCGTGTATTTATCATTATCATTTAAAATTAGTGAATTATTTTTAATTATAAATGTAAGTTGATCCTTAAAATATTACAGCAACTGTAACTAAAACGTACAACTTGTATTTATAAAAATTAAATAACAAAACAATAACACGAAATTAACCTATAGAAGTGAGTGTGACTAGGGGAGCTTAACTGATGACGTCATGACACTTACACTTAATAACCTACATTCTTAGATTGGGACTTATGACATCAATTAATTACTATCTACTATGATATAATACTGACAAATGAATTATAAAGTTGATGAGATTCGATGAAACATTAATCAGTACCTACATCAATATTACACATAATACATACGATATATTAATGTATTGGACCATTATACTAGATATTCGTATAGACGAGCAATTTTAGAGACATTTTGAGGGCTGCGAAAGGAGATATCTGTATATACCAGTGCTCTTACGCGACTAAATGTAAGAGCTGCGGCTTATCCAGCGTCGGACTGCTCATACTTTCAAAATGGCATTTGCCAGCTGCCCCCCTGAGCCACCGGCAATAGGTACACCATCATTCAATCTCGGACCCCACATTTGCGGTCTGCTACCCGGGCCCTTCCTGCTCGGTCCGACCCTGCGTTTATCGCAAGCTTCAAATGCAATATAACATTAATTTATGCCATTGACTTGCAATGCTTTTACTTAATTGCATTACAACAATCAGATATTTTTCACAGAAAACTACATGTAAAGAAATAATTTACAACAGACATCCATATTAACCCACATTGTAACAAAGAACCACAAAGAGATTATACTCCTTACTTATTAAAATTTTGTTTACAAAGTATTTGAAAACATTTACAGCTACTAGGTATTGCATTTAAATGCAAAGAAATCAGCAAATTGATGCCGGAATGTCAATTATATTAGCTAGTCAAGAGTACACCTAAATCCTTATGACTACGCGATAATCGCAGACAATATTTATACAAAAATATAATTTATAATAGGTACACAAATGCTACATTAAAATCGTGTTTATAAATTGTTATTAATTTTGAACACGCATTTAATTTCATTTCTTTTTTTCTACCTAAAATTTTGATATTATCATATTTAATAAATTATTTACAATGAAAGCACGTCACCATAATAAGTCAATCACAAGTTGTTGCCGTTTCAGTCTTTCGCATTCCTTTAATTTAGTTTAATTATAATTAAAACACAACAACTTACCTATATGTATATACGCTTACTTATTTATAATGAACCATGTAACATCGAATGCGTGAATATTATACACAAAGAAACTAGTAAAAATAACAACTGCGTTATTTTCATTAAAATATACACAAAGATTCAATGATATTATACAAAGATGTTCGTCTGCAGTGATGAAGCAGAAAATACAATTTGAAATGTACGACACATTGCATTTAGATATTATGCGCGACTAAAATATTGACTCATTAATAAGTGGCTTCGATTAACTAACTAAAAGAGAGTCATAATGATATTTGGGCGCACAGCAAACATCAGAAATAATACCGTTTATATGCGACCACTAACATAAATGTATGCTTAATGTAAAAACGTTGCTATTGTACATCATATTTTAGTTGGAATAAAACAACACACATTATTCGAGTAATCATCTTTCAACAAACTGAAAACAGCTGTTAGGTGATTATCGAACACCACCACATGTGAATTACTTTCCTATCAATAATAGGGATTTGAAGCCGAAGTCACTTATATTTTCTATGTTTAGGTGAATATGAATTGTTGCGTTTAAAGGAACTCTAGAACTTTAATCAAAGTTACAGTATATAGTCTGTCAAGCGAGTCTAGTCCCATGAAAAAGGCGGCAAATTCAAAAATCTTTCAGGTGTCAACACTGATATAACACGCTAAAAACTTATTGATACTTGAATTTTTAATAAAAAAAAAACATATTTGAAATAAATAAAAAAAAAGGATTTCAAGTTAAGTATTTATTTGTCACAATCAGAACTAAAATCAGAATCAAGAAATTCAATGCCTTCATATGAGAAATCACTGTCAGTATCATCATTACGCACAGAAATGATGAAAGGTTCCAACTCAGTTTCGGATATCCTGTCTCTTACTTTATATTTTGTTTTCGACACTAATAGTGTGATCGCTGCATTTTTTCCAATCATTGGCTGTGACACTATTAAAACATTCTTTTATAAGGTTCTCCATTTCATTACCTGGAATCCCTAAATTTTTGCTGGCTATTTTTCTTTTAGCCAAACTCCATATAAGTTCAATAGCGGTCAGGTCTTCTAAGGCTATGACTTGCTTAACTAAATCATGAATTGTGCTTTTTATTAATTCATCATCCAAGGTGGCTGAAAAAAATGACAACAATCTTTATAGTAGTTTTCACTTATAGATGCCCCAGTAAGTTTCAAGGTCATGAACACGACGTCTAGATCTAAACCAAAACGGAAATCGTGATCACATCACAGTAAAATAAAAAAAGTTAGACAATTGTGCTAAAAGTATCAACACGTTGTTGCCAACCTACCTGATGTTGAAACGATTTCATCCAAAAGTCGTCGTTTTTGCGATAACACGTCGTCAGATTCACTCTGTACACGATTATATTTATTAATCATTGTAAACAACAAGCTCCTGACACTACTTTTAATAGGTTTCGGCATTATAACATTAAAAAACTCAACAAAAACCGGATTATTACGAGGTTTCAACAGAATTTGTGACAATCTGTTTGACAGATCATAGTATTGCCATTAAAAGAAATCAGTAAAAGGGTTGTGGACTCGACTCGCTTGACAGACTCTAATATCATTGTCTACCCTAAGTTTTTTAACAGATAGATTAAAAAGCTGAACTTATTTTGAACGAAAAGAAACCATCAGAAATGCTGCATATAATCTGTAGATAAAAGCTCTCGAGTAGCTTACCGTTTAATTTACCCTGTTAGTTAAAAATAGTTGTAACATAATTTATATCTTACTCACAATGAATATAAATACATAACGCACAAAAACGTGCACAATTACATCACAACGACTATTAGATTTCAGGGTGATGTATATCTTAATTGAGTGCCGAATTCATTACCTTGGGATGTTTATAGCAATCAATAAGATCGACGCAATTCGAATCAATATAGGACCATCACCGATATAAGGCAGTGATGTTCATATCGTAAGATATACCTATATTATTTATTCAATGACTTACCTAATTTTTCACAAACACTTTTAGGCTTATAATAACATTTTAAATACATTTCTTTTCAAAACATCGATCACCAGTGCTAAGTATACACTTTCTTTATGTATAACTCGCAATTTATTCAACGTTTAAAGCTATATTGGCACACAGGAGTTTTGCACACCTCTATACAAAGCGAACGTCAATTTCATAATATATTTACATAAATTCGATCTTTACGCTATTATAATATGCAACAAAGTAATACGCATGTTTCTACTAAAGAAATATCAATGCACAGAAATGTGATACATTGATATTGAAATATAATATACAAATGATTGCTTTAAATATCCCATTTTGAATAATAAAATTTATATCAAATGAAAGACATAGCAAGAACATATATGTCATCAGCCCATTTGATCCCATGGGTACTCAGCTAAGTCTTTACGTTCTGTTATGAGAGACGGATAACTCGTAACTAATCTTTATGCCACAGATCTAGGCAGATTGGTATGTCTGCCTAGATGTGAAATACATCCCCCTATCTAAAGGGGACCCGTGCCCGATAGTGGGTCCATGGGCTGTGGACATTCAAAAAGATTTTGTGCTTAGTCACTCTCATTTTAAAGTAAATTTTTAACCTATTTTAGCTCCCAGGTAATGTATTAGGCACCTAGTACTTTATAAGTTAAAACAACCAACATTTATTAAATTACTTAATATAATACCGTATTTACACAGCGTATTTGCGTAGCGTAGTTTTAGTTTTTATAAGCGAACCTAGATATATGGACTTGGAGTATAGTACTGTGTTAATATATTCGAGAATAGTGTAATTTATGTGGAACAGAATATACTCTTCGACAAATACTCCGTCTTAATAGATACTCTTATATTTGTTGTACAGTGAAGTTGCTACTCGTGCGCTATACATTACTCAAATCTATATAAAAAGATAGATTAAATAGGAAAACAGATTTTGCATGAAAATCAAAAAAAGGGGCGTGTGTATTTTTATCCATGATTGTTAAACTAAATTTAAGACGGCAAGAACTTTTTTGCCGCATTTTCATACGAAATACGTTGTGTGAATACGTTAAAGATTCGCCCGGACGTGTTGAGCTTAGTAGGGGTCGGGTGACGTCCGTAGCGTGTTTAGTGCTTGAGTAGCATAGCGGCATGTTTGAGCCGCAGGTGTGAGCGCAGAGTGTCGATGCGGCTGTATGTAGCGGGACAGTATGGGCACGGAGACCTTTGGGCCGTGTGAGAATGGAAGTGATGCCAGCGGTTGGACACCTCCTTGCCGCACGATTTGCACCGCCAGAGGGCAGCATTCTCAGCCACTGGGTCGAACATGCTGTGGTACGGGTAAGGAGGGCCCACACGCACTGTAACAAACGCCCGCCATCACACCTCGACCCAACCGTCCGGGTCCGCCATCTTCACTCATATAACTAAATATGCGGATAGGTAATAACTCACAACTGAAACTACACGGATTTGTAACATACCACAATTTAATGTAAAAATTAGTAATAAATACAACAGATAAATGCAGGAGTTTGCAACATGTTAAAATTGCATTACATAACATCAAAACAATGTGAAAAAAAAATTGCATTAACTGCTTGCATAAAACAAAATTATTTAAAATAAACTCTTACGGAGGCATCAAACCAGACATCAAACATAATATTGATAAACAACAAATGGTTCATAAAATTTCATGTAAATAATATAACAAGAATGGTGTGTCAGTGAAGCGTACACGCGATTTGACACCCCCTACCTATTAGTTATTACACTATTGTGATATACGACACTATAACAAATTTGCTAATGTTACAAAGACAAAATAAACATAACTAGACCATTGCTATCCTGAAATAACCTTAGAGCTCGTCCTGCACTCCATTGATTCAAATGATATAATCACTTCCTTGTGATACAATATGTAAATTTTATTATACAATAAATTGGAATATTCAATAGATTGGCCAAATAAGTGACTAGGTCTAGAAGACCTCAATTTCATAAGACTAAATTTAGTAATTCGTTAACCTTATGTTTAAAATTCCATATGGCATAAAGTTAGCTTTCATTAAGTCCAAATGTTGTCACAATTACAAATTATTTAAGTTGCATACTTTTTGAAAGCTGAAAAGAGATCAAAGGTAGATATTTTCTGAGCCAAACGGTGTGATACTCCAAAATATTCTGGCCAGACACTATCATAGTATCCTAACCTAAAATATCTAAAATAATATTCTATGTTACTAAACAATCAATTTGCTATAGCAAATTTAATATTAAAAATTGGTCTCGAGTGATAGTAATGTAAAAATGCATTCACGATTAGATGAAGCGTTTAACGCATAGGCAAACCGGGACCATCGACTCTCTCGGCCGTAGCAGCCGCCTTGGATACATCGACTTTACTTATATACTCGACTGGACTTCACATACTGCTATAAGATACCTACTGAAATGTGAGACTGGGCCTTTTAGAGGCAGAGTTAAACATTAATGGCCTTATTCATAATGACTTATCGGAGGTTTAAAAGTTCCCTAAAATCGGTTCGCGAAAATTGTCAAAACTTGTTATTCATAATAGTCTTTTTTACAATAAAACGTTTATTATCTCTCCGATAAAATCTCCGTTTAAACCTCCGATAAGTCATTATGAATAAGGCCATAAATATTTCAGCCTCTAACACTGGCGCCACCCATTTATTCAAATAAGACTACTATAAGAATGCTTTTTACAGATGCAATTTATAGACACAGTTGTAAGGTTTCGTTAGTGATCAGGTGTTACAGATACAAAACAGTAACAAGTGATCACAAAGGAAATCTTTTAACTGAGACTTACAACAACATTTATGCGTGACCATTATGAGGGGAAAGTCCTCAAATTGGTGAAATAGTGAAAATAAACGCGACAGAATCCGTAAAAGTTAGTATTGAAATAATGTCATTAATGCATGTATTTATGTAACATTTCTACTATGCCATGTTATTTATGGCGTGGTTAATTTATCCGTAATAGATTGTTATAATAATGTACGGAAGATGCCAGTCTACAGTATATATCTGTCAATGCTCGGATAGCTATGATCTATTTCAACAATAGACACATACTTGCGCGCGACAATAAATTATTAAACACTATTACGATTGGCGGAGGTAAACAAGCTAATCCTTAATATTACCAGCTATAAAACCTGTACAACACCGTAACCCAACTCACGTTTAACTAAATACACATTACGAGTTGTTCACTTATGCAAATACAAAATAGGTCACTCATATTCACTGATATTAAATTATATACTTTTAAAATATCATTTAGTTTGGTTACGTTATTAAATAACTAGTAATATTGCACTGAGTATGAAATGCTATCAAATAATAAGCGCCCACGTATAATATGAACAGCAGAATATAAAAATCTTTGACAACCTTAAAGTAAATATAAAATCTTTATGGAAGAAATGTTTGGTGACTTGATAACTATACTAATAATATATATGTATAGAAGGACATGGGGGCATTTTACTTATATCGAGTGGGCCCCTATATTTAATAGTCAATTGTATATAATCTAGCTAAAAGTTATGACTATTATCAAAAAATTGCACAAGTGGAATTGCATGTTCACAGCTACTAAACACCACAACGTTTGTGTTATGGACAATCACGGATTGGATTCGCTATTTAGATTGTTATATCAATGAACGTTTTATATTTGGTAGGCAAGGTTTAGATTCGAATTTTGTATTATCTTTATATATAATATTATGTAATAGTAAACTTGAAGATCTCTGAAAAATGAATGTAGTAAATCTCGAGTGATACTGTACTTAATCTCTTGGCGTGGAACAATCCATGCGTTATATACCCGTTAACCAGACAGACGCAAACCTCAACTGGATGCTAGATGCCTTACATTTTATGCAAAATAACCCTTAATCATTAAAATATTAATAATATATATGTATATAATAGGAGTCGAATCGTAGCGTGTTAACACTCTTGGTTCTCTAGCACCATACCATTTTATCACATTTCAGTTACCGTACCACTCTAAGTGTTTAGCTAAAAATGTAACAATCTTAAACATTAATTGAAAAATACATACATAAACGCTAGGTTAGTCCCAATCGTAGAATGCCAATATTAGTTACTAAATGCGCAACCTCCAAACGTTCCATCCTAACTTATATTAATTGATTGAAAGAGGTCTTTGACCCCAAGCACCGATCACACGAGTGGCTGACGACACTAGGGTTGCCAACATTATAAAACATAACATCTGTAAGAAACAGAACAATGAACGGTAAACGTATTTAATGACGTCTTAAATGCACGAAGTGTTTTAGTAATTTATCATATTGGGATGATTGAATAGTTGAAATTTTTAATTAGTTAAGTATCTTAATTCTCCTAACAGTTAGAGCACTGTTGGCAACCCTAAATAAACGTCCGTTACCACAACTAAACACCTACCAACGATAAAATAATAAAAACATGTTAACATCTCAACTCTATTAATTTTAACCGACAACACAATATAAACGAAATCAATGTTACTAATTATGATGTATCGATTAAAAACAAACAACACTAATAAATCATATTATATATGCAGTTATATAAATATAAAAGTATATTAAATCAGACAATAGAATATATCTAAGTATAAAAAAAACAATCTCCGTAAATAGATCAACTAGTCTAGTATAAAAAATCTTTTCGTATGTTTCCTTAGGCGCTATCCTTTTAATACATCACAAATCCTTAATAATTATCCATCTCGCAAAGGCCTCATAGAGTTACAAATGCATCTACACTGAGATTCAGTCAATATTTATATGTCGTTGACCAACGACAAATCACAATCCTTTGCCAATCCCCTAATATCCTTCCGATGTCGTTCCATACCACCCATAGGATTCAATAACATAAATACAATTAGCTACAGGAAACTCATAATTTCCTATCTAATGAATAAATATAACAAGAAAGTGTGAGCCCGTACTGGGGCCACTGCTAATAGCCAGCATCACTTCGCGGTCGTACCGCTACTTCAAATTATGTATTATACTTAATATATTAAGGTTCCTTACGATACAATATAAAAAATAATATGGTAATAGTAAATTAACATCATATTATTGCTTTTGCCCGTTCCCGTATAGCGATTGGTATAGAAAAAAATTGTTTACCTACTATATACGCTTCGAGTCTTTAAACATCGACATCAATTCCATACGTAGAATTAAAAATTCACAGTGGGGCAAGTCAAACGCACAACCGATACTAAAACGAGTCGCCCTTAATGTGAGCTCGAGATGGGCCCGTTTAAGTAATAGCACTTGAGCTTAATTAGGAAGCGGTTTCGACGCGAGACAGTCCGTACACATGAATGAGGATAGAGTCTTATCTGGCTGGGGCGAGGGCGCTCATAGAGCGTCTAGGCCGAGCCAGTACATGGACAATCAATCGAAGCCCGCGTCCAGCGGGTTGGCGAAGAGCGGGGCGATGGGGGCGGGCGCCTGGGGCGCAGGGGGCGGATCAAACTTGCGCGTGTCGGGGTTGTACGCGGGATGTTTGAACTTGCAGTGCGTGCGCAGGTTGTCTGAGCGTGTGTACGTGGCGCGGCACAGCGGACACTCGAACCGCCCGGGGAAGTGCACGTGATAGTGGTTCCTGATGTGCGTCACCACCTTGCCGCACAGCTTGCACCGGTGAAGGTTCAATGCGCCCGCCACGCGCTCGAACGTCAGCCGCATATGCCAGCCCTTCGAGCCTGCAACCAGCGATCTGTCACTCACACTCACCCATACTACCCCCTACAGAGCTTAAAACGCAGTAACAAACGCGGTTACCAACTAAAAAGAAAAACTATAATTCTACAAATTACTAATAAATTGAATATTTTAACGCGTTTGATTGTTAGTTGGATAATACTGTTAAATAAAGTTGGTTTAAAGAATGCTTTCTAGCAATAAAAGTCATTTTATAATAAAATGTATGCTTTCTCAGATTTATGACAATTACTGCACATAAATCTTGCAAAAAAATCATATTAATTCTAATTCTGTATTTTAAATTCCATTTTACTTCTTATTTTTAATTAATATAACTCTCCACCGGTTTACGCATTTTAGTTGATATGCTACAATGCGTTATGATAAGACTTAATTTTTGCAGTAATGAATATTTAAAATAATTAATTTTAGCTCAGAAAGAATGATAGAACATAAACTAAGTTACAGTTAACAGTTTTTTTTGTTCTAATAATAGCTACTTCAACTTTAAAATCAATTAGATTTTTCGTCAATGTGTTCTGCTTATTGTGCACGTGTCGAACATTGCTAAAACATCGTTTACTGCGCTTTGGGCTCTGGAGGACGGTATACCCACATTCCAACAACCTACCCGTTCGTACAAGGGCATTTGTTGCTCATTAATCGACCTCAAGATAATTTACACAAAAGTCTTCATTTTATTATACATTAGCACTATTTAAAGCCTTAGAATAAATTGTTATCGCTGTACTATGCCTTTCCTAGAACTATTATATTATAAAAGCGTTTAATAAGATTTAAAATAAAATCTTGGAAATTATTTATTCATAAATATAATATAATATTCAATGGAGATCCATGCAAAAATGAATCAATGATATTGAAGAAATGGTGTTTGTTATTTTGTCAAGTGTTAAGTTTGCATGAAATTTTGTTAATCACTTTCACCAAGCCTGTAATGCAGAAGGCGAATTTTAAGAGAGAAATAGGTCTGCTATATATATATAAAAAAGCATGGATAGAGGATGAAATGAAAAGAAGAGTGGTAAAAATAAAGGAGTATATTTGCAACAAACACACAATAACGATAGATTTACATACTAATCAAAAGGGAAATAAATTAAAAGTAAAAGGTATATTCCTAAATCACAAAGTCAGTCTCAGACATCAGTAGTTTTGACCGATATCCTTTCATTATTCTACAAGGAACACTATTAAGAGATCATATGTTTGTACATTTTTGGTCGGAATTATAAATACTTAAGGCACCTCAATTGATCGGCTTTCTAGATAGAACTGGAATGAGTAAAATACACGCGACTTTTGACATTTTATTATAAATTGATATTTTTATTAATTTGTAAATCCCGACTTCAATACAAAGGGAGTTTTGACTTTCTCAATTAGGATTCAATAGTCGTATAAATAAAATAGGGTACAATTAAGTGTCCCAATTTAAATTTCAGTAAATATTTCATCTCGTAAGACATTTTAAGTTAGTTTTCCGAATTTGCAAGGCGATCAGTTGAGTTGTTTTTGATACATAGTATTAATTTCATTTTAATACAAAATAAAGTTACCATAAATTGTTAATACATTATTTTAATAAAGCGTATAAAAGTTTATCACAATACACTAAATTGTGGTTTTACTTTACAAGCAAAGAAAATTAGTAAATATTTGGATGTTAATTTTCAAACTATGTATTGTGATGTTTATTCCAAAGAACATTGAGATCATCGAATGTCGTTTTAGTGTTGTTATTAGTTTCTATGACATATCTATTGGCTTATCAATGTCAGAGATAGTCTCACGAAAAAATTGTTTCGTTTTAGTGTTTTTACTATCGTTAGTTCGGTCAGTGAAAGAAACTCATAATATGTTACGTCTTTATTATTTTCGCTTACACTTACATTAATCTCACAATTCGTTTATCATCTAAAACGGCATATTTGCTCTGTTAATGGGACGTTCATTTCAACTGTTGCTTACGAGAATGTTTGTACAAACTTTAAAAAAAAATGTAGATCTATTACATTAAATGCAGTTAATGATAGAATCTATTTTCAACAACACTTAGGCAGTCATCTTAAAGATCCCAATGTTTTCTGTTTTCGTCGAACACTTTCATAATTCTAATGTTTGTATAACGTGACCAAAATAATAAAATATAACTCGTAAAAGTTTGTTTACATTGTGCAAAACAATAATTTACACAAATAATCGTAGTAGATTTAATAAAAGTAGTAAGACTTGATAAAATCAATGAGATTAGGTACTATTTTGATCAATATTTACAAAAAAATAATTAGTATCATAATAAATTTAAGATACACATTTGCTACAAAAGTTACAAAAGTTTCGGTATTTTAATAAAATAATTTTTATCACGCGGGTCTCTATTTTCTAAATATATTATGGGGCACGGAAGTACCAGAAGGTGGGTTGGCGTTTAAAATTGAGGACAAGTAACTTTAGCCTGGGCTAACTTGACTTCATGGTCCAAATTTATGGAACTCTAATTTAAGTGACATACCGCGATGACAGTAATTTTTGCATTTTTGCAAACAAGTATGGCATTTGAAATCAAGATCTGTTTTATTACACCACATTCAAAGTAATAGTGTGCACGTCGTCTTGAAAAAAAAAAAACAAAAATGACGAATTGCGCAGTCTTTGGGTGTTCTAGTGAAGTCTAGTTCTATAAGAACTAGTTAAAAAATGCCACAACATAAGATTTCACAAGTAATTATATCTCAAACACAGAAGTACCAGACGGTGGGTTGGCGTTTAAAATTGAGGACAAGTAAAGTTAGCCTGGGCTAACTTGAATTCATGGTGACATACCGTGATGACAGTAATTTTTGCCTAATATTTGCAATCTGCAAACGTCACTTTTGAACACACTGATACAAGTATGGCATTTGAAATCAAGATTTGTCAAGATACACCATATTACCATATTTAATTGACACCATTGTCAGTTTGTAGTGTGAACGCCGCCACGAACAAAAAATTACGAAATGTGCAGTCTTTGGGTGTTCTAGTGTATCAGAATAATTAAAAAATGCCACAACATAGGATTTCACAAATAATTTTAACTCAAATAATTCATTTTCACATCAAAACAATATATCAATTTTTATGACAATAGTGTTTTGACGGACGTCAATAATGTTACCCCAGGCAACCGGGCAACTTCACGTTGTACTTCACACACACATAAATATTTTTTTGACCTCAAGCCGGGTCATTGATTTAGCCGTAGACGCACTGTCTTGTATGTCTATGAGAAATAATATCAAGAAATTATATTTACGAAGTTAAACGACTTTATCTTTGACTAATTTTAGATGAGTCACATAACTTTTGTAGCATTACTAATATATTAAAATCAAACCAATTTCAGCTAGAATTTTATGTGAAAGAATTTAATAACAAACACAATAAACCAACCAAAAGTAATCACAACACACCTTAATTCTAGTTATAATGCTAACGAATTCTTACCACAGAAGCTGAACCAATATTCTGTAGTAGAAATATGAAATGTTCAATATTACAACAACTATGTCTTACATGATGTGGGCAGCCCCGGATTAACCATAGAATCAACTTGTGAAATAGGGAAAGTTCCAGGGCTGTCTTTTGAATAAAAACTATTTCATTATTTTTAGAATATTGAAGTTAAAGGCCAAATTATAATTCGTAAAAGCAGTATGGTTTCTTTTTGTAAAAGTAACTCTCTTCGGTTTTGTCATTCTTATTGACACTATCAGGACTGATTGTTTTATTTTTTACGAGTTTTTATTTACACAGGGTGACAGAGACGCGATTTGGAATATTTATCATAATTCAAGGATGTGTTTAAATATCTTAAGATAACATTGCCTAAATATAAAAGATTTTCGAGTTGAGTTTTACAAACGCGATCTTACATGGCTTAATCCGGTTCTGCAGTTGCTTAATAGTTCAAAGTTTGAAGTCAAACTTTGTAATTAACTAATAATAAAATTTTATTTCGCACTGAGATTCTCCCATGACAAAAAATAATATTCAATGTATACTACGCTAATTCGCATTTTTTCTGTATATTAGTTATATTAGAACTTAGAACGGAACAATGCTTCATACGAAGATGTCTTTTCAGATTATCAGCTCGTGTAAGAATGATAGGACACATAGGACATTTGTGTTGTTCTGGATTGTGTGATTTCATGTGCTTTTTTAAATTATTGACAAGTTTGCCGCATATATTACATGGCTCAGGTACAACATAAGGTTTATTGTTTAACTGCAAACCGAATGATTTAACAATTTTCTCAACATTTGCTAATTTATTTGCATAAGGTTCCCATGGTTTTATATTTTCATCGACGCCATAATTTTCACCTGTAATATATGTAACGTCTTCACTGGTGTTCTATTACATATTCATCATGCTATATTTTCATTTACATGTATCATTTGATAGCAAACACTCTTCAAACAAAACCATTCCATATCTCTTTCGTGACATGCAACCCTAATAACATATTCCTCATTTCTTTGTAACAATTACAATAAATCCTAATTCTAACGTCTAAATTAAAAGTATTCAAACTTAATGTTGTTATAAATCAATATTGCACGACCTATAACCCTCGGGGGGCGCCAAATCATCAATCGTTTGAAAGAAATCTTATGACACCGATTTCTTCATAAGAGGTATTTAGAAACTAAAAGCATATAATAAAAAAAGAACAGAAGCAGAAACTGTCAGTGTAAATTAATAATGAAATGACTAAGCAATGATGGGTTAACATGCGAGCGATTAATATCATGCACAAGTTGATGGTTTTTAATCTAGAAATTTATTCAAATATTATGTATAAATTTCAAGATTAATATACTTACTATGAGAAGCAAAATCATATTAAAAAGCACTAAACAAGCCTTATAAATTGTACTGTAAAATATAATCTTCATCAGAACATAACTTTGAAATTCATGTCTCTATTTTGTGTATATTAAACCTTGGTTCATAAAGCATTGGGCATTTAATTATGTAAAATATTTAAATAATAACTGCTGACAAAGATTAGATATTTCACATATTATTATACTATTTACGACCGATTTCAAGGAAACTTTACATAAACAATTATATCTAAAGTTTCAATGTATATGTTTGGATAATTTCAGCTTGTATAATGAACCCTTAAAATTGGTCGTAGTTTTTGTAGTACTATTTAAATAAAAACTCACCATCAATGGGGTCTGTTTGGTCCGGGTGTGGTGGCATGATCGGCTCGTTGTCGTTGCATTCATTGTTCAGACTCTGTTGCGTCAACATTGCCATTTCAGTCACAGCCAAACCCTGGAAAAGTTGCATGTTTATAAGTACATGTAGCTTTATACGCCGAAATTTTTGTAAACCCGTAACTCATGACATTAATGTCCCTCTTACGGCCTCTTTGATATACATTAATGGTCTTATTCATAATCACTTATCGGAGGTTTAAAAGTTCGCTAAAATCGATTCGCGAAAATTGTTAAAACTTTTAAGTCATTATTTATAAGACCATATGTGTATGTCCTAATCATGTAAAATATCTTTAAATAAATAAATAACAAAGATTTGTGGGTACTCGTAAATTTCCTCTAAGCAAAATTAATTAAAATTTTGACCCAATTCAAAAACAAGTTACATTCTAATAACGTCCTACGTATTTATCTTCGAAACTAAAGGTTCAGTTCGAATGAAATAAAAGCAAAACCTTAACGAATAGCATAATAATAAATGCTCTTCCATCTAAATAGTATACCTAGATCTGTCCACATTGAGGTTTAGACAACACCACCATACTATTATTTAGATAATCTTTATTAGTATTGAAGCTTAGTAAAAAAAGTGAGAGTAGGTAGTGGTTGCATCCTGTGGTTACATCTTTCGGTCTTATTCATAATGACTTATCGGAGGTTTAAACGGAGATTTTATCACAGAGATAATAAAAGTTTTAGCGTAAAAAGACTATTATGAATAACAAGTTTTGACAATTTTCGCGAGTCGTCGTCTCTACGCAACGGATTTTAATGCGGTTCTTTAATATAGAGATTGGTACAAAGTTTTTTATCTACTAAATTCCACGCGCACGAAGATGCGGACAACAGCTAGTAAAAAATATATCTCGTATTTTGGTAGAATTTAGATTAAAAAAAAAAACAGATAGTGAAAATAGTAATTTATTTATTTATTTCATACATAATTTTTAATAGGTATAGTTATGATGTCAAATGCATACAAGCGGTGATCTTATAGCAAATTTATTTTCCGGAACCTAATTAATAATTTATAAAAAATATTCAAAATTACTTATCAAATTTGCGGAATACAGATAAAAAGACCTTTAAATTTTATCATAATTATTAACAAATACATCCTTTATTTAACTCATCTTAACCTCTTCAATACTTCAATCTTATAAACACTTATACATATACAAATAATCTATGATCACAGCCATTTCCATATATAGCACTGTTGTTTAATGGGTGGAAAGCATTTGAAACTTGCGTTCTAGGTATAATCTCTTATGTCTTAATATAAATTTACGTTATATAGCATATAGCCTTCCTCTATAAACGTACTATCCAACACTGAAAGAATTTTTCTAATCGGACCAGCACTTCCCGAGATTAGCGCGTTCAAACAAACACTCTTTATAGTTTTATAACATCTAATATATAAAATTTACGTGTCACAGTGTTAGTTACCGCATAGACACAGTACTAATAAAGATTATCAATTCCCATACTTTGGCATGTTCGCCATAAAATGCACGCTAAATCTAGGTGGCGCTGTTCACTAGCGTAACAACTTATATAAAACGGACGTTGCAATAAGATACGTTTAGACAGAAAAAAATTAACTTAAATTAAAAGTCTAATACATATTTAATATGTTACATTCAACGAAAAAATACAATAATAATTATTTTCCACTGATTAGTACATGCAAATAACCTCTTACGATAAAATAACCTCTTGCGATAGATGGCAGATGATTCGCTTCAATGATCGCTTTGTTATTTTTAACACAGTTTTTAACTAGATGGCATTTTAATATATTTAAATCATTGATTGGTGTTACAAAAACTATTATTATTATTTTAGGGTATTAAATATTAGTAAGTTTTAAGAACAATAATATATTTATAGTTTTATAAAAAAAACAAAAAAAGGTTGAAAAGATAAAAAGTTACAAACTAAATTATCTCATAAAAATCATCAAATTGGTTTATTAAAAAACAGGTAGTATTTATTTGGGTTCAAGGTCAAGCTTGTTAAAACAAATAGTGATGCGCCACTTGATTTCGACGTTTTTAGGGTTCCGTACCCAAAGGGTAAAAACGGGACCCTATTACTGAGACTTCGCTGTCCGTCCGTCAAACAAATTGGTCAAGTGCGAGTCGGACTCGCGCACGAAGGGTTCCGTACCATTATCTATGCAACATAAGGCAACGTTATTAGTATCGAGCAAGAAACGGTAAAAAAATCATGTTTGTTGTATGGGAGCCCCCCTTAAATATTTATTTTATTTTATTTTTAGTATTTGTTGTTATAGCGGCAATAGAAATACATCATCTGTGAAAATTTCAACTCTCTAGCTATCACCGTTCTTGAGATACAGCCTGGTGACAGACGGACGGACGGACGGACGGACGGACGGACAGCGAAGTCTCAGTAATAGGGTCCCGTTTTTACCCTTTGGGTACGGAACCCTAATAATTGGTCAAGTGCGAGTCGGACTCGCGCACGAAGGGTTCCGTACCATTATCTATGGAACATAAGGCAACGTTATTAGTATCGAGCAAGAAACGGTAAAAAAATCATGTTTGTTGTATGGGAGCCCCCCTTAAATATTTATTTTATTTTATTTTTAGTATTTGTTGTTATAGCGGCAATAAAAATACATCATCTGTGAAAATTTCAACTGTCTAGCTATCACCGTTCTTGAGATACTGCGTACGGAACCCTAAAAATCATGTTTGTTGTATGGGAGCCCCCCTTAAATATTTATTTTATTTTATTTTTAGTATTTGTTGTTATAGCGGCAATAGAAATACATCATCTGTGAAAATTTCAACTGTCTAGCTTTCACCGTTCTTGAGATACTGGGTACGGAACCCTAAAAATCATGTTTGTTGTATGGGAGCCCCCCTTAAATATTTATTTTATTTTATTTTTAGTATTTGTTGTTATAGCGGCAATAGAAATACATCATCTGTGAAAATTTCAACTCTCTAGCTATCACCGTTCTTGAGATACAGCCTGGTGACAGACGGACGGACGGACGGACAGCGAAGTCTCAGTAATAGGGTCCCGTTTTTACCCTTTGGGTACGGAACCCTAAAAACGATGTTGCTTGTTATGACGTTCAAATAGCGAGTGTATTCTTAGAAATTACATTTGTCGTGTGTGTGTGCGTGTGTGTGTGCGTGTGTGTGTGCGTACGTGCGTGTATGTGTCTGTGTGTGCGTGTGCGCAAATAGTATATTAGCTTTGGGCGATGTATGTATGTAAAAAAATTGGTCAAGTGCGAGTCGGACTCGCGCACGAAGGGTTCCGTACCATTATCTATGCAACATTAGGCACGTTATAGAACCAAATATTCTGTGAATAGTTAAAGCGTCTACCTGTCAACGTTATTATTATTGAGCAAGAAACGGTAAAAAAATCATGTTTGTTGTATGGGAGCCCCCCTTAAATATTTATATTATTTTATTTTTAGTATTTGTTGCTAGAGCGGCAATAGAAATACATCATCTGTGAAAAGTTCAACTGTCTAGCTATCACCGTTCTTGAGATACAACCTGGTGACAGACGGAGGACGGACGGACGGACGGACAGCGAAGTCTCAGTAATAGGGTCCCGTTTTTACCCTTTGGGTACGGAACCCTAATGAACTGTCTCTTTCAGCACATCCTCAATGTATAGGTCGTCATCGTACCTACTGAAAATATTTAACAAAGCCTACCGCTTTGTTAAATATTCTCAGTATCATGTAACAAGTAAGCGTAATAATTGAATGAGATATTTTGTTGTGATGAAAAGTAAAAAGGATTATTGACGTCACTCACAATATCAAAAGAAACAAAGTACTTTAATATTTATTAACAGGTTGTTATATTATGATACTAAATTTATTATAAAATAAGTTTTATTCTATTATCAGCTCGGTGAAGGTCGATTTAGGTTCGGATCTTAGACTATAAAGTATGTTGTTATGGTTGATATATGATATCGTCGAGGCCTTTGACACAAGCCGCCTTCGCGGTGATCGGTGTTTTTGAGAATGTTAACAAACAGAATGAAAGCAACCTTATGCCTCAATAAAGAAAGTATATTTTTAAATGTTGTTGTTCCGTTCGACGTTCATAGCAAAAGCAGCTTTGCGTGTTTTATTGTTTCGTCTTCAATCGTCTTTAAGAGGGTACTGTACTCCTCATTTAGGTATTTGCCTTAGGTATTGCTATCCCTATTTCCGAGCGCCGCGCTGAAAGGGACAAATATAGATGAAGCGGATTTTACCTACAAATTCTTTGAAAAAAGACGTTTCGTACTTCCGTTTTTTTTTTCGCGAAAGTTAAACCGATTTTAATAGTTTTTGCGTCATATTATAGACAAAGAATATATCTATGCTTCTATCACTTTCTTTTGTGGTAAAACTTTACCAAATTTGTGTGATAGACGCTGCAATTTTATCTAAAGAAAACCGAAAAAAAAAGTTTTCCGGATCGTCATATTTCTTTTAGTTATTATGTTTTGAAAAAAAGAAAGTGAAACGTATTTTTAGGTGTGGTACCTTGGGTATATTTAGAAGTAAGAGATATTGCGTGTTCACGTAAACACTGTTTATTCACGACTAAGACCAAACTAAGACTAACATATGTCTAATCTTACATTCTGCAGGAAAGGTAACGATCCCGTTATGTTCAAGGGACGCGCTACTTGAAGTTACTAATATCGATACAAGTGTGAGAGCGAAATGTTAGGCAAAAACAAAATGTTAAAATGTCTACCATGAGTTGATCTATAAGTGGCTGGGCATACATAAAAATAATATATAATGGTACCAATTCTACATGCACAAGTAAACTAAACTTAACTAAAAAATAAATATTGATTATTTCAATAACACAATTCCGCAATTCGGTACTGTTAACTACACTTTCTTATTATAAAAACGGTGTATTATATAATAACAATTTAAGTTACTGTGAATGTGTATAAGAAAATAGTCAATTAATCAAAATACAGCATAGTTGCTTTTTTATTTTTGGTTAAGTTTAGTTGTGCACATAGAATTGGTACCAATATCTGCTTGACCGAGCGTAACTCTCGATGGATTTTTGTGAAATTATTCTTAATAAGGTAAGTCTCAGTAATAGGGTTCCATTTTACCTTTTGGTACGGTCAAGTACGTGTTGGACATGCACGCGAACGGTTCCGTGCGGTTATTATGATGATATATTCGTGACACCAACCACAAATAACACCATATAGCGGACCCCCAAACAATGGGATAAGGGCAGGATGATGATGATGGTGAGTCTGAGTAGGTATTTGTGGTTGTAGTATCATCTGATCTAAGCAAACTGAAAATTTCAGCTCTCTAGCTAAACAGAAAATTTTCATAGTACGAAAACACCGACAAAAAGAAATTTTATAAGTATACATAAATCCAAAATCCCATTTATTTAAACACAGGTATTTAATATACGTTATACATATAAAGTAAAATCACGAAACATGTAAAATATTACAAGCCGCATAGGTATGTACGATGTATCGTGCTGTCGCTAGTCGCGATGGCGATACTACAATCAACTACAAATGTAGGTACAAGAACCTCACGATGCGATAGGCTAAGGAATTGAATGAAACACAACGCGGTAACGTAACGCGCAACGTTGCCAGTTTGACAAACTTGGTAGGTAAGTACTTGATAAGAAACTTAAAAAAATGAAGTTTGTAGTTTGCGAAAGATATAAATGTATTTACTAATTAACTAAGATATAAATCTATATACTGTAGTAACTAAATTGCCTTTATTTATGTGTTTAAAAATACAAAAAGTGAAACCGCATTATCAAAAATCCACTTTAATTTGAACGCCAGACCTATTAACATTCGTGGCCCTGCTATATAAATGCTTTACCCGATACGCCACGGCACTCTTAAAAAATCGTTCGAAATTTATATGTGTATTCTAAGCCGCAAAAGGCGCGTATCTTTACTTTTTATGATAAAAAAATTGTAAATTCTATGATAAACATATTAAACTATTCTATGATAAACAAAATTGTGTTCATTTCAATTTTTCAGATTATCTGAGGTAAATTTAAAACTAGTTACGTAATTGATTTATCAAGATTATGAAATAGTGCCATCTGCTATTTTTTTTTAGTACTACCGCCATAGAGCAACACGGAGGGGAGTAGCCATTGCGTTTTTTACCGATACAAAACTGTCTGTCATTTTTTGCGGGGGTAAAATCACACATTCTCAAATTCTCACACAAAAACATTCTATGTCACTACGAAACTTACACTATGACAATTGACAAATACACTAACAATTTCACACACACATTTAAACAATCCCTGTCCTAATAGTATAATAATATGACGCAACTACACTAACAAGTCCTTACACCCGTAGTTGTAACAACTGTCGATAATAAATATCGATAAATTCAAGAATTAGGGAAATTAGCTTTAAAAAGTTATTCAAAGGCAGATATGAAATGAAATGAAAATGAAATGAAAAATCATTTAATCACGTAGACACAATTTTTCAGAAAAATTATGTGCTTATGACATGTCCAATTTTTTTCCCTACCACCGGTTCAGGACGCAATCTGCTGAGAAGAACCGGCGTAAGAAACTCAGCAGAGCTTTTAATCAAATCAATATTTTTAAATTAAATGTCAATTATACTTACAATGCTAATAACTTTACAATATAGAATATGTATTGCTCCAGAGCAACCTACTCCCAAGCTTTATCATCTTTAATATAATCAGAAATTTTATAATACGCCTTTTTACATAATTTTGTTTTAATGATTTTTTTAAATTTAGAATTATTTAATTCTCTTACATCAATAGGGAGTTTATTATAAAATCGTATACAATGACCCATGAAAGATTTACATATTTTGTGGAGACGGGTTACATGCATCACAAGATTGTGTTTATGCCTTGTATTAACATTATGGTGGTCGCTTTTTTTTGTAAAATTATGAATATTTTTATGAACATACAATAAATTTTCATATATACGAGTATATTGCGAAGCGACCGTTAAAATATTTATGTCTTTGAATTTCTCCCTTAGAGAATCCCGCGGACCTAGGTTATATATAGCTCTAACAGCGCGTTTCTGGAGCACAAATATCCGATTAATGTCCGCACAGCTTCCCCAAAGAAGAATTCCATAGCACATTACACTGTGAAAATAACTAAAGTAAACCATTCTAGCCGTATCTACATCCGTAAGTCGTCTAATTGTTTTCACCGCATATGCCGCAGAGCTAAGTTTGCCAGACATTTTTTCAATTTGTGATATTATTATTGACTTTATTTATTATGAACTACAATAATCAAATAACATAAAACAATTTTTTTTAAACTAATGCATTTTAAAAACCACTGATAAGATACTGATACGGAACTATCACTGGTTTTTAAAATGGATTAATTTTCTATAAATATGGCGAATACATTTTTGAGGGTTTGTTTTTTTCATTAAGAAAGAAATTCTTGTATCAGCATATTTTTGCATTATTAATCTTGCTAATTCCAAGTTATGATTTGTAAAATCGTTTTCGTGTGAATGGTAACTGATTGAAGGAAAAAAGTCTTTGCCAATAAATTGTTTTAAGGAACGTGTCACGACTTCATGTGTGGTACAAGATCGTGTAGGTTTATTGTCGTCACTTAAATGTCTTCTTATTTCTTTTTCACAAATCCGGCATAAAAGTATTACCTCTTTTGAGGCATACAGTAACTTTCCTTTGCTTTTCTGGTGAATTAAACTTTTTTCATCAATCGGCCCAAGCAAACCTTTGATGCACGTATTGCATTTAATTTTTTTTTTTGTTGAGAAAATAACATATCCTGCTATATACTCCACAACTTTTTCCGCAAAAGGGGATAAAAAAGTTAGAGCTTCAATCTCATCAATCAAATCGTCAGTAAAATTGTTAAAATTGACTTCGTCAGTAGCGTCATTGCTATTGTATTGTCGTACGGTTGAAGCATTAATTTTTTCTAGTGCAGATGTGCAATTTAGTATCGTAATTTTTTCCAATGGAATGCAGTTCGTTCCGTTTCCCGTTTGTGTTAATTCTGTATTAACAAGAATTTTTTTATAAATTGCTTCAAACTGGGAGCTTGAGGGATTATCGCAATAACCACCATGACTCCTTACTATGGAAAAAAATAGTTCGATGTGATCTTGGCTTATCCTATGTAGTGGCATATATTTGAGGCCATTTTGTTGGTTTTGTATTAAATCTTGAAAGATAGATTTGGTACTCTCAACGCAGATCAAAAATCCCAAAAAACCCGTGTATCGAGGAGAATCTACTAATTTAATTTTATGCGACTCCCCGTTGCGTTTTTTTACATAGGCTGATAAGCTCAACAAAAGCTTTTGAGCTTCATCCATTTTTCGAAAAGCTTTCTCAAAGTTTTCATAGTTTAATGCTCTTTTATAACCAATTTGACGTGACCGGGAATCCAATATATCAAAAACGTCGTTTATAAGTGAAATAAACTTCGAAGTTGCAGTTGATCCATTAAATTCCGACAAATCTAATTCTTTTTCACAAAACAAAAGTGCATCAGCAACACTTGCGCTGAACAATTGTGCTGCAAGGCGAACATTCATTATCTTTGTTTTATAATAAATGTGATTTGCTTTTAACTTGTTAGCCATGTAAAATAATTCTTCTTCCTGTATTTTATGTAACGCTTCCACAAATAACCATTGAATTTTATTTTCATTATCATCGTAAAAACATTTGTAGTCACAAAAAGTGTTTCGAATTAATTTTAACATGTGACTTGGATCTAAAAAAAAGTAAACTCGTTGCCCCGTTGTAGGATCTAATATGGTAGTTTGCAATTTATTTGCAACTAAGCAGCAACCCAGTTCCGTAGCCATCGCTAAATTTGCCTTTGCGCCGTCACACGTTAACGCTTTTATTTCTATTCCAGTTGCATGTACTAATTCAAAAGCTTTAGTTACAAGCTGAGCTTTTAACTTAGCACTTGTACCTTTAACTAAAAAATATCCGATTGGGACTTTCCATGGAGTATTAATGCCTACTAATAGAAATACTAGGACATCTGTAGCTTCATCTGTATTATCAGTTATTAAATCGAAACCATAATCAACATACCCGAATCGTCTGTCACCACTTGGATTGTCATGTGATTGTGTCTTTATTTTCATTTCATCGAAAACCAAAGTACAGTAAATTTTAGTATGTGGATTGGCATCGGCTTTATATTTTAAAGCCGCCAAGGCTTCTTTGGTAAAACCGGGCCGTCCATCAATATTACTATACCATTTTGTTAAAGTACGTGGAGCAGGTAAACACGTCCCAAACGTTTTACGAACATACTTGTAAGCTTTGGGGGAATAAAAGTTGAGAGTTAGAGCAAAACATCTCAGTTCTGGTGAATACTTAGCTCGTGAGAGCTTCCCACTTTTACACTTCTTTAGTTGACGCTTAATAAGCTCTGCTTCTTCAACGCCAATTTTTTCCAGGACCATCCTTTCCTCTTTATCTATCAAAGCTTTTTCATCTAGACTCTGAAGAATTTCTTCTAGCCCAGCAACTTTTTTTTTTAAGAAAAGATTTTTAGCTTGTAGCCTTTTAATTTTTTTTTTCTGATAATCTAACTGTTGCTGCATTTTTCTTTTTCTTGGTGTAAGTGCAGTAGTGGGAATCGAAGTAGATTTTTTTGATGTTTCCTTTGACTCAGCCTGAAAACAAATAAATAAATAATTATCTCTTATCATATTTTTACATAATTTACTTAATCTCAATAGTAAAATAGAAGAAATGACTATTTTATCAATATGCGATTCTACAATAAACGATTTAAAAACAACTCACATTTTGAGGAGTTGACGATCTACACGGTGATGTCAACGAATTAGGAATAGTGCGAGCGTCATTAATGGAATCATAAGACGATAGTCTCTCATCTGCTATATTGAATGATTGTTGATGATTCTGGAAAATTTGATTAAATATTTTTAATTTTACAAGTTTAAAAATCTACGCTTCATTTCACCACTATGACTAAGGTCAACGAGGTACATCATGTGGAATGTACGTTCGTTTACCTTGCCCATGAATAAAAAAAAACTTACGGAACAAATACAGTTCTGCGTTACAGTTGGTTTGGCGCCATCGACTAATCTCCTTCTATTGTTTGCCAACACTTGAAAGTCAGAGGTCTTAAAATGATTTGAGCAAATGACACTATTTCTTGTGGGAATCCATGTTGGTCTATTATTAGAAAATGTCTTCCATATATCTCTTAAATTTGGATCTTTAGGAAACCTGCAATAAATAAATAAAAACACAACATTATAGTTGACGTTCACACTCAGTAATTTTATTTAAATCAGAAAACCTAATCTCAAAAATTTCTCTGATTTGACTTAACTTTTCACATTTTCATCGATAACTATCTACAAACAAATCAGCAACCACACTATGGCTCGGCGACAGCGAATTCTAGGAAAAAGACTCGGATCTGTCGCTCGACCGATCCGCGTTTTGGATGAGGACGCACGGCCTTAGTTGGTAAACAAATCCGAAACAACACGATTGATAATATTGCAGTTTTTAAGTTTAAAAGAAGTAAATAGCAATAATGTGATTAAAAATTACTTACATATGAAAGGTAACGCCATCTTTTTGTAAATTTGACGTGGCAGATCTTTTTTTGCAGCAAAAAACAGAACAATTCGGCATTTTTTACGACGTCGTCAATTCACTCACGCAACTAGATTTAGTCTAGTGAGCAGTGCAGTTGCAACTAGTTTTATTGTACGCATAGGTCCATGTGGACTTGTACTTTGACAGAGGGGAACGCCTGCGTATGGCTACTCCCCTCCGGTCCACCGGCGGCCTGTGTTGCTCTATGTACTACCGCTATACAACGTGACGTAGTAAGATTATGAATGATTATTGATTACGATAAATTATGTGATTTGATACGCTTAGTGCCATCTGTAGATTCAGAGTGTAATGATAATTGAGTTTCACAATTTGTTGGGAGGTTATATGTCTTTATTATACTGTGTCTATGGTTACCGTACTCCTCCGAAACGGCTTGATCGATTTTTATGAAATTTTACATGCATATTCAGGTCTGAGAATCGGCCAACATCTATTTTTCAAACCTTTTATTTTTATTTTAGTATGACAAAACAACGTTTGCCGGGTCAGCTAGTTAGTATATAAGTTTAGATAGATTCGAATATACATATGGGTAATCATCAAATTTTAAATGAAAATATATTTTAAACAGTGTAAAAACAAGTTTGTTTGAATACTAAGTTCTTTCAGATTCCATTCTATTTACTTGAGGATTTATTGTGTTTCTGATGAGGTATCTGAACATTTGACTTCTTCAATTTCAACAGATACTACATTGCTAGACATCTCTCGATCTCTACAAAACTTGTGAGCTTTGCATTTGTCATGATGATTTACTATCTCTAGACGGAAGTTGGCGTTTCCTTCGACAAACGAAGTTCTGTTTACTGATAATTCATGTGACCATTTTCTACAGTAAGTGCAATACATTATATTTTGAGATGTGTCGTAATTCAGCCACGGATAAAGGGATAACCAATTAGTACGAAATTTGCCTGTCTTTTTAGTATTTATAGGAGAGCGTTGAGTAGGCGTTGCAGGTGAATTAAGTTGTTGGGGTGGAAGTGCGAGGATCGAAGCGAGAATGTTGCTAGAGGTTTGATTATGGCTGAGGTCCAATAACAAACAGTTAGATTCCTCTGGATTGGCCGCGTGAACCAAGTTTTCATTCTGCCAACAAAGAAGGAAAGGATCTGCTTTAAAATTGGTTCGTTATATTTACAATTAGGGCAGATCCTTTCCTTCCTGTCAACAAAACGCGGAGCAAATGCTTCGAGAGAAACAGAAGAAAAAGATCATACTCTCATAGATCAAATACGACCATAGTATAAATAAGATTCAAAATGAATTAATTAAAAAATATTTGCTGTGTTTTAACGGTTCCTTGTCTATTTAAATAAAATTAATATATCACAAAGATAGCATGCTTTGCACAACTTACGCATTCTAATCGTAAAGTTTAAGCATAATGTTAGACATTTTAAATTTATGCATAATTATTAAATAATTTTTATATGTATACTAGCTGTCCCGGCAAACGTTGTTTTACCATACTAAAAAAAAAAGGTTTGAAAAATAGATGTTGGCCGATTCTCAGACCGGATATGTACACAAAATTTCAGGAAAATCGGTTGCGCCGTTTCGGAGGAGTACGGTAACTAACACTGTGACACGTGAATTTTATATATTAGATTTAATTTGTTTGCTTAATATTTTGTATATTGTTTATGCGAAATATTGGTTGCTTTTGGGCCACATCTGCGTTATCAATACATAACGTTTTAAAACTCAGTTACACAATATATTTTATTATAACAGTGTTATTTGAAGATCATCCAGGTGGGTCGCTCAAAACGTGTCTTTCAATGGCATCTTTGTTCTTTCACTGGGGTCCAAAAAGTATTTAGAATGTTTACTCTGGTCAAGATTTCTTGTGAGTTGGCATGTTTTATCCTTATTAGTGTTGTCCATTAAAAGGATCAAGCACTATATATAAAGTATTTATACGGTCCAATTAGGAAACATCCTCTATTTAAAGTCAGGTTAATAATACTAAGGAAGTAAGTATGTTTTGGACTGGTGAAGAAGCCACTCTACAGTCGCTGCCTAGAAAAAAAACGCGTAACAGTATGTATATAAGTAATACCTGTAGATGTTGTTGATCGAAGTGCGGCGGCGGGTGCATGGTCGGTGCGTGTGTAGCGTGCGTTGCGTGTGTGTACGGCGAGTCCGGCTCCTGTTTGACGTGGTGCGCGGGGGAGCGAGCCACGGCGCGGTGCGGGGTGTGCGCCGGCGGGGGAGTCGACGGCTCTGAACCTGAGCCCGTTGAACCACACTTGGCTTTCACGTGACCCTAACATGAAATAACATTAAATGTAATACACACAACATAAAGATAGCGTAACATTAACCTTTTTCGTTCTCCTTTTTTGGGAGCTTGGAGTCACCTGAAGAGCCTATAACTAAACACAATGAATATAACTAATCACAATCATGGGACGTCAAATTGACGGTTTTTCACAATGTTTTAAGGTATACATATATGTCTATTATATACAGGGTGTCCCAGAACGTAACGTAGCTGGGAAGGGGGGTGATAGGGGGGGTCACAAGGGTCACCAGAAAAATAAAATAAAAATTCCCCTCTGGCTATTTAAAAAATAAATGGCATTTTTTTAAAAACTAAAAATTTTACACCTTGTGGGGCTATTTTGCTAACTGTACCTACAAATATAGCTGTTTAAAAAAAAAAAAGATGTTATGTAATCCTCAATAACCCTTCATCAAATTGAATTAAAAAAATAATACATATCCAACCAAGATTTTAAAGAAAATTAAGTTCTTTTCCAGTCAAGGACTTAGTAATTACAATTTCACTCAACTTTCTCCAAGTGTACTGAAAAAAAAATGTACTATGCAGCTCCGGCGTGTAACTTAAAAAGATAGGTAATTTTATTGCAATTCCAAAATGGTATAACACTTATTTGAAAAAATCATACTTAGACATTTAAAAATAATTTTCGGGAACAATACCCCTGCAAAACAAAACATATCAATAAAACAATAGTCTCAAATTCCTAAGAAAATACATTTTTAAATGTCTCTTCTGTTCCTCTAATGTTACTGCCCGTTAATTCTCAAGATTGGAGTACTGTACATACCTCAAACACTCAAGTACAGTCTAGGCCAGATAAAGCTTTACCATATTTTATGACAGGGAATTTAAATGAAACTCGAAAATAAAACAAAATTGTAATTATTTATTCAAATTAAGTGCTCGAAATGTGCACCACCAACATAAATGCACGCCCTACATCGTTTTAAAAATGAGCGGGAAATGTGCCGAGCAAATCTTCTATTATTGATTGATTCCGCGGCCTCTGTGATCCTCGCCTTCAAGTCACCCAAGTCCCTGATGGGTTTCCCATAAACTTTTTCTTTTATAGCACCCCAGTAAAAGAAGTCCAACGGGTTTAAATCCGGTGAACGAGCTGGCCACGCTATAACACCGGCCCTTCCCATCCACCTACCAGGATATTCGTTGTTTAGGAAATCTCTTACTGGGCGTGCATAATGTGCTGGGCACCCATCATGCTGGAACCACATATTCCTTAATGTTTCCAGCGGCACATCTTCCAATAAATTGGGTAATTCGTTTTGTAAAAAGTGCAAGTACGCCTCGCCAGTCAGTGCCTCAGGTAACTCAAAGGGTCCGATTATTTTACCGTTCAGTATTCCGGTCCACATGTTCACTTTAAAACGATATTGGGATCGATCTTCTCTAATAAGGTGGGGATTTTCTACGTGCCACTCGTGTAAATTATGTAGGTTCATGTAGCCGTCCTTTTTAAAAGTAGACTCGTCGGACCACAATATTTTATTAAAAAATTGAGGGTCCTCCCTATGCATGCGCAGCATCCTACTACAAAATGCAAGTCTCGCAGGAAAATCGCGTGGTATCAGACTCTGTACGCGTTGCACGTGGTACGGGTGGAACTTTTCTGATTGTAATATGCGATGAGCAGTACTTTTTGATACACCTGTATTTGCTTCAATTGTCCGAACTGAAGTACTCGGGTTGTCTGCGACGGTTTGAAGCACTACATCTTGGACATCGAACCGAGATCTGCGTTCATTAACCATTTGATGTGGAAGTCGACCCTCAGACAATAGTCGGTGGACATTGACAAAAACACGGCTATCCGGGTGACGTGGGGCGTTCGGATATCTTTCTCGGTACAGTCTTGCTGCAGCACCGGCATTACATCTACATTCGCCGTAAATGAGATGCATGTTCGCATATTCATGTGGAGTGTACGTGGGTGGCATGATGGCACTGTATCACACACTTTAGTCCTTGAGAAAGCCAAGTCGTTGGAAGAAATCACAAACAATGTCCAAAATCACAAAGAAATAATCAAGTCCAGAAAGCGAAGCAAAGTTGTTAGTACTAAATGAACACAAACGAATACAAAGATGTGCAGTAAACGAGAGAGCTTAATGTACTGCCCGACTATTTGGCTAACCAGAGACAGCACCCCTACTTTTTCTCTTCCTTTAACGTATCTACCTGTCTCTTTCACTCCCTGAACTTGTTTTGTTTCATTGTTCTCGCGCATGGCTAACGGTACGAGAGGGGTACCTGCCTACCTGCCTGTACAAGGAACAGGAATATTTGCTTAGGAATTTGAGACTATTTATGTTGGTGGTGCACATTTGGAGCACTTTATTTGAATAAATAATTAGAATTATGTTTTATTTCCGAGTTTCATTTAAATTCCTTGTCATAAAATATGGTAAAGCTTTATCTGGCCTAGACTGTACTTGAGTGTTTGAGGTATGTACAGTACTCCAATCTTGAGTATTAACGGGCAGTAACATTAGAGGAACAGAAGAGACATTTAAAAATGTATTTTCTTAGGAATTTGAGACTATTGTTTTATTGATATGTTTTGTTTTGCAGGGGTATTGTTCCCGAAAATTATTTTTAAATGTCTAAGTATGATTTTTTCAAATAAGTGTTATACCATTTTGGAATTGCAATAAAATTACCTATCTTTTTAAGTTACACGCCGGAGCTGCATAGTACATTTTTTTTTCAGTACACTTGGAGAAAGTTGAGTGAAATTGTAATTACTAAGTCCTTGACTGGAAAAGAACTTAATTTTCTTTAAAATCTTGGTTGGATATGTATTATTTTTTTAATTCAATTTGATGAAGGGTTATTGAGGATTACATAACATCTTTTTTTTTTTAAACAGCTATATTTGTAGGTACAGTTAGCAAAATAGCCCCACAAGGTGTAAAATTTTTAGTTTTTAAAAAAATGCCATTTATTTTTTAAATAGCCAGAGGGGAATTTTTATTTTATTTTTCTGGTGACCCTTGTGACCCCCCCTATCACCCCCCTTCCCAGCTACGTTACGTTCTGGGACACCCTGTATAGAGCTGCCTATTGTGCGTTATCAATAATCATTGATTAATACAGATTTCAGGAAATTTGAAATGCAGTAAAAGTGCATAAAAACACATTAGCATGTGTGGCTGTGGTGTTCAAAGCCATAGCTTTGAACGAAAATACAACCAAAAATCCAATACCATCTCTCACAAACTAGAAAAAAATATCAACTTGTAACAATTTGGCTAGAGTATAACGATCTAAATACCACAGACCTAAAAAAATATTTTAGTACAAAGAATTATGTGTTCGTATTTACCTCATAGTGTCTATATGATAGGTCAACATCATCTCTTGGCACAGTGGAGTTCTTTCTGCGTCTCTTCTCTGGCGGCAGCGCGTGAGGGGGATGCGTGGGCGCAGCAGATAGCGGCGTATGAGGGGCAGGGGGAGCGCAGTGGGCGGCGGGAGGGGTGGCGAACGACTCCGTACGGGAGAGATTCTCAGCGCTCACTGACGGCGTCGATCTGTCTTCCGACTGGGGATTATACACAATTTGGGGTAATTACTAAAATACAATTTTTATACCACTAACTAAGGTGGCAAACAATAACACAGCCCGCTTTATGGTAAGCAGTCCCCGTAGTTTATAGACGTTAATCTAGTGAATACATTTATCATGCCTCATCCAGGGTATGGTTATTTGCCAAGTTAGTTCGAATCCGCAAATAGTATGCAGTGGATTTTCGTCCTATTTATTGAAAATATAATTTAGATTAACAAAGACATAATTTAGGAGTCGTTTGATAAGGAGTGTATATCATATCATACTACTATACAATATGTATTCCATTTAAAGAGTAATAAATTGGGTATAGACGCATCACAAGAACTTTAGTAAAATCTATACCTAAATTGAAAATGTTTTAAAATTAGATTGTATTCGAATTTAGTACAATAAAACTGGTCATTGCACTGTTAATTAAGAAAGAAATGTATTTAAGAATTTTAAATTCACTAACAACAACTTAAGGACACTCGTGTAAACTATGTTTCTTCCTTATTTTGATAACCGTAATAGTTTTCTATTAAATTCAATGACCCTATTTTATTCGAAAACTATGTACCTAAGTGTTACGTAACTAATCTATACATTATTTTGCCACAGGCATCCTGACAATATTGACATAAGTAATAAATCCTTTCATAGACAATAGAGAGGTCTACGTATCTATCTATTTGTTAACATTAAAATTTAATAGCGAATACAAATATTTTCCGAAAAAAAGCATATCAAAAGCAATTTCGAGTTCAATAGAGTAGCCAGCAAGGCTATAAAAATCACGCCTTTTAGAAAATACTTCAAATTAAATAAACAACACTAATAACAATTGAAACTAAAGAGCTTTCTAAAATATTTTTACTTTATTTCACAAAATGTCTATTTCAAAGTAATAATATTAAACGTAGAAAGGAAAGTCGTTATTGTTAAACAATAAATATCTATACCTATCTGTATTTATAAAATATATGCCGTTAAAGTCGTGTATTAGTTAAAGAAGGATTATCTGAATATAATTTCCTGTCTCATGTCTAATAAATAACGCTAACATTTAGAAACATTTCATATTCCAACGGTTTTTATCAACTTGATGCGTTAATGGATGCATATAGTTTTTTTGTAGTATAACTGTATCTGTGACGCTGCGTCACCTCTTTATTTTAAATTATATTACTTTTAATCTCCCCAGTATATAAACGACAAATTAAGACACAATAACCCTGTTTTTATTAAAATATTCCTGTTTTTCTAGGCTATCAAGAATTTATTATCTCAAGCTCGGTACCTCGACAGCAAAAATTAAAAATTCTAATTTTTAGGTCTGTGTTGAGCCACTTCAAGGCTAACATGAGATAGAAGAAACTATTTAACAAATTCTAACGTTTAAAGCGGTATCTAGCGAAATAATTATGGAGTTATTTATAATGTAGACAAAATCAACTCGTGATTATCTAGGATCTCGTATTTAAATGGATGTACTAGTATTTATATTCGTGTATGGCGGATTCAGAATACATCACCACTCCATTCTCAGTCCAGGGTACTGTAAATACCATCTTAGGGAATAATATAAACAGATGCTCTACTAGAAATGAAAAGTTCTAAACTTAACCCTATGCAAACAGGCCAGGTCAGTACGGTAATAGGCAGGGAAGAAATAGAAGTATTTCGCCGCGGTTTCGTACACATACGATTAAACCTGTGGTTTAAACTTTCAAGTTATGAATGAATGTGCAAATGTGCCGTGTGCTTTTTCAGTCATGAGTTGTCAAACTTTCACACGAATTTTAGCTCTTAGTAGCTTTTGTTAAAATCCTATGTTTGAGATTTCTTTACACACTTGAAATACCACTGAGTTTAAAAAATAGAAAAATAAAAAATATATTTATTAAAACGGGTTGGTTTATTAAGTTAAGACAACAGAGAAAGCTATAAAGACTAGTGGTTTTGGGATCGGATCGAGATAAAGAACATATTTTAACAAAATTAACAAAATATGCTAATTGAATAGTCAGAAGCTTTATTTATTAGAAGATAGAGGATATGTCTTAGAATAGTGTTAGACTATCAGAAAATTAATACTACATTGAATTAATTTTATAGAGAAAAAAAAAAACAATACAATTCTTTTACATTTTAAATAAAATTGGGTCTTACAACAAATAGGTACATACCTTAGGATTTAATGTATTATTTTCTGTCAAACCTCTAACTTGTAAACTTTCGGCTGTTTTTAGGAACATCGGTAGCATATTTTGGCCAACATTCACTTCACCCTGAAAGAAAAAATAACTTAGTAATATTTATTTATTGCTATGCAACTATTTAATTCCCAGCCCATAAATGGTCCACTGTTGGGCTCGGGTCTCCTCACAAGAGGGTTTCTGGAGAACAAATATCACGTTAAGCACGCACGTTATATACGCACGCTACAGCCGAAGACGTTTTCAGCTTACGTTGTCCCTTGAGCGCCCAAATATTTGCCCTAATCCAAGTTAAAAAAAAATGTTGACATTTTTATGCTATAAACTTACCTTATACATGAAATCCAAAAGAGATTTCATTTCTGAGAATCTAACATCTTTGAGAAATATTATCGGGTGTGGATGTGAGTTTTGCAGGAATATAGTTTCAAAATATGGTGAACACGCGGAGAGTATTGTCTGGTGTGCCTGTAACAATACACAAATATATAAATACACTTATACAAAATATATAAATACACTAAACTTTTTTTTCTAATAGCACAAATAAAACAAAAGATATGATGTAGAGCTATTTGAAGGTCTTCAAAATTCTGTCAGCATTAGAAACAGTGCATAACTACCAATTTGCGAGACCTATTGTTATTACAATTAGCTAATACGTTTTCTTAGAATAGGTTTTCAGTTAACTTGCTACTTAATATTTAGCAAGAGGCCTTTGTAAGGCGATATATTATAAGGTGTCTATTTAATTTTACTATTACCAAAATAGAAACAAACGAAACTGAAAATCTAGTTAACTTAAAACAATCCTTGGAACATGAATGGAGGATTTTAAAAATAATATTTTTTTTTGTACAGTTCCATAAGTACCTAAAAATATGATAATACAATGGTGCAAACATGAAGTGTACCCCGAAAGAATAAGCAGTAAAAAAAATTAGCGAATAACATAAAATAAGTCATTCGTTGTATTATCAGTAAAAATAAACTGTGTTCAATAAGCTTATACTAATTTTACGCAATTGCAACTGACATATTAGTTATTTGTTTTAAATATAATAAGTAAAGATTCACTAAAAATACGATAATGCAATTGCGTAAAGGGGTTTTCAGTTTCTTACTCATTAGACGTAAAGATCTAGTAAAAGCTAAGTATTGTACATTCACGATTTATTTAACAAATAAGTTCCTGTAAAGTGTCATTAGGAAAAAAAACACAGAATAATATTCAGGTGTACAAGAGAACGGCTAGAAGTTTGACAATATCTGGGTGATTATATCGGAGTATTAATTAGTACAAAAAAAAAACGCTTAACAATAATTTCATTTTATCCGCTTTGCGAAGCGATAGTACGTATTAACATAATAATATAATAATTCGTTCGAACTGAAACAATAATTTGTGTAAAACACTTTTTTATTAATTGGTTTTATTTATATATTCTTTTATCAGTATAAAAGTCATCTTAATATGTCTCAAGGACATAAATTATGATAGGTATGTCAAATCTATAAATCACGGATACGTGTGTATGTGAATACAAAACACTATTCAAATAAAAGTTCTTAAGATTGAATACAAATAAAATATTAAGATATTATTAACTTAAATATTAAAAATATAAATTAAAAAGCTATTTAATTTTTGGGTAACTAATTAACGACCAAAGACATTAATTATATTTGATGTTTCTAAAGTAATTTATTAATTTTGCAATTGACTTGCTATGCTTTTACTTAAATATTTGATGTTGATATTCATGGATCACTAAATTTATTTTCTTCAATTTAGAACATTAATTACCTACCGTTTAATACTGTAATAAAATTCTTATAAAATAAAATATTAATAAATAATAGTTTTAAAAAAACTAAAAAACACGCTTTATTTATTCGAATTATTGCATTGTCATCGGTCTTTGACAGGTGTGCAAAATTTGAATAGAATCTGACCGTTTAAAGTGGGTCAAAATAGCGTCCAAAGGAGTCGGTTACAAACATACAAACAAACATACAAGTGAAGCTAATATAAAGCGTGTAAAAATAATAAACAACAGTGTCTACAATACCTGAAGAATAATTGGTCAAGTGCGAGTCGGACTCGCGCACGAAGGGTTCCGTACCATTATCTATGCAACATAAGGCAACGTTATTAGTATCGAGCAAGAAACGGTAAAAAAATCATGTTTGTTGTATGGGAGCCCCCCTTAAATATTTATTTTATTTTATTTTTAGTATTTGTTGTTATAGCGGCAATAGAAATACATCATCTGTGAAAATTTCAACTGTCTAGCTATCACCGTTCTTGAGATACTGGGTGCGGAACCCTAAAAATCATGTTTGTTGTATGGGAGCCCCCCTTAAATATTTATTTTATTTTATTTTTAGTATTTGTTGTTATAGCGGCAATAGAAATACATCATCTGTGAAAATTTCAACTCTCTAGCTATCACCGTTCTTGAGATACTGGGTGCGGAACCCTAAAAATCATGTTTGTTGTATGGGAGCCCCCCTTAAATATTTATTTTATTTTATTTTTAGTATTTGTTGTTATAGCGGCAATAGAAATACATCATCTGTGAAAATTTCAACTCTCTAGCTATCACCGTTCTTGAGATACAGCCTGGTGACAGACGGACGGACGGACGGACGGACGGACGGACGGACGGACGGACGGACGGACGGACGGACAGCGAAGTCTCAGTAATAGGGTCCCGTTTTTACCCTTTGGGTACGGAACCCTAAAAATCAATTTTAAATTATATCGTATAAATTTTTTACACAATGACATTATAAAAAAGCATTTCAAAAAAATCTGGCTGCTTTGCCGCATTAAATAGTAAATACCTAAATTTCCCTTTACTGTTTTTGTTATTTATATATGTAAGGTTTATGTATTATGATTCATGTAGGTAGGTATATGTAAATATGTTTGTATCTTTTGTGTATGTGTATCTTATAACTATATTATATGTAATTATGTATCTGTTCATTTAATAATTTTAAGTATATTGTTAGATTAGAATGTAAGTTAAGAGGGTACTGTACTCCTAATTTAGGTATTTGCCTTAGGTATTGCTATCCCTATTCCCGAGCACCGTGCTGAAAGGGACAAATATAGCGGAAGCAGATTTTACCTATAAATTCTTTGAAAAGAAGACGTTTCGTACTTCCCTTTTTTCTTCGCGAAAGTTAAACCGATTTTGATTGTTTCTACGATATATTATAGATGAAGAGTATATCTATGCTTGTATCACTTTCTTTTTTGGTAAAACGTTACCAAATATGTGTAATAGACGCTGCAACTTTACCTAAAAAAAAACGGGTTTTAGGATGGTCATATTTCTTTTAGTTATTATGTATTGAAAAAAAGAAAGTGACTGAAGCATAGACATACTGTTCATCTATAATATAGCGTAGAAACAATTAATCGGTTTAACTTTAGCGAAGAAAAAAGGGAAGTACGACACCCATATTTTTGTATGGAGCATAATTTGGTATCCTGCCCTCTTAAAGACTTCTTTTTTTATCTATTTAAAAGAGCACCTGCCCTATTATCTCTGCACCATCATTGGTTGACTGGTAGAGAATGCCGATGGCATTAAGTCCGCCACTGTACATTATAAAAGTGCATAATGTTATAAATAAATAGGTTTTTTTTTTTAAATTAAGGTTACGCAAAGTAAGAATTTTATTTCACATCTTAATAAAAAAAGGTACGCAAAACAATGTTAGACAACAAATGTGTGTGTAAAATATAAAATAAATATTTACGCATATGACGAAATTAATTACGAAATACTAAACTTAAACGGCAAGATATTTTTAGAATAGAATCGATCGAACTTTCGTTTTGTTGTAATAAATAAAGAACTTTCTTTTATACTTTATTATTATTTCTATGGGACTCATTAGATAATAAGGTACCTACAGTTTATGCATACAGAAGCGTAGATATTTAATGAGTGGAAATTAAGAATATTAGTTCAAAAATATTGACGAAAAGAAAACAACATGTTAAGGCAATTCTTAGTATTAACACAAATAATTATAATAACTCCAAAGTCTCTTTGAAGTTGCAAGTGTATTTTTGAGAATCCATTTAACAATAACTTAAATAAAGTAGTTAGTTACTTTAAAGACAACAAAACGCTGTTCTACATACGATTTTCTGACACAAAACTGTCTTACAATTCATGCAAATGTAAATAGAAACTTAAGTCAATAGATTCTGTTATCGAAACAGTTTTATAACTTAGGTACCTTATACTCAACGTTTTAATAAATGATTTTGATCCACTCATCGGTGTAAAGTAAAAAAAGTTCGACTCATGCACATGAAGTGTAACACATTCACTTAAGAATGTGGAAGCCGATAGCGGTATCTAAACCGAGTAGGTAGGTAGCAGGTTTACTGGTCCTGTCTCCCACAGACATAAGCGTTACACTTAATTAACTTTAATCCGCTATTTCGCACGAAATACATATTTTTTTACGAGAATATTTGCTTCGTCGAAATTGCAACAAAATCTATTATTTATGTTAAAACGTTTGATAATAATGGATTTCTTACTGTTTATGTCAATTTGGAATCTAAACATGAAATTTTATAGCTATAAGTTTTAAAGTTTAAATTCGCACCTATGTGGTAGAAAGTCGATGCAAATTATTTCATAGTTAACGACTAACTATTGAATTTAATATGAAGAAAGGTGGTCTAAAAATCACGAAGCAATATTAGCAATAAAAGACTAGTAGGTACAAGATTTAAATATGGCTTGGGGATACCTAGTTTAAATACGGTATTAACAAGTTCGACAATTACCGTTAACTTAAAGAGGTTGATGTACACGTGAATCATGAGCCCTATCTATTCACACCGTTATTAGAAACATCACATGTAAAACAATTTATAATACTGGACATTGGAGAGAAAAAAAACAAGACCTAACAAATGTAGTCAAATGCATGTTATTTTTAGATTTTTGAGATGTCTGATTGCGATTAAAAACAATTTATTCACATTAAATACCTACTCTATTTTTAGAGTTGTAATAAAATTTTATGTATAGAAATTAATAAAACCTCTTTTTAGATAAAGACCAGCTTATGTGGCATGCCATTCCCTAAAAGTAGGCAATAAAGAACGCTTAAATAACATGTTAAATGATTATAGACGAAACACAATAATAGACACAGTAAAAATAGAATTAAGACTTAGGCTATATTTTTTTATAAAAAAAAAAACTTAATTAGAAATAGTAGCAGAAACAAACAGAGCGCGAAATAAAAAAAGTTTAGTTTTATACGAAAATTTAGAGCCGAATATTAGACTTTTAAAAATGTTTTAATAAATATATAATACGCAGGCCAATATAGGGTCTTCAACATTAATAACTGTAATAAAATACTGCAACCCCATCGAGTTCTATCTCGTTTGTTTCTTAATTTTTAATCGAGTTATAATTCTATCTGAGAACATTCGAGCGATTAAAAAAATCTATCAATAACGGAAATATTTTTTTTAATAGTCAGTATAAAATATTTAGGTATTCCGAGGCAAAGGACCCTATAATGATGAGTAGAGCGCTGTCTTGTATTACAGGTTTTTAAGTGCGTTTGTTCCCACTTACGACATTTAATATGACAATGTGACGAACATATTTATGCTGCTTATTTCTATTCAATTGCCTTATTAATTTATTATATAGTTATCGTGTTAACATAGATGTTTTAGTACCATTTATAGTACAAGACTGAAGTCAGTGCACGAAGTAAGAACAGTTACTTAGCCTACGGAGCAATCAAACAGTATCGTTAAGGCTCACCAACAAGTAAACTTTCAATAATACAGCTATCTAAAGTAGTAAAGTAAGTATATATAATCATATACTAAGAATACTCTCCGTGTGGTGACAGATTAAGAAAACAAGTGTCACCACCCCATTTCCTCCCAAGAGAGCTTTAAACGTCAGCTAAGAGATAATGCACACAGATAACATCCTCTGTGAGAGACGGAAAACTCAAAAATAAACCCTGTGCTAACACGCCTGGTCAGCGCAGCACAGTATAATATAATGCCTCCTATAAGTGGAGTAGGCCCTTGCTCAACAGTGGGACGTAAATGGGCTAAAGAGAGAGTGGTACTATTGAAAATTAACTTACTAGTTTCGTTTAATTATTTTTATTGAAGTTTGTGATACGTTATGTTGGGGTCAATCACCGATAGTAGAGATCTGATATAAAAAAAAATCACTTAAAGTAAGCTATCTCCGTGAATGCTTTAGGCTTTAATTTATTCGCAAATTAGAGTTCAGACGAGATGAATAAAAGACACGGCATCATGATCATGTTAAACTCACTAAACCTACCGCTATTAGAAAATGGACATTTTCTTGCTTAATGACATTACAAACAAGTGTTTTATTTGTTACGCTCTATAATTGACATTTCTAAAACTTAAAAGATTTCAAAAAATTGGTAAAGTGCGAGTCGGACTCGCGCACGAAGGGTTTCGTACCATTATCTATGCAACATAAGGCAACGTTATTAGTATCGAGCAAGAAACGGTAAAAAAATCATGTTTGTTGCATGGGAGCCCCCCTTAAATATTTATTTTATTATTATTATGTTGTTATTTATTTTTATCTCGGCTAACCGGAAAGAAACTAATGGCACGGGCCTAAGCCAAGTGTACACTAGTTGAGTAACTCGGAAGTAGTCACATTATTTGTCGGATGAATTAGTGATGTATTTAATCGATTATTAGCTACTGGGTCATTGTTATTGTCTCCTTGTAGAAACTTTCTTACTATCCTACACGTGTTTAATATGGTTGCTTTTTGCATCAAATGAAAAGTGTTTGCTGGTAGGTCTAAAGCTAATAGAGATTGGTGCAGTAGTTTAGGTATGACTCCCGTAGTAGAGAGCACCACCGGTATAATTGTGACATTCTGTAGGTGCCAGAGGCGAGTAATTTCGTCTTTAAGTTCTGTATATTTAGTTAATTTTTCGCATATTGTAGTCTGTATGTTATGTGTGTTTGGTATGGCTATGTCTATTAAGTATCCTGTTTTGGTGGTTTTGTTAATGAGGGTTATGTCAGGTCTGTTGTAATGGATTGTTCTGTCAGTTAATATGGCTCGGTCAAAGTATAGTTTAGTGGTAGAGTTTTCTAGTACAGTTTCAGGTGTATATTTATAGTATGGTGTAATGGTATTGATGAGATTGTGTTTGTGTGCAATTTTTTGATGTATAATATTAGCTACTTGGTCGTGCCTATGTTTGTAGTCCGTCTGAGCTATTGATTTACACGCGCCTGTGATGTGTTGTATAGTTTCCGGGGAGCTGTTACATTTTCTACAGTAGTCAGCGGCTAGGTTCTTGATGATATGCTTACGATAATTTTTAGTTTCGATGACTTGATCCTGGATAGCCACCATAAAACCCTCTGTCTCTGGGAAAAGTTCACCTCTTATTAGCCATGCGTTCGATGCATCTTTATCGACATGTTCTAGGCATAAGTCTTGGCGGTGTCTACCATGAAGAGACTTTTGGTTCCATTCTGATATTTTTGTTCTGTCGTCAATAAGCTTCTCATTTTTCTGTTCTGCTGTATTTTCTAGATTTAATGGAGTGAATTTGCGATCTGTTTTGACTATAAGTTCGTGTAATATGGATGATTGAGCTTTAGAATAAAAATATTGCCGGAGTGTTGTAATTTGCTTGTTGTGTAAATTTAAAATGTCAATAAGACCTCTTCCTCCTTCTTTTCTAGGCAAAGTTAAGCGCTGCAAACATGATCTAGGATGATTTTTTCGGAACTTAGTCATAGTGGTATTGATTTTTCGTTGTAAATTCTTAATTTCGGTTTTGTTCCAGTTTATTACGCCAAAGGAGTAAGTAAGTAATGGGATGACAAATGTGTTTATGGCTTTAATTGTGTTTTTAGAATGTAACTGAGTTTTCAAAATTGTATTAAGTCGGTGTTGAAATTGTTGTGTTAGTTTCTGTTTCGTGTCTTTGTGGTGTATTAGTAGTGATTGATTGTAACCTAAATATTTATAAACATCGTGTTCGAATAACGGTGCTATAGTGTCTCCAGTGATTGTGGTGTAATCGTGTGTATAGGGTTTCCCAGCTTTAATGGAATTTATTTTACACTTCTCTATGCCGAATTCCATTTTTATATCTATAATAAACTTGTCTACAATATCAGCTAACTCTTCCAATTCCTTTTCAGTTGCAGCGTAAAGTTTAATGTCGTCCATATACAATAAATGATTTAACTTAGATTCTCTGATGTCAGTCTGTCTGTCTTGTCGGTGTCCTGAACTAAGTGGATATCCGAGAGCCGTGGCGTTTAATAGTTGGGAGAGCGGGTTCAGTGCAAGGCAAAACCAGAGCGGACTAAGTGCGTCTCCCTGAAATATCCCTCTTCGAATTTGAATTGGGTCTGTTTCTATTGTTTGATTTGTTGTAGTTACTCTAAGTACGGTTGACCATTTGACCATGACGGCTTTTAGAAATGTTATAATAGTGGGATGGATTTTGAAGATTTCTAACACTTTTACGAGCCAAGAGTGAGGGACAGAGTCATATGCTTTTTTATAATCGATATACATAGTAAACAGGTTAGATTTTGCTTTTTGGACTTGTTTTAGTATAACAGAATCTATTATTAACTGTTCTTTACATCCCTGACTGAACTTTCGGCATCCTTTTTGCTGTTCAACTAAAATTTTGTTTGTGTCTATATGATTATAAATAATTTCAGATATACATGATGTCATAATTTTATACAGTGACTGCAAACACGTAATAGAGCGATATTTACTTGGGTCTGATAGGTTTTTTGAGTCTTTCGGGATCATGTAAGTCGTGCCCATAGTTAAGTAAAAAGGGATAGTAGTAGGGTCTTCTATGAAATTATTGATGTATCTGTGTATGTGTGTGTGAATAGTTGAAAATTTTTTGTACCAAAAACTGTGTATATTGTCCGATCCAGGTGATTTCCAGTTATGTAAATTCCGGATAACTTTTTGAAATATGTCTGTAGGAATGAATTCATCTGTCATTGTTTGTAGATAATTATATGTATCTGTAGGTATCTGTTCAGCATCTATATTGTGTTGAACAGGTTTCTCCCATATCATATCCCATATACTAAAAACTTTTTAACGCTTCCTGAGTTACAGGTTCACAGTTACAGGTACAGGTAGGCAATAGAAATACATCATCTGTGAAAATTTCAACTGTCTAGCTATCACCGTTCTTGAGATACAGCCTGGTGACAGACGGACGGACGGACAGCGAAGTCTCAGCAATAGGGTCCCGTTTTTACCCTTTGGGTACGGAACCCTAAAAACGAATTGTCTTGTCTTTCATCTGTGTTAATTGCGTGTGTCAATACATACTTTATTTTATTTTGAGTTAATTAATTTACTTACTTAATTTACTTAGTCGTGTAATTCATTTAAATTAATTTATTCTACAGGTCTTGATCTACTTGTATTCGTCAGCTTTTTAACCGACAGGTGGCTTAAAATTATAAGCGTGATGCTGTTATTTTACACCGCAATTTTTTTTTGTCTCGATAAAGGTATAGGCTATTGCTTAATTAAATTCTGGTTGCTAACCGCTCTATGGTTTTTTTTTTCAAAAGATGTATTAAATAGTTAGAAACGTAAAAATAGGCTGTCAAAATGTTTATTTGCACCTGAAACTCTTGCAGAACATAGTAAACAGCTGATTATTAAAATTAAAACGGGTATAATTGGCGCACTATGCACAATTTCGTATTTCATTATTTTATACTCGTATAAACGTAAGAGTAAACAAATATAATCAGAATGAACGAACTGCTATCAGGAGTTACACGTGTTATTGTGAGTCAACCATAAAATATAGATATGTGCTGTTTCGGGATATTTTTTAGACAATTTTATGTAGAATATTTCCGTCATACATGATTTCTATGTAACTTTAACCATTAAGGCTGCACACGTGACGGAAGCTTAAAAAATGGAGCACCTTTTCCCGTTTTCCCAACATTTCCCTTCACTACTCTGCTCCTATTGATTGTAGCGTGATGAAAAGTATACTATAACCTGCCCAGGAGTATGAAGAATAATTGTACCAAGTTTCGTTACAATCCGTCGAGTAGTTTTTGTTTCTATAAGGAACATACAGACGCACAGAAAGACAGACAGACAGACAAAAATTTTACTGATTGCATTTTTATGCCAGTATCGATCACTAATCACCCCCTGATAGTTATTTTGAAAATATATTTCATGTACAGAATTGACCTCTCTACAGATTTATTATAAGTATAGATGACTTATCGAAGGTTTAAAAGTTCGCTAAAATCAGTTCGCAAAAATTGTCAAAACTTGTTATTCTTAATAGTCTTTTTACAATAAAACGTTTATTATCTCTCCGTTAAAATCTCCGTTTAAACTTCCGATAAGTCATTATGAATAAGACCATAATATGACTCTATGTAAACGATATATCTACGTCTACTTCGGAAATAATCATCATTTTAACGTCACGCCCTTTTCTCATGGGGTAGGTAGAGGCTATAAAGCGCCAACTGCTACGGCCTAAGCATACTTGCTTCATTTACAGCGTATGTACAGACGTTTGTACGAGCAATATTTTCGGAAATAACACAACAACAAATCAAATAATCCTAGAGATACAAATATCTAAAGATAGAACAAAATCTTTTATAGTTTAAGTCATGTTAGTCGTACGACACCGTTAGGAAATATAAGCGTGTTTCAGATCATTAAATCAAAATCAAATAAAAGTATCAATAAATCTTACTGTCGCTAATAGAGCTATATTTGAGGGATAGCCTAGAAAACTCTCAAAACCTGTTGGTTGACGGTGCAATGATTGAGCAGTTGCGCATTGACAGGCAATCATATAAGAATTTTAATAATAATCAATTTATTAATTACATAAAATATGTTGGCGTAAAAATTACACATAGAAAAACAAACTAAACAAATTAAAAGTTTCTGCAACTTTTTTACGATGTTTAGATCGTTTAATTACTAAAAATCTATTATGTACAGTAAAGATTCTAAATTGACGATTTTTTTATGTAATCTAACTGACTACCTTGTCAAATGTGCAGGTTGCCGCGGGATGCGATAGATATTATAAAGCTGTAGAGTTAGTTTGTTTAAACGCGCTAATATCAGGAACCTCTGGTCCGATTTGCAAAATTCATTCAGTGTTAGATAGTCCAATTTAGCGAGGAAGGCTATCTAAAATCACGCTGCGACTAATAGGAGAGAAGCAGTAGTGAAAAATGTTACAAAAACGGGGAACATTTTCTAAATTCTACGCGTACGAAGTCGCGGGCAACAGCTAGTTTATTGTAAAAGAAATTCAACAACTAGTTTTCTTATATACTAGCTGTTGCCCAGACCTTCGTACACTTCGAATTTAGAAACCAAACCTAAACAAATTATGCAAACAAGCCATCCTCTTGAACCACTCTACCATATAAAAATCCGTTGAGCCGTTTTAGAGATTTAAGCTCACATAGAGACTTACATACAAAAATACGAATTTGTTTTATTCTAAGTAGACTAGTATAGATTACGTTAACATTGACATTATACAATACCTAATATATTATCATCATCCTAAACTACTAAGTAGAACAGTAACCCTGATTAGTAACCCTGAGTTTAACTACAGCTTCAATATTATAACCTAATTAATATCATAAAAGCAAATGTCAGTTTATTATCCACTAATTAAACGGATTTGAAATTAAATTTCACATCTCCAGATTTCATGCAATATGCCGCACATTTTTCTAGAGATCATAAAAAGTACTGGGGGACCTTTCAACAATTCATATCTTTTTTCTTCTCTTTAATTATATTAATGGCAATTGGTCTCTTTTATTGTACAATTGTTAAAAAAAGTTTACATAGCACAAGTTATTTATTAAGTTCTGTTAAAAAAGTGTCCATTCTAAAAGTAAATCCTATGGAGTACAGATAAGAAACTCTGAAAGTGTGAGTGAAAGATAGTTAACTTACTGTCTTAATCTAAATGTAGCATCTTGTATATTGCTAGAAAGAGCAAGCCCATAATGATCACTGTCTAGATTTAAACCCTAAAGCCTGCTTAACAACAGCTATAAAAATTAGAAAGTTAGAAACATGCAGATCTTCTGCATAACTCCTTTCAACCTAGCAAACAAATTGCATTTTATTAGCATAAAACTTTAGATTTCATAGTTAATTGTTGAATTTAAATGGCACATAAAGGAAGTTGCTAGTCCGTATATGTTATTGACCTTAAGATTCATAAAAATAATAACAGTTAAAAGGAATATCCGTCGAGTAATAAAATTTTAGGGCATTGTGTGTATTTTTTTTTGAAAGATGATTTCAACCATCCACTGTTAATACACATAAAATATATAAAAATAAATGTATGTCTATGATCTCATAAAGTTTTATTGTAAGCCTGTGTTACCATTTAGACATCCTTATCTATGGTTTTTTATTTTTTATTTGCATGTCTATTTAGCTATGATTTGAAATTATTAAACCTTTTTAATTAATAAAATTAAGTGATCATTACTTTGATTATAATGCATGTTATTTCAGTACATAATATGATAAACTTATTTAAAAAGTATATAGTTTCACAGCAAAATTAGATTATAGGTACAGTTTTCTATATATGTATGAAAATGATACTAGACACTTGTATAATTATAACATAAGATACAGGAATGTTGTTTTAAAACACCAATTCTGTTAACAATAACCTTGCAAAATTAGCAAATATTTAAATATATCTACAATGAAGACTACCTTGACTTGATGGCCTAAGGTAGCAATTTGATTGTAATGACAATCAAGATTTTACGTCTTATCTTCTTCTATCTAGCTACAATGTAGGCACATTCATGCCGTCCTTGGAATTAATTAATCATTTGGAATAATTTTTAAACATAAAACCAACCTTATTTTAATATTTATATCTATAAGTCTAAAATCTTTATAATTTAGAGACATTAATAAACATATTCTTTTAATATTTATGCAAAGTTTTCAACAAGGCTTGAGGTCTAGCGTGTATTCATTCGACTATATAATATTTATATATGAAATAGTAACGGATTCATTAAATGAAAATTATTCATTGGCAAAATTTTTAAACTCCATCTCAAATGTATAACAATGATTATTAAAAAGTAAAAGAAAAACATTGTTAATGTATTGTCAACACAGTGTTACTCATGTTTGTTTACTATTTAATGCATTTTGTTGTGACATAATAATAAACTGTTGCATGCCAGTACAACAAATACTATCAATATTTACATTGGCTTCCTAGTGACATAACATTACTAGTGTTATGCTCTTTGTAAACTGAATCAATTTAGTAACAAACCAATCATATAATATAAACTAAACATTTTTGGAAAGTCTTTATTTTTATGTTGAAATTATGTATGCATGAGGAATTGGATGTAGCTTGAACTCTTTTAAATTTCTTAATTTACAATACAATACAATGCCCAGCTTTTACTATTCTGTAAGAATAATGTTGTAATAAAATAAATATACCTTTACTGTTTCTCCATCACATGCTAGGGTCACATCGCATAGAGCCTCTCTTTGTAGCAGGCTCGCAAGCACATCAGTCAGGTTGTTTGGATGGTTGTTCCAGCGCAAGCAGAATTGCTGGTCCATTGTTGGTGCTAATGTCAGTGACCGTGCTGCAAATAATATTCACATCACAATACTACCAACTGCCATTTTAATTATTTAAATTCATATGCTTATTACAAGGTTACAAAAATGTAAGGACTAAAATTTAAATTCGTGAACAGTTGTGTGAACAGTAAACGAGTCTAGATTTGCATCACTTCGTATATTTAAACAAGTGGTAATTGGAGACGTGCGTCGGTTATCAAATTTACATTAAGATACTATGTGCAAAAAATTGGCGGCCATAGGGCCTAGATAGGAGAGCGGAGAGATAAGTGACATCAGCGGCTCGAATTAATGGGGGCCGCGGGCAGCGAGCTTACTGTACTCCTCATTGACAGTTAGCCCGCCGACACATATCTACTTGTTGCATGCTCCAAACAACACACATATATTATGTAATTTAACTCCAGAAGCCAGATCGCGAGGCCACCGACCCTACGGGACGCGGAAACCTCTAGCCGCCTCTATAAACGAGTTTAAAAAAGTAGTACCGCTCGCCAAAAAAATCGCAACATGCTGACACCGTTATAATCGCCAAGCTGGATGTCCCAGTTGCTAGGTCCACACGCGTGACATGAGGAATTTTAGGATGCACCACTTCTTGTTGTTTATCACAGGTCATACCGCGTGCCTAAAAATTGGCAACCGAGGATGTATGGGATTTCTAAACGCGTAGTTGTGTCAACTTTGGCTATTCGTAGCGCCATTTGCCGATCCCATATCACAGAATCTAAGAATTTTAATATCAATAAACACTAAATATTTCTCTAAGCACACAATTAATCACTATCACAAAACAAAACGAAATCCGAGGCACAACAAGTCAATAATTCCTAACTCACCATTTGCAAAAATTTTGCCATCACAAACGCCACCCGACCCCTACCTTGCACTGTCTTTTTGACCACACACACATCTCGATTTCCGTGTTCACTCACGGCCTTCGGAATATCTTTCACATCAATCGGCCAGATTCGCAACGCGAACTTCATGCGTTTCTCGATTTGTGGCGCCAAATTTAAATTTTGCAATGTCAAATTCAAAAGAAATACTTCATTTGTTATGATTAACTTTTTTATTATTTTCTGTATCAGTACACGTTATCAGTAAAAGTATTTTAAATAAATAATATTACTTCTAAATACAAAAATCACGCAATGTTTACCGCTACTTGCAGATCCATAGATATTATTTGCAAAGAGGTTATGACGCGGAAGCAACACCAATATTTAGAAAAACAGGTCAGTTAAACAAAATTTTTACTAAATTTAGCCTGCTACTTTAAAATATATTATGTTCCTTAAAATATCTGACTTTATCACAGTGAAATAACGAAAATATGTAATAATTTTAACATTGGCCTTGACATTAATATTACGATTTTTGCACATGCACATCTGACTACCTGACTAACGCCATCTACTATAGTTTCTGAGAAAGATAAGAGAACTAAATGTATGTTTCTTGGTGCATGTTAGGACCGATAGATAGCGCTACTTTGTTACCAGAAGTAGGTTTATACTAGCAAAGTACCTACCTACCAATGGTTCAATGATCCCACGACGTAAATTTGCGTACAATCAGGCGTGTAGGAAACTAAGTCTGAATTGGATTAATAGCGCAAGAAGGGAATTAAAATACACCTGTTGATATCTTTGTAGGTTCAAAATGTTGTTAATAATATTGGCTGCAGCTAAATATTGATAATTAACTACTATTTTTTATTGGTATATTTATTCGCCACCTATGTAAGTTACTGATGAGATACCATAAACGTTGCACAATAAGACCGTAGAAATATCTATCTAAATACAAACCAAAATTAAATATTAAGATAATATTTAAAGGATTCCTAAATACTGTAAAGGTTGTGATCATTGAATATAACCTATACAATGATACAGGCCACTTAAGATTTGTTTTTAAAAAAGGAATAAAAAAATTTTAAATTTGAAAATAAAAAGAAAAGAATTGGGAGATGGGAAAAGGACATGAAGAGAGGATGTTGAAAAATGATTGTAAAATAGTTTTTCTATATTATAAAAAATATAACAAGTTAATTATGATAACAGTTTTTTATTATAAAGAAGAAGCTTTACAATTGGTGAAGCTTTACAAATGGTGGAGGCGCGCCGGGTATAGCGGCCCGATTGGTAAACCAGCTCCTACGCCCAGGGATGTGTTGACGAGCAAAGGGTCGACACAGGATAAATATTAATTATCAGAGAAGTAGCCGTATCTTTTTATTAAATTTTTATAAATTACTAGCTGATCCCCGCTACTCCGTACGCGTAGAATTTTAGGAACCGTTTAAACCTTCCTTGGATTTTCATGAATATTTCAAAACCAAAATCACCAAAATCGGCCCAGCCGTTTTCGAGTTTTAGCGAGACTAACGAACAGCAATTGATTTTTATATATAAGACTAGCTGATGCCCGCTACTCCGTACGCGTGGAATTTTAGATTCCCATATATTTTGTCACCGTATAAACCTTCCCTGGACTTTCACGAATATTTCAAGACCAAAATCACCAAAATCGGCCCAGCCGTTCTCGAGTTTTAGCGAGACTAACGAACAGCAATTGTTGATTTTTATATATAAGACTAGCTGATGCCCGCTACTCCGTACGCGTGGAATTTTAGGAACCGTTTAAACCTTCCCTGGACTTTCACGAATATTTCAAGACCAAAATCATCAAAATCGGCCCAGCCGTTCTCGAGTTTTAGCGAGACTAACGAACAGCAATTGATTTTTATATATAAGATTATAACTAAGATGGAACTAGCAACGATAACTTTCGGTGGTTGCGCACAGGAGTGCCTAGATGAATTCGAAGAAATGTTTTACGCTTTAATAACTTTCAAGAGATGCTCGTCTGAAGAAGAAAAATTATCACTATTGCCCTCATTTTTATGGGGTAACGCCTTACTTTTCTTCCGGGGCATTAAAGACACGTGCAAAAGCGTGCAGGAGGTATTTGATAGACTAAGGGAAGAGTTCCAAGAAGTAAATTACCAAGAATGTTCGCAATAATTATTTGCATAATGATGTAAATTGGTTTAGTGATTCAATTAGATTAAGGTTATACATATAGTGATAATTATAATTTACTAATATTGTTTTATTTTGGTGTGTTTCATATTGTTCGGGATCGGCGAGACTTCATAATGACGTCAGCAAATTTGTACATAAGAAAGATGCAATGAAAAGGAACCACATCAAAAATTTAATTATTTTTTCATATTTATATTTTGAATGTTTAGTTAAAAATGTGAGATAAATATATTAACATAGTAATGGGATAGTGAGTATTTCGTAATAGATTATGATTATAGTATTAAGGTAGAGCGATTAATAGGTATAATAATGGGTTGTATTGAGTTATAATGTCGAAGGTAGTGGCTTGGTAGAGTTAGTTGGATGAGTCGTATCAACGGGTAATATCTTTGAATGTAACATGGTAAGGCCATAGGCTATTTGTCATGGAATCCTGTTTTGGGATATCACGCATTTTAGAGATAGAACTCATAAGATAGGATTTAGGAAAGTAGGTGCTAGAGTAAAGTATTTGTTCATTAGGAGAGAAATGTGAAAGATTGAAAATTGAAAGAAGTTGTATTATAGTGAGAGGTTGCTGATAATATTTTTATTTTATTTATTGGGTAATAGTTAGATAATAATGATTAGCGAATAGTTTATAATTACTTAGATAATAGAATGATTGATTATTTAAAACGTTACTTGTGGTAGAAGAATGGTTGGTAAATTTATCTCACGAGAAGGAATTCTAAATGTGGAATAAATTGGTCATTCCCGAGCATTCAGAATTACTTAGTAGAAATTATACCTAAATAATTGAAAAGAAGGTTGAGTTTTATCTGAGCATACTTTAAATTTTAATTTGATAATCTCTGGATTCTGTCAATTATAATGGTTTCTTATGTAAATTTTCTCATTAAGCTGGAAAGCTGTTAAATTAGCATATCTTTCGGATCTATGATGCTGACCTCATAATTGAAGCTCGATAGTTTTTATAAGAGCATTAATTGTTTGGTGATGAACATTTTTCTGATTGATTGTTGATGATATATGCTTTGTGTCTTGGTGTGATAGTTTTAAGGATGCCTTATCACTCTTGTTTATTATTGGATAAATCAATTTTAAAGATGAAGTAGTTTAATATTTTATGAAAAGAGTGATATGATATAAGGGCATCGTAGTTAGTGTGGTTCGGATAACTAAGATTAGAAAGGCAATTTTTGGTTGGTTTTTTGCTTTTCAAGTTTTTCGAAATGTATTGCTTCGAAAAGCTAGGTCCTAGCTGGATCTAATCTGGTTCATTATAGTTTGTTATCATGCTTTCCAACCTTAGGTAGGGTATCCAGTATTTTCTAATCCTCTAAGGGGGGGAGAATGTAAAGGTTGTGATCATTAAATATAACCTATACAATGATACAGACCACTTAAGATTTGTTTTTAAAAAAGGAATAAAAAAATTTTAAATTTGAAAATAAAAAGAAAAGAATTGGGAGATGGGAAAAGGACATGAAGAGAGGATGTTGAAAAATGATTGTAAAATAGTTTTTCTATATTATAAAAAATATAACAAGTTAATTATGATAACAGTTTTTTATTATAAAGAAGAAGCTTTACAATTGGTGAAGCTTTACAATACCTAGATTGTTAGGTACATAAGTGTTTACTTTTATATAGGAACTAAGGTGGTGTAAAGCAGATGACATGTAAACACCAATACTCAATGCTAATACTACTTTCATCTTTATTTATAAACAGTTTAACATTCAGCGAACAGCATAGGTAGAGTACAGGAATATCGGTTTTTAGTTGGTAGAGATAACAAAACAAAATATGTAGTTATAAATATGGTAGGCGCTACTTTTAAATCATATTGCTTTTTAGGGTTCCGTACCCAAAGGGTAAAAACGGGACCCTATTACTGAGACTTCGCTGTCCGTCCGTCCGTCCGTCCGTCCGTCCGTCCGTCCGTCTGTCACCAGGCTGTATCTCAAGAACGGTGATAGCTAGACAGTTGAAATTTTCACAGATTATGTATTTCTATTGCCGCTATAACAACAAATACTAAAAATAAAATAAAATAAAGATTTAAGGGGGGGCTCCCATACAACAAACATGATTTTTTTACCGTTTCTTGCTCGATACTAATAACGTTGCCTTATGTTGCATAGATAATGGTACGGAACCCTTCGTGCGCGAGTCCGACTCGCACTTGACCAATTTTTTGTTCTCTATCCGCTCCCTGTACACAATACGCGGTATAAGTAGCTACCTAGCCATGTTTCAGTTATGTCTAACTAAGAGTCCGTGCGAGACAATTTAGATTCATCTATTTTTTTCTAGGTAGAATGAATTGTGCTCTAATCACGAGTAGGACGGGTCATTAACCTTGACTCTAACCGAGTGAATTCGGCCTTCAACTCAAGATGTTAGTGATGCTAGCAATTAGGAAAAAATATTGTTGCTATAGTAGGTACTCTACAATATATGTATTTATGTTAAGTAGGCATAAATAGGTACTATGCTTACATACAATAATTTTAATATCGGACATTTTTATAGTCATTAGCGTATTAAAACACAATCAAATACCTATAATACCATTTTTACTACAACACGTGTGTAACAATAATGAATAATAATTTTTGCAAGTAGTAGTATTTTTTACATCGAGAGCTAGGTATCGAGATTTTGTTTATTCTTAATACAAAAAAGATATAATATCTCATAAATTACAAACATATTTTCAGTGATAGCTTTATAAAAGCCGCTTGTGTGAGATTCAACTACGCATTTAGTGAAAGACATAATTAGTTCAAAGTTATTGTATTTTATTTAACAAGGGCTTCGCCAGTTCTGTTATGAACAAAGCACGGTCTAACTCTATTAAATCTATAATCTGTCTTTCTATTTACAATGTTATGGCCTCTCTCCTCCTCTCCAGCCCATTTACGTCTCTGTACGTTTGGCACGGGCCTCCTCCACTTTGGGATTGTGGTCTATTAAGCCGCGCTGCCCAGGGGGCCAAGTCTGCTATTCAATGTTGTCATAATGATAGTTCAATGACATCAATATGGCGCCATAATGGCATCATTTGTGACAAAAAATTAACAGTAGACTACCAAACTTCATAAAATTCGCCATTATACAATCAGTTATTGCATTTGTTGATTGCATAATAGCGAATTTTATCAATAATAGTGTCATTGAACTATCATTGTGACAACATTGAATAGCAGACTTGGCCCCCCAGCGTGTTGGCACAGGGTTTATTTTCGTGTTTTCTGTCTCTCACAGAGGATGGTAACTGTGTGCAATATCCCTTAGCTGACTTTTGTAGCACCCTTGGGAGGAGATGGGGTGGTGACACTTATATTCTTAATCCGTTACTACACGGAGGCAATGTTATGGCAAAGCTCCTTAATAGACATAATTATGTATTGTTTTGTATTGTAATTGTCTTCAATAACGTTAACTGTGCTACCTAATTTATTGTTAAAAAATATTAGGTAATAATTAGATAGGCATATTAGATAATTTTTGTTAAAATGACTGCATCTTCTGAGATAAAACATATTCTTATCAGTAGTAAAGGTTAAAAGTTAATCATATGACTGAACTCTTTTTACAGCTTATTGATTTTATTAAACAAACATCCAAATTGGGAATACCTACCGTATTAAACTAGTAAGTATAGTATAGTACTAGGTCTTCGCTACAAATAAATGAAATGAAAAATCATTCATTCATGTAGACATAATTTTTTTTGAGAAAATTATATGCCTTGACAATTCCAAACATAATTTTCCCTAACACCGGTTCACGGATCAGGATGCAATCTGCTGAAAAGAACCTGCGTAAGAAACTCAGCAGAGCTTTTAATTATATAGCACTAGCTACTGCCCGCGCCTTCGCACGCATTAGTGGCCGAATCAAATTTGAAATCAGAACAGTAACTACAGTGTACCTATATTATTGAATACCTTTGTATTATACTACACAAGGTTCTACACTACTTTACGAAGGAAGGTCTCTAGAATAGGTACTCGTAGAATACTAGACAGTATTCTACGAGTACCTATTCTAGATAAGTATCTAGAATAGGTACTTGACGATTATGTCGTTCCCCCTTGTCGGGGGTCACCCAACACTAGACGTTCGGTACGTATTGGCCATTCCTTGGTGGTAGACCTTCCTTCCCCAACGGTCATCTATCTTATAGAATCTGTCTTTCTTTCAATTCATAACCAAAGCCCTAATTTTAGCTTAACAACATATGAGCTTATTTTTTAAGCAGTTATTATCTCTTTTTACTATCCATTAAACATCATTAATCTGTTGGTAAAAATACCGAGTGCGGTCTAAATCAAATTGCATTTCAATCAAAAGTTGGTTTTAATGTAATATAAACCACATACAGGTAATTTCACGTATAATTTGAGTCAATTTATTGAAGGCATAGAGAAATTTATGCTTTATTCATATTATTATAGTTATTTACTTTGTGTTGACCATTTAGATTAAATGTGTTTAAAAACGTAGCATACACTTCAGTTATAATAGTCTTATCATTCAGTCAGACTTTAGAAATTCAGTTTAATCGCTAGATTGGGAAGAATTTCAGATGTTTTTCATAATGGGTATGTAAACCCTTTACATACAGAATATAATAATATAAGTCGCAGGTACTTGAACTGATCGAAACTTAAAGACATTTTTTATTATTATTTTGATAAATATATAAAAAGATGATGAGTGAAATACTAGGGAAATTCAAAATATTATATTCGTTTTCTTAGTTTTGTTTTGTCTAACAATTTGTTCATTATCACCATGATGAGAGTGCATGTCCGTGTCACTCAGTAATGTAATGCAGTGCAAATGAGTCAATCTCCTCGTCGGGTGGTCACAGTGCCATTAGGTAATCGATTCATCCTCAACCCTATCTACACTAACATCTAATATACATTTTTATTCTGTAGTGACTCTACTTGCTCAATTACTATATTCAATTTGTTATAAATCCCTTAAAGTTATAACGTCTTACGAACAAACAATTTTAATTACTGAATGATTCATAAGACTTGATTTTTCTATCATAACACCTCAAAATGCTACTGGTCTTCAAAATTAAAATAGTGTTGTGCTTAGAGATTCTTTGTACCTATGTTACGTTATAATCATACCTACGCCGTATAATATGTAGGATGTAATAGTTTAGTATTCTGATTCGTAGATGTAAAAAGGGATTAGGTTACGCATATTGCGTAACCTAATCCCTTTTTTTAGATTATGGTTATCACGAATGCAACGCTCGTACTGTATGTATTGAATGTATCTCATATGGAACGTAAATAGTTAGCGGTGTTCGTCACGTCTACACCTGCTATCTAATAATAACGTGAGAGGAAAGTCGACCAATGGTGCACTTAGTTTTCCAATCTAAACAATAGAAATTCAACGGGTGCGCTACCCGTGGGACACTGATCTATCTCTATGTAAATTATGCGGCAAATAACACAGACTTCTGTTGATCAGCTCGGTCACGTGGCCCATAGCAACAACAAAACCTAATACATTTTTTATACAAGTTCGTCTACTCGTACCATTGCCTAGTTAGATTAACATTTAATAAATTACTTTCATTTCTACAAACGAAGCAAACTCTCTATAAGTATAGATATTAGAACAATTTGTTTTGATGCATGTTGAGAGAATGTATGAAAAAGAGTTTCAATCATAGTTACACGATCTAAATTCTTAGGAGTAAATAAGCTAAACAAGATAGTCTTTATTAAATTAGCGACATAGATCGTATGGGGATGAATTAAGAAAATATATGACTTCATTATATTTTCTCCTGTGGAGTAAAACTAAATAGATATATATATATATTACGACAGACGGAAAACTGGAATTCAACCCCTATAGCGTCTGGTCATCGTAATATTTGCAGGTGAGATATATTTTTTTGTGAAATTGGAAGTAGTTTTTAAGCCTATAAGAATTAAGGACTACCAAACCACTGTAATTTTAAAACAATTTTAAAGTAGTTTATTAGTATAAATTAAAACTTACCTGATCATGGTAGAGATAAATTCACATTTGCAATAGCAGTTGGCGCTCAGCATAAAATTAGATATTTTCTTGTAAGGGTCTTCCCGTCTCATCTTCATGTCCGCCATATTAACAGGGGCTGCATTTCAGAAGAAAAAGATATCGCACAGCATTGTAAAGTGGTCTATAACAGAATGGACTGATTGATTGAGAAAATTGATGTGCTGAATTGATGATAGTATTTTAATGAGTTTATGCTTTGTGTTGGTCATTCTGTTTGAGTATATATACATATAAGTATTTATATGGATGTTTGCGTAGCGCCGCCGGTCCTAAACCTTAATTAGAGTTGAGCGAGATTGTTAGCACTCTTTGGTTAATGTATTCCCGTAATGTAAGTCTTTAGTTTATTGATTATATTTTTGATTTAATCGCTTTGTATTTGAGATATTTTTTTGTCCTTTGTCTTATTAAAAATTTAGTTATTTGGTGTTAATTTCTTTCAGTTACGTTACGAAATAATAAAAAAATAAAAAAAAAAAAAAATTCTCATGTCATGAAAATTTTCTCTCTGGCTATCGAAGGCTGCAACTAAACACAGTAACTAAATTCAACGTTAGTCTGTCTTTTAGACCATAATAATTATATGGAGCTCAAAATTGTCAATAATATAATGCATGTCTCTGATACAACAGGTACAGGGGAAGCTCTGACTTTATAGAATAAAATAGCGTATAAAATTTAGCGTTAAGTTTAGCGTATAAAATTTTGGCTTAGTCAAAAACTGTGTATGTATGTTAAAAACTTGCGAGATTTGATAGCAAACAGACAAATTTAAAAGTTAAAGTCACTCTAGATTCTGGCAACATAAAAGTTAACGAATGAATGAATTACTTTAAGAGTATGTAAGCAGTTACTTAGATGCTGACTTTAGTATATTACTTTAAGCGAGTGTAGCACCCTCCAACGTTAAAGATTTTCACTTTTCGAATTGTTAGTATTACAGCAAGGCTTACAGCGGCAACTCTATGGAACTAACTTACGAAAGTTTCGGAGAGAGATCTATAGATGGAGTTGTAAGTTTTTATCACGACTATTAAAACGATGAGAGAGAGATATTTTTATTCTTTTACTCGAAAAAAGCTAGCGTCTACTTCTAATAATAAACGAAATTGTTACAATATCAGTAGAGATTTGTTTAATCAGTATTTATGTATTTATACACATCTTATTTAATTGACTTGTAGAAACGTTGTAACTGTTTGGGAATACCCAGCGATGTAATAATCAATGAGTGTCGTGTTTATGTGAAAGAAGGGCGTTTTTATTTTATAGAAAATACGACACAACTTAAACACTTACACAAATGCATATCATTGTATGATTTAATGTTTTTGTTAGTCTGAGAGGGTCAGAAGGCTGTAAAATTAATATTTTCGACAATTTAAGTGTTTAGGTGCTTTTTACTTAATACTTACTTTTATTTTTAGAATACCCGAGCCATTTAGTTATTAATTGATTAACATTCTATCTTTTCGTTTTCTCTTCTTATTTCATTTCCATTAGTATCAATTTTTTTTCATAATTCGAGGGTTTAAAAATTTAAAAATGTTCTTTATTAGAACTTTTTTAAATTTTTAAAGTATGTGAATGTTATTCTAGGGATTTATTAAAAAACTAGCTGTTGCCCTCGACTCCGTCCGCGTAGAATTTAGGAAATTTTCCTCGTTTTTGCAACATTTTTAACTACTGCTTGAGTGAGAGTATTATAAACGTAAGAGTAAACAAATATAATCAGAATGAACGAACTGCTAAGCTATCAGGAGTTACACGTGTTATTGTGAGTCAACCATAAAATATAGATATGTGCTGTTTCGGGATATTTTTTAGACAATTTTATGTAGAATATTTCCGTCATACATGATTTCTATGTAACTTTAACCATTAAGCCTGCACACGCGACGGAAGCTTAAAAAATGGAGCACCTTTTCCCGTTTTCCCACATTTCCCTTCACTACTCTGCTCCTATTGATTGTAGCGTGATGAAAAGTATACTATAACCTGCCCAGGAGTATGAAGAATAATTGTACCAAGTTTCATTAAAATCCGTCGATTAGTTTTTGTTTCTATAAGGAACATACAGACGGACACACAGACAGACAGACAAAAATTTTACTGATTGCATTTTTGGCATCAGAATTGATCACTAATCACCCCTTGATCGTTATTTTGAAAATATAATTCATGTACAGAATTGACCTCTCTACAGATTTATTATAAGTATGGATATAACCATGAATGAAATATATATATATGTTTGTATATTTTATTTATGATATAACTCTTTAATAATAATGATACATTTATTTATATCCATAGGCAACAAACACAGTTAATGTTAATTATTTTAACTGATGTGTATCATCAACGGAACGCTTCACAACTGCACAATGAAAACAAACAAAATTTTACAAATCGTTAACTATCATATCTACTTTTACTACAAAAATTAATATTCGTGCTACATCAGAATTTGAAATTCACAAATCTCCTAAAAAGTACTCCTTCTGGCCAAAGTTTATTATCAAGGAATGTGGAAACTTTGGTTCTTTAACTAAAATTGTATCCTAGTAATCGTTTAGATTTACAATTTATGACGGTATTACTAGTAGTCTTTATTATATTATCTGTGCTAGTACTATTGCACGGTGATGGATATAATATGATAATATTTATTTATTTATTGTTAGAGATGCCAATAAATGTAACACATAATAATTCAAATAGAGTACCTACAGTCAAGGTTACATTTCTGGCGTTCATTTCATAAAGGCAACCACATCTTATTCTTAATATTAAAAAGATACTATGATTTTGAGATATTGTGGCATACCTAATAATTATCTAATTAAGTTACTTTTTATTTTTATAAAAATTATCTGGGTTAGATTTATTATTGAGATAAAATTTAATCTAGTTTTTATTTTATACTTTTCGTTTTATTTCCTTTGCGATTTGTCACACACAATTTATGATAATAGTTAATAAGTAAGTAGTAATATTTTAATGTAAATCACATTCTTTATTTTACTAAAGATTTTACTAAAGATTTTACAAGACTACATTCAAACCAGAACACTTCAATGCAATGATTCTTAGATGCAATGTGAATGGGCATTCATTCTCTTAGCTCTTTTCTCATCGTAGCTCACAATTTTGATCGTTCAAAAACATTCACTGAAAGTCCAAAATGATTACGCTTATGAATTTTTCATTGCGACAAAGTGGGCGATAAGGTCGCTTGTGTATGCGTTTTTGAAAATAAGTTGTCATTGAGAATAACCTCTGCAACTATAACTGGCATCTACATTTGGTACATATGAAAATTGTACCATATATTTGTTTTGTTATGACACTAGTAGTATATATATTGTATGTAAATTGCTTCGTTAATAGTGCAGCTTAAAGTTAGCCATGTTTTTTTGCACTAGACGAAATTTATTTGCATGAGTTCGTGTTTCCACTATTTAGTTATTTATATTTGCGTAAATGTAAATAAAGTAATAGAATTTTAATACTTGCAAATTACTCTTTAACCTCAAAGCTACTGAATTAATTTCTTATATTTTGTCTCTATACAACATAAATAACTGCCCTCAAAGACTATGGAATGCCGTTGGTACCAATTCTATGTGCACAACTAAACTAAAATAAACTAAAAAATGAATTTTGATAGTGTCTATATCACAATTCGGCATTGTTAACTGAACTTTATTGTTATAAAAACTGGTTATTAGAGACTAAAGATTTTAATTAATATAAATGTGCACAACAAAATAGCCAATTAATCAAAATACACCAATAGTTGTTATCATTAAGATTAAGTTTAGTTTAGTTTTGCACACGAAATTGGCACCATTATCAGCAATTTAACATGCATGCTTGGCTTCATCTACAACGTGTTGCAGAAAGGTGTAGTCATAATTTAAAGTTGCATTAGATAGGCCTTAAATATTATAAATATTACAGTTACACATAGAAAAATACAGTTGGTATGTTTTTTTTTGTTTATTGCCTACTATTAAATAGCTACCAAAAACGCATCAATTATGAGATGTTTACGGTTTATTGAATGCGATTGAACCTTACGATAAAAGATGACCTCATAGTAGTGTTGTATTTAAAGAAGATCGATTAATTGAATAAATTAATTAAACTTTTATGAACACATAAAAGTCATAATATAACTAGTATTTGTAATTTCATCCATGCCTAGTGCCTAGTCACTGGCCATGTGTAACGATGGTCAAATATGACTACACCTTTCTGAAACACGTTGTACATATAGTCATACAGCATTAATATAACAGTAGATATTAATCACTCTTCGGAATAGTTAGTGGCAGAGATAAAATGTCTACATATTCAGTAGCATCTGTTTTGGTACGGTTATTCAACAGGTATTTCTTATAGAAACATTGTTTGTTAATGTTATTTATTTATTCGTTTTACAATTAGCGGAATCCTTTTAAATCCACGCTTAAAAAGAATCATTTGGCTAATCTATACTATTTAACATTCAATTTTAAATAACAAAATGGACAAGAATTCACTAATAAATTTGGCACTAGTTATTTTTCTAACTTGTTATGATATACTCCGATGACATTTTATATAGTTGAGTATAATTTTCTTTCAATATAAATAGCGGTAACTATCACTGGTTGCAGTTGTTCAGTGAGTCGTAACAAATCTTGTAAAGTAGGTATGCTTACAGCCCGCTGGTCCGGTTACCATGAGCTCCTATCAACATCGCCCCTTATAAGCACATATTGACGCACGGTTTAAGGTCAATTTATTAACTAATTAGTTGGCAAATAGTTATATGAACTTTTTATGACGCTTTTATTTGCTCGGTACGTATCAATTACTTAATTTTTAGGGTTCCGTACCCAAAGGGTAAAAACGGGACCCTATTACTGAGACTTCGCTGTCCGTCCGTCCGTCCATCCGTCCGTCCGTCCGTCCGTCCGTCCGTCCGTCTGTCACCAGGCTGTATCTCAAGAACGGTGATAGCTAGAGAGTTGAAATTTTCACAGATGATGTATTTCTATTGCCGCTATAACAACAAATACTAAAAATAAAATAAAATAATTGGTCAAGTGCGAGTCGGACTCGCGCACGAAGGGTTCCGTATCTATGCAACATAAGGCAACGTTATTAGTATCGAGCAAGAAACGGTAAAAAAATCATGTTTGTTGTATGGGAGCCCCCCTTAAATATTTATTTTATTTTATTTTTAGTATTTGTTGTTATAGCGGCAATAGAAATACATCATCTGTGAAAATTTCAACTGTCTAGATATCACCGTTCTTGAGATACTGGGTACGGAACCCTAAAAATCATGTTTGTTGTATGGGAGCCCCCCTTAAATATTTATTTTATTTTATTTTTAGTATTTGTTGTTATAGCGGCAATAGAAATACATCATCTGTGAAAATTTCAACTGTCTAGCTATCACCGTTCTTGAGATACTGGGTATAGAACCCTAAAAATCATGTTTGTTGTATGGGAGCCCCCCTTAAATATTTATTTTATTTTATTTTTAGTATTTGTTGTTATAGCGGCAATAGAAATACATCATCTGTGAAAATTTCAACTCTCTAGCTATCACCGTTCTTGAGATACAGCCTGGTGACAGACGGACGGACGGACGGACGGACGGACGGACGGACGGACAGCGAAGTCTCAGTAATAGGGTCCCGTTTTTACCCTTTGGGTACGGAACCCTAATAAATATTTAAGGGGGGCTCCCATACAACAAACATGATTTTTAGGGTTCCGTACCCAGTATCTCAAGAACGGTGATAGCTAGACAGTTGAAATTTTCACAGATGATGTATTTCTATTGCCGCTATAACAACAAATACTAAAAATAAAATAAAATAAATATTTAAGGGGGGCTCCCATACAACAAACATGATTTTTTTACCGTTTCTTGCTCGATACTAATAACGTTGCCTAATGTTGCATAGATAATGGTACGGAACCCTTCGTGCGCGAGTCCGACTCGCACTTGACCAATTATTTAATCTATGTAATGGAATCTTTGAGAGTAATTTTCATCTGTTTACTATAGTCGGATTGATGTGAAATATTGCACACACAATAAAGATCGCTGACAATGCAATTATAAAAAAAAATATTCAAGATTTTCAAGCGCGTTTTTTTACTTGTGGTTGGTACGAAGTTCGACCACATAAGAATATGTATATAGCGCATGTAAATATTAAGTGATACTGTTAAGTATTATAGAATTCACATGTACGATAAACACAGGTTTGAAGTTATTTTATATAGAGTACAGCTATTTTTGTCATGATTATTAGATACCTACGGAAAGATTACAAATAAAACCGGCTATTTTTATTGTATTTACGGGCGTAAATTATAAAATTTAAAGTTTTTAGTGATAGTGGTAACAACTTCATTTATTTTTAATTACCGTTGACGCTCCTAATTTCAATTCTTATTGCTTTATTTGGAAATCACTAAATTATAGTTAGGTATTTATGAATCAGATATCCTTGATTAATTTTTAATTAAATCCTTTTTACTTGTTACACGCTTTATATTAGCTTCACTTGTATGTTTGTTTGTATGTTTGTTTGTATGTTTGTAACCGACTCCTTTGGACGCTATTTTGACCCACTTTAAATAGTCAGATTCTATTCAAATTTTGCACACCTGTCAAAGACCGATGACAATACAATAATTCGATTAAATAAAGCGTGTTTTTTAGTTTTTTTAAACTATTTTTAATTATTCTTATTGGGGTTATTATAAATTTATTATACTTGTTGTAACATTTTGGCATTGATTTATCGGACGCTATAAAAGTGTGCTTCTTGACTTTTTAGTCTCAATGTTTTAAATGGGAATGATATTAGTTGAAAACCATTTTAATCGTTTACAGTTGCAATCGCATGAAATAAACTTGATCAGTCGAGCTACTCACCCTTTGTAGTCAAATTCATCCGTCTCTCTTCAACGTTCGCAACCAATCAACACCGATTTACGTTGGTTGCGGGCTTATTAATTTTGGTATGCCGGTTAATTACCCTGTGAATTTGCGAAGTACTCATTGAAGTGGCATGAATTAGGAACTATGTAGATATGCGTATATGCAATTGCGTTCGACGTAACAGATACAAGTGGCACTTGTGGCAATTGTGCCACCTCTTCGTTACACCGAATACCAGGCGTGCATGCCACATGAAGAGCTTTCGTTTAACGCACACATATACACACGTAAATCTGTGAGTGTATTGGTATTTTCGGGCGAGTTGTGTGTTGGTGTGAGTGTGCTAGTGATGTGTACCTATATGGCGCAATGTGGTTGCTACTGTATGTGTAGGTTTACGTGTTTCCCTTCAGTGACGTAATGTCCGCGCTCAAAGTTGAGCCGGCGATTGTTTGCTACGTTTCCACATAGTTTGAATGAAAAATAGTTTGTAGGCCTATAATTCATATGATTTTGTTATGATTCTGAAATTCGTGTGATTATAAATGTGAATATCTTAAAATCGTTTGTTTAGTAACAGGGCCATTTCGTACGTTTGTTAGGAAGTTTTCTTTGAAGATGATCTGCAACAAAGAAAAAAATAAATTTAATTATATTATATCTAGCAACAGACTCTAAGCATATGTGTCCAAACAGTTGTGAAAATTTTTATTTGAAACGTACTAAAATAAGTATGCCTATTAAAAATAATAGTTACGACTGTTATTGACTTCGAAAACATGACCTAGCTAGCCTTTCATTTTATTGATGCTTAGTTCTCTTACATATAATGTGCTATCACTATCACAAGGCGAAATTGCTGCTAAGCATAAAACAGGTTGACAACCAAGTAAATTGTCGATTTGTTTCAAGCTATTTGTACAAAAATGTAACCAGATCGAGCTTCCTAAGGGCTATTTTTATACAGTCCGTAGAGCAGTTTGGTATATACACCATTTCCAAATTTTCCGTACTTTATCTACCTATTTTACACCAATGCGATTAAACATCATAAAATGGCACATAAAAACAATTCAAGACAATTTAAGTAATGTAATTAACTATCCGAGTATAGTTTTTTATCATGTTTTCATACACATTAACTTTGATTGTAATATGTTATGATTTTTACGCCAAAATATTGGAATGACTTTAAACTTTGTACATTTATCAAGGACCGAAGACAGCACAATAACATAATAACTTTACCTATACCATTATCCTGCCTGAAAACTCTAGGATTAGTATTCTATTGGTACCTACTTACTTTTTTATGGTTTTACTGAAGTCTGTTTTGAATTCTGAATCGGATGGTGATCTATCAGAATAATATTATTATTATTGGTGCTTAGTTTTATAGTTGAGTTTTGCTTACTGATTTAAATCAAACCAATCATTATATTTATTTAATTTATTTTATTATATATTACGTCATTGAAAAATCTTTCAAATTTTTTTCTATAAATTTTCTTAGGAAAATACTCAACCATTAATCTATTTCAGGTGGTTATTCACAACGGACGTATAAATGATTACAAATTCCAATAAAAAACGACCAATGTTAATATAAAGCGCTTCTTGATTTAAACGACTCCATAAAACAACATATACAAAACGAACTACGAAAACCCTTCCTTCCGCTACATAACGTCTTATATTGATATGGAACCTAATATCTTGCAAAATAAAACGATACAACGAATAAATATACAGGGTGTCCCAAAAGTCAACGTCCAACCGAAAACCCAAGCTAGGCCTAGTTGTGGGGGCTCTCAAAAAAAAAGAAAAAAAAATCTATCTCATGTAGTTTCGAAATGACAGCCATTTTTCTTAAATTGACACCCTGTGACGAGTTTACGACTACTGGGGCTGCAAATGAGCTCTTTTGTAATTTTATTTTTGTGTGGAGTAGTCTTAAGTGATGCTCCTACAAATTCCAATTCATCATTTGCACACAACTTCATTGGAATTTCAGAAAATATCCGTTTTATACCGAACCATGACGTGAAAATGACTACATCACTAAACTTTGACAGTCTGTACTGAAAAAAAAATCTACTATGCAATTTCGGCAAGTGCCCTTAAAAGTTGGCGCATTTAATGGGCTTTCCAAAATGGTATAATACTTACTAAATTATTTCTTAGACGACGAGAAAAAAAAAAAAATTAAGAAAGTCGATATTTAGCTTATTATTAGTTAGTCATAAAACTTTCTCAAAATTATTCTAATATCATCTAGGCGTTCTGTAAGGTGTAATTAAAGAAAGAGACGAAGAAAAGTTAGAGCGGGATAGTGACGCTACTAAAAGAAAGAGACGAAGAAATGTTAGAGCGGGACGGAGAGTGACGCTACTTGGTGTCAGTGAATTTTTGGGATTGTTTAAATAAAAGTCAATTATTAAAAATCGAATGTTTATTTAAATCATATCAAATGTTCAAATTGCTTGCCATCAGCGCGTATGCACGCCCTACACCTTCTTAAAAACGATCGTGTAATCTGGCGGGCGAAACGTCTGGAATTGATGTGATCAGCGGCATCTTGAATTCTCTGACGCAGTTCCTCTAAATTTTCAATTGGTTTTTGGTAAACAATTTCTTTGACCGTTCCCCAATAAAAAAAATCAATAGGATTTAAATCCGGGGAACGGGGGGGCCACGTGATCTGACCGGATCGACCAATCCACCTTTTTGGATATTCTTGATTAAGGAATTCTCTCACTGGGCGCGCATAGTGTGCCGGACAGCCATCTTGCTGGAACCACATGTCTCGATAAATGCTAAGTGGCACGTCTTCTAACAAATTGGGTAACTGATGTTGTAAAAAGTCCAAATAAGCTGCCCCATCGAGGTTTTCTGGCAGTTCAAAAGGCCCAATAATGGATCCATTTAAGATCCCAGTCCACATGTTTATTTTAAAGCGGTACTGTGACCTATCTTCGCGCATCAAATGTGGATTTTCGACGTGCCACTCGTGCAAATTATGCAAATTCATGTATCCGTCTTTTTTGAAGGTCGATTCATCAGTCCAAAGAATTTTACGCAAGAATTCTGGATCTGCTCTGTGCCTTTCGAGCATTGATTGACAAAATAAAATCCTGCTAGGATAATCACGGGGTAGCAAAGTTTGTACCCGTTGCATGTGGTACGGATGCAATTCGTTTCTCTTCAGTATCCGATGTGCTGTACTTTTAGGTACCCCCAGACTTTGCTCGATTCCACGTACTGAGATACTCCGGTTCTCTGCAATTGCATTTAGGACATCTTCTTCATAAGGCACGACGGTTCTTCCCACTCTAGTAGCTCGAGTAGGAAGTTGATTTTCTGATAATAAACGGTGCACATTTACAAAAACTCGATGATCTGGGTGACGCTCGGCATTCGGATATCTCTCACGGTAGAGTCGAGCTGCAGCTCTAGCATTGCACCTACATTCCCCATAAATAAGGTGCATGTTTGCATATTCCTCTGCAGAGTACAAGAAAGGCATTTTCTTACAAAAACAGTCCAGGAGAAAGCCAAGTTCGTCAGAAACGGTTCGAAAACAAATCCAAGTCACACGCAATCAAGTCCAGTAAACAGAGCCAAGGTTGTAAGCACGAAATAAATACAAACGAATACAAAAAGATGCGCAGTAAACGAAGGCACGAAACGTACTGAATTATTGTACGTATACCACGCTGTTGTATTAGCGTGCTATCTGTTTCACCCACACTAGCCAAAATGTCAATTTCGTCTCGCTCACACATTGTAGAAAGATTCACTGACACCAAGTAGCGTCACTCTCCGTCCCGCTCTAACATTTCTTCGTCTCTTTCTTTTAGTAGCGTCACTATCCCGCTCTAACTTTTCTTCGTCTCTTTCTTTAATTACACCTTACAGAACGCCTAGATGATATTAGAATAATTTTGAGAAAGTTTTATGACTAACTAATAATAAGCTAAATATCGACTTTCTTAATTTTTTTTTTTCTCGTCGTCTAAGAAATAATTTAGTAAGTATTATACCATTTTGGAAAGCCCATTAAATGCGCCAACTTTTAAGGGCACTTGCCGAAATTGCATAGTAGATTTTTTTTTCAGTACAGACTGTCAAAGTTTAGTGATGTAGTCATTTTCACGTCATGGTTCGGTATAAAACGGATATTTTCTGAAATTCCAATGAAGTTGTGTGCAAATGATGAATTGGAATTTGTAGGAGCATCACTTAAGACTACTCCACACAAAAATAAAATTACAAAAGAGCTCATTTGCAGCCCCAGTAGTCGTAAACTCGTCACAGGGTGTCAATTTAAGAAAAATGGCTGTCATTTCGAAACTACATGAGATAGATTTTTTTTTCTTTTTTTTTGAGAGCCCCCACAACTAGGCCTAGCTTAGGTTTTCGGTTGGACGTTGACTTTTGGGACACCCTGTATAGTACATGTCATTTAACTAGGCTGGGGCATTGAAACCACGTACCAAAATTTTTAAACAGCAAGTCTTACCGTTTTGGAGCTACGCAGGTCAACAACTTATGTAACCGCTACTGAAATCTATTAACTTTACAGATCGGACGTTATTCTACGGATGACTTGATTTATTTGTATCACACACAGACAAATATAGAGATTTCATAATATCGCAACGCAGTCGTTTGAAAATATTATTTATGTTATACCTATAACTAACTGTTGCCACCTACTTCGTACGCGTGGAATTTAAAAACCAAACCAAATTATATAATAAAACCACCCTATTGAACCACCCTATCTATTAAAAAAAACCTGTCAAGAGCGAGGCAAACTCGCACACTTAGGGTTTCGTACATACTAGACATATAAACATAGGTAACTGCATTCAAATAATCAGTTAATTATACTCAAAACATCTCAGCAACTTCATAAGTTGGTATTAGTATAAACACTTTTTTCTTGTGATGTGATGGCAAATTATAAGTTTTTGGATTTTTCCCTAAATGAGCACTATATAGACTTGATCTATGCAAATTTCATGGCTCTAGGGCAACGGGAAGTACCCTGTGAATTTTGATTCCCTAGCATAGGTCGAAAATTCTTAAAAATGGTCGTAATTCGGTTATATCTTTTAAATGCGTAGAGGTAAAAGGTTGATTGTATTTTTTGCAGCAAGGGACCGCGTAGATCTACATTTGGTATGAGTTTCAAGTTGATACCTTCAGCCGTTGCTGAGTAAAAAAAGTTTGACAGACGGACAGACAGACAGACAGACAGACACCGGAGTGATCCTATAAGGTTTTGTACGAAACCCTAAAAACCGCATCAAAATCCGTTAGGTAGGTACATACTTTTGAAGATATAAGCTCACATAGGGACATACATACAAAACTGACTTTGTTTTATAATAAGTAAAGACGTTCTTTAACATATAAGCTATGTCAGATTTTTTTTATTAAATGCGAAAGTCAGATATATATTAAATCCCGTATCAAAAATATTATTTACTAATATAATACAACCTAGACGTCCTTGTGACGAACTCGAACGATATATTTCTATACATTAAAAGAATCGTTTCAAATGGAAATATTTTTGTATTTATCTGATAAAAATTATTTAAGTATACAATTATAATTACTTATGTGATACAATTATAATTTATATTTCATGATGTTATTTTAACAGATAATAGCCCTGTATCTTACAAGTTGTCACTTTGTCGTAGATGAAGTAATTACCAGGGAAGTATACAAAATGCCGATAATTCTACCAATAAAACAAAATTTTATACTATTTCCGACAAATGTACCTACTCTTGAGCTAATTTGGTTCAAAGCCCCCTCAAAATTAAACGAAGCTTCGCGTCAATAACTTGTAAGTTGTAGACAAAGTACTCTATTTTATACAAATTATAAGAAATTTGAAGCTAAATACAATAGGTAGCAAAGATTCTTACTAATGAATGTGTTCTTAACAATAATTACAACATGGGTAACAAGTAAATCAAGTAACGAACTACTCTGAAAGATTATCACATCATGCAAAAGGGGTGAGTAAACCGTAGGTGCTTTTCTTTAAAACCTCGTTCGTCTTCTTTATCTTTACTTATTATACAACAAAGTCGATATTAACCGAATCCAAAAAAGGAGAAGGTTCTCAACTCGTCTGTATGTTTTACATGTATGTCTCTATGTGTGGTTAAATCTACAAAACTACGCAACGGATTTTGATGCGGTTTTCTTTTATGGATAGAGTTCATGGGGATGGCATTTTGCATCATTTTAATTAGTTATGTTTTTTTTTATTTTCCGAGTTCCACGCATAGGAAGTTGCGAACAACAGCTAGTTACTTATTATAAAACAAAGTCGTTATTTCTGTATGTATGTCCTTATGTGAGCTTATATCTTCAAAACTACGCAGCGGATTTTGATGCGATATTTTAACACATAAAATGGTTCAAGAGAATGATTTTTTTATATATTTAATTCGTTATATAGATCTAGTACCTAATACATAAAGTATTTCTATTCCTGTTCGATGACCTTATTAGAGGAACAATGAAAATTGAAGGTATTAAAGGTATATAATTTTTTACAGCTGTCATTGGTACCAATTTAACGTGCACAACTAAACTTAACTTAACTAAAAAATGAAAACTATATCTATAATATACAGATTTTGTAATAAGAAAGTTCAGTTAACATTGCCTAATTGTGTTATTGACCCTATCAATATTTATTTTTAGTTAAGTGTAGTTGTGTTTGTAACGTACCATATTAGGCCGTAATTGTAGCCCTCGTAGGCTTTCCCTCCAAGACTCGAAAGATAGTTTTTACATGACATAAATATGTCTTACCTTACCATGCCTTCATGTTATAAAGACCTCGTTATTTCGGTACCACGTATTTGCAGGTTTTCTTATATTTAAAGAAGCTTAAATATATTAACTGTTTCGTATTTTCCAATTCAAATTTATTACGTAAATAATTAGAATAACTGTTTAATGACTGACCTGCATATATGTATATTTTTATTAACTAAGTACTTATTAAATAACGCGTCTAAATCCGTAAAAAGTAGGTATTTAAACAAATGAGTCGCGCAAGTGTTAGAAAATATTAAACTACTTATTAATTAAAAATTGAAACTAATATTATTTTTTTGAATTCCTAACTAATCAAATTTTGATAGAAAATGGTCCAAAGATTGTAGATTCTGGTTAAAATCACTTTCTGATACAATGTGATTGTTTAATAAAACTAAATTAGCGTTTAGCACATGCTGTAATAAATAACAGGTAAATATGTACTTAAATCCGGGTAAATAAATAATTATTTAGCTATTTTAGAGTGAACGACCAGATTACCACAAGCTATTGTAAAAGCCTAATTCAATTTTCAAATTATACGCAACGGCATTTCACATTTTAATATATCCTAGTAGGTATTATTAACCAAAACTTAATATTGTATTGTTCCATAGATGATTTTCGATACAAGTTTGGTTATGTATCTAATATTTTAACATATTTGGTATAACGATTTTATCAAATGTATAAGTAATTTTCTCAGCTTAAAAACTAAAAAAAAACACGCTTGAAAATCCTAAATATTGTTCGTCTTCGGACCCTAATATGTGTGCAAAATTTCAGATCAATCTGACTACTGCAAGTGGGTGAAAATCTTATTCGAAGATTCCGTTAACACATTGATAGATACGTATGTACCAAGCTGTCTTCAATTGTGTAAGATTATAATACAGATTGATTTTGCGCATAAATTGTGAAAAGCCTGCACGAGTTCATATATAAATAGAAAATAAAAGCTCATAAAGTAATAAAAGAAACATTAATATGACGAGCCTCGTGGTTGAGTGGTTTATATAAGGGACTGTCAATCGAGAGAGGTCGCGGGTTCGATTCCCGCTCGGGACAATCATTTGTGTGATTTTTCTAATTTGTTATATTGTGTGTTGTGTTATATGTTGTGTTGTGTATAAAACAGATGTTTGTACTGCGTCTGGGTGTTTCTATGTATATATAAGTATGTATTTACAAAAGAAAAGTAGTATATGTATTCTATCCGTATTCTGGTACCCATAACACAAGCATAATAAGCTTAGCTTGGGACCAGAGGACGTTGTGTGAAATGTCCATGAATATTTATTATTATATTATTATTATTAATAAAGTAGATAAACCATTAACAAAACCATGTACATATACATATAATAAAGTATTGAGTTACAAATGGCGAGTCCCAATTCGTTTGTCGCAATAGGAATCTCGCAACAAAGCAATTCGCAATAGAATTAACAAAGCTGGGATGACCACTTGTGTACGTAGAATCAGTAGAATGGTATCACCATTCCCCTCACGTAGCCCAGCTAGTTACATCAATTTAACAGTATTGAGTGGGTCGCACACTTCTGTCTATCCGATTTAATACTATCACCAAGATTTGCATGTCACAGGACGCGTGCTACCCGGGGCAAATGCCGTTGTATTACGTAACAGATTGTATTGTGCACCAATATACCTGGATAAATTAATTTTCAACGCATTAACATACTATTAGGATTGCGTATATACTAACCTAACTTAATAATTCAATGTTTGTATAAAATCGATAGACTGACAGAAGTTTTTGAAGAAGTATTTCAGGTCTAGTAGTAAATGACACACAAATATTTCTCAAGGACTCGTACCAATAAAGAAAGTTTAAAAAAAATACCATAAACTGACTTATCAACAAAATTATTATCTTACTTAAAACATTACTAAATTATTGCTTCAATCGACATAACGATGTTTATAATACAAATTCATTAGCAACTCGTAAATAACATCGTGACAGTTTTTCTGATGTCTTTTAATTAAATGCAGATAATATGTCTGCGTAACACGCAATCTTACAAATTCTACACTGAGATGGCAAGATATATTTATCACAGTTAGAGATATGCATTTTAGAACTCTGTATAAAATCACTGAGTTTTATTTTGATAGCATCACGTGAAATTGTCAAAATGAAAGCATGTTTGCCATTCTCAAAAGGGATTGTAAAACCTAACATGAAAATCTATACTAACACTAGCTGACCCGGCAAACGTTGTTTTTCCATACAAAAAAAAGGTTTGAAAAATAGATGTTTCAAATGAGAAAAATTAGATGAAAATGATGATTCTCAGACCTACTGATATGTATGTAAAATTTGAGAAGAATCGGTCAAGACGTATCGGAGGAGTACGGTAACTAACACTGTGACACGTGAATTTTATATATTAGATAATAAAGCTGAAGAGTTTATTTGGTTGTTTAAACGCGTTAATCACAGGAACAACTGGTCCGATTTGAAAAATTCTTTCAGTGTTGGATATTCCATTTAGCGAGGAAGGCTATAGGCTATATAAAATCGCGCTGCGACTAATAGGAGAGAAGCAGTAGTGAAAAATGTTACAAAAATGGGGCAAATTTTTTAAATTCTACGCGTACGAAGTCACGGGCAACATCAATAAAACAATAACTGATAGTCAATAAACTTAACAAATTCAAGCGCAAGCGATAATTATCCTTTTTAAAATTAACTTTTATTTATTGTGATCTTTTTTACAATTTACTGATAGTCGACTCATCTGTTTAAATAAAATTTGTGCTAGTGTGCGAATATAGTATGTAGTGTACGGAACGGTCTAGTACTATTTCGATGCTATATTAAAGAAAAGATCTAAAATCAACATAGTCGGACACTGACTTTTTGAATTTATGTTTAGTATTTGTAAGCGACAAGACCAAAATGTGGGTATTATAGTAATAATAATTGTGATACTTATATCTGTGTCTATAAATCGGATAAGCGAATGAATCGAACAATAGATACGACCGGGAATCGGGTTTGTACAAGCCTTTGTGTCCGTGTAGTCAGTTTAGTCACATAATTGACCATTTAGCTTGTAGCAGGTTACAGGTAACGGAGCCATAGCCTTCAGCGGTACGACGAACAGAGTTTGGCCATCAGCCGAGGGGACAGATACATGCATTTGCATAACAAAGAAACATCTGTCTGTATCATGGGCTGTTTGTTTGTATAACAACGGATTTATTATGGTGGAGTAATACCTACTTGAAATAACAAATCATCAGTTCAAAGATTACAAGGTTAATATCGTTGGTAACATTATCTTGTAATAAAATATATGTGACGTGTTTTGTTTGCAAATGGGTTTCTTGAAATTTATATTACTAATAAAGAACAGAAAAGCCTTTTTAACGAAACACACTAATGATGTGTTGAACTTAGCCCATCTTCTATGTCCGAAATTTATAAGTTATTTTTATTCATGATATTACTGATGAATTATTCAACAACTCATAAGGTAAAAATGTCCATTAAATAGTTGATTGCAAAGAGTCAAAAGCTTGTCACATGCAACTATTTTGATTAAAACCACTATGTAGTTATATTGTCAATTAAAACCGCGAATTGACTCGTTAATGTAAAATTGCTATTTTCATCACGTGTAAATAATAGAGTGTGCTCACCCTCCGCGAGTAATTTATTATGATTCATTACACTTAGCTGTCAGTGTCAATCAGCCTAGTGTCGAACTTGTAAGTAGGTAGGTATACTTTTATAGGGCGCAGTTAGTAGTAATAATGCTAGCTATGCATATGGCCCTCAGTTCGACACTTAATTTATTTCTTGCACAACGTATAGGTACCTACCTAGTGTGTGTTCACTGCTTTTTACAACAAAACTTCAGTTACAAGATTAGCAGGCAACTATATATTTTTAAAACATTATCATATTTTCATGCGTGTGTTGGTTTGGTCGGGTGAGTCACTGCAATTTGTGATACCTACTGTTGCAATTTCTAGTGGCTTGCACAATTAATTATGTTTTAATTTATATTTTGCTGTCTTTTGTTTTTAAGTTACTTTTGTATGGACTTTGTCTGAAAATAAAGAATTATTATTATTAATCAACTTATTTCAGAATTCTAATCAATAGAACCATTATAATCTAAGATTTCTTTCTTCAGCAATGTAAGTGGTACCTGCGTATAAAATATCGCTGCAAAGTATTTATGTACCTATGTGTTTAAATACTTTCTAAGTATTTATAATTATTTTCAATGATTAAATAAATAATAACAAAATATATATTTTTTTAAATTATTCAAACTTAAATTACTTGAAATAGCATTCAGAATGCCGGTGAAATAACCAATTACGTAATTGAAATATATAAAGCAGTATTTGCAGATAGTTGAAGAGTTATTTTTCCTGCAAACTTACTGACTGATATATGTATTTGAGGGTGGCAACACTGTTATTTTACAGTGCACAAATATATTTGTAACAATGGAACAAATTGACCGGCGCACCGGTCCACGAAACAATGGCCACAATCATGAACCCAGTTTATCACTACTCTACACAACCCACCGTGAAACAATTATCTATACTAATATAATAATGCTTAAGTTGATTTAGGGGTTACTTATTAAGAACTAAATACTATAGAATCATTGTGTTTTTCATCCTTCTTCCAGTAAGTGAATTATTACGCAAATACGCAAAATCTAAAAAGTCTATCAACATTTTTGTCCTTCTACGCCTAGTATCTTTAAATAAATAAAAAATAACTATATAAGCCCTATTTTATACTACTTCAAGTAAAATAAATTTTAAAAAAGCTAGCTTCTAAGTAACATTGCACTAAAATAAAAAAGTCTAATCAAATGTTAAAACCGTAGCAGATGGCGCTCCATAATCACTGGCTGCCCCCATGAGAAAAAGATGTGACGGTCTGATGATGAATTATCATCATCAGACCGATTAGATTAGTGTGTAGATCATTAGATCTACACAAACAAGGTAAAATTTGAAGGATTGAATAAATAAAACTACTTTTACAGCTTTTATTTAACACATTACAGCTCAGTCTCACCCGTGACCATGGTGACTGCAAAGTCTCCGAAGCGTCGGGCCAAAATTTAAAACAAATATACGCGTCTAAATCCGTAAAAAGTAGTTTTATTTAAACGGATGAGTCGCGCAAGTGTTAGAAAATATTATGTTAACCAGTACGTATTTGAAGGGTTGCTTTATTTTATTACAGTTTCATATAGCCCACTTTCCAGGTCCATCAACAGATCTGAGATCAGCTTAAAGCAATAGCACAGTGCAATAGTATGATTGGCATGCAATCATACTATTGCACTGTGCTATTGCTTTGTCATTGCATTGTCATGTGTCATATTAAATAAAACATTATCGCTGAAATAAACAAATGGCTTTAATCTACAGTTAGATGAGTTATTTGACAAATATGTCAGGGTCGATCTGATGGGTAAACTCATGAAGGTATAGATAAAAAAAAGGAGGCCATACTTGGAACATCGGTTTGAGGCAAATACCTACGTATCTCTATCTCACTCTCTGTGGTCTGACCTCTCTTTTTAGTGTGGCCTTAGTACTGCTATCTCCTTATTAAAATCTCCTAGTAAATTCTTAAAAAGAGTCACCACACATATCAAATCACAAGTTAAACACTGTCATTTGATAGTGTTTAATCGTAACTATAAATAACTAGTTGAAATACGATGAATGAAATTAAAAATAATAAAATAGTAGATCACGGATGCTTTTCATGGTTGACGAATCAGTGAATTATTTTCCCCATTTCCTAAGGATTTCGTAATTTGGCAACATTGGTCACCATATGTCAAGTTGTCGACAAAATTGTGCCAATATGTCGGTTGTTTACTTTACGGTTCACAGCTTCGTTTCAAATTTTCGACTCTAATTATTTTTATAATTAAAGAAATGGTGCAAACTTGTGTAGTGCGTGGTTGCGGTAGTACGTGGTGTCCAGGAGGTGATATACAATTTCACGCGTAAGTGTTTAGATCGTGATTTCTGGCATTGAATAACTGCAAACATATTTCTTTGTATTTTCAATTAAATACTTCATAAAATGATTAAACAATGTTATCAGCATACTTCTAACTAACTATACTGATAACGATGTAAAGATCTAATAGTCTTACATTGAATTTCATGGACTTAGTGCAATTTTATTTTTCTTGTTTACAAGAAGTAATTTTGAAATAGTGTGACCATACTGAGGACATATCTAGGACTTTCTGTGGGACCTGAACTAAATTATACATGTTTGCTTAGTCATTTAATTTTTATTTCACATTATTTACAACATTAATATACTTACCTACAATATTATTTTTTTAGATTTCCTAAAAATAGTACCCAGAGGAAATTATGGTTATCCATTGTACCATTGAAAATGAAATTTTATGAAAGTGCAAGGATTGTTTAAAACAAACAGCAGTTCCTACTATAATTACAAATCAAGAAGCAGTATCACCTTGCAAGGTAAAATTTCAAGTATCTATTTACAAACTCCTTTAATTGTCTCACATGTTATACAATGTTAAATATTTGAATTTATAAGGAATATAAAAACTAGTATGAAAAAAAATACCCCACCAGTATCAGGAACATTTTCCAAACTACCGGCGCTCAAGGCTCCAGAGATAATTGCTGCTTTCTGAACCAGCCCCCCCCCCCCGATCCGACTGCCTAATGAGAGCCTTACATTATTATTATGTTTCAGAAATGTAGTAGTTCGAATATATGGCAAAAGGCTATATTTTGTAAAATATATTATAATTTTCAGATAGACAGTTCATTACAGGAAGAGTCTATGGGGCAAGTAGCTACTCTGGGTGTACCAAATCCTAGCTCTGGCATTTATGAAAGTAATCCTTCCTGATGGGCCAACTCAGAGAAAACAATATAGAAAACAAATTAATTAATGTTGTATCACAACATTTTACTCCTCTGTTGCAAGAAATATTTAAGCATCCCATCACGGACTCAATAGTCCAGTCAAATTACCGAAAGAAATAATCACTAAAATACCTAGTTTGGGAATTATGAAGGATCGATCGGGGGGTGTATTCTGAGCTTATATTCCAATTTGAGGGAATCTAGGGAGGTCAGCTCAAGGTCATTTCGATGAAAATGCGTTTAATTCGATATCTCGAGAACGGTTAGTGTTAGGCAAAAAAATGTAGAGACCTTTTCTCTTCTAAATTAAATTTACTAACTATTTTATCCGAAACTTTTTTTTTTATCATCAATATTTTTCAATTTATTGCTTCCGAAAGGCAAAAATTTTACTTTTTTTCCTCCCTTTTTTTTATTTTTCGCCATTTTCTCCCCAACCGTTCAATTTTATTAAATTTTACCCGAATATGAAAGTGTTGCTCTTTTAATTATGAACAACTTTATATGTAAACTTTTTTCTGTAATGCCAATACCTTCGGAGTTATATATTACTTTACCGAGCGAAATCCGTGCCTCTGTCGCGACGCGTATTCACAGACACACTGTCGTGTGCATTAGTGTGGGCCTTTAATATTGACGATTCACTTCCATCGACCTCGCGTACTTAATTTTACCAATTTTAAGACCTATTTTTTTATCAATAAATGTGTGAAACAGTTTCAATTATTCGTTTACTTCTTTTTCTAATCACACATTATTATCCCATTGAATGGAATAAAAAATACCCAAATTGAAAAAGTACAATATTTAAATAAATAAATAATAAATATAATAAATATTCACGGACATTACACACAACGTCCTCTGGTCCCAAGCTAAGCTTATATGCTTGTGTTATGGGTACCAGAATACGGATAGAATACATATACTATTTTTCTTTTGTAAATACATACTTATAATATATAGAAACACCCAGACGCAGTACAAACATTTGTATGACAATTAGAAAAATCACACAAATGATTGTCCCGAGCGGGAATCGAACCCGCAACCTCTTGATCAGCAGTCCGTTACATAAACCACTCAACCACGAGGCTCGTCAAATTGTTATTTTATTTAATTAAATGATATTTCAATTATTACAATATTTAATATTTAAATGAAGTTCAATTTTTTAATAGTTTAATCGATTCACCTTTTGATACAGGTAAGTTGGCTAATAAATGATCATGGAATACTTTAATATTTCTTTCAAATACTAAATACCCACTGATGTCGATGATATTGCGACAGTGGCACGGATTTCGCTCGGTAAAGTAATATATAACTCCGAAGGTATTGTCATTACAGAAAAAAGTTTACATATAAAGTTGTTCATAATTAAAAGAGCAACACTTTCATATTCGGGTAAAATTTAATAAAATTCAACGGTTGGGGAGAAAATGGCGAAAAATAAAAAAGGGAGGAAAAAAAGTAAAATTTTTGCCTATCAGAAGCAATAAATTGAAAAATATTGATGATAAAAAAAATGTTTCGGATAAAAAAGTTAGTAAATTTAATTTAAAAGAGAAAAGGTCTCTACAATTTTTTGCCTAACACTAACCGTTCTCGAGATATCGAATTAAACGCGTTTTCATCGAAATGACCTTGAGCTGACCTCCCTAGATTCCCTCAAATTGGAATATAAGCTCAGAATACACCCCCCGATCGATCCTTCATAATTCCCAAGCTAGGTATTTTAGTGATTATTTTTCCCATTCTCAGCCGTAATTTGACTGGACTACAATTTATTGCAATGATTTGCATGAAAGCGTATTAATTAAGAAAATTGCAAATTAATTTTTTAACACTTAAAGAGTCATACAGAAAATATACTTAGTGATTTACGTGCTAAGAGACAGAAATTACACAAAACAATAATATTTAGTCATGTATAAAAGAAAAGTTATTAAATGATTTTAATTTGGAAAGTGCTGTTGTTTCTTTTTTGCCCTTTTTTTGTAACTTTATTATCGTTCCTATTATAGCCCCCTATGATATACTCGTATGTCACAGTCAAAACTTATAACCACTCAATAGACTGTAAGCTCTCGACAGTAGTACTTTTGACTGAAATTATTCAAAACTAATTTTACCCAATATAGCTGTTTAAATGTAATTTTAACTGACTTGCCTAGCGCCAAGTAGTGGAACACAAGGCACAGGGAGCCAAGGGAAACCCGACAAGGGTGGGTTAGGTTTTTAGCTCCCGTCATGCCATTCATGATAGGTTCCTTTAAACGCTGTAGACAGAAATATACGTAAAAATTGATTTTGACTGATTCTCCGTTCTTCCGTCAGCCACTTTTAACCACATTCATATTGTCAGTTAAAATGACTATTAACTACAGATTTTCCGACAAACTAATTTTAATCAACGTAACGTATTTTTTTTTTCAGAAGTATTATTGACCGAATTTGCCCTTTAACTGACATTAATAAATAGAAATACATTGGCTAACCCAGAAATCTAGGAAAAACTATTGTCCAGTATGTATTCATAATGTTTAATTAATCTGCAAAATTAATGAAACATATATCTTTTGCGATTTCATGGTTGGTCCCTTAATAACAGTACATGTTTAAAAATATGAGTACAATAACCCTTTTTCGTTTTTACGCTACCTACACAAAAAGTTATGTTTCCACTTAGGTATGCCAAATAGATTTTATTGTGTAACTTGTTTTGTTTACTAAGAAATTACTAACACCTTGTTATTTTTAACCGGCTTCAAAAAAGGAGGTTCTCAATTCGTTGGAATCATTTTTCTGTATCTTTGTAACCTGTATTTAGGTCTGAAATAAAGGTAAATTATTATTATTTTATCTCAAGCAGATCTCACAATCATTCATTAATTTCGTATTGCCGTAGGAACTACACCTTTGTTCTAGTAATTATCTATTTCCCACCAATATTCTATAGGTACATCGTACATACAAACTAGGAAATTTTACGTGTTTAAAAATGTAAAGAGAATAATAAATTTAACAACCGAACCTCCAGTTACTGTTAAAAAACTAGAATTATCCAAACTTTCACGCGATAACAAACGGTTTGTTTTTTGAGTATTTTTTTACGCACAGTACATAAAGTATCTCGAAATATAAAATCTATACGGACTAGGTCTTAGAAGTGAACATTTTGTTGACACTATATGGAACACACCTACTTGAAGTTTTGTCCTGGAAGAAATACAATAAAGGTTACCCTACTTAGAAAGAAAGGGTTTGACCACAGTGAGCGAGATAGCCATACATCATTTTTGCTTCAAGTAGGTATTCAGAGTCTGCACTCCATTTTTATCTATACCTTCATGGGTAAACTTTACAGCTATTACGAGAAGTTTGGCACACTGCCAATATCCAATATTAACAGTAACTAAACGTATTAACAGAAGTACCACAAGTAATAAATAATTGAATCCTAAATACCTTATTAAATAATTGGATATAGAACGGTTATACTTAAATAATAAATAATAATAATAAATATGGACATTTCACAAAACGTCCTCTGGTCCCAAGCTAAGCTTATTATGCTTGTGTTATGGGTACCAGAATACGGATAGAATACATATACTACTTTTCTTTTGTAAATACATACTTATAACACATAGAAACACCCACACGCAGTACAAACATTTGCATGACAATTAGAAAAATTGGTCAAGTGCGAGTCGTACTCGTGCACGAAGGGTTCCGTACCATTATCTATGCAACATAAGGCACGTTATTAATAAATGAGCAAACAACACACACAATACTTAATTAATCACGTTTGTTGTATGAGAGCAAGAAACGGTAAAAAAATCATGTTTGTTGTATGGAAGGCCCCTTAAATATTTATTTTATTTTATTTTTAGTATTTGTTGTTATAGCGGCAATAGAAATACATCATCTGTGAAAATTTCAACTCTCTAGCTATCACCGTTCTTGAGATACAGCCTGGTGACAGACGGACGGACGGACGGACGGACGGACGGACGGACAGCGAAGTCTCAGTAATAGGGTCCCGTTTTTACCCTTTGGGCACGGAACCCTAAAAAGCACACAAATGATTGTTCCGAGCGGGAATCGAACCCGCGACCTCTTGATCGTCAGTCCGGTACATAAACCAATCAACCACGAGGCTCGTCAAAAAAAATAAAAATAAATATTGTGTACTAATTATTTTAGTAATACGTGCTTGGAATGTTGAAGAAAGTCTAAGGGTAAGACCGTGGCAAATAGGTATGGATGGATTGTGTTAAAGAAGATTTGAAAGAAAGAGATCTGAAGTCTTACAAAACAGCATGGAAAAATAAGACATGTTTTCTATGAACCAAAATTCGGTGATTACGACATCGTACGTTTTGTAAAATGTACAATTAAGGTACTAGATGTATACTTATAAATATGTTGCTGTATGTATAGTAATTTTTAAAAAAAGTTCAGTCGCTTCATGTCCCTTATAAATTTGAGGGTTTTCTTCAGTTTCTCAGGAGATAACCATCAATTCCTGACCTGGTGCCAATGGAACACGGGAACCACCAGCTTTAAAATAAAAAAGAATCATTAAATTCGCTTCACCCAGTTATGAGGTAACAAACATAACAACAACGAATTTAAACCTCTTTGTTTTTTTAAGTTGGTTAAAAAGACATTGAAGCGTAGAACTCACAGTATATTATTATATAGGATAAAAATATAGGTATTTCGATCTAGCTGTTCTTATCGTAGTAGGCGGTGTAACGTTGTATAAGACTTATATTTTATTCAGCTCACGTTTTTAAATGTAAAGTCACACAGCTCGCCACTTTGGCGGCGATTCAAAAAATCAGCACAAGGGCTGAAAACGTTCTATTCGAAGAAAATTAAATGTTTGAATTCAACGCAATAAGGCGCATTGAAATTGGTTTAAGAAATGTAACAATTATACTTCCGTATAAATATTAGAAGATTACTTTGTATCAAATGAAGCTATGTGTAATATATGTATTTATAAAACTGATTTCACCTCACTCTTTTGTCACGTTACCTTTTTATTCCTAAAGTGCAAACCTTAAGAGGATACCAAAATAGCTTCGTGCATTTTTCTACGTACGAAGTTTTCATTGTTTCTTTAGATTGAATGGCTAGAGCTCTAATTTTTAAGTCTATGTTTTTTCAATATATGATCTAGGATCGCATAAACTCAGAAACGCGATTGAAAAAAGTTTTCTCGATAGAAAATCTTAGCGAAACAACCTCTTTAATTTTTTATTTTTTTTATTTGTCGGTCTATTATCGCGTATTAACTAATGAAATAACTTTAAAAACATAAGTAACTATTACTATTAGTAAGTAACTATAAAGAAACACGTAAATCAGAATTAAAATATATTTAGTAGATTTTGAGTATAAATAGGAAAAGTATCCCTAATTCTTCATTTTCTGTGCCTACTGGATGTGTTAATATGTACGTGTCGGCGATGATATACGATAATATTGATGTGTTCCTTAAGTACTGATTAAGCTACATTATGTTAACATTAGCTTATTCTTCAAAATGACCTTAGCCAACAAAGAAAGAATCTATCAGATTCTGAGTTTGAGTCTTACTAATTCTTGGACATATAACTGTCACATAAATTTACATCATTAATTTTAGAAGCACAGCATTTCATTACAAAATGGAATGCTACAGCTGTGTTCATATATTGATATAAACTGTACCAACATACTTTATTACAGCGACACAAAAACACAATTACATAAATTACGTCCTTTTACGGTCTATAAAATATGTTTAATAAAATGAGATTTGACGATTAAATTAAAAACGTTAGTTTAATGTGTATATGAATAGTAAAATGGGCGTCACTTATTGTCAACACACAGCTACAGTGCTAAAAATTTTATGTTGTTAAAATTTTGACGTATTAAATTAATAAATAATCCAGTATTCGTCTACTCCAAGTTTTAATCGAAATAGTGAATTTTAAGCTAGCAGTATTTACAATACATAACTATTTTAAATAGTTTGATATCTTCTTTTAAATTAAGAACACATTTCTTTACTACAATACATTTCAGTTATGAGTCTACGAAACATCTACGAACATAGCGCGTAGATGCAAATGCGTAGTGGTCTAGCTTGTTTGACTTACTAAACTCGTAGCTCGCTGTAACCGCGGTGTAAGGTCAACAGTGAAGAGCCTTGATTGCAAGCTCTCTAACTCTGATAAATGTGAGCTATGTGATGTAGATATACCAATGTAGATAGTGATTACTCTACCTAACGTTTATATTAATAAAAAGGCTGCTAAGACTGATTTGTTTTAGATCTATCTACCATTTAACCTAATGATCTTAACACTGTTAAAAGTACAATGGTTATTGATTAAAGTTACGATTTTTATTTTGCAAATACCGGCAAGGTCCCTGTATTCACATGCACATTGCCTTATGGCCTACATTCTGGTAACGTAATTTAAATATTGTAATGAATAAACTTAAGTATTTAAATTCGAAACATATGCATACAAATTGACATAAGGTGCCAGAATATTTAAAAAACCGAAAATTGTAGGCTGGCCTGTATTTTGCATTTTCAAAAAAGGATATGCTTGCAATGCTGTTGAGATCATAATATGAAATCATAATATTTTAATTGATGATTATGATATTTTTATAACGAAACCTACTAGCTTGCTTTTCCAATAAATAGCTGCGTGAAGATCTTGCTAAAAAGTTAAGAAAACTAAATATCTATTAAAATTATTATGTTTCGTAAAGTATAAGTACATCTTACAAATGCTATTTTGAAAGTGACATAAAGTTATTAAATTTAAAAAAAACATAGAGCGTTGTAAAAATATCCTACTAAATATTGAACGTACGTTCTTAATTATAATCTTGCTAATGTGTAATTCTTTAATCTTTCTGTATTAAATACTATTAAAAGGTTGTCTTTTTTAAGTTTTTCTTATATTATTGTATCTATTTTAAGTTTAGTTAGTAAGTTTTGTAAAACTATCTGGTGTACAATAAAGACTATTTTACTTTTACTCTTTACTTTTACAATTAAGTTACAAAATATACGCGTTAAAAATTTTTCGTAATAAGTGTTTATTTTACACCAAACCTGATTTTTTTTATATTTTTTTTGTGCTCACTAATATTATAAAAATACGTTATCACATTTTTACATAAGTTAACAAAAAAAAATATGAATATAGCCTGTTAATGTACTTGTAGACTTTTAATAACCTTCGTACATACATATTCATTATAGACAGTGTAAAATGGCATGACTTATCCTGCACATGTTTGTGAATATTAAGTCACACGACTCGTCACTTTGGCGTCGATTCCGGTAATAAGAAGGGCTAAACTCGATTTGTTGAAAGTAAAAAAATATTTGTAAATGGTAACCGTCTCTCTCTCTCTTCTCTCTCCAGTTCAATAACGTAAGAGAACAACGTACGAAAGTAGAGTAAATTCTATAGAGATGAGCTCTTGGAGAAGTATGTGTGGTGTGACTATGAAAGATAGATTATGAAATGAAGTCGTAAGAGAACGCTGCGGTCAGAAAGAGGATGTAGTGACTAAGGTAGAGAAAAGTATGCTTAGGTGGTTTGGCCATGTGGAGAGGAAGGATGATAGTCGATTAACGAAAGGCATATACACGGTGGAGGTAAGTGGGAATGCTAGAAGAGGTCGCCCGAGTAAAGTATACTCTGATGTCACCACAGGTATACTTCAAAAGGGTCAAGTGCGTAGCACTTACAACCGTCGAGCATGTATGACAAGATGTATGAGTGTGGATGAAGCCAAGGAAGTATGTTTGGATCGTTGCAGATAGCACTCAATAGTATCTGCCTACCCCCATGGGAAAAAGGCGTGATGTTATGATGATGATAGTTGATTGGCTGCCTGCGCTGTCATTATGCCACTCAATAACTATTTCTGTTAAACTTTAAATACAAAAAGTCTATTTCAAATATGTCGGAATCATTTGTTGAATAACATAGCTGACAGTGAAAATACTATTTAAATTCGTATCAAAGTCTTTATTTATTACACTTACTGAACAATTATCGAGTAGAATTTTTTATGGTGTCACGTTTCACGATATTAAAACAATAAATCCATTACACTGTTTCGTTAAGCTCCAATCGAAATACCAATTAGACTCGTCAGTTATAATAATATGCAAAACCAGCTAGTATGTTCTGCTATGTGTATTCAGATTCGTAACTTATTTCATTACAATAAAAGAGTTTTTCAAATCTAACATATCTTATGTTGAAGTAACTGTAATGTAGACAGGTAAACGGAACAAGAAAGACCACTATATTCTGAAATTTGGAGCAGTCAAATTAAGCAAATCATTAGTTCTAATAAGATCAACCTTTTTGAGATAGACCATTGTGTGTTCTTGTTGATGCATAAAACTCTGTGGATACTGTTGTAATTCTCATTTTACATATGAGTTTAATTAACCCTCTTGCAATTCAGATAAAAAGAACCATACTCGCTTTTAATGCCTATTCAACACTGTTGGCCAATTATAACAATGGCTTATTTGATTTAAATATTGAAACTCCTTTTCCTCACATAATGTGATAAATTCCACAGAAACATTCGTAAAGTTTTTAGGCCCTTTTACATACGAGGTTAGACTATTGTCATCGTGTAACTAAATGTATAAAAATCTCAAGTACATATAAGTAAATTGACTTATAAATAGCAAATTTATATGCTGTCTAAATAGTCAACTTAATTATAACTTAAATCCGCTATAAAGTTCTCATAAACTGATCAGTTACAACGTGGAAACTGCGCTATATCTCTATACCGGAATAGAAGCGCAAAACTTGGGTTCTCCGAGTCTCTGTTACATATAGCACACACACAGCTACATGTTAAATCTAACCCACACATTCAAACTTCATCTTCAGTTTAAACAATAACTTTATCGGAGTGATAATAAACATTTTATCGTAAAAAGACTAATATGAATAACAATTTTGGACAATTTTAGCGAGCCGACTTTAGCGAACTTTTCAACCTCCGATAAGTTATTATGAATAAGACCATTATAGTTTAATTTGAATTGCATTAGCCATTGAAAGACGGAAGATTGTGTACATACTTAACTGTGATTGCAATATTTCGCATTATCTGATCTCGGAAGCAGAGTTATTATTTACAAAATCAGACTAAGTATTGTTAAAATAAATGCTTTATTTATGAGTTATTTTTAGTTTTTTAAGCACGTGCCATTTTTATGCTTTCACAAAAGCAAAATTTCAAACGTTAATTGTAAAGAAAAGAAGTGGAAGTCTTGACGGTTTTTTAAAGTTAAAATGTAGAAAACTACTTTCTTTTTACGTTTCTAGTTTTAATAAGTAATGTAAAGCGCAAACTAGTTAACTAATAATTGTAAATAAACATTTTTTTACTCGTAGTTTCCTCATATTTTTATTACAAGATGTTACCGATTTTCTTGTAAAGTGTATGAATTAAATCACTAAATAAATTCACATCTGCTGTGTTACTCCTCTTCCTCTCAGCCCATTAACTTCCCAATGTTGGGCACGGGTTTCCTTCACTTTGGGAAGGACTATGGACTACTGTGCTGCAAGCGTGTTGGCACAGGGTTTAGTTTCAAGTTTTTCCTCTCTCACAGCAGACGCTATCTGCTTATATTTTGTCCCGTTTAGCTGGCTGTTACAGCATCGCGGGAAGGAAATAGGGTGGTGACACTTGTATCCGGCTCCACATGGACCATGTGTTTCTAAATATTTTAGATATGAAAATAGATTATTCAATTGAAGATGGATAAGTGTAGGTACTTTATCGTGTATTTGCATTTTATGAATGGTATTCAAAGCGTAGCATTCAATACTGTTTTACGAAAATATACGTAAATAAAAACTTATTTTTCAGCTTCAGAAAACGTTTGTATAATAAGAATATATTATCGATTGCTTAACAGATATTTCTTCCATTAGTTTCCTATACCCATTTCTATTATCTTTACATTTTTCAATCAATTACAGATTTTAAAAGTCTTTACTTTAAACATCTTGACATTTTCTTAATAGTTCTTTTCACGAGAATGCGACAGACTGACCAAAACCAATTAAAATTTCTTTATTTATCTCTTTTACATCACCATATCTTACATTTTTAAATATATAATTAAATATAAACTAAATAATAAAAAATATACATTTAAAAATATAAAATAAATGCGAGCTCCAACAGGCGGCGGGCACAGGTGCCAAGCCACCGGTGGCTAACGATCCAGGGAGAGGAACCTCCTCACAATCCGAGCCGTATCCAAGATTACGGCTTTCTGTATTAGACCCTTAACCCAACGATCCAACGCGAGCCTCTCTAGATGACGGTCGAGGCTCTTGGCAATTAGGCCATTGAAAGACACAACGATTGGCACAACGATTGCCGAGTCTATCTCCCACATGTCGACAACCTCGTGAGCCAAATCAAGATATTTAATTTCTTTATCTTTTTCAGCCTTCACGAGGTTCTCATCATGGGGGATGGTGACATCAACAATCATTGCGCGGCTCATTGGTCGATCTATCACCACGATGTTAGGTTTATTGGCAGCAATAAATCTGTCCGTGGTGATAGATCGATCCCAGTACAATGTGACATGACCATTGTCCAGAACTGGCTCAGGAATGTACCTGTAGTATGGCAGTTTGGCGTCCACAAGGCCATACTGCAGAGCAAGTTGTTGATGAATTATCCTGGCTACAAGATTATACCTGTGCAAGTACTCGCCGTTAGCAAGACGCGAACATCCGGAAACAATATGCCTGAGGGATTCACCTGGTTGGTGACAGGCCCTACAAATATCTAAGGTACCATCTCTCAGGATATATTTCCGGTAGTTATTCGTCTTGATAACTTCATCAGCAATGCACAGGCAAAACCTTCGGTTTCTCCAAAGAGATTGCCAAAACGTAACCAGGATACTGAGGCTAGTACGTCCACATCAGGTCCATGAAGAGCTTTATAGAACCTGCCATGGAGCTCTTTGCTTTGCCACATTTCCCCGCGGACACCACTGCTGAGAACTACAGGTCTGCACCAGTTCTCTTTAGCAATGCATAGCGGGGTAAGTCCAGAGTCCATCATGACCACATTACGATGCATGCCCGCGTCCATCCGCTGAAAATATTCTCTAAGGCTGCACACCTCACGATTGTGTAAGGTCTTGACATTTAAAAAACCTCGTCCTCCACACTTTCGCGGGATGTACAGTCTCATAACAGACGAACGCGGATGATGCATTCGGAATGAGGTCAATAGTGTATGAACCCTCCTATCAAGGGCATCCAGTTCAGTCTGAGTCCAATTGAGTATGCCGAAAGAGTACACAAGGAGCGGCAAGACCCAAGCATTCTAGGCAGGCACCTTGTTGCCACCCGATAAAAGACTATCAAGGACTTTTCTCAGGCGGCCAAAGAAACCTTGAAAAATTTCTTTATTATTAACGAAGCGCGGTGTGATTACATTTACCTCGACCATTCCTGCTATTTATGCCGTCGAACAATCATTCAGATTTTCCTAAAGTTCTAAGCCATGAATGAATAATTTCATTTTGTACTTACGTAAGGCTGTGTCTAGACTGTAACAAAGTTATGTTTCATGTATTTTTGGAGAGAATGGTAAACTTTTACATCGTATGAACCAGAAGTCATAAATAAAGGGCTTTGTTTCATTTCGTTCTGTTGTAATTACACTCTGCTCAACAAATTTTATTGTACCATTTCAGGAATAAACAACGCTGTTATATTACTTTCATCATAATGTAAGTTAAGTAGTTCTAACAGTGGGACGGTGGTGGCTGAAAATTCTCTTAAACATTTGATAGATTTAAATAAAAAACTATACGCATCCCGATACGTAAAATTCGGTTTTATATATATAAACGACTCACGGAAGTATTAAATTACTATAAATTATATATAAGCTGTCAGCTTTACAGCTTAAATTTATAACTCGTATCTTTAAAATTTATTCTTTACAATGAATTAATTCCTTAAAATATAGTAAAACTTATGTACATAGGTAACATCCACCGTAAAAAAGTAAAACAAAATAAATACTGTCTTTTAATTATTGTTTAAAGTATTTTTATTTCAAATACGTAGATATGTACATTGTCAAATATGAACAATAAATACGAATTGCAACGAAGCCAATGCTTTTTACTGTAAGATTTTGTAATATTTTTCTGAATGCGTACAAATTTTTTGTCCTGTTCGATGCTGCAAGTAACTTACGGCTCACTTATTTCCACTCTGGTCACTTGTGTCACAGAACTTATCAAAAGTTCTTCCGTATTGGAAAAGAAAATTATTTTAAGGTGTCTCTTTGACTACATATACCAATCAATATATTAGCTTATTTTTATAACAAAGTTCTCAATAATAATTACTGAAAAATGAATATTACATGTTTTATGCCGCATTGCTAAAATACCTATTACGAGTACCATAACACAATAAAGCTATCTAATAATTTAAAAATATTATCTTAATACTAGTAACTTATAAAATAATACTAACACATACAATATTACATACATACACAATATTCTAACAAAAGTTAACGGAAATCAGTTAAAGATATAATTGAAAGGTCATCATTACTTTATGGAAATAGCGTCACAAACTATCGCATAACTGTAGAAAAAGCTTTTAAAAGGCTGTTTTACCAGACAATTGTTTCTATTCGCCGAGCCGCGCGACGTCACCACTGCTTTGATTGTATTACGCCACAACGCGTTTGTAAAATAAAAACCATATTCCATGATTAGTAATTACATCATTCAATTTTTTATGAATATTTATCGTCTATAGTATATTCAGTAGTGTATTATCATTATAACAGTAGCATGTGAAACAAAAGGAACTCTCTGTCAAAACTGGAAAACTGGGTTCGGTTTATTAGTGTTTATCTAGATAACTGCCGTAAAAGTATATGAAAATGATAAATAAACCGAATTAACAAGTTACGATTTAGAGATCCTAACTTCTGTTGATCAAATGCAAGCCGAGCCCTATAGCATGTGAACTGGAAAATTGTAGACAATAAATGCATCTCGATCGAGTGCCAGGCAAATTTATGTGTTGTGTATACACTTCGCTTAACTGTCAGATAAATTTTCCGCTTCAAAGTTCTCGCAAACTAGATCGTTTACAGCGTAGAGAACGAGCTACTAGGAGCGCTGAGTCGCTAGGGGCCTCTGTTACACGTGGCACATACACATACGCAATCCACACAGATACAACCACCTACATGTTGAAGATACACGGATAAATTATAAACGTATAGAGTGGAAATCACATTTGGTCGACAAATATGGAACAGATCGATATCCTTAACTGTAATCGCTGATATGTTTCATTACATTTTTGTTGTTGTTTGATCTCAAAAGCTGACTTAATAAACAGAGTTTATTATCGAGATACAGCAACGTTTTCTTTGAGACTGGAGCAACCTTTACAAATACAGAGTACATGAATGCAGTCACAAAAGCACCACCTCAAACTTGAACAGAAATGAAAACCTATGAGTGGAAGTCTTGAATTTCTTTTTAAAGCTATTTCTACCTACATCCCTGGTTCTAATAAGTGCTTAATGTAAGTCGAGGGAAATGGACGTGACACTCAATTAATATTTAATTTGATTGCACTACTTTTCTATACGAGTTTTCAGTTTATTAACAAAAAGTTTCATTTGAGCAAATAAATTTTCATTTTATTTCAAACGAGCATTAAAGAATTTTAGGAAACCTATAAAAGCAGTTACAACCTACTTGATCTCGCGGTAGTTAGCTATTCTGTTGTGATTGATATACTGGTATATTATCAACAACTATATTTTGGCACGTAAATATTTTTCATAGTTTTAGCGAAGCTTATCTATACTATAGTTACGAGATAGCGACGTTATAATATAACACTTGTGAAATAATAAAACAATAATGATCTATTTATTCAAAAATAGATTTGAATTAACATACTTTTGCTTACCCACGCTAAAACACCCCGGTTCGAAATGTTTCTGTTCATATCATGGGTTGGTTGTTGGTTTAAAATGGAAATTGAACCTAGACATTTCATCGCGAAAATCAGTTTATGGAACTATGATAGTCAAAAAGAGCAAAAGGTTCGTTACAAAGGTTTTTTATTTTTAAAACTCTATAAAATAAGTGTAAAAAGAAAACCAGATGACCTATTTTACTGACTGTAAAATGGTTCACTAAAAGTTACGCAACTGGTCGGTTTACGTAACGTTATTACAACCGAGTGTCGACTCTAATAATTTATAGAAATTTACTGTTACAATGACAATTTTTATAACAGATTATTCTAAAAACTCATGCTGTTCGCTTTCCGCAATAAAATTGGAGGGAATATTAGTTTTATATTGATGAAAATTCTAACTGAACCCACCTCTACGTTTGCAGCTTAATGGATGCTAGTGTAGTTTAACATCCTAAAAAATGTCTCAAAGCAAACCTACAAGATAATACAAAACTCTTTATTGTACACCATAGAAAAGAAAATTACATAGTTTTGATATAGTACAGCGTAAGGTATGTACAAGCGGCGGTCTTATCACTAGTATCGATCTCTTCCAGGCTACCTATATGGAAGCAGTCGAGAAATTACAGCATAATATTGACAATTTTTATTATTACACGAATCATTGTCTTGTGTAGGTCTCGATCTCTTGCACAGAAGTTTTTATTACTTAGAAAGCCCGTAAACATACATGGTCTTATTCATAATGACTTATCGGAGGTTTAAACGGAGATTTTATCGTAGAGATAATAAACGTTATAGCGTAAAAAGACTATTATGAATAACAAGTTTTGACTATTTTCGCGAACCGATATTAGCGAACTTTTAAACCTCCGATAAGTCATTATGAATAAGACCAACAGAGTTAAATCAAACTTACGACTTTTTTCTTATAATCATGTCGCACACCACGATTTTTACGCATTAATTTTAAGTTAACATTTGTTTTGCGAACGGCCAAACACTAGCTAGTAACTCTATAGTATTTAAACGCAAGGTAATTGATATTAATTGATTTAAACGAGGTACTTACATGTTAAGTTGTTTATCGGCTGATATTTAAAATACGTAGACTATTAGGGTCGCTAGTCACTGACAAATGACAAATAAATCTAGAATGTTAGGTCACATTAAAATTAATGTTATTATTCCAAACTTAGCCATAATATTTTCTGTTCTATTTATGTCAAATCTAATTCGAACACATGTCAATACACTTTATACTTACCCCCGACGACCCCACAGACTGAATCTTATTAATAATTCATCTGCTTATGTAATATAGGCAAATAAATTAGCAATTAAATTAGCAAATAATGGTCTTATTCTGACTTATCGGAGGTTTAAAAGTTCGCTAAAATCGGTTCGCGTAAATTGTCAAAACTTGTTATTCATAATAGTCTTTTTACGCTAAAACGTTTATCTCTCCGATGAAATCTCCGTTTAAACCTCCGATAAGTCATTATGTATAAGACCGTAAATCTTTACATTTTGTTTCCGTACGATAGTAACTTACGTATTTGCAGTTTACGTTAATTGTAAAACTTGATTTCTTTTTTAATCTCTATAGGGTAAATTATTAATTGGCTATACTAGATAACACAATGTATAGCTTATTGCGCATGGGAGCAGAATCCATAAATTGTAGATGTCATGCGAGATGTATGTACATCGGCATAGTTATTATAATAAAAAAAAATATTATTCTTACTTTATCCTGTAGCTGACTATTATGCTCTCTAGTGTAATCTTGGCTGCTCATAAATAGGCCCGTTACGTTGTATAAAATCAAAGAGCGCACTTCAGATTTCGACACTTGTTCTAGAAAATTCGATTTCATTTCAAAATAATTGCTGAAGATTGTTGCTCTTCATCAATTATTTGCTTCAACTGCGACTCAAATACGTCATCTGTTCATTTGGTTTATAAGAATAGCGATTTCTACAAAATACAAATAAAATAAAACGCTAAATATTTTATTTCAAAGAAATATTATCAATATAAATTTATTATATTTTGTTGATGGTTATAGACAAAGTTGCAGAGAGAAAGAACATTCAAGCGATAGTTATTCGATTGTTTAGTCGTTACTTGTATCAGAAGTTTTAAAATATAAACAATACTTATTTTTTCACTGTAGTTGATTTTCAGTTTATATTATCACGGTACATGAAGTATATATCTTGATATTCTTAATATAATTTACTAGTAATAATGGATATTTGTTGCTCTTATGTTTGTAAAAACTCACGTACACATTATAGGACATATTCTACATACATGGTACATAAGTTTTAAAAAAGATCTTTACTTAGATCATAATTCTACCTAGATAGGTAGCAATTTAAAACGTTTTCATTATTCCCATTATGAAACTATTTAGATTGTTATTGATTTTAGTTGTTTACTATATTAGTTTACAAAATATATTTAGCGTTTTAAATTCAGTTCGGGTGAATAATCTCCGACAGCGATGTATCTCAAAACAGTGTGCGACGCTCGGTCACTAGATGAAAATACGACCTAGTCAAAGTGGCACACGCTGTTAGATGTAAACGATACGACATCGATCGCTTCAGAGGGCTATATGCGAGGTACATTAAATATGCTTACATTTACTCAAAGGATGGTTACATATTGATTTAATTTGCTATTCTTAGAATGTAATCTAATTATTTTTTTATTCTATGTCTATTTTACGCTATTTTCAACCTGAAACTATCTGTTTTCTTTGACTTTTTTCGATTGTTTCTTGAACCGATACCAGCCACGACTATTTCCCAAGAAAAGCAAAATTTTAACAGTTTTCAAGAGTTAGGTAAATGCTGTTTCTAAAGAATTATTACAAAAATCTCTTAAGGCTTGTTATTGGAGTGGGTGCTACATAATAGCTGCATCAATACACCACACCAGTCACTATTTAAAGACCCTTATGGCTCTTTTACAAAAAGACAAACAAGGAAAGACATTTTAACTAATTTTAGGGCATTTACTTGCCTCAGTAAAATATATATTAAACTCAAATGGGGATGATATACTTAAAGAATGTCTAAAGTAACACTGACACACAAAGTACCTACATCCTTTCCAAAAACTAAAACACCGCTCATTGACTTAGTGGTATAGTAAATTGTTCTATATTCAGCAGTATTAAAGGTTTAATGCATTTGATAGTAAAATTAAATAACTTAACAGACCGCTTAACTTGGCACAACGCCAAGGTTCCGCAATTAATTGTCTTCATTATTGTAATAGTAGGTAAGGGCCTCTAAAGTAAGTACCTAATATAGTATAGAGAAGTGCACGAATGCTGTTTCACTTGAACTTTGGAAACGAGAAAACAAGCGATTCTATTGCCAAAACAGTTCCGACCACCCACAACCAACTTTGTGTAATGACAAAAATTGGAAAGAGTCCATGTACAATGCTTTTACTTGCAAACGAAACATTGATTCATTCCATGGTCGCGGTATACTTTTTATTGAATTAAAACGACAGTCTTTACGGCAGAAAAGTTCAACGTTACTTGTTATATGACCGATGACGTAGGTACACGCCTTGTATTTAATCTTTCTTCAAGCAATTTTTTGCTACTAATCAGGTACCTGTAGAATATGTATATAGGTAGACTATAAAATAATAAACGTTGCACAATGCTATTACTTAATACGTAGCCTACATCGGTCTTAAATAACAAAATTTTTGCAATTAAAAGCCCTTTACTATAGAGTTTTTCTGTCATTAGAGACTTGTATCTTAAGATAATTAATAAAGACATAATTGTAATACTTGACTGTGATATAATCACGACGCCATCCATTTTTGTAACAATTGCTTAATTTTCAATGCATTAGTTAGATCTTTACAAATTTAAATTGACGAATCTCGGAGGAATAACTTCTATTAGTTGGTGAATACTACACAAAAATATTTTATAAATTCTGATATTTAAAAAAAATCTGAATTCGTTTGTAACAATAGTTATTTAATTGCATGAAATATAACTTTGTGGTGGCGCATTAGAACTCGTCACCATCTTACGCCTTAATGTGGTGTCTCTGAGAATTAATAAAGAGAAAATATAAACAGATAAAATCTTCAACGCCAGACGTTAATCTGGTAATTTGTACCAGTACGCGTGTTCCGCATTGTATAATAATACAGTCTCGTTGTGGAAGAGTGTCCTCTAATAGGATGCTCTGTTCCACTATCCTCATAGCATATTGTCCACTATATTAACGATGGATTGTTTTACACATTTTTTGCAAAGCTTGAGCACATCAAAACCTGGCACACGGTATGGTCGTAATCATTGTAACTGGACACTTGCCAAGTACATTGTGCTGCCAGAATTGTAATGCAATTCAGAAAATACAAAGTAGCATCCGAACAATTTGGCATTACCTATAGGAAAATATTCTATTTTTCTAATATATGGGATAAATAATTGCACAATGCAAAATACTTCTTACTTGAAAGGCAAAATAAAATTGACTGAGTTACAACCGGCACATATATATGTGGAAAATCGGAAAGAATATTACTAGTCGTTTATTGAAGTTTATCGTTGGACTGAAACGAAATCCTAGCACTTCTGCAGATGCAACTCAAATTTGAAAGATGTCTGTTACGTACGACTGCACATATTACAATATAACTACACGATGTGACTACTACCGCTATAATATGTTTGAATAACTTGTTAACAGTTTTGGAGTATATCAGAACATGTATTTGGAAGTTAAAATTCCTTAATTTATTTTTTTGAGTTCTGTACCAAAAGGTAAAACGGACTCCATTACTGATACATACTTTACTGTTCAAAAAAGAAATAACGATAGCCGTTATTTGTTTTCTGTTTGACATATAAAAAGAGCGTCACATGACTTTAGATATTTTCGAGCAAATTAGTTTTATCTTTTGAATTGTGGAACTAATATTCGAATCGAACTAAGTAAGATTTGAATAACTTATCTAATATATAAAATTCACGTGTCACAGTGTTAGTTACCGTACTCCTCCGAAACGGCTTGACCGATTTTTATGAAATTTTGCATGCATATTCAGTAGGTCTGAGAATCGGCCAACATCTATTTTTCAAACCTTTTTTTTAGTACGGCAAAACAACGTTTGCCGGGTCAGCTAGTTTTTTTATAAAACTGTCTTTTAAATAAAATAGTAGGTACGTAATAATTTAGTTGTCAGCATAATGTAAAAGAGGATTTTAATTTACATAAATGATAGCGAATGAATTTGCTATTCACGTTGGCGGCAGAAATAGCAATTGTGACAAACGTTAGTAGAACACCACAACAGAATTACCAAGTTACAGTTAACAAGCCGCTCTGTTTGTGTAAACTCCGGACTAGCTAGTTTTTACGTCTGTCTGGCAGCCGCAATGTATGTACATTTTACACAGTTCGCATACATAAACTTTTACACAATAATCCGATCTAAAGTTTACCCCATTTTTGGTAGTTATTTGCGGAAGAACTTTTTTTAAATAGTCTGTTTGTTGTTTTCGTTCTTTAATATGCAACAAATTAAACCTCATTTAAACTAAATGTATTGTCCGTGTGGCGAAGGTTTAAAATACATGTGTGTCACCACCCCATTTCTTCCCCAGGGTGCTGTTAGTGCCAGCTAAGTATTATTTTAAGCAGTTAAGATTTACTGTGCGAGACGGAGAATTCCAAATTTAACCCTATACCAACACGCCTGGTCAGCGCGGCATAATAGATCAAAAGTGGACGAGGCCCGTGCCCAGCAGTGGGACAGTAATGGGCTGGAGAAAGAGAGAGAAAAGATAAATGTATTTAGAAATGTTAGAACACATTATATACACAATATATTATGTGTTAGAAATAATACAATTATTTATATTATATACATCTAATCACAGTTTTGTTGGGGCATTTTTAAGAAACGCACAATAGAAAATTAAACTACTAGTCGGTCACATTCCTAGTTTCTTAGCTTGTTTTAATCGTTAATGAGTTATTACCTTATTTTTAGTAAGTTTTCTATAAGAATGATCTTAAACATATTCTTATTCTTTATTGTACACAGTGATACATCATTATAAAATATTAATACAGAGTAGGCATGTACATAAGCGAGCTTAATTCAAAACTGAATTTTCGTCCAGCAAACCAGTCTTTAGAAAAAAAAAAGTTGAGTAAGAGGGGCCAAGACAGTGTACAACAATATTTAATATCTGCCTAATAAGTTAATAATAAATACATACTAATAATTACGTACAATATTCAATTAAATATATACATATTATAAACTATAATAATATACTACATACACATACTTATACTTAATATTATAATAGCGATAGGAAATGATCTTTTGTTCTTCTTTTAAAGACTGCTAAAGATGAGCTAGCATGGATGGTGTGGGGAAGGGAATTCCATAGACGTACAGCATGAACAGAAAAGGACTTAGCATAACAGCTGGATGAGTGTGAAGGAGTCTTTAGAAGTAGAGAAGTAGCAGTACGGCAAGGCTTATCCCTCGGAATGAGATATTCGAAGTGGTCACTTAGGAGCATTAGGGAACAACCCGACAATGCTTACATAATTTTCATAAGTAAAGTTCCTCTTTTATAAAAAATCCAATATCTACTTGCGCTTTGCAAAAAAACAGAGTTACCTATATGACACAATTTTGTAATTTTGTAAATTGCCCATCCGAATAAATAAAATATCAGAACGCAAAATTTATTGAGGTAATAATTTCATAATATCTGAACGTGATGTCCCTGCAGATTTATTTATTTATCGCTGGAATAATGCAAACGAGGCCATTATCTGTCGTCCACTTGTTAAATGCTTAAATGTTAAAGTTCAGAACTCGGTGTTACGGCCTTGTAACATTCTTGAATTGTAATGTTGTAGCGTTGCTACAGTATTGTGTTTGTAGCCTCTATTATTATTTACTACAGAACCGCCCAACACTGCATCGCAAAATATGTAACACTAATGTTACATATTTTGCAATGCAGTGTTGGGTGGTTCTGTAGTAAATTATGATAAATTAATGATCTATTGTGAATTGATAGATCGACCCTGGAAACCTATTGAATTTTGAATGGTTTGAATTGGTTTTTACCATGTTTTAGTATTAGTAATATATTATTTTATAACATTTGCGCGACTCTTTCGTTTAAATAAAACTACGTTTTACTGATTTAGACTTTGCAGTCACCATGGTCACGGGTGAGACTCACCCGTGACCGCAAAGTCTCCGAAACGTCGGGCCAAAATTTTAACAAATAAGTATACGCGTCTAAATCCGTAAAATGTAGTTTTTTTTAGTAATATATTTATTTTTGGTCTAGGTAAAATTCTTGACAAGAATCCCACCACTCCTGTTTTTTGATCATCGAGTATCTGACTTGATCATGGGTCAAGAAAAGTCTATGGACTAGATGTATTTTCTGGCTTTAATTTCATCCTAAATATCACATTTGTCTTAAAAACAGTCACGACAGACTTTATAACATAATCTTAAGGTTTCTTTTTTGAGCTACACAGATTATTCAAAAAAGGTTTCTTTTAAAAATGTATGCAACATTGTTTTGCAAGTTGGTAGCTTTAAAAAGATTGTTAAATAATGCTTAAAGTCCACAAATGGCCTGTAACAAAGTAAACATGACTCGAGGCCAAGATAGTCCACATCGACCTAGGCTTAAACTTCAAGAAGGATCAGCAAATATACTGAAGGCTGTTCTTAATCCCAGATCCGACTCCGGCAACTGTGACATCGCTATTGGATGTATTAACTTTTTAATATAATCTCGTTGAATATACTCCATTTTATTACTAGATATATTACATTCTATTACGTAAAGTCGACATTGAAAACAAACTCATGCCTATTGTATGTTTATTTAATATACTAGCTGTGCCCACGACTAGGTACCTCCGCGTGAATCGATTTATTTTCAACCGACCCAATCAACTTTTGATTCTTTTTTAGCCGCTAGATGGCGTTGCAAATAACCTAGTTAAGAAATTTCGTATTTTCTAAATATCTCTTGATTGAGTGGACCGATTGCGATGAAACAAAGACTAAGTAATACCTTGAGTTGTGTACAATTTTTACGTATACCATTAAGAAAGAAGAAAAGAAAGAAAAATATATTTATTAACGGTCGAGTTGCAGACACAAAAACAAAAAGACAAAACGATTAAAAAAAAGTACAATCAGAAACAAACTAAAATTAAAATATTACAATTAGTGACTTATTACTTATATGGTGTCTACCTTAAGGGCCTACATCAATATTATCGTCGACATGTACATATTAACACTGCTAGTAGGTATAGAAAATGAAGAATTAAGGATATTTTTTTTGTTTACTCAAAATCTACTAAATATATTTTAATTCTGATTTACGTGTTTCTATATATAATAGTTACTTATGTTTTTAAAGTTATTTCATTAGTTAATACGCGATAATAGACCGACAAATGAAAAAAATAAAAAATGAGAGAGGTTGTTTCGCTAAGATTTTCTATCGAGAAAACTTTTTTCAATCGCGTTTCTGAGTTTATGCGATCCTAGATTATATATTGAAAAAACATATACTTAAAAATTAGAGCTCTAGCCATTCAATCTAAAGAAACAATGAAAACTTCGTACGTAGAAAAATGCACGAAGCTATTTTGGTATCCTCTTAACCGTAATAGGTACATCGCTCAGCATAATGTCGCCACGACTTGCTGTAATAGCTTGTCGTCACAACGCTGATTTTCAGCGATGCCCTTGTTTGGGTTCGACGCCCAATGGTGTCACACGATATTTAGAAAAGCAAGAAAAGAAAACAAAAGGAAAGAAACATTAAAATTTATACTTATAAGTTTTGTACATTTTACGTGATGCGTGCACAGCCAAACATCTAAACAGACAAAAATTTCACAAATGCTGGAAATGGGTTCTATTGGTTGTCCTTGACTTTTTTTTGTAAATATGTTCAACGTACAAAATTTTTTTTTCTACAGGTTTATTATATGTATATAGATATAGATTAAACAGGTAATAGTGTTAGTGAAATAGAATATTAAAGTTATTGTGATTATATTATCATTGTTAGTAGCTAACTAATTATAATTTCTTACGAAATGTGAATTTAAAAAACTTTAAATAGAAATAATTTCGTCAGTACATAGACAATTTTACTCTTAGTGAGTAATGTTTAAAAGAAATGAGTTTGTATACAACCTAGGAGTACACACCCACAGGTAAGCAACTTGCGGACGTGCTGATGCCAACGCGTGGCGATAATTAGGTGCCAACATAACGAGAACGTGCGCGTTCGTTGAAACGCGCATTCTACTACATTTTGCTTATCTTTTATTAATTTTGTTATCTTATTCTTATGTACTTTATGTTTTCATTCTAGCATTCTTTGTAAGTAACACAAAAAGTTTGAGAATTTTCTTTTTGACCAGAAACTTATTGAATGGACTTTCAGGTGAATCAGATTAATATAATATATAGGTATGTATCATCATGCTTAAAGTCATAAAAGCAGGGCAGTTAAATTGTTCGTGATGATTAGTTTTTACTAAAAAATATTCCATCACTCATTCACTATTTTTAATGAATGAATAAAGAGAGAGCACAACTTAACAGAGCTTTCAAACTGTTCTGAATATTTTTCAATTGAAATTTTATGAATATTTTATAAGATGAAATGGTAAACATTTTTCAAAAGGTTACAGAAAGGCAATTGAATATTGAATTTGTAGCGATGACCACTGTTATTGCCAGTTTTCCTTCTAGTTGATGTTTATTTTGTACTTAGGGACGAATATGAAATCCTGAAAGAAGGTTCTAGAGACTGGAATAATAGTTTTGCCTATAATACTACCAAACATTTATAATTAATTCACAGATTAGCATTTATTTTTATTTTAGTTGATAGCTAAATAAACTAAAAAGCCAGTTAGTTATTTTTAATATAGAGACTGAATTGTAAATTGATTTAGAAAGGTAGTAACTTCAGTCCATATCAATAACTCAATTGACTTATTTGACTATAATTGAATTGAACTGCAGTTTTTATATATAGCTATTTGTCAAGCCCGAAGTTCCGAAATCTAGAGAAATAACAAAAAGAACTCGAAACTAAACCGTGCATCAACACGCCTGGTCAGCGCTACACTGTAGACCAAAACCTCAATGGCCAAGGCCTCATCCACTTGGGGAGGCCCAAGTGGATGAGGCCCATGCCCAACAGTGGGACATTTATGGGCTGGAGAGAGAGAGAAATAACAGTATTGGACAAGAGAGAGAAATATCTAACGATGAACGAAGATTACATGCTATCCGTCACCGTAGATCAATTATAGAAAATGGCCGTTAGTCAACTTATTGTATATTAATATACCTTAAACCAGCTTTTAAGCTATAACTACATTTTTATTTATCCTACAAAATCTACTTTACATAGCATCCTTTGTTACAAAAGGTACATTGTACAAAGCTTTCAAGATTTACCTTACAAACAAATGCTTAAACTCAATGCTCACCAGTATTTAGAAATAGTTTCACAATTTCCCTTTATCGTATCGTGTAAACAAATTCAACACATTTAAACAAATTCCTTTATAGTATTCAGAGTCCTATTAGTCGAGTTTGTAAAAACATAGAGCTTTTTATGCATCAGGATTACTAGTTCGTGTGTTCCTTTTTAATTATGTCATTATTTTATTAAAAATTATTGAATCTCAGAGTATTATCATTTTTAGTACTCTGCACATAAAAGAAAAAAAAACCTCATTTTGGCGTTTATGGAAAAATATTCGTTTTGTTTTTTCTTTTACATGTGAACACCACAATTTTATTAAATTTCGGTGACACTTTACAGAGTAGAACCTGTTGTGGAACATCGAGAAATCGAACTGAAGACATGAGAATTACAGAATATTAGTACACGGCGAAGCGACAACTGCATTATAGGAGCCGACAATATTATTGCTGATTTGTATAAAATCAAAGACAAATTTTTTTATTTCGAGTTGGCATGATTTACAAGCTCTTTTGAAACGTCAGAAACTAGGTGTTTGTTCCAAACGCGAATCCTATGGAGAAGAACAGACAGGAAACGCCATGGATTTTTTTTTCATTTCCTTTCATTTTTTTTCAATAATATTATACATAGTTGTATCAGGGGTGTGAGAATGATGCCGATCAGTACTATCACGACTAACTAAACTATTAGAAAATATTAACTAAAACTAACTTAATAATAAAATAGCCTTGTTAGAGCAAATCGACCAGTCCCAGCAGAAGGCACCCGTTCACGAGTATAACGCACACCTCAGCCCCGCACCTCTCGACCATTTTGTAGGGAACCGTGCGACCCGACGTGCAACGCTACCAACTTTGAGACATTTGAGTGAGCATGACGAAGTCTCTCCGTTGGACAGTACACAAAGCAAATAAAAAACAATAAGAAATATACAAAGGAAATATACTAGGTTCGGCATAATGCCCACACCTTTACAGTCTCATGAATAAATAATTACAATATCTTCTTATATATAAAATTCACGTGTCACAGTGTTAGTTACCGTACTCCTCCGAAACGGCTTGACCGATTTTTATGAAATTTAACATGCGTATTCAGTAGGTCTGAGAATCGGCCTACATCTATTTTTCAAATCTTTTTTTTTAGTATGACAAAACAACGTTTGCTGGGTCAGCTAGTAGATATATAAACATAAAGTTTCTGACAACATACACAATCATTTAGTCAAACAATACTTGAAATCATAAATCAATACGATATTAAAGAGTATATAATTAACAAAAGTTATCATATCTGACGTCAACAAAGCGAGAAAATGCTAAAACAATTAAGCAGACAGTATTTTTCGTATTAATAAAATTATTTATTTCATTGCCAGAGGGCCGCTGCGAAGTGAAGACCAAGCGTGTTTATCTTCCATATTATAATGTTTGGTACTATAGTATGCTGTAGAAATCAATGTGTTCATAACAACCTGTTTGAATTTATTGTCTGGTAATTCAGTGACATTGGGTGGAATTTTGTTATAGAACCTAATACTGTTAATCATAAAACTTTTGCTAGTTTTGCTAACCCTAAATCTTGGAACCATAAGCTTTTCTTTATTGCGTGTATTAAGGCTGTGGACGTCACTATTCTTAATGAAGAGCGAGATGTTTTTACGAACGTACATGATGTTTGAGAGAATATACAGAGATGGCAGTGTAAGTATATTTAGTGTAAGTATAACTTATTAAATTAACTGTTTTAGGTTTAGTATCTTTATAACTTTTAACTAAAGTCAATATTGTTGTGTATATATCCCTCTCTCTCTCTCCAGCCCATTCACGTCCCACTGTTGAGCACGGGCCTCATCCACTTTGGAGGGATTATGGTCTACTGTGCCACGCTGACCAGGCACAGGGTTTATTTTCGAGTTTTCCGTCTCTCACAGAGGATGTTATCTGTGTGTGTGTTGTAATCCCTTAGCTGACTTTTACAGCACCCCTGGGCTCCACCCAGGATGGAGTGGTGACACTTGTATTCTTAATCCGTCACCACACGGAGAGCATAGGTATATCCCTATGTGAGCTTAAATCTTAAAAACAACGCAACAGATTTTGATGCAGTTTTTCTAATACTTAGAGTGATTGAATACGATGGCTTTTTTGTATAATTTGTTAACGTTTGGTTTGTTTTGCGGAAGGGTGAAGGGGGAGTCTTAATAACTAAACTATTAAAACTAAAAAAAACCCTACTACAACTACTTGCTACTTACTGTTGATACAGCGGGTATCAATTATACCTATATAATAATCTAATATTCTCTAAAACTTGCGCGACTCATTCGTTAAAATAACTGATCGTAGAGGACACTTTACAGCTCAGTCTCACCCGTGATCATGGTGACTGCAAAGTCTCCGAAGCGTCGGACTAAAATTTAAAACAAATACACACGTCTAAATCCGTAAAAAGTGGTTTTATATAAAATAATCTGTTAAATTGTAATAATATAATTTACTGCATTTCAATAGTGTCAATTTGAGTAAAACAACACCTATATATCTCAAACATCGATATATTCAACATGTACCTACACACTTCAATCAAGGCTTGTTACATGAATCGATATATCACAACAGAAGCTATGCAACACGTATCGAATTAGGCACTAGATTATGATTGATTAACGATACAATTAAGATACAACTATTTTGATTGTATTTATACATGTGGCATAATGAGAATATGGAATGCTGATGCGGAATATAAATATAAAATATAAATATTCATGGACATTTCACACAACGTCCTCTGGTCCCAAGCTAAACTTCTATGCTTGGATTATGGGTACCAGAATACGGATAGAATACATATACTACTTTTCTTTTGTAAATACATACTTATAAAACATAGAAACACCCAGACGCAGTACAAACATTTGTATGACAATTAGAAAAATCATACAAATGATTGTCCCGAGCGGGATTCGAACCCGCGACCTCTTGACGGGCAGTCCGTTAAATGAACCACTCAACCACGAGGCTCGTCAATCAAGGAATATATTAATTATTGTTGTGTTCTTTAGAATTTCAGTCACCGTTTTTTTAATGAACTCTGGGTCTAGTTATTTAATTGCTATTATTCTATTATTTTATCTGTGTATTCAATTTATTTCATTTCATTTCCTATTATGTATCCGATATGACCATTCTAAAATGATATAACTTTTCCAAGTAGCTTTTTATATTTGTGAATTAATTTTGGCGCTACGTGGAAGATCGGCTGTTGCCAGCTATCCCATAAATGATATACTTAGATTATTTATATAAAACAATTCGATAAAGTTTATAGTTGTAGTGTTCAGAAGCCTACACTTCAAGAAGAAAATAACATGAAACGATTGCCCGAATTATCGGGTTCTTCTTCTTCTTCATTCCTACTACTACCGGACTCTTGAGAGAAAATTCTTCTACCTACCTACTACTGACTTCTGAAGATTTCGCTACCGATATAACGTTCTAAGTAGCTTTTTATATGTGTGAATTCATTTCACGTTTTAAAAGCTTATTTTGAATAAAGTTAGTTGAACTAAAGAGAAAAAACTGACTTTACGTTGTAAGTACATCCAGTGGTAATTAACAGACGCTGAAGATTAAACGGAAAAGTTCATACTTTCTGTAAACGAATGAGTGCAAAGGCTACGTTATATACTACAGAGGCTGAGTTATAGAGCTGCAGTTTTATAACAAAATAATGATGATTTAACTGTAAAATGTAATGTTAGTTCGTTCATATGTTTTACTTAAAAAAAGTAAGCCACGATACACCTTTCTTATATTCAATCACATCTAGCTTACGGTTGTATTTGTATTATTTCATGTTAATCAAAAATTAAAGTCATCAGTAATGTAATGTAAGTAAACCACAAAAAGGTTACGAATTCGTAATTTGTGCTTTTAAATTAATAAAATAAAATGGGTCATATTTCCAATGAAGCTATTGGCAGTGTCGTAACCAGGCTTACATACGAGACCTCTGCTCGTATACTATATACATATATGCTATACACAATACACATACATATTATATAGTATGACTGTTGACTCGCTAGCGTCGGTAGGCATGTGTGCGTGCGTACTAACTTCCTAATAGATGTAATATGAACTAATTACTAGGTCAGCCTCCGTTGCCAAGTGGAGCTGGTTCAAAAAGTTTAATGGAGATCCAATATTCAACATTTACCCAATTAGGGATCATAGTCTATGTCATGTTATAGAAGTATAGAACTAATATCGAATATTTTATTCTCATATTTCTTTCACCCAATTACTTAATTCATTTCATCTGTAAAGTAGTGAAAGTAATCTATTTATTTTATTAGCTGAAAAATTAACTATATTTAACTAAGCCTTTTAATGTGCTTCATTAAAGTAGAGCCGTAGTGCGTTTCAATTAATAGTTCTTTTATGTATTGTTTACTTAAACATCGTATCTAAAATGACTAAAGTCCAATCTTAGTATTGCAAAAAAGTACGTTTTACAATCTAGAGTTTGTGGGTGTGCTCGATGTTAGGTAATAAATTCGCATTACAGAGAAGCTAAGAACTTGCGGGTATTCTTACAAACAAGTTCTTAGATCATTTGAGATTACAAGTTAATTATACTAGCCAGTATTAATCCTACTTTCTTTAATTGTTTAAAAAAATTTAACAGTTCACCGTAGCTTTTTGTAATAAAAAGTAATAATAAAATTACATAGCTTTATATTGAGCGTAGGTGAGTGTAAAAACATACATCACAGCGCCGCTTACGGCGACGCGGTCGTTTTTATTTTTCAGAATGCATTTCATACGTATTAAATAGTTTCTAGTATTCGTTAGTATATTTGTAATAAAGAGAACAATGTTGAACGTTACATTTTATACCCATTTGTGATAAACATGTAATAGAATCATGCTTATTTTGCTAACTCTATATTTTATCACACATATTATAAACAATAAGCTTATTTTGGCTCGTTTGAATTGTTTATCATTTACAATAAGCTGCATAATAACTGGTAAAAACAACATCTAACAGGCATTTACTAAGATTCAAACTCGTAATACTTGGAAAATAGCCTAAATTTCTAATCTCTTTTATGCCATACTTGGAAAGAATTAAGGTAATAAAAATAGTATTCTTAGACCTTCAATAGACGAGCCATAGTAGAACAAGGTTATTGCTTTGCGATCCCAGACATCTTATAATTTATTTTCTACGTAAACTAATTTCGCTGTAAAATTAACTTCGACTCTCTGATATTAGGTGCCTCCCAACTTATTAGGCTTACGTCAATTTCACTTTTATTCTGTAAAAGACGAAGTACGTTCTGACTCACTTGAATAATTCAGTATATTTTGAATAATAATATAAATAATAAATATTCATGGACATTTCACACAACGTCCTCTGGTCCCAAGCTAAGCTTATTAAGCTTGTGTTATGGGTACCAGAATACGGATATAATACATAAACTACTTTTCTTTTGTAAATACATACTTATAATACATAGAAAACACCCAGACGTAGTACAAACATTTGTATGACATTTATGAATATCACACAAATGATTGTCCCAGGCGCGAATCGAACCCGCGACCTTGTGAACTGTGGTCCAGTACATGAACCACTACGCCACGAAGCCCGTCTTATTAGTATTTTAAAAGTAATATACTTAATTCTTATTACCTAGTTAGCTTTATCTTTAAACTAGGTTATTAAGGTGAAGATAGAGTTTAATCGGTCCAAACCCCACGAAGCAAGGAATATCTTGATTATGAATTATCTTGAAAATAAATTTAGTATATCCTGTCTAATTCATACAAGATTTGCTTGATAATCAAATATCTCTTTCATGTAGAATCATGAACGTTAAATGGCATATTAGCTTGATGACAGCTATAGTTTATATTTGTACTAGCTGTGCCCTGCGGTGTTACCCGCGGTAAATAGGATAAAAAATAAGTTCTTTTTCGATTCCATTTTTCATTGGAAACTTTCATGAAAATCCTTCCAGTAGTCTTTAAGTGAAAGCACAATAAACATTCTTACATATCTGAACATTGGAGTATGGATAGAAGACCGAGGAAACGTTGGCGTTGCTCAGCCAACAGCTTAAGTATTTTATTTTATAGCGCGTAATTCTTTTTTCGTCATATCCCTAAGATATTCATTTAAATTGCATGCTGTAAAGAGCAGTTATAATCTATATTAATTGCGTAAGCTGACTAAGCTATTCAATTTGATAAAAAAATATTACTATATACACATAAATAGCTTTTGAAAAAACCCTATTGAATTTTGATAATTTTGCTGACATTATTATGGGTACAGCGGGTTTTCCTTAAAAGATAGACATATGCCCTCGTGGACTTTTTTGAAGAACTATAGATAACATACAATTCCTCCATACATTAGTTTGTTGTAACTCACATAGATAAGGCAGCGTTTTCATTTATAGCTCGCGCGCGTCCGAATTTCTCGGCAAATTTAATCATATCTCATCCAATATACAGCAAACCCCAATAAATTATGCGAAAAAAGCCATCCTCTTGAACCTATATCTATTAAAAAAAACCGCATCAAGATCCGTTGGGTAGTTTTGAAGATATAAGCTCACATAGGGACATATATACAAAAATTACGACTTTGTTTTATAAGAAGTAAAGATAAAGATAAGCTGCAGAATCACAGGCTTCAAACGATGTGTATATATTCTGCTTAGTGCTTTGTAACTAAGCGATATTATTAGGTTAAGGGCCTACATCAATATTATCGTATATCATCGCCGACACGTACATATTAACACAGCCAGTAGGCACAGAAAATGAAGAATTAGGGATACTTTTCCTATTTACTCAAAATCTACTAAATATATTTTAATTCTGATCCACGTGTTTCTATACATAATAGTTACCTATGTTTTTAAAGTTATTTCATTAGTTAATACGCGATAATAGACCGACAAATGATAAAAATAAAAAATTAGAGAGGTTGTTTCGCCAAGATTTTCTATCGAGAAAGCTTTTTTCAATCGCGTTTCTGAGTTTATGCGATCCTAGATCATATATTGAAAAAACATATACTTAAAAATTAGAGCTCTAGCCATTCAATCTAAAGAAACATGAAAACTTCGTACATAGAAAAATGCACGAAGCTATTTTGGTATCCTCTTAAATTTGACGGGCCTCGTGGTGTAGTGGTTCATATAACGGACTACCGATCATGAGGTCTCGGGTTCGATTCCCGGTCAGGACAATCATTTGTGTGATGTTTTTAATTGTCATACAAATGTTTGTACTGCGTCTGGGTGTTTACTATGTATTATAAGTATGTATTTACAAAAGAAAAGTAGTTTATGTATTATATCCGTATTCTGGTACCCATAACACAAGCATATAAGCTTAGCTTGGGACCAGAGTACGTTGTGTGAAATGTCCATGAATATTTATTATATTTATTATTATTATTTAATAGCAATTTTATTATTAGGTTGGCGTTACCTTTGATCTTAGCAATATCAGTTGTTTTAATTGACTCTAACGACATTTTTTTTTAATTTTTTTATACTACTATAGGGTGACGAGCAAGCATACGGCCCGCCTGATGGTAAGCAGTTACCGTAGCCTATGGACGTTTGCAACACCAGGAGTGTCGCTCTCGACATGGAATGTTTTCATTATATTCAATGAATACACTTCCAGATCAATCAAAACCCCTAGCCAAAAAACCTACACCCACTGTGGAAAAGTATTTACCTATTTACTGGGAACTATTATTACCTTCATGTAATACCGTAATATGACTTTCTGTAGGTGCCTACAAAATAAAATCTTGGGAACATTATGTCAAAAGTAATCAGAATTTTTATATAAACTTTTAACATATTTATGCAAAGTTAGACAAGTTAATAGAAAGTTAAGAACTAGCTACTTATCTTAACATGGACTTATGGAATTTGTGGGTATCAACATTGTCGTGGATGTTGCTGAAAGTTGGCTACTTGCAGTGAAGTATGCGGCGACTAAATTGAAACAATCGACCCCGGCTGATAGTTGCGTACCGTCCGAGCCTTGAATACGTGTGTGAGGTGAGTTTCTTACACTTACTTGAAAGATATTGCTAAACTGTTGTACAAGAATGCGATCGGTATCTTATAAACATTTAAGATGATACGAAGCACTATTTTGTTGCTAATTAACTGTACTTGTTTTGTTATATTTTTTTTTTTTAAATAAATATTTATGGACATTTCACACAACGTCCTCTGGTCCCAAGCTAAGCTTATTATGCTTGTGTTATGGGTACCAGAATACGGATAGAATACATAAACCACTTTTCTTTTGTAAATACATACTTATTATACATAGTAAACATCCAGACGAAGAACAAACATTTGTTTAATATTTATAAACATCACACAAATGAATGTCCGAGGCGGGAATCGAACCCGCGACCTCGTGATCGGCAGTCCGTTACATAAACCACTAGACCACGAAGCCCGTCTTCATATTACTTAATACATTAAGGTTAGAATGATTATGTATTTAGGCATCACTGCCTCGTTTTCTACACAAGGTGCTGCAAGTTAAGGGTTAATACAAACAGATAATGGTACCTATTCTAGGTGCACAACTAAACTTAACTAAAAATGAAAATTGGTAGTGTCAATATAGCTATTACTTGCTATTTCGTTGTACACATTTATATTAATTAAAGTCGTTAGTCAATAATACACAGTTTTTATAATAACAAAGTTCTGTTAACATTGCCGAATTGTGATAATGACGCTATGAATTTTTATTTTTGAGTTAAGTTATGTTTAGTTGTGCGCTCAGAATCAGCACCAATATACCTTATAGGAGATGGAAACCCCGAAACTAAGCCCTATGTTATCACGCCTAGTCCGCCTGATACAAATAGAGTGATACCCCCCTGAAGTGGAGGAGGCTCGTGCTCAATAATTGGACGTTGAGAAGGTTTTTATTCTATTTATCCTCCTATCATCAATATATTTTATGTAGAACAGTTCAACATAGGCCTATTTTAAATAAATCTAGAGAAAGCTTTATAGACATTGTCATACCATTTCGCCATTTTTCAATGGGGGCAGGCAGAAACTATAGAGCGACATGAATCGTAATTCTTATAAATATCACTGGTAACGATTATTAATCAATATATAGAAGTTTCCGAAACGGCACTCAACAAATTTAGATCCATAGACTAGTTTCTATTTCACAATTAGATTTATTCCGTAATAGAAATATTTATAATCCGTGTTGTGAAAAATTAAGAATACAAACGACACCACCCACTTTCTTACCGACGGTCCTTTAAGAGTTAGCGAACATCAACTGCGAGAGACGGAATACTTGAAACAAAATCCAAATGCCTGGTCAGAGCGGCATATTAGACCAAAAGCCCTCCCAAAGTGGAGGAGGCTCGTGCCTATAGTTACCACGCCGAATGATGATCCCTATGACGTTTCAACTGACAGTTGTATTAGTTATGCGAAACAATTTCGATAAAATACTGTTTTTTTAGGCAAATGTTATGTCATTCAGCCAGGTCATTCAACATAATAAGCAATATTTATTTATTTTGAAAAAAAGACTACGCGCGTTGATGGACATACAACACTAGATAAAAAAGTAACAGCCTTATTATATTTTATTTTACTATACTTTAATTTTTATTCAAATTGCATAATTTAAAGAATTTAAAATTCTTTTTGAATTGAATTTTAATCTTTTTGAATTTTTAATTTTTGAAGATCCGATATCAGATTCAGATTGATATAAATAAAATACAAACTCAAAGCATTTGTTTTATTTTTCCAACAAATTATCGATATTTTGTTTATCGATGTGTCCCTTCTTAGTCGATAACAGCTTGACGACGTAACTTTTGCAGCACGTACCATGTACATTTGCATTGAGTTTTTTTCTATTATTTGAATTCACTATAAAGAATTGATATTCGAATTGATTTTCACTATAAAGTAGGCTTGTTGAAAACATATCGATACATCGATATATCGATATTATATTTTCAATATATCGATATATATCGGCGATATTTAATTTTTCGATATATCCATGTATCGATATAAAATTTTAAGTATCGAAATGGTATAAAAGTCGATATTTTTTTCAGACCGAAAACCAAGTAGGTACTTACTTTCTAGGTATTAACATCTGTTTTTTGACAAATTACTTTTTGTCTTTTGTTTTTTGGTTGATGACTCTCGATTTGATGCTTCTTAATTTGATTTCGGAACCTTTTGAGTCCTATTCGCACTTCGCCAGTTTTTAGGGTTCCGTACCCAAAGGGTAAAAACGGGACCCTATTACTGAGACTTCGCTGTCCGTCCGTCCGTCCGTCCGTCTGTCACCAGGCTGTATCTCAAGAACGGTGATAGCTAGAGTTGAAATTTTCACAGATGATGTATTTCTATTGCCGCTATAACAACAAATACTAAAAATAAAATAAAATAAATATTTAAGGGGGGCTCCCATACAACAAACATGATTTTTTTACCGTTTCTTGCTCGATACTAATAACGTTGACAGGTAGACGCTTTAACTATTCACAGAATATTTGGTTCCATAACGTGCCTTATGTTGCATAGATAATGGTACGGAACCCTTCGTGCGTGAGTCCGACTCGCACTTGACCAATTTTTTTATTTTGCCGATATATTGATATATTTTTCAAACAAAATATCGAAGCCAAGATATTTTTATAAATATCGATATATCGATACATCGATATTTTTTTTCGTTTCCGACATCCCTACTATAAAGAAAACTAAGGATTTAGTATCCAAGATATCTTAAAAAATAATTAGTAAATAACATTTTATTGAACACTTTGAACGTTTCATAGACAAGAATCGCCTATTAAATAAATGCAATAAAAATCTATTAAATAAAAATATTGTGACGTTGTAAACAGCAAGTAGTGTTGAGTTCCAAGAATAATCAATTATTTATTTAAAAATTGTAAAATGTAAGAATATCAAACATTCAAATGCCATATATAACATTGCTATCTCGTATGTAAATATGGTACAATGCTATCTTTAGTCGACGCCGTACTGTGTCAGTGACTGTTGCATAATACGAGAAATAGACTGAAAATAACATTTTGAGGGTTCGTAACACGTAGATATTGTAAGTGAAAACCTAATTGAAATCTAAAATATAACTTAATTTTTAAGTTTGAATAATAATAGTCTATGGTACGAATTCTATATGGACAACTACACTTAACTAAAAAATGAAAACAACTATGGTGTATTTTATGATTTGGCTACTTTGTTGTGCTCATTTTTATTAATTAGAATCGTTAGTCTATAATTATTACAATATACTGGTTTTCTAATAAAAAAATTCTGTTAAAATAGCCGAATTGTGTTAATGACACTATTAGTTTTAATTTTAAGTTAAGTTTTGTTGTGCACGTAGAATACGTACTGTTACGTGCTAGGGTTCGAAGGATTTGGAGAGAAAGACCTGCTGACTCTTTTAGAAGACTTTATTCACTAGCACTAGTTACACACTAAGCACTAGGTCCAAACACTAAGCACTAACAATGTCCTAGATCGTAGCCAAGTTGTAGGTTTCACTGGTATCACTCTTGATCACTTGTTTTCGCTCTCGAAGTCGCCTCGTTTCGTAGCTCGAAATGAACTGCCCGGGCTCGCCTCCCTGCCGCTATTTATATGCGCCGAGACGAGTTCCAGACTATTCCAGAATGTTCCCGACTGTGCGCGAACGTGATCGCCCGGAACGAATGTTTCTAGAAGATTCGCGCATGTACGGTAGTTCCTCTAACGCCATCTAGTATCTAATAGGGGTTTCACTCTGTTCGGTTCTTTAATTGGTTTTACTAGTTGCTGCTAGATGGCGCTAGCTCCTTTGTGTTTTGTGTGTTCGTAACACTACTCCCCTCTTAGAGATGCTCGTCCCGAGCATCGTTGTTACTACCATGGTAACGCGCCAGACGGTCTATGTGTACCACTTTGAATGTCCCTCTTGGTTGCTTTTGAATCCTATAGGTCACATCATTCAATCGGGTAACCACTTTGTATGGACCGTCCCACTTGCTCTGCAACTTTGGAGATTTCCCTTTCCGGCGAGTTGGGTTATGTAGCCACACCAGTGTCCCTTCCTCGAAGCCGTTCGTGTTCGATTTCCGGTCGTATCTGGTTTTCATGTTCTCACTTGACTGTAACCCATTTTCCCGAACCAAGGCGTGTATATAGCGCATCTTCTCCCGTAAATCGCAGACATAGTCTTGTACAGTCTTTGGTCCCTCCGGTGACCCTCCTGTCAATAGGTCTACTGGTATTCGTAGTTCTCTACCGAAATTGACATACGCCGGGGTAGCTTTTATGCTCTCATGCTCGGCGGTTCGGTAAGACAGAAGGAAGAGTGGTATATACTTGTCCCAATCCTTTTGTTTGTCATCTACCAATTTCGCCAAATGCCTCTCAAGGGTCTGGTTAAATCTCTCAACCATTCCATCAGACTGCGGATGGTACGCGGTGGTCCTCGTCTTATGCATGCCCAAAATTCTGCACACTTCCTGGAACACCTGCGATTCGAAGTTCCTGCCCTGATCAGAATGGATTTCCAGAGGCACACCAAAACGACATATCACTTCTTCGACTAACTTGGAAGCGACTGTTGTGGCTTCTTGGTTTGGTATGGCGAACACTTCGGGCCATTTGGTGAAGTAGTCAATGACGACCATAAAATACTTGTTTCCCGAATCCGTTACAGGAAATGGCCCAGCTACGTCAACTGCAATTCGTTCCCACGGTGCATCGACGTTATACAACCGCAGGTTCCCACGGCTCCTGGTTTGTGGTCCTTTTACAGCAGCGCAAGTAGTACATTTGCGGCACCAATCCTGTACATCATCTCGACAATGCAACCAGTAGAATCGTTCTCGCACTTTTGTTAACGTCCTCTTGACACCTAGATGACCTCCTGATACGCCATCATGTATTTCATGGAGAACATCTGGTACTCTCGTTCTTGGGACAATTATCTGAAGATGGAACTCTCTGCCGTTAGTCTTCTCCCATTTCCGGTAGAGTATTCCGTTTTGGAGTATCAGACTGTCCCATTGCGCCCAGTACGCCTTAGTGACAGCGCCAGTGGGTGCAACCTCGCTCCATATTGGTTTTACGTCACCCCGTTTCTTCCATGTGATGATGTGCCGAAGGTCGTCATCTTTTTCTTGAGCCTCCCTCATAGCATCATTCTCCCAGAGACTCAAAGGATCTGTTCTCGTTAGTTTTAATGTTTCTTCATTGCATTCCTGCTTAACACAATGTTTGCAGTCCTCCGAACACGGCCTTCGTGAGAGTGCGTCGGCATTCCCATGTGTCTTTCCGCTGCGGTGTTCCGTCTTGAAGTCATACTCCTGGAGCTGTTCAATCCATCGAGCTACTTGACCTTCTGGGTTCTTCTGCGGGCAGTTGAGCTGAAGATGACCCCTCTCGCCGCACTTGTAGCACATGGCTCCAGAACTTTTCTTCGTAGGGGCCTTAACCTCCTTCACTTCCTCAGAGACCTCGCGGATCTTATGGGTATGCCGTATGTCATAACGAACAGCCTCGACCTCCAAAGCATGCGCCAATGCTTCCTTTAGCGAGGTATGGGGACGAAGCCTCACTGCAGCTCTGACCTCCAGGTCTTTGATTCCGTCGACAAATGCTTGCACAATATTCGTGTCTACCATCTTGGTGTCGGCTCCTGGGTGTGCCTTCCTGACGAGTTTTCAATTTCTAGCACTAGCACTAGTTACACACTAAGCACTAGGTCCAAACACTAAGCACTAACAATGTCCTAGATCGTAGCCAAGTTGTAGGTTTCACTGGTATCACTCTTGATCACTTGTTTTCGCTCTCGAAGTCGCCTCGTTTCGTAGCTCGAAATGAACTGCCCGGGCTCGCCTCCCTGCCGCTATTTATATGCGCCGAGACGAGTTCCAGACTATTCCAGAATGTTCCCGACTGTTTGAACGAATGTTTCTAGAAGATTCGCGCATGTACGGTAGTTCCTCTAACGCCATCTAGTATCTAATAGGGGTTTCACTCTGTTCGGTTCTTTAATTGGTTTTACTAGTTGCTGCTAGATGGCGCTAGCTCCTTTGTGTTTTGTGTGTTCGTAACAGTACCATTGGCTTTTAAACCATAGTTACGCTTAAACGCGCATTCATAAGGCGTTACTAATCCCATAAAATATATTTTTAGTCAATGTAAGTCCTATCAAATAAACTTATATGAACATTGCACATAATCGTAAGCTGACGCAAACAAAAAAAGACTTGAAATTTAACTACAGCTTTTTCTTCATATCAGATCTATACGTTACAACGCTTACACTAGCAAATAGCCTCATTTGTCCGTTAATCTATTGACTAATTAGAACACTACGTAACTAAAATTTATCAAATTATAATTTAATTGTGTTTCTTTGCAGTACAAGATTAATGTTCCGATGTACTTACGACTGTTTATGTTTAGACTATCCAACTGATACTTGTAGCTACAGCCTTGTCTGCATATTGCATGTATATTAAATGTTACCTTTTAATCTCCCGTGTTGTCAATTTTACTATAATTGATCACATCAAAGCACTAGCGCATTATTGCGTAACGCCCTATGAAACTAACATGTGAAATCGATTATTATTTTCCTGTTACGTGGGAAATGAATAGTTTACAGTTACTTTATAATTATACTAAGCAATATAAGTAGCTTGGTAATAACAGCTTTTATCAGTTAAACGCCGTCGTCAAAGAAAGGACTTCTTTGACAACGGCGTTTAACTTATAAAATACACCGTACAGGTGAAATGTCGTAAAAAATCAATAGAAAATGAAAGGTAGGTAATCAAGGATGAATAAGTCGTTCAAATGGTAAATGGGTTTGCAATAATTACTGGTATTTTTTATATCACCTGTCCTTATGTTCAATTTTCTCATAAACTCCTTTTTCTTTCATATCATCTCTCATACAGTCCATCCATTTTTAACACGCTTTTATATATTCAGTATGTACTCGTATCTAACAATGTATTAATCTATGTAACGGAATCTTTGAACGCGAGATTCACCCACTTGCAATAGTCAGATTGATTTGAAATTTTGCAAACATAACAAGGACTGATGACAATGCAATTATTTAAAAATATATTTATATAGTTATATTATATAGTTGATAAGAAAACTCGGTTAAAATGTAAACACAACTACAAAGCGTTATTCAAAATTTGTAAGATACTTCCCATACGATTGATGCATAAATACTTATTAGCAGTCAATACATAACTTAGACCAATTACCTACTGTTCAACACCACATACGTACCAGAGGTGTAGCTCATGGAAAATATAAATTAACGCGTGTTAATAACTACTTTGGAGGAAGAACACTATGACGTAGACTTCCTTTACTATACAATAAAATACCTCATCATATTAAAATAGGAAAGAAAAATAAAAAGTGTTGTGCAAAATTTTACAAGAAATATTTAATTGAGACTCTGTAACTTCTTCTTAATTATAATAAGCCGTAATATAATATTAGATGTAAGAGGCAACCGACTCATGTACTGTGTGTATCATCTATATCTTTACAATTAAGTGCAATGTATTTTTCATCTTCCATAGACAAACCGATTATTCGGTTTTGTGGAGCTAATTTAATGTGTAATGTTTTGGATCAAAAATAAAGAAATTTATCTATCTATCTATATTTAGGATTTTCAAGCGTGTTTATTAGTTTTCGAACTATGAAAAATATTAATATTTTATGTTTTATATTATATTAAATTTAATTTCTTTGTCTTAGATCATTCAAGGAAAACAGGAGCTATCATCGAGAAAATAATGAAATGGAAATAATATTATGGCACAAAAATGGTTTGTTTGTTATTGTTAAGTTCCATCAATATTTCCCAAAATATAATGAAAACTTGATACTGTAACTTCACAAGTAAGTTTGTTTCCCTCTCTCGCAAAACGTTTATATCAATTTGTTTCAGAAATATTGGATAAATGTTCCATTAAACTTACAAAATGAATTAAAACTACGGTTTGTATAATATCGCTCTTTGTGAAATCTTTAACGGATTTATCTCTTGCTTTTATCTTTGATCTTCATAAAAAATGGAAGAGGGAGTAAACGTATTTTATTGTTTATTAAAACACTAGCTGTTGCCCGTGACTCCGTCCGCATGGAATTTGGAAAATTTTTTTTTTCGTAATAAAACTTTCGCATTAATAATATTAGTAGGGATTAGCATATTCAACTTTGAAACCATTTTGTATCTTTTTAAATACGTCAAAACTAAACTTTGTATCAAAATGTTAATTACCGAACTAGATTACTGCGTATGAAGTAACTTATCTCTTAATTACCTACTAAGTGGTAACGGATATCCGCGTGGGGACGGATTATAAATACAAGCGTCATCACTCTTTTCCTTCCCAGGGTGATATTGTACAATATCACTGTAATAAAATTTTGTGTGAGAGATGGAAATCTTGAAAATAAAACCTGTGCTAATACACATGGTAAGCACGGTACAGTAAAATATATTCCCTCCCAAAGTGGAGGCGGCCCATGCCCAACAGTGGGACGTTACAGGGTTGGAAAGAGAAAGAGGCGTACTAAATAGAAAGATCTTAATAGTTGTGGTTTCTGACAGAAAAATGGAGGATAATGACAAAATGATATGACTTACAAGCTTCCTTACGTCATTACAGAAATAAAACTAACTCATCGGAAAGTTTATCGTATGTATTTTAACATAGGTATGTGTATCTAAAATCTAAAGTGTTTTGTAACTATTGTTCCACCAGAATCCTATCCGGTGACCTTAGACGCATGAGAACTGCCAAAACCTTGAAAATTCTAAAATACTGGTGATTACTTTCGTAAGAGTGAATAGTCTAATTATGAGAAAAGAGGAAAGTATCATTGTTAGGAGTGTTATGCGAGTTAATGGAAAAGGAAAAGCGTAGAAAAAAAAGAAATCAATTATGAAAGGCTAGCTGTTGCCTGCAACTACATACGCGTGGAATTTAGGAACTGAACCTTAACAAATTATACAAAAGAGCCAACCTCATGAACCACTCTACCTATTAAAAACATGCATCAAATTCCGTTGTGTAGTTTTGAAGACGTAAGCTTACATAGCGACATATATACAAAAATAGCGACTTTATTTATTTTATAATAAGTAAAGATAAAGAAGATAAAATAATAGACAAATATTTCACATCTCACAGCAGAGTAACGAAGAAATAGAAATGTTGCACTGAACCCAATTAAGGTATAAGGACAAGAAAATAATGATGTTAATATTAGTGCAAAGCCTTCATATATGTGTTGTGTTGGAAGATATTTATAAATAAAATACAGAAGATTTTTCTTGTAAATCTTTCATTTGATTTATATAAAGGACTTGACCCAACATAACTAGGCTACCGTGACCTAGTTAAAACAGAAGAAATAAAATAATCATGTGCTGATGTAATGATAAATTCAAATTGATAAATATTATACTTTACAAGTTATGTCCGTCACTTGCGTAATTACCGAAAACTCCCCTGTCATCCTAACCAAAAGATACCAAGAGAGATATTGTCCAATTCTCTGATCTACCCCAAAATGCATGGAATGTGGAAACAAACAATTTATATTGCCATGTCATTTTAAATAGATGAGCTATCAAAACTAAACCGATTTAATTTGAAATTAGATTTGCCCATATATTTTTACCATATAGATGAGCATTTACTACTGTTAACTAAGTAAATACTGATAATGATATCTAAGAGCTCAATATTCCACAGCATCCTTTTTTATAAATCAATTTGTGGTTATGTGGTATTTGTATAAATAAGAATTTGCTATACCTAAAAACAAAAAAAAATGGTCAAGTGCGAGTTGGACACGCGCACGAAGGGTTCCGTACCATTATCTATGCAACATAAGGCAACTTTATTAGTATCGAGCAAGAAACGGTAAAAAAATCATGTTGGTTGTATGGGAGCCCCCCTTAAATATTTATTTTATTTTATTTTTAGTATTTGTTGTTATAGCGGCAATAGAAATACATCATCTGTGAAAATTTCAACTGTCTAGCTATCACCGTTCTTGAGATACAGTCTGGTGACAGACGGATGGACGGACGGACGGACGGACGGACGGACGGACGGACGGACAGACGGACGGACAGCGAAGTCTCAGTAATAGGGTCCCGTTTTTACCCTTTGGGTACGGAACCCTAATAACACGCTTGAAAAGTCTCGATACTTTTGAAATTATTGCATCGTCATAGATCATTAATATGACATGTGTGCATAATTTCAGATCAATCTGTTTACTGCAAGTGGGTGATAATCACTTTAAAAGATTCCGTTACATAGATAAATACTCACAAACGAACGAAGCTAATAAAAGCGTTTTTCTTTCTATTTATAAGGAACAAAATGTTATATAAGCAATATAACGAAATACACGTATATACACGTGTATATCGTAAAAGCAAATACACAATTTAAACGCTAGCTAGCGTAAATAACACCAGTAACGAGCATACAAGAGTACAGCATAAATGAAATAAAAGAATGTACACATTGTACACTGAACAAAATCTGTAATCCATTAACATACTCGTTAAAAACGTGTAAAATTCTCACCGAATGCAATAAAATTCATTTCGTATACCACAAACTGAGGTTTAGAGCGCTGGAGCCTCAATCCAATTCACCCACAAATTACGTAAAGCCTCAAAGCTTCTGACTCCTAACCACTACGTACGCGCGCATATACGAGTAGATGCGCTGCGTGGTGTAAGCGAGTGCAGCCTTCGCCGGTGCAATGTAACTATGTACTGCGTTGTATATATTTGTGGCGTGTGCAAGATCCCCCGACCCTGACAGCCTCTCGGTCGCCTATGTTCGCCTGGTACTCGCAACGTTCACTGTAAACGCTGTAACACCACGCGCGACACATAAATCAATTGATTGACCTCATTTCTAGAATATACTGAAAAGGTAGAATACACTTGCAGTATAGTATGGATTTTATATCAAGCTTGTAGGTTTCAAGATATTTGTAAAGTAGGCAAACGTTAACTGCCTAAGTAATGATGATTTCATCATAAAGTTAGCCAACTATTTGTAATCAGTTTTAAACAGAAATTAGTCTTGAATATAATAAATAAATAAAAATAAAAAAGCCTTTATTATTTCATGCATTTCTCAATTATTACAATTCATTTTTATATATATATTTATGTATTATTTAAAAGATCAACAATTCATTAAAATTTATTATATTACTATTATTTATTACATTTAATTAGTATGTAGTCAAAAAATAATTACGTCATCATTAGTCATTACCGAAAAATTTTCATAGCTTACATATGTGATGGAATTTAAAATATGATTGTGCATGCATGAACCCTCTTTAGGTGAAGGCCTCCTCCAGTGATTTCCATTTTTGTCTGTCTTTTGCTGTTGTTAACCATTTTGTTCCTGCTATCTTCTTTATATCATCTTCCCACCTCGTATACGGTCTGCCTATGTTTCTTATACCTTTAGGGCCACTCCAAGTGGTCACCGTAGATGTCCATCTCTTGTCCTCTAGACGTGCTATATGTCCAGCCCATCTAAGCTTTTGCTTTTGAGAAAAGTTTAGTGCATCTATTGCGTTTGTAATGGTTCTTATTTTGGTATGTCTGATTCTTTGTATTTTTTTAATGCTTAACATGCTGCGCTCCATGCTTCTTTGGCATGTTAGTATTTTGTTCTTGATTTTCTTAGTAAATTTCCATGACTGGCACGCATATGTCAAACATGGAAGAATACAAGAATCCATCACTTTCTTTTTCAATGTGACAGGTATTTCCTGTTTTAGTATTTCTTTATACATCCAAAATTTATTCCATGATAGTCTTGTTCTTCGTTCTACTTCAAGGTAGTTGTTATCGTATCTAAAGCTAATTTGTTTTCCGAGGTATATATAATTGTCAACATATTCTAGGCTCACTTTATCAAGTCACAGTCTTGAATATAACCATGCTTAAATCTTAAAAAAAAAAACAAATAACGTTAGCAAATCTAATTTAGGTCATGAAAGGTGAAAAGGTTTTGTTTGATAGACTTTAAAAGCTCTAGAAATTGAATTACCGCACTGAAACTTCTTTCATTTTTTGTAACAGACATCTGGTAGTCAACATAAGGTGACACAATTTATTAAATTATTTTAAGTTAAAACATATCACATTATGCTGAATTAGGTTTATAAGAAGTTCAGAAAGTACACAAACAAACATATCTTTCTCAATACGTTTAAGCACAAACAGCAGGGTATAAAGGTGACCACTGTAGGTGAGGGGCGAGAAAAGCCGATTACAAAGAGACTACATTCCTCCCTACGAGAATATTCTCCATTGTAGAGTTAAAAGTACTGTGTGTAGCGAAACATTTGATACGAATGAGGCGTCCGCTGTAAACATTTCCTTTTATAAAATTTATATTATACAAGTAGCTATGAATGGAAAATGTTTTTTTATTATTAATCTTAGCGCCATAAAAGTCTCACATCAAAATCAAGCATATTACCTATTCTGGTGGTGGTATGAAGTATATTTTTATAATATCAAATAATTAGCCGATACAAAAAGATTATCCTCCACACTCATACATCTGGTCATGCCCGACGTTTGTAAGTGCTTTTGAAACGAAAAGTATATATCCAATAAACGAAAGCAAACGCGAATGAATCACAAAAGTATGGCCTAGACGTGTAGACCAAGACGGATATACATGTTGTGCACTGTCAGAACAATAGTACATAACACTACCTATGGAATAAAACTACTTTTTACGGATTTAGACGCGTATATTTGTTTTAAATTTTGGCCCGACGTTTCCTACTACCTATGGACATTAAAATCTACTGCTATAATCTATATCTATACTTCTATATACACAAATATTATAAAGAGGAAAGATTTGATTGTCTGTTTGTTTGAAACAAATAGGTTCTAAAACTAATGAATCAATTTCATCATTTTGCTACAGTCGCATTAGGTAATAGGGCGTTACTGAAAACCAGCGTCAAACCCACGCTGAGTAACGTCCTATTGTTTCCCATGGATGGGGCAACTATATGTTTTTTCTTTAACTTATATCATATCTATGTTTGTGTCCCCCAATGGGAAATAATAAATATTCCTTTCTTCCTTTTTCTTTTCTGTCGGTGAATATAGGCGAGATCATTGGCTCATTAGGAATGAAAGGAAAACTTGTAATATTTTTTTTAAATGTTGTTTTTTTAATCTTTATTAAGGACTTGGTACTCATCAATGATTTCATTTGTGCTGAGGGCGAATTTCTAGTTCACTGTGAAGCGAACACGTTGCCCAACATAAGTTGGCATAGAGTTTAGTTTCTGAGCTCACCTACTTGATACTGTATCCGGAGGAGGAAATGAGGTGGCGATAGTTGTATTCTTAATCTGTCACTACAGAGAGAAAGTATTTATAAATTACTTTTTGTAATATTTTAAGGCATTTATTCTTCAAAGATAAGATAATTAATAAATTATATTTAATCACTAGCTATTACCCGCGACTTCATACGCATGGAATTTAGGAAAAAAATTGCTGTTTTTGCAATATTTTTCATTGCTGCCTCGCTCCTATAAGTCACAGGATGATGTTATATAGCCTATAGCTTTCCTCGATAAGTGTACTATCAAACACTGAAAGAATTTTTGAAATCGGACCTGTAGCTCCTGAGATTAGCGCGTCTAAACAAACAAACAAACAAACAATCAAACTCTTCAGCTTTATAATAATATTAGTACAGTACTTAGAACGGTCATTTGAATACGATCAATTTAATTGAAAGTTTACTGGGACGCTCGTATGTGGGCTTCTGCTTGTAAAACTTTGATTTGCGATCGTTCGTAGAGCCCGATTTGCAACCGGACTCTCTGACTGGCGGTAGTGCCTGTGCCGTCGGTTACCGAAATTCATGGAACAATCGAATATGCAGATCTAGAATAAACCATGTAACCGACACGGGTATAACTAGGGTTTCTCTCTTTAAATATACTGCAGAAAGATTCACTGTAACTCTATTATTGTTCAAAAAGTATAGTAAAAACTCGTAACTCGTCCTTGGTAGTACTTTTAGATTTTTTTTTAAATATTTATGGACATTTCATATAACGTCTACTGGTCCCAAGCTAAGCTTATATGCTTGTGTTATGAGTACCAGAATACGGATAGAATACATATACCTACTACTTTTCTTTTGTAAATACATACTTACTCGTATAATACATATGTAGTTACAACCAGACGCAGTACAAACATTTGTATGACTATTATAAACATCACACAAATGATTGTCCTGACCGGGAATCGAACCCGAGACCTTGTGAACGGCAGTCCGTTATATGAACCACCAGACCACGAGGCCCGTCTGAATCGGCCCGAGATTATTTAATTACTGATGAGTTTTATTTTCTGAAAGCCGCCAAATCATGAATAGATATAGGTAGGTAGCGTCTCCTAACTAGTTTGGTCCTTTGGTTTTTTTAGACAGATTATGAAATACCATTTTTACTAAAAACTAAAAAACAATAATGCTGTGTATTTATTAATTCTCTATTTCGTGGTGCACATTCACAATAATTAAAATCGTTATTTTTTAATGCACGGTTTTTAAAATAAGAAAGTTCAGATAACGTTGCCGAATTATGTTATTAGAGTGAATTTCCCGAGAACAAAAATTACGTGGCCTCAATGAAATTGGTACTGTAAAACATAGTTATAATATTGTAGTATTTTTTTCTAGTTAGATGAAATAGTTATCTATGTGTAGCACTAAATATTTAAATAAATGGGATTAATTGATGCTCAGAAAAAAATATTAAACCTCGAAATCTTTCATTACCGTGTTTGTCCACACATCACCTTAATGTGTATTATAAGCCATTGATAAAAATCTATTGATTATTTATATTTAAAACTTGTTTTATTTGATACGTAAATAGTTGAAGTATTGTTACAGAAGACATTTATTCATAAATTTAAACAATACAACGAGTGGTTAATAAAAATGTATTTGTCCTAGAGCTACGTTTCATCGCCATGTCCCAAATATATTTATGAATATTGTTATATCTAAGGACTTGCGTCCCCCACCCCTGTGAGCTAAACGTTGTTTATCAGTGTCGCTTGGTGCTTGTCGTGGAAGAACGTATCTACGCGCCTGCGTTTTCGCGCCATAGATGTAATAAGTATCCAATTTTTTTGTACTGGACATTTTTTCTTTCATCGCCGTGGATAGGTCTAACTTCTATTTGAATAAGTTTGTCCTCTTAATTAAGCTTTCGATAGAAAGCTGTTTATCTTATGTTTATTTGTGACGTATTAATTACTATGAACTATTACTAGATTTTTGGATACTTGATGCTTTAGACTTGATTTTCATCGCCGTGCTCTCATTAGCATGGTTTCCGTGGCCTAAATTTCCTATGGCAATGAAAAAAAAACACGGCGATGAAACAAAATTTCATTGCTGTGTCTTTTAAAACAATTTAGTTTCATTGCCATGACCAGATGTTTCATTTCCGTGCGTTATGTTTTCATCGCCACGGCCTGATTAATAAAAAACCTATCTGCATTTATTAGTGGACTGATTATTTTTAGGAAGACAAGATACCTAAAACGAAACTATCGGAAGAGGAGAGAAAGGAAAGAAAAGAAAGAAAAGATTGGCCGAGCAAAAGCGACGTTTAAAATTAAGAAGCGACCCTGATTTACGAGAGGAGTATTTAAGAAAAGAAAGATAATCTTTCTAATATAAGACAATAAAGAAATTTTTATACTTAATAATAGTGATACGAGTGAACTGGAAAGATCGATATTCCTGTTAACAGACCCATATTGTTAGTGGTGATGAGATGTAACTTAGAAAGGATTTTTTACTAGAAAATACTGGATTACAACGACTGGGTACAAAGCGTATGGCTACCTAATCATAGTCGGTCTAGATTTTTATAAATGTTACTTATTGATTATACGCAAATTTTAAAATCACACCACGTTTTCAAGCAATAACTATTGTATACTTTAAAAAAGTATATTATTATTTGTTGATTTCTGTTGTGTAATTTTCTGTGTAAGAGAATTTAAATAAATATTTGTGTTGCTTTGACTCTATTAACTTTTATTTAATTTTGCTCCGATGGGAGAATGATATTGCAAAGAGGGTAAAAAGAGTGTATGTGTGTGTGTTATCTACGTCTTTCCCTCTCAGAGACTGGGAATAGAACAAAAAATATAATTGACTGGTATCTATTGCAGGTAAGTATATTATTTAAAAGATAATTGGCTATTTTCATTACCGTGGATTGATTCTATCATTCTCGTGGCACAGTTCTTTAATTACCGTGCACGCATCTTTCATCCCCGTGGCACGAAATTTTTAATCGTCTATATCTCGTTAGTTTTTTAAGCTACCAGCTTGATATTAAGCAAGAATACATATATTATCAAAAACTTGAGTAAACACTATTTTTGCTTGTTCCAAAGTTAAAGAATAAAAAATCCACGGAAATGAAAATTTTATTGGGCCTGTTGAAATTTACCCATTAACACTATCAATTTTCATTTTTTAGTCAAGTTTAGTTTAGTTATGCACGTAACATTGGTACCAATATCTGCAACTTTTAGTGCGCTAATTTTATAGTATAGGCCTAAAACTGCAGTTTAAAATAACATTCAACCAATATTTATCTATCGGCTATTTGCTTTATATATTTTTTAACAAATATCTACGTATATTTATAACAACGTGCAAACTATAGCTTAATTGGCTGCGTCCTGTTACATCAGTTGTGGTGGAATATTTACATATTTGCTAACTATACCCTGCAGTGTCACTTATGTGCAATTCTAGTGAAGACAACAATAAAGAATAACAATGAAGAATATAAGATACTCTTTATTGCACACCATTATGTTATAATAAGTGTTTAAGGTTTCCAAGAACATAGTAGGTTACGGGTAATATCAACACACGGGTATATAAAATAGTTTACATCTTATTATCACATGTATTGAATATGTGCATACACAAAATGTCATAAGAAACAGTCAAGCCGTTATAAGATCTGAAACTAGATTAAGATTCGGATTCTATGAGTATGCTAGTAGAACCACTCTGTACCTACTAAACCAAGGAGACCATCAATAAAACATAAGTTAGTTTGGCTATCTATATTTAACTGTAAAGTTACAATAAAGTCAACATCACGCACACAAGAATGTTTACTGAATGCCTCCTGATATTGATGTCAAGAGTACAGAAGACTTGTAGTACAAAATAATTGATTTACGTTTGCGGTAAATGTATATGCTTTACATAGAGTAGAGGGGTTGGGAAGTATAATTAATGAAACTAATTTTAGAAACATTTTGTGTTAAGTATGCTTTATATGACGTCATATTATAAATCAAAGACTTTTTAATAGGTTTGGTACTGTTTTCACCAATAGAAAAAGTGCAGAATCAGAAAGGTTTCATAATTTGTTAAATATTCCGAAAATTTATTGATCCAAAATAGATTTAGTTCAAAGTGTTGCCTATAAGAAGCCTAGGCCAAAAAACTGCCTACAATCGATTAAGTGTATTCATTCAATTGTCGTGAGTGCTTAAGGTAATGAGATATTCTTGTAATATTTCTTACATTATAATAATAAAAATCATTGAAATACGGTCACGGCAATGATTATCTTTTGTACAATACAATTATAACTGTATTAAAATAAAATTGGTCAAGTGCGAGTCGGACTCGCGCACGAAGGGTTCCGTACCATTATCTATGCAACATAAGGCAACGTTATTAGTATCGAGCAAGAAACGGTAAAAAAATCATGTTTGTTGTATGGGAGCCCCCCTTAAATATTTATTTTATTTTATTTTTAGTATTTGTTGTTATAGCGGCAATAGAAATACATCATCTGTGAAAATTTCAACTCTCTAGCTATCACCGTTCTTGAGATACAGCCTGGTGACAGACGGACGGACGGATGGACGGACGGACGGACAGCGAAGTCTCAGTAATAGGGTCCCGTTTTTACCCTTTGGGTACGGAACCCTAAAAATAGAAATTACCTTAACCGTAATGACCATGTCCGGTTTCTTTCGAGGAAAAATATTTTATTTATATCGTTTCCTTTCGCTAGTTTCGAAGCGCGTAGCGCTTGTGTAAATTATGTACGTAATAATAAATTATAATCGTTTTATTTTCCGTCTTAAATTCATCTATAAATCGTAACTAAACAAGCAATACTGTTGCAAAGATAACTGTAAATAACTTAAACTCAAATTTTATACTGATCTATAATAATAGATCAGTATAAAATTTGAGTTTAGGTTTAATTGTATATAATCACGTAACATTACAATAAATGTATAAAGTATAATTCAAATTATATAATATCTGTTACCTATCTTATTTCTAAAGTTACACAACACAGGTTAATAATAGAACAAGGGTGGAATGATACGTGTGAGAGGTTAACATCTGCATCGAAACTTTTGTATTAACTTAGGTATTTCTTAAATTTTAATGTTAGCTTCGTATAACAGCATGTGGCTGTACATACAAACAGTAATGAACACAAATTTGATGTAAGTACTAATGAAATCAAGACGAACATTCTTTTATAAAATGTGGTAGGCATTGTGAAGCCATGCAATAAAATTTTCCAAATATATTGATTAATAACAAGAGACAAATTAATTACTATTGTCGTCTATTTGTGTCTCCATTTAATGTCTTGTAATGTTTATTCAATAAAATTCTATTATATTCTTCAAGAAGTTCATTTTATGTTTTCAGAGCATTTCTTTCTAAGTATTGGATTGGCTTCTTATTTATTATTGTGTTTCATTTTATCCTTTTTAAGTCTATTTTCGATAACTTAGTAACCTATTTTATTAATGACTAGCGTCTAACACAATTACCTATTGAATATTAAATTTTTAAAGCTGTAAATTTCTAGATTTTGAAATGTCTCAGAAAAAAATATCCTCAGAGATTTTCATAGGACTTTTACTGATGGAAAAAACATCAAATAATGTAGGCTATTTTGTTTTTAGAAAAAGTTAATATAAAAAAGTGAAAAAACGTAAATGCGAGTGAGTGAATTTAATGTTCTTGGTGTAGACTGTATACGAATTGACAATCCAGAATAGATCTAGACATGAAATATTATACATAATACAATATAAGATCTTTACCATAGTAATAAAGAAAGAAATAATACCGATGAGCAGCGTTCTTTCCTTAAAAAATATTCGTAATTCCCAAAAGACGCGTTCCTATTTAAAATCTATTTCACTTACGCATTACTGTTTAATATTTACGTAGTACAAAACAAAGTCGTTATTTTTGTATGTATGTCCCTATGTGAGCTTATTATCTGCATAACTACGCAACGAATTTTGATGCGGCTTTTTTACGTGATAGAGTGTCATAATTTCCAACACTTGCGCGACTCATTTGTTTAAATAAAAATACTTTTTACGAATTTAGACGCGTGAATTTTTTTTAAATTTGGCTCGACGTTTCGGAGACTTTGCAGTCACTATGGTCACGGGTCGAAACGTTAAAACGTCGGGCCAAAATTTAAAACAAATACACGCGTATAAATCCGTGATAGAGTGGTTCAAGAGGATGGTTTTTTTAATACTTTGTTAAGATTTGGTTTCCAAATTCCAAGTGTAGGTACGAAGCTGCGGGCGACAGCTAGTAGACCTATAAATGAACAACATCGCTACAAAAATACCAGTGGTAGCTTTCTATTTGTCACTGAATAAAATTTGACAAACGGAGATATCATATCTTTCTTAAAAGTGTTTTTCTCACCAAAGATGCTGATCTGGTTCCGTATAATTTATCGAGGAATTTAAACAGGTTTTTGAGACACTGCCAAATATAGTAATATATAGTAATATTCTCTTGCTCATATTTTTGTGAACAATATGAATCTAGGGTACTTTTTAAATATGTAACTAGCTGGATTACATTTTCTTTTAAATTCTCGATGTTATTTATACACAGGGCCGATTTTTGTGTCTACTGTGTGTGTCTATTTGTACTTCGTAGTCATCGTCACCACAATCAAGATTTCTGTGAGATGTGAGTCATGACTGCTTATTTGGTTTGGCATTAAGTGATATATTACTATATTAAGTGATATATCTAGTCTATAAACCAGATATGTTAATTTCCCAGCCACGAATACCTTACCATAACGGCAGATACCGGCAATGTCAATGCTATCCTAAAAGTATACTCCGTGCAGCTCTATAAAATATGGTATATCATAACATATTAATCTAATTTCGGTTGAAAGTAATGTATATTGTTAATTACTTAAGGGCTGTAAGCAAGACAGGCCGTTTTTTATTAACACGCTTATAATATATCCGGTAGGTATCTATCAATGTATTAATCTATGTAATGGAATCTTTGAACGTGATTTTCATACACTTGCAATAGTCGGATTGGTCTGAAATTTTGCACACCAAACAAGGACCGATGACAATGCAATAACAAAAAAAATATTCAGAATTTTCAAGCATGTTTTTTTAGTTTTTGAACTAAGTAGATTATATTATTAGATAATAATTAAAAATAAGTCTGTTCGTTATCCTTCATTCTCGCTTCAAGATGTGGTTAACGCCTACGTTTATATTCCATGAAAAAAAAAAAAAGAAACGGGTTTTAAAAAGCGATAATCAATGGGCTGTATTTTTATTGCCTATTCAACATTTCAAAAAATCTATTGTCTCAGCAACTAGGCGTAATCTTAAAATGTATACATATTTATTCTTAAATCTATAGTTTTTGATCTTTAAATATGTACATTTCTATAGTGTTATTGTGCGTTCCTTTATTTAGGTGTGTCGTATCGTTTATACATAATAATTGGTCAAGTGCGAGTCGGACTCGCGCACGAAGGGTTCCGTACCATTATCTATGCAACATAAGGCAACGTTATTAGTATCGAGCAAGAAACGGTAAAAAATCATGTTTGTTGTATGGGAGCCCCCCTTAAATACTTATTTTATTTTATTTTTAGTATTTGTTGTTATAGCAGCAATAGAAATACATCATCTGTGAAAATTTCAACTGTCTAGCTATCACCGTTCTTGAGATACTGGGTACGGAACCCTAAAAATCATGTTTGTTGTATGGGAGCCCCCCTTAAATATTTATTTTATTTTATTTTTAGTATTTGTTGTTATAGCGGCAATAGAAATACATCATCTGTGAAAATTTCAACTGTCTAGCTATCACCGTTCTTGAGATACTGGGTACGGAACCCTAAAAATCATGTTTGTTGTATAGGAGCCCCCCTTAAATATTTATTTTATTTTATTTTTAGTATTTGTTGTTATAGCGGCAATAGAAATACATCATCTGTGAAAATTTCAACTCTCTAGCTATCACCGTTCTTGAGATACAGCCTGGTGACAGACGGACGGACGGACGGACGGACGGACGGACGGACGGACGGACGGACGGACGGACGGACGGACGGACGGACGGACGGACAGCGAAGTCTCAGTAATAGGGTCCCGTTTTTACCCTTTGGGTACGGAACCCTAAAAATGTTCAAAGGGGGCTTTTGTGTATTGATCTCAGGTAAGCCTATCAAAGGACAAACAGCTCTTAAATGTAGGTATAATCCGAGATATAGAAAAACAACATGAATATATGGGCATAAATATGTTTACCTCTGTAGAGGCGATCAATATAATAATATGGAGGTACATAAATAATGTCCGTGTGGGGATGGATTAAGAATACATGTGTCACCATCCTTATTTCTTTCTAAGGTAAACAAAAAAAGGTGAAAAGCCAACAAAGGAGTATTGTACACAGATAACATCCTCTATGAGAGACAGAAAACACGAAAATAAGACCATAGTACCACACAAAATCGAGGATGCCGGTACCCAACAGTGGGACGTTACTGGGCTGGAGAGAGAGAGGGAGAGAGAGTGATAACTACGTTTTTTGCAAAGCATAATGATAGGTTAAAAGCAAGTGATAAATAATGAAAAAGTAATTACTGGAGAATTGATACAATATACAACGTCATCTTTTTCAATTAAGCTATTAGAGACAGATAAAAGATATACCTACTACAGATATTACTTTTCTTATAATGTAGATACTTGTAGGTATTAAAAGTGTAAAATTATTAGTTAGGACCTTTATACAATAAATAGCAATTCAATGAGCCTCGTGTTCGAGTGGTTCAAGCGACTGCCGTTTACGAGGTCGCGGGTACGATTCCCGCTTGGCACAATCATTTGTGTGATATTTATAATTGTTATACAAATGTTTCTACTACGTCTGGGTGTTTTCTATGTGTAAGTATGTATTTGCAAAATAAAAGTAATATATGTATTCTATACATATTCTGGTACCCATAATACAAGCTTATAGTCTTAGCTTGGGACCAGAGAACGTTGCGTGAAATGTCCATGTATTATGTATTTATTTATTAATTTATCAAAATTAATATTGCACAATATATCAATCACGGCAACATAAAAATAGAACTACGCCTCAAAGCTCATTTATGCCACCCTTTTTAGCAGTTAAAACATTGCTTACCCCTTTGTCTCTGAACTTCGATAACTATAGATTTTCGTAATACTGTACCCGTTTGAATCCGCGCCAAATTGTCCGGTATGTGAGAGTGGGTTACACTAATGTTACCCACTCTCACATTTACAGTTCAGAATTCTAACGCAGATTCAAAATTTACTATCTCAACAAATATGTTTACAAAGAGAGTAATAACTTTTCTTAATAATAGTAAGTAATAACTTCATTATTAATTTGAGTGTTGCAATAATTTGTTAAATATATTATACCACAAATGTCTTTCATTCCCCCAAATATCATCAGATATTAATTTCATTAAGAGCTACGATTATTATCACAACAATCGCATCAGGGATATAATAAATTGAATTGCAAAGTAATAACATTATGCGTTGTACAAATTAAGTGTTAACCGCAGCCAGAATGACGTTTAATTTTAAACTATCGACGGGTGAGAGAAAAACTGATTTTCAATGGGGACTCTGTGCCCGAGTTCGCGGTCAGGAGGTGGGTGCGTGGTGCGTGGGCCGACCACCCGCCCGCCTAGAAATACTGTAACCTTCTAGTTCTCGCTGCTCGCCTGGTACTATTTGGCATTGACTTAAGGAATTCGTAGCTCAATTCCCGGGAGACACGCCGATTTTCAATGAAATAAACGTTAATTTTATGATGGAAAGTAATTTTTAATTAGAAGTATTATCATTTTTATCTATTACTCTTAAGTAATCCGTACTTTATATATTGACCTAATTTAAATGAGTAATTTTATAAGATCAATCATTATTGCCCTCCTCATTTTCAAGAGTATTTGTTTTAGAATATATTTTATTTATCTTTAAGAAAACTACAAACACAAATTTATGTATTGTATGTAAAATTTATGTCCAAGTTACTTATCGCATTTACACAAGAAAAATACCTAATATGTTTTAATTAAACTTGAAAATAATATACCTAATATGTTATAATAACACATAGGATAGCTAGCTATACATCGTAATATCAACATTACATTTAAGATCTACAAGCAGATTTGCTTATAAACGTGGATAAAACCGCGAGTATTTGCTGTTAATAAATATAAAAAATGTTAGTAAATAGTCTCGTTTAATATGAAAGCTAATATGAGCTTAGATCTAAACAGTTTCTATAGAAATGAATATTCTTATCGTTATTTCGAAATCGAGTAGTTGGAAAATCAGGTACCTACTGCGATATATTATTACGAGTATTGCTCTGGTTACAGAAAGCAATTGAGACTGAAACAATGTTAAGTATTAAGTGAATGAGGCTTGAAATAAGTTCTAAAACTATTGTCTAACTTATAGCAGAAATTGTTTACAACATATTTAACAAATTAATAAATTAATTGGAGAAAGCTTATTAGCAATAAAGACTAAACTATATTGCTAACAAGCTTTCTCCAATTAATTTGTTAATTTGAAATTCGAGTCTTTACATTACATTTACTGCGTATACTTAATGAAATAGCATAAGAGTACTTTAAAATCAAAGCCAATTTAGTAGATATAAATTATAAATATTTGGGATCTATGACAGAGATTGTAGATGCGTTAATAAATTATTAAGTTTAGGAAATTTTGTAGGAAATTTTCCGGCTTTTCCCAACATTTTCCTCTGATGCTATTCCTATTGGTCGCAGCGCGATGTTATGTAGCATATATCCTGCTTCAATAAATGCACTATCCAACACTGAAAGAATTTTTCAAGTCGGACCAGTGCAGTGGTTCCTGAGATTAGCGCGTTATAAACCCTTCAGCTTTATAATATTACTTTAGATTTTGTTCTGTATCTAAAATTATGTTTGAACCCTGTTTACTGTGAATATTAAATTAGAATAAGAATATTATTATAATATTAAAATTTTATTTTAATTTACTAGATTTCCTATACATGTCTTACGCGAAATAAACGTTTTTATTTAATTACAACAAAACTTTCTTCATTGGACACAGTTAATTAATATGAACACTCCTGTCTTATTATTTTTAGTAATATTAACTTTCCGAAATGATCAACCCATCCGCTACCCTTTCTTCGTCTTATACTGAACATAGCCTCCTGCAACGCGCGGGTTTGTGTTACTTGCATAAAGCGTCTACTTGCGATCCTGATAATATCGTCGCTTTATCCTGTTAGGGGGCCGCCCTACACTACATGACATGACAACGTTAAATGACTAATTTGTCTTTCATTTGTCTTTGATTATAGAATTGCAAGATATATTTTGGAAACTAATAAGTGCCAGATAAATAGTAGATGCATAAATATTGGTGTTCTATAATTTTATAATGGTACCAATTCTATATGCAGAACTAAACTTAACTAAAAAATGAAAACAGCTATGGCGTACTTTGATAATTGGCTATTTCTTTATGCACATTTTTATTAATTATAATAGTTAGTCTATATTATTTAGATTGTCTAATAAAAAATTCTGTCAACATTGCCGAATTGCGTTATTAACATAATCAATTTTTATTTTTTAGTTAAGTTAAGTTTAGTTGTGCATGTAGAATCGATACCATTGTTTATTTTATTCTTTTATTTTAATGTCCTGTATATATTAGTATGACATTAAGCCTGAATTTATGTAATTAATTTTTGTAAAATAAAAGTAAAAACATTCTTGAAAGTATTCCTAATTCTTTTAGATTATTATTACGAAATTATAACAATCAAATCTACAACATTAAAAATAGAATGCTTAGAATCTTATTATATATGAAGAAAAAAAAATGTAATTCTGTTGTTCTTATAGCTTATTTTTTTTTACGCTATTGAAATTATAACTCATTACGATTTTTTCCATGTTATAAGCATAAGATAGTTCTCTAAATAAGACAAAAAGTATTTTAAAAAAAAGTGATGTAACACAGTGAAATAAACATATTTTCTTTCTTTCTTCCTTTCACACCTACATTCATATGTTGATCCTATGCATCCTCTATTACGTAAGATATACAAAAATAGTTCTTAAACTCTGGAAGTTTTAAGTATTTACGTTACGAAAAGAACTTAATACTATTTACTACTATCACATTTTTTTGTAAATATCAGAAATGTGACTTGCATTTGGGTGCAACGGTTTTATACAATGTTGTTTCTCTTATTTTTAGATGAACTAAGAATTGTATAGAAGGTTTGTATTTGACTAAGCTGTAATATGTCTGATTTTAATTAAATTTATATTGAAAAAAAAAATTCAAAGTTAAAGAGAAAAGTAGTTAACTAGTTATTTTTAATTCATTTTCATAAACAATGTTTACAACACTTTATCATAAAATTATGTAAAAGAAAACTGAAATAATAATATGAGTTAGTTTCAATTAAAAATTAACACACTATAAAATAACAAATAATTATTTTATCTTTCATCATGTTCCTTACAATAACACCTCTTTTAATTTAATTCTTTATCACAAAACCACTTTGAGGAAAATGTGCAGCAAATCAACAACGCCTCATCCAAAACAAGTGAAAATTAAAATTGTGTTACCACAGAACACATAAAATATCGTTTAATTATCATAGACGTATTTATATCGGTTATTTTACATATTATAACATTTTCTACTGTTTTCCGATTATGTTCTACAATAATAAGCAAATATTAGATTGACGTAAAGAGTGCTACGTCGTAGCTGCGTAGTTATTACGCGGCAATGCAATAATCATGAAGCGTTTACAAATTGAAAGAGAGAGTTGGAACACCGAAACCCGTTTTCCCACATTCCTATAATAAAAGGGAAAACCGTTCCAACTTTGTGCCTGAGCGAGATACAGCTAACTTAAATCCGGAAGTGTGAGCGAGTAGTACAATAAATGTAAAGACTTACCTCCTCGATGATCCTGGTACCCTGGTAACTCGTTACAGGCCGCGTAACGTCGCAACGAGCAATACCGAGCGCAGCTGGCGAGCTATTTCGACGGCTCGACGGCGCTGACTGCAATCGCATCGGATTCAGCTGGGGGTGGTGCATTTTGTGCAAGCGAGACTGCAGCACCCGCCCATTTCCCTGGTGCCTCACTTTCCCGCCCTAGTATTTCAGTTAACTTAGAAAACTTACAACACTGCGAAATGCAATTACACACCTGATTGAATTGTTCGGAAGTTTAAGTTTTAATTATTTAAAGAAAAGCAGTGGCATTAAAAAGAGCGATCGAAACAATTTAAACTTCGATAAGGGAGCCGCATACCAACGATAGTTGTTACGAGCGTGAGATACAGTAAATGAATGAGACGTTTTATAAGTCGGAGTAGATGTGATCTCAAAAAATTGTTGTAGACTGTTATCGTTTATATTAATCGGCGATGGTAGAAGTCTGGGCGGGCACGCCTACGCGACGGTTGCCCGTGGTGACCGCCCGTCGCCACCGCGCTCTTAACGTGTATCCAACTGCTATAATTTTAGACGCGCACAGATCTATACTCCAGTTACTAGGCCCAATACCCTTGCGGCTTTACGGCTAATTATAATCTCTGATGAATCGGGTTTTTATTTGCTTTCTTTGATTTGTATTGAATGACATCATGGCTGGAAAATAAAATTGATTATTCTGATTTCTATCATGGTCTCTTTATTTATTCACGAAAAATCCCTATGGGCTAAATTAACTAAATGCTCGTTCTACCTAAATGCGCAAATTGTGAAAAAGAAATACAAATTCACAATATTTTTGCCGTTAATTACTGTAATATTTTACAGTAATTAACGGCAAAAATATTATGTTCCATAACATTTTTTCCTTAATTAAAATACCTGAGTGATACATAATGACTTGTATTATCAGCATAAAGGCAATGACTTCTGAATCCAGCAGTGCTCAGCGACCTTTAAATCATTTCTAAGATTTTCAAATAGTTTTAATGTAAAGTTATGATACTAAGATATAGATAATAAATGTGCTTGATTTGTACAAACTTGTTGCAAAGTTAGAGTTAAATGAAAAGTAAGTATATATATGTTATATTTATTTGAACGTAAGTGCAGAAACCAATAACCTGTAAGTTTACTCACTAAGTTCGTAGACGCACCGCGCTGATAATTTAAAAATATTTCCTTCTTAGAGTAGTAGCAAATAGATACTTACCTATCTGAGAATATTTTCATGTTATACAATTTTAAATCATTTATGTTTCGTGCTTTACTATTATTAATTTCTTGCTTGTCTATAAGCCAGCTGCCCCAGACGACGATATCAATCATTTATAAAACGTCAGAAGCTGGGTACGTATTTTTTTTTTCAAATATAATTTTTGTGGTGAAGAACAGAAAAGACACTCCATAGATTATTTTCTTTTAATTAAAATACATACATACAGAAATAACGACTTTGTTTTATATTAAGTAAAAATGATGTGGTATGGTAAGGAGTGAGTATGCGATGGGTTAAACTTAAAAAAACACTGTCATTGTAATATTACAGCAAGGAGATGTCAAGGTTTGATAAAACTGTAGCAAAAAATATACGGAAACAAGTCTGACACTATATTCCGTTTCTGTAAACGTATGAACTGACTGTCCAATTTAACTACAGCAACAAAAATTTATAAAATTTAAATATTAATAATCAAACATCTAAGTATTAATTTTATGACTTGGATTTCTGTCTATAGAAGCATTATTATTATAGAAACTTTCAGTGTGGTTACGGATTAAGAATACAAGTGTCACCAACTCATTTCCTCCCCAGGTTGCTGTAAAATGCAGCTAAGGGATATTTTACATAGATAACATCCTCTGTGAGAGACGGAACTCGAAACTAAACCCTGTGCTTATTTATACACTTGGTAAAAACAGCACAGTAGACCATAATTCCTCCCAAAAGGGCTTGTGCCCAACAGTAATATATAATGGGCTGGAGACTTAGCTCGAGCTTAGAGCTTATTTCAAACTAAATTTCACTTCAAACTATAATAAAATATACTATGAATGCCCAGACCGATATGCTATGTTAAGTCTACTATGATAGTAATATTTTATTATATTTTTTTTCACAGCTACGTCTGAATACCAGGATAAAAAGCTATTCAAACCCACCTACTTATTTACTTGATGTATTATGCCTTTTTACTGACAAATATCACGCAATTTACCGTCAAAAGGCGTTCGTATCGACTTTTTCTTCCGACTGATTTTGTTTTGAAGACGTCCAGAAAAAGAAAGCGGTATCAATTTTCCGGAATCCTTTTTTGAGAATGGTATTCGATAAATTGTACACGCAAAACGATTGAAATTTTTTGTTTTTCTTTTTTCTAAGTTGGTACCATAGTCTTGAAGTCGGGATCTCATAACGTAATCTCAAAGGAATTTGAAGTGGTAGGATTATAGGTATTACATTTTTGGTAATAATTAATTTTCTTCAAATCGTAAAGTAGAATGCAACGCTGCTACTTGTTATATCACTGGTTTGTTTACGGAAAATTGAAATTAGACCGGAAATATTGACAGTAATGAATTAAGTTAACCTTTTTGATAAGAATATTGCTAATATTCAGTGCGTGTGAGCTTTAAATTAGATTGTTTAATGACAAAACTCTGTCACTTTCAGTTTAATAGAGTCTATTTTATACAGTCAATTTCAAATATGTCATAACTGGCAAAAGGCTAATAGCCCTGGACGCTCGCCGTCCCTGTATTAATAGAGCTATCTGGTTATCGATTTAGAAGGGAATGAAACTGCACATTTCATTTGAGTTTTAATATTAAAGTAATTTATTAATTCTAATTCAAGATTGAAGAACTGTGCAATCAAAAGCCTTTATGTAGGTATATAATGTTCAAATTGTGTTTTATTATGAAATAATGGAAAATATTACAATGGTATGAACATTATTGTAGAAATAAAAGACATTAAAATTAAAAGTTACAGAAGAATATAAGGCATTATAAGATGTTAATGAAAATTTGGTTTTTACCATCATTTGTTACTTTTGGCCCAAGTTTTTGCCTTAGATGATTCGCTAAAATTTTGCAAATTGTTTCATGTATTACACGTTTCAACTGAGAATAGGATTGGCATGACCTTTTTTTTCCCTCCGTCCTTTTAAGCGGTATGGCTTCCCTTTTTTTTTTTTTTTTGTAGTTTTTGGCATCGTTTTACTTTTGCCATATGCAAAAATTAGGGAAGGAATATGGCTTCCCTTTGGATTTGAATGACCTTTAGTTGTCAAAAGTGATTAGAAAAGACTGTCAGCAAAATAACTTTATTTGCGTATCAATAATGTTTCTTTTTCTTTTACCTAAACTCAGTAATTTGAAGCGAAAAACGTCTTAAATTATTTTGTAATAATAGTTATAATAGTTTCGTTGTTGGATACTATGTTATTAAGTTGAATTGCCAACCGCCATTTTGTTGTTGTTGGTGTGCCTTGTTGAGTATATGAATTATAAGGCATTTTATTTTTAAATTCTGTTAATTATGTGGTTAATTCCCGTTAAAAAATAAATTTGTTGTTATTTCTCATTGTTTTTGTTTGTTAGTGTTGTTATTTTTTGTTATTGTTTTTAATTGAATTTTTTTTTGTGTGAAATGTCCATGAATATTTATTTATTTATTTAATTGTATTTATCTCGCCAATTGCTCGAAAATTAGTAAACGATATCGACAAAGTCATAGATAAATGATATTATAAAAATGTCTTGTTTTGCTGACCCTACTAAAATTGTTCACATTAACTACTATGACATCACAACATGGTGCGGCGTCAATCCTATTCTCATTTGAACGGCATAGTACCTATTCACTCAGAATTGTTGAAATATTACAAAAATTAATACAATCAGTATACCTAATATGCGTTACTTTATGCAAATGTACAGCAGCTGTTATCTGTGGCCGTCCCGCCAATCTCCTCTTCTTCCGACTGAATTGTAAAGTGGATGCACCCTACTGGTGCAAATTATATTTAAATACTTTATTTTAAAAAATGAATCTCAAATGGAGTTTGAGTTGACAAGTGATAGTTATGTGAACTGTTTGTTCTATATCCTTCAAATCCCATAAATCCTATTAGGAATTACATCTGTACCACCACGTGTGTATCCTGGGGTCCTATTCTGTAAATTTGCAGGATGTGAAATATTATATTGCACTCTCAAAATTGTTTTAAATCTCAAAGCTCATCAATGCTTGAAAATCTTTGGCAAAGTTTCGCTAAATGTCACACTAAGATGGAAGCTGTAAACCACAGATGGTTGAATGATGGAATAGCTAGGTCTCAAAATTAAATACATGGATCGTACCCTCGTAGTATTTTCTGATTCTTACGAGTACAGAGTATAGTCATAATATGTAATGAAAAATATTATGACAACACTGTATAATGCATGCTCTATGTAACATATGTGTGATTTAATTTTGATAGCATGGTTTATAATTGTAAGGTAGTGTTAGAAACCTAAATCTAAACTAAGAATAGTGTAACTATTATAAATAGATGGTTTAATAGACAACAGTTTTAGAATATAGTCTCCGTTAGCACATTGTGTATGTGAGTTAATTGTATTGATGCCATGTTAAACGTGGTTTACCTACCTGGTTTTGATGTGAATATATCCAATATTTCTCTTCACCGAGAGACCTCTAAAACTGCAAATTGAACGGTAACTAGCAATTACTCGTCAACGTCGATGTGCTGTCATTGATTTCAGTTTCACACTACAATAACCAACATCCTTCTATTCAAAAGCTTTTAGGGTTGACATTTGCACTTCAAAGTGTTTGACCTTTATCTGCTACCTACTTAATTCTACACATCACAGACTCATCGTCACATTTTACGGGGCTTGTTGGGTATTAGTGTAATTAAATTACTTGCATAAAATCGTTGGTTTGATTCACACTAGAAACAATTATTCGTGTAATCCAAAGTTATTTAAACTGTGTCCGACATTTGTACAGCTTTTTATTATTTGTTGTACATAGACAAAAAATTGTACATATTTTATGTTAATTATTATATTTATGTTAATTTATCATGTTGCCTATTTGCCTAGTAGCTATAAATAAAAATAAAGTCAAATGTAAAGCGGTGCTATAACTATCATTTGTAAAATTAACAAAGCTCTCTGTGAAATTTTAGCTCCTTTAAATATAGATATATTTCAGAGCAGCCTGAATTAAAACTAGTTTTACTGGCACGATTTAGCTTTTAGCTATTTTTGATCAAAATCAAAATAGTTGCAATGGTTTTACATAATATTGATTTAAATAAGTAGACGTGTTCTTAATAAAAATCAATAATCTGCTTAGGTTAAAAACTGAAAAAAAAAACACTTGAAAGTCCTGAATACTTCCTACTAATATTATAAAGGCGAAAGTTTGTATGTATGGATGTTTGTTACTCTTTCACGTAAAAACTACTGAATGGATTTGAATGAAACTTTACCACAATATAGCTTATACATCAGAATAACACATAGGCTACAAATTGGCTGGACCGATTTTGATGAAATTTTATTTTATACAGAATTGTATGGCAAAACAACGTTTGCCGGGGCAGCTAGTTTTTAAATAAATGCATTGTCAACGGTACTTAATATGTGTGCAATTTTTTTTTTTATTCCTTTTTTTAAAGTGGCTAGTCGCTATTTTCGCATTGCCAATGACAAAAACGGGGAAACGTGTGCAAAATTTCAGATCAATTCGACATTGATAGATACCAAATAAAGGATGATTTTTTAAGCATTGTTTTTTTAAAAATCTAATAAAACGCTCAATTTGCATTATGTATTATTATTTTTATTGGAATCGATAATTTGGCTTTTGCCATTTATATTTTCAAGATAAATTCATGTACCTAAATGTTTTCCGCGACTCCCTTTCAAGTGTTCGATTTGAAAGGTCCAATTTTGCGTCACTTTTTCGAGCATTTCGGTCTGTATTTTAGAATTACGCTTGTTATGTTTTTCCATAAATCTTCAATCGTGTTCGGCCCGTCTACATAGACTAACGACTTTACATAACCCCACAAGAAATAATTAAGAGGCGTTAAATTATCGCTAAACACAATTTTTCGATAAAACAGTGGATTTTCATGCAGGTGTTCCAAGGTCCATTCACCAAATATTAAACGTTGTCGTAGGTCATTCGGAATATTATTGAAGAAGCTGAATTTTATAGGCCCTCAAATCCAAATCGGCACGTAAAATTTTCCATGTGGTTGAGCAACAGAGGCCCAATTGTTGACCACGAATTTTGATAGAACTTAAATTTCTACAATTAGCAATCGTTGCTCATTTGTAAGTCTTTCCATGATGAAATGGCAGAGTTTACTAAAAACTTTTTACTATCGCAGATAACAATTGGACGCCATAATCAACGGTGGTGGCAGTCTGAAAAACTTAACTCTTAAAAAATCACCCAAAGCGTGTTAAAAAGAAGCGGGCCGGATTCGTAGTACCGTGTAATTATTCTAGTTTATATTAATAATTCTATGCTACTTACTTACAAAAAAGTTGACAGTTTGTGTTGTCAGAGACGTAAATGTCGGTTATCACAATGTTGTCACAATCGTAATAAACAATTATGATATTTTTATCTGATTCTATAAATAAAGCGTTTTATGTGAAATTATCTGATTGTACTTGAAAGGCATACGTAGAAACACAATAATCTTGGTGAGTCTACTCATATACAATTAAACTATTTCGTGTATAATTAAATATACAAGTGTGGTCATAGTGATACTTCAACATGCTATTCTAGTAATTCTGAACAAGGAAATGGGATTATTCTGTTAAATTATTGCATTGTCATCGGTCCTTGATAGATGTGCAAAATTTTAGATCAATCCGACTATTGCAAGTGGGTTAAAATCACTTTCAAAGATTCCGTTACATAGATTAATACAATGATAGATACATACTGAACTTATAAAAGCGTGTTAAAAATAGCTGGTTACATGCCGTTGTCAGTAGAGACTGAGGGCGATGACTTCTAGACATGTATGTAGTGTCGATTTATACACAGGAACTTTTGTGATGAAGGTATCTAAGATACCTAATTAATGTAGGTGGCTACCTGTATTATCTTTGTGTTTATATTTTGTTAGAAATTTGATACCGACTAATACCATCTCAATATTAATATATCTCTCTCTCCCACCCATTAACGATACATAGTTGGGCATGGGTTTACTCTACTCTGAGAGAGATTAAGTTCTGCTAGGCCACAATGACCAGGCGTGTTGGAATAACGTTTATTTTCGAGATTTCATCTCTCACAGAGAATGTTATCTGTGTACAATATCCTTTAGCTTACTTTTACAACAACCTGGGAAGGAAATGGGGTTAATGACATTTGTATTCTAAATATTAATATGCGTGGTTAATAATTATCATACTCTACGTATAAATGTGCCTATTTGAGCTGATTGTGTAAGGTTTGCAAATTAGTAGTGATAGCTTGTTCTATTATTGTAAGAAAACTGCATGATAGTTTATATTTAAAAACTAAATATAGAAATACAAATACGGTATATAAGAATTAAATAGGACATCGTGATTGCAAAACCAATTAGTCTTAACAACATGTATTGCTAATTTTAATATTCATTCAATTAATAAATGACATAGCAACGTTCGAAAGTCAAAGGTTCGTTTAATAAGTAAGACGCCTTTATGCTATTCAATTATTATCGATGACAATGAAGTATTGTAAACTAGTGAATTAATTATGAATGTTATTCAATAACTTTTATGTTTTATATTAACAAAGTCATGCCGATTTTAAAACTGAAGCTTTAAGGCTTTAGGCATTGTTCATATTTTTTTAAAACTCTTAATTCTAAAACCATTTTGGGGAACAAAGTTTCTGATCATGATCCATTAGTTTTTTTCGGAAAATTTGCTATATTAACGATTATTTTTCCAAAAAAGCAAATGATCTCTATTTGCCCTTGAAATGAAGGACTTAAAATATTAAGGCGTTTTTAGGGATATACTACTCTGAAGTGGAGTTGAAATTAGTTTAATACATCAACTTGTCGACTTTGAAAAGATAAGTGCAATCTGTATTAAGTCTATCAAGAAAAGTCTATACACAGAATGCGTAAAACGATGACGTCACAACATTTAAAGTAATATCATCAAGAATTTTTTAAAAATTCTGTATAGTGAATATTTCAATAATATTGAAATTAGTTGCTTAAAATAGTCTATATTTTCTGAAAAGAATATAAAAACAGTAGGTCAAAAATTATGAACAATCCCAATTGCAAAAAATGTTTGAGGTTTGAATAATATCAAAAAAATATTCTGAATACATTTACACATTAAACAATAGTGGATTTGCCTGGCAGTTTCACTACTATACAGACTGCAGTTGTCTGCTAACCTATCACTTGTTAAAACGTAAGAACTTGAATCTATCACATATTAAATCTTGACGTCTATCACATTATTTCAATAGCGAAATAGTTTATTTTTAAAGGTCATCACAATATAAGAAGGCTTATTCTGATGCGTCGAAAACATCCTCTTAACTAAAATGACGGATGTGGCGTATTCCAATTAATTCACTGTCTTTTTACAGATTTAGATTATTCAAAGGTTTTATAATAAGCAAGTTTAGTTAACATTGGCGATTTGTGTTATAGACACCATCAAAGTTCACTATTTTGAGGGCGTCATGATCACATTGTACACATACTCGTTAATTTATAGGGATATAACAAAGCAGCTTAAAGATAATTCGTTACCGAATACTAGTTATGAGCTTTGCGTTATTGAAATCGTATCCATTTGTATTTTCAATTACCTACGTTGATGTGATCAGCAACAGACGTGACATATTTTAGTTTGTAATAAATTTTTATATTCACTTATTATAAAATAAAGTCGTTATTTTTTAATGTATGTCCCTATGTCAGCTTATATATTCAAAATTACGCAACGGATGTTGACGCGGTTTTTTTTAAATGACAGAATGGTTCAAGACGATGGCATTTTTGTATAATTTGTTACGGTTTGCTTTCTAAATGCTACGTGTACAAAGTTGTGGGATGGAAGTTGTGTTGTTGTGAATTATGTACTTAAACATAATTTCAAAAAGTTCTTTTCACGTTTGGTGAACGGATTAAGAATTTATATATTCTTTTTTCTTCCATTAATGCTAAATAGCACCCTGCATCGAATGGTCACCGAGTATGTCTCAATTTTCTGCATTAAGCGATGATATTCTGTTTAATAAAATCTCCTAATTAGATCTATTTATCGTCCGTGGATTTTTCGATTATCAAAACAGAGAAGTTTGTTGCAATAACTTTGTGGATGCTATGAAGGAGTAACAATTTGAAACTGTATTTTATAACTCAATTTATAACAAACATGTAATAAGTTTATGACACAAATAAATTCTTTAATACATACTTGAGTGACTGATTTATTGAAATAAAGTTTTAGTATTTTTAACTGACTTCAAAAAAGGGGAGGTTTCCATTCGTCTGTATATTTTTTTTATTTTTTATTCGTGTACTTGGTTTTTCGTCGTTGGGAGACTTTTTAGCTACCGTGATCATGGGTGGGACAGAAATGAATTCTATTAAATATTGTGTACGTCTGTGTGTATGTCTAAATGATAGTAAACTAATTAAAATTACAACAACAAACAAGGAAATTCTAATCAAATATGAAAATATAGCCTTGAATCGCGAAACTTTTTCTTTTCTGATGAGTTGAACTGTCACTCGAAGGCCTCATCGAGTGAGGGGCCGACGACATGCCGCTAATTGGAAACGACAATCCTATTTCGATGATTACTCCGCTTTTGATTCACGTGCCTGTTACGAATTCACAATACAACCAGATCATGTAATACACGAATTCGTTGTATATATTGCATTAATGAGATCAATTGTATTTGTGTAAACATATAACTTTGTATGTGTTATAATCACAGCGTTCTGTATTAACGCCTGAATTGTGTTCATTGTGTATTTAACATGGAGATTTAGAGTACCTAATTAGATTTTCATTCAATGACAGACTAGTGATATAATAATATGTATCTGTATATGGACTTGAATTTAAAAACATTCGCACTTTGAATGCAATGATAAATTAATACCTATATAACAGACTCTTTATTGATTCCCTCTCTCTCTCTCTCCAGCCCATTTAGGTCCCACTGTTGGGCACGGGCCTCCTCCACTTTGGGAGGGATTATGGCCTACTGTGCCGCGCTGACCAGGCGTGTTGGCACAGGGTTTATTTTCGAGTTTTCTGTCTCTCACAGAAGCAAGAATCTATGTGCAATATCCCTTAGCTGACTTTTACAGCACCCTCGGGAGGAGATGGGGTGGTGACACTTGTATTCTTAATCCGTCACCACACGGAGCTTTATTTGATTAATAAGTATTAATAACATAATATGTACAAAGTTTAAAAATAATAATAATAAATATTTATGAACATTTCACACAACGTCCCCTGGTCCCAAGCTAAGCTTATTATGCTTGTGTTATGGGTACTAGAATACGGATATAATACATAAACTACTTTTCTTTTGTAAATACATACTTATTATACATAGTAAACACCCAGACGCAGAACAAACATTTGTATGACATTTATAAAGATCACACAAATGCATGTCCGAGGCGGTAATCGAACCCGCAACATCGTGATCGGCAGTCCGTTATATGAACCACTAGACCACGAAGCCCGTCGAAAAATAAAAGACGAATATTATGTACAAAGATAAAAATATTCATTCATTCATGGACATTTCACACAACGTCCTCTGGTCCCAAGCTAAGCTTATTATGCATGTGCTATGGGTACCAGAATACGGATATAATACACATACTACTTTTCTTTTGTAAATACATACTTATAATGCATAGAAAACACCCAGACGTAGTACAAACATTTGTATGACATTTATGAATATCACACAAATAAAACATATAAAATAAAATAAATTAATTGGTGTAATTGGAATTATGTTTAGGTAACATAAAGCTGATTAGAAATATGAATTTTCTAATCTGTTCATCATTCAATCTAATTTTCTAAACTGAGAAGAGATTTCTAGAGAATTAGCTCGTTTTCCGATCGCAATTTTCAGAATTTCTTTAAGAATATCAACACCAAATTTATATAACAAGAATTGGAAATTCGAATTTAGAAATTAAGTATTCCATCTCAAGGTTGTCTGGAAGAGATCGCAGATAGTTATAAGACCTCCTATTGTACCTGATTTAAATTAATATAATCAACCCTATAATCTATATTTGGTGTACAATAGAAGAGTATTGAAGAATTGATATGCAGGCAGGTTTTGTATGTTCTACAACATGATACAATACTGTTCCAACAAGTATAATATGTAGCCTTTATTTTAACATTCCTGAATAAGTAGCTTTTCTTAATTTGATGCTTATATCTCTTTACATACATTTTCTTTAATATCTAAAGAACAAAGCTTTTAGTAGGCAAATCAAAAGCCTTGTTTATGTGACGTCATCAAAAAATTTCCACTTCTAAACAGATTTGTCTACTCCCTTATACAAGTCTAATGAGCAGCCGAATGCCATACTAAATGACTATCACTTCAATAATAAAGTTCTACAATATAATGTGGGTGTAGTTTCTTTATTTTGTAAGACGTTCACCTTGGAATGACGGTTAAAGACTTACTTATGACAGCCAGACATGCGTAAGAGGCGTCTATGTTACTCGACAAGGTCAATGAACATCGTATTAATTTTTTTATTTCAGTACAATATTATAGATAAATACTTATAAAGTTTTACCTCCCCATTCGCTTTAAACGCTCACTACAAGCACATTTATTCATTATATCTTCATGCTTTTTACAGAAAAGTTATCTTTAATATTGTATCTGGTGTCTGTATGGCGACTACAAGTGTCACCTTACCTTTTTTTCCCATGGTGCTGTATAAGCCAGCTAAGAGTTATTGTATACAGATAACATCCCTTCGTGAAAGACGGTATACTCGTAACTAAACCCTATAACAACACGCCTTATCAGTGCGGCACAGTAGACCATAATTCCTCCCAAAGGGGGATGAGGCCCGTGACTAATAATGAGACGTTAATGGGCCAGAGAGAGAGAGAGAATATAAATAGTTAGGCGTACAAAAGATCATGTCTAACACTTGCGCGACTCATTTGTTTAAATAAAACTACTTTTTACGGATTAAATTATAGTGGAAAAAGTGATCATCGCAATCGCAAATTCCGAGTTAGTGTGTACAAGTCCCGCTTGCGGTGATCACATTTTTCACTATAATTGAATTTATTAAGTAAAAGCATAGCAAGTCAATTGCAAAATTAATTATTACTTTACTTTTTACGGATTTAGACGCGTATATTTGTTTTAAATTTTGGCCCGACGCCGACGTTTCGGTGACTGCTGTCACCATGGTCTCACCCGTAACCATGGTGACTGCAACAAATACACGCGTCTAAATCCGTAAAAAGTAGTTATATTTAATCATGTCTAAAGTTCAATTTCTGGAAATGAAATCCCAGCAACACTTAATAACCACATAGGTACAAAGAGCTACGTACAATGTATAGTTATAATAATAATAATAAATATTCATGGACATTTCACACAACGTCCTCTGGTCCCAAGCTAAGCTTATCATGCTTGTGTTATGGGTACCAGAATACGGATAGAATACATATACTACTTTTGTTTTGTAAATACATACTTATAATACATAGAAACACCCAGACGCAGTACAAACATTTGTATGAGAATTAGAAAAAGCACACAAATGACTGTCCCGAGCGGGAATCGAACCCGCGACCTCTTGATTGGCAGTCCGTTACATAAACCACTCCACCACGAGGCTCGTCATAGTTGTATACAAGAGACCTTTATGAATATCACTAACATTAAACACAATCAGCATAATCGTGTAGGATAAGCCCGTTGATTGAAATTTATTGGTAAATTATGAACTGTAGTTGAAGTCAAGTTTAATTTAAACAACGTTGAAATACAGTTCATTTATGTAAACACTACATGTAAATGAAATTGCTAAAGGGAAGCAGTGACTCTACCGCAGTCGTAATTATCTCGAATAATCAGATTCTTAATAAATGTTCTGCGTAAGTTTTTAATTATATTTATAATTCATGTTGCATTTTTATTTTATCTATACCAATATTATAAAGGACAAAAGATTTGATACTTTGTTTATTTTAAACTAACCGTTGCCCGCAACTTTGTATGCGTCAAATATAGTACAAAATAAAAAGCTAATATATTATATGTGTGTTTTCTATGTATTATAAGTATGTATTTACAAAAGAAAATTAGTATATGTAGTCTATCCGTATCTGGTACCCATAATACAAGCATAGAAATATAGCTTTCTTTGGGACCAGAGGACGTTGTGTGAAATGTCCTGAATATTTATTTTATTTTTTTATTTTTATCATAGAAACAAAGTATCCATCCTCTTAAACACTCTATCTATTAAAAAGGCATCAATATCTGTTGCGTAGTTTTGCAGAAATAAGCTAAATAGACAAACATATATACATAGAGACATACATCCATACGAAAATAACGCTTTTGTTTTATAATAAGTAAAAATAAATAGTATATGAAACTATTGGATCAACGTAAAAACTTTTTCACTGTCATGCCTATGTAACAGTGTAAATAGCCTATGTTCACCGGGATTGTGTACTATCCCGGTGAACATAATATTATAACAATTAAAAACATAAGTAACTATTATATATAGGAACACGTAAATCAGAATTAAAATATATTTAGTAGATTTTGAGTAAATAGGAAAAGTATCCCTAATTCTTCATTGTCTGTGCCTACTGGCTGTGTTAATATGTACGTGTCGGCGATGATATACGATAATATTGATGTAGGCCCTTAATAAATAAAGTAAATAAAAAACAAAAATATTCTTTAGGCAATTACTAACACAATTTTTTGGTATCACTTTTAAGTAGATAAAAATCCTTTTTATATAAACTTATGAGTAATTATCCAAGTCCTAAGTACATAGACTTTTATTTCTTTACTGTGAGATGTATGATAATATGTAATAACCCAATACACGAGTCTTAGATATAAATAAATTGTCTCCAAGAAAAACTGATTCCAATAATTACGAAGTTGAAGCTCCCCTAGGAGAAAAGTTGATTATTGCTTATTATACCTGACATATTACTTTATTTTTCTTCGAAGAAATTTATTATAACTATAAATGAGGCTTAGTATAGATGTTTTTGATAATCTAGATGCTTTTTACATTAACTACTCGTAATTAGCTTTGTGAAAAACAAACGTGTATCCAAAATCTATTCAGTTACAAGTTATTGGTAATTTTATAACCCAATTTATTTCCTTCCTTGATTCGAGGTCGAGATATCCGTCGCAATGGTAAAAGAAGTTTCATTTCAACCACACGCGAAAGTTACGCGCTCAAATTGTTTTTAACTATCTACCTTCGTAGACTTTTCAGTACATTTCCGAAGTATATAGAAAGCATTCGTATCTTATGAAAACTTTTACAAGGCAATAAGCAACAAATTATTAAAAAGAAAAACTAAATCCCTCACACAAAGTATAATTTTTACAGAGAGAGCTTTTACATCAAGATTATATGTAATTAGGGTAAATTCTGTATTCCTTATTTGATTAGTTCACGAAATTAACTCCGTTAAGGTATAGAAATCCGTGAGTGGCGGATTATAAATACAAATGTTACCACCCCATTACTTCACCAGGGTGCTGTAAGAGTCAGATGTGCGATATTATAAGCAGTGATCATCTACTGAAAAAGTCAAAAAATACGCAACACGCCTGGTCAGTGCGGCATAGGAAACCATAATCCTTCCCGAAGTGGAGGAGGCCCGTGCCCAACATTGGGACGTAAATGGGCTGGAAAGATAGAGATGGTATAGATAGTCCTATAATGACATAGAATTAACTCTATCAAAATTGGTTAAATCTAAAAAGAATAGAAAAGAATTAATTGGGATTGTTCATAATTTTTGACCTACTGTTTTTATATTCTTTTCAGAAAATATAGACTATTTTAGGCAACTAATTTCAATATTATTGAAATATTCACTATACAGAATTTTTAAAAAATTCTTGAAGATATTACTTTAAATGTTGCGACGTCATCGTTTTACGCAATCTGTGTATAGACTTTTCTTGATAGACTTAATACAGATTGCACTTTATCTTTTCAAAGTTGACAAGTTGATATAATAGACCAATTTCAACTCCACTTCAGAGTAGTATAACCCCAAAAACGCCTTAAAAATATTTAGTCCTTCATTTCAAGGGCAAATAGAGATCATTTGCTTTTTTGAAAAAATAATCGTTAATATAGCAAATTTTCCGAAAAAAACTAATGGATCATGATCAGAAACTCTATTCCCCGAAATGGTTTTCAAATTAAGAGTTTAAAAAAAATATGAACAATGCCCATTGAGAATAATAAAAAAAATCACACGTAAAATAATAAGGATATAGGTTTACAACTTACAAGTAATACGTATTCATGCGTAATATATTATTTATGTATTTAACACAAATAGGTACAAAGGCGGACTTAATGCCGGAGGCCTTCTCTTCCAGTCAACCTTAGGTGGTGCAGAAAGAGGAAGTAGTAGGTGTGTTAGATAGTCAAGAGAGAAATAAAAATAGAATGTGTTGGCAATGAAACTTGAACTTTCACTCGAATATATTAATGTAGTGTTATAACAAATTAACTAAAATCTCTCGACCGATTCTGATAAATTATTATACACCTTCTAGTCTAATTTGAATGAACCGAACAGTCTAGTAGAGGCAGATAAGGTGTGGCTTCAATTACAACAGCTAAAGCAGCATCCTTTTTTATTCTAGCATTTTTTTTTTATTTGACTGGTATAAGGATCATATTATATTATTAAAAATTAATTTTTGCACTATTTAAATTATAACATCTAATTTAAGAATATTGTATTAACACACAATAACCGTGATTTTGATTTACTTATATAATATATTTATTTATATTTTCAGGTGATTTTATTTGTTGATTTATAGAAAACTAGCTGTTGCCCGCGACTTCGTACGCGTGAAATTTAGAAATTAAACCTTAACAAACAAAAGTTTACTATGACAGTCGATAGATGGCGTTGTACCGTTTTTTATATCATGTTATAATTTCGTTCGAGATATTAACACTTAAGCTCGTCAAAATTTCTATAGTGTCATCGTCTCGTTTTCATATTTATAAATTAATTAGAATATTTTATCTATATACATATAATTACATTATAAATTTCTTTTTGTGTTGGAGAGTCCATTTATCGAGGAAGGCTTATAGGCTAAAATCACGCTGCGGCCAATAAGAGCGAAGCATTAGTGAAAATTATTGCAAAAACGGGGAAAACTTTCTGAATTCCATGCGTACAAAGTTACGGGCAATAGCTAGTTGATATTTTGTAAATTTGTAGTTTCAATTAATATTTAAATATCGGAATGAATCGCATTTATTGTGGCCACACCTTTATGAGATGCTACATCGGATTCTAATTTGACTTTATTAGATTTGAGTAGCATTTAAAATGCTCTTTCAAATTAGAAAATGGGATTATTTAGCACTAGCATGATGTGTTACTAATAACTTCCCTGCCACAATCACTGTTATAGTGGGCGTTGTACTCCCAATTAGAATATAATTGTCTTACACGTCTTATTTACTAATGTTGCATAACTATGTTATCTGTTGGAACTATTTCAGCCATCCAAACTTCAGAGACGATATTATGACTTTAGTGATAGTTAGGTTCCAGAAATTAGTGTAGGTGTAGGTCTTTGTAGTCATATTTATAGTGAGGAATCTGTTTAAAATTTATTATTGCAAAGATATCTTAAGCCTTTCATCATTGTTTCATTGAGGTTTGCTGGAAGAAAATTCATTATTGAATTAAGCTCGCCTTTGTACATGTTGTTTCTTTTATGTCTGTAATTTTTTTCTGTTTTGCTTTGTATGTGTGCAATAAAGAATAAATAAAAATAAAATAAATTGTTTAAAACTGAGAACTAAAAATCTATCTTATGATAATTTACATGAAAAAATAATTTTCTTAGTTCAAAAACACACGCTTGAATATCCTAAATATATTTTTAAATAATTGCATTGTCATCGGTCCTTGTTATGTATGCAAAATTTCAGATCAATCCGACTACGGCAAGTGGGTGAAAATCACTTTCAAAGTTTCCGTTACATAGATTAATACATTGATGGATACATACCGAATATACAAAAGCGTGTTAATTATCTTTATTTATATAACTATCGGGAGTGAAAAATACAATGTTGATAAAGTTGTTGGGTAAAAGCTAGTTTGTATATAAATGCTTCAAAACTTAATTTTCTTAATTTTATTAGGATCAGAAATAATTATATGACTTCTCGCAGTTGACACAATACCGGCTACGATAAACTGGCGTAGCATCTACGCGTCCGTAGCGCTTCTACGAATGGGTAGAGACGCGCAATTAAAAGTTTACTGGAGATGGAGTCATCGGTAGAGTAAACCTGTAAACGACACGTCTATGTAAACACGTTCCTAATTGGATCATATTTTATTTTTTTGCTACAAGCATATTTGGAAAAAAAATTGTTTTAGCATACTAATTGCAACTTAAATAAAATTATATTCTCTAAAACACGCGCGACTCATTTGTTGAAATGAAACTACTTTTAACGGATTAGGATTTCTTTTATTTAAAACAAATACACGCACATAAATCCGTTACAAGTACTTTTATTTAAATAAAATATGTAAAGTTTTGTTTTTATTTTACATGTTTGCACTCTATAATATATTGCAAAATTTAATAATTGTGTTTATATAGTAAAGTTTATAACAGTGGTGTTTTATTCAACTTTAAATCAGTTTCGTTTAACGGTCGCAACATCAATTTCTGATGTTTGTTCAACACTAAGCTTCAACTGTTTTCATGAGAATACATATTTTTGAAGCCAGCTTAACAAAAACTTTTCATTAGTTTAGTTTTGATAATAGACACTGCAAGTTGAACATTTATAATATTTAAAAATTATTTACATTTGGTGGCAACAGAGGGTGCAAATAAAACTCAACTACGGAAACTAGAGCTACATTATTAATATTTAAATTATATTTTTAAATATACTTATTCTAACCTATAACTAATTGGCATTGTTCATATTTTTTTTAAACTCTTAATTCGAAAACCATTTCGGGGAATAGAGTTTCTGATCATGATCCATTAGTTTTTTTCAGAAAATTTGCTATATTAACGATTATTTTTCCAAAAAAGCAAATGATCTCTATAAGCCCTTGAAATAAAGGACTTAAAATATTAAGGCGTTCTTTAGGATATATAACTCTGTGGTGGAGTTGAAATTGGTCTATTATACCAACTTGGCAACTTTGAAAAGATGTATTGCAATCTCTCTTAAGTCTACCAGGAAAAGGCAATACACAGACTGCGTACAACGATGACGTCACAACATTTAAAATAATATCTTTAAGTATTTTTAAAAAATTCTATATAGTGAATATTTGAATAATATTGAAATAAGTTGCTTAAAATAGTCTATATTTCCTGAAAAAAATATAAAAACAGCAGGTCAAAAATTATGAACAATCCCACCAAAGAGTGAGGTTTGGTGAAGAGAGGGTCTCCTCATCGACCGACTCTTCGTATTCGGTCTTCTTGGTATTGCTGTCATCAGATTTGCATTACTCACATCGACGGACACCTGGTCATCGATGCTTCACTCGCTGTTGCAATATATTGAGAACGTGCAAACGTAACAAATCACAGATGTTGGTATTGACGTACAATGCAATACTGAGACGGCTCATAGTAAATAGGCATAACTAATGATATTTAATTATTATTTATATATTTTACAAATCTACAATTATTGCACTAATTAGAACACATCATGGAGCACATTTTCTGACAAAAATAAACACAAGAAATAAAAGTAAATATGTTGCAGTAATTAACTTAATTATATATTATAATTTTATTAATTGTGAAATATCCGTAAATATTTTTTATTGTTTAAAAATTTATGAAATACGGCGCAACACTTGTATTCTTTTTGACGCACAATATATTTATTCCAAAAAAAAATTTTTTTTACAATTTAGTTTGCGTGAATGTAAATATTAAAATAATAAGACTTTACGCACTTTAATACGCTGACATTAAAATAGTTCTAAATATGACACTCCACAACTCCCGAAATTTTGTCATACTGTAAAAATCAAAGGCCGTCTCATTTCACCCAAGACTACGCTGCTATCAATTGACTGTGGTGAAATCACTTGAGTTTAAGAAGCTGTATTAACACTAAGTTTATTGCTAAGTTAGTATTCAAAACCACCTCAGTACTATAGTCGTTGAAATCTTTACTCTCGATACCAGAGATACGCTCGTAAAAACTTTTAATTATTTCTGTTAAAAACAATTTTATAGACCGCAGAATAATAATATAATATTTTATTTTATTTTTTCTAAAAAGATTACAATTTTTGCTTACATAACTCTGGATCCCGTGCTAGTAGAAACTGTATTACAGGATCCAGAGAATTAAACGTTGATTTTTGTAATTAATTTCATTGCGGTGGTTATTAAAAGTCTATAAATAAAATATATAATTTACAGATCTTTGATAACTTTAAACTCTGTCTTTTACGAAAAATGTTATCTGCTACTGTTTTGATACACAACATTTATCAATAGCCATTGTTTTACTAAGATTTTTACTTCACAAGCTCCATATCATCGGCAATTCCTACTTACTTAGATAGTATGCATGTTTATCTTGCTCTATAGTTAATAGCGCTGCTATTAGAAATATATCCAGTAAAAGAATTTATAGCAAAATAGGTATACCTATGGAATTATAAACATAATAAAAGTGTCGGTAGCTACACAAGAGCTTTTTAGGGAACTAGCTTGTGTTAATAATTCACACTTACTGATTCAGTCGATCAGTGACTCTATGTGTGGGTGTGTGATGGTATACTATGGCTTTTATAAGTTGATTCATGGCTGGTACAAAATCTGTAAAGTTTGCAGTACTACTCCTATGTAGCAAGGGAAAGTTATGAAAATAAAATCTTTCTTATATATAAAATTCACGTGTCACAGTGTTAGTTACCGTAGTCCTCCGAAACGGCTTGACCGATTTTTATGAAATTTTAAATGCATATTCAGTAGGTCTGAGAATCGGCCAACATCTATTTTTGAAACCTTTTTTTTAGTATGGCAAAACAACGTTTGCCGGGACAGCTAGTATATGTATATAATATGCTTGAATTTGATTTCAGTTCAAACGACATAGAGTAATGTGTATGTCTACTACTTTAGCATGCAAAAATGTTAGGTATCATTAAAACGTTGAAATATAAGTATATATAAGTTGTAAGTAAATATAAGAAATATAAGTATATTTCCACCTCGCTCAATAATTTTTACTCTTTGTCAAATATAATAATACAATTTGTAGACAACGCAAAGCATATTAAATACAATTCGTATCGATTAAGAACTGAAACGAAATCGCTAGAATTTTGAGACGTCCTCAATACCACGTTTATTGCTAAATTGGTATTCACAACCGTCTCAGTCGCTGTCGGATCTTTTACACGATGCCAGAGATGTGATCGTAAAAAGTTTTAATTATTTCTGTTGAAAATATTCTCGGAGACCGCAAACATAAACTGGTATTATTTTTCGTTCTTCCACATTTAACCTGTACAAGGCGTTAGTTCCTTGTTTTAAAGTGTTGTAAAACAAGCGTAACTCCCGCTCATATACGGCAACGACTACCAAGTGCATGCCCTCTTGAAAAAATAAAAACTTCTAAACAGCATTTCACGCTTTATGTTCATACTAGAACAAAAACCTCGTATGTTGCATACGTGAAATTACCAAGGATTTTTTAGAAGTAAGTTTCTTTAGCTATTTTAGCCGACTGTCAAAAGATAACTTAGATGCTCTTTTGCTTAATTTTTTAGCATTCTATAACAAGCGCAATTTCCACATTCATATTGACTTCTAAAGAATAAAAAATCTCACCGTTATCCACAATCGGAGCGATTGATAATATAATAACAAAGATTATACAAAATAGTCTTTGATAAATTAGTAGATATAACTACGAGTTAACAGGTGTGCTCGTCGTTTTGAAAAGAGTGAAGACTTCATTCAACAAGTAGTCGAATTGAGATATTGGTTGAACGGTTTAAATCAATCACTACATACTATGTTCAAATAAATGAGATTAACTATTGAAATTCTTTCATTTATCAGAGCAGAGTATCTCAAACAATCACTACGCAACTGACGCAAGTTATTCCATAAATTTGAGCAGTAACTGAGTGCGGTAATAGTAAATTAAGTTATGGAAAATATTTGTGTAAGTTCAACGTTTGTTATACTACATTCGGGTTGTTTTTCTATGTAATAATAGTTCCATACTTATAGTAGCGAAAATTAGCTTAAAAATATATCCCCGTACTGATTTCACAATTGCTATAGTTTGGGGTAGCTAGTTTTGCTAAGAACTAGGGTAAGAACTAATAAAATATATCAAATAATATTGTAAGGAAGTGATCTGTTTCTGTGAAATAATATTGTATATTATTTGAATTATTTAATAATACCTAGACCTATTTTCAAAGATACTAAATATATGTTAAAAATCACAAAATTTGGTCATGATATCATTACATTATATTGCTACGATACAGTGTACACTGAAGTACTGTAGGAAGCTAATGTATGATTTTAAGTAAACGAACATTTTTGGAATATTTAAAACCTATAGTAATATTGCAAGAAGCAAACTGCTACAAGATAATGAATATACGTTAAAGAAGTGCATATCTAGTGCATGATCCAGAATACGCTTTTTGTTTAAACGAATGCGATAGTGGGTAATGAAATGATGCCTTCCCGATTTCGATTCGGATTAAGTTGAGTGCCTGTAACCTGCTCTGTCGTTTGTATTGTTATTAAAGTCGCTTGTACCGAACTCTGTTGTAGCATTTCTTATAAATAAGATAAGCTCATATCATTTATTTTATAACGAACTCTTTTCTGTTTTCGTAAGGAATGTTCGGCATTTATTAATTAAAATTGAATAAGGATGTGAGTAACATTTAAGAAAACTGTATTTTTGATTTTGTAGCTCAAATGGCTAGCGATGCGATTTCTTATGAAAGAAGTTTAGGGTTTAATTCCAATATTTTAGTATAATGGCAGCATTTGTGCAGCGAAGTAGTAGTGTTTATTGTAAAAAAGTAGTAGTTGTATATTTAACATGGCCACGTGTATGTGTAAATTATTAATTTTTACAGAAATAAAAAATGACTACAAAATGCAGTAAACAGTAAAATTAACATAAAATATTTAAAGCGACAGAAGTGGTTAAAATACTTCATATATGGTCTCATGCAAATGTGTATCGATCAATTTTTAATAGTGTCAGTAAATATGCATAGAGAGCCAATTTACGTCTGTCACCATCAGTTGATATCAATTTCGGCGCTGGTTTTTGCAAAAGACTCGCTTGAACAAGGTTAATATCGAGTTATATCCTCGACAATATGTATATTCTGTGATGAGATCGCTTAGTAAAAGGACTTTCAGATTCATAATGGAGATATTAAATTGCAATTTTATATTTTTCTACGGGAAACCACAAACGATATTGTGTTGTATTATTTTTATAACAAACTATGTGTTTTACTTACGTTTTCCGTGTATTTTTTTTTTCAAAGTGACTAGTGGCGTTAACTAGATCCCTATGCTGTGAGATAAACGAGTTTTTACACTCACTTACTAATTATAATTTGTGCTTAAATGTTATAAATCCTTGCATCTACCTTTTATGTTGCTCTAGGTAAAATATTGTCGAAAAATAACAACAACCTTAAGAAGATAACCATTCCTCTCTCCAACCCATTAACGTAGTGAGACGTTTATGGGCTCCTGCTCTTTGGAAGCCATTATGGTCTACTGTGCCACGCTGACCAGGCGTGTTTGCACAGGGTTTTGTTTTGAGTTTTCCGTCTCTCACAGTAGACGTTAACTGCTTATATTGTCCCTTAGCTGGCTCTTACAGCACCTTAGGAATGAAATGGGACATTGTATTCTTAATCCGTCACCACACGAACCGATAACTAATAATACCATTAAATCGTCACTGTTCTCAATACTCTCATACAAAAACTATTGCAAAATTTTTTCTTGAAGGTCACATATACGAGTACACGACATATACGAGTTTAATCTGTCGTTATCTTTCGTGCATTAGAATTTAACCTATACAAGACTTTTGTTCCTTATTTTAAAGTGTTATAGAACAAACGTAACTCCACTCTTAAACGGCACCAGTTACCAAGTGCATGCCTTCTTGGAAATATAAAAATTTCTAAACAGCGTTTCACGCTTTATGTTCATACTAGAATAAAAGCCACTTATTGCACATGTGAAATAACCTACAGTTTTTAGAAGTAAACATTTTGTTTTGATAATATTAATTATATCGACTCGGGAGAGACCCAAGTATAAAATATAAATTAAAATTTAATTTTGATGAGTTTGGTATGTGTCATATGGTTTAAATTTAATTTTTGTGATAATAACATTTGTGGTATTCATTAAGAAATAAAAAAGCGAATTTTTTTAAAAACAAAACTAATCAATTAAACGGAGTAAATAGAACTAATAGTTGAAAAACCGATCATAAAGCTCAACATTGTGCTGTGTAACTATAAAATGTGTACTTATTAACTATCTAAATTCCTGTAGTAAAAAATAAACTGTTTAACTGGATGACAAAAACATACTGCCGTTATCCAGTCACAATACGGTTTTTAAATTTAGTTTTTTTCTTTAATCGACTTAATCGCACAGAAAGTTTTAGTCAAAAACGTTTTCTCTTTTATAGGACCAAAACAGTCAGGCGATAAATATCTTAAAAGTATATCGACCAAGAGAGACATGGTACATTTCATAGAAATTATAAACTCGTTTCAAATAAAGTGTTGGCAACTTCGCAATAGCTTTTCAGATAAGTAACTAGCTCGTGTTAATGTTTCGTTCTTTGTGATTCAGTTGAGAACCGACTCAGTGTGAGTGTGTATTTGTGTGTATGACGTTGCATATGACAAACTACTTTTCTAAGTTAATTCATGTCTCGTACACAATCCAGGAAGTTTCCGTGACTATTGCCTACCTTGCGAATGTCTTATGTATAAAATATGTACAAGAATATAATTGCATTCACATTTGATACTAATTGATTTTGATATTAATACAAATGTCACATTTTTGACAGGTTTTAAGTGTTATTTTGTAATGTTCTTAGAGATGGTACATCATAGATTTCGTATTAATCCTCCTAGTGCTACATATCCCAGTCCTACATACTATGCACAAACATAACAGAGCCGCTTAAATGAATATACTTTTCTAAATAAATCTCTGCAACTAATGCACCAAGATCGGAAAATATAATAAAAGGAGACACCTTCAATAAGTGTACTTAATGTATTATCCGGAAAATGCATTTTGTTAGAAAGGACTACGATAACAGGTAATGAAATGATACCATCTCGAATCAGTTCGCTTTCGGATAGAGCTCAGTATATCTTACTCTATCATTTGAATTCTTATTAAGTCAGTTTGTATCGATCTCTAGGTTAAAGCTTCTCAGAGATAATAGAAAACATATCATTTTATAAAGAACTTCACACTTCCATAAATTTAATTAAAACTTGAAGTTGCTATTTGGTAGGTTTTCTCTTTAGCTGAGTTATTAATTGTATTTTGAAAGCTTAATTATATTATTATGTAGGTTTAAATTCATCAAACCAACATCATCGCATGGAATTTATTAAAATACGCTTTTTTTGTTATTTGCTACTGTAAGTTATCTTGAGCAAAAGATTTATTTTATTTTACACAAATTGTAAATACACAATGACATTGATCAAGCCTGCTCATCATTTTTGGGCGTTTCTTAAAAGTGTACAATGATCTACGTAAGAAAAGATATCTTATAATATATGCAAAATATATGCTTAAGAGTAAGTACATTATTTTAAAACGTCTTAAATAAACTGTTAAGTTACTGGAATCAAATATCAATACTGAAATTCCAAAGCATAAGATAATGGTATTTTAAAAGATCTTATTTAAAGAGTTATTGCTTTATAGCAAGTTTCCGTGTATAAGAGAGTAAAGATCATGTATTTGATGTATCACATGTTGATAGAGTTTTGCATAAACAGATAAGAACCACTAAAGGATTGCTTTCAAAGTGGTTTACCTTGCGCATATATTTAAGTTTTCATGAAGTGGGGAAATGGAAAATAAATTGGATTTGTATAAGTTTCTTAAAAGCTACATATACGGAAAAGTATTTACTTTGTTCTGAGACTATTTCAATCTATTAAAATTTTGGCCTATCGACTACAATTAATCCTTGAAAACACGACTTTATTATAATTTAAATTAGTTTCAGATATGTAAGCCATTACATAGCAAATTTATACGATAGTTTAGCTTACTAAATCGCGGCAGTATGTAAGCAAGTAAGACTCTTAAAGTCTTTCCCGCTTAAAGTATTGCTTAGCTCTCTTCTATATTGTTATCGTTGTAACATATTTTTCCCTTTTCCCCATATAGAGGCTAAAACTCTAGTAATTTTTTAAAAAGATTTTATGATATAATACAGTTTTGCTTATTTTACTGCACGTAGTTGTGCTGTGCCTTATGTTGATTAATTAATTGGCAGTTGGCACCCTAAAATACAAAAAATTGTTTTTGGATCGATTTGAAAACAAAATGTCATAATACTTTTACACGTTTTAAAATGTAACCGGCTTTTTGGTCAAATGCAACGTAATCGTGAAAACAGTTGCCAAAGTCAGTTAAAAATAGCAACCAAATAATAATAACAAAAATATTGCTAAGGGGTGAGGGTGTCATGAGTGAAAATAAGTATTAAATACAGTGTAGTCAAACACTTTACTATTTAACAAGCAGACAGTTCTGATACAAAGCGGAAATACATTAACATAGCAACTTTAGCCGACGAGTGCCGGTGAGAAGTTTGAAACATTTTCACCGAAACTTTTCTATATGCGAACGTTATTGAAAGCTCCTCACGGAGATTAACACGCGCCGGGAAAATACGCGTTCAAGGATTACCCCTACCACGCCCCCCACTGCCTTGTGAACTGCTCTTATTATATTGTACTACTTAAGGAGAAGAGGAAATATTAATAACAACTAACATGCATTATCATGTCGAAAGTTAAAGGCATATTTTGCTGTCACTAAAAAAATAAGAAAGGGCAGAACTGTGTAGTGTAACTGCACAAATTTTACATAGCATACAATGTAATTTATGAAATCTATATTGACGTTTTCAATGACCCTTATTCCGATACAACCCTCTCCCTAATCATCAGCTAATCAGGAGCAGATAATTTCTTTTATACAAGTATTTCGTACCATTATCATCATAATTCCTATTGCAAGTTGCTCGAAAGCAGCGGGGCATCTCTTCTAGGGACCTAGAAATGCGTGGCCCTTTGCATTATTTACATATTAACGAGCGTTTAACACCTTGTAATAAGTGGCTATTCCACCTAACTAGAAAAAATGCTCACGAATTACGGTAACATATTTAGGCGTACAGCTAATGGGGCGATCCTGTACGTATTTCTTGTGTCGGTGACATTGCGAAAATCTTCATTCCTGGGCGAGTGTGATTTTGTTTTTTTTTCTTTTTTGCATCCTAGATATAATCTGTACTAATTAGGTACTTTTTTATATATACTTCTTTTATTCCAAACAAAAAATATAGGTTTACAACAATATTGTGTTTATTGCTTAGTATTAATGGTTATGTATTAGTAGTGTAATAGGTATAAGTAGTTGACTTGAGACTATTTTTTAGCTTTTAGTAGGTAGATATAAGCATAGGTATAATTATTTAAAATTGGATTTGTTTTAAAAATGTTCAATAACAAAAATGGTTATCACTAAACCAAATAAATCAAACAACAATAAAATGTTATGTATATTATTAGTAATTAATTAGTAGTTCGTAACTATCCGTGTCGCCACTCGAAGGTCCCATTAGAAAATCAGCGTTAGGTCTTTGCGACCTAACATTAGCTGAAATGGGTGCCTTTTGTTGTTACGACACGATATACACGATATATTTTGTAACTATAAAACATAACTTGTTCTGTAATTGTATTTTGTGTTGAACAGTAATAACATATTCTTTTTTTTTCTTTCTTTCTAATATATTCCTCATATTTTCGACTCCAAATAACGGACTAAGGGCAGGAGAATGATGCTGACGAGTATTTATTGTTATAGCATCAACTGTTAAACATATATTGTGATATTTTCAACTCTTTAGCGATCACTGTCCCACCGATACAGCCTAGTGACAGACAAACGGACAACGAAGTCTCAGTAATAGGATACAGTTTTACGTTTAGGTACAGATCCCTAAAAAGCAGGTTTTTATTATTTATGTCTAATCTTTTTTACCAGAACAAAACATGAACACTATTCCATTAACAAAATATTATAGTCCAATTGTTACTATTCAAGCACCCCTTTTAAACATAATTAAGAAAGAAATTTTCTAGAAAAAGCAGTTTTGAACCTTGACATTTCATTGGTCACCGCAGGCTGCGGCGTGTAATTAAGTTTTTATTAGTCACAGATTCCGACTAACGCTGGCAATCGACTCGGAACCAGTGAACTAGAAACGGTTGCAGAAACGGTTCAAAGCGATAATCTCGACATCTTTTCACTTTATAATAAAAATGTTTAACTCATTTTTTCTTGATAAAATATATGGTCAGTATGACACGTTAGGTATTAGGTACGCATTTTTACTTACACGCTGTATTCTTTTCAACCCATAAACATTACACAGATTCGCATAACCCTTTCGAAAAAAAATTTTTAACTTTGATAAATTATTATATTTTAATTTATTATTTTTTTTGCAATTGACTTGCTATGCTTTTACTAAATAAACTAAATTATAGTGGAAAAAATGATAACCATGAGCGGGACTTGAACCCACGACCTCGGAATACCGTTCCTTAGCTCTCCCAAATTATTATATTATTAAAAAAAATTAAAAACAACGCAATTTGAATCTGCACCTGGATAAAATTAGGTACATACAAAAGTGATAGCATAAATTCTGCTTTGATTCACTTGCAAGTTGATCTATAATACTAAACATATTTAATTTACAACTCCTTCAAGAGGAACGTTGTGAACTTATCGGCAGAAATGTACGATTCTTAACCACAATAGCAATTAGCAAACATGGCAATGAACAGTAGAGTCATCCCCACAGCTAACTAGATCTTTGAGCGCAGTTTGGACTTCGGTTTGATCGTGTTTGCTCTCTGCTCACTAGTTAGACTGCGAATTACGAACAGTTTCTTTGTGTGCTCCACTCGCAACTTCGCTAACTAGCTGTTGGTGACTGATCATGAACAATCGAAATTTAGTTGCGATACGAAACATTACATATTGTTTTAACCGTCTTCAAAAAAATAATTACAAAACATTTTATTTCTCGAAAGCTAGCGATTTGAACAATTATTTTTAGCTTGAAATGGTATTCGGCCTAGTATCTCTCGTGTAATATTAAGATTATATAATATTACATTTTCTTGCTTTATATCATACTAAAAGCATAACCTAAGCCGAAAACTACTACTTAAAATACAAGTCTAACCTATTTTAAATTATAGTGTTCCTGATATTGTATGATATATTCTATTGTGTAATTAATAATTGTATATTGTAATGAAATGTATCACTATTTTTGTCAAATAAACAATTTTAATTCAAACAAATACACGCGTCTATTATATAATTTCTTCAGGTAGAAATCTGAAGATATTTTAGCTATATTTTTTAATTTATTATTAATCTATTTTAGTATATACGGTACATTAAAGGTGGAGAAATTACTCGTGGCATGATTTTTATTAGTGCTGATTTTTCAAGAGGCATCATACTGTGGAAAATATGTCGACTCTTGGGCATGACTCTGTCGGGCGTTATCGCCCACTGTGGTAAGATCGGAGGATAATGAAATGTTTGTGTGCGACGGATGACAATATTATTCTGCATAGTTTGTAAATAATTTTGTGGTATTATTTCTGGCGTCGTATCATATACAGCTTGGCTAGGCATTGTAATTGGTGAATTTGCATTTAGAGGAGGTAGCGGAGGATAATCTTGTATTATTTGTAAAATCTTTTCTACTAAAATATCTTCTTTTGTAGATTTTTTCGTTGGGATTTGGGCCCACCGGTCATTGTCAAGATTCCTTGATATTATTGCTTTAAAATTATCTTGTATATCTATGTAGCGAGTATTTGCGGAATCTCCTTCTAATATATTTTCTATTGGCATTTCTTTTAATTTAAAATAATTTCTTGATATTTGCTCCAGATCCAGGTTCAGGTGATTCTCACTATTTGACTTTCTCATTTCCTTGTTATCGTTCATGTGATCAATGAAAAACTCAGGATTGTTGTGTAATAAACTTAAAGGTTTTGACGTTCTAATTTCATCTGAATGTTCTTGAGGTGATTTGTCAGCAGTGTTAGGTAAATCTGCTGTTATTTTAAAACTTTTGTCAATATCACTAGCTATATTTTTAAGATTAGATTTATGATCAACTTGACTTTCATGAGTTTGTAACTGTGTTTGTTCATAGTTCATTGATTTACTGTCTGTTGTACCTGGAAACAATTTAACTTCAGACAAGGTGTTATTTTGTCGCTCTACTAAATGCAATGTTTTATTGCTACCAATAAAATTAATTTGTGGAGTCGTCATGGTCTTGAAATAATATACAATATTTGAATCATTACCTGACTTTAAGATTTTTTCTACAGAAATTGGAGTGAAAGTGTTTGTAGTATTCTCACCGCTAACATTTGAATCGGAGTTATTAATCTGTCGAATTAAATTGTCAAGTAGTGTATTGATATCTTCGGAACCAATTGATTGATGTGACGTCGATCTTATTATTACTACAATAGTTATGAAAGAATGCCCTGAAAATAAAACACTAATGTTAAAATGCTTATATTTAAAAACAAAATAAAGAATATAGTCAAAGTCAAATAATTATTTTGTTTCAAATAGGCAAGACAAACTTTATTTTTTAAGCAGTTATAATAATAATAATAATATAGCTTTTTATTTCCATACCTTTTGATACATTTCAAATGGTGTTAGTAATGTTAATAGTTGCTTATTCTTAGGTTAGTATTTTGTTAGTAGGTATGGTCCCTGTTTGGGTAAAAGCCTCCTCCAACTTCTTCCATCCTTCTTTGTTTTGGGCCCTTGTCATCCAGTCCCTGCCAGCCACCTCTACGATATCATCTGCCCATCTTTTCTTTTGGCGTCCTACGTTTCGTTTGCCTGTAGGGCCTTGCCACTTAGTGGTTTTCTTGGTCCATCTCCTGTCTTGATACCTGGCTAAGTGGCCTGCCCATCTCCATTTTTGTTGTAATGCATATTGGAGAGCATCAGTCAGCTTGGTTTTCTTTCTGATATCTGTGCTTCTTGTTTTATGTATCCTCCTAAGCTTTAAGATACTCCTCTCCATTGTACGTTGGCAGGACTGGATTTTACATTTCACGTTGTTGGTGAACACCCACGTCTGTGATGCATATGTTATGCTTGGCAAGATACATGTGTCCATTATGATTTTTTTCATTTTTAGACTATAATTTCCTTTTAAGATTTCCTTTTGTGCCCAGTATTTCTTCCATGATATGTTTATCCTTCGTTCAACTTCATTTTCATTGCTTTTAGGATTGAAAGACACCTGTTTTCCTAAGTATATGTAATCTTCTACATAATCTATTGTTCTGCTTTCTACTGTTATTGGTATTTGTCTGCTGTTCGTCATTATTTTTGTTTTTGTTGCATTCATTTCTAATCCTACTTTTTTGCTTTCTTTATTTAGGCAATGCAGCATATTTTCTAGGTCTGTAGCAGATTCACTAAAGAGGACTATGTCATCTGCGAATCTCAAATGCGAGAGACGTCTATTCAGTATGGTTGGGCCTTTAGTTTTCCAGTCTATGTTTCCAAAGATATCTTCGAGGACAGCTATAAAGATTTTGGGAGAAAGCGGGTCTCCTTGTCTCACACCTCTTTGTATTGCAAATTCATCTCCTTCCTTTTCTAGTTTTATTCTGCTAACGCTTTCAGAGTAGATGTTCTTGATGATTCTAATGTATTTGTCTTCCACTTTGTTATTTCTTAGTGCATTCCAAATAGATGTGTGTGATATACTGTCGAACGCCTTGGAATAGTCAACGAATGCCATGTATAGAGGTCTATTAAATTCTTTGAATTTTTCTATTACTTGTTCTATGACTTGTATATGGTCATTCGTTGAGTATCCTGGTCGGAAACCTGCCTGTTCAATTGGTTGATTTTTATCTATTTCTGGTGCTATTCTGCTTAGTAGAATCGCTGAGAACAGTTTGTATATGGTTGATAGTAGGCTAATCGGTCGGTAGTTGTTGATTTCTAATGGATTTCCTTTCTTGTATAATAGAATGATGTTTGATCGGCACCATTGTTTTGGAATTTTTTCCGATGTGATTATGTTGTTGTAAAGTTTTGCTAAAGCTGGTAGTAGAATGGGTGCTCCAATTTTTAGGGTATCATTTGTAATATGGTCAGGTCCTGGACTTTTTTCGCTTTTGAGATTTTTTATGTGTGTCATTATTTCTTTCTCGTTTATCGGTGTCACTGGTGTTTCTTTTTCTCTTTCTGTATGTAAGTTGTTTATTGTAACTGTATTATCTGTTTCATGTTTTGGTTTCTTGTACAATTCTTTGTAGAAGTTTGTAGCACACTTCATGATATCAGTTCTGTCCTTTGTTTGGTTTTCTCCTTCTATCAGGCATGGTATCCAGTTTTTGTGTGTTGTAAGTTGATTGTAAGCGCGTTTTGAACTTCTGTATGTTTTCAAATTTTTTTCTATGATTGTTTTTCTATGTTCTTCATAATCTTTTTTAATAGCTTTATTTGTTTTTTTAAATAGTTGTTTGAGTTCATCTCTTGATTCTTTTGATTTATTTTTTGTTATCAAATTTGTTGTTCTTTTAGATATTAGGTCTAATGTTTCTTCGCTGAGTATTTTTTGTTTTTGGGTCTTTGTTTTTAGTTGCAGGCTTTTTTTGATTGTTTCTTCAAGTTTGTCTTCCAGTATTTGTACATCTTCTATGGTTTCTATTGATTCATACAGTGCTATTGAATTTTCGTTTAGGTTTTTCAAGTACATTGACTTTTCATTTTCGGTTTTCAGAATGTTGGATGTAGTGAAAGATCTTCGACTGATTTTAATATTGTCTAGTGTTAGGGAGCATCTTAGCAGTCGGTGGTCAGATGAAAAATTTACTTTATTAAGTACTTCTACGTCAGTTATGAGTCTTCTGTTATTGCTTAAAATGAAATCAATTTCATTTTTGGTTCTTTTGTCTGGCGATATCCAAGTCCATTTTCGAGCTTTCTTTTTCTTGAAATATGTGTTCATTACTGACAACTTGTTTTCATGTGCATATTGTATAAGAACTTCTCCTCTTGTGTTACGTTTCCCGTATCCATATTTTCCCATTATCATGTTCTCATGGGGTTTTGGATACCCTATTCGTGAGTTAAAATCACCCATGACCATGAGGTTCTTATCAGCAAGTTCGTGAGCTTTCATCAAGTCGTCATAGAATTTAGTTAGTTCCTCTTCTGTTGAGCTTTCAGTGGGAGCGTATACTTGGATTAGTGTTAGGCATGTTTCTTTAAATTTTAATCGTAATAGGGCTACTCTCTCTGATATCCCAGTAAATACTACAATATTTTCTTTAAGGTGTTTTTGTATAAGGAAGCCTACTCCATGTAAACCTGCAGTTTCTCCTACATAACAGAAGATATAGTTCTGGTGTTCTTCAATGCTACTTCCCATTTTTTTAACCTCTGCTAATCCTATGACATCCCAATTAAATTGTTCTATAGCGTTATTTAGTTCTATTAATCTCGTTGGCTTTGACAGCGATCTTACGTTGTATGTGCATATTTTCAAACTTTGGTATTTTTTGGTTTTTATGTTACTTTCCGAATCTTCTATTGTTTTTCTTTTTATTTTTCCTTGTTTGACTATTTTGTTTTTCTCTGAGTGGAGGGTATTGGTCTCGTTCCCCACGGTGACCAGCCGGGTTGGGGAGTTTATGTTGTTTTTTGTTAAAGTTTCTATGTCTTTGTTTGTATTCCGGAGGCTATCATTTGGTTGTTATTGTTTGTTCGTTCCTTTTGATGAGTCTGATCTGGAGCACTTCATGTACTCAAATGCATTAGTTTTGTTTATTTTTGTTCGTGCTTCCTGTTGCCCGTCTTGGTTGTTTTGTTTCGGAGATTCTGTGGGGGATCTCTTTCTTTTCTCATTTCCTTTGTCTTGGTTTTTATTTTCCTTGATTATAAGTTTATCATATCGTAGGAGGGCTATGTTGCCTTTTTTAATTTCTTCCTTTTGTTTAATTTTTAGTTCCTTCCTTGTTTCAAGTATTTCTTTTGGGTAATCTTCAGTGGCATATATTTTGTTAGGAAATTTTTTAGTATTTTTTAATACCTCTATTTTCCTCCATGCCAAAGTGAGTTTAACAAGTACTGGTCTTCGTTTCTCTTCATCTTTTCTTCCCAGTCTGTAAATCTCGCTGATTTCCCATCTATCAAAATTATCCAATCCCTGTTGTGATCCCATTTCATTCAACGTTTTCAGTATAAGTTGCAGTAGTTCTTCATTGTTGTGCTCGGTTTCCTCTATTCCATGAAGTATAAAGCTGTTTTTCCTTATTTCTTTCTCCAGGCGACCAACTCTTTTTTCTAACGTTCTCACTTCTTGTTTTAATTTTTCATTTTCTTCCACTAACGGTTTTAATTTTTCTTCCAGCTTTTGTTCCACACTATTTGTTATTTTTTCAGTGATGATAATTGTTTGGTTGTTCAATTCTTTTTTTATTTCTAGCATCTTTCTGTCTATTTGGTCTTCTAATTTTTTAAAGAATTCTTCCATCGATTTTTCCATTTCTCCCTTTTTGTTTTTAATTTTTTCTTGCTGGTAACACTGTACGATTTGTTGGTGCAATTGGTGAACGAAAATGTCAATGTCAAAGTAAATGACGTTGTCATTCACGTTATGGAAGATAGATAACCTCAAAAATATTCGGCACTAATAGTTTACGATTTCTTTGATATCCCGTATTTATAGGTGGTTCACAATACCGAGGAACACTGTTTCGATACTTTTCTTCGGGAATATGCGCGAGTTCCACTATTTTACACGTTTTGAACAATTTTATTTGCACTATTTTGGAGGAGCGATCTCTTTGCGTTGCTTTACGTTTGACAGCCGGAACCGGGTTTTTGCAGTTAGATCAGACAAATTTAAGTCTACGAACAGTAATAAGCACGCTCATCTCTTGTTGAACTGACAACCGCAACCAACTTATAACGAAAGAATGGTTTTCAGGTGCCGACTGCGGACCGGGCGCGTGTTTGCGCAGAGCGGCTCTTGTCTTAAAAGAGACGATGCTCATACTACGAATACTAGAAGAACCACTATGTACCAGTGACATAAGATACACTCTATGGGATTCTCAACATATTGGTCGCGATAAAACTTTAGCAGTATGTGGTATGACTGATGAGTAATATAGATGAAAGGCATAACGCCTAGGTACGACACAATATCAGTAAATGTTACCGTCCCTACGTTTATCATTATTAAGTCGAGAATCGTTAACAACAAAATTTTTCCCTTACATTGTAAAATTTCCATGTTTCTTCTTAGTCGAGTAGTCTTCTACTGAAAAGTGTATAGTATTCCTTTATGTAATTCTCTATACATTAACTACGCATTATGCGAAATTATACATTTTCCACGTATTTAATAAAGTATAATTGAGTACCGTGAAGATATACTTACCACAATGTTAGCGTAACAATGCCTCTTGCTATTAATTAAATTCTTTGAACAAATACAGCTACTTTTTAATCATCAAACTATTTTCATGATATATGTTTTAATATTACATGAAATATGTATTAGATATGTCTACGAACTGTCGTATCAATTTACAGCCGCAACTATTGAAGGAATAAAAGTTTGCACGCTGGTTACTATTACACTGTGAGTGAGCACTTAAAAAATTTTGGAAATGAAATCGAGGTAATAAAAATTCTAAACCTAAAAGTAGGTAATTATTTATCATTGTGTCACGGTAAAGTGTGTTCAGCGGACCCATTAAAATTTAAAACAAAAGTATAAAAAAAATTGGTCAAGTGCGAGTCGGACTCGCGCACGAAGGGTTCCGTACCATTATCTATGCAACATAAGGCAACGTTATTACTATTGAGCAAGAAACGGTAAAAAAATCATGTTTGTTGTATGGGAGCCCCCCTTAAATATTTATTTTATTTTATTTTTAGTATTTGTTGTTATAGCGGCAATAGAAATACATCATCTGTGAAAATTTCAACTGTCTAGCTATCACCGTTCTTGAGATACAGCCTGGTGACAGACGGACGGACGGACGGACGGACGGACAGCGAAGTCTCAGTAATAGGGTCCCGTTTTTACCCTTTGGGTACGGAACCCTAATTAGTCTAGTCATAAAATAAATGTAACACAATTAGCAAGATAGCCCAGATAAACATAATTAACCTTATCAAATTGTTAACTTAAAAGGATAAATATACATATACCTACCTATATACTAATTTACTAGCTAAATCCACTTACGATATATTATTTAAAGCATTTTTTGCACAATATATTTTGTTAATTTAAAACCATAAATTTTATTCTACTTATTAATGAGTGGATACATTTAAATAATTTAAAAAGACATTGTATTGATTGAATTAATGAAATTTAAGCAAAACATTAAACTACCTACCATATTTTTATCAAACAAAGGCCGTTTTATGGTTGTATTAATTACTAATGCTTCACATATACTTATTTAAACGTAGTCGTATTTTATTGTTAGTAATTTAAATTCAATTTATCATAAGAGTAAAAATGACTCCAATAAACATTTGGTTCTTTATGAGACGAAAACTTTCAATCAGGTCTCGGGTATAAATCACAATAAAATTGCTTTATAAAGGGTTAATATGAAAGTACCACGGGACGAACGAGGTGACGTCATAAGTTCAATTATAGAGAGAGAGGGATTGTTAGAGAAATTATTGAGTAGAGATTGTTTTGGCTATTAAATTTTTTCACTATTAACGGCATTTACATCACTGCAACGATGCCTTAATATAATCTAAATGTTAATAAAATATTTCCATTAGTGTTCACATATACCTAAACTTGAATCTCTAGTCCTATTACTGATTTTCATCTTAAGGAATTCACTATGCACTGTAACGTAATTTCGAAGGTTGAAGGGTTCCTCTTTACAAAACAAGTGCTTTAGCCATTGAGGCAGTACCTACACGATTCAACAAAATGTGTACCAATATTTTTAAATAATGTACCTAATAAATAGATAAATAAATATTCATGGACATTTCACAAAACGTCCTCTGGTCCCAAGCTAAGCTTATATGCTTGTGTTATGGGTACCAGAATACGGATAGAATACATACACTACTTTTCTTTTGTAAATACATACTTATAATACATAGAAACACCCAGACGCAGTACAAACATTTGTATGACAATTAGAAAAATCACACAAATGATTGTCCCTTGCGGGAATCGAACCCGCGACCTTCTGATCGGCAGTCCGTTACATAAACCACTCAACCACGAGGCTCGTCAAAATGTGTAAAATATAATATAAAATGGATAAAATAAGTTTTAATTCCATATTCTTAGCACTAACAGCGGAGAGAGTTATAAAAAATTCTATTAGAAATCCATTAACTTTTTCAATTTCAAGGGTCGTCTAATTTAATTGCTGTCGTTTCTCGCTGTAACTTACATTCACTAAACCAATCTATAACAATAAAGAAGTGTTAAATTTACTGTATATATAAAGTGGAGGAGGCCCGTGCCCAACAGTGGGACGTTAATGGCCTGGAGAGAGATATGAATATCTATAAACTGATTGACTGCCTGACTTACAGATATACTACTTTTAAGGAGATTGTACTATCATATCAATGTGTTTCTTTTTTGTAAACATATAGGTACATATTAGTAACAAAGACAGACAGTCAGTATTAGTAACAAAACGTGTTCTAATTGTACGTAAAATTTTGTTTCTTTATCAGACGAATTATGAGCTGGAAAACAGAAAATTAAACTACTCAAATTTACAATTATCTACGGATTGCAACAAATTTGTTCATATTGCTCAGTTACCGGTGACCACATGGTCCTATGGATATTTGTCCACAAGCGACTGTTGGAATAATTGAGGTGTACATTTTCACTTTGTTCCGTTTCCATTCGATTAAAATCGTTGTACCACTCTTGTACACCACCTATTCGGTGTTTACTAAACGATTTGAACGGTTCGACGATTCGACCAACCAGCTGTGATCTTTTATTTATATTTTTATAAATTGTTTGTATCTTTAACATTAGCTAAGATTTACATAATCGGTACTAGGTGTGACAAAATACTGTCCGTGTGGTGACGGATTAAAAATACAAGCGTCATCACCCCTTTTCTTTACAAGAATGCTGTAAAAGCCAACTAAAAGGTATTTTACAAATAACATCTACTGTGAAAGACGGAAATCTCAAAAATTAACCCTGTGCCTACGTGTCATCGGTCAACGCAGCACAATAGACCATGATGCCTCCCAAGGTAAAGGGGGCTCGTGCCCAACATATTAGACATACGTAACAAAATATGATATCCAAAATAATCTAAGTATGTAGATATTTTGTTTTCTTTTATATTAGCGCGTTGTGATGTAAAAGATTTTGCGTGTGTGTGTTGCCTGTACTCTAGTCTCTAGTACGTTTCTGAATCTGTTACTAAGATCTATTATTATGATATTACTAGCTGCGCCGGCAAACGTTGTTTTGCCATACAATTCTGTGTAAAAAAAATTTCATCAAAATCGGTCCACCCAATTGTGAATCTAAACCATCCTCAGACCCCCCTGAATACACACAACAAATTTCATCAAAATCGGTCCAGTCGTTTAGGAGGAGTTCAGTCACATACACACGCACACAAGAAATATATATATTAAGCTGATGTATTAAAAAATCACTAACAGCTGTTTACTCTCATTAACAAATTTCTGTTAGGCAAAATCGTATTTAGGTAGGTACGTAATGGGTCAATTGTTTTAGAACTATAATAGCACAAACAAACACATAATTTAGTTCCCACACGTTAAACTCAGAAAATACCACTTTTATACCAGTGGTTTAGTGGTTGTTTATCCAAGTGCCCGTTTGTATTTCACTCATAAGATTTATAAAGGTCTGTTACAGGCTAGTTTCAAATATATTGGCTACCGGGTCCCGCGACTCGTCACTACATTTTACGAGCATCTAATAAAAATTTTATCGTGTAACAGTAAAGAAGCAATCAGTCCGTTGGATATTGGCCTGTGGGGTCCGTAAACACGTGCATTTTTATGTTCGTTTGCAGTTACCGACATTCATGGATTCGCATACAAAAGCACTTTTGTCGATTACCTACTTAAATGCTACGCTGCAGTTGAATTTTATTTTAAGCTATTCTTTTTAATAATGAGATCTGCTTTTCGCTAACGAATTTTCATTCGTTGTAGCAAAATTACACGCCGAGTTCGCATATTTTCGGTGAGCGTTGATCTCCTTGCGTGCGGAATCTATTGGGGTTGATTTGTGACCATCTCCCATACATTCGTGGATATATTAGCTTATTTATATATTACATACTTATATAGTGTTCTATTCAAACATTTTCGCCATTTAGAAAGTGAATGCTAATTATTGTAATTACTCAAAAGTATACTCATATAACTTAAAACACAGAAAGATCTCGTTCTACTGGTTATAAATAGATAAATGCAATAAAATTAAACGGCAACTGTAGGCAATCAAACTAATAACATTAATATCACCTCAAATTAAGACCCATGTCACAAATCAAACGAGGTCTCTGACCCTATAACAGTTCTACAGAATTTCTAATTGAATTCAATATAAAAAACATATATGTAACATAATCATGACAAGATTCTGCCTATTTGCATTTATTAGCTGGCGAAAAAGTTTACTAAAATAGAAATGCCCATTTTGCATCTTCATAAAGCCGCTATCATATACTGGCTCGTGTAAGATCGTGTGAATTATAACCAACTAACTTAGCATTTTAACTTATTGCAAATCATAATTTCTCGTTCTCTCTCTGTTACGCAAAAATATTTCACTCTGTCTGGCGATTTTTATTAAAGTATATTAAAGTCCCAGGCCTCACGTTAATGGTCTTTATAAAAATGTTGTTACGATGGACACCGTGCAACTTAGATTATTTATTATCTGTACTTTATCGACTTTTATCCTGCGTACAATAAAGTTGTAGAATGAACTACCTACCGAGGTTTTCCCGTTGGAATACAGCATGGGGTTCTTCAAAAAAGGTGTGAAAAGATCTCTAAAGGGTCGGCGACGCGCGAGTGATACCTCTGGTGTTGCAGACGTTTATAGGCTACGGTGACCGCTTCCCATCAGGTGGGTCGTACGCTTGTTCGCCAACTTAGTCGTATAAAAAAATAAACTTATCACAAAACAAAGTGGTTATTTTTGTATATGTATGTCCTTATTTGAGCTTATATCTTCAAAACTACACAACGGACTTAGACGTAGGTTTTTTTAATAGATAGAGTGGTTCAAGAGGATGTCTTTTTCTTATAATTTGTTACGGTTCGTTTTCTAAATTCTACGCGTACAAAGTGTTGGGCAACAGGCAGTATTATTAAATAAAGAAATTTAATAAATTAACTACTAAAACGTATGTCACCTCATCACTTTTATGTTGGTTCTTATTTGATTATAAGGAATTTTTCCAATTGGACATAATAAAAAATAATTATGAACTTATAAAAGCGTGTTAAAAATAAGAAAATTAATGATTTTTTTTCTAACTTTTGTGTTCACCCCTTGAATTCGTTTAAAAATCACTAAACATTACGAAACCAAAACGGTCTATATAATAACATTACAAAATTTCTTTTCTCCCAAATGTCGTTATGGAGTAGCGGCTTTACATTTATGAGAACCAACCTGTTACAGAAAACAAAAAAAACTTAACGCCTTTAAAATTATTCGAGCTGCCTCTTAATCTTTTTATTATACGAATCCTAAGTTTTTTATTGCCAAAACGTGCAAATTTATACAAGAGGCTCGTTTATATAATGGCAGTAATTAAACCTACATTCTTGTAACCTATAAATAAACTCAATTTTACGAATAAACGGTCACTTCACGTATGATACTGTACACACCACTATTATTTTATTTGATAAGCATGTAATTTTAGTGATCTGAAACCAATTTGCATATGTGTTTAGTTTAACTTAGCCCTGAGAGTAGAATAGAATCACATCAAATCTATGTTCCCGAGTTGTTGCTCCCTACTTATAACCTCCTTGGCAAAAATTACTGTCATCAGGGTATGTCACTTTTATTAGAGTTCCATATCATTTTAGACCATGATTTCAAGTTAACCCAGGCTAAAGTTACTTGTCCTCAATTTTAAACGCCAACCACCTTCTAGTACTTCTGTGTTATTTCATTTATTTGTATTTAGATATAAAATGTCCTTAATACACTGACAGATGATATAAAATGCTTTAATAATATTCGTTTTGTTATAAAAGTAAAAAACACGCTTGAAAATCTTTTATTTTTTTTAATTATTTCATTATCATCGGTCCTTAATATTCATTTATATCAATTTTAGATAAATTCGACTCTTACAAGTTACTGAAAATCACTTTCAAAGATTCCGTGACCTGGATTAACACTTAGATAGATGGTTATCGCACTAAACAGAAATTAAGGTGACAAAAGGCCTTAAATACAAAATAAAAAATCAATGCTGACCAATAAACACATAGGTGGTATACAATAGCATAGTAGTGCAGCGCTAGATCCCGAGGATTCTCGCACAATCACGCACACTTCTCGGACAGTTTGGCGAGGCATTACCCACGTATACTAATATGTTTGTGAATGCCTCTTTAAACAGACAAAGGTCGTTATCATTGCATTTCTAGTTTAATACTTACCTACTTTATACTTATATAAGAAAGAAAAGTATCTGATTGATCAACATAGTTGTAACTACTAAAGGTCCTGAAAGATTGTATGCTGGTTCCAATTATATCATTATTATAGACAAAATAAAATTTTTGTAAATTTATGCAAACATAATTTTTTAATGATTTTAAGAAATTTATGCATTAATAATTTTTGTAAACATTTTTATGAAACTCGGTCACGATGCAATATAGAGTTATAAAAGGCTTAGGCAGAAAATGTCGCTAAAAAACCCTAGTAGGTAATAAATACAATAAGCCACGTGTATTGACCAATTTTATTCCTACACAAAACATCAGTTACTGTTGAGATTCATTAAACTGCATTAAATTTACAGATAGACAAGTAAATGAATCGATATAATTTTGTAGTAGTAGGGACTGTATATATGTAGGTTAATATGCTTATTCTGATTATTATGAACACAAAAATCTGATACATTTGTCGAACGTTAACATAACGTTATTGTTTCGAAGTGTACGATGAATATTCCACAACTGTATACAACTAACCGTACGGTAAATACATGCCAGTTAATATAACTTCAAACGAGTTTTAAAAACAGTAAAACAAAGGCCCAACTTATAATAGTATGTTCGATGCAATTGGCAGCTAATTTCTTGTTTCACGACCAACCATAACGTCCATTGCGTCAAAATTTTTAATTCATTTTCTTTGTCAGGCATTTCTTTTTACCTTTCAATTTACTAGCGAAGAAGGTGGTGAAAAATATTACACAAATGCTTTAAACTTATTTCATATTTTAACACGTATATAATTTAGGTTTTTTGTATTCAATATCACATGTGTCTCATTAAAGTTAGACAAACCGTTTCATTTAAAAAAAAAGAAATACTAAGAGTGAACGCTAATCATTAAAATTCTAAGCATTAAAAATTTGATAAAACATTCTATCATTATCTCATAACGATCTGATGCTAAGACGTGAATACGTAGTTTTAGATAATATAGACTTTTTGCAATAGTTTCATTGCATGTAAATACAAGATCGAATATTTTCCTCAATTCTTTCCTGGAAGTTAATTACAAATTTATTATTTACATGACATACTTTAAGGAAGAATTGAATCGGAATTGAAATGTTTGGTGGATTTTGAGTGAACAGAAGGGATAGCCCTGGTTCTTCATTCTCTATACCTACTGGCTGTGTTGATGTGTACATGTCGGCGATAATATTGATGTAGGCCCTTAAAGCTTTCTTATTATCTAAATAAAACGTATACTTAATCTCACTAGACGCGCATTACACACACTACACACACACTACACACACACATACACACACCCACTCACACCAACACCTACTAACGATGACTGCATTGTTGTTTGTTTAATCTATGTAAGAAATGTTTAAATAATGTGCGCAACTATATTGTACTTGTCACGGGGTGCTGGCGTCCTGAAATACAGGCTCTGCCTAGTTTAGGCTCCAGCACTCCAATCTAGAGTGAACTGATGATAAAAGTGAAATGTTATATATCAAAAACTTGTAATAGTGCTAAATTGTTATAACTATTAAACTAAACTATTAAACTATTAAGGAAGACTTATCGTGACCAAAAGTGCATAAAAAAGATTATATTATTATGCATTATTCCCAATTACATTTTTAAAAATTCGTGCATTTTTGTGTAGTCTTTTATCACTAAAACTAATTTAAAGATTCTAATAAAATACCAAACTTTATAGTACAGCATATGAACAGACTAGTTTACAATAAAATATTCTTTTTCACTTTAATTTCCAGATGCTAAATGCGAAATTAACGACACCTCGTTGCCATATGAGTGCCATAAAGGTGGTTATATTAAAGTACTTGCTTAGGCGTATAATATTGCAGACCTGTTCACCGAATCCTTGGCCACGTCTGTCCGTATCGCAATAAAACCGTCGACTTATGTCATAATATGCATATATGATGAACTAGTGAAAGATATGAGTACAGTTAACTGTATGAATCAGACATAAGTACGTACCTAAATATAATTTAATACATCGCCACGTAAAATATGAAGTTAGCTCGATTTTTATGAACATACTCTAGAGTCAAATGATATTAAAAATAAATATTACTTCTTCATAACTATTTTTTGAGGTTTACTGATACTACTGTTAGTTAGATTTGATACAAAAAACAAATATAGGTACTGTACTATTCGACTGCCCTCGTGGTCGACTGGTCCATGCAACGGACTGTCGTTCAAGAGGTAGCAGGTTCGATTCCCGCATGATAAAATCTTTTGTGTCATATTTATAATTGTCATACAGATGTTCGTACTGCGTCTGGGTGTTTTCTATGTATTATTAGTACGTATCTACAAAAAATATGTAGTTTATGTAGTAGTAAGTAGTAGTGTGTATGTAGTCTATCCGTATTCCGGTATAAAATAAATCCAAAACACAACCATTTACCTAAGCTTAGTCTGATTCCAGAGGACGTTGTGTGAAATGTGCGTATATATTTATTACCAACTATGTTTGCAGCAGATGGCGCTCCATAGTTTCTGCTTATCCCCACGAGAAAGAGGCATGATGTTATGATTATAATAATGATGACTATACATACATTCGCACAACATATTGAGATAACAAATAACGTCTTCATACATGGTCGTGTTGGCACAAAATTCAAAGTTACTCTAATAATCTAAGTGCTGTGTAATTTCATCAGTATAATATACATAATTTATTATATTTATAATGCTGTAACAGTCCAAAAATCGTGTGTTGCACAACGAAGTACGGTTATTTACTGACAAAAGAATACGAACTGTTAAATTTTATGCGCATATTTTAGTATTTTGATGCCAATTTATAATTTATAGCACTTATCTATTTTATCTATTCTTCTATACTAATTTCTATACTGATATTATAAAGCTAAAGAGTTTGTTTGTTTGTTTGAATGCGCTAATCTCAGGAACCACTGGGCCAATTAGAAAAATTATTTCAGTGTTAGATAGGACATTTATCGAGGAAGGCTTTAGGCTATATAACATTACGCTACGACCAATAGAAGCGAAGCTGTAGTGAAAAATGTTGCAAACACGAGGAAAACTATTTAAATTCCACGCGGATGGAGTCGCGGGCACAGCTAGTTTATAATATATGCCTTTAATAATAATATTATAACCAGTATTATAATTATATTAAAGTTTTATAAAAATCCATGAATTAATATTTGTATAAATTAGAAGGCTACAACATCTAATATATAAAATTCACGTGTCACAGTGTTAGTTACCGTACTCCTCCGAAACAGCTAGACCGATTTTTATGAAATTTTACATGCACATTCAGTAGGTCTGAGAATGGGCCAACATCTATTTTTCAAACCTTTTTTTTAGTATGGCAAAACAACGTTTATCGAGACAGCTAGTAAGTATATAAATAAAATAAATAAATAACAAATTTAACTTATTATGTTGTGCTAAAATTCTTGTATTTTTAATATATTTATCGTTTCTAGATTTTATAAAAGCTCATAATGATGTAAATTAAAATTCCATCTCGGCTGACTAGACAACGGATGTGTTTATTTAAGAACAAAGTGGAAGAGCAAGATATTTTAAAAGTAAAGTGAAATAAAGGTTTTGATACATATACATCTTATTACTTTAAACGAGCAATTCATGTTGCATATGTACATATATATATACCAACGATTTCTGTGAAATTTGGTATACATAGGGTGTTAGTAGCGGTAAATCAAGCTAGCTTGGTAAAATGGTTAAAAAAAATAAAAATAGTTTTATTTAATCGAATTATTGTATTGTCATCGGTCTTTGACAGGTGTGCAAAATTTGAATAGAATCTGACCGTTTAAAGTGGGTCAAAATAGCGTCCAAAGGAGTCGGTTACAAACATACAAACATACAAACAAACATACAAGTGAAGCTAATATAAAATTAAAAATAGTTTAAAAAAACTAACAAACACGCTTTATTTAATCGAATTATTGTATTGTCATCGGTCTTTAACAGGTGTGCAAAATTTGAATAGAATCTGACCGTTTAAAGTGGGTCAAAATAGCGTCCAAAGGAGTCGGTTACAAACATACAAGTGAAGCTAATATAAAGCGTGTAATAAAGCGTGTAATATATCTGTTTGTCGATGTTTTTGAGCATTGAAAAATTACTTTAATTTCTTTGGAATAGGAAACATAATTTCGCCACCAGCTGTCAGATTAAATTGACTGAGCGGTTACGAGCATGACATGAACAAGAGGAATGGAACAGAAGACACGAGTTCGATCCCAAGTAGTTAGGATAACATATTTTCCTTTTTTTTTAAACACGCTTAATTTTTTAAATTCTTTTTGATTTATGTTTATATAGAATATATCTGCTCCGGCAAACGTTGTTTTGCCATACAAATGTTAGGGGTAGACAAATAATTTGCAATAAAATAATATTGCGACTATAAATTAAAATGTAAGATATCCTATCTTTCAAGTTGGAGAATGTCGAATGTCGAATTGCACACGGTGTGCAAATCAAATTTAAAATCGGCTCAGTAGTTTAGGAGTCCATCGCGGACAAACATCGTGACAGGAGATTTATTTAGATAAAGATAATAGACCTATCTATTATTGCATTTGTTGATTGCATAATGGCGAATTTTATTAAGTTTGTTACTCACTACTCACACTCTTAATTTTTTGTCACAAATGGCGCCATAATGGCGTCAGTGACTGATCATTTTGACAACATTGTAATAGCAGACTTAGCCGCCAGATGTATGAGTGTAGATGAAGCCAAGGAAGTATGTTTGGATCGTAACAGATAGCGCTCTATAGTCTCTACCTACCCCCATGGAAAAAGGCGTGATGCTGATGATAAAAATTGTTTAGATCAACAGAACGTTTAGACAAAGCTGTCGACTGTTTAGACGAATTTCGTCGGGACAGCTAGTATAATTATAGATGGACGCCTGAAAAAATAATGATTAGAAGTATTTATAAGGCTGCTGTGGATCTCATTCATTTATTTTGCATCAACATAGGAAACCACATCTGATTATTTTATAAATAAATAATGGTCAGTTGAGGTGTTCTCTTCATGATTTTTTTTGCTATCTCTACTAAAACTATTATTATCTACCAAGAGACTACGTCCATCGCAAAAAGGCAAAGATTATTTTAGACCACAACGCGAAAAAGTCTCGCAATATACAATCCATACCTAAACTCCTGATGAACTAACACGGTCTTCAGCTTGTTTAAATTAATATATTTACAAATTATTAGATATTTATACACCTGTTATGTACCTGGCTTACTTTTTTATTCAAAGGCTGATGCTGTTTTAAAATTAAATTTATTTATTGCGTTGCTTGACATGTAAAATATGCCAAATATAGAAACTGCGCGTGACTATATATAGAAATGTTATTCAAATGATTTTAAAACAGGATATAAAAATGGCAATAGGCATATTATTAAATGCCTAAAACTAGTTTTGAATAAATTATTAGGTAGCCGGCTCGCTAATCACTGGCCCAGTAATCTAATATGCGCATCATGACGGTAGGTAACGTCAACTCGCCCCGATCCATTCCCTGCCAGGCCGGCACATGTTGTTTTTGGCAATCGTTTTAATTTCATAAATAATTAATAGGCCATATTTGGATCGGTGAGTGAACACAGATGGAAATGCACTCAACAAATTGACTGATAACCGCAGTCGGGGAAAGGCTAAATAACTACTAATGATAGTCCGATTGATGCTTTCAATTGCCCTCGTGTAGATTCGTAAAATTTTCCATCAACAATATTTAAATTGATATTTTACCTGCATGCAATGAACATTGAAGGGGTGGTGTAGGAATCACCCCAACTGTATGGTCTTATATCGAGATTTCTGGAGATCAATATTTAAGCTGCTATTAAAACTCTTATAATATACTCCCGCAGGTGAGAATGCTATTTTATATCCGATTCAAGTACAGAAATAAATTTTGTAACCGTGAACTACGCGACTACATAAATTGCACGTAGTCGATGCTAATCAAGTCTCATTAGGCATATATTGATGTTTCAGTTTCACTGTTATAATTATTCCTGTTTGTTACGGTACATCATATTCGTCATATAGGTACTAAACAGAATTTATAATCATACTTAATTTTATTTATTAGTCTTATTCCTACGTGTTAATTTAATTACAATAATTAATAGTAGCTAACTAGTATGGCTACCACCGCCAAGGTAGAAATAATATTTTAACAGAGACAACATTTTAGTGGGACTCACGCCATCTATGTTTTCGCATTACAACTTCTTTGATCTGTGTAACATCTATGTTTATTAGTTCTCAGCCTAGAATTTTACATTAACAATGAATTAAATGTACTACTTAATTACTCATTGTTGGCGGTTAGACCGGTAGGTCTCTATAGTCCCGGTCTCTATAGGGCCTAGAAGGAACCCTCTACGGTAATGTTTAGGGCTTAAATTTCTACAAATACTTTAATACAAATACTGGTGAAGACACTAAATTACAGGATAAACTTGACATTCAACATTTTTGCTTTTTCGTACGTGTGACGATGTATAAAAAATACACATGTTAGCGCCATATTACGTTCTGCTTCAAAGTTCGGTTAGAAAAAAAAACTGTAGAAAACCATGTAAGTACCTATGTAACGTTTTAGGCGTTTTATGTTTACAACGCAAATAACTTTTTTGAGTGGTAATTTAATCCACATACTACACGTTTCAAATGAGAATAAGATTGGCAATGACCTCTAGCAGGGGCGTGCGCTCCATAAAGGCAGAAAAGCAGTGCTTTACTTGCCATTCATAGATATTTTAATAAAACGGTCGTATGTTTTAGATGACTTTATTCATTTATTTACTATTAATTAAACAAAATATTATAACTTAAAAACGCCTAATAATTCATAAATAGCACCAATATGTGCTTGCAAATTGGTGCTTTTTGCCAGGCGTTTGGCGAAGGAATAATATTGGTCACACGGACGAAAGTAGGCCCGACGCCGCCCACCTGCCATGAGTTCATATGTGTGTAGAAATTTTGGTGTCCGTGCACAGTTTACAAACGCACACAGGCTTGCATATTGAAGACGCTTCACACGGTATCTCCTGCCGCATGCTTTGGCGATCGGATGTTTCCGCGAGTATTCGGCGTTCATTCGTTGCCTTCGGATTATCCGAAAAAAAAAATGTCGGAAGTCTAATAAATCACGTATGCACACTATGCATTTTTGTTTAGTAAGGTTTTATCTATTTAAATAGCAGAAATATTTTGGTTCGACGGAGGCCATTTTATTTTTTCATGTGATTCATTGAACTGTTTAATATTGAGTTTCTATAATTTAATAATTGTATAGATTTTCGTTTGTTGATTTTAAAATGTTATTTGATTGTGAAATGTGTGTCGATAGTGTGTGTTTGTTAAGAATTAAAAATAACAAGTTCTCACAATTGTCGTTCAGTGAAAAGATTCAAATTGTGTCTAAAGGACAACTAAGCCAGCAAAAAGGTAGGTAATGTAACTCGAAAACTTCATGTTAAAAGTTATGAAACGTATGTACATGTACGTATGTATGTACGTACGTAGTTATTGTTTAGTAATTCTAGTACAGTGTGGACTGATTCGGGATATTCAGATTTAAATTTCTTCTGTTGGCATGGTTTCCGACTTAGAGATCCGTCGCGTGGCTATGCTTAAAATCTATAAAAGAAAAAGTTTTTGTGACTGAGTACTGCTCCGCATACCCAGTGTCATATGTGCACGCCACTGACCTCTAGCTGTCAAAAGTGATTAGAAAAGTACTGTCAGCAACGTAACTTTATTTGGGTATCAATGTTTTTTTTTATTGGTAATTTAAAGCGAAAAACGTCTTATATTATTTAGTAATAATAGTTATAACATTATTAAAAAAGAAAAACTATTTGCGTTCAATAATTACGTTGTTGGAAACTATAATATTAAGTTGAATTGCCAATCGCCATTTTGTTGTTGTTTGTGTGCCTTGTCGACATGAATTATAAGCCGTTTTATTTTAAATTCTGTTAGTTATATGGTAGTTTCCTGTTAAAAAAATAAATTTGTTATTATTTCTCATTGTTTTTGTTTGTTCGTTTTGTTATTTTGAACTTGTCGGTATTTGTTATTGTTTTAAACTGTATCTGTCTCGCTAATTGCTAGAAAAATAATAAACAATGACGATAAAGTGACAGACAAATTTTATTCTAAAAATATCTTGTTTTGCTGACTCTACCAAAATTGCTCAAATTGACAACTATCACGTCACAAAAAGGCGCGAGGTCAATCCTATTCTCATTTCAACCGCATAGTACCTACACATATGCAAATAAGGTAGTGCCTTTATCACTTCATTTATAAGTAACTTAAAATAGGTTTTAAAGACTAGTTGACAGCTAGCGAGCTTAACAAATCGGAATAAAGTTTTGAAAAATAAATCGTTGTACATATTTATATATATGCCTCTTTAAATATCTTCTGTATGAAGCCTGTACAGTCCGCTTGTTAAGTATAAAATTAATGGAACAGTTTGCAACTTTACATGTCAGTGTTAACAAGCGTCCGTTAGTTAGATTGAATATAGAGCTAAATTTTAATCGAATCGTTTGTGGGTGCGGTAAAATTTGTACAAACAAATTAACGCGAGGTGCGATTGGAAAATCTGAACAAACATTCAATACAAACTGAATTTGAATTTTGACGCATGCTATACACTTCGTTTGTTTGTTTTATATATTTTTAGGCCACAAATAAAATTGAGTTTTTCCAGACTTCTGATTACTCGTTTGGTTTTTATAGCATTTACATAATTTTGTATGTTCAAATGAGAATTTGGTGACAATTCTTGTAGTTCTGTGTAATATTATTGTCATTGCAATACTTACCATAAAAATGAAATGTTATATGTCAAAAACTTGTAATAGTGCTCAATTGTTATAACTATTAAACTAAACTATTAAACTTTTGCATCATATTTGGTAGTGAGATAGCTATCTCTTAGTAATTTTTTATGGCAGAAAATTATGTTGACACGCACCTTCCACTTTGCCGAATACTACTTAGCAATCATTTTGTACTAAAACGCCTGAAGATGTACACTTATAATAAAAAAGTTCAATCCTTACTGTATATTACTGATTAATGTTAGATGATTTGTAGGTTAATATAAGTAGTAGCAGGATAATAAGCGGAAAGTCTCTAATCTACCAGATAAATACGACAGTAAATATCGCATTTGTTCAGTAAACTCATTCGCTGAAGGTTCGTCGCTTTTAAATGACAAAGCTACTCGACGCATTATGTAGATGCAACGAGCTCGATATTGAATACGGAATCCAAAAGAGTTTCAAAATGAGAGGTGTCTGAAAACAAACAAAAGAAAAATAACTGGTCCAAACTTTACCTTTCTGCGACGAAACGAGTGAGTTGGGGAACAAAAACTATTAATGTAGAGGCTCTCACGGCCCGTTGAGTTGTCGGTGCGTTTCGTTTGATAATTTCCGTGTACAACGGGCTTTAATCGAATGAATCGTCGCGACCCGCTCGCTCACCCTCTGCCCGCGGGTACAATAAAATTGCTCATCTCGATTATCGCTGGCACTGAGAAGATTACCTACGCATTTTGGCAGCAGTATCGATTTTACTCTGTGCCCATAGATTGTTGTATGCACACAAAATTTTTTTTGGACGTCCATATCTTTACTTATTATGATGTTGCTCAGGCATTTAATACAGGCTGGTAATCACACTTTTAATTCTTATTCATTTCTTCATGAATACCTTATAATAAGAAGACACTAAATGTAAAACTTATGACGCATTGAATTTGTAGCGTTAATTAATCAAATACTAATACTACTTAAATATATATCTAGCATCTTTACTTAGTAAAAACAAAGTCATTATTTTTGTATGTATGTCCCTACATTAGCTTATATCTTTTAAACTACGAACCGGATTTTAACGCGTTTTTTTTTTAAATGATAGAGGGGTTCAAGAGGAGAGTTTTTTGCATAATTCAGATATCTAAATTTCACGCGTACGAAGTTGCGGGCACCACCTAGACCTTTTAAAGTCAAATACAATATCTAAAATCTACTAAGTATGCATATTAGACTACTATTACGTATCCAAATGTCTATATTCTAATGGTCTTATTCATAATGACTTATCGGAGGTTTAAACGGAGATTTTATCGGAGAGATAATAAACGTTTTATCGTAAAAAGACTATTATGAATAATAAGTTTTGACAATTTTCGCGAACCGATTGTAGCGAACTTTTAAACCTCCGATAAGTCATTATGATTAAAACCATAAATGGCTATCTAGATGCGTATACCCAACAAAAAGCTTCTAGACACCTAATACTATATTAGTAATTATGTCTAGACAGACATAATTACTAATTTAGTATTAGGTTGAATAATTCGGTTGAATTCCAATTACTTATTGGATATTCCAATATAATTCCCCAAAATAACAATTAAATATATTTGTTCTTTGCAATCTAAGAGATTAACGATATTTCAATATTAATTAACACAGATTAACATTAATTATCATGCCCCTGTTTTTGTTTGATCTTTGTGATGTTAGTAGACGTATTACCAAGCTACTATTCGCACACGAAGGGCACCGTTACAAGGATTAATGTCGTTGGAGATAGCATATTGCATAGAGGCAATGAATAAGAGTAGTTACAAATTTCAGTTAAGGGCCTACATCAATATTATTGTCGACATGTACCTATTAACACAGCTAGTAGGTATAGAAAATGAAGAATTAGGGATATTTTTTTTGTTTACTCAAAATCTACTAAATATATTTTAATTCCGGCTTACGTGTTTCTATATATAATAGTTACATATGTTTTTAAAGTTATTTCATTAGTTAATACGCGCTAATAGACCGACAAATGAAAAAAATAAAAAATGAGAGAGGTTGTTTCGCTAAGATTTTCTATCGAGAAAACTTTTTTCAGTCGCGTTTCTGAGTTTATGCGATCCTAGATTATTTATTGAAAAAACATATACTTAAAAATTAGAGCTCTAGCCATTCAATCTAAAGAAACAATGAAAACTTCGTACGTAGAAAAATGCACGAAGCTATTTTGGTATCCTCTTAATGTAATCGACTAACTTGTAAGTACTTTATATATTACGAAAGTACAAAGGAACAAGTGTCAATGAAATTTATTATTGTACTTATTTTGCATAATAACTTTGATTATAAACTGTAAACAGGAATCAAATGCTAACGAGAAGGGTTACGATTTTTTGCAGGCTTTTGCTATAAAGTTATTAGAGTTCATTGAGAGTTGAAATATATGAGATCTTCTGAACTACACGTTATGCACGGTCATGATACCTCTAATGACGATTGAGACGATTTTCAGATATTCAACCCTTAAAAAGATAGTGAATAGGGATCAAAATAAAGGTGTACATAAAGTTGCGTTATTGTTGAAGCACAGATAATAAAATAAAGGTTGAAGAAATATGCAATTAGCTTTAGCGGATAAAGCGCTTTAAGCGATAAGGCCCATTGTACTTGATTTTTTTAGCTTAAGCTAATTTTAAGATATATGTATGGTGTACAATAAAGAATAAATAAATAAATAATAAAGTGGTGAGAAAAGTAGTATAATTCTATAATCGTAGGTAATTTCAAATCCGATGTAATATACAGAAATAAACAGAAAACCGTAGCTGTGATTTGTAGTTATTTCATGCAAAAACTATTTTTCTGTTTACTATTTACTGTCATACAATAAAACAATTAAACAGGGACAGGTCGACATCGAAATTAATCCCTGAGGCTGATCCGCATCCGTCGTAATAAAACACATGCAAAGTTTTTCTTTGCCGAGCGCCGAGTGGCCGCAGCAAACGGAAGCGGAGCAACAGGCTTGATTAAAACACGTGTTTACAGAACGCACACGAGCCTGAACAAACGTAATAACTAGCGGGGATAGAGCAAACCGTACACAGCATTAGATATGCTTAGATATTTGATCTCATATGCACTCAAATGTACATGTATAAATACTTTAAATGATGTTAAAATAATCAATTTTCGATATGAAGTTTGGTATCGTTTAGTTATGGATTAAGAATACAAGAATAAGAGTACAATCACCACACCATTTCCTTCCCGGGGTACTGTAAAAGCCAGGTAAGGAATATTAATTTACACAGATGACATTCTTTGCGAGAGACAGAAAATAAACCAAAATAAAGGGTTTATTTTCTGTCAGCGCGGTATAGTAGATCATAATTCCTCCCAAAGTGGAGCACGTCCGTGCCCAACAGTGGGACGTGCTTGAAATGGAGAGGTATGAAGCTAGGCTATTCGAAGTCAATTTCTAGCAAAGACTAAATTTTTTCAATCTAATAATATTTTTTACGATCTAGGTACATAAGAGTTCATATCTGTGCGTTCATTAAAAGAAGGGGAATGACGAAACATCGTCATTCCCCTTCTTTTAGATTCAGATCGAAAATATGGCCTTTACATATCATTCTCACACCCCTGATACAACTATGTATAATTTTATTGAAAAAAAAAAAGAACTGAAATGAAAAAAAAAATCCATGGAGTTTCTTGTCTGTTCTTCTCCATAGGATTCGCGTTTGGAACAGACACCTAGTTTCTGACGTTTCAAAAGAGCTTGAAAAACATGCCAACTTGAAATAAAAAAATTTGACTTTGACTTTGACTACTTGAGTTTAAAATACATAAACAAATAGGAAGAAATTTTTACGCAGCATCCATATTTGCAGTAACAAATAACTCAGCACAATTTTACGTCTGTAAATTATAGTTTTACGATCAAAAATCATTTTTATGTATTCCTTAGAATTTAATATCACGCCAGCTATGCTCGGCACATTCGATATTTTATTGCGCTGTAATTTTATTGTTTTCTCAATTTTTATTAACTATCAACCACGTACTTAGGTTATAGTTGATGTATACTTTACTTCCACTGGCATATTGATTATGCTGTATTTCGATTGTAAAATCACCTAAAGTATGAATCGAAGTACTGAAATAAAAATGTGTCCTTATGTGTATCCTTGTGCCAAGAAGACCTACGGGCATAAGCACGTTCTAAAACAAGCATCCGCAATCCTAATCTCAGCTAAAAGAAAACAAATGTTTTTATAAACTTTCCTCTGAATAAAAGCAAAAAAGAAATTTAATTGTCTTAGAAATATTAAAAACTTACAAAGAAGCAGTTTACCAGTAAATTAGTTAGGTATAGAGAAATGTTAAATGCATCTTTTATAAAATTCTTCAAAGGGGTTGTTTTAAACAGGTTAATTCGTTTTTTATAGCAACAACGCAACATCCTGTATCCTTTCTTTCTACTTTAGTAAAAAAATATCAAGAGTGATTATCTTTTTATCTCTTCCTATAAATGTTGTCTACCTCGTCCCTAATTAGTTCCATATGGAAAATATAACCTAAGGGGCAATCGATACCAACACATGCATTTACTGTGTGCCTATATTGATTCCGACTTGTTACAGACTGGATTAAATTATTGGCAAACTAGATCCATGAATACGTCCATGTATAGATAGTAGGTACCAATCTGTGGTACCAACATAGATGTGTGGATGTACCAAGAATCTTAAATTAATATTTTTTATTTCATTTGGATACGGGCCTTCTCCACTTTGGTCTACTCTGCCGCGCTGACCAGGCGTGTTGGCACAGGGTTTATTTTCGAGTTTTCCGTCTCTCACAGAAGATGTTATTTGTGTGCAATATCCCTTAGCTGACTTTTACAGCGCCCTTGGGAGGAGATGGGGTGGTGACACTTGTATTCTTAATCCGTCACAACACAAAGCATTTAGTTCTCGATAAAAAAAATCCTTAAAATTACTCGTTGCTAAGTAACTTAGTTAACTGTCACTAAGCAACGTCAATTAAATAACGTCAGTCAATCGTTACCTATTATTTGTTATGTTCATTAGCCTGTTTGTTTTTATGAAATTATATTTAATATTTTAATAAACGTATAGTGGTAAAGGCCTAGTAATCAAGATGAATGTAGAAAAAGTGATGTGTATTTCACCAAAGTTTGACAGTGTGAAAGGAACAATATCGTGCCAATGCGACTTGGGTCGAGATAAGTTGCTCACTGCCCCACCTTACAAACGTATGAGATCGACGCCAGAGGATGACGCCAGCTCTCGCTTCTCGACGGCACCGGTGAAAAGAGAAATCGACCAATTCCAATGTCCAATTAGCCAAATACTTATCACATTCAAAGCCCCGTTACATCCTAATGAAGTGTTCAAGAAAGTCTTCCCTGCAACGACACCCATTAAATTTGTAAAACGCAAACTCGCAAAATTATTATGCGTATCGAATAGTAACCTTTTGCTTACTAAGAACAGAAATGTTCTAAAAGATACTAGTTTGTTGTCAGACCTCAAACCCGATCCTCTCGGTAATCTGACGATAGACGTATTCACTATAAACTCTGATGATTTTTACCTATCCTCAATCCCGAAAGAATCATACGTGCATGAGCTACTACATTCTGTTTTACCAAAGAAAAAGACCATGCCTTTCATAGCAATAAAATTTAAGGTCCGAAATCAAAATGCAACATTTACACGTTCATACCATTCTATAATGAAGATTCATGAGATTAAAAAGAACTTGGCAGGACTTTTCGGACTACCTCATGAAAATATTGTTCTGCTAAGAGGAGAGAATGTGTTAAAGGATCGCATGGCTCTTATAGACCTCGATTATGATAAGTATGGTATAGCTGAAGTTGAACTGCTCACGAAAAACCACGAAAAACTGAATTTGGATAAATTATACAAAGAGATGCCTGTTAACGATGTTCTAAGTGTTATGGTTCCATTTGGTACCACATTCAAACAAGTTAATGTCGAAGTATTTTCTAAACTAATAAGGAAACCGTTTTTGGGAGGATACAAAAATATTCACACAGGTATAATAATCTTATAATGGTGATAAGCCATTTAGATAGTAGATTTTTACTACGAGGTTTATAATTTCACACTAATTACCTAGGTTGTTTATATTTAAAAGCGTTTTTTTTAGTATCTTCACAGTATGTCAAATATTAATGGCCAAAGACATTGATAAACGTACCTACTTATTAAGTACAACCAAGATATCTTTTAAAATAATTACATGAATCAACTTTTGTGATTAAATAATGTATTGTTTTACAGGTGTTATATACCATCACGCATTTACTCAAACACCTCAGAGACCGGAAAAATTACCACCTGAAAAGAAAAATTGTAGAGACACACAGACTGCCGAGGAAGTAGAGAAGATATATGTAAGTACAATCGTTATAGCTATTTTCTTGTTTTATCTGTTTTACTAATTTGTACTATCGTTTACGGATAATATTATTTTTTATGTCGGAGGTATGAACCCAAGAACTAGGTACATAATGTATACTTTTACACTTTACAATGTGCGTTGTTGGACAACGTCAACCTGGCCTTAATTTTGTAGATTAATTAGGCTGTTTTCTGCATAAAAAGCCAATAGAATGTCCCTGAATAACTAAAAAAAAAATTGAGAAAAAAATGAAAATGAACAAAATGGCTTTATCTCTCTCAGTAGACAAGTCGGCCCGATCCTTGTAAAAGTTATAGTTATGTATTGTAAATTTCAGGATACAGACTACAGTCGTGCGACGCAGATGAATTGTGTACATGCATATATTCCCTGCGTGACGGACCGAATCGTAACACCTCGACCGTATGAAACTTACGATGAGATGATTGCCCGCTTAAACCATGTGCACTATGCGACTATCATACAGCGAGCCTTCAGACATTATCAGTTTAGGAAAAAAGTGTACCAGTGGCTGAGAGAATGCATGTAAGTATTTTTGGTAGACCTGCTCTACATGGTGTAGTATTGAAAAACTTCGGCAATCACCGAGTGTCCCAATCATGATAGAAGTTTTTAAAACAAATAGGCTTTTATTTCTCACTAGGATATACACATGTCACTTCATTTCATTCTTTAAATTGCTTTTACTATGGCAGGGAGAGAATACAAAGAATGAAAGAAGAGGAACGACTAGAACGAGAAGCAATGGAGAGACGGCTGAGACGGGACCTTGTTACCAAAACATTTCCAAGAACGCGTGATGACTTCGATCAACTTTATGCAATGGTATGTAGTTAGACTCTAGACCTACTAAAAATAGATCTACTGCATTATAATAACTATACAAATATAAACACACGTTTTCGTCTTCAGGTTGACCGTTGGAAGCATGCAGAAATAGCAAGGATATCACAATTACATTCTAAAGGTCCTAAAATAGCCGAATTTTCACTACTTTTAGACAAAGAAGTAGAGCTGCTCCGGTGTATAGAAGACTACAGAGTCAAAGTAAAAGAGGATTATCGAAAATTAAAAGAGCAACAGTTCTTAGACGAAATATCAAAACCTGTAACTTGGTACGGGCGGAGTGGAAAGCTAATAACCATGGAAACTATAGAAACACAAAAAGCTAAGAAGCTGAAAGAACTTTACAACTCTTTTCTACGCGACGACATGAATGTAGCTGAACGCATGGAGTTAACGCATAACATGAAATTTGCATTACAAGAGTTTCGTCATCCTTTGGCTGAGGAGATAATGACGCTACTGGATCAAGAATGCGATCTCTTGGTAAGACGATGTAACACACATCAATTAGAATTTCTCAGACGAAGGATATCTGGTAGCATATTTAGGCTATTAGAAACGTCGGAACTCAATTCTGGTATTACCAAATCTAAAGACATTAGAGATTACAGAAACATGGAACATAGCAAATTATACTTTTGCGAGTTATGTCATCAAGTGAAACCTTATACAGACTTTCCTTTGAACACGAGGATGACAGACTTTTTTATTTGCAAATCGTGCTCATGGAAGGATGTTAATGAACGATTATGGATAGACATGACTCCTTATAAATTTATCTTAAGGGCTGTACAACGTGATGAACGTCGACGTAAATGTTGGGGGTCAATAGCCTTCGTGCTTCAAGAAAAAGATATATTCTTCATAGTAGAGAAACTTTGGCATTCACATTCGGCGATTAGTGAATGCAGAGAAATTACTGAATTAAGATTATGTAGGTGGCGAGTCAATGAAGATTGGTCGCCGTGGAACTGCTTTTTGGTTACCGTACAAGAGATGAAAGCCCATTTAAAACTTGAGGCTCCGGAAGAGGTTTACGACGAAGAATTGGTACAAAAAGTCTACAACAAGCACAAACTTGCGAAAGCCAATTTTGAACAACTGATAACTGTGAACAAACGGTACACAGAATCAGGCGATTGGCAAAGTGTTCGGGCACCTGCTGTGATTCGCGGCGACGGTGTTGAACGAATTTAATATTTTTTAACATGTAGCTGTGATGATTATTGTTATTTTGTTTTTACTATATTTGGAATCATTAGACACATAATCAATGACATGATTATTGACTTCCCGTCCTGAAATACTGACGTTTATAAAAGATCAAAGGTTCACTACTGCACTGCATATAATAAAACTGTAGCACATTCATTTTCAAATTCAGCCCAAGATGTTTATTGTTTATACCCTTAATGTAGTTGCTAATGTATGTCCTTTCTATAGCACATGCCTAGAGTCTACGCACAGTAGGGTTGCGACATACATCAAATGGTTTCCTCAACTGTAAAACAGTAATTCCCTCCACAACATTAGCATAGATGGCACATTTTAGATTGTTGTTGTAATTTAGATGACCATTATGTAGTACACAGTAGACATTGTTATATTTAATTTTAAATACGATTATAATTGTAATTTAGCTGCCAAGTAATCGTGTTATATTGTTTTTATCATTGATGTTAAAATAAAACAAAATCATTATTTAAATTGTCTTCTTTTAATAATTACACATAATACTTCATAACATAATTACACATTACATATACAATAATAATTTCTCAAGATATCAAATTCTCGTGATAATAGTTAAACAACATATTCAAAACACGGGTGATAAAATGGTGAAACTCCATAACGAAATGCACTTTTAATAGCTAAGCATAAGTCATACATACAGGTCAATAAGTTACGTAAATATAATTTAATTTTAGGCAATATAATTATAGCTGTACATAATAAAAGAAAATACTACCGTCTCTGTCAATATGTAGGTAGGTGTAATTTCTGCAAATGTTCAGAACAACCAACCTAATGTACAAAAAAATCAATAAAAAAAACTTATTTAGAAAAATAACCCCAAAGATATAGTTTATATTTTGTTTTAAAACTAATTAAATATAACTTAATGTCTTACATGATAAGTAAAGCTGTCAGCAATTGTTTACGGTAACGAGGAGTGATTTGTTTTCTCCAAAATCAAAGACTCATCCTTTTTAATTAATGGTTTACCAGTTTAAGAACATTATGTATTTTGTAAAATTAAAGTAATACATGCCATTTTTATTTCCCAAAAATAAAATCTCATAGATGTCAAATAGCCTTATTATTTTTAAATAAATGGAAATGCAGTTAATTTACTCAATCACTAATACACATTCATTGCAAAAACCATGCAGATCTTTTACATGCATATAAAGAACAGTGTGTATCATGAAATATTGAAACATAATCAAAATCAAATTATTTATTGAAACAAAACGAATGTAACATCGCCCGATATGTAACTTTAAATAATTAGGATAAAAAGCATAAGAGCGTGATTTGAAATACATAGGCTATAACATTACTTATTACATGGCACGATCGGGTAAAGAAAATCATCGAAGTCATAAAGTTGGGACCACTGTGTAGCTGTTAAAAGATGCAAAGATTTATTAATATACGCAGTAAAATGTCGGCTTAGAGATTTTACAAAAAGTGAAAATTAAATATCACGTGTTAGTTGTATGTAATAAAATGAAATACAAAAATCATTTTACTAAACAATTACTCATTGCATACACTATAAAAAAAATTAAAAACTTAAGAAATATATTTGCTTTGTACTTCCGATGTCCTATAAAAAGTACAAGTAAAAGATACGCAGTAAAAATGAAAGCTCAGTGATTTCACAACAAGTGTTAATTAAATCAAGTAGAAAAATTATTATCATCATTTTATACACTATTAAAACATTTCAGAAAGTTAAAAAATGTATTTGCATTGTACTTTTCGATGTCCTATAGATAGGACAAGTATACAATATATTGAATTTGATTTATAAATACTAACCTGATTGTTAAAATATAATAATATAATACTATTATATGTACCTGATTGTGCCACATAATAGTTAAGGTATGTTTAAATCGCATAGAATAAATCACACGACATAACCAACGACCATTATTAATATCTTACAATTTTCACCTAATGACAGTTAATAAAAAAAAAAACAATGAACACCTGAACAAATTTGAACTAAACCGCGCTTTATAACGTTAAGTAATTCACGTGCCTTATTTATTACATATTTATGTCTATATTTCAAAAATAAAAATATTTATTTTGTCTAATGGACATCAGTCGAGTTGTGAATAAGGAGTCTTTTGCAAACAAGTTACACATTAAGAAAATAATTATCCAACATTTACTATTCCTAGAATAGGTCTATATTTTTTTAGAACGGTATATTATCATGAAGTAATTTACAAATCAAGAGCTTGCAGGTAAATGGTATTACTTGTTTTTAGGGTCCGTCTGTCACCAAACTGTATCTCTGTTAATGCTATAACAAAAAAAAATACTATTTTACATTACTTATTTGGGAGCTTTAAGCCAATTTATATTTCGTAATTCCGTTATTACAACGCGTATTAATGAGTGCCATTTATATCAAACACCAAAAGACTTCAACAACATGATCTCTAGAGAACTGTATTGAATTGGTAACAAAATTTTAACTTAAGAAACATTGTTATTATAAAGAAAAGAATGAATATAGGGCGAAGCCTTTGTCCAGCAGTGGACTGCAATAGACATGTTGAATTGATTTATTCAGTGCATATAAATATACATAACATTATACATAAGAGGTTTGAAAAAGACAAGCGGATGGACCCGAACTATATACATATTTTGAAAGTCGATTATGGTACTAAGTTGCTCGTTTTAGTGCAATTATGTAAATGAATCCTATCAAGTAAGAAATAAACGACAGATTTAAAGCGAGGCAAAAAATATGGACAAATTCATCTTAACATCGCGCCTGCGCTATGTAAGAATCTTTGAAAAAAAATGCTAACCATTCTTGATAATAATATAAATATTCACGGACATTTCACACAACGTCCTCTGGTCAGTAGCTAAGCTTATATGCTTGTTATGGGTACCAGAATACGGATATAATACATAAACTACTTTTCTTTTGTAAATACATAGTTTAATAATGTTTACAATACGAAACACGCTTTTAACACTCCATATTTGATTTTTGTAACATACATTTTATATGGAGTTGAATTCATAATAAAACTGCAAGTCACTTCTTTAAATATCAATCCATGATAAATATTACCGTCATAAGAAAATGTAAGTCCCTGCTAAAAACCCAACATAACTATGTTCTATATATCTCTATATCTAAACATAGGTCATTCTCTCATTTTTGCGAGCAATTACCGAACTTAGTTTGTACATTTTTTCACCATCTTATATGATAAGTTTCTACACATTGTAATAGAGGGCTCTACGCGCATTTATACTCGAACAACCATAAACTAAACTATATTTATTTTACTTGTCTCATTTTGGGAATAACTAAATAAAAAGACAAAAACAATAATCTATGATTATACTTTTATATTAATATTTGATACATTGATTCTTTAGAAAATTATACCAATATAAGACAAGTAAAAATGTCTGTACACTAATTTATAATCAACAAATATCAATCTATTGCTAACTATCTAATTTATTTACAAATAAAGTATTGTGCCATGATAAAACAATACCCTAATAAATTTGTAACTCCCTAAGAAGTCTTTTAATACAAAAAAAGTGCTGACATTTATTATTCACATAAAAGAATAAATTTATTTTTACATTTTATATACTATTTTTGCACTTCATATTGCCATTAAAGTGGCTTAAACTCGGAACATCTCAATTTAATTAAGACTTTATAACCCATCATCTATGTTCTGTCAACATAATTATTAGCTTAACATTCTGCTATTTACAATATAAAGGAATTAATATAGTTAAGGGAAATAGCCAAGTGCATACGTAAGCCCTCTTATAATAGAGTTATTACGAATGTCATATTGCTGTGTTCATAATATACAATGATTTATTTCAATAATATTTACAAATCTTATATTATATTGACCCAAACTCACAGATCCTATCAGCTTAGATTTATTTATAAGACACATGTGCATGCACAAGCAGAACCGTATGCCGCCATTATCCGTTGATTAACGGTTAAGCTGTGGTTTCCTCAAGAGATGGCGCTAATAGCGGTCGTCATAAAGCATAAAATAACATCATTACAACGTTGTGTAATAATCTTACTGACTTTTTTCAAGCAAGTTTCTGATTTGATGTTATTCACAGGTTTATGGCCCTAAACGCCTGCACCGTTTTGGAGGAAACTATAGCTTATAAGTGACTGCGATATACCTTTTAAAACGCTAACCAAACCATTCATCAGTACCTTATTATATCTTAAAAGACAGACTTTCAAGAAACAAATATTATTAAAAAAATTGCTATGACTTTTTGCAATTTTTGGTGATAAGTAATGCTTAGAGACGACGAGATTCGAACCTACACTTCTGGGACTGTTCCAGTGGTATTTTATGTATCTAAAGCATCCCTTATAGATGGCTTTTTTCATTTTAAGAAGAGATATGTCTTCCAGTAGACTCCTGTCTACAACTATAATACTAATCACCAAAAACTTATGTTTCAACTAAACACTTGCCTCCAAGGATGGCTACCTTTGTATTAAGAGCCTAACTCAATTTTATGGTTTTCCGAATAGAGAAAACTGAATGCAAACTGCTTTATGAGCCTTTTATGTCTATATAAGTATACTTTATAAGTATTGTACAACTTGGTTTTTCTATAAAATAGCTTTTAGAAAACATAATGCGTACATAAACTCAATCATCGTATCAGTTTGATGTCACATCTCAAAAAAGTTAACACAGCAAAAGTTAAAATACTTTTTACTTTACTAGCTCTAGTCTTTCCTAAGACTCGAATCAGGTCTCAGGTTCAGAAGACCGTGAGACCAGATTCGATTTCAACTATCAAGACAACTGAGGCTAAAATGAAAGCATTCCGATATAGACATAGTTTTAAGAGGTTAAAGTAGATAGCCCTGACGATTATCGATTACCTATGAACCGAAAGATAATTTAAACTTACCTAATTTAATATAAATGATTTGTGAATTTCGAGTATAATTAATTCGTTATATTAATGGTCAGTATCTACACTAACCCATAAATAATAAGGACCATATTATTATATAAACGCAGTTTCGCCTTTGGGCCATGATTTTTTTAAAATTGAATAGAAAAATATTTGGCTAATCATATCAATATTAAAATCAAATGTATAACTTCATTTAGCAACAGACTACAAAAAAGGATTTTTTTTTTCAGAAATCTTTTGTTTAGTTTCGCATAAATGAAGATATCAGTATTTCTTTTAACAGAAAGTAACTATTGAAGTATCTTATGAATGTCTTTTGAATATGTAATGCGTAGGTACGTAAAGATTAAGTATTCCGTCATTTCCGACATTCATCAAAGTCCGTGACAAGCATCGCCGTATTTTAAAAGGAACATACAAAATAACAAACACCATTTACATAAAAAATCTCAATATTTATATTTTTAATTGTAATATATTAATTTCGAATCATAAATAATCTATGCTTTTTAATCATTTTAAGTTTTTAGGTCATCAGCCAGACGTCCTACGACAGGTTTTTTTTTTCTTAACGGTATATCAATCCTGTAAATCCTAATAATAATTATGTTGTATATGTTATAATAATTATGTTATAATAATTAGTGGCCATCAAGTCGACCAATTTTGGTCGATCACTCGCAGTTTCCATTCCCCTAGACAAAGTTTTTTAACTCTTTTAAATAAATATTCATGTATGTTGCTGGAACTCGCAAGCGTGCACGGCGGTATAAAAGCACATTGCATAAACGTCACCCTTCTTACCTAAGAAATAGGTTGATCGCGACTCAATTTTAAAATAAAAAGTAGATCTTGTGTGCACAAAAGTTGGCTACACCTGCTGTAAATGATAGTTTTACGTTTATAAATCAATATCTACAGAGGCAAGTGTTTATGGAGTTTTTATGCTAAATTGAACCAATTAAAACATGTAATCTCACATTGTAATAAAATCATATTTCAGTGATAACCGTCCAATTCCATGGAACGATCTGAGCTGGAATACGAGTAGTTATTGGTCATGTTGTTAAGCGACATGTCTTGAGGTAAGTCATCGGATGGGTTGGAATAAGCCGCATCTTGCTCAGCATCACTAGCCTCCATAAACTCTATGATTCGTTGCGTAGCTTTCACGTGAGCTACTATTGCTGCTTCAGCCTGCAAATAAACGTTTAAATCAAATTAATATAATTAATATCAAGTCGTATTTTCAATCAAAAGTATGCATCAATCATGTTTATGTCTTTTTGTTTATATCTGTAAGAAAACAAAACCACTTTTTAATGATTCACACACGTATTATTTTTGAATCTAGAACGACATTTCAAAGTTTCCATATAGCTAGCTAAGTGTGCAACTGAGCTGTAAAAACTGAGCTGTCGTCATCATGGTGGATGAAGTCTCCGAAATATACGCGTGTAAATAAAAAGTAGTTTTCACTTGAATAAATGAGTAGCACAAATAATGTTAGTGAATATTAAAGATGTATTTAATTTTGTAATTTGTAGAGTACGCTGTGGAAGGTTTTTTGTAATACAAGTTTAAACAAATCTCCAGATTTTTACGATTTCAGTGTTGGATAGTATATTTATTGAGGAAGACTATAGGCTATATAACATCACGCTGCGATCAAAAGAAGCGAAGCAGCATTGAAAAATGTTGCACAAGCGGGGAAAATTTCTAAAGTCCACGCGTACGAAGTCGCGGGCAACAGCTAGTATTGTATATAAAAATAAATTGCAATTCCTTAGTCTCGCTAAAACTCGAGAACTTTTGGAACTCTAGAGATTTTGGTCTTGAAATATTCATAGTCCAGGGAAGGTTAAACGGTGACAAAATATGTGGGGAACTAAAATTCTACGGGTATGGAGTAGCGGGCACTTATCAAATATTTATGTCAAAATAACAAGACACAATAATAATTGAAATGTAATATCACAGACTGTGAATTGGTAACGTTTATTGATTAACCTTGATTAGTGTACTAGAAACGTGTTGACTGCTTGACTAAATAGACAATTGATGGCCTAAATAAATAGAGTGATTATTATAATGGATTGTATGTAGATGTATTGCAATCTGTCTTAAGTCTATCAGGAATAGTCAATACAAAGATTGCGTACATCGATGACGTCACAACATTTAAAATAATATCTTTAAGTATTTTAAAAAAATCTATAAGTATAGTGAATATTTCAATAATATTGAAACTAGTTGCTTAAAATAGTCTATATTTTCTAAAAAATATATAAAAACAGCCGGCAATAAGGTCAATAATTATGAACAATCCCAATTGCAAACTTCTAACAGATGCAGAGTGGTATCTATCTTGTGTTTTGAAAAGATCCCAGTGGGTGCTTTCTCTATTTTTGACGTGCGCCAAGGTTCTGGACGTAATGACGTTTTAAGGGTTTAAGTAAGTCAATAATAAGATTCTTTGCAAATGTAATTTTAGCTTCAGTTTTTCTTGTAAAATAAAATAAGTTCAACAGCTAATATATTTTAGTACACCAGAAGTCGACTATTCTGGCTCGGTCAAGTCCATCTTAAAGTTGTCTGGGAGAGATCTCAGCCCGCGATAAGACCACCCTTTATACCTATCATAAGTCTAGTTAAGTAAGATTTGTAAAGACGTTCTACTCTTTAGAAGAATTTATGTTGACACACAATTGACTTATTGTACTTGTAGTACATTATTTTTATTTGATTATTTGTGTCTGATTATATTTATTATTATTTTTCTTTTATAAAAATATTTCTTTTTTTTTTGACATGTTATTAAAGAAAAAAATTATTATTACTCAATCATTATAATTGTATTTTTATAATCTCATAATTACATTGGAATGTATTCAATCTTAAATGTATGACGTGTAAAATATATTTACCAATAAATAAGTATTTGAGTATTTAAATCATAGTGTGCAATAAAGAATATTTTATTTATTTATTTGGAAAATTCCTGCGACGATATTTGTATTTTTCAGAGGAAGAGTTTATTACATGAGTAAAACATGTGTAAAATAATAATTAATTTATACTTACACTAGCAGTAAGCGCTAAGAAGGCATAGTACTTCCTTAGCGTTGGTAATAATGGCGCATATCTTGGTACCCTCGCTCTTACAATGGTTGCGCGAGCTTTACCAACGTGACCCAGCAATAAAGCCATGTATGCTCCTACCATGCTATGTTCCATATGAGAACCGGCACGGGCTAACACTGGAATAAACATCATATTATGTTAATATTGTCGATTATGTTAATTGACGGGCTTCGTGGTCTAGTGGGTCATGTAACGGACTGCCGATCACGAGGTCGCGGGTTCGATTCCCGTTTAGGACAATCATTTGTGTGATGTTTATAATTGTCATACAAATGTTTGTACTGCGTCTGGGTGTTTCTATGTATTATAAGTATGTATTTATCCGTATTCTAGTACCCATAACACAAGCATATAAGCTTAGCTTGGGACCAGAGGACGTTTTGTGAAATGTGCGTGAATATTTACTTATTTAATATCAGCTTGTCTGTGTGGAGTCGGCTTAATAATACAAATGTTACTATCCTATCTCCTCCCCAGGATGCTGTAGAAGCCAGCTAAGAGATATTAGAAGAAATGGCAATCTCGAAATGAAACCCATTGCCAACACGTCTGGACAGAGTCTCATAGTAGACCAAAAACCATTTGGGATGGTTTTTGGTCTCTTTGGTGCCAAACAGTGAGAATTAACGGGCTTAGATGCCATCTCAACTAAACTTCGCAATAACATTGACGCGTCGTATATTTAGGAAAAAAAACTTTAGTTAGTCTAAAAACACGCTAAAATGTCTTGCTTCCCGCATATTTGTCCTTTAATCATTGCATTTATCGATCCTTAATGCCTGTGTAAAATTTAAGAACAATTTGACTAAATAAACTAAATTATAAATATAAATTATTATATATTTTATATATTATAAATTATTATTAAATATTAATTATATATTAAGTTTATATATAAATTATAAATAAACTAAATTATAAAAAAGCATAGCGAGTCAATCGCAAAAATATTAATATATTAACAATTTGACTATTAGAAGCGGGTGAAAATCACTTTTAAAGATAACATGAAATAAATAATTCATATTTAGATAGAAAGCCACATATAAACATTGTAAGTATTATGTATAAAATAAACGAAATGGAACTCGCTCCCTGCACACGTTTTTCCCTACTCCTACAATATGGGGTCTTTCAAGCGAGGCGTGAAAAGGCATCTTGTGGGCCGGCAAGGTGGGGGCGGCTAGTGCTCTGACAACGTACTAGCCGTCCCCATGTCTCGATTACACTTTCGCTTAACATCAGGTGGAGTGTGGTCATTTGCCTACCCAAGCTATAAAAAAAAAAAATAAACGTAATAACTACTTACATTTAGCAACTGTCTCGTCAATATCGTCTTGAGATTTCTTTTCACTGTTCTCGTCAGGCTTACCGTCTAATAAAGCATCAGTATTCTCTTCCGCCCGTCTGGAATTTATAACTTGTTAGTAATTCCACTACTTTAAAAGAAATAACCTTTCTGCTAAAATTTTATCACAAATTAGTTCGTCCAGCTGGTATATCTAAATTATATAATTTAACTAACTGACCCGGCAGATGCTGTTTTACCGTACTAAAATTTAAAAAAAAAAATGGTTTGAAAAATAGATTTTGGCCGACTCTCAGACCTACATAATATGCATATAAAATTTCATAAAAATCGGTCAAGTCGTTTCGGAGGAGTATGGTTACTAACATTGTGACACGAGAATTTTATATACCTACTAGCTGATCCGGCAAACGTTGTTTTGCCATACTAAAAAGAAAAAGGTTTGAAAAATAGATGTTGGCCGATTCTCAGACCTACTGAATGTGAATGTAAATTTCATAAAAATCGGTCAAGCCGTTTCGGAGGAGTATGGTTACTAACATTGTGACACGAGAATTTTATATATTTAATTTTGGTTTAGTTCTAATCTCTCATTACAACTTGTTTATGTACTTCTTATATTATAAAGCTGAAGTTTGTTTGTTTGTTTGAACACACTAATCTCAGAAACCACTGGTCAGATTTGAAAAATTCTTTAATGTACGTAAGTACATTTATTGAGGAAGACTTATAGGCTATAAATCATCTTACATTTTAAGACTACGCAACGAATTAGATGCGTTTCTTTATTTAAGACGATACCAAAATAGCTTCGTGCATTTTTCTATGTACGAAGATTTCATTGTTTCTTTAGATTTAATGGCTAGAGCTCTAATTTTTAAGTATATGTTTTTTCAATATATGATCTAGGATCGCATCAACTCAGAAACGCGATTGAAAAAAGTTTTCTCGATAGAAAATCTTGGCGAAACAACCTCTCAAATTTTTTATTTTTTTCATTTGTCGGTCTATTATCGCGTATTAACTAATGAAATAACTTTAAAAACATAAGTAACTATTATATATAGAAACACGTAAATCAGAATTAAAATATATTTAGTAGATTTTGAGTAAATAGGAAAAGTATCCCTAATTCTTCATTTTCTGTGCCTACTGGCTGTGTTAATATGTACGTGTCGGCGACGATATACGATAATATTGATGTAGGCCCTTAACAGAGTGGTTTAAAAAGTTTTTTATCTATAATCTGTTAGGATTTGGTTTCTAAAAATTACGCGTCGCAGTCGCAGCTAGTTGCGAATAAATATTTAGCTTAATATTCTTAACTTGCTAAAGTTGAAGAATGAGCGGATGTCCTGGTATAGGCGGATGTTATGAGACGGAAGGAAAAAAGTCTAGAGGAAGACCTAAGAAAAGATGGATGGACTGTGTGAAGCAGGACATGAAAGAAAGAGTTGACACAGATATGACGGCTAATAGAAGACTATGGAAGGAAAAGACATGTTGCGCCGACCCCAAATAATGGGATAAGGGCAGGAGGATGATGATTCTTACCTTGCTAAATCTTCTCGTTTATAAAACAGATCAACAATAAGATCTAATGCCGTGACACTTCTAGATATAATATCATCTTCATTGTCAATTCGTATCCGTACGTTTAACAACCTTTGCGTATTCGTTTCATTGTTTTGCACTAAATTTACTAATAACAGAAGGACCTGGGAAGAAAAGATAAATACTATTAAACTGCTGTAAAAGTATCAAATGCTTCGCATGTATCACAAAGTGTCACCTTTCTACAAAGTTATATGTTATGCTACACAAGTAACATGTAAACCCACCATAACATCAGATTTTCACTGTATGTTACCCTAAAGTTCACATGGTTTGATAATGTAAATTTTAGAGGTCCATACTAAAACAAACACTTACTCACTATCACTATTATTACTTTGATGTCTTGTCTGTCAATAATCTAACCTATTTTTACTGTATACGTTATATCAATTTCGCACAAAATACCACATTAAGAGAGCACGATACCAAATTATGCTCCATACAAAAATATGGGCATCGTAGTCCCCTGTTTTCTTCGTAGATCTTGCCTCCACAGGAACGAATTTTTTTCACAATATCTACGTCTTATATATCTATGCTTCTATTACTTTCTTTTTTTCAAAACATAATAACTAAAAGAAATAGGACCATCCAAACATCCCGTTTTATTTCGGTTTTCTTTAGATTAAGTTGTAGCGTCTATCACACAAGTTTGGTAAAAAAAAAATTGGTTTAACTTTCACGAAGATAAAAAGGGGACTACGAAACGTCTTTTTTTCAAAGAAATTGTAGGTAAAATCTGCTTCAGCTATATTTGTCCCTTTCAGCGCGGCGCTCTCGAATAGGGATAGCAATACCTAAGGCAAATACCTAAATTAGGAGTACAGTCTTAACAATAATTACTTACACAAACACTGAATTCGAAGTTTCGAGCATCAGTAATGAAGTTCGCTTGGTTGTTTAATATAATGAGACAAGTTTCCATCACTGAAAGCTGCTCGCCTATGACTTGCGCGCCCAGAGATGCTGTAAAAACATAATTATGAAAATATCGTGCGCGAGTCCGACTCGCACTTGACCAATTTTTAACAATACAGATATAACACCCACAAGCACTTTTGTGAAAAAATTCACATATCACACAAATATATGTGCGGGGATTGAACTCTCTATCTCGTAAACAGCAGTTACTTCAACCACTAGGCCGGTCAATTGTCATTGTTTCTTTACTATATACTATCTCAAAAATCATCATCAAAATTTTTGCGTTTAAGTAAATAAATATAAATATTCATGGACATTTCACACAACGTCCTCTGGTGCCAGAATACAGATAGACTATACAATTTTTTTTTGTAAATACCTGCTTGTAATACATAGTAAACACCCAGACCCAGTACAAACATTTGTGTAATTATTACTAGTATCGCATAAATGAATCGAACGGAAATCTAAAGCGGGGATCGAACCTGAAATCTCGTGAACGGCAGTCCGTTACACGAACCACTCGACTACCACTTCAGAATGATGACGACTTACTAGTATTATTGAACGAATGTGACAAGTTCAGCAACACTTTCAACGCCGGTAAAGCCGCATCTAACAACGCTTGTCTCATATTGCCGCGAGTTGTTCTCGCAGCGCCGCACCAAGCTCTTAGAACTCCACAAATAGTACGAGCTGCGCCACCACCGCCTCCGCATAGATATAACTGGTTATCTTCATTTTGTTGCGTTACCTGTTTACAAATACATTATAAATTGAAAATAACGCCATCTAGTTGTGTAATTACAAAACTATTAAAATGTAAAAGTTAAATTTTTCTGTAATAAAATATTATTACTAATATCATAGACTTAGGATATAGATCTAGACGTAACACTCGGTACAACGAATCCGGCCTGCTGCTTTTTTTAGTTGAACACATTAAGAAAAATAAATGACAAAGAGGCTATTTAGTAGCCTTTCTAACTCTTTCTTTTTGAGCTGGAGTAAAAGAGAAAGCAAGGCTACTATTTACTATTTTACTTTTAAACCATAAACGGGGCGGACTGCCTTGGAACAAATCTATGTTCCCGAGTTGTTACTCCCTATTTATAACCTTCTTGACTAATATATGATCAAAACTTTATACACACACTAGCTGACCCGGCAGACGTCGTTTTGCCATACAAATGTCAGAGGTGGACCATCCTTAATATTTAGGGGAAGAAAAATAGATGTTGTCCAATTCTCAGACATAACGGATATGTACACGAAATTTCACGAAAATCGGTCGAGCCATTTCGGAGAAGTATAATTACAAACACCGTGACAGGAGAATTTTATATATTAGACATTTTATGATGCTAGATCCACTATGGGTGTAGTCTGTGAATTTTAGTTACGCCTCTTTTTATATTTAAAGTATGGAGGGTAGAGGTAAGGAGAGTCATCTCTTATGGTAGAAAATTGAAAAAAGTGTCCAGCTGTCAGCTGTAAATAACAGTTCAAAAACCTTCCAGAATGGCGCTGGTGTAGACACAGGGTATGGTATGAATGTAGCAATTGTAAACAAATTGAAGTACGCCGAGTTAAAAAATTTAATATTATTGTCGACTAAAGTAGTTACTTATTGAAAATATCACTACTACTTGCGTATTACAAAATAATGCAGTAAATATAACCTTAAAGAGTTATTATGAGAAAACGTGTAGCTAAAGTGATTTTATTTTCTGAACTGTGAATAGTACGTTTATTGATTGCGGAAGTTGGTATTTGGCGCTTCCTTTAAAGTTTACTCTGATGCTAATGTGGCGCCACCCTAATTTAATGCATTTCAACGGACACGTTTTCATGAGCAGATGATTCTCCTTACCTCTACCCTCCATAATTTAAAGAAAGAAGAGAAGATTTTTTTTTAATTATTAAATCTTATCACAATGAAGTGAGATTTTCAGTTATGTTTATTATTTGCATAAATTACTATTGTTAAGAATAAATGGAATATTTGCACAATAAATTATAAAGACTTGTTTAATGATTATACTTACATTCTCTAACACCCGTAGACATCTATCTGCTTTTCTCAGTACTTCCATATCTGTCGTACTCCAACTTTCTACAGGAGAGTCTAATGTCGCGGCACAATCTTGTATAGTACGCACAATATGATCCACACCACCTAATACTCGTAATTCTTCTTTGAACCATTCACCTGCCCGCTTCGAAGTTAAAGATAGTAAAGTTTCCATTGCTAAATGGCCAACCTATGAACAGAGAATGTGAACACATATTTTAATAGTTTACACAAAAAGAAGTAAGGGAGAATCTAACCTAATATCCACCATGGATAAGACCCATATCAGTAGATATTTGCTACAAAATGTGACTACGAAAAACATAAAAAATATTTTCTTAAAGCACCTTTTTTTTTATTGACAGCTATTTTGCTGAACTATTTTGTGGCTATCTATCGACATGGGTCTTATTGGTGATGATACTTAGACAAGTTTCATACAAAATACCCAATCTTCTTTGTTTTGAATTTTATTTTTCCATAAACGTTATTAAAATGAAGCATCAATTTTATTTTATCCTATGTTAAGTGTATGTGTGGCATCACAATTTCTGTAAAGCAGGACTTATATTTGACTCTTTTTTCAATTATGAGGTGCCTCCTCTACACAAATTTATTTTTGGGACATTGTACATTAAATTATAGTAAATATTATACTTACAGTTATATTTTCAAGATCTAAATGTTGTGCTTTCCCTTGGCTCTTTATTTCGGCACACAGTTCCCGCACTCTTTCTTGTGTTTTAGTCAATTGTGCTGACGTTAAACCACAGTCGTCTAGGGCATTCCTAAAAAAAATAACACAATAATAAGTATATACAAATATTATATTTTGAAACAAACTTTTATAGTATTTGACCCTATCCATGGCTTATAGTATAGTAAGTCAGCTAAGGGAATATAAACAGAAAACATCCTCTGCGACGTAAAGAAACTCGGAACTAAAACCTACGCCATCATGCCAGATCAGCATAGTAAACCTAATACCCGACAAAGCATAGAATTAAATTCTTCAATAATATAAAAACTACTAACTTGTGTGAAACATCTGATTCAAGTAAATTCAACATTAGCTCCAGAGATTCACGATCTAGATCCATATTGAGACGATCTTGTGATAATACAAACATCACAGTTGCTGTACACAAACCTAAACTCTGAAAATGTAAATAAACCAGGTCTATAAGTAAAAGCATAAAATTTTTTCTACTAATTTACCAGTTTTTGTAAGTGTGCAAATTGTCAGATCAGCGGCCTTATTATGGGTTTTTATTTTCAGGCACGTTACGCCGTGAATTGAATTGCCTGAAACATTCGTATTACAAACATAACTCCCAGCCAGTCAGTTCGCTAAATTGCTAATAAGCTGTCATAGGGTAATGTTTTTAAGGAGAAGTTACAACTACAAGTTCAAGTATACTAACTATAAATTTTCAACTAAAAGTTTTATATATGCCATAATACGTAATTTACTGGAACTTGCATAATACGCCCGCTGTCCTACTATTGAATGGGAGCGAAAATCTAATAAAAATAACATTACCTGATCATTGGTCGCGTCATGTAAAGCACTGAAGAACTTTTGTACTGTGCCATGCGCCCGCAAGTGCATACGGAACGCTGGCGCCGTACATTTACTCGCCAGCGTAATGGCTGACAAACACCGAGTCGATATTGGATTGTTATTCTGCAAATATTACATAATACTTATACAAAAAACTATTTTTAACTAATTTTTACACAGAAAAAAATGGGGTAAGACCTCCAGTGCCCACAATCGTTATCGCGTTATCGTCCACTTTGGAAAAGTTTATAAGTATATGTATATCTGCCTAACCCCATGAAAAAAACATGCAAGCAATATGCAACTTTAAAAACCACACAAATTGGTAATGCGCCTGGCGGCCATGTTGGTGACGTCATAGTGACATATAGATGAGAATATTACATTTTAATAGCTGTACTTTTTCTTTGCTGATGACGTCACAAGGGCGTTAATTTGACAAGGTTCCAGCGCATTACCAATTTGCGTGGCTTATAACATATTTAATTACCTGTAAAGCATCCAGTAGATATTCTACATCATCATTGAATTCTTGGAATTCACCAATTTCTTGTATCTGATGTGCTTTCTTCACATTCCTTACAACTGTGTAAAACTGAAAGAATCAATAAGACCATGTATCACACAAATGTATGCAATCTCAGAGTACAGGCAATACATATGAATTATGAAAATAAGTACAAATAAAACATTTAATAATGGATACCTCTTTAGACTCCTTAGGACATCTCACGCTGGTATATGGTCGAACTGATTCTGTAGATTTTTTATCCAAGACAACAGGATCAGGCGATCTATATCTTGTAACTCTTTGCAATGTTTCAGAAACCTCTCCGACTTGATTATCAGTGCCAGTATTCTCTGGGGGCTCCGGCCTTGGAGTCTCATTCCCTTTCTGATGAATAAAAGCAGAAAATATTTAAATTATGTCCATATTTTGCAATAACAATGTACTTTATAACTTGTTTATACGATTCAAGGTTAATGTATTACATAAAACATTTATGATAGTCATAGGAGAAAATATTTATTTTTAACACATCAAATATGTAATGCAGAAAAAATAAAACAAAAGGAGTGATGTAGTAATAAAAATTTTTTAGTATAAAATATGTTGCAATTTAAATTAATAATGTAGAATTTATAGTATTTTTATATAACATGTCATATATTAATATTATAAAGCCGAAGAATTTGAGTGTTTGAACATGCTAATCATAGAAAACTCTGGTACGATTTGAAAAATTCTTTCAGTATTGGATAGTATTTTTATTGAGGAAGGCTATATAACATCACACTGTGACTAATAGGCGGAAAGCATCAGTGAAATATGTTGTAAAATGAGGATTTTTTTTTAGAATTATACGATAATAAAGTCGCAGGCAATGGCAATTAGTAAATAGTATTATTGCAGTTACTTGTATGCATTGTTCATTACATAAATTGACCAGTCAAAAGCAAAAACTCAGGACTTTGATACCACTGGCATTACATTACATTGTATCACAGTCATAAATCATCAGAGAAAATGTAAACAATGATGTGAGACAATATTTTATAATAATTTGGGTGGTCAATAACCAGTAATTGCTTTCTCAATAAGAAAACTAATAAATTATCATTATTATTAATGAAGACTTTTAATTTATCGGTTGATTAGCAATTTGCGCATCACAATTCATAGTAGGGCTTTCAAATAACTATATATTTATCAAAATATGTATGCCATATTTAGTAAATAAAATTCTGATACAAATAATATAGATAATTTTAATGAAACAGATCTGTTACTATTGCTATACCTAAGCCACAACTGCAAACCACAAGATATTGATATTTTTATAAAAATAATATTTTTTGTATTTTTTGTTAAAAGGTCACACATCACAGAAGTGCTGATTGCAATATACGGATAATGATAACAAATATGTATAGATATACTTACATCCCATTCATGTTTATATAGGTGACGCCTTTTCCGTGCTGGCAATGGTGAAGGATTGTCATTTACTAATGACTTACTCTTAAATATTGATCCTTTCTTCTTGGTTATAACTAACTTTACACTAGGTTTCTCACTCATAGGTATTTGGTCATCTGCAATTTCATTGTCACATACCATAGGTGATTTGAATTCATTAGCTTGCAATGTTTTTTGAGAGTCTTCTTCTAAATTCTCATTAGGACAGCTATTGTAAGCAGAATCGGAAGACTGACTGTTTGTTTGTGTATTCTGAGTATCATTTGAGAGCTCTTGGACTACATCACTAACAGCCTCTTCATCCAGCTTTTCTTTACTAGAACTGCCCTCTGCAATATTCTCTTCAGGTGGTATGGGTTCTATAATTTTAAGTTGCACTATATCATGTTCTGGACTTGAATTTTTATTATGCTTATGTTTATGTTTTCTATGTAACTTTATTTTATGAGTTTCACTCTTACCACTTTCACTACCACCAGATAGAATATTAATTAAATCACTATTTTCTAGAGATAATTCATTGTTCACTACTGATTGTTCTAATTTAGATTTTTCTGATTCAGAAGTTTCATCTTTTTCAATAATTTCTTCAGATTTGGGGAAGTCATTTTTGTCAATTGCTTGCTCTGATTTTATAGCTGAACTTTCAGGTTTAGGTGAGGTAACAGTATGGTCTTCATCACCCTGGAACTCAGACTTTTTCCTGGTCTTTCTAGTTTCTTTTTTGATATCACTAACAGTTTTAGTTCCATGTTTGCCTGCAAAATTGGATGTGATGACATCTAAATAGTCATCATTTTCACTATAATTCACATTAGGTCTATTTCTTCTAGATCTCCCTGAATTTTCTGGAGGCTTTGGTTCTGGAAGTGGTTCATTTTGTTGAACTTCTAATCTCGTTGACTTTATTACTGATCCTGTAGACTCTAAGTTTGCTAGCTGACTCTCAATTTCATCAGCTGGTATGACTTTCTTTTTAGAATTTTTACCATTTTCACGAGGTGATGTGGCTAGAGTTTTATATAGATCATAAGCACCAGAACCTGGTAATGGTGACTTACTAGGCTTTTTCAATGGTTCATCATCAGAATTATATCTATGATGACGTTTGTGAGATTTATGTTCTTTTTTATCTTTTTTCTTCTCCTTTTTACTTTCTTGTGTGAGACCAGCACATTTTATAGTAATCTTGAGTCCTTCATGCTTAGGAGAGCATATAGATTCCATTGAAGGACTTTTCTTATGATCAAAACCAATATCAGAATGAGTATCCATTGAGGAGTGTCTATCTGAACCAGGTGATGTGAATCCTTCGTTTGAGTCTGTGCTAACAATCCTTGATGTTCCCTTGGATATCCTTAACACTATAGGAGGTGGCTTACGCTCCTCAGCTATATCTTTATCTTTACTTGTAGAGGGACTTGCAATTTCCACCTTTTCATGGCTATTCACAACAGTTGGACTAGCAACTAAAGGACTTATTTTAGGTGAGGGTACTTTAAGTGCTGGTTCTTTTGGTGAGGTTATTGAGGTTATTTTAGGTAAGGAAGATTCATAACGGGTAAATTCTGGAATGGGACTGTTACTACCATCTTCAGCATAATTTATTACTTTATCACGATTTCTGACCAGGTATCGCTTGTTAGGTGGTTGAGTATTCTCAGTTGGAGCTTCTTCCTTTTTAGAGGCTTTTGTGGCCACACTGCTTTTCTTTGCTTTTGTTTTTTCTGAATTACGTCTTGGTAATTCAGGAGAAGATGAGTCTCTAGTATATGCTCTGCTTCTTTTAGTTGACTTTTTTTCTCTTGTATGTGTGCTATGTTCTGGTGACATAGGCACATTGGAAATAGGAGGAGCATATGTGATCTGTGGTACTGGTGGGTAAGCTTCTGCATTGCGAGATTTGAAGAATTTTTTGGGTCTAGGTGGAGGTTGTTCAGTTTCTACTGCTGGAACTGTTAGTGGATTATTTTGATCTTGAATAGGTTTTTTAACGGCATTGCTTGAATATGCTGAAACACAAACACAAACTTATGAAGAACTATTCAATTAAGTTTAATTACTCAAAGACAACAATCCCATAAAAGTATGTAACAATAATAGAAAGTAAATTTTGTGATATTTCTACATAACATTAGCAGAAAAGCTAACTTTCACCACTACTGCTTCAGTAATCTGCTGGGAACTTTACTGTTATGGGTTAAGTCTTCAGTTATTCGGTGATTCAAGGTTGTTTTTATGATACTTGTGTTAAGTACTAGTTAACGTGCTTACCGTAAGGTGCGCTTCTTATAGACGTGAAGCTAGTGATACCCCATTTTCCGACTGTACCCGCTGAACGAGCGGCTGATGGGCAGTTAGTGTTCTCTCTAAACAGAGCACTATCTAACGGCACAGCCACGCTTCCGCCGCGGCCTCTACTCCAGCGCGACATGCTGATAATTTCATCAAAACTGATGACTATTGCACTGACACCAGTCTAATCAATCACTTCAGCAAATGTCAAATTAAATAACACATGTCGTTTTTAAACATGAGCTATTTTTTTTACAACGCAACACATTTCTTCGATTATCATTAATAATAACATTGACTTTCTCATTGAAATGAAAACACTGCCCATAAAGATAACACACCCGCCATTTTCACGGGAACCAAGTACTTTTCTTTCGGATGCACTAAAGAACCGTAATCAACTTTCAAGCTTTAGAGTAACATTATTTTACTTCCATTTTATTACCAGATTCTCTTTGAATACATGAGGTAGATCATTGAACGATGATTTCAACATGAATTTATGACAAATAGGACACAAACTGCGATGTTGTCATCTCATAACACAAAAGACGCCATATTGGATTGGCTAAGCAAGAAATGTTAATACACTTATTACCAACCAATAGCAATACAGAAAAGAAAACTCCAACAGAAAACCATGGAGAAATAGATAGGTAATGAAGAACGGAGAATAGCCTGAATAGCCAGTTCCCATAGATAAGTACAGACAGAGATGATGCTTTCTTCTTTATGAAAGTCCGATAAGCCAAGCCATAACATTTATTATTTAATATTATTTTTTCATCATGTAATTATTTAGGTACATCCCTAACCACTACAAAAAAGGGCTTGGGGTTCTGTCCCAAAAGGTTTTGCTGTCTGTAGGTTTGTCTATCACCAGACTGTAACTTTTAAGATTGGTAGTAGTTATAAGGAGTTCAAATTTTTTCACTTGCAGTGTCGTTTAAGAGGATACCAAAATAGCTTCGTGCATTTTTCTATGTACGAAGTTTTCATTTTTTCTTTAGATTGAATGGCTAGAACTCTAGTTTTTAAGTATATGTTTTTTCAATATATAATCTAGCATCGCATTAACTCAGAAACACGATTGAAAAAAGTTTTCTCGATAGAAAATGTTAGCGAAACAACCTCTCTCATTTTTTATTTTTTTCATTTGTCGGTCTAATATCGCGTATTAACTAATGAAATAACTTTAAAAACATAAGTAACTATTATATCTATAAACACGTAAACTCAGAATTAAAATATATTTAGTAGATTTTGAGTAAACAAAAAAATATCCCTAATTCTTCATTTTCTATACCTACTAGCTGTGTTAATAGGTACATGTCGACGATAATATTGATGTAGGCCCTTAAATATTAATATAATAATATATTTTTATAGTTTGGGTATGCAAATGACCACACTCCACCTGATGTTAAGCGAAAGTGTAATCCAGACATGAGGACGGCTAGTACGTCGTGAGAGCACTAGCCGCCCCCATCACATTCTAAAATAAACATTGTATTCACATTATATTATGTGTGGAATATAAAAAAGTCATTGTTTATATCTTCATCCATATTTATATTTATTTATTTTTTCACACAGCTTGAATTAACTTTGAATATTTCCAGAAAACTGACAAACACACAAAAACAAAAAGAAAGCCTTAAATTTTTTTTAACAATAAATAATATTACTAACGATAATATATAAATCAAATTTCAATCAATGCCAATTTATAGAAAAAATACTTGTTAATTTTCTGTCGCTGAAGTTGGCATGGATTGCACGCATCACTTTTGAGAGTGCTCGATTGTGCGATGCGATGCTGTAATTGGAACACTCAACGTTGAGCATTGTGCCCGTGATTGTGCCGCATAATGCGCTATTGTGCGCTGATTGGAAAACGGGGCTAATAAATACAAATACAGTACCCACACTATATATATACTATATATATAATAGTAATAAGTACAAATACAGTACCTACCAACAGTACATCATGCATTACTCTAGGATCAATTGCGAAGCATCGATACCGATACCTACTTCAATTAATCAATTTGAGATGGCCATCACTATAACCACGAAGTATAGATACAAGGAGTCCGAACGGAAAAAAGCGCGGGAAACATTTTTCTGGAAGGACGTGTTTTTCGTATAAAATTTTATTTTTTCAAATTTGATCAGTTTGAATTAATAGTACTGTGTAATTTAGTTTGTATACATGTTTCTATAGTTTTAATAAGTAATTTTAGTGTAGATCTTTTTCTTCTCTTCATCTTTCACCTGGATTTAGGGTAAGTTTTTTCTTATTGTTTCTCTTCAACAATGGATCCCCCAGGGGACCCTGGGGGAACTATCCCAGAGGTAGGGCATGTCGTAACTATTTACGACTGTTCTAGTATAGATACGGATGCATCTAGCATCCAAGATGGCAAAGTTCGGAGACGTAAACGTACAGCCGCCGTACGTACATGTAAGCATGGCAATAAAAAAAGGACTAAGAGGCGACACGGTGAGGACAGAAACGATAAAGGTGATGATTGTGAGTGTATATCAGATAACAATTTGAGTAATACTTGTAATGATGACAAAATGTCCCAGTCTCATACAACTACAACTAATAATTTACAGGCCATTTCTGCGTCCACTGTACCTCAGACAGTTGCAAGGCTAGTGTACCAAAAATCTGACGCCTATCCATACATTATTCATATTCAGCGCAACCTAGAGTCTTCCAATGACAGTTCAATATTACATCCAATAACATTTGGAAAATTTTTAAAATCAAATGCTATTCAGCATGTTATCAATGGTAGTTTAAAGCGTATTGGTAGGAATAGGCTGTCCATTTCCTTTTCAGATTATAAGTCTGCCAATGAATTCATGGAAAGTGAGGCTTTAATAACATGTAACTACAGAGCTTTTATACCATCGTTTAATGTAACACGGATGGGTATTGTTAGAGGAGTGCCATCTGATTGGTCAGATGAAGAAATTAAAGATAATATTTCAGTTCCTATAGGGTGTGGGCCAATATTAAAAGTGCGTCGCCTTAAAAGAAAAGTGGTTGACAATGGGGTTGCTACACTGAAATGTACAGAATCAGTAGTTTTGACATTCGATGGTCAAACATTGCCAAAAAGAGTGTTTATGTGCTACACGTCATTGCCTGTAGATTTGTATATCTTCCCAACTATACAGTGTTTTAATTGTTGCCGTTTTGGGCATGTAAAGTCTTTGTGTCGCTCAACTCCCCGGTGCTATAGATGCGGTGAAGACCATTCGGGAGAAAACTGCACAGTTGATGAAGAACGAATTTTCTGCTGTCTTTGTAAGGGTCTTCATATGGCCACTAGTAAAAAATGTTTGGAGTTTGAGAGGCAACGCGCCATTAAAGAGTCAATGGCAAACAACAGCATTTCTTACTTTGAAGCTTCTAAATTACATCCTACTGTTTCTAAAATTTCTTACGCTGATACTCTTTTAAACAATAAACCTCTATTAACAAATCACTCTAAATCTACTCAAGATATAAACCCTATTCAAAATTCACAACCTTTCTTACATCCTTCTACTACTCAATCATACAAAAAAACTGTTATTTCTCAACGCACAAGCTCACCTAAATCTTCACAGTCTACAGGTTATGACGTTGTGGCGCATAACAACTTAATAAAGGACTACAACATGACTTCATCACAGAACAACGGATGTGCTCTTAATGCACATGATAAGAACTCTAATACCTCTTTGACTGAAATTATTTTAATGCTCATTAAAATACTGTCTCAGTCTAGCACACTTTCACCGTCCAACGCTGCACCAATCATTACAGTTCTCTCACAATTAATTTCACAAATCAATAATGGACAACCTAACCAAAATAATACAATGGAATTGTTATTTCAAAAAAATCTGATTTAATTTTCTTAATCAATAAATATGATCCATGCATCATTGCCTTACAAGAAACTTGGCTAAAACCAAATACAATTTTTAAGATACCTGGTTTTGCGTGTGTAAGGGAAGACCGTGGTGATGGGTTTGGTGGAGTAGCCTTACTCGTCAAACATGGTGTTCCTTATACATATGTACCTATACCAACACACAGTAATGATTTCTCAATAATCGCAATAACCGTAAACAATATTTGCTTCATATCTTTATATATACCACATCCCTCTTTGTTTATTTATCAAAAAATAAGTAACATTATATCTAATATTTCTGTTTCTCACTCTATTGTTTTACTAGGTGATCTTAATGCTCAGCACCAATCTTGGGGAAGCACTAATACTAATACATTTGGAAACTTCATCATTGATATGTTGCATGATCAAAACTTATGTATATTGAACAATGGTGCCCCTACGCGTCGCACTGCTCCCAACGAAGCCACTAGTGCTCCTGATCTGTCGATCTGTTCTCCCAACTTGGCGTCCTCCTTAAACTGGTTTGCATTGTCGTCTTCCTTTGGTAGCGACCATTTTCCTCTTCTTCTTTCATTTCCCTTTCATCGTCGTCAGTCAGAGAAACGCTCTCCGCGCTTAAAATATAGATTATCAAATGCAGACTGGGATCTCTTCAAAGAAAAAATAGATATTAAAATATTATCACTTCCTAATATAACACAAGACAATGAAGAGATTTGCGCTGAAGCACTTGCCATGGCCTTAATTGAAGTAGCAGACGAGACATTTCCAAAAAAGAATAATTCTTCTCGTTTCCTTCCGTCCCCTCCATGGTGGGACGCCGAATGTACGGCAGCTATTAAAAGCAGAAAACTAGCAGAGCGTAAATATTGTCATTGTTCGACTGATGAAAATTTTGAGAATGTCATGCAAGCTATAAAATTTACTAAGAAAGTTTTTAAACAGAAGAAATTTGAATCATGGAGATCCTTCTGTCTGTCTCTCTGTCCCAACACAAGCCCTTCAGTTGTCTGGAATAAAATAAGAAGATTTAAATCTGCCTTTAAAGATAATAATTCCCGTTCTGTCTTGCCTTTCCATTTAACAACACCGTTTCTAAACAAATTAGCCCCTCCTACTGCTCCTGAACTTATACCTCTTGTTCCCATCAGCGATTTTACTGGACTGAATGGTCCTTTTTCTATGACCGAGTTAAAAGGAGTTTTGGCCAAGACCAAGGATTCCGCTCCAGGATTAGATGGAATCCCGTATTCCTTCTTTTCTCACCTCAATGACACCTCTCTGTCTTATTTCCTTAATCTTATCAATAATATTGTTTCCTCCTGCAATATTCCTTCTTCCTGGAAATGTCAAGATATTTTACCTATACTTAAACCTAACAAAGATCCGAACCAAAGCTGTTCGTATCGCCCAATAGCGCTTTCATCAGTTTTAATGAAAATCACTGAACACCTTATTAAGAATCGTCTCGAATGGTTTATAGAGAGTAATAATTTATTGTGTAATAATCAGTTTGGATTTCGTCGCGGGAGAGGGACTATAGATAACATTAGTGTTTTAATTACTGACATTAAACTAGCTTTATCTAATAATAATTACTTACTTGCTGCATTTCTGGACATAACAGCTGCATATGATAATGTGGTTGTATCAATTCTTTATAAAAAACTACAAGTTCTAAGAGTTCCTAGTATATTATCCAATTTTATCGTTACTATGTTGTCAGATAGATGTATAACTCTATCTGTAAATGACTCTACTGAAACCCGTCTTGTAAATTCTGGTTTACCTCAAGGATCTGTACTCAGTCCTATTTTATACAATATATACAGTTATGACTTAGAATCGTCTTTAGGCTCAGATGTTACGGTATTGCAGTACGCTGATGACTTGCTTGTATATTACTCTCACGAAAATGTAGAGGTTGCAGCAGACACGTTGTCGCATTCTCTATCTCTTCTTAAAAACTGGCTAGATTTTAATGGTCTTGATGTTTCAGCTGATAAAAGTGCAGTTATACCTTTTTCACGAAAGAGGTCACCGCCAGCAATTTCTGTTTATTATAATAATATTTTAGTCCCTATAAAACAACAAACTAAATTTCTTGGGGTAGTATTAGATGCAAAGCTTTCGGGTATTCCCCATTGCGAATATATAGTTAATAAGAGTGAGCGTTTATTGAACATTTTGAGATGTCTTTCGGGAGTCTGGTGGGGTGCCCATCCGTTTACACTTAAAATTTTATATAATGCCATGATTAGAAGTATTCTTGATTATGCCATTTTTTTGCTTACACCAGTTAATAAAACGGGACTAACAAAATTAGATGCGATCCAAAATAAGGCAATGCGTTTGATATGTGGAGCGATGAAATCTAGTCCGATAAACTGTTTACAGGTTGAATGCGTGGAATCTCCACTAGACTTGAGACGGCAATATTTATGTGACAGATATTTACTCCGTTGTCTTCAATTTGCTAAACATCCTTTACATAAATCATTAAAACTCTTAAATAATTCTACTAACACTACAAGTTATTGGTCACATAAAACTCTTCCATGCATAGTTTTAAGTTATCAAAGGTATCTCAATTTACACGCTCCTACTTGTAGTTATGTACAATATCCACTTTTTAACACAAATTTTGATGCTTTAAAATTAACTCCTAACATAAATCTTAATATAAATATCTGCAAAAGTGACGTCAATGCTAATACTAAATTCAACTTCATTAAAGACTGTCAGTGGGTAGACTGGCATCATATTTACACCGATGCGTCTAAGTGCTCCTCAGTGGGTAAAGTAGGGATTAGCGTCTACCATTCTCAATACAAAATCAGACAACAAATTAAACTTCCTCCAGAATCGTCAATCTTTACTGGCGAATGTTATGGACTATTTAAAGCTGTTGAATATATTAAGTTAGCAAAATTACAAAAATCTGTCATTTTTACCGATTCTAAAAGTGCCTTACAAGCACTTCATAACTACCCATTTAACTGTAAGTTAGTGTATCCTATAATAATTAGTATTAGAACCTTACTTGCTCAGTGTAGTGAGTTGGGATTAGAAGTTTCTTTCGTTTGGATACCTAGCCATTGCAACATCTTGGGTAATAATATTGCTGATCGCCTTGCGCATGAGGCTATTCAAAACGGTGACTTGTTTCCGTACAAAAACTTTAGCCATGACTTGGTAGCTCTCGCAAGAGTGTTTTTAAGAGAATCTTGGAATAAGATTTGGATAGAAAGTTGTCAGAAAAAAGGCAAACATTACTTTTCCATACAATCTGATATTCCAGGTAAACCCTGGTTTGCCAGAATGTCATTTAATAAAAGGGACACTTGTTGTATCATTCGTATGAGATTGGGACACGTTTGTACACCTGCATACCTCGCTAAAATTCAAGTCGTGGCCTCTAATATGTGCGAATGTGGTTTAGATGTTGGCGATGTGAATCACATTTTTCTCTCCTGCCCTCACCGTGATAATAGTATGATATATAACTCTTTAAAAACGTTGAATTTTCCATTACCTACTTCTATTACTGTTCTTCTAGCATCTAATAACTTCGATATATATAATGCTTTAAGTAGTTTTATTACTGAAAATGATATTAAAATATAGCATCTATTTATTTATTCTGTTAATAAAATCTTACTGATCTTTCGAAATTCTCGAATCCAAATTTTAATTAAAATTACTGTTGTTTCCCTACCTTTGTTCGTGGCAACTGCGCAAACCGCGCGAGCCAATATTATAAAAAAAAATAAAAAAAAAATAGGAGTCCGAACGTAATGTTGAACGAATGGTCTCAATTTAAGGGACATATTTTTTGCCGGTAGAGCGCGCCATTTTTCAAGAAGTACTCGTTTGAACTATTGACACCTGTGGAAAAAAATATTCTGAGAAACGTGGAGTTAAATATAAGTTTTAGGAAATTTTTAGAAATTTTTCGAGTGCTTTAAACCCAACAATACAGAGAAGGTCAAGAGATATTCTGATATTCTATAATAGCATCGGTATGTCCTGAATACTTGCGCAGCCAGTGGCAGAAAATAGAACTATGATCTGGGTTTATTATTGTGTACACGAAATATTATGGAAAGCCTATACCGTTCGGACTCCTTGTATCTATACTTCGTGGTATAGATATAAGGTATAGATTTTTATTTAAACCTTCATGGGTGAGCGCGCCATTAGATTTGTTTATTTTAAAATTTGTTTTAGGGATGTCGAACACGAAAAAAAAAAATCTATATTTATAAAAATATCGAAATTTGAATCGATATTATTATTTGAAAAATATCGATATATCGGCGAAATTTAAAAACTAGCCAAGTGCAAGTAGGAATCGCACACAAAGGGTTTCGTATATACCTAGTTCCTTATTCCATCATCATCATCAGTCACACCATTTTCCCATGGAGGTAAGCAGAGTCAAAAAACGCGATCTGTTACGATGCGTATTCCGTATATTCCAATATAATCATCTCGAATGTACGAGATGATTATATTGTCCATAGCACGTCATCAAAATCACTGTAAATTATGGGCTTAGATGATCTAAGTCCTTAGAGCAAAACATTAAACTTATATTATTCTTCTTATGTACGAGTACCTATTGAATTTTAAGATAGAAGTCGGTCAACTGTCGGACAGTTAAAATCTAAGGTTGAAATTGACAGACAGAGCCAACACTGCCGCAAGCGGCATTAATTTTTTCCACCATAATTTGATTTGATAAGTAAGGCATAGCATGTCAATTGCAAAATCAATAAATTACTTTAAAAAGCATCAAATCAAGAGTCAACCAGAAACAAAATAAAACTTAATAAGTAATTCATCATAAAAAAAAATTAGTATAAAAAAATACTTACAAAATGTTTTCGATCTGAAAAAAAATATCGATTTTCGATATTTGAAATTTTATGTCGATACATCGATATATCGCAAAATTAAATATCGACCAAGAATAGCGATATATCGATGTATCGATATTTTTTCTACATGCCAATTGCCAAATTTGTTTACGATAAAAAGTGAATGTTTTTACCACTGCCCGGAATCTTAGAAGAAACCATAGACAACTATTTTGTGACAGCGGACGTCAGAGGAAATTTGAGGAAACTTAGGTTTTGAAAGGCGTCATGTCTGTCCATGACATTAATTTTAGTGTTGCCATTGTTCAGCACAGACTAATATGTTCTAAACTTTCTGTGATAGGTTTTAAGAGCACAGATTTGATCCATGATTCAAATTTGTAAGTACATATGCGGCGGCCACAAACCGGGAGACGAGGATTGATAGTAGCCTTGGAACCACCTCTGGTTCATAGGGCTCCTCCAAAGAACTAACCTCTCAAACTAAACTAAATTCATTCATCAAATTAAATTCTCCAAAAAATCTAATTATAAAAGGGGTGACGATTTTTGTCTTTGTTTCATACATTGTGATGATTTATTTGGGGTCTTGGGATTGAAGGAGTGCAAACGGCGCAGGGTCTCGAAGTTCGGCGTTTTTTTAAGGAGCCCTATGTGATGTAGTGGAAGAATAAGAGCTTTTTAGAGAACTTTTGTTTCTTTATTCTTTCTGTGACTGTCGCCGTTTGTCAACTTGTCACCTGTGTCGTCACATGGTTGTCACCATTGTATAATTTGCCCTTATTTTAATTAGCAATTTTTTACATCTTATTTGTTTTAATTATAATTTTAGTTATAAGTTGAATGTATCAGGAGTATATTCTGCGAGCATATCTTCTCTCATCAAAACTGCAATATTCCGTATATGTTTTATCATGAAGACGACATGCTGTATTCCTAAATGCAAAAGCAAGCGAAAGAATGTGGCTCTGCACCAATTTCCGATTCGAGAAACAGTCACCAAGAAGTGTATTTAGAGTATTGACTCTGCTCTTTTGAAGGGCCTTTCGGAAGATCAAGTAAGATCCTCATATGTGTGTAACAAACACTTTGAACTACGATTTGTTACGACGCTGGCAATTCTCATATTCTACTATATTCTTAAAAGAGGAAATTGAGACTGACGCATTTGCTACTAGTTATGAATCTCAAGGCCCATCGGCTATTCAGGGTGTCAGTTAGTACCCGGGTTTTCTGCTTTAATTTAATTTATTAAGTCAGCTAGGTAATTTTAAAGTTAACAATTTACTGTTGTAAATTCTGTTTCTGTTTCTGTTGTCAGTATAGTGAAGAATGCAAGTGTCGCCACCCCTTTTTGTTCCTAGGGTGCTGTAAAAGTTAGCTAAGGAATATTGTACACATATAACATCCTCTGTCAGAGACGAAAATTTATTGTACGTTATAAAAAATAAAATTGTTATTTTAAATAATCGTCCGCCATTTGTTAACACGAGGCATAAGCACAATCTTGTAATGCATGTAACTCGACTATGTTAATGATAATAAAATAAATCTTTGGAGTAAGTAGTTCGGGGGCAATACATATTGTTTAGTTTTTAAAAGTATATTGGCTTGCTCTGACCTTGATAATAAGTGTACCTATATAATATTTATATTTATAAGTGTATTTTCGTAGATATGTTCATTCTGTTTTGTCATTTACAATAAAATAATTCGGTAACCACATAGTTGTAATTTTATTTTTGCATTTAAATAATTATCTATTGTGTAAAATATGTGGCTACATAGCTATAACATGTGGTCTAAGCATGTGGTTAATAACTAACATGGCTTAATTATTACGGCTGTACTCAGTTGACAGAAGGTTGACAGTTGAGCAGTCAAATGACAATCAAATGACAGTCAAATGACAGTTGTCAGAATGCAAAATACCCCTCCTATTTAATTTACCCGTTCTTCTAAGTTTCCCTTCTGATACGTAGTATCTTCTATCTATTCTGTGGTTTTTACTGTTTGATGTACTTTTCTAGTGGGTTTTTTTACAGGATTTTTTGAAGGTTTTTACGATAATCCTTGTTTTTTTTTTGTAGTTAAGCTTAATAGTTCGAATTAAGAATAAAAGTTCGCCACACCATTTCTTCCCCAGGGTGCTGGATTATCCCTAAGCACAGAAGTACGTATGTACAGTATGTCTATGTCCATAAGCTTCCTCTAACCTCTTTAAATTAGAGATAACTTAGGGATAATAAAACCGCAGATTAAAACAATGTCTGCTTGATATGGAAAATATGGACCTAAATCATAATAAAGATAAACTTTATTAAGAAGTGAAGGAGGATGTTCATACCAGTAGTGGAGGCGTAAAATATTAATTACCTGATGAGATGGGGAAAACAGAAAATAATGTGCTCACTATTCAGTTAAAACAAGAAAAGTATTGTCACCATAGATCACGAATACCTAATATCCTTGATCAATGATTGTCACAATGTATGCTCTGATATTTTTTTTAATTTATCTGATGCTTACTATTGCTCACTAACTCTACTAATGTGATGAATGTGTTTTAGATTACTGCATCTGATACATTAAGCTATTCCCCGGCCTGTGGCTAAAGAGGCAGTATCGCAGACAGGTACTAGTGGATCATGCCCGAAAATTGGCCACCGGCGTGTGTGTGTGTTACCTGTGGCAAATCTTTGTCCGGCACGTGCTCACACAATTCGGAAAATAATAATAATATAATAATATTGGCAACCGTTGTTTTGCCATACAAATGTCAGGGGTAGACAACCCGTGTCACTTAGGGGGATGAATAATAGATGTCCGATTCTCAGACCTAACGGATATGTACACAAAATTTTACGAAAATTCGTCAAGCCTTTTCAGAGAAGTATAATTATAAACACCGTGACAGTAGAATTTTATATATTAGACTTTACCATGATTTTATTTTTCAGTTAAAACCAAGTACTAATATTTGCCACCAATGTTTGCAAATGGCAATACGGCAAGCGCATAGGACAATCTGTCAGTGAAGAAAACAACAATCTTTTACTGATGTTTATCCCCGTGAACAAAACATACTTTTGCCAAGTAATGCTAGTATGTAAGTACTGCTGATTCAGTAAGACATTGCTTTGTCTCTGGATGCCAAAATCACAACCTCAATAGTCTAGTTTTAAGGCAATATTGTTAAAGAAACATCATTTTTAATTATGTTCCTATTAATAATTGGTCAAGTGCGAGTCGGACTCGCGCACGAAGGGTTCCGTACCATTATCTATGCAACATAAGGCAACGTTATTAGTATCGAGCAAGAAACGGTAAAAAAATCATGTTTGTTGTATGGGAGCCCCCCTTAAATATTTATTTTATTTTATTTTTAGTATTTGTTGTTATAGCGGCAATAGAAATACATCATCTGTGAAAATTTCAACTGTCTAGCTATCACCGTTCTTGAGATACTGGGTACGGAACCCTAAAAATCATTTTTGTTGTATGGGAGCCCCCCTTAAATATTTATTTTATTTTATTTTTAGTATTTGTTGTTATAGCGGCAATAGAAATACATCATCTGTGAAAATTTCAACTGTCTAGCTATCACCGTTCTTGAGATACTGGGTACGGATCCCTAAAAATCTTGTTTGTTGTATGGGAGCCCCCCTTAAATATTTATTTTATTTTATTTTTAGTATTTGTTGTTATAGCGGCAATAGAAATACATCACCTGTGAAAATTTCAACTCTCTAGCTATCACCGTTCTTGAGATACAGCCTGGTGACAGACGGACGGACGGACGGACGGACGGACGGACGGACGGACGGACGGACGGACGGACGGACAGCGAAGTCTCAGTAATAGGGTCCCGTTTTTACCCTTTGGGTACGGAACCCTAAAAACAGTATTTTCTGTCTTATTTAATTAAGGAAGAATTGAATATTTTACATAGTTCAGAGTCAGGAACAATAATTCATATACTGCTGCATATCCTCAGCATAATATATGTTGAGAATAGTGCCAATTAAATGCGCACAAGTAAACTAAATAAAATTGGTCAAGTGCGAGTCGGACTCGCGCACGAAGGGTTCCGTACCATTATCTATGCAACATAAGGCACATAGTTAAAGCGTCTACCTGTCAACGTTATTAGTATCGAGCAAAAGCGGTAAAAAAATCATGTTTGTTGTATGGGAGCCCCCCTTAAATATTTATTTTATTTTATTTTTAGTATTTGTTGTTATAGCGGCAATAGAAATACATCATCTGTGAAAATTTCAACTCTCTAGCTATGACCGTTCTTGAGATACAGCCTGGTGACAGACGGACGGACGGACGGACGGACGGACAGCGAAGTCTCAGTAATAGGGTCCCGTTTTTACCCTTTGGGTACGGAACCCTAAAAATGAAGATTGATAGTGTCAATAGCACAATTTGGAAGTATTTACCTACTGAACTTTCTTATTACAAAGACTGTGTATTATAGACTAATATAATAATGCTGAATAGTTTGTTTGTTTGAACGCGCTAATCTCAGGAACCACTGGTCCGATTTGATTTCTTTCAGTGTTGAATAGTACATTTATCGGGGAAGGAAGATATAAAATCATGCTGCGACCAATAGGAGCGAAGCAGTAGTGAAAAATGTTGCAAAATCGGGAAGTTTTTTAAATTCCACGCGTACGGAGTTGCGGGCAACAGCTAGTCATAGACTAAAGATTTTAATTAATAAAATTGTGCTCAACGAAACAAAAAAAATACACCGCAGTTGTTTTAATTTTTTAGTTAAGTTTAGTTCTGCTTGTAGAATTGTTACCATTGTCACAACGTAATTGTATGACATTTTATAAAGATCACACAAATGATTGTCCCGAGCGGGAATTGAACCCGAGACCTCGTGAACGGCAGTCCGTTACATAAACCACTCGACCACGAGGCCCGTCATTTGGTATCCCTGTCACTATTTACGTTTATAAGTTTTACATCATAGTACCTACCTACTGCCTTTATGTTGACTGACGAACTGGCAGTGAAACCTAGCCAAACAGCACGATACCAAATTATGCTAAATTAGGAGTAGGTACAGTACCCTCATAATGAACTGATTTATCTAATAAATCGTGTAAATTTTAATAAGTTGAGAACTGGGTTGTTTCATTTGGCTACAACTATGGTAAACCATGCAGATGGTAAAACAAAGATTCTAGGTACATACTTAGATACTTAGGTATAGGAATAGATAGGTAAGTACCTAAACATACTTAGTTGGTCGTGTAAACATTCGCTGCCATCTTTTAGCGGGGCTCATGAAATTGGCAGTGTTGTTAAAATAGCGATACGCCATTCGTTGGGCTGTAATAAAACAGGAAGGTCCCAACGACCCTCGGTTTTATCCCCACACGACCACTTTAATAGTTTTTCATTACTCAAGGAGACGTCTATAAAAAAGAGTATAAAGTTTGGTAAGAAAATTGCACGACTTGCATAATACTCAATGCCTTTGGTACGAATTCAGATCGTAAATTTTATACGAACCAAAATTGGATTTGGAGATTGTTTGTCAGGAAATATTTATGGCTATAACAATAGGTGTAATAAAGCTTTAGTGTGGGGTGTGTAACTAATAGGTAGATGTGTATCCACACTACAGCTAAAGAATAATATAATGTAGCTAAGTTCTAAATACTTACCTACCTATTGCCTGAATTTCAGTGCTAACAACGTCATCACATGAACAATGCTTAGGTACCTAGTCTCTCTCCAGCCCATTTACGTCCCACTGTTGGGCACGGGCTTCCTCCACCCTGGGAGGGATTATGGTCTATAGTGCCGCGCAGACCAGGCGTGTTGGCACAGGGTTTATTTTCTAGTTTTCCGTCTCTAACAGATCATGTTATTTGTGTGCAATATCCCTTAGCTGACTTTTACAGCACCCTTGGGAGGAGATTGGGTGGTGACACGTGTATTCTTAATCCGTCACCACACGGAGTAGGTTACCTAGTAGGTAATGTCCGTTAATTATTGCAAAACTTCGGTCAGACTTTAATAACTAGGAAGGTACCTACTACCTATTGAAATAAGATTACAACACAATCCTCATAGAGAGAGTTGTAGGCAAAAGTCAGGTAAGACATGTTCATTACGAAAACCATAGGTGAATTAACCATATACCTGAACCCTACGAATTCTTTACAGACCCCTGGTTGGCTTAATCCGATACTGCCAAAGACATGTTATAAACTAAACCAACCCGCTTGTTAAAAGAGGTGTAGTTAACCAAGCCAGCCAGGGAGACGCCGCACATCCTGGCTGAATAATTTGAGACAGTGGTTCGGCATGAGCACCAGGTCTCTGTTTAGAACCGCTTTCGACAGACTAAAGATGATTATGATGATTGCCAACCTCCGATAGGAGACGGCACCACAAGAAGAAGAAGTGAACCAATTCAGTCAAATAGGTACCTAAAAGATTTACGAGCCGAAGAAGCAGACTGAATATGTATATAACTACTTATGGAATATTTTTTAAAGGTAGGTTAGGTTAGCTGGTATACCTACCTAGGTATACCAGCTCAGACCACAGCTGGGCACAGGCCTCCTTCGCCTTGGAAAGGATTACTGTCGAGGTACGTCGCACTGACCAAGCGTGTTAGCACAAGGTTTATTTTCGAGTTTTCGATCTCTCACAAAGAATAAACAAGGACACTTCATACAACGTCCTCTAGTCCCAAGCTAAGCTTATATGGTTGTGTTATGGGTACCTACCAAAATACTTACGTATAAAATACATACGCTACATAGTTTTATTTTGTAAATACATATTTGATACATAGAAAACACCCAGACGTAATACAAACATTTATATGATAATTATAAATATCTTACAAATGATTGTCCCCGAGCGGGGTAAGCTGGCTTTTACAGCACCCTGGTAAGGAAAAGAGTAAAGAGATGGTGACACTTGTACCTATTCTAAATTCGTTACCACACGGACGGTACTGACGACACTTGTATACCTAACTAATTGTTATAGGTAACAATGGTACCAATGCTACGTGCGCAACTAAACTTAACTAAAAATGAAAACAACTATGGCGTATTTTGATTAACTGGCTATTTCGTTGTGCACATCTTCATTAATTAAAATCGTTAGTCGATAATTTATATAGATTTTCTATTAAAAAAACTCCGTTAACAATGCCAAATTGTGTTATTGACACTATCAATTTTCATTTTCTAGCTATGTTTTGTTGTCCAGCTAGAATCGGTACCACTATCTAACTAACACAACAATATTGATAATAATAGAGATAAGAGTAGGTAGGTAATCATTCATATCTTAGAAGTTGATAGGAAACTTACCTAACAACTGGTGATCTGTTTTTAGTTAAAACTAATTCTTCATAGAATATTCTACCTATCCCCCAGCGCCGCGTGAAAGGGATAACTATAGATCAGCCGAATTTTACCTGAAAAATCTTTGAAAAAAAAGACGTTTCGTAGTCCGCTGTTTTCTTCGTGAAAAATAGACCGATACTAAAAATTTTAACGCTACTGATGAAGAAAAAAATCTAATCACTTGCGCGACTCATCTGTTTAAATAAAACTACTTTTTACGGATTTAGACGCGTATATTTGTTTTAAATTTTGGCACGACGTTTCGGAGACTTTGCAGTCACCATGGTCACGGGTGAGACTGAGCTGTAATGTGTCTTCTACGATCAGTTATTACAGGGTTTACCCACATTCGATTTTAATTTTACATTGACCATAAAGATAGACTTTTACTATAAACTACTTATATCATATTACATTGTGCTCAGACTACATAAAATCAATAACATTATTTTAGTTTCTAATAATGCAAAGTCTCCGAAACGTCGGGCCAAAATTTAAAACAAATATACGCGTCTAAATCCGTAAAAAGTAGTTTTATTTAAATCTATGCTTCTGTTACTACTCTTTTTTGGAAAATCTTTGCCTTTGTGTTGGACGGTGCAAATTCATTTTATGACAACGGTGAGGGTTTTTTTGGATGGTCATATTTCCTTTAACAATCATGTTTAGGAAAATAGAAAGTAAGAAAAGCATAAATATATGGCTAAGGCTGTTATAGAAATCTGTTGCTCTAGACTCTACAGCCTATATTCACGAAGAAAATAGCGGACTTCCATGTCAATACTTTTGTATGGAGCATAGCTTGCTTTTGTGCCCTCTTAAAAGTAGGTAGGTACTTCTATTATAGAGGCTATGTAAGTGTTCTTACCGAGGAATTTACAACTATCTCTCTCTCTCCAGCCCATTAACGTCCCACTGTTGGACACGGGCCTCTTCCACTTTGGAAGGGTTTATAGTCTACTGTGCCGTGCTGATCGGTCGTGTTGCCACAGAATTTATTCTCAATTTCTGCTTATAAATTCCTTAAGCTGGCTCTTGCAGCACCCTGGAAAAGAAATGGGGTGGTGACACTTTTATTCTTAATCCCACATCACACGGACAATTTTTACGGATAATTGACAACTATCTAGGTAGGTAGGTACATGATATTTTTGGTTACATTCACGCATCCATACCTATAAAGCCGTTGATACCCCAAGCTCCATTTCCAACACATCTGGTTTTATTTACCCCAAAATTTGCTCTTTGTCATTTCAGATAATGCGTTTATGTGTGCTTGAAGTTTAACGTTCCCCTTCGCATTAAATCCCCCTACAAGAAATTAGGTACATACGAGTACCTACAATATCGTACATATTTACGGATACATAAATCCTGTTAGAGGGAAAAGCAGTAATATTATGGGAATACTTTGATATATCTACTGATTAGTTTTGGTTCCTGCACATATCGTAAAAGATAGATAAACCACTAATTTCAGATTTATGGCAGTATAAATAATGTGTGTTTGCTTCAGTTGTGACGTAAAAGGACAATAAATCAATAAAATACAATGCCCTTAGATTAATAAAATATTGGAATTAAAGATCGTTGCGATGGGAACCAACGAACTTTATCTAAATAACAATACTTGAGTATCTAAAAAAAAGCATAACTGACTTCATGTGCCTTTCAAATTTTAGTGTTTTCCTCGATTTTTTAGGAGATAACCATCAGATCCTGATCTGGTGCCATTGGAACCACACGGTAACCACCAGTTTTCAAATAAAAAAAGAATCATGAAAATCGCTTCGCCCATTTAAAAATTATGAGGTAGGTTCTTAGCAATCATAAAAAAAACATACAGCTAAATTGAGAACCTTCTCCTTTTTTGAAGTTGGTTAAAAAGTAGGGATATGAAAAAAAATCAGAAATGTATAAAACACGTTGAGCTCAAAATTAGCGGATAGGTAGGTACGTATAGCATCCTATGGGAACAATTAAAAAGATATGTTATGGTAGGTACCAATTCTACATGCACAACTAAACATAATTATGTAGAATTTAACGTTGATAGTGTCAGTAACATAATTCGACAATGTTAATTGAACTTTCTTAATATAAAAACTTTATAATATAGACTAGTGTTGCCGTGAATACTCGCTATTATTCGGTATTCGGCATTACTCGTCATTTTTAGGGTTCCGTACCCAAAGGGTAAAAACGGGACCCTATTCCGTTTTAGTCCCGTTTTTACCCTTTGGGTACGGAACCCTAAAAACGGGACCCTATTACTGAGACTTCGCTGTCCGTCCGTCCGTCCGTCCGTCCGTCCGTCTGTCACCAGGCTGTATCTCAAGAACGGTGATAGTTGAAATTTTCACAGATGATGTATTTCTATTGCCGCTATAACAACAAATACTAAAAATAAAATAAAATAAATATTTAAGGGGGGCTCCCATACAAAAAACTTATTTTTTACCGTTTCTTGCTCGATACTAACAACGTTGCCTTATGTTGTATAGATAATGGTACGGAACCCTTCGTGCGCGAGTCCCACTCGCACTTGACCAATTTTTTTTTTATATTCGTAGAATACCGAATAATAGTAGTATTATTCGGCATTCGGCGAATAGTCATCCAAATTAAACTTTTAACGAAAAAAAGAACTAATGAGTTAAAAATAATCATTTTATTTATATATTTTCCTTAATAAAACAATACACAATATCAATTATTATCTGTAATATGTGCCTGTGCCTATCATATTCATGAAATTAAATTAGTAAGGCTTTTTAATCTATAAAAATTAAATTTACTACATATATATGTAGGTATGTATAACATGAAACAGATTTCTTTAACATTATTGTTTTCTTTTCTCACAACCTTAGAAGAAATTAGAAATGTTTTTAATGTGTTTACCTAATGTATTTTTTACGTCGAATAGTAATGTCGAGTTATTCGACTATTCACCAAAGTGAATGGCGATTAATCGGTATTCGACTATTCGCTATAAACACTATTCGTGGCAACTCTAATATAGACCAAAGACTTATAATAAGTGGGCACAAAGAAATAGCCAATTTATCCAAATAGACTATACCTAATTGTTTTCATTTTTAATTAAGTTTAGTTGTAGGTGTACCGGACTGCCGTTTACGAGGTTGCGGGTTCGATTTCCGCTCGGTACAATCATTTGTGTGATATTTATAATTGTCATACAAATGTTTGTACAGCGTTTGGGTGTTTCTATCTGTTTTACGTAGGTATATACATATTTACAAAAAAAAAAGAAGTAGGTATAATATAGTCTGTCCCTATATATATACTGGTACAAAATAAATCCATAATACAAACATAGAAATATAGCTTATTTTGGGACCAGAGGACTTTGTATTAAATGTCTATGAAATATTCATTTATTACACCTAAAGAGAAAATATTTTTTTTTGTGTGTTTGATTTGAATAGACTCTGAATCTGCCTAATTCTTCTTCCTGTCCTTATCCTAAATCATTTGCGATCTGCGCAGCTCGTTATTTTTACAAGCTTTCAGCCCTCACATTTTCATAAACTCCTTTTTCTGTCATAATTTCTCTCACACAGTCCATCTTTTCTTTGGTTTTCCTATCCTTTTACGGCCATCAACATTTATATTCAGCACCTCCCTGCTTAAATGTGTTGAATCCCTCCTCATCATGTGCCAATATCAGGACAGAGGGTCTGAATCTGCTCTACCTACGTTTATCGCCACGCCGCCGACGCGGTAAACATAAGCCATGGCTTTTTCTAAAAATATTTAATCTTTGAATAAAAGTTATGTGTATAGTTGTGGCGTACTACATGTATGGAAGTATATAGATGCTTATGAGCCAGAATAATATATGAATGAAGTTTTGTCTCTTTCGACGGAATTTGCTCATACCTATTATTATTATCATCAACTGGCTCCGACAGCAGACTTGTGATGAAATGGTGTAGTGAAATTTTTTCTCTCTCCAGCCAATTAACGTTTTATTGTTGGGAACCGGTCTCCTGCACTTTGGGAGGGATTATGGTATACTACCTATGCCGCACTGACCCAGCGTGTTGCATAGGATTTATTTTTGTGATATTTGTTATCTTTCACAGAGGATGTTAACTGTAGGTAGGTACTTATAGGTACTTTTACAACAGCTCAGGGAGGAAATATGGTGGTGGAACTTGTAATCTTATTCCGTCACCACACGGATATACTCGGTGATACTCGTTAATAACTATTCCCTTATACAGTTTCTAGTTATCTTTAGGGTTATAATAGGTTCTACATAGGTAGGCGAGACCTAGGAGAGCGTTGTGACAGAGGAGAGTAATTTTACAAAGACGATTTTTCGGAACCTATGACTGTCATCAAACTGGCAATAGCACGATTCTTTCTTCTAAAATGTGCTGCTTGATGCAGCGCACGGCAAGTGTTTTTGTAAGTAGGTACGAAGATGAAGTAAAAAAGAACAAAATGTAAGATTTTTACATTCATGGACATTTCACACAACGTCCTCTGGTCCCAAGCTAAGCTTATATGCTTGTGTTATGGGTCCCAGAATACGGATAGAATGCATAAACTACTTTTCTTTCGTAAATACATACTTATAATAAATAAAAATATTATTTACCAATAAATGAGTATTTGAGTATAATACATAGAAACACCCAGACGCATAAATATCACACAAATGATTGTCCCAAGCGGGAATCGAACCCGCGACCTCGTGATCGGCAGTCCGTTACATGAACCACTCCACCACGAAGCCCGTCACATACCTATATTTCGATTGTACGAGGGCCAAACTGAAAGTTTTTAGAACTGGCAACTTAAAAGCATTATATTAAAAAAATAAGTTTAAATTTTGAAAATAGAACTCTTTACCAATAATATTGAGTATACATTTCATTCATTTGTCATTTGTTTTACGATTTGGCGGCAAATTGAAAATTGTCTGTGCACGTCAGAATGAATTTAAGCCGAGAAAATAGTGCTGCTTTTCGTGCAATGATTTTTTATGACTTTCGATGTCATATAAGTCAACAAGAAAGTTATGATAGACTTCGATTGGCTTTTCACGATGAAGCCCCATCTCGTGCCACAGTTTACAACTGGTTTAATGAATTCAAACGTGGTCGAACTAATCTCACCGATGATTTGCGTGAGGGACGGCCTTCTACAGCGACGACTGAAGATAATATCAGTGTTGTGCGGCGTATGATAGAGACTGACAAAAGAGTGACCTATCAGCAGATTCGGACAAGTCTAGGCATAGGTATGAGTCAAGTGCACAAAATCCTCCATGAACATTTAGCGGTCAGGAAGCTTTGTGCCCGCTGGATACCGCATAATTTGACCGAGGCTCAAAAACTGCTGGATTTACTGTTATGATCCGGAAACCAAAAGACAGTCTGCTCAGTGGGTGTTTCCTTCCGAAGAGTTGCCAACTAAAGTGAAGAGAGGTCGAAGTGTTGGAAAAAAGATGGTGGCCTCGTTTTTCGGAAAGACAGGTCATTACGCGACAGTTGTCTTAGAGGATCAGAAAACGGTTAATGCAGAGTGGTACACTAACAACTGTTTGCCACTTGTCTTGGAAAAAGTTCGAGAGAAACGACCTCGCAGCAGGATCCTCCTTCATCACGACAATGCCTCGTCGCACACCGCCAGGCAAACGATCGACTATTTGGCGACCTCAGACGTGGAATTACTGGGTCACCCGCCGTATAGCCCCGACCTCGCACCCTGCGATTTTTATTTATTCCTGAAAATAAAAGAAAAACTTCGAGGAAAACATTTTATGGACGCCGAAGAAGCAGTGGCTGCGTTTCAAAACGCCGTCGAAGAGACCCCTAAGGCCGAGTGGGCAAGGTGCTTTTCTCAATGGTTCCATCGAATGCAGCGATGTATTGATGTAAATGGACGCTATTTTGAAAAGTTATAATAAAACTAATAACTTGCTAGAATGCTTAGTTATTGATTTTCTAAGAACTTTCAGTTTGACCCTCGTATTCACATCGTAACCTATGGCATTAATGTGGCTATGCTATTTTTTGCTATTTTGTGTAGTTTTTGAAGTTTCAAAGGGTAGCACTGTTTTGTTGTTCTTGCATTGTGTTTTGAAATTACGAATTATTATTCTGGCAGGGTTACGATTTTTAGCACCTAGGAGAGTTGTGGCAGGCGGTATTTGTAGGTAGGTATTAGTTCAAAATAATAGGTAAGGTTTGGTAAATAACAAAATGATGCGCAAGGCGACGAATTTCCTACAACATTTCTAAGCATATAAAGTCTAAGCATGTTCTTTTTTATAGCCGGTCTTATAAATAATTGAAGTAGACGGTAGCTTGGGACACGTCTGTCATAAAAATAAAAAAGCCATTTCGACGGCCACGATAAAAAATGTGCGCACATAAAACACGACGTTGGAGTTTCTTATTTACTAAGCAGTATATATATGTACATGTACATAATAATGTGCTTTATTGCAGACTAGGTGTTGCCTGCGACTTTCTCCGCTTAAATTTTAATCCTACTAATATAGAGTTTTTGAGTATGGATGTTTGGATGGAATTAATTCTTTACAATAATGTAGCTTTTATGGCATGGACCACTGGGAAAAAGAAGCAGGGGTAGGCCAGCAGAGAGATGGCTTGATGAAATTTTAAAAATTACGGTCATAAAATATGAGAAAAATCAAAAGATAGGAAAATGTGGAGTAAACTAGAGGAAGTCTTTACTCAACAATGAGGTTCTTAATGACAAAAAAGAAAATGACGAATGGTTATTCTACAACAAGCATAAAAATAGAAAACTAAGGAATAAACAAGGCTATAATAATGATGTAGGTAGCTTTTACATCAGAATAACGCATAGGCTACTTTTTATCCCGACAGAATCCAAGGTTCCCAAGGGATAAGAAGTGGTGTCCTCAAAGCACCTTTTGCTGTCTACTTATTTATACTTTTTACCGCGAGTAACAATGCGGGGCATAGCTAGTTTTTACAATAATACAGCACTCTCGTAGACTGTAGCTTCCTATTAGGAGTGTAAACAACTATGCAGCTATGGTGTATTTTGATCAATCGGCTATTTCATGGTTTAGGTACATTTATGTCCAGTGGCGTGCACAGGAATATGACACTGGGTATGCGTCGCAGTACTCAGTCACAAAAACTTTTTCTTTTATAGATTTTTAGCATAGCCACGCGACTGATCTCTAAGTCGGAAACCATGCCAACAGAACAAATTTAAATCTGAATATCCCGAATCAGTCCACACTGTACTAGAATTACTAAACAATAACTACGTACGTACATACATACGTACATGTACGTATGTACATACGTTTCATAACATTTAACATGAAATTTTCGAGTTACATTACCTACCTTTTTGCTGGCTTAGTTGTCCTCTAGACACAATTTGAATCTTTTCACTGAATGACAATTGTGAGAACTTGTTATTTTTAATTTTTAACAAACACACACTATCAACACACATTTCACAATCAAATAACATTTCAATTTCACAATCCATACAATTATTAAATTATAGAAACTCAATATTAAACAGTTCAATAAATCACATGAAAAAAAAATGGCCTCCGTCGAACCAAAATATTTCTGCTATTTAAATAGATAAAATTAAAAATGCATAGTGTGCATACGTGATTTATTAGACTTCCGACTATTATACAGGGTGCTTCAAAAAAATGTATACACACTTTGAACTTCCATAGAAAATTTATTTACCGTTCTACAAAGTTAAATTTCAGGAAAATAGAAAGCTGAAAGTCCAATATAAATGAAACATAAATAACAAATGTTAATACTGTTCAAATTGGTGACCTGCAGCATCAATACAATTCTGAGTACGAGTCACCACTGATTCTGTACATCGTATCAAAACGTCCAATGAGATTTCTCTACACACTGCTTGAATCTCATTCCAAAGAATGTCTAGGTTACGTGGTTTACGTTTGTACACCTCATCTTTTACTGTGCCCCACAAGAAAAGGCCAGTGGATAGGACGCAGGGGGCCAATCGAGTTTCCAGCACGCTCTCCAGACCTTACACCACTGGATTTCTTCTTGTGGGGCACAGTAAAAGATGAGGTGTACAAACGTAAACTACGTAACCTAGACATTCTTTGGAATGAGATTCAAGCAGTGTGTAGAGAAATCTCATTGGACGTTTTGATACGATGTACAGAATCAGTGGTGACTCGTACTCAGAATTGTATTGATGCTGCAGGTCACCAATTTGAACAGTATTAACATTTGTTATTTATGTTTCATTTACATTGGACTTTCAGCTTTCTATTTTCCTGAAATTTAACTTTGTAGAACGGTAAATAAATTTTCTATGGAAGTTCAAAGTGTGTATACATTTTTTTGAAGCACCCGGTATTTATTCGGATTATAGGTAACGAACGAACGCCGAATACTCGCGGAAACATCCGATCGCCAAAGCATGCCGCAGGAGATACGGTACAAGACGTCTTCAATATGCAAGCCTGTGTGCGTTTGTAAACTGTGCACGGACACCAAAATTTCTACACACATATGAACTCATGGCAGGTGGGCGGTGTCGAGCTTACTTTCGTCCGTCTGACCAATATTATTCCTTTGCCAAACGCCTGGCAAAAAGCACCAATTTGCAAGCACATATTGGTGCTATTTATGAGTTATTAGGCGTTTTTAAGTTATAATATTTTGTTTAATTATTAGTAAATAAATGAATAAAGTCATCTAAAACATACGAACGTTTTATTAAAATATCTGTGAATGGCAAGTAAAGCACTGCTTTTCTGCCTGTATGGAGCGCACGCCCCTGTTTATGTCAATTCCAAGGTACAAAAAAATGAACAATGCCAATTCTACGTGCCCAACTAAACTTAACTAAAAAATGACAACAACTAGGTATAGTGTATTTTGATTAATTGTTCATTTCGTTCTGCACATTTTTATTAATATAAATCGTTAGTCTATAATACACATATTCACTAATAAAACAGTTTAGCTAACATTGTCGAATTGGGTTATATTGTTTTTTAGTTAAGTTTAGTTATGCGTATAGAATCGCTACCATTGCTAAATTTTTTGGATTTGAACCCAGCCTCGGAATACCGTTGCGTTGCTTTTCAACTGAGCTACCATTATGCCCGCACATAGTGGAAATGTTAATAAAATTTTATAAAATTTTAATGTGGTTGGGTAAGTTTAAGGAAGAGACCAAGATTTTTATTAAAATAAATAAAGTATTGAGTCATACATATTGTTTCTTTAAATTAAGCTTAAACCTATTGATATCTACTTAAATTAATTTCTAATGCTAATAATAAAAAGTAAAAAAAAAAACAATTACGTCGTTTTTTTTAATGAACACATATACCTAATTTCATTTGTCAATAAGTAGATTCTTACTAAGCTTTAATTAAATAAAATCTAAAATAAAACGTAACTATAGCGGCCATTTTAGAAAGAAATGAAAGCGTAAACCGATACGGCACAGAAAACGCGGGAACATCGGCGAATCAGAAGCGACTCTCGGCATCGCCATTAATGTAAAGGCGGGCCCACATGTCACTGCTCTCATCTACAAAGAAATTATTGATAGTGTGATCGTGTCCCTGCCAGGATATTTTGTCCGTTCGGAGTTGATTTCTAAAATGGCCGACTGATTTTAGCTCAGTAATTTAGGTTTAAACCAAGTTTTGACCCGTTTTGACCGATTACGGTGAGTAGGTAATTTAATTAGAAATACACAGATAGGTATCGGTAGCTGTGTCTATTATATACCTACTAGCTGACCCGGCAAACGTTGTTTTGCCATACTAAAAAAAAAGTTTGAAAAATAGATGTTGACCGATTCTCAGACCTACTGAATATGTATGTAAAATTTGAGAAGAATCGGTCAAGCCGTTTCGGAGGAGTACGGTAACTAACACTGTGACACGTGAATTTTATATATAAGACTAGCTGACCCGGCAAACGTCGTTTTGCCATACTAAAGAAAAAAAAAGGTTTGAAAAATAGATGTTGGCCGATTCTCAGACCTACTGAATATGAATGTAAAATTTGAGACCAATCGGTCAAGCCGTTTCGGAGGAGTACGGTAACTAACACTGTGACACGTGAATTTTATATATTAGATATATTTTTTAATTTACTTATTTACATACACAAATCTAAATCTATTGTAACTGTTTACTTAATCTATTGTACAGTTTATACCTAATAACAATTTATAAAGGGTGATTTTTTATGCGTTGTTTTTTTAAAAATCTAATAAAACACTCAATTTGCATCATATATAAATTTTTTTATTGGAATCGATAGCTTGGCTTTTGCCATTTATATTTTAAAGATAAATTTATGTAAATGTTGTCCTGGACCTTCCGAATGGAACACTTGAAAAGGAGTCGCTCCTTTTCAAGTGTTCCATTTTTTTTCCATTCGGAAGGTACAACTTTTTCCTCACTTTTTCGAGCATTTCGGCCTGTACCTATTCCACGAATTACGCGTGTTACGTTGTCCCACGAGGCTTCTATCATGTTCGGCCTGTTTACATAGGCTAACGACTTTACATAACCACAGAAGAAATGATCGTTAAATTATCGCTAAACATAATTTTTCGATGAAACAGCGGTATTTTTATACAGCTGTTACAAGGTCCATTAACCAAAAATTAGACGTTATCGTCGGTCATTCGGCATCAATTCTTGAAGAAATTAAATTTTTTAGGCCTTTAAATCCAAATCGTCACGTAAAACTTTCCATGTAGTTGAGTAACAGAGGCCCAATTTTTGAGCACGCATTTTGTTAGTAGGTACCTACTTAAATTTCTACAATTTGCAATGGTTGCTCGTTTGTAAGTCTTTCCATGATAAAATGGCAAGGTTTAGTGAAAACTTTTCACTATCGCACATGACAATTGGACGCCAAAGCCAATGGTGCCGGCAGTCTGAAAAACTTAACTCTTAAAAAATCATTCTTTAGGTATGTAGCCATTAGGTAAGTTAATTACTAAATTTTACATTAGTAGCGTATAGTATACTATACTCATAAATCCCTACTAATATTATAAATGCGAAAGTAACTCTGTCTGTCTGTCTGTTACGCTTTCCCGCTTAAACTTCTAAACCGATTTTGATGAAATTTGACACAGACAATATTTAGACCCTGAGAAAGGACATAGGCTACTTTTATTGCGAAAAAAAATTATTTTCCAAATTCCACGCGGACGGAGTCGCGGACAACAGCTAGTAGGCTATAATGCTATATCTGTAGGTATATTAATTAGAGATTTTTTTGTATCTATCTATTAAAATTAGTAAAATGTCATCTATTTTTTGAGCTAAGCATAGATAGTAGGTAGGTAACACTAGTACCTAACAACGTAATCAATGCTTAGGTATTGTGACGAATTAGTTAATGCCCTGTAATATGTACCTTATTAGAATAGGTACTTACAGACGTAGGTACACATGTAGATAGGTAAATAAATTCTTAGGTAGGTATTTTGGTACCTACTTATCAAAATGTTTTGGTTAAGTTACGAATATGGCATCTACTTAAATAATATATTACGGTGAATAACAAAAGCAAAGTCCTAGGTATGCGGAAGTAACGATATTTTTATTTAGGTACCTTAATTGGTCTATAACACACACGGACATCCATACCACGTCACATCACTGGTTTAACTAAACTACTCTTAACTAACTTGCAGTTTATTAAAACTTCGACATAAACTACTTAATTAAAACGTAGATAGGTATTGATAATATTTTCCGACACTCGTGCAATTATTTTTCTAATATGTAAAACAACTGACACGTCCGGAACCGGTGACAGGGAATAAAATTTGGACGTGTTATAAACGCACATAATTTTTTTTTGGCAAATTTGTGCCTACGGCTGCGTGATTAAAAGATTTTCATTTCATTTCACTTTTTACGGAATAGGTATTTTCTAACACTTGCTCACACACTAATTAATTCAAATAAAACTACTTTTTACGGATTTCAACGCGTACCTATGTTTTGTTCTAAATTTAGTCTGACGTTTTGTTTGTATTTATAAGTTCACTTTGCATCACTCCGTTACGTATTAAGCTGTATCATTCATATCACTGGTGGTCCACCTTTCTGAGGTTTTCATGGAGGATCGGTTACGCAAAAGTAACAAATAAGTTACAATAAAACACTAATATAACAAAGCTTTTATTTTATTGATATAAGAACAAACAGGGCCGTACTTGGGTATCTATACCCGAGGTGTAGAACACGGGTTCCAAAACTCATCAAATATCAAACTGGTCATTTTGAGAATAAATCATTTTTAACATCCTTATTTTTCACACTTAAAATCCTTTTTCTGGGTCTCTTACCGTCCTCCTATAGGCAGCGCACACAAGGGGGCGATATCGCTTACTTTAGGATTAAGGCTGGTGTAGAACGATTGGGTATATTTGTATACTTGGTAAATATAAAGAGAGATTATTGTGCCTATTTCTTTTAGAACATTTGAACTTAAGGAAATTATATTGAGTTGACTACTAGTAGGTATCTTTTATAAGATTTTTTGTTTTAATTGAGATATTTGCGTATTAGTATATCTGTGCTTACAATGAAGTAGAGGGCATCAAAGTAATTTATTAATTTTGCAATTGACTTGCTATGTTTTTACTTATTAAATCAAATTGTGGTGGAAAAAGTGATCACCGCAAGCGGGACATCACTTTTTCTACCACATATTGATTTAATAAGTAAAAGCATAGAGGGCATCAACATTTGCATACTTTTATAAGTATTTAAAAAAGTGATTACCTAATGTTGGTTTAGTTTTTAGTCGAGAATATTTATAAATTATATAATATAGGTATCTACAACTATCATTGATTTAATCATACATCTGCTGAGTAGGTACCTAACCTAAATACGACCCTTTCCTACCTTTTGTTAACCCTTTCACAAAGACCATTCATGTGTGTTTATGACCATGTTTAGTGACAAAGAAGCTACGATAATCACTCCTATTGTTGTCTAAATATATAACCCAAATAAAGTTTACAACCTCCATTTTATCTGACTTTAATCTTTGTTGTATTGTAACTATAGTGAACTAGAATAATAAAATTCAAAGTAAAGTTTAATATATTTTATTAGATATACGTATTGCATTCATTCGAGATACTAAACAATAAAACTTCTACAAACAAAGAGGCTATGAAAGTGTTACTTAGCCTTATGTTAGTAGGTAAACTTATTGTTATCATTTTCGGATCTCTCTAATGTCTAATGCTAAATTACCTAAAATAATTAAATAGGTACCTACCTACCCATTCTATTTTAGGTTAGATTACTAACCCAAAATGTTAGGTAGATAATTGGTGAAGTTTCTAAAGTATTTAAATTGTCGTGAATAGACTAAATAAAATTATACACTAACCGCCTTATTACAAAACGTGGACTAAGTTTAAGCCACAGTTTAAGCCTGGTTTTTAAACACTTCAATTGCGCATTTCAAGCAGATTTTTCTCAAATCCTAGATCTAACAACGACCTTAGTCTTAAACCGACGCCAAACTAGTGTCAGAGCGGGTCTAACTATCCAATTCCTCGTAAATAAATTTTGTTAAACCTGGGTTTAACGTTGAGCCGCGTTTTGTAATAAGGGGGAATATGTCCATGAAACCTACTAATTGTAGATTGGAGAAGTTAAACCCGCCTACTAAACAGCTTAATCTTCCGTCTTTCTTTATCTGCGCTCGTAAAAAGAGAGGTCAGAGTATACGCCGTACCTACGCGCGGTAGCCATCTTTGAAATTACGTCGACAAGTCACGCACGAACTGCGCGATCCTATGACGTCATCAACATGCTTGCTGAGGGTCGTTTAGTGTTGCTAGTTCACAGCCTTTGCGAAAAATGTGAGGAAGGTTTTGCAGAAATTATTGCAAAATTTTAGGGCTAGGTAGGTACCTATTATTGAATATTATTACGCTATATCAAAATTATTTATAAATGCAGGTACCTATATCTAGCAATAAGCTAACTTCCGTATCGAATGATAATGCACGATAGGTCTGTCCGTCTTTTTATTTGCCGCAAAATTGCAATAAAAACTAACACTGAAAACTAGAATAAAATATCTGTGTGGTGACGGATTAAGAATACAGATGTCACCACCCAGGTTTTCTTCCCAGGTTGCTGTAAGAGCCAGCTAAGGAATATTGCTTGTATTAGTGTATTGATCCTATGTGAGAGAGGGAAGAGTTGAAAATAAACCGTGTGCCAACACGCCTGATCAGCGCGGTATAGTAGACCATAATCCCTCCCAAATTGGAAGAGGCACGTGCCCAACAGTAGAAAGTTAATAGATAGAAAGAGAAAAAGAGAGAATAAAATAAATATTAAAGGTGGCACAAGGTGGCACAAGGTGGTACATTTCAATTAAATTCGATTAAAGATTGATAGAAACAAAGTTTTTAATTTATAGTGGTATTTACTAGAGTTGGCAACATTAAAGGCGTTCGTTGAACCTTGTCTTACTATAATGGGCGAGATTAAAATTACAAAGCATCATATGCTCTGTCTCACTTCAATCTATAGAATCTATCGGACCAAAATATAACCTCTCTCTTTCTTGTCGCTACCACATCCCCGCATCAGCAGTGTAGGGGCGTTATCAGACTCGTAGTCTCCAATGGCTGTTTTTAAAACAAAATGGCGTCATCTACAATCACTTTTCTGTTGCATAGTTAGAACTAAGCAGTATCAACAGATGGCACTGTTTATTATTTTTAAACTTCATCTGATAGTTTCCAATTTGTTTATTTTAATAAACTCCATAATATTTCTTAGTTTTGAATAGGTACCTACCAAAATGACAAGGTAAATAAACCTCTACTTAAATGCCATAATGTAAAATTTAATTACGTAGAATTGTTACCATTTTTTGGTCTACAGAAAACGGTCTGAAATAGGTATATTAAATTTATATATAAGCAGCTTTTATTACATATTCACTACATTATTTACATATAGCATGTAGTGTATTTTAATGTTTATAAGTATTTAATAAACCCATTACAATTAACCTACTAGTTTTGTCCCTGTTGCCATATGTCCCATCTTAGTTCTATCATCACAAGGAAGATAGATGGTCCATAGCTCTATAAAAAGTTCTTCTAAATCCGTATAGATGTCATGGCTACATGAACATCACAACATGCCTAACGAAATAAATAGTTATAATAATATTTGATAGATGGCGTTGCATAAATTCATGCGCCTAATTTTAACTAGATGGCACTGATTATTACTAATGCAATGTAAAATTAGTGAGAATTTAACAAATAGAACAAGCATATTATTTTGTGTATTTTATTTGAAAATAAATCTTATTTTTTAAGTAAAATATACAAAATAGGTAAATTGCCTGGTGGTGCAGTTGACATTAATGCTTCATTCATTCTATGTAATGATGAGTTCGGTTTCATTATTCAAAACCTATTCATTTGTCATTCTCATAATCCCAAATGACGGGATAAAGATAGAAGAATAATGATGATGATTATTTGTTGTTGTAGCCACAGGTTGTAGCATCAACTGATATACAATAACTATGAAATTTTTTACAGTTTAGCCATTTAAATATTATTATATTATTAAAGGTACCTACACCTTGAGTCTAGCTATCATCGTTCCAGTGATACAGCCTGGTGACAGACAACGGACGGTCGCATGGATAGACGGACGACTGGATAGTGAAGTTTCATTATCAGGATCCCGTTTTATCTTTTGTTACGGAGTCCTAAAATTTGATACACACGTACAGTTCAATGACCTCTTATTCCCCATATGTCCCATAAAATAGTTGCAAATGTACAGTAAATCATGAGGGTTCGTGATTTCCGACTCTGTGCACGCATTAGGCAACACTGTTGACCCCCTATCATCTTAACACAAGCGAGGTACGTAGAACATGCTTCAGTGGACTAAGTAACATAATACCGGCCTACTCTGTTTATATAAGAATAATTATTGAGCAATTTGGATATGAAACTTTATGGTGGTTTATTTAGATAGGTAAATTGTCATCAGAATAGCGGGACCAAGGTAACTTTTTAATAATAGATGAATAAAGTTTGGTAGGTATCTACAGTATTCCTAGTATTTTGTATTTACCTACTTAAAAATATTTTAAACTTCTTATGAAATTTCAAAATATCCAAAGAAAAAGGTGGTCCCGTCATTATCGTTGACGTTTGGTCTAGAGAGAGACAGAGAGCTGTAATTAATAAATTAATTACCTACTCAGATATATTTATTGTTATGGCATAAGTTTGTTAAATACATAAAATTTAATCTCTAAGCTTTTACGTGAAATAATCCAGTATTTACTTTCATATTGATTACTTCCCTGTCCTAAAATCCAATCCATTTCACAGGAACTTTGCAAGCACCCCTACTCACCCTACGGAAACAGCCCCACTTTGCGGACCCGCGAACTCACAGCATCCGCCATTTTTACGACAAGAAAGAGACAGATATATGTCTTTACTAAAGTGTGGATGAAAGGTAAATATTTAGGGTGCAAAGCGAATTAGACATGAGTTGGGTTGAATGAATAACAAGAACAAAAGAGTAGGGTGCTTTATTTTGTGTAGAGAAATCTAAAAGTATTTTCTTTGTTTTACAGGCGTTGAATAAATCTGGAACAAAAAAGTGATATAATTAACATTTACCTGATAAATTGATTTATGTCGGTGACGAATTAAGCATACACGTGTCACCACCCAATTTCCTCCTCAAGGATATTGCTCACAGATAACATCTTATGTGAGAAACGGAAAATTCGAAAATAAACTCTGAGCTAACACACCAGTGCGGCACAGTGGACCATAATCTCTCCAAAGTTCCTCAGGCTCGTGCCTGAATAACTGAAATAACGATTTGTCATAGGTATTTCCTTATCAGAACTCACTCTAGTGAAAATATGCAGTAATGTCAGTAAGTCGACACAAAAGTTTATTGCCCTCGTTATCAAGACCGTTACGTTTAGTTATTCGATCACATTAGAGGGTGCAAGCTCCCCTACTACCTACCTAGACACCTATAAGTAGGTAGGTATATCTATTGTTAGCACATAGGCATAATAAAAGCTGTATTCTATTAAACGCAATTAAATATTAGTTACCTATTTATATTTATAACAGCAAAGGTTTTCGTAAGAAATCTATAGGTAGGTAATAATAATATAAAGTAGTAGCGTATGTTTATTTAAACGCGCTAAATTCAGGAAGCGCTGGCCGATTTAAAAAAAACCTTTTACTGTTGGATCGTATATCTGTGGCGGAAAGCTATAGGGCTATATAACATCACGTTGCGACTAATAGGACCGAAGGATCAGTGAAAAATATTGCGAGGAATGTTATCTATGTTTGAGGGCTTCCGTTGCTTGCGCTGTGTTAGTGGTTTATTATGTATCATTTGTTTTCTAAATTAATCAAATAACATAAAAATAAACATGAAGAAATAACGAATGATTTTTTATTCCTTAAAATGAATATAATGTTTGATGTAGCCGTCTTAGTGTTGCTCTATAAATGTGGTCTGATATCAATTTGGTCGCAGTGATACCTACCTACTAGGTGTAACATAGCTTGATAAGCCGCTACTTCATAAGTAAGGTAACCTTCTTAGTTGTGAGCTATGTAAAGTAAGGTCTTGTATACTCTTAGTTGTGAGCTATGTAAGCTGGTCCTTTCTCAGGATATCTTCTTGAAACCTGAAACAAATAGTAATATCTATAATTTAATTTAGATGATATTGGTACTATTGGTATTGAATGAGAGCTATATGAGCCCTATGAGAGCTTATATCTTCAAAACTACGCAACTGATTTTAATGTACTTTGTTTTAATAGATAGAGTGCAAAAAGTTCAGGAGTTGTATATTTGGGGAGAGGGGATACAATAATTATAAACGCGGGTGAAATCGCGGGCATTAGCTAATAAATTCATAATTCCATATGAGGTATCTAAAAATACAAGTGTCTGTTGTTCTGTGTGCAATTTTGCAATCTTCTAAGACGTTTTTTAATTTATTTTAATGTTTGCTATAAATAAAAACAAACCTATAAAACAGACTCCTAAAATACCTATCAACAAACAAATAGAAAACTTAAAGGTCGCTGTCCCTATTTAAAGATACATTTTGCGTAGATATCTGTACCCTTGCAGTTGAAGAAGGGACTTTCGAGTGAATCTATTTACGAATAAGAAATTAAACATAGGGTATATCTCCCCATACATTAAGCTTTATTAAAATGCCTCGGCACGTATTTAATCAATTACTTTAGTTGAAGTGGTGGAATACATAGGTACATATCTATTTGATTTTCATGGACAGTTTAAATACTAAGTGGATTGATATTGAGAAGGGATATGTGATGTCCTTATGTGAGCTTATATCTTCAAAATTTATTCTTCGGTTTTTTTAAAAGACTCAAGAGTATGGCTTTTTTGTATAATTTGCTATGGTTCGGTTTCTAATGAGTAATCTCCAAATTCCACGCGGACGGAGTCGCGAAGCTAGTTCATAATAACTTTTAAATAAACAATACATCGGTACAACGTAGCTTTCAGAGTATCAATTGATATTCCCAGTTAAAGTAATCCTAAAAGTTACGAAGTTTTGTTTTTATTACGCAAAAACACTAACTTAGGAGCATGACAGTCTATCTACAAAAGCGGATGGATCTACATAAAAAATAACCTGTAAAACTATAGATATCGTAGATACCTATACATAAAACATGACTTACTTATGTATGTACCTACATAGCACATGGTCAGAGCTACGCAATTATTTAGTTGAAGGAATAATTAATGCAAGAGGGGGCTTTCGACAACCCCACACATCGTTGAAATGGAGGTAATATTCTTAGAAAATTTATGAGTGAGTTAATTAATGATTAAAAGAGGGACACGTGCGTTTAATTATACAAGATTAAACTTGGGGTAAGTATCAAACTATTATCTTAATAATGAATATTTGCTGTTAAACTTATATGCGGGTTTATTTACTTTGTAAATTTAGGCAGATAATGGTGCCGATTCTATACGAACAACTAAACTAAACTTAACTAAAAAATAAATAAATAAATATTCAGGACATTTCACACAACGTCCTCTGGTCCCAAAGTAAGCAATATTTCTGTGCTTGTATTATGGGTACCAGATACGGATAGACTACATAAACTACTTTTTTTTTTTGTAAATACATACTTATAATACATAGAAAACACCAACCCAGACGCAGTACGAACATTTATATGATATTTATGGATATCACACAAATGATTGTCCCAAGCGGGAATCGAACCCACGACCTCGTGATCGGCAGTCGATTACATAAACCACTCCACCACGAAGCCCGTCAAATGAACATTGAAAGTGTCAATAACACAATTTGGCAATGTTAACTGAACTTTCTTATTATAAAAGCTGTGTATTAAAGACTAACGATTTTAATTAATATAAATATGTACAACCATATAGCAAATAATAGATATATTGACTCTATTGACTTTCATTTTTAAATAAGTGTAGTTGTATACGTAGAATTGGCACCGGTATGTAAATATTTCATTGCGTCTCTACTAGGTACTGGAGGTATGTACTATGTAGCCTCTGGGAAGGCTTAGTATGTTTCCCTTAGAGATATATCAATTTAATATGGCTACTAATGTTATAATTACGCCCTCGTTTGTGAACCTGTTGGCAAACAATAATGATTTTCTTGAAAAGTCTAGTACAGGGTCAATTTATTTATAGATTTTGAAGAATAGTCCACACAAATATTGGCTGACATTATAGATATTTGAGGAACCTAGAAATCATTGATATTATGACCATCAACGCCATATCCAGGAGTGTTTAAGGAAGGGTTAAAGAGTTTAAGGAAGTTCTAAATCTCCTTCCTACAATGGAACATAAACTGAAAATAAATACTTTACTCTTTCTCTGGTACGGTTCTTTACTTTGGTCTTCCTATTTGTCTAATAGAAACCACAAATCCAATTACATATATAAGAAGAGGTATTTGCTAGCAAGAATCACGGAACCCTCAAATGAATAGAATGCTTTACAAGCCGCAAGGAAAACGTTTTATTTTTTTCACTTTTGCGAAGTATAAATGCGCCTATTCTTTATTTTTACGATCCCGTCGGCTTCTAAGTGTGAAGCGTATAGGCTAGTTAGTATGTATGTTGAGTATAGAGGTAATGTAATGGCTGTGTCGGGACTTAAGCAGCCGCCCTTTAATGGCCTCGTAATTGCAAGCTGAAATTAAGTGTTATTTTTATGGTGATTTCTCTACTCCTACTAAGTTGCTTTAAGTAGGCGTAAAGTGTTTTATTAATTGAAATAATCCTTGTGTTATTGATAACTAACAGTTTTTTATTAACGTTGTAGGTATTTGAATAGTGTAATTCACACCGGATGTTGTGCCGCCAGACTAACGACGGGGTGTCAGAGAGAGTTCAGTACAGGGAACCTCTGGCGCTCCAGGAAGACGTGGAGAGCGCCGCAGTTAGGTTTAGTCGGTATTCCGTTGTCCGGTTCACCTCGACATCGGTGTGTGCGACACTACCCACTCCTACCATGACGGTAATGACCGCAATGGCTGGGATGGGAGTGCGTAAATGCATTCCCCTGCGAAAAAAAAGGTATTTGAATAGTTATGTAAAAAACTTGTATGTCATTTCATGTAATTCAATCTATCTTTTTATAAACAATCTTTTTATATTTAACTTATTTCAGTGTTACTGCTATAGACTATCTGTTACAGCGACCTTAATACAAATTCTTCCAACTACATACTCAGTGCTGTAATGGATATACATAGTAAATTTAGAGGCAGCCTAAAAATACTTATTATCATATCAAACTACAAAAGGAAAATTTTAAAATAGAGGTACAGGTAAATAGGTATAAGGTAAATTTTAATTTTAAAATAGAGGACCTATCACCTAAATATCTTTTCGACGCATGGAAAGCTTCATATTTTTTGGAGATCTGTCTTCACGCAAATTGATATAATTAATTGAAAAGTAATTTTGTCTGTCTGTCCTTCTTTCACACTAAAACTTCTGTATTACATAATATATTATTATGTAATTTAGTACACAGATAATCCACAACCTGACGAGTAAAATAGGCACATTTTAATGCGAAAAAACTTCCAAATTTTACGCTTACGAAGTCGCGACCGACGACAAACTATTAGGAAAGCAAACATTTAATTCCTAATATCAAACCTAAACCAAACAGCGAATTGATGATCTTTTTTATTTAGTAAAAATAGTTTCAATATTTAAATACATTACTTAATTATCCTGTTTATTTCTTTTTTATATTTCAGCTGTCATTAGGTAAAGAAATATAAATAATATAAATGTAAATTACAGTCATTGAGTTTAAAAATTATACACACAGGCAGTTAATATGTATTGCTTGAAATTCAATTATGTTAAATAGGTATTAAAATTAGTTAATGAGACAGCGGGTGCATTTAATTAAAATGTTATATATCATTGATGTTATTTTGTTGTTATCAGGCATCAGACTTCGTACTATTGGTTTAAAGGATACTAGATATTTTGCTGGCAATTAGTACATCTGGCATTTACCTACCTTAACAAATTATATAAAAAAGCCATGCTTTTGAACCACTTTATCTGTTATAAAAACCGCGTTGCGTAATTTGGAAGACAAAGTCTCACATACAAAAATAATAAATAAATAAATAATAAATATTCATGGACATTTCACACAACGTCCTCTGGGCCCAAGCTAAGCTTATATGCTTGTGTTATGGGTACCAGAATACGGATAGAATACATATACTACTTTTCTTTTGTAAATACATACTTATAATACATAGAAACATATAACACATACAAAAATAATGACTGTCTTATAATAATTAAAGATTATTATTTATACACATAGCTCATACGGTTAGGCCTTATGACATAGGTAGGTAGGTACTGTTATTAAGTTACACAAATAAAAGTTAGACTTAGTTTCGAGTTTGAGGTCTCTAAAATTAATAGAATTGATTATGTAGTTATGTACGTATTTTATGTAGCTAACTAAATGATATAAAATAAACTAGTAGGTGATCAGTACATCTCTCTCTCTCTCTCTCCAGCTCATTTACGTCCCACTGTTGGGCACGGGCCTCCTCCACACAGACCAGGCGTGTTGGCACAGGGTTTGTTTTCGAAATTTCCGTCTATAGCAGAGGATTTTATCTGTGTGCAATATCCCTTAGCTGACTTTTACAGCACACTTGGGAGGAGATGGGGTGGTGACACTTGTATTCTTAATTCGTTACCACAGGAAAAATACATCAGTACATATTTAAATATAAATATATAGGTACATACGCACCTGGTCTCATGAAAAGGGTTAGCAGATATTTATAAGGCTTTTACAAGTTGAGTCGGCAAGTGCAAACTTGCCTCATAGCCCATAAAACTGCTCACCATAAATTACTCGCAACTTTGTATAGCACGTAGCGTGTATTACCATCTCTCACAAACCATGGTACACTGAAAAATAAATTTTATTAACACAGAACTTCGAGCATTAAGCCAATAGGAATAGTCATACACGCCATTTTCTTTGTCAATACTACATTAGGGATGATCGAGGCACACAAACACTATTACTTGATTCCATTGGTCGCTACGCATAAAATTATTTTTATTCATAACTTCGTACACAATGGCAGCAAATCTATTGTGTCAAAACTTAACCTAACTTAACTAAAATAAAAAAAAACTACTGCATATTTTGATTCAATAGCTTTCAAAACATTGTTTAAAATCGTTACACAGTTATACATAACATTGCCAAATTGTGTTATTGATATAATATTTATGTTTCAGTTAAGTTCATTGCGCACGTACAATTAGTACCAATGTCTCCTCCTGTTAATTAATGCTCTGAGGCACAAAGACATAGCACTTATAAAATAATCTTAATTTAGTCTCGTTGTAACAAGAAAACGCTTTCAAATGAACAAGTTGAAGAGTTTAGTTGGTTGTCTTCTACGTGTATTTTTTTTTTATTAATGTGAGACGCATTTATAAATACAGTTTTATTAATGTCCGTGATCAAGGACTTTTTAATATAGATATGTCATTTCTATTTCCTCCTCTCTCTGTCCAGCGCATTGACGTCCCACTACTGGGCATGGGCCTCCTTCACTTTGGGCGGGATTATGGTCTACTGTGCCGCGCTACACTTTTTATACGCTGTACTATTTTTAACACGCTTTTATAAGTTTGGTATGTATCTATCAATATATTATTCTGTGCAACGGAATCTTTGAAAGCGATTTTCAGCCACTTGCAGTAGACGGATTGATCTGAAATTTTGCACACCTAACAAGGACCGATGACAATGCAATAATTTAAAAGAATAATCCCAATTCCTTGATCAGAATTACTAGAATAGTATGTTGAAGTATCACTATGACCACACTTGTATTTTTAATTATATTTTATTTATTTATTAAACTTTATGCACAAAATTAAGTTGTACAATGGCGGCCTTAATGCCAAGGGCATTCTCTACCAGGCAACCATTGGTAGGTGCAGAAAGTGCTACTGGTAGGTGCTATTAATTTAACGATAGTAATAATATTTAAACAACAAATGCATACCTACAGCCTAAAAACAATAGACATTACATAAAAATACACAATATAATAACACATAAATATATACATATAATACATATATAAACAATATTAATGTAGTGCGAGAAAAGCTACAAAGTTTCTGCCGAAAGCTTAAAATAGATCTGACGAACTTTGCGTTTAAAAAGACTACGAGTGGTAGACATCCTGACCTCACGAGGGAGTGCGTTTCAGGGGAGAATAGATTGAATTATGAAAGAAGAATGGTACTATGCCTAGGGCAAGAAAGAAGAATATCGTTTGAAGAGCGAAGGTTTCTAAGATGTAGTTCAGAACGATTTTGGAAATAAGATGTCAAATAATTAGGGGCATGAGGGGAATTTAGTACTGTGTAAAACATGCAAACTGCATGTAAACTCCGGCGTTGTCTGATGCGGAGCCAGTTTAATTACGAGTGAAAAGCGGATCCGTGATCATATTTGCGGAGGTTATGAATGAACCGAATGCAATTATTGAGAAGGCGAGAAGTTTGTTGAGCAGATCTGCATTCAGGTCGAGATAACACACATCACTATAGTCGATTATGGGAAAAATCAACGTCTGAACGAGTGTTATTTTTGTTTTTGCTGGTAACACATTTTTTAGTCGGTAAAGATAACGTAGGGTGCCAGTAACTTTTCGACATACATTTGCGACTTGAGTTTGCCAGTCCAGTCTTGCATCGATATGTAGGCCTAGATCTTTCACAGACGGGCTAACAGGGATAATTGTGTCATTAAAGCTGATATTGGGAGCAGACAATAGATCTATCCTGTTCAGTAAGCGAGGACTGCCAACCAGAATAGCCTGACATTTAATGGGGTTCACGGTAAGACCGAAGCGATCAGACCATTCCTTAATAACTAACAGATCTTTATTTACTAAGTCGATCGCTACCGATAACTCTTTCACCCTCACTTGAGAGTACAGTTGCAAATCATCTGCGTATAGATGATAGGAACACTGAAGGTCACGAGTAATTAGATTGATGGGGAAATTTGAAGAGAAGAAAGTATAGATAATAGAATGTCGTGTGAAACGGTGTTAAAGGCATTTGAGAAGTCCACCAAAACCAAAACTGTAATCTTGGTATCCTCAATGGCGCCCCTCAAGTCACCAGTGACTTTAAGCAAAGCCGAAGTTGTGCTGTAACCCGGACGAAAACCAGATTGAAACGGACATAAAATATTATTTAATTGAACAAAGTTTATACCTACACGTAATAGTTTAATTGTATAGGTATGAGTAGACTCACCAAGATTATTGTGTTTCTACGTATGCCTTTCATATACAATCAGATAATTTCACATAAAAACGCTTTGTTTATAGAATCAGGTAAAAATATTATAAATTGTTTACTTGTGTTTACTACGATTGTGACAACAGAAACTTATGTCTCTGACAACATAAACTGTCAACATTTTGTAAGTAGGTAACATAGAGTTGAGTATTGATGACAATGCAATCATTTAAAAATTATTCAGGATATTTAAGCGTGTTTTTTTGTTTTTAAACTAAGTAGATTGTTATTTAATACCCAATCTAAAGTTATACTTATATTGACTTATAGTCTCATTCACACCTTAATCTATGTGTCCATTTTATTAGAAACACATATTAAAGCACGTAATTAATTTAAATCAATGCGTTGATTTCGAAATAACTAGTTATTTGTTATGGTCATTAACATCTAAAATTGTCTACTTAATCTTTAAGTTACGCAACAATCATAAAATGCCTACAATTCAAAATGTATTTTGAATTACGTCAAAGAATAAAAAATAATAGTAGAGGTGTTATAAAACTCTTGTTTGTACTGATACAATACTACACCCACTCAATTTGTGCTTAATTTGTAAGTGATATATTTACAGATTGGTTATCAATTAATGTTTGAACGCTAATCGGTCGCACTATAGCGTTAATTCCACTAATTTTACAACTCTATCTTTGAGATTTTTTTATAATGACGCGTGGGCACGTGACAGTTCTAGGTGTGTTCTTTTTAGATCTACAATTTTTAATTGTTAATGTATTTTTTTTTTTTTCTTTTGCTCTTCTCTCAGAACAAAAAATTGTTAATGTTATTCGGTAAATGTATCTATACTAATATTAAAAAGCTGAAGAGTTTGTTTCTTTGTTTGTTTAAACGCGCAAATCTCAGGAACCACAAGTCCGATTTGAAAAATTCTTTCAGGAAGGCTATAGGCTATATAACATTACGCTGCGACTAATAGGGGCGAAGCAGTAGTGAAAAATGTTACAAGAACGGGGAAAATTTTCCTAATTCCACGCGTATGGAGTCGTGGGCAACAGCTAGTTTCTTAATACTTTAATAATCTACTTAGTTCAAAAACTAAAAAACACGCTTATAAATCCTGAATATTTTTTAAAATTAGGTATTGCATTGTCATCGGTCCTTGATATATGTGCAAAATTTCAGATCAATCCAACTACTGCAAGTAGGTTACAAAGATGATGCAAGATGCAAGTGACTTTCAAAGATTCCGTTATAAAGATTAATATATTGAGAGATACATACTGAACTTATATAAGCGTGTTAAAAAGATTAAATAGTTAGTTTTAATCTCGTATTATCTTATAAAAGGAAGCCCTGGACGTGTAACTATCTGTCTTTTCTTGTTAAACTAATAACTACAACAATACAATCTAATGATTCATGAGCAAGATTTTGGTATGTTTGTTACGGTTTTGTATAAAATGGCTAGATAATATGGAAATTGTTGCCAAAAATGTTGCAATACTTGTGTACCTTTCATCATTAATGCTATATATGCAGGAGTTCAGGTAGGTTTACTGCTTCTCCATATAAGAAACAATTAAAATATGTAGATAGGTATGTCACCATTAAAAGAAAGTGAATGTTACTTTAATTCATGCTGTTATAGCTAACAGTAAAGAAAACCATAAAGGAAACTAATCATCATACGATTCAAATCTGTGACGTTTGCAAAAGCAATGAACACAGAGACAACGACGCCCTTCTTAAAGAAATAAAACTGAAACTGTATCTATGCTTACAGCGATAGCAGAATGCGGCCTACAATTCCAAAGAGAACATTATCCTTTCTTCGACTCGTCCATAAAACGTTATCTCAGTGAAAGCAAGCGACGCGCAATCTACATAGCGCTGATAAAGAAAAACCAACGAAGTAAGAACTTTCAGCCGTCAGCCTCAACAAATACAAATTTGGCTTTATAATGAAAACAGGGGATCTAATTTCTCTGGTTGTGATGTAAGTAATCTTGGAGGCGCACAGTGGGCGGTTTACGATCGCGGGCGGAGAAGGCTTTTATATTTATTAAGTAAGTTGGGCTTTTGGCTGTATTAATCCACCTTTATGGAGGGGAGTCTAGGCGCCTGCTGACGATGGCAAGAAGGCTCGGTACGTATCTACATAGTTATAGTTTCAAAGTTTGTTAATAGTAATAATTCATTATATTTAATTCAATATCTATCAAGGTAATATGTTTTCTATACTATAAATTTTGCCTTTATTCGTTTCGTTTTTCCTCTAATTAATTTTTCAGAGAGCTTTGTTGCTAACGGGCCTCGTGGTGTAGTGGTTCTGGTAACGGACTGCCGATCAAGAGGTTGCGGGTTCGATTCCCGCTCGGGACAATCATTTGTGTTCTTTTTCTAATTGTCATACAAATGTTTGTACTGCGTCTGGGTGTTTCTATGTATTATAAGTATGTATTTACACAAAAAAAGTAGTATATATGTATTATATCCGTATTCTGGTACCCATAACACAAGCATATAAGCTTAGCTTGGGACCAGAGGACGTTGTGTGAAATGTCCATGAATATTTATTTGAATATTTATATTTATTTGTAGGTATGAAAGATACTAATCATCGTGGAATTAAAACGTCCAATTCCGCTGCATGTATTTGGAATGTGAGGTATAGGGTCCTATTTGAAAATAGCTGTAACCAGGGATTCTATTAACATTGTATCTCTTAGGCGACCCTTCCTTGTAAGAGTAAATAGAGCAATATATGCTCTATTTACTCTTACAAGGAAGGGACTAAGATGGTGATCAGATCTACACTTCTAAACTAATATTATAAAGCTGAAAACGCTAATTGAACTCGCATTGACTCGCATGAATTTTTTTTTAATTTTTTTTATTTAAATTAGTAGTTCTTGAGATCAGCGAGTTCAATTAGCGTTTTCAGCTTTATAATATTAGTTTAGAAGTGTAGATCTGATCACCGTCTTACTCCCTTTACCGAGGAAGGCTATAAGCTCTATAAAACCACGCTCCGATCAATAGACGTGAAGCATCAGTAAAAATGTTGTAAAAGCAGGAAAAACTCTCGAAATTCCACGCTTACGACACCTAGTTTCAACATAAACAAACTATTAATCAAAATTCTATTTTAATGTGGAGGTAGATAACGATACTCCATTTTACTTACCACCTACGCTAGGTTAATAAGAAACCGTTACGAAAACGTGCTTAGATAAGAAATAACACTCCTCTATAGGTAAGTATTAAATATTTTATTTGTAAAATACCTCATTAGTACAAAAACGAAACAAAATAAAAATGGAATGTATGAAGTGAGTTTTATAAAAAATCGCAGCATTTTTTGTGTAGAACGTAACGTAAAACCATCGTACGTGAACGTTATCATATTTTTACGGTCTACGTGAAAACGTGCGGTTTTATTATAGGGTGTTTTATTACGTTTGCTAGATTAGGAGTCGGGCTCGGAGGTCAGCGCGGGTGGAAATAGGAAATTCCTGACATCGGTCAGTGCGTGCCGGTATTGCCGAAGCGGGTATAATGAGGACGTGCTATGATTTCATTGCTTTACAAATATGTACCTACAAATATTATATATAGCATTTTAGAATTTCTGTAATACTTATATTTCGTCCTGCTCTTAATCTTATGTAGAGTCTGTGCTACAGTTTTTTCTTTCAAGCTATCCGTTCATAATATGCTCTACATATACTTACTTATAGTAAACATCACATGTCATAACAATACATGTTGCTAAAGATACTATTTTTTGTTACAAGTTTAACTCTCGGTTACAGCTCGTAACGATTATTGTATTTTTAATTATTAATTAATTTATCCATTTTATTATAGACCTACATGCCTCACAATCTACAAAAACTAAGGTATCTGTAATTTGAATATAATATTATGTAATAATATGTAAGCGAACGAATATACCTATATAATCTGTACTATAATTTATATTCTCTCGAACATAACTTTGGAAACAATTTTCGGGAGGAGAAAAGAAAAACAATCTGCGCTATGACGCGTGAAGAAATCGGCCCCTATTTATGGTGGGAGTTATTGTTTGAAACGTCTAAGTCGTAATTCCACGACATAAACCAGCAGGCTTCACTTTGGACCCTGTTTTCCCCCCTCTCAATACACTCCCACCGCCCGGGATGCTGTTTTTCCCGGGCGAAATGGCTCGTTTGAAATTGTTGTTTTATGGAAGTTTTTAGTAGTTGACTTTGCCCGGGAGAAAATATAGAACAGCAATCTTTATGTCTTTATGTTTAGCTACGCATACTTATAAGCGTGGGTATGAAAACTGACGTAAATAGGTATAAAATATAATTTAAAACATGAAACGCAGGCATCGAGCGGAGATATCTTTAAAAATATTGAAAGCACGAACCGATAAAAATTGAAAATAACGACCTGTCACGAATAATATACAATGAATATTATCTCCACCATTTTTAAAGTTGTATCGTGTTTTGGGTCCTTGCTTGGGATTGGTCGAAGCTTGACAGCTGGATGAAATACGTCGGTGAGCTTGCCAGGCGCAGCGGGTGACAACATGGTGCCACTAAAATCCCCTAATGAAATTAAATTCCGTACGTTTTAGATTTCATCGTAAATAAATCGAGTATCCAATCTGCTGATTAAAAAACATTACTTGAAATAAACATTAAAATATAATTAATAATTAAGCAATAAATTAATTAATTACTTTACATATAAATACTTTACATATAATCTTCAATACCTATATATTTAATAAGATTAGTACAAGGGTGATCGAGCTTAGCTGTGTATTATTTTTATGAGAGCCGAGGTTCTTTTCAAAAATTAATTTCTAGATTATCATTGCCAAAGTCCCATTTATCCTGAAGTCGTATCCAAGATTCATTTTACAGTTAAATACACACAAGTTTCAATGTATTAGATGAGAGCTATGAACACACTCGTTTAAATGTATTAGATAATTTCATAGATATTTACAATCAGTAGTTTTGATATTTATTTAAGTTTTATGGATGTTTACAAGAATATATTTGTCGTGACTAAGCTCCACGGTATCTGTATGAAGCACAACGATAATAAATCGAATAGACGAACACGAGACATTTTTATGACAGTAGATAGTGTACAAATCACGACAATATATTTAGACAACCCTATCGTTGGTATTCACGCAACGGAATACTAATGTCATAGATAGGAGACATCTTAGCACTTTCAAATCATTTTAGATAAAATAGCGTGTTCTATAGGTCTGTGGATTTAGTTACAACAAAATTAAAATTTTATGACCTACAATATCATTTACTCTCACCACTCATTTCGTCTTAGGGATGACACACAAAGTTTGCGGACTATAGCGTATGAAATTACAGCGTTTGCTATTTCTGAAATGTCAAAAAAGTCTTGGCTGTTTCCGCTGTGGTTTCGCGATATTACTCATCACTCACACACACACACAAACAAGAAGAAAAAAAAAATTATAACTTTGTTTAATGCATGATTGTAGTTGGAACGCTGTCTCATCTCCTGGAGGTGGGCGCTAATAGTTACGACACAGTTTATAACTAATGTTACTATTAACGAACACAATGTTAATGTTAATTTGTTATTTTTGTTCCAATAAATATATTTTTTTTTTATTTATTTTTTTTATATTTTTTCAGAATGTATAACAGAAATTAATAGGCTTAAAATTTGTATCTCCTTACTAAAGCTAATTATGTCTATCTTACCTGTTAGTTCCTTTGCAACACTACGAGTGTGCCTATTAATCTATTTGAGGTAGGTATTCTACAACCAGGTCGTACATAAGTAAAAATAAATACATTATTGATTATGTAGGGGGACACTACATGGTAAAGAAAATTATGTTGCTATGTCATTCAGTGAAGTCTTTTTCGTTCTTAAGCAGAAAATGTATTACGTATTAATTTAAAACATGATTGTTTGACTTAAAATTATCGTTAAATAGTTTTAAAATTCAGTTCAATTCGTGTAACGTTACTCGCAATTAGTTACGTTAATATATCTGTATAAAATGCTTAGATGTCAGCCCTATGGAGGTAAAGCATTAAAGAACTGGTTAACTGGTTTAGTGCTCTCTTGATGATTTACTGGGTGCATTCTTGGAGTGCCATCGCTCGCTTGTGGGTATATGGCCGGTATAAATGTTTGAGATTAGTGCCCAACGATCACATACTGGCTACTTAGTTTCTTTTATATTTCAAAATTCGAACACTCCATGTAATTTACGTTAGTATTTTTTATTTTCTTCTTCATATTTCAAACTTCGAACACTCCATGTACTCATAACTAAATATTTTTTTATTTTTAAAATCCATAATCTACAAAAAAGTTTCTATGCATAAGAATCTATGCATTACTTCAGTAAAATGAAATCTTTTTGCAAGGTAAATCGATGTGCTAAGGCATAGATAATAATCCTTCTAGAATAAAGGTTAAAGATGACATGCCGTTTTATGACTAAAGAAAATTCCAATTGTGAAAGATTCTAATTACACAATTTATAATTAACAGATACTATAACCGGGGTTTATACAATACAGCAAAGATCAAGCCCACCCATGTTCAAAAATAATAAAAACAGAACCATATCACTTTGTATGTAAGGCATAAATTAGTGATGAAAACGATATGTTCTCTCGGCTATCATAAAATACGAGTAATTTTAATAACAAAGACTAAAACAAAACACATAAACTGCCTGCAGTTGGTCTCTGAGTTTCCGATGTTACAGATTAAGGCGCTGAACTTAATGTGAGTGTGTAATTTATGAACCAGAGGCATTTATTTACGCAGCGGTATGTGAACAATCCCACTTAGATGTATCCACGGATATTTAATTTCCTTAAAACCAGTTTTTGTAGACTACATTAATTTAATAATGTCTACCTGGACCTTTATATACCTACCTAACCACAGGTAAATACATACATAAAACGGAACTGAATCGGTAATTTAATTATCTTTTTCTTTACTTCTATAATTTGTTTGTTTGTTTGAACGCACTAATCTTAAGAACAACTGGTTTGATTCGAAAATTCATTTTGTGTTAGATAGTCCAGTTATTGAGAAAGGCTTTAGGCAATATAACATCACGCTGTCACCAATAGGAGCGAAACATCAGTGAAAAATTTAGTAAATCGGGGATTTTTTTTTAATTCCACGCGTAAAATGTTGAGGACAACAGCTAGTGAGCAATATTTATCGTTTTAAGACAGCAGGTGTGCTCAAATAACGCTATTAATAACAAAAATCATTTCATAAAGCATTCATATCTCAATCTTCGGATCATATCTGTCTACATAAAACCCTATTTCAGTATGATTTCAATATTTTTCTTGCGACATATGCGTCCCGATTCCGTAGAAGCATAGAGTTTACGATCCAATATTTTTATGCAAAGTGCGTCACCAAATGTGCCACGTCGGTGCCGAAAAAATACACAGCTACGTCCTTTCGCACGTAAAAAAGGATGCGACAAAATAAATATACATGGAGTCACCCTTTTTGTCCATTAAACAAGCGTAGGTTTTTTTCTGCTGCCTTCATAAAATGTGCCCCAATAAATATGTAAATTTACGGAGAAAAAAAAAATGCTGCCGAGTCTAGAGCCGCCCGGTTCTTGTAGTTTCACTTTCGTATGTTCAACTTAATTGGTACAATTGCATCAAGAAAGATTTAACGTTTTCAAATGGCAACGACCTTTTGTCTCGATTGATGCTGTTTTATTCAGTAAAATGAAACCGAGATTTTGTTTGTATTTAAATTATGTCTATTACGCTTAAGAGATAATGGTACAAATTCTACGTGCAACACTAAACTTAACGTAAAAAAGAATGTTGATCCAAAATACAATTTAGCAATGTTTATTGAACTTTCTTAGTATAAAAATTGTGTATAAATGTGCACAACGTAATAACCAATTAATAAAAGTATACACAATTATATTTATTTTCATTTTAACACGCTTTTATTAGTTCTGTACGTATCTATCAATGTATTAATCTATGTAACGGAATCTTTGAAAGAGATTTTCACCCACTTGCAATATACGGATTGATCTGAAATTTTGCACACTTATTAGTGACTGATGACTAGGTGATGACAATGCAATAGTAAAAAAAAAATTCGGGATATTCAAGCGTGTTTTTTAGTTTTTGATCTAAGCAAATTTAACAAGCTTCTATTAGCTTAGTCCCAAAGAGTTAATCTATGTAACGGAATCTTTGAAATCTCACTCACAGTAGTCGGATTGATCTGAAATTTTTGCATTCATATTAAGGACCGATGACAATGCAATAATAAAAAATACCAATTCAGGATTTCAGGATTTTTAAGCTTGTTTTTTATTTCTTGAATTAGCAAATTTAGTTAAGTTTAATTGTGCACGCAGAATTGGTAACAATGTAGTAGAGATATTAACCCATGGTGGTTATTCTTATCTTTAAGCTATGTGATAAAATCCCGGTTTATCTCCCCTAGTGCTTTCTGTAACACCTCTTTAGAAACTAAGCCGTTAGCTAATACTTAAGTGACACATAAAGACGACATTAACATCGAAATAAAGATAAAATGTTCTTGCTTACCTTCTAGTACATATTTACTGTTATATAGGCGATTAATATGTTATTGTTATATCTCCATGTGATGATGGAAAAATAAAACAAATAGGTATATTCATCTCAGGTTTTCTTACAAGCCACGTAGGTACGAGTCAGTAAAGGGATGTACATAATAGTACGTCCTTCCTCTGAATTCTAGGAAGGTGCTTAGATCGATTTCATCATAAGACCCACATATATATGTATGGCTTGAATCATCCAAAATATGCCGTTACATGTGGATTAGAAACCGCACCATAAACGAATATGTAAATTCGTAGTATCGAAGCATCATGGAGCAGATTGAACTCTAATAACAATGAATTAATGTTTATCTTTAGATATATGTAGTAACCTAAATTTTAATGGGATATAATATCCATTAAAATAATTTTTTTTTTTAATTTTTTTTTTAAGATAAGTATTGGCATACAACGTGGCAATGCCGCCAGCCTTCTGGGCACATTTCCTGTCGACAGCGATGGGGAGGAGTATTTTGACGCCTAGTTTGTATACATAATTTTAATTTTTTTGTCTTTCTTTTTGTGTTTTAGTTTTTAATTGTATATACAACTGATTTGTGATTTTAATAATTATATCCATTTATTTTTATGTCCACAAAATTTAATAGATATACTTAATAATAAAAAGTATTATTGTAGGTTTAGTAACTACTAGCTTACATTCCATGTATCTAACACACTAACATCCTAGGTAAATAATTTAAAAATTATAGAATTAACTAGCTGTTGTCCGCACCACGTAAGCCTGGAATTAAAAAAGAATCCAGTTTTTAAGACATTTTTCTCTGATGCTTCGCTCTTGTCAGTCATAGCGTGATTTTATATAGCCGATTACCTTCTTCGATAAATGTACTAACCAACACTGAAAGAATTTTTTAATCGGCCCAGTGATTCTTGAGATTAGCGGTAAACAAACAAGCAAATTCTTCAGCTTTATAATAATGTTCCTATGTGACTGGGTGGACCCTAATGGGTGTTCCTATGTATTATAAGTAAGTATTTACAAAAAAAAAGTAGTATATGCATTCTATCCGTATTCTGGTACCCATAACACAAGCATATATGCTTAGCTTGGGACCAGAGGACGTTGTGTGAAATGTCCATGAATATTATTATTAATTAGTATAGACTACCCATACCTACTTATCTTATTTTCATAAGAAAACTACATCACTATATTAGGTAATGTTATATTCAGACGGAGTAAGTAAAGAGCTGCATCGATCGGCCCGGGTAACCCTTAAGGGTGTTCGGTGGACGCCCTCTACCCTTCAGATTTTATGTTGGTCCCTAATTGAGAATTATTTTACCCACCTGCTACATGAGTTAACGTATTCTTTTAAACTTATGGACACTTTCAAATGTACGTTGATTAAACGAACATTGTATATATATAGTATAAAAAATTGGTCAAGTGCGAGTCGGACTCGCGCACGAAGGGTTCCGTACCATTATCTATGCAACATAAGGCAACGTTATTAGTATCGAGCAAGAAACGGTAAAAAAATCATGTTTGTTGTATGGGAGCCCCCCTTAAATATTTATTTTATTTTATTTTTAGTATTTGATGTTATAGCGGCAATAAAAATACATCATCTGTAAAAATTTCAACTCGCTAGCTATCACCGTTCTTGAGATACAGCCTGGTGACAGACGGACGGACGGACGGACGGACGGACGGACAGCGAAGTCTCAGTAATAGGGTCCCGTTTTTACCCTTTGGGTACGGAACCCTAAAAATAGAAAGAATTTAATTTCCATTTGTAACGTAAAATTACAGTTTACACAAAAAATTACGATTATATGCACAATATAACTACATAGGCACGATACAAAGCGGACCCAGTTCAGCAAAATGCTGGTGGGACCAGCGCGTATAGGTAGGTATTTCAATATGTTATTAGTTCGATTTTTCATCTCTGAAAAACCCTTTATACCTATCGAAGTAAGTTTTATTTTCGTTTCTGAAACTCTAGATTATGGAAAGAACTACACAAATATATAGTAGTTTAGGTAAATAGTTTAAAAGAATTTATCCTTTAACACTACCTAAAGAGAGCTGCGGTAACTATGTAAATGCTTTGGTGCAATCTTACAATGGTGAAATACACAGGTATCTTCAGATATGTACCTACTGAGATACATATTACAATTCGAAAATTTTTAGTCATCCGATTAAAAAGAACTGATCGTAAAGATAATACCTGCTTATTCATTATTTACGAGCGTGTTCTTTAGCATTACTTACTCCCAAAAGCACTTTTAAAACCGCAAACGACCCATACATGTAACATCAGAAACGATACATTTTTCGTTAATGAATGGTATTGATCGGACTTTAGGGCTATAAGCGGATAATTTACGACGGGTATACTTCGCGTGAGCTCCGAAGGTGTGTTATTTATACCCCCCTTTTTTATTTATGCCCCCTTTTTTCGCAGCTCGTAACGGCTGGTAATAAAGGGGACGTTATTTTAATTTCATGATTGGAAAGCTCGATTGGTTGTGAGTTAATGATTTTATAGCGCAATGAGTATTATAACGGTTACTGAATGATACGATTTCGGGTTTAAGGTCACTTGTAGCAATCGTGGTTAATTTTAGGTTTGATGTTAATTAAGAGCTTTTTATTTGTTTAATTACGGTGTAAATTTTTATAGTACTATTATTCTGTATTGATAACTTATCTAATATTCTCAGTAAATAGTGCACTTTGAGAATTATTGTATGTTCGATATACGAACATTAGGGTTAATAAAAAATGATAATTAAAATACAAGGCGTTTATTACGTGCGAGTACAATGTGCGTATATAGCTCGGTATTAATTATTTCACACTGGCGAGTGTGCCGACAACCGACGACGACGATGCAACGGTCGGTCCTCCTCCCCCCGGAACTCTTGTCACCCCCGAAGCCGGTATGCTGCATTGAATGCGCGAACATTGTATTTCTACAATTAAATCACATTATTAGTGTTTAGTACTGATTAATATTGGCTGACGTTTAGTCAACGCATTACCGAAACTACAAGGGTTAGAAATCTTTTGAGGTTTGAATGGTTTTTGATTCCTTTTCCGCTGTAGAGCGCAGATCTAAAAATTGGTCAAGTGCGAGTGGGACTCGCGCACGAAGGGTTCCGTACCATTATCTATGCAACATAAGGCAACGTTATTAGTATCGAGCAAGAAACGGTAAAAAAATCAGTTTTTTGTATGGGAGCCCCCCTTAAATATTTATTTTATTTTATTTTTAGTATTTGTTGTTATAGCGGCAATAGAAATACATCATCTGTGAAAATTTCAACTTTCTAGCTATCACCGTTCTTGAGATACAGCCTGGTGACAGACGGACGGACGGACGGACGGACGGACGGACGGACGGACGGACGGACGGACGGACGGACGGACAGCGAAGTCTCAGTAATAGGGTTTCCGTTTTTACCCTTTGGGTACGGAACCCTAAAAACGTCTTAATTATAGGTATTATACCCAAGTCTTTACTACATCTCACGCCACGCAGATTTTACCTGATGCCATATATAACCTACCTACTATTTTGTAGACATCAGAATTTTTTTCATTAAAAAAATAAATTAGAAAACACATGGCTGACTGGGATACAAAGGTTGAGTTCATTAATTTTTTCCCCAGTACTTCAAGAGATTAAACCGTATCTTCATAAATAAAAGCCACTTGAAGCCGGTGCGTTCGTAAATGAGCTTGCAACGTTGAGACCCTCGCATTCCCACACTGTATTGGAAAAGATAAATCTTCGCCTCACCCCGCCCTCGACTTCGATCCATTAAAATGGACGCCTTTGTAACTATACATACATTAGCTTATGTATAGCACTTATATTTTGTTACTATGTATTTTATTTTTAACCGCAAAAAGCTGGTTTGCCATACATTATTTGTGTTCGCATCTTTGCTAATTTCTTAACCTAGCCATTTGAATGTTTCGTAAGTAATTTTAAGGTTTAGGACTCGTTTAAAATTGAGAAAACTTGTACTACTTTAAAGTCTAGGATATTCTCTAATTGATCTAGTTAAATAAGGGAATAAATTTTGTAGTTACTGTCTACGTCATGATTTTGCTTTTAGACTTGTATTTAGTACTTAATACAATTCTTACGTCTGTTATTTATTTCAGCTGCAAACACGTGTTTTTATATCCAATAGGTAACTTAATACCTACTTAGCAGTAATGAAAGAATTGAAAAGTTAGCTCAAATTTTATTTAGTAATATATCTTAATTAGTTAATTTTATTGTAAATAAATTGCTAATAGTGGTATATTATCACCCGTAGTAAGCTATCACATCATTTATTTAATGATGGCATTAATTAGGGTTCCGTACCCAAAGGGTAAAAACGGTAATTGACGGGCTTCGTGGCGTAGTGGTTCATGTACTGGACTGCCATTCACAAGGTCGCGGGTTCGATTCCCGCTTGGGACAATTATTTGTGTGATATTCATAAATGTCATACAAATGTTTGTACTACGTCTGGGTGTTTTCTATGTATTTTAAGTATGTATTTACAAAAGAAAAGTAGTATATGTATTATATCCGTATTCTGGTACCCATAACACAAGCATAATAAGCTTAGCTTGGGACCAGAGGACGATGTGTGAAATGTCCATGAATATATATATATATATATTGCCGCTATAACAACAAATACTAAAAATAAAATAAAATAAATATTTAAGGGGGGCTCCCATACAACAAACATGATTTTTAGGGTTCCGCACCCAGTATCTCAAGAACGGTGATAGCTAGACAGTTGAAATTTTCACAGATGATGTATTTCTATTGCCGCTATAACAACAAATACTAAAAATAAAATAAAATAAATATTTAAGGGGGGCTCCCATACAACAAACATGATTTTTTTACCGTTTCTTGCTCGATACTAATAACGTTGCCTTATGTTGCATAGATAATGGTACGGAACCCTTCGTGCGCGAGTCCGACTCGCACTTGACCAATTATTTTATTTTTATAGTATTTTTAACAGTTTATTAAGTTATATATTTTATTTGGCCTATCTAATATGGGTTTGTAAAATAGTAAAATAAAAATACATGAAAGATATAAAAAAATTTCCTACCGTGATAAAGCAAATGGTGAAAGGCATTTAGGTATAAGACTTTTCCTTTTTACCTACTAGAAATATGTTATAGATTACTAAAATTATAGTTTTATTTTAAATAATAATAGTGACTAGAGACACTACAACAGTTCACCGAATAGTTATAACATACTAGCTGTTGCCCGCGACTACATACGCGTGTAATTTAGAAAATATTCCTCGTTTTTGTATTCTCCGATGCGACGCCCCTATTGGTCGCAGCGTGATGTTATATAATTTTAGGCCTTCCTCAATAAAATTACCTACTATTCAACATTGAAACAATTTTTCAAATCAGACCAGCGCGGCGGTTCTTGAGGCACGTTTTAAACAAGAATCTTCAGTTTTATAATATTAGTTTAAATAACATAAATAGATATTGTTAGAATTTAATATTGTTTATGTCTATTGCTGCCGAGCCAGTCTTGTAGGCACAACACTTTTATATCAATATGCCAATAATCTACGCTATAAAAGAGATTGTTAATTGTACAAGGTGATTCATTGAAAACATACGATATATATAACTACTAAGGTCAGTGTACCGAAGCAGTTAGGTATATTGTGACAAAGATATAGGTATCTACATTCACCATTAAGCCTACAAAGTATTTGCTTCACAAATCCCTAAGTATATTCTTAAACTCGCGCCTTTATTAATAAAATCTGACATTAAAATATGAACAGAATAGCCATTTCGGTGTGAAGTAAAAAGACAAGAAACATGGTTGATTTATATCAACCGCTTTTCGAGTGAGAATTATGCGCGCACTTAGTTTTTTATCCTCTTTATTATCTGCAACATTGTTATATACCTATAGAGTCACTTAACAAAAATATGGCGTACTAAATCGCATAAAGAAAACACTGTTTTCAGAAAATAGTTGGGGATAAAAGGAAAGTTGTAAGGATGTCGTAACTTTAGTTATAAACCTTTTCAATGGAAAGAATCTATTGCCAGTGAATTGTTAATAAAGATATAGAGCAGCGATGTAATATGGGACATTAGTGAAGTTTTATGGTTCCAATGATGGCCAAAATGATGGATGCACCTTGAGTTTCGACGACTAGCGACTTATTTTCGCTGCAATTTATCAAAATTATGTGACTTTTCTAGCTATTGTAGCAATGTTGCCAGCAAATAAAATGTTTTAACGACCGAATCGGATGAAGTTATGAAATAATTATGTCTTTATGCAATAGGTGTTTATTTTTCTAAGGAAGTTATGATGTGTTGAAACTGGAAGTCAAATTATTATAATTGAAGTTTGTTTATAACTAAAGGTGGGTAATGTAATATTTGTTTTTATGGCAATTAAACTCTACACTTAGGTACCAACGTAGAGTCCTTCCTTGATTTTAATAACCTTCGTTTTATTTGCAGTTTTTAGCGACTTTTGTGATAAGAATCATTAAATGTGTAAAATTAAAACAATTGTTTTTTATTTTGGCATCGTTTAGAAGCATCTGGAAAACGGCTCGGATCATTATATAAATTTGCCATATACACACGCATTTTGATAAAAAACATCTTTTTTGTTTTTTTTTCTAACATTTGTGCGCCGCGATAAAACCACTTTTTGCGGATTTAGACGCGTAGGTATATACATTTTAGCCCGAACGTTTCAGAGATTTTTCAGCAACCACGGTGTCTGTAAAGTTTAAGGTTTTATTACTAAATATCTATTAAGTATCTCTTTAGGATTTAATTGATGTTTATTGAAAAAAAGCCGCAGAAATGACTACATTTATAACTAAACATAAAATTAAAAAAAAACTTTTTTTTTCTTGGTTACTTAAGAAATCAAATTAATGTTATAGGTAATCAATGTTCCTACTTAAATATATTCAACAAAAACTATAGTATACCTATTTACTTATATACCAACGAACACCAAAATATTTCACATCTGTAGATATTCTACATAAGTATTAAAAAATGATTCCACGTTACCTATATCAGGCTGGCCATAAATGTCACTGGCAGGATAATATTTTACGATGGCTTATGCATCGAGGCGGGGTGGACCGGAGTCTTATCTATACCTACATGTGTGGAGTGACAGCCAAATTTATCGACTTAAAAATAACCACCCAGATTAAAATAAGATACAGTCATGCCGCTGTATATACGATTTTAACATTGGTACAAATTCTACGTGGACAACTAAACATAACTAAAATAATTTTTTTTTACAATAACATAATTCGACAATATTAACTGAACGTTCTTATTATAAAACTGTTTATCATAGGCTATAGATTTTAGTTGCTATAAATGTTCACAACAAAGCAGCCAATTAATTAAAATACACCATGGTTTCTTTGCCCTCTGTGTGGTGACGGATTAAGAATACAAGTGTCACCACCCCATCTCCTCCCAAGGTGCTGTAAAAGTCAGCTAAGGGATATTGGACACAGATAACATCTTCTGTGAGAGACGGAAAACTCGAAAATAAGCCCTGTGCCAATACGCCTGGTAAGCGCGGCACAGTAGACCATAATCCCTCCCAAAGTGAAAGAGGCGTGTGCCCAACAGTGGGACGTAAATGGGCTGGAGAAGAAGAAGATAGTTGCTTTTATTTTTTAATTAAGTTTAGTTTTGCAAGTAGAATTGGTACCACTTTGATTCCGCTGTATATACGATTTGACTCTTAACATTGAATATATTTAACATTATTTGTGTGGCTTAAAATATATTTAGTATCTATATTTTTGGATTAATGTGTAATTTATTAAGTATGTGATTTTAATATCTGAGTGCCTCTCAGGGGCGTAGCTACCGCCGTATCAGCCGTATCAATTATACGGGGCCCCCAGGCCACGGTGGCCCCCGACGTGCGTAAGCAAAAACTAATAAATAGTTCCCAATTTTTTTATTATTGGAAAAAATAACAGATAGATAATTATGATGAATAAATATCTTTATCAATTTTATGCACAGATTTTTTTCTTTTGTGAGAAATCTTTACCCTTCATAAAGAATACCCTAAAGAAATTTTTATACGGGGCCCCACCAAGGCACGCTACGCAACTGGTGCCTCTCTACATGTATTTATTGTTTTAATGTATGACTATAATTAAATTATTATAATCTATTCAAACACGGTAGTAACGCTCAATTATTAATAGATTGAGATTGAGTGATCATTGGCAACTTTATAGTTACATTTACAAATATTAAACATACTTCTCGTGGAGCAAGCAAACACATTTTCAAATAGGTATATAAGTTTCAACTTGTTATATGGTCGTTCTAAGAGTGGCTCTATCATTATTAGTAGAACATTAACGTTGCGTTTTTACACATTTAGTTTTGTGCAAATCAAATAATATCTAACAATTTTCATCAGATTCTTGTCACATAATATCAGGTTGAAAAAAGTATCTAATGCGTTTGAAAGGTATATTTACTCAATAAATAAGATTCTTTAGTTTAGATTACATGTGGCCTTTAAAGATAATTGGTTTCGTAATTATTTATCCGATATACACTTTTTAAATTAAGTTCACTGACTAAATTTCTAGCAAAGAATTAAAGGGGGATAGGATTGGATGGATACCCTTTTGGACAGACGCTTAGCTTCTGGCTTTTTAAAAGAGCATGTTTATCTTGCCTATTTGAAATAAAAATATTTGACTTTAACTAATGATTTATTTTATTTATTTAATAAGACTGAATGCAAATACAGCGTTCAATGGTGGGTTTAATAAAATGGGTATTATCTACCAGTCATCAAGTAATAGTGTAGGCATAAAACAGTGTGGGTGCTAAATAAAGAGAAATAACTTACGTTTAATAGCGAATTTTACTCCAAAATCACTTGAAACTTATATTTTAGTTTAAACATTTGACTATGTCCAGTCTCTGTTATGTTTAAAATTAGACTAAGAGAACATTTGGACACCATCGAGTTATATGACCCGTCAATAAATGAAACCGCGTCTATCCGTATAAATAGACAGCTGACGAGTTTTAAACAGGATTTTATGATGGATACCCCTTGGCCTAATTTTGTATTACGTAATTTTTAATATAGATAATTACCGCTTTATAACTTTCCCAGATATCCTTCTATCAGACATAACTAAGTGCTAAATTTTAAATAAGATTGTAGCTGTATTTCTAATGGCTTCTTATGTGAGAGACTATTGCAAATAGACAAGAAGTGAAATTTCATTAATATTATTATAACCTTTACTTATTATATAACAATGACGTTATTTTTGTATGTATATCCCTATGTGAGCTTGAAGACTACGAACGGATTAAAAATTTTTTTTTAAAGATAAAGTGGTTTAAGAGGATGTTTTTTTTTGTATAATTTGTTAGGTTTGGTTTTTAAATTCCGAGCGTGCAAAGTTACGAGAAACAGCTAGCCAACAGTTACCGTCAATTCCGGCTTCACACTACGTCATCGTTAAGCAGACTAAATTACACGAAACAAAGATATGAACGATAAACAAATATTTAATATCAAATATCGACCCTTAAGTCTCATATACACTAAACATTAGAGTGTTATGCGTTAAGTCGGCTTAAAATGATGTAACAAAACGTGCAAACACACTGTGTGTATCTGACTTGTTAACAGATCTTCACTGCATCCTACTTCAAAAGTAAAAGGGCTTACGTACACATTTTAGTTTAACTTAAATTAAATCTTATCTTAAACATTCAAAGTTATTTTTAGTGATGTATGTTTTAAATTGCATTCTGATCAGCCGGTCAGCGTTTATTGCACCCAAAGGCGATTCAGGCTGAGTTAACGTTTGACTAATTTGTGAAGTTATTGATGTATAATAAAACGAGAGTGACATGAATAACGGTCTATCAGCTGATTGGTTTTATTGCGTCTGTTTCGAAAGGGAATTATAATAGAACCGGCATTTATCATAATACAGTTTGGTGCATTACGATTTAGACAGTTGTGAAACTTCTACTAGGTAAGAAAGTACTGAGGTATAGATCTCATTGAAAACTCTCTATATGACGCCTTTTTTTGTTTTTATTTATAAATAGGTATAGCTTTTAGTTTACAAGGCAGTAATAGACTGAAATATTAAACAGAATTTCATTTATTGTGTTGTTATTTTTTTACTTACATGTTTATATCAAGTCCTGTAACATTAGGAATATAAATTATTTTGTCATCTTACTATCTCTTGCAAGTGTACTAAGAGTCATGAGAAATTTCACATTTATGAAAATGAAATCTCAAATAAAACCCTATACAAACTACGCCTAACCACCGTGCTGTAGATCAAATATATTATTATATGTATATCTTAATATAGATATCCGATTTACTTCAATAAGCGACAGCAATAACGGAATAAACTCTACCAGTAGAGTCAGTCTAAATAAAACTACATTACAAAGTGACAAAAACAATTATTACCTTTTCCAAAGTCACTTAACGTGGATATATCTTCGATAATGTACACTCCGGTTTAGAAATTACAACACATTAAAACTTGGACATGTCACGTGCTAAGCAGAAGGAACCAAACTATCAACTGGCCTAACCTAAACGGACCTACCTTGAACCATGTTTTCACTTTTCGCATACAAATAAACGCGAGTTTTATTGTTTTGTCCAGTCTTATGCAAATGAGGATAGGCAGTAGCAAAAGAACAAAAGGGTTACTAAAAAAATTGAAAGTGAAAGCCAACTGGGAGCATATTGTTGACATAGTCACGCTTCTTTGGTGTATTGTGACAATAAATATTTACGTTTTGATGCAAAACATGTTTATACAAACTGCTACTGAATTATCTTTGTTATTTAAAACAACCCTTTTGGCAGCTTTCGGCAAGTTTGTTTGTTATCGTCTATTGACAAGGATGCTATGTTTATTGTCTTTGCTTTATCGGGTGTTAACTGTAGTATGCAAATATTACAAGAATTTGAACGTTTTAACGTAACTTGTTATCTTCTGTGAATGAAGTGAAAATAAAAGTATATTCTTATTTATGATTTCACTATTTATAACCATTGTCCAATAACTTATAGTATAGGTATAATGTTTAATATGTTTGAAAGAAAAGATTTTTCATGTGATGAAATATCTGTTGGTACCTACCACGTTTTCTTCCATAAGAACAGGCAACAGTTGGAGCTGTGAATCCATCAGTGCTTTGAGGGGACGTCTTGCATCATCTGACCTGTCTGATGCTTTTTAAGACTTATATTTAAACCAAGTTTCCTGAAACTTGGTTTAAATATAAGTCTTAAAAAGCACGTTCAACATATCCATAGATATTCCAAACAATACAAAAGTACCTACAAAAGTAAGTAAAAGTAAATACAGAATTGCGAAATTACCAACACAAATTTAATTTATTATTAATCAGAGTTTCAAGAAACAGGCACGCAGATTCTTGTGATATTATCATAACAATCATATAGGTATTGTTGTATAGTGCAGTAGCCAACCGGTATTAAAGTTTACGACGGGGATGCGAGACGTCATAAAACTCGAGATATATCCAATCGGGGACCCAAGAAAAACAATCCACTTCGCTTGAAAATGACTACAGATAGAGTATCTTAGGATTCTTGAATCACTTATTTCTTTGTTTTGCTTTATTCAATTACTATTTCAATATATACGAACAGGCTATTTTTAATTTACCATCTAGAATATTTTACGATTTAATTGTGAAAATACTGTAATGTGGCTTGTGGAAGTTGGCTTTATTTATTTGAACCACAACTACAACTAGCTTTATTATGTATGTTTATGATTTTTTCAGGAAATAAGACAGTAAATACGATATAGTTTAAGCAGAATTAGACATCGTGACAAAGAAGAAGTAGTAAACAACCCGGTGGACTGCCGATTTACATAATGTTAATGTTGCTTTAATAAATGAGCCAAATTTGACATGTTGCCGTGAAATAGTTTTTGAGTTATAAAGGGATTGAAAGTTGCTCTAAATAATTCCTGTAAGTGACGAGCAGCACCGTGTGTAATACACAAGGTACTGCTCGTCAGTTATTATAAAGTTGAAGAGTTTGTTTGTTTGTTTGAACGCGTTAATCTCAGGAAGTACTGGTTTGAATTGAAAAACTATTTTTGTGATGGATCGTTCATTTGTCAAGGAAGGCTTTAAGCTATATAATATTACGCTGCGACCAATAGGAGCGAAGCATCAGTGAAAAATGTTGCAAATACGGGGAAAATTTTCGGAATTTTTATATTTATGCTACCAAGTCGCGGGCAAAAGCTTTATAAAGATTTCCTTTTCAAAAAGTAGGTATATTTCATGGAACGTTTGTTATGGAAATAATATGTAGGCTCGCACTTTACGACGCCGATCTCTTCCTGGTTGTATAAGTATTTTGCATATTTATTTATAAATCAGCTGTGAGGTGCGACGTCTGGCTTGCAATTAGCGGTCCACTTTGCAAATAGCCGCGCGCGATCCTAAGTAAGATTTACAAGTACAGACAACAGAGAGATTATATCTAGTAGTATTTAGTGAGAAGTTCTTCATACATACAAAATCATCTAATTTGGATTTTTAACATTTTGATTTCTGGTAACAAATTGAGCTTAATATGATTGTGTTTTTGATTTCAGATTACATATGTGAAGTTTAAAGAAGGCAGGTTACTTTTTTTGGAAATACACATAGTCGTACGTCTATAAGCGTCTATACCAATATATTTGCTCTGCATCTGGGTGTTGTTTGGTTTATTGCTGTAGTACATATTGTAAACATTATTTCTATTTTATTATTATATTTTTATTGTATACATTATTTCTGTAGTACATGTAGTACATAGGTACCTACTGTATACCTTTTTTTGAATATCTATAGATTTGTAAGCTTAAGTTTGGTCACCCTACAAAATTATCGAGACGCTACATAATAATGAAGTCACAGACATATTGAGATATTTTATTAAAACAAAAAATAAATATATCTATTGATAAAACAGTCTGTCGGTACATTGCATTAGAAGTAACTTTGTGTTGGAGCGAGTCAACAAACTGAAGAATGTGGCACGCGCTGCACTTTGCCTACAAATCCGTCTTGAGTCTAAATATTGCAAGGTTGCCGGGTTAGGTGTAAACTTTTAATGCTTATAAATAGCCTTAAAATCTATGGACTTGTAATACGCGTACCTAAATATTAAATAGTTATTTATCAGACACTAATCTTTTGCCTGGAACTTGTTGAGATGAAACTTTTTTAAATATTATCTCACTCTCATTCTTTCTCACTCGAAGACCGAATATTGCAAATATTCTTCGTTAATTTAATAACTGCTGCGTAAAGGAACAAGCTTTTCCGTACATTCTGTATTTTAAGCTGTGTGTTGACACGCCAGCCAGTCACTCAATCAGTCAGCTTTTTCTTTTTATAATCACGTAAACTTCTGCAGGAAATACCCTGGGTAATATTTAAAATGATCATTCATTGAAAGTAGTACCCAAAAATTACAAAAAATATTTAATAAAGTTACAATATCAAGATAAAATCACTACCAAAACATTTTCCGTCGAGACCTCCCGTAATAATAATTACGAACTTAGGTAATATACGAAGGCAATTAAAATAATAAAACCAACACTGCGTCGAAAAATATATAATTTTGTGTAGAGCTTTATTAACGCATTTTATAAAACTAACACTTGGTACCTATGTACAGGTGCGGTCACCAATGCTTAGCCAATAACTGTGAGTTTTAAAAAAAATTTAATGTACTCGTAGGTACATATTACTACAACGCACTTTATATTTTTCTTTTATACTTCTGATTTCACTAGTTAGGCTGTTTTATATACAGATGTTATGATAAGTTAATTGCAAAATAAACAAATCGAAATAGTACCTATGTATTAGATTTTGAAATTTTGCAAATACAAGATGGATTTCCAGTGTTTTAATAATGGTTGATTTATTTGATTTAATCCAATAGGTACCTATCCTAATACCTATTGTAAATGAAATTGCTGGCTCCGCATTTGCCGGCTAAAAAAAATTTTTTTTACCTTGCAACACTTTCATAGAGTAATTAACTTGGGTTTATCATTAGGTAATTATAACAAAAGTTCACAATTAAAAACGAGTAAACACCATCTTAGAAGGATTGCCGCCTCTCGATAACAATCTTATTTTAATTTGAACCTCAATTACATATAATAAAAGTACATACCTACGTATACGTTGTATAAAATATGCCTCAGTTTCTTACGCTGATGTAATTAATAATTAATTTGATTCACAATGTATGACTGCTTTAAATATGTAATTTGCAGTAATTATCATTTATTTTTTTTACTTAAGTAAAATACAAAAAAGAGGTGTTAGAAGTTTGTGTGTAGGTACTACTGCGAAACTCGGAGCTTCTCTATGTTATCTTAACTCCCTAATGCTTGGAACAATTTGTATAGGCTAATCTGTTTTGAAAATAATTGGTGAGAAATGTAGTCAGTAGTTGATTCTTTCCAACAATTATTGTTGGAAATTGTACCTTCTTACTCAACCTCGTGAAAAAAAACAAACTGAAGAGACTACAGAGAGGCACACAGACAAACATCGAAATGATCCTATAAGGATTTTTTGTAAGAAACCATAAAAGAAGCTGTATGTCCTCTAAAAGAGTATTTAAGTCTTTTCTCGGGCTTTAGATTATCAATCAGTTTAGTAGTTTTTCAATGAAAGAGCGACAGTCAGACAGAGTTACTTTCTCATTCATAATATTAGTACGGGTTTACTGTCCTACTAATAATTCAGCAAAGCTTTAAAACTGCATAATGGGCAACGGTATAAATGTGAATCCATATCTCCGTTGTCGAGTGTTAAGTCTCAGTAACCCACATCCATTACTCGTCGTCATAACATCATTCATAATCATACTACGACGTAACACGCAATGTTATGTGTCTGTATCATAAAGTTTGATGTCATCATTAGTACTTACCTGCCTACGACATTAAAGTGCACATTTTAATGTTTTATGTGTTGGTAGAGGTAAATATACACAGGGTTTCTATGTGTGAGTGATATATTCTGACGTCATAACTTATTTGTTTTATGTATGGAGTAAAGACAGTCTGGATTAGGAACTAACAATTTTAGAGCTATAAGAAAGAAGATGGTGAGAGATCTAGGTAAGTACCTACAAATGCAGCTATGCAAGACCAGAGTTGCTTACTTAAGCCTTAAATTCACATTTATTAAAGGCCGTTTTCAAAAACCAATCATCGATTATGGATGTATAGTTATCTGCGTTTATTAACAACCACAGATATATCTATGTGTGCGTGAAAATGCGGATGATTGTTTATGATAGGTACAGGCTACCTATACGTCATATAAAAGTCATTAGTACGATTTAGCCAAAGCTAAAGTTACTTGTCCTCAATTTTAACTGTTAACCTACCATCTGGTATCTGTGTTAGCAACATATTATCTATCGACATTCCACGTTTGAATAGCTTGAATTGCCGTTATTCTGTAGCTTGTAGAAAATCAATTTAGAGCAAAGGCTTAGATTCACTTTTCTTTAGAAGTAACAATTGTGGATAGGTAAAATTCAAAACGACCGTAATTGAAATTGTACTGACGTGAATTGCAAATAAAATGCTTTTATAGTTTAATAAATTAAAGAATAATTAAAGAACTAAACAAATAAAAGTAAAACGAATAGTATCTACTGGTTGGGTGCTGTTAATTTCAAGAGCACCTTAAATTTTTATCACATATTAAATTAATTTGAATAATGATGAGTGCTTCAAGTGTGTGTAGGCTATATAAATATATAACGGCAACATGAATGCATTGCTAATGGCATTTTAAGTAAAAAAGCGGAACTGATTTTATGGCATCAATCTCGAAGTCAGAAGCTTGGCGATTTATACGTCCAATTAAAATTTATAAATAGAATACGATCATATGTAATTATTGACTACTAGTAATAATTGGTCAAGTGCGAGTCGGACTCGCGCACGAAGGGTTCCGTACCATTATCTATGCAACATAAGGCAACGTTATTAGTATCGAGCAAGAAACGGTAAAAAAATCATGTTTGTTGTATGGGAGCCCCCCTTAAATATTAATTTTATTTTATTTTTAGTATTTATTGTTATAGCGGCAATAGAAATACATCATCTGTGAAAATTTCAACTGTCTAGCTATCACCGTTCTTGAGATACTGGGTACGGAACCCTAAAAATCATGTTTGTTGTATGGGAGCCCCCCTTAAATATTTATTTTATTTTATTTTTAGTATTTGTTGTTATAGCGGCAATAGAAATACATCATCTGTGAAAATTTCAACGCTCTAGCTATCACCGTTCTTGAGATACAGCCTGGTGACAGACGGACGGACGGACGGACGGACGGACGGACGGACAGCGAAGTCTCAGTAATAGGGTCCCGTTTTTACCCTTTGGGTACGGAACCCTAAAAACGGTATTGTATCTATTACATAATTTATTTACTTACCGTGAATTAATTTTATGTTCTACTAGCTGTTGCAAAATTTACAAAATTTTGCCCGTTCTTGTAACGTTTTTCACTGATGCTACCTATCTTCTATTTTCCCTATCGGTCGAAACGTAAATGATATATATATAGCCTATAGCCTTCCTCGATAAATGCACTATCGTACACTCAAAAGAATTTTTCAAATCGAACCAGTAGTTCCTGAGATTAGCTCGTTCAAACAAACAAAGAAACTCTTCAGCTTTATAATTAATATTTGTAGGTATAGAAGTAAAGATATGCATACAGAAAGCTGCATTTACAAATAAATGGAACGCGTCAATACAAAATCGTTTCATTAAAAACTTAAAAAGAAGTAATTTTTTAAATTTAAATTTGGTGTTGGAATAATATGACATAATTTTTTTTTAATACCAATACGTTTTTACGCGCCAATTTTTATTTAATACTAATTTACAAAAAGACTCAAAGTTTGATTTCTAAAATATAGATTTAAAATAAAATTATAATCGCAACGCACTTTAACCACAAACTTAAAAGTATTTCGAAAAGCCTGCCAAATACAAATAGAAAATGGGTCGATAATTTTCGCCTTTTGGTATTACCTAATGTGAAACTGGCTAAGGCAAGAGGCAAATAAGACAAGGGATGTGTCGGCGCGCGCTTCCAGCCGCTCTCAGAGCGGAATGGCGGCAAGGCAAGCCCCGCCCGCCCAGCGCACACTACGTCTCTTGCCGTCAACGCGAAAGGCCGTGTCCTCAAACACGCGTACGCGCGTTACTCCATAAATAGTGCACATTATTAATTTACAACACCAGTAAAAGTGATGATACAAGTTTATTGACTATAAAACTGTGCAGTGCTGTGATCGTGTCACAGGTAAGTGATAATTGCTTAGTCGTAGCCGCGCTATTTGTATGACAAACACGGTCGCTGTCATAAAACAAACCGTCGGGTATCCTTTGGGTGTCGGATTCTTGTTGGTTTGTCACAATTCGACACTTTTCGTTGAATGTATGCACCGTTAATTTCTGGTTATGAGCAAACGTTTCTTTGTTTTTGATATTTGACCTTCGTAGTTGAATAGTTAGTTGGGAACAAGCTTGTATTATCTGTTACTATATACAAATATCTATATTTGGTTATACTTGTTATTGGAGGCATCACATTTATATTTAAACTTTACAACTGACTTTAAATATGACTAAATTTATTTAATTTAGTTATAAGATTCGTTGTCATATTCCGATACGTGTATTCTATTATTTAAAAGATTATGCTAAACTATCCACACATCAAGGACAGCTCTACCATAAATTATGTTGCATAACCTTAAACTGGACGTCGTATAAACGTTAGGTGTATCATCTTGTTAATAAGACTTTAAGATAGATACCTATTTCCTAGTTAGATAACTAGTTCATATAAAAAAAACTGCAGAGATATATAACAGTGAATTTATTAATGATTATTACATATACATTTTTACCTAAAGTAGACCAGTAGGTATATCTACATCCAAACTTCATTCCACTCAGGTTGATCAAATGGATTGATGGATTTGGAATGGATGAAAAAATGGATTATGGGTTTATTTATTCACTTATATATTATCTAACAATATACATTAATAGAGTTAATATAGGAAATGTGTTACATTTCTTTTTATTACTATTGAAAAGAATATCTTATCTGACTTCCTTTTACTACAAGTTCTTACTAATCGAATCGCTAAGCTTTATCTTCCTTCTTGTGTTCTTCTTGACGGACTTTTGTTTTTTAGAATTAGCTATCAATGTATTATTCTAGTAACGGAATCTTTGAAAGTAAGTGTAACTACTTGGTTGGATTGAGTTGGATTGATCTTAAATTTTGCAGACTTTACAAGGACTTAACAAGGATAATTATGCAATAATTTTAAAAATATTCAGGATTTCAAATGTGTTTTTGCCGTTCTAGGACCCAAGCCATTAGCCGCCCTAGACCCCAGGCCATTAGCCGCCCCTTTAGCAGCATCCACCACTGGCTGCCCTATGCCCGGGCCCACCAGGCCTTAGTGTAAATCCGCCACTGGGGGCAAGACAGAAAAAATTAAGACCAAAAGTTGTAACGACACTTTTAGCTATAGTTGTAAGCCGTGCGACGTGCGCTTTTCTCGGTCTGTCTCTCTCTTTCTCTCATAACATGAATAAAATAATAATATTATATTATTTTTTATGAATCGTTGAGGATAATCGAAAGGAACTTCGTTTCATCCGGGTGTCCCTTGACACCTCTCAAGTTATTTTTGTTTAATAAGCAAATTATTCTGTATAGCTGTTGCCCGCGACTGCATACGCGTGAAAACTACAAATGCTTCACTCCTATTGGTTGATGTTACATATCCATCCTCTGCAAAAATATTAGTACAGGCTAATATTATTTTGGTTTATCCTATGTCTCAAATATAATGTATTAAAATCATATTGTAATACACGGAAATTCTCCGTCGGACTATACTAAACTTTGCAGTATTTTCTATTTAAATATGTAGTCATAACACGGAGTACGTAATTATGAATGAACCTAGATTATAATCTCAGTTGGTATTTAAGATTTTATAGCCTATAGACATGTAGGTATAATTTGTTGAACATTTATGGAGTGTTAACATTTGTAGTAGTCGACTGTTGAATACCTATAATAAGCATATGAATGGAGTGTATTTCATGTGATACGTATTCATTTGCTACCAGTTTAGTTTCACCTAACTAGGTACTTATTTTCACCCCATTAATGTTCTTTCAACATACGTAGGCATCCTTTATGGAGAACTGGCAGCTAGACTACTCTGTATACCATACAGAATGTATTGTATCGTATCTGTATTGACGGGCCTCGTGGTCTAGTGGTTCATATAACGGACTGCCGTTCACGAGGTCTCGGGTTCGATTCCCGATCGGGACAATCATTTGTGTGATGTTTTTAATTGTCATACAAATGTTTGTACTGCGTCTGGGTGATTATTATGTATTATAAGTATGTATTTACAAAAGAAAAGTAGTTAATGTATTATATCCGTATTAGTACCCATAACACAAGCATTATTAGCTTAGCTTGGGACCAGAGGACGTTGTGTGAAATGTCCATGAATATTTACTTTATACAAACATTGAATAAATTAATTATAAAATGTTTTAGCCGATATAAAAAAGAAGAAGTTCTACGTTTTATAATACAAAACTTAACTTTAAATACTTAGTTTATTTCACTCATTTCAAAGTTAGTAAAAATGTATGGATGTATGTTTGTTAGATGTTTTACTCTTTCTAGTAATTTCTTTTATTGATATTACGCAGACGAAGTCACAGGTCATAAATAGCAACTAGAAATTCATGATGGGCAATTTTTTATTTTGTTGCAAGTCTTTTTTTGCCGTGTCCTACTAGGTTTTGAAGATATTTTGGTAATATTAACGAGTTTATGTTAGGAAAAGTATTATTTTTTCGTAAATATACTTTATTTTCTTTAAGAAAATAAATGATTTACATCCCAAATGTATTTTTTAAAATGTAAAACTATATAATAAAATTACAAAATGTTTTTATTTCCTATGTCCCACCACGTTATATCCAAAATTAATGTAGTATATTCCCTTGATTATTTATTAAAATGGTAAAGCACGTACAAATACGCGATGCACCATAGCGCAATAAATAAACATAATATTGACTTTCGGCTGTTTCACTGACTTTCTCTAACTGCAATGATACCAAGCTAGGATTATAATAAAATGATTAGACTGCTGTATTAGACTTGTTATGTTAATATTTACTGAATGAAATTGTACCGTTTTATGTTAAAACCTTAAGATTTCTAATAACGAATCAGCCATAATATGAATGTAGCTTTTCGATACTCCATACAACAGTACGTATGTAAATAAATAACTCATAACAACTATGGTAATACTCATCGTTATAAATTATATGCCAACTTACAGTTGTATAGCTCTCTTTATTATTAACAAACATTCCATAACAAACATTTGACGAGCCTCGTGGTTGAGTGGTTTATGTAACGGACTGCCTATCAAGAGGTCGCGGGTTCGATTCCCGCTCGGGACAATCATTTGTGTGGTTTTTCTAATTATCATACAAATGGTTGTACTGCGTCTGGGTGTTTCTATGTATTATAAGTTCTTCTTCACCGTCGCTTCCTCATGTCTGAGGGTCGTGACCACCATGGTCAAAACTGTGCACCAATTCCCTCCAGGCGTCCCGGCTTTCAGCGTGTTTGATAGCAGCAGGGATGCCGGTGTTCGTGGCCTGCTTCACGGTATCAGACCATCTCATCGGTGATCTGCCTCGACTCCTCTTGCCTTCCACGTGACCCACGACAATTAGTTTTTCTAAATTATCAGGATCACGCCGAGCCACGTGACCGAAGTACTTGAGGAGTCTCTGCATGGCGATGGTCGATAGGCGAGTTCTGATGTTTAGCTCCGCAAGAATAGAAGCATTAGTACGTCGGGCCGTCCAAGGAATCCTTAACATTATGTATTATAAGTATGTATTTACAAAAGAAAAGTAGTATATGTAGGTACTTATTCTATCCGTATTCTGGTACCCATAACACAAGCATAATAAGCTTAGCTTGGGACCAGAGGACGTTGTGTGAAATATCCATGAATATTTATTATTTATTTATTTATTATTCCACTGTTGGACACCGGCCTCCTTTACTGCGGAAGTAGATAACTCCTTATACAATAATACTTATGTAGAAATAATTACTAATATAGTTTTATTATAATAAATCATAACATTTAGTATTACAGATCCAATAAATGCTAATAGACGTACAAATATAATTTAAAACTAAAGGCAGAAGCTTGTAAATCATACAACATTCAAATTCATACAAAACTAGCTGTTGCCCGCGACTCCGTACGCGTGGAATTTAAAAAACTTTTCCCGTTCTTGCAATATTTTTCACTACTGCTTCACTCCTATTAGTCGCAGCGTGATGTTATATAGCCTATAGCCTTCCTCGATAAATGCACTATCCGACACTGAAAGAATTTTTCAAATCCAACCAGTGGTTCCTGACATTAGCGCGTTTAAACAAACAAACTCATCAGCTTTATGATATCAGAATAGATAACAAACACTGTATATTAACCAAAGAAATAAAACGTAAGATGAATTAGAAGTAGCATCATATAAAACTGTTACAATAATAACAAATCGTAAATGCTTCTCCTACAAAGCTTATTGACCTCTGCCTTCAAAATTGCTTTATGGGCACCTAAAAACCTTTTTTTTAAGTACGAGTTTGACTCGCATGCAAGGCGTTCCGTATCTTACCGGGACACCTTAGGGGCAAGGAGGAACAAAAAAAAGGTTTTACGTATCATATTCGGTCTTATAATCATACTGAAAAGCAAATTATCAAGTTTACACAAAAAAAAATGCTATAGGAGCTCCTTTAAATAATTATCTATTGTATTTACAACCTTCTGGCATTTATGACCAGATGGATGAGTGTGGATTAAGCCAAGGAAGTATGTTCGGGTCGTAGGAGATGGCGCTCTATAGTCTCTGCCTAACTCCATCGGAAAAAGGCGTGATATTATGATGATGATTATGATGATGATGTTTTAGTAAGTATTTGTTGTTACGTCTGTGAAATTTTCAATTATCTATCATATCCTATCTTACGGACCGACGCGACGCCAGTCTCATTAAATAGTCTGATCCCGATTTTCTATTTCTGTACAGAACCCTAGAAACCTTTAGACATAGTTGCTTAACTCACGGATTTCATGTTCTAATCTACTACTTGGGTGTCTAGTTTTATGTCGTACAGCATAAAATGTAATAAAACACATTTTTTCCTATTCTTCTATAGGAATTTAACTTTTAAGAGTTATAAAAATAGAGCTGAACATATCCGAATATAAATGTAGCGTAGCACGTGGGTGAATTCACGTTAGGCTATTATAAGTTTACGGCTCATGTCATTCATTTAGCGAATCGTTCGTGATCTATGATTGAAGTAATTTACATCACAATTTACAAACAGAACTTTGGGATTTATATTTCTTTAAATAAATAGCTACCTAACTAACTTTTAAGGGCCTACATCAATATTATCGTATATCATCGCCGACACGTACAAATTAACACAGCCAGTAGGCACAGAAAATGAAGAATTAGGGATACTTTTCCTATTTACTCAAAATCTACTAAATATATTTTAATTCTGATTTACGTGTTTATATATATAATAGTTACTTATGTTTTTAAAGTTATTTCATTAGTTAATACGCGATAATAGACCAACAAATGAAAAAAATAAAAAATTTGAGAGGTTGTTTCGCCAAGATTTTCTATTGAGAAACCTTTTTTCAATCGCGTTTCTGAGTTCATGCGATCCTAGACCATATATTGAAAAAACATATACTTAAAAATTAGAGCTCTAGTCATTCAATCTAAAGAAACAATGAAAACTTCGTACATAGAAAAATGCACGAAGCTATTTTGGTATCCTCTTAAGAATACGATTTACGCGTGAGACTAGCTTTCTCAAAAGGTTGTCGGTTTAGGTATGCTGATGTACTGCGAACCGGACTCTATTTTTTAGGCTAAATAATTATAAATCTATGCAAAATGACGTGCTATATAGTCGTGGCAACGAATTTTTCTCATAGTATTTGGATTTTATGGATATATTTATATATTTATGGATAGATATTCTCTGTAAGGTACGGATTGAGAATACAAGTGTCAACACCCCATCTCCTCCCAAGGGTGCTGTAAAAGTCAGCTAAGGGACACAGATAACATCCTCTGTGAAAGACGGAAAACTCGAAAATAAATCCTGTGCCAACACGCCTGGTCTGCGCGGCACAGTAGACCATAATCCCTCGCAATGTGGAGGAGGCCCGTGCTCAACAGTGGGACGTAGGTAAATGGGTTGGAGAGAGAGAGTGTATACCTATAGATATTATTCTTTAATTGCTTTCTTCTTTTCAAAACACAATAACTAAAAGAAATATGACTATCCAAAATCCCGTTTTTTTCGGTTTTCTTTAGATGAACTAGCGTCTATCACACAAATTTTGTAAGATTTCACCAAAAAAGAAAATAACAATAATTTTTACAAAGAAAGCAGCGGACTATGATATTTTCAAAGAATTTGTAGGTGAAATCGGCCTCAACTATGTTTGTCTCTTTCACCGCGATGCTCGAGAATAGGGATAGCAATACCTAAGGTAAATACCTAAATTGGGGTTTCAGTCCTCTCTTGATAATCTTGCAGTTCAAGTAAAAGGAAAGCAAAATAAACTATTCGTATTTAATTTAGTTAAGCAGTTTCTGCCGGCGACATCTCTCGCCCTACCTACTGATTTCAGAGACTGTAGCTTCCTATTAGTGTAAGAATATTTAGGAAGGGATCACTACTTCTGGAGATTACCTAACCTCTAGATATTATCTACATGTTACAAACTTTACTTCTTTATTAATATGTATTATGGTATCTATAGATAAAGAAAACTGATCGATAAATTTCATTTCACTATACTTAACTAGTGTTATCTCAACACTGATTTCCTTTAACAAGGTAGATAATATAAGAAAGAATGATATCTATACTATTATAAAGCTGAAGAGTTTGTTTGTTTGAACGCGCTAATCTCAGGAAACACACTGCCGATTAGAAAAATTCTTTCAGCGTTAGATATCGCGGAATATTTATATTTATATTTATCGCGGAAGGCTTTAGGCTATATAACAATACGCTACGATTAGTAGAAGCGAAGCAGTAGTGAAAAATGTTGCAAAAATGGGGATAATTTTCTAAATTCCTCGCGAACGGAGTCGCGGGCAATAGCTAGTCCATTATATTTGATAACAAACAATTATTTTGCTTCATTATCTACGAACTAATCTGATTGTAAATATGAAGTCATAGATATACCTAGACGACATTGTACCTACATAATTATGTTTGTGAGTGAAAATGTAAATGTTAGAATTTAATATCAAATTACAGTGGAAAGAGTAATGTCAAAGTCAAAGTCAAATTTTTTTATTTCAAGTTATCATGTTTACAAGCTCTTTTGAAACGTCAGAAACTAGGTGTCTGTTCCAAACGCGAATCCTATGGAGAAGAACAGACAAGAAACTCCATAGAATTTTTTTTTCTATTCATACTTTTTTTTCAATATAATTTTACATTGTTGGAGGGGTGTGAGGATGATGCTGATTAATGCCGATTAATCACGATGTTTAACTCACACTGAGGTATATTGTAGTGGAAAATTTGGTTATCATGTGCTGGTCCCATGGTAGATCACTTGGGAGAGCAACGAAATGGTATTACCAGGCCGTGGGTTCAAGTTCCGCTCATGGTGATCATTTTTTCCACTATAATTGCATTTATTAAGTAAAAGCATATGTAACAAGTCAATTGTAAAAAATAATAAATTAATGTTAGAATTGTAAAAGCAGATTTTTCGAGCTTTCTGTCTCTCACGGAGGATGTTACCTGTGTGCAATATCCCTTAGCTGACCTTTGTTGCACCCTTGGGAGGAGATAAGGATGTGATGCTTGTATTCTTACTCCGTCACCACACGGAGGTCACCACGTATTTACCTATACCACAAGCTAATTAATGACTTATCAAACTTAAGGCACAGCAGTGTTTGCACCATTATTATCAATTAGTTACTTATTTTATGGCCAGAGTGATAGAATAAAAATAATACCCATGGTCAACCAAAGCCGTAATATCTTTTCTCAGAGCAAGACCTATTTGACATCCCTGTACCTATAATTATGCCGTACATTACTCATTATTGGGGTTGTCTATTGAGAGCTCTACCAACATACCAATTTAAAAAGATTAAAACTAATGGTCCTATTCATAATGACTTATCGGAGGTTTAAACGGAGATTTTATCGGAATGATAATAAACGATTTAGCGTAAAAAGACTATTATGAATAACAAGTTTTGACAATTTTCGCTAACCGATTTTAGCGAACTTTTAAACCTTTGATAAGTCATTATGAATAAGACCATTAGGACTGTTTAATTTGTGGTGTTGCGTAATAGTTATAGGTATATACTCGTAGGATGCCTTTTCTAACTGTCATACTAAGAAAAATAATGTTTAAAAATAAGTGCTTATGAGGGTACCTACCTAAAGTTATACATACAATAATAGGTATACCTACTACCACTAACAGAACATCGATATCTAGTTTTATTCGATTTACAAACCATTTTATGATAAGTTTTATTTAATCAAGTAAGGCAATAAACTGAACTGAGGTAATTACAAACGTGTAGTGAGTGTAAATTTGTGGTTGTACTATGTTATTTGTTGAAAAGAATCGCCATTTAAAGTGGTGAACGGTGGATTCTAATCAATATCCAATCAGTGATGGTTGTAAAGTTAACTAAGCGAGAAATTAACTACGTTAGGTGAGCTGTCCGCATTTAGGTACAAGTGACTAGCTATTGCCCGCGAATTCGTACGCGTGAAATTTAGAAATCAAACATTAACAAACAGTAGTTTAATATACCGCTCGATAGATGGCGTTGTACAGTTTTTTTTTTAATTTCGCTTTAGTTTCGTTACACACATTAACACTTAAGCTCGTCAAAACTTTTATTGTGTTATCATCTCGTTTTCACAATTATAAATTAATTAGGGTTAGGATTAGGACGTTGAACTTATTGTGAACTAGCTGTTGCCCGCGACTCCATCCGCGTGGAATTTGGAAAATGTTTTTTTTGGCAACAAAAGGTAGCCTATGTCCTTTACAGTCTAAAGATTGTCTGTGCCAAATTTCATCAAAATCGGTTGAGAGGTTTAAGCGGGAAAGCGTAACAGACAGACAGACAGAGTCTCTTTTGCATTTATAATATTAGTAGGGATGTTTTACCATTTTGTAAACATTTCTCGTAACGGATATACCTATCTAATCTATATAGGCAAAATTTTTTTTTTTAATAACGGACGGGCCTCGCTGTCGAGTGGTTTATGTAACGGACTGCCGTTCACGAGGTCGCGGATTCGACTCCCGCTCGGGACAATCATTTGTGTGATCTTTATAAATGTCATAATCTTTATAAATGTCTGGGTGTTTCTATGAATTATAAGTAGATATGTATTTACAAAGAAAAAGTAGTGTTATGTAGTAGATATCCGCGTTCTTGTAACCATAACACAAGCATAAAAGCTTAGCTTGGGACCAGAGGGCGTGTCAAATGTTCATGAATGTTTATTATTTATTTATCATTAGGTCATTAGGTATTTGTGTCACCACCCCAATTAAGAGGATACCAAAATAGCTTCGTGCATTTTTCTATGTACGAAGTTTTCATTGTGTCTTTAGATTGAATGGCTAGAGCTCTAATATTTAAGTATATGTTTTTTCAATATATTATCTAGGATCGCATAAACTCAGAAACACGATTGAAAAAAGTTTTCTCGATAGAAAATCTTGGCGAAACAACCTCTCAAATTTTTTATTTTTTTCAAATGTCGATCTATTATCGCGTATTAACTAATGAAATAACTTTAAAAACATAAGTACCTAACTATTATATATAGAAACACGTAAATCAGAATTAAAATATAGTTAGTAGATTTTGAGTAAATAGGAAAAGTATCCCTAATTCTTCATTTTCTGTGCCTACTGGCTGTGTTAATATGTACGTGTCGGCGATGATATACGATAATATTGATGTAGGCCCTTAAGGGCCTACATCAATATTATCGTACTAACTTCTTGAAAAATCTATAAGATCAAAAGTCAATACTTAGGTATAATTTTAACCAACGCTTGGGTACAAGTTACAAATCATCTTGTTCAAATATGGGGGAAACACTTCAATCCAGCCGGTTTAAAAATATTTATACTACTAATTTAAAGAGTTAACAAAATACAACAAACCTTTTGAGCATGCATTGTATTATATTTTGGCAGATTATCTTTCGAACTCCTCCCCTTATGGGCATGGCAAGAGTATGAAAGATGGCAGTGCTTGAGGCGGTACGCTTCGGCCGGTCCTTTGTAGGCGGGGCTTAAACTTGGTCGGCCCTTTGCAAATGGCGCTGAATTCAACCAATTACGTTTGGCAGTGAATCTTCCATATTTAATGTTTAATCCGTTACCTAGCAACTGAGTCGAAGCAAAAAGGTAAAATCTCTTGAGGTCTGATTTACAAAACATTCAGACGAAAAGATGTTATCCATCTTTTGAAGTCAATTAAAAATTAAAAAATCGTATCGAATCTTATATTTTGTATAGTATGATAAACATTATTAGGTAAATAATGGATAAATAATTGTTTATAATGGTTAATAGCAAATTATTAAATCAATCAATGTCCTCAAAATATTTTGTTTTAACTTACCTTTAATTTGTTAACAAAATTTTCTACAAATAAAAAAATAAATACAGGTAAATACAATAATTTTCATCTAACAAAGATAGAATTAAAATAGTGACATCTGTTTTCTAAATTATATATTAAAAAAGTATGGTAGCTTTCTACAAACAAAAATAGCGTCTTGACATGCATAAAGTTGTCTTCCGCGTGGCTACGTAGTTCCAACTTAAAAGTAGAGATGTCGCTAGTAGTACTTTCTTTTATTACACTTTCTTTATAACTCACAGATGGCACTTGTTATGCATTTTACTTTTTAATTAAAGTTTATAAAATAAGTAATGACAACAACGAATTGAAATAGGTATTTATCTAAGTTGAAAGCACCTGTTATTGTTTCTTAAATTTAGCTACATAATTAAAACTGTTAATAACGTTTAGTGGGAACCTAAAATATACAGTTACAACTAAATTAATGGTTTTTAAAGTTAGAAAGATAACGCAGGATGTTTTATTTTTCATCTCATAGTAAAGTTACTATGGAATGCCGCTAAGTGTCGCCACAATCTACTGCCGGAATCGTAATATTTATGCATATAACATTATTAAGAATTTCTATGCCTTAATAAGTAAATATGATACAAACATTAAACAGATAAACACACAGGAATTAGTGAGACTTTATAATGTGTCACGATATGCAACTGCTAAACCCATAGCTAAACCTAATTGGGGATAAACAAAAGACAATGTTCATCTTTGGCGTAAACTGGTATTTGTTTAATACACTATCGATAGATGGCGTTATGAACAATTAACTAAAACCAGTGCAGCAATGTAAAATGCCCAATAAAATAATAAAAATTAAGGACGACAAAGAAATACTATTCTACTGAACCTTTACTTAAGAGGATACCAAAATAGCTTCGTGCATTTTTCTACGTACGAAGTTTTCATTGTTTCTTTAGATTGAATGGCTAGAGCTCTAATATTTAAGTATATGTTTTTTCAATATATGATCTAGGATCGCATAAACTCAGAAACGCGATTGAAAAAAGTTTTCTCGATAGAAAATCTTAGCGAAACAACCTCTCTCATTTTTTATTTTTTTCATTTGTCGGTCTATTATCGCGTATTATCTAATGAAATAACTTTAAAAACATAAGTAACTATTATATATAGAAACACGTAAATCAGAATTAAAATATATTTAGTAGATTTTGAGTAAATAGGAAAAGTATACCTAATTCTTCATTTTCTGTGCCTACTGGCTGTGTTAATATACGTGTCGGCGATGATATACGAAAATATTGATGTAGGCCCTTAACTATGTATCCAGTTACCTAATAGCTAAAGTATATTGTATTAGTCGTATCAATGATACGGTCTGCCAGACTAAAAGGACCCTGGAACTAAGAAAACAAGGTTTTTATAATATTTTCTAACACTTTAAGCGACTACTAAAACCACTTTTTACGAATTATTCGTAAAAAGTGGTTTTATTTTGAGTAAACGAGTATAGTTGTTGTTATAAATTTTAGCCCGACCTTTTGGAGATTTTTCAGCCATCATGGTCACAGGTGGGACCCCTGAGTACGACCCGTGACCATGACCATGGTGACTGAAACGTATGTGAAAAGTGGTTTTATTTGAGATAACAAGATATTCTAAAAATCCTTATTCTTTAGGTTGCTCAACACATTTTATTAGGGTATTACCTAAGCATGCTGCATTGTAAACTGGTTAAAGTATCCATATAACTCTTGGTCGCGGTAAATGAGTTAAAGGTATCTAGTGTCCAGACTATCTAAATACCTAATTTTTTATCAAGAATCTTTTATTCATTTAAGATTCTTTTATTAATGTAAATGTATTATCTGTTTTTTACCAGTATCTGTCTGCTCTTTACAGGTGGTGTAGGTACTGTAGAGAACATCAATTCCAACATATTGCGATCTACCACTTAGATGCCAAGGTGTTCAGTCAGCATTGTGTAGATACCTAATAGTCCCAATTCCCGTAATTTTTCAAGAATTTCAATGCTTAAGGGCCTACATCAATATTATCGTATATCATCGCCGACACGTACACATTAACACAGCCAGTAGGCACAGAAAATGAAGAATTAGGGATACTTTTCCTATTTACTCAAAATCTACTAAATATATTTTAATTCTGATTTACGTGTTTCTATATATAATAGTTACTTATGTTTTTAAAGTTATTTCATTAGTTAATACGCGATAATAGACCGACAAATGAAAAAAATAAAAAAATTGAGAGGTTGTTTCGCCAAGATTTTCTATCGAGAAGGCTAAAGGCTTATGAAATCATAAGCAGAGTGAGGTTAAGGGCAAAGGGTATACTAATACCACTGACATAAAGAATGATAATATTGTAACAGACTGAGTTTGTCAAGAACAGAGGTGCCCCTCGCTGCGGCTTGGGCCGCCCCTCGCAGACTGGCCGCCCTGGGCCATGGCCCTCTTGGCCCTAGGGTAAATACGCCCCTGGGTATAAGTCTAACTAGGTATAAGTCAGCATTTCTGTATACATACATACCATGTTTACGTACGATAAAGTAAATACATATCTATTTGGATTCCTACCTATCTACTAAAACAAACAAAAGACACATCCAAGATTCGTCATTATATTTATAGGACTCTATCATTACAGAATAGTGACCATTTTCAATTGTTCATCTTTCGTGTCTTTATGGGGGTGAGTTAGGGAGGCTTTCTCGTATTGATCGACCGCCATTTTTGTCCGCACAAGCGCTGTCCATGTTTTGGTTTTAACTACAACTCTACATAGATGGCGCTGTTGATATAATGCATCTGTAGCTAAATATATTTTATTTAAATGATCAAAAACTTAAAATAATAACCAGATCAAAGTAATATACATACTAAGAGATATTTCTTCAATATTAAAATAGCATTGAGATCGATAAATAAGGGTAAGGTGCTTAAAAATGCAGAGCCGAAGCAACACATTTATAATTAACTCCAGTTATTTATATTCAAATATTAAATACAGTAAGTGTTATAATAGTTATAGTTTGATATTCTCAGAGGGAACAGTACCTATTTAATAATATTACTTGACGGTAACATTGGCTAGCGAAGTCTGTATACCGAAATATACCTACCTACATATTGAAAGAATATTTTTTGAGATGAAAACTAAAACTAGGTAGGAGAATAAAAGCCGCGTCTATATTCATTCAACACCGGTTATATGATAATGTTGCTTAAATTATTTAAATAAAATAGTTAATTATTTTTGAATCGACTTAATTATAATCGAGACTATAATGATTGAAATAGTTACAAACTTACCTATTTAAAACTATCGACATCACTTTAAACTTAACAAGATAGCGTGGGTGTCTAAGCGTTTTGTGGATTTTCGTAATAATTATGCCGTCGGGAAAATACCGTCGGCTGACGGCTGTAAAATTGAGGAAGTTTAAAACTTTATAACATGTTATGCTTCCTTTGTTATCTTTAGTAATAGACCAGTTATCTTTTAATAAGAACGGTTATCTTTTAATAAGCAGGGTTTTGATAACGCTGCAGATAATTTAATAAGATTAAGTTTAAATAATGCATTTTATAAAAGAGTTAGATATGTATAGAAGCTATAAAAATAGATAAATACTTAATATCCTACTAATATTATAAAGGCGAAAGTTTGTATGTATGGATGTTTGTTACTCTTTCACGTAAAAACTACTGAATGGATTTGAATGAAACTTTACCACAATATAGCTTATACATCAGAATAACACATAGGCTACAAATTGGCTGGACCGATTTTGATGAAATTTTATTTTATACAAAATTGTATGGCAAAACAACGTTTGCCGGGGCAGCTAGTAATACTATAATTTCAGAGTAAAAATGTTAAAAAGTTGATAATTAAGTAGGTACTTTAGAAGAATTCCTTAAAGCTATGTCTACAAAAACTACAAGTTTTTAAACTTTTGTCGATATAATGAAATTAATGAAAAATACAGTTTTGGATTTGTGAAAGTCGGTTATGGGCCTACATCAATATTATCGTCGACATGTACCTATTAACACAGCTAGTAGGTATAGAAAATGAAGAATTAGGGATATTTTTTTTGTTTACTCAAAATCTACTAAATATATTTTAATTCCGGCTTACGTGTTTCTATATATAATAGTAACTTATGTTTTTAAAGTTATTTCATTAGTTAATATGCGACAATAGACCGACAAATGAAAAAAATAAAAAATGAGAGGGGTTGTTTCGCTAAGATTTTCTATCGAGAAAACTTTTTCAATCGCGTTTCTGAGTTTATGCGATCCTAGTTTATATATTGAAAAAACATATACTTAAAAATTAGAGCTCTAGCCATTCAATCTAAAGAAAAAATGAAAACTTCGTACGTAGAAAAATGCACGAAGCTATTTTGGTATCCTCTTAACAGATCGTTCATGAAAATTAGATTATGCTGTTAAGTCCAGTTACACGATAAAGATTGAAATGTACATAGGACTATTGGAAATTGCTTTCAGTATAGATTAGCAGTATTTACAAATGGCATCAACGTATTAAAACCAGTAGAGTTTTGCTATACTACACTTTTTCTTTAACACTTGTGTGACTCATTTATTCAAATAAAACCACTTTTTACGGATTCACGATTCATTTTAATACATATTTGCGTTTTCCGTTAAAAGTGGTTTTATTTGAAAACACTTTTTGTTGTATCTATCTCTACATAAAGTTAGAAGCTTTCTGATGGATTCCGTCGGTCGGAAGACTTTGCACTTCAGAATTAAAACATTTAGTAGGATTAAATAGTACCTAATATTATTTATTTAATCGTTTGTCTATTCAATATAATATTTTTTCCAGACTGTCAAGTCGGGAAATGTTTTGTCATTTACCTGCCTAATTAACTGGTCAAAAACCTAAAAATTTGCACATTACTTCCATTTCGATCACGAGGTCGCGGGTTCGATTCCCGCTTAAGACAATCATTTGTGTGATATCCATAAATGTCATACAAATGTTTGTACTGCGTCTGGGTGTTTTCTATGTATTATAAGTATGTATTTACAAAAGAAAAGTAGTTTATGTATTATATCCGTATCTGGTACCCATAATACAAGCATAGAAATATAGCTTACTTTGGGACCAGAGGACGTTGTGTGAAATGTCCTGAATATTTATATTTATTTCTATCTCTCTAAAGCCTATTAACGTTCCACTGTTGGGCACGGGTTTCCTCCACTTTGGGAAGGATAATGGTCTACTGTGCGGCGCTGACCAAGCGTGTTGGCACAGGGTTTATTTTCGAGTTTTCTGTCATGTTATCAGTGTACAATATTACTTACCTGGTTTTAAGAGCACATTGCCATCGGCCATCGGTTCTTCGACAGACACGGCCTACCACGACATGCCATAAAAAGTTTGCATACTGCTTTATAAAGCAATAAATCAATATGACACCATTGAAGGAGATGATGCTGAATAATTTATTACATTTTTTATAGCCAATTTAAACAAGCATCCCTTATTTCTAACGCTTAGATTAAGAAGGCACCAACTATTTTCAAAGTAGGTGGTCATATAGGTATTATTTTAACAAACAGACCAAAAAAATATAAGGTACCCAATAATCATAATATTGACTAAACCTTTTAAAAAGATTGGTAGATAATGATATAAACTTTTCTACTTAATAGTCATTTGAGATTTATTATACAGATATGTTTAGATATAGCCACCTATGAACAGCTTGATAATTATCTAATTAAAATAAGAAAGCAGTGTATTTGTGAAGTTTATTCTTGGGGAAGTATTACAGCTGCTATAATCACGGAAATGGTTTGAAAGTTTGAGTTCAAAATCAATAATTATTATCGTCATACCGTGGTCTTTTTCCCATAGGGGTAGGTTAAGACTATAGAGCGCGTATTGCTATAATTTAAACACACTTTGTTTGCTTATTACTGTTTATTACTCTCTATATATTTTTATTAAGAATTTAAATAAATAAGAAGTACTAAGATAATATTGGTAGAGTCGATATAGCGAGTATACTAGGATGAATTAAATTATTGTACCTTTTACAAAAAGAACTTTAATTGTACCTTTCAACAGCTGACTTCAAAACATCCGAACATACCTCCCTCAATACTGGTTTTCAAAAATAGCACTGTAAAGAAAATATATCAACTACCGATCTACCTATCTGTATATCTCTTTTGTGCTGGGCTAATGGAGAAATACCGTTCAGCTTTGTTTTTTGATTGGTCTACTCTAAAACCTATCTAATTTTTACTAGTAGATACTTTCTCGACATAAATATTTTATTCTGTAATGAAAAAATAGCTGCGTAATATATTCCCATCCCGTCTATAAGATAAAACCAAGTTACCTGTAGAAATAAATATTTATGTCGAGAATATACTTAGGTATCTCTCCAGTTATATTTTTAGTAGATCAGGCACCAGAAAGTCGTTACGTGGTGTCTGCATCGTCAACAAACATTCTGGATAGTGACGTCAACAAGTTCGACGCACTCGCTGTAAAAATATTCTTCGTACAAATAGGATGCACTGTGTTGATAAAATTATAAAGACATATTCATATGGAAAGAAAAATCCTATCCTAATAATATTATAAACGGAAAAAATTTTAAGAATGTATAGTGTTTGTTACTCTTTCACGGAAAAACCACTCCTTGGATTTTAATGTAACTTCTTAGATATATCGTTAATAGATCAAAATAACACGAGGGAGAGTAACTCGCGGTCGTGGGTGAAAGAGTGCTAGAAATAATATATAAAACCTAAGTGTTTGGAAGATATCTAGGACAATAAAACAACGTATTGGCTATAATTCTCCTAATACAGAAATTTTATTTTATTTATCAAAATAAATAATATTTAACAAAGTTTCCTTGCTTCCTCTCTTATGGGGCTGTGAGTAACTGCTCATGGCTATGTATTTTAGGTAATTTACATAGTAGTAGATTGATTTTAAAATATGTAACTACACCCACCTACAGTACAAGTATACCTCTATGTGATCATAACACTAATTATGTTCTTGAGCGGGAATCGATGTTAGAACCTAATCTTTAAATCACTAACCATTAAAAAATTTAATACAATTATGACAAATTTTTGAAACCTTAACTATCTTACAGAAACTAGATAATATATCTTTAAAAACAACCAAATTTATTACAACCTATGTCATGTATAGGTACCTACATATTATGTTATAATATGAATATAATATTAAGCTGTAATACCTAAGAGAATACAAAGTTCATATCATTGTTCCTGTCACGTGCAGTAATAAAAGTATCTGAGTCGGGCCACGGGAGAAACGGCCTATATCAGGGAAGTGACTTTCCTTTATACTTTCTTTTAACATTTATATACATTTCTTTTTACGTCCCCGTCGGGAGACGAGACGTGAGAGAGATATTTTCTTTTGAAATTTCCAAATGTTTCACGTTGATAATAACGTATTTTTCTTAGATATTTTCAGACGTAAAATGTTATTTATTGTTGAAGATGAGTTTTCTGCTAAGTTTCCTTTTGTTGTTAGGTACCTATATATTTGTGTTGGTTCATTGCTATTTGTGAGGAAATACGAATTGTATACGGTATCAGTTCTTATAATTTAACAATTTTAAAACCTAATCACTACTATATTATATAAATTGTGTGGCATAATAATGTATACTAATAAATAAATAAATATTCATGGACATTTCACACAACGTCCTCTGGTCCCGAGCTAAGCTTATTATGCTTGTGTTATGGGTACCAGAATACGGATATAATACATAAACTACTTTTTCTTTGTAAATACATACTTATAATACATAGAAAACACCCAGACGTAGTACAAACATTTTTAAGACATTTATGAATATCACACAAAGGATTGTCCCAAGTGGGAATCGAGCCCGCGACCTTGTGAACGGCAGTCCAGTACATGAACCACTACGGCACGAAGCCGGTCTAATACTCCATATTATAAAGCTGAGAAGTTTGTTTGTTTTAAATGCTCTAATCTCAGGAACTACTTGTTCGAATTATTAACTTCTATCAATAAAGGCTTTAGGCTACATAACATCACGCTGCGATCAATAGGAGCGAAGCATCAAAATCGGGGAAAATTGTCAAAATTCCACACGTACGAATTCGCGGGCAATAACTAGTTAGTTGATAGAAAAAGAAACGTACCGTTAGTTTTATTGTATTTAGAAAATTTTTGCGACCAAAAATAATTAAATAATTTTGTATGTTTTCATGTTATTTCTATAGCTCTTTATTTTTCTATTTATTCTATAGCTATTTATATTTCTGTTTCATGTTGGTCTGTATGTTAACTTTATTATCGAGGCAACAAACGAACGTAAATAAAGAGAATAAATGTAATTAATGATTTTTTAACAAATTATTAAAATCTCAGAACTTTTTAGATCATAACTAAAAGATCATTGCCAGTGCAATCAGGGCTTGTAATTAGCCTAGCCTTTAATTATTTGTTAGCATACCTACTTAGCTTTTTGAACAAAATATTTAAGTCAACAGTTTCCATTCCGCGTACATACTTAATCTGTGAAACATCTAGAGCATCAATGGAGAATTTCAGGTATTTATTAAAGTTATAAAGCTACCACAGTTTATATAAATACTTAGGTATGTATTATCAGCAGGTTAACAGCGCGGTGGGTCTGCGGAGGTATAATTAAAACCTCGGCACGGATGACATTTATGCTGATACTTGCTATCATACAATGAGAAACGATCCTCTTGTTGCTAATTAACATTTCTGAGTCTTGAATCAGACGTTAGCTCAAAGGATACTGGGTCATTTTTGTATTAATTAGTCGTTAAGATGTGGTCTTGATGCGGTTGACAATATTTTAAAAATTCGTTGCTGCATCTTTAAATCTCTTTTTCTGTGTATTTTCTATGTGTGTTTGTGTTAATAAACACGCATAGATTGCCGTTAATTGTTCGATAATCTTTAGAATTTCATTTCACACGTCGTCATCAGCAGTGGTATTCAGTAAGAAAAAGTGAAGTGAATTTTCGGTGAATCTTGATCACGTGACAGCGCTCCTCCAATAAAAATAGAGGAGCGCTGTCACGTGATCAAGATTCACCGAAAATTCACTTCACTTTCTCTTACTGAATACCACTACAGGTACGTGGTCGCCACTCTGGAACCTTTCTTCCGTCGAGCAATGTAGCCTGCCCATTGTCACTTCAGCGTGCTAACTCTTTGGGTTATGTCGGATACGCCCGTTCTACATCCAGCCACTCATCTTTGGCAACTAATTAAGGAGATGCGTTGCCTAAGGGGATGCGATATCGAAAAAATTCATTAAATCTGATTGTATAACTGGAAAAAATATGTAGATGTATGGTGTTAAACTCTAACTTAGAAAATTTTAGTTTAAGGTTTTTAGGTCGAAAGCTAGGATTAGTTAGGCCCATGAAGTACACTGGTATTAAAAAAAATCTATATGGCTACATATTTATATTTGTTTATTATTTATTTAATTATTTACAGACTGTTATTCTAGCTGGTTGCCTAAGCCTATTACAATATAATATACATCTATTTAGATCTCTTGGATTGTCGGTAAAGTACTGATTGGTGAATCTTTTATTATTATACCTTGCTCCAGATTACGTCGCTGTTTTGGTTTTATACTCACATTCTCGAAATAAAAACTTTTCGCTACTATAACCATGTAGATATATACTGTAATGATAATAGATTTATTAATATTATTATATATATCATATGAAATATATTATTATAATATTGCTACTTAAGGCAAGTATATTTGACGGGCTTCGTGGTGGAGTGGTTTATGTAATGGACTGCCGATCACGAGGTCTCGGGTTCGATTCCCGGTTGGGACAATCATTTGTGTGATATCCATAAATGTCATACAAATGTTTGTACCGCGTCTGGGTGTTTACCTATGTATTATATGTATGTATTTGCAAAAGAAAAGTAGTTTATGTATTATATCCGTATTCTGGTACCCATAACACTAGCATATAAGCTTAGCTTGGGACCAGAGGACGTTGTGTGAAATGTCCATGAATATTATATTATTATTATAAAGTAAGTAAAAGTAAAAAGTAAAAAAACAAGCATTTACATGTTACAAATACAAATTTTACTAAACTAGGGGTGGACTGGAGCCTAAATTAGGAAAACCCTGTGTTTCAGGCCTCCAGGGCACTCTCCCTCGGATAATAGTTTCAGTTCTAGGTTTGATCGGATAGATACATATTATGTGTGGTGTGCGTGAAAGAGTGTGCGTGTGTGTATATGTGTGAGTATATTACGTGAGGTGCATGTTGAAGAATGTTAATCATTATTATTTTAAGATATTGATGAGTGTTTCGGTTTGGTTGTAATCTAAATCCATAAGATACGTTTTGATAAGAGTTTGGCATTGCATAATTAATAAAATCTATTAATATCTTAGTACAGTAATTGACACTAGGTACCTACTAATATTAAAATTTTGTCCATACAATGCCATTAAATTAAAATATTACAGTTGAAATAAAAATAAAAAATTGGTCAAGTGCGAGTGGGACTCGCGCACGATGGGTTCCGTACCATTATCTATGCAACATAAGGCAACGTTATTAGTATCGAGCAAGAAACGGTAAAAAAAAACAGTTTTTTGTATGGGAGCCCCCCTTAAATATTTATTTTATTTTATTTTTAGTATTTGTTATTATAGCGGCAATAGAAATACATCATCTGTGAAAATTTCAACTGTCTAGCTATCACCGTTCTTGAGATACAGCCTGGTGACAGACGGACGGACGGACGGACGGACAGCGAAGTCTCAGTAATAGGGTTTCCGTTTTTACCCTTTGGGTACGGAACCCTAAAAATGATACTCCATTAGCACGGATAGTTCGGTTTAATCATCCATTACCTACAGTATACTATGTAGTATTAGCAATTAATTATTTTTTTAAGTGGTGTTGTCATCATACAGGACAAGATATAAAAAAACCCTTCTCCTATATTTAAGACTTTATCAAAGCAAAAAGAGTGAACTAAGAAGAACTAATACTTATTAAAAGAAAATATTTATTAAAACTTACTACAAGAAAAATATAGAGCTGTAATCATTTTCAAGATTGTACGCATAAAAACATCTCTATAGGTGATATTTGGGAAATCACATTCATCCATGCTATCTATAATGTTAGTGATAAATAAAAGTACTATATAGATGAGAAGTCCAATAACGTTTATACTTGCGACATACATGAAAGCCAGCAAAAGACAAAATTCTTTCTGAAAAAAGAGGACAATTAGTTATTGGTCTTGATGCCGTGAGATTTCCTTATGTAGGTATATACTTAAAATAGGTATGTAAATAAAAACAAAAAAATTAATTCCGGGGAGATTAGAATTAAGGAGGCTTTTGAAAAATAAATAGTAAATAAGCTGGATTTAAACATCCAAACCCCTGTATGTAAAGTTATATACATACTGATTGTATTTTTTGAAGTTTATATCAGTTAACATTTAAAATAGAATAGCATACTCTTTATTGCATACCATAAAGTTATACAGAAGTTTAAGGATTACAAGAACATAGTAAGTACAATAGGCGGTCTTATCGTAGTTTGCGATCTCTTCCAGACAACCTTTGGGTGGATATGATTGCTTTGGAGAGGGCTACTTGTGGTGCACATCCTAACAACTACTGATATACTTACATACAATAATATAACACATAAACAATACACACACCTACTAATACATACACATATAAATACATATAAATAAAGATATACATACATATATACCTACAAGAAAACAAAGTATCCAGTTGAATAACATAACATAATAAAATAACATTTCATATTTTTAATAAAAAATACTTTTAGAAATTGAAGCACTTACAACTCTTGGGAATATAATTGACTAAAATTTTACCTCCAATCGAGTTGGTTCATATCGTTTATTTTTTCAACTTTAAGTTGATTATTAAGTGATGGTGAAGGTACTCTAGTTTAAAAATTTAGCTTGGAATACATTAAATACTTTTAAATAATTAATAAAAATACTTTATACGTAAATACTAACAGCTTTGATTCCCCAGATTAATCCAATACTAACGATGACTAAAAAGAAAGCCAACAATTTCATTGCTATTACATACTTGTAGGTAAATTTTTGCCACTTTGATTCATCTTCATAACATAAGTCTTCAAAAGTTTGTAGTGGGCTTATTGTGAAATCCAACTGAAACAAATTTTGTTGTTAATAAAACGTGGTACATGGCAAAAAGTTGTATAAATCTAAGGATATGAAATAGGGAGAGAGTAAATATTAAAATAACATCCACTCTATCCACGCTATCCATACTTAATGACACGCTTTTTAAGAAACAGAATAATAAAATCGGAAACGGATCAATAACTATATAATATAGGGTGTACCTATATTATATAGCTATTGATCCGTTTGAAAGAGATGGATATCCTTACCTAAAAATGTGTCAAAACTGTGATACAGACTGTTCCATAACACTCATACATAGCTGTATATTTTATTATTCTGTTTCTTAAAAAGCGTGTCATTAAGTATGGATAGCGTGGATAGAGTGGATAGAGCAAAGAAAACAATAAAAGTTCATGTTATTATAAATTAAATAAGCTATCTGTGAAAAATTAAAATACTTATAGTACTTATACGGATTCAGACGTGTGTATTTGTTTTAAATTTTAGAATCCGTAAATAGAAGTTTAATTTAAACAAATGGGTCGCGCAAGTGTTAGAGAATATTAGGCTATCTGTGATTAAAAAATTACATTAGCTACCATGTAGCTATTAGAAAATAATAAAATGTACTTACAAAACAAATAATGCTAAATAAAGCTCCACAGTAACATGTGTTATCTAAAGATGTAAAAATTAAAGGTTTTCTTATTGTAGGCAAAGGTTTAAATACTGATGACATCATGTTATAAATATTATATAAAATATTTCATTAAATATAATCTTAATATTATTTTGTACATATTTCAGATTTAGCTGTCATTTATCAACCATAGATAAATAACTTAAATTGACACGTGGTTGACATAAAAGTCTGTCATGTTAATGACAATTTATGACCAAAAAAGTTCTAAGCATTGACCTCTGTGTTTATTCTAGAGGTTATATGTTGACTTCAGAATTTATTTATAAGCATACTTGCCAATTATCATAGTTTAAATTCAAACTATGATAATTGGCAAGTATGCTTACAAATAAATTGGTGGATTATCAGTTAGATTACTTAGGTACGAGTCGAGATAAATTAATATGGAGCCGTCATAAATGAGCCGTCGTTGATGCAGGAAAAAGTAAATAATTTTCTATTTGACGGGATTTTTTTATCTCGGAATTTGAAGCATATCTACTTTACTTTTCGGCTGTATGAATAAATCAATGCAAGCACATAAATAACTTTACCTAGTACCGCCCTCTGCTTATCATGCCAGATCTCTTGCGGGGTAGGTAGAGTCCTGTGAGAATTTAAATGTTATTTAATGGGTAGAGATATTTACCTATATAAAAATGAAACACAAGGAAATATTGATTATTTTTACGTTTATTTTTCTTCAACATAATATGTATTTTTATATTCTTCCATGCTGTAAGAATTAATAATTACCTGAAAGTAGAACCAAACTGGAACAAAAAACAATTTCATTATTTGTAATATAGAAACTATAATTGTCGATAATTGTATTGCAAATTGGAGTTGAATTAAGTTAAAATAGCAGGGTAAAATTGCCTATATTGTACCATTTAATGATCTCTGCAAGCTGTAAAAAAACAATTCAACTTAAAAACACACTTAAGTTATGTAGTTTAGGAGAATAGGAAATTCTAATGGTTTTTTTAACTTTTATTTTAAAGTTTTAAATAAATACTAAAATCCGTCAAAAAGAGTCCCTCGTACACGACGGGTAATCACACCGTTATTATCAGAGCATATTCATCATATTCTCGACCTTATATAATGGTGTAAGAGCAGAGTTATTATAGCATCAATCTTTATACATAAACTGTAAAATTTTCAGCTCTCTAAGTATCGAAGTATCGGTAATACAGTACCGTTTGACCTTTGATACAGAGTCCTAAAAAGTACAATTTATTTAATAGGTATTTGGATACATAAATATAAATAAAAATGTGATTACCATTAGAATAGACGATAAGAACCATTCCGTCGCTTATATTGGCAAGAGAACATACCCTATGTTCAATAACATTTACAATAATAAAAATACCATGTACCAGCATCAACAACGATGTTATCAAAGAAAAAGCAAGGTATATAACACATATGTAAGGTAATTTGGGCTGAAAATTAAAGTTACTTATTATAGTTTAATAAATAAACTAAAAAAAACCCTTGAAAATCCTGAATATTTTTTATATCATAATTATTGTCAGTGTGAAAATATCAGATTAATCCGACTACTTCAAGTGTTTGAAAATCACTTGCAATTATTCCATTACATCATAAATTAATACATTGATAAATACGTACCGAGCTAATAAAAGCGTGTTAATAATAAGATGTGACGTCTTTTTATCAATATGGTGTATGTATTTTTTGTATCGAAAATAACACATGTTGACTTTTGATATAATTATAGAAGACTTTTTATATAAAATGAAATAGGAGATTCATGTACTTATAATCTTAAATTTGATAGTTTAAGATTAAATGTGATCAGTGACAAAAAGTAATCTAAATAAAAGTACTTTTTGCGGATTTATACGCTTGTATTTGTTTTAAATTTTAGTCCGACGTTTCAGAGACTTTCGCGTCACGTCCAAGTCCTTAAAAAGTAGTTTTATTTAAACAAATGATTTGAAGGAATCTTTGTAATACTTATTGTAAAAGTTGAGGCAGAATAACCACTCATTTTAATATTAAATAAATAGGATAAAATGTTTTGTTAGCATACTTACAAAAAATAAGCCTAAGAAAAATAGAAAACCACAGAAAATAGTGGTTAGACAAAGTCCAAATAGAAGCCATTTCTTACATATTAATGGCTTGTAATGCATGCCACTGGTTGCATACTGATCTTCATAACTAGGCGATATGAGTATCCTCATAGTGTGGCAAAGGATTAACTGAAAGAAAAAAAACAGAATTTCAAAAGAATGTTTAAAAAAGATCTATCTATAAGTATCAGCTATATAAATACAAGTTACGTAAAAGATACAACCAACAACTTTTAAAATAAATAAATAAATAATAATTATTTTGGACATTTCACACAACGTCCTCTGGTCCCAAAGTAAGCTATATTTCTATGCTTGTGTTATGGGTACCAGATACGGATATAATACATAAACTACTTTTCTTTTGTAAATCATACTTATAATACATAGAAAACACCCAGACGCAGAACAAACATTTGTATGACAAGTATAAATATCACACAAATGATTGTCCTGACCGGGAATCGAACCCAAGACCTCGAAATGTTATTAGAAAGTTTATATGTAGTTATAGGCAGACGTATTTCACTGATATATACTAATATTATAAAGCGGAAGAGTTTGTTTGTTTGTTTAAACGCGATAATCTCAGGAACCACTGGGCCGATTTGAAAAATTCTTCCAGTATTGGATAGCACATTTATCGAAAAGGCTACAGGCTATAAAACATCACGCTGCAAATAATAGGACCAAAGTATAAATAAAATATCTTGTAAAAACGGGGAATAACACCTAGTAATATATTCTGTTTACAAATTCAAATATTAGCTTCTGTATCATGGATGTTTTCTGTTTTGTTATGACTTTCTCTCTGCCTTCATCCTCTTAACGTCCTACCGTTGGGCATGGGCCTACTTCACTTTGGGAAGCATTATGGTCTACCATGCCACGCTAACGCTTCACAGTTTAGTTTCGAAATTTCGGTCTCTCACAGATTATGTTACCTGTATACAATATCCCTTAGCTGGCTTTTACCTTACCCCGTGGGAGGGACTTTTGTATTCGTAATCGTTACCACACGGAAATAAAGATGGAAAAAAGATATTCAAACTTACATCTGTCCAAATAATAATAAATCCACATGCAACTGCAAGGTTTTTAATACAAAAACAACAGTTATCATATTGTGGTAGGAATGGATATAACATTGTAGGAAATTAGATTAATACGGCTGTATTATTTGCATATACATTTTTAATTAAAAAGCTCTCTCTATTATTATTTGTTGACATAAAAATTGAAAGATAATCACAGAATAGATAGAAGATATGAAGATAATTAATGTCATTGTTAATGTTACCACTTTACTCTATGTTTTCTACAAACCTTAGGCCGTGGAACTAACTAATCTATACCAAATATACCTCAGAATTCATAAAATTCATAGTATAATAATAAAATAGATTTTAAAAGAGGTTGGCAAAAAAAATGTGGATGTGCGATGTTTTATGTCGTTTAAGGAGTGAATTGGCTAATGCGGAATATTGCAACGGTCGATTGAGAGGGGTCGTCATGTTACAGACTTCTCGTTTTGTTCTCATTAATTATCATACGGGTCGGTGATGGGTTTCTAGCTTTATCACTTTTCCAGACCTACGGTGGATTTTTAAATGTATCATTTATACTTCTTTTAATTCAGGTCGTTAATGTCCTAACTGAGTATTATCCTTACTCGTAGGTCTAATATCCTTCCATATACCTTTCTTTCTTATGCCTCTTGGTGATTCTACGTAGGTAAATGTTTCTAAAAGAGCAATATCTGTACTTACTTTATTTATATATGTAAGTACCTACCTTTTGCAGATCTAGTAACGACACCTACATGTAGCTATTCTGTCTTTTAAAGCAAAGATCCTTGTACCACTAACAGTTGCTAAAAGCTGCATTACTTGCACTAAAAGCAACCATACACGGTGATAATAAAACCTGCTATAAAAATGTTTCTTTAGATTGTAAACTGTATCTTAGGTTTATAGGTAAATAGCTAGATAGGTATTAAGGTAGGTTAAGACTACGTTTCTATAAAATAAACAAATAAGTAGTTAGGTAAAAAAAAAGCTAAATATTTTATGAGTACTTTTTATTATGGCTGAAATTCAGCATGCAAACAGTTATGGTCTTATTCATAATGCCTTATCGGAAGTTTTAAAGTTCGCTAAAATCGCTCCGCTTAAATTGTCAAAAATTGTTATTGATAATAGTTTTTTTACGCTAAAATGTTTATTATCTCTCCGATTATTTTATTGTTTTAACCCCCGCTAAGTCATTAAAAATAAGATTATTAATCTCTACAAAACATTTTGCAATCAATGCAATTTATTATAATCTATATAAACACATACACATTCTCAAATATCCTTCAAATGCTTTTATGCCTGTGTATTTCCTAACAGATATATTTTCAAAGTTTACAGTAGTACCTACTCAAATTGTATAACTGCGATATGCAAATGAAAAACTAGTAGGACTATACCAAAGAAACATTTAATTACTTATTACATTACAATTACTAACCTAGGTAGATACCTATTAGTAATATTGACCTATTATATAATTTAACTTACGTTTATATTGGAGAAGAAAACGTTTAAAAATGTTGTCACATAGTTAAATAGATTCATAGTACTTGATACAAACAAAGCTATAACATACCTATACTAATATCATAAAGCTGAAGAGTTTGTTTGTTTAAACGCGCAAATCTCAGGAACCACTGGGCCGATTTGAAAAATTCTTTCAATGTTAGATAGGGCATTTATAGAGAAAGGCTTTAGGCTATATACCATCACGCTACAATCAGTAGAAGCGAAGTAGTAGTGAAAAATGTTGCAAAAACGGGGAAAATTTTCGAAATTCCAAACGGACGGAGTCGCGTTCAACAGCTAGTTAAACATAAAATTGAAAAATATGTAGCTATACACAGTGTAGTAGTATAGGTGTAAACAAATACTAATTTAGCTAAGGAATCCACAGTAATACAGGGCTTAGTTTAAGCGCCGAAAACCGGGGATTTCAGCATTATTGCTTCCAGCCAGAGGCTGTGGGCGCGAGGGGTGTGGGGCCTCTTAACAAGATTACATTGAAGATAAAATGGCTCAGATAATAGCGCCCCTGTAAGCTCGGATGGTTCTCATTCCCTACACCAAAGACAAATGTAAGATTAAAAATATATTTCACTCGGTAAGCTTATACTTAGAACAAAGAAAGCCTTGGTTAATTAAGGTACAAAAACATAATTAAGTAGCTACTGGTGCCGATTCTGAGCGCACAACTAAACTTAACTTAACTAAAAAATTAAAATTGATAGCGTCATTATCACTATTCGGCAATGTTTACTGAAGTTTCTTATTATTAAAACTGTGTATTTTATACTAACGATTTCCATTAATATAAATGTGTACAACGAAATAGCAAGTAATAGCTATATTGACACTACCAATTTTCATTTTTTAGTTAAGTTAAGTTTAGTTGTGCACGTAGAATTGGTACCTATGTGTACTTTATCTCTACTTCAAGAATATACTATCGATTAGAAAGCTGATAGCTAAAAACATATAATATTACATTATCATCACATAAATATAGTATATTACACATGAATTAAATCGAAATAAAATATAGATACGCTTAGTATAAAATGAAGTTCAAGGTATTAGTACTATCCCACAATCAAAGTAGTTATGCGGTACATTTAGTAAAAAAAATTTACACCTATAATTTTGTGGCTTAGCATAATAACTTAACGTCACATCTAGATGTGTATAATTTTATGAGAAATGAATAACAAAAATTGGTCAAGTGCGAGTCGGACTCGCGCACGAAGGGTTTTATCTATGCAACATAAGGCACGTTATTAATAAATGAGCAAACAACACACACAATACTTAATTAATCACGTTTGTTGTATGAGAGCAAGAAACGGTAAAAAAATCATGTTTGTTGTATGGGAGCCCCCCTTAAATATTTATTTTATTTTTTGTATTTGTTGTTATAGCGGCAATAGAAATACATCATCTGTGAAAATTTCAACTCTCTAGCTATCACCGTTCTTGAGATACAGCCTGGTGACAGACGGACGGACGGACGGACGGACAGCGAAGTCTCAGTAATAGGGTCCCGTTTATACCCTTTGAGTACGGAACCCTAATAAAAGGACATGAAGGTAAACTTACTTCAGCTCTCAAAAAGCTCAGTATTTCTCTAGTATATTTACTTAGTAAAATAATTCGTATAGTCCCGCCCAAGTTGGCAGAGTATATGTATTGATCGAGCTCTTGCTTGTTTCAAATTCAATTCGCAGAGTGGGAATAACAATAAAACTTTGACCGGGTATCTCACGGTATCACCTGCGTCCCGATACGTGAACCGAATACCTGAATGTTTTCACCCGAAACTTTAAACATAAAACAATATAACAAGTAAATACGTATATACTTTGTGGAGTTAATTCATGTCTGTTTGTTTATATAGGTTTGCTGTAAGGCTGCTACAATTTACTAATTGCTTAAAGTAAATAGGTTTTGAAATGCTTAATATTTGATTAAGTTTCTTACAGATTTTTTAAATTAAATCAGTTTTATTAAACTTCTTACCCTATATCTATGTTGATACTGATAGATACCTATCTAATACATAGATACATATACTATGGAAATTTATCAAGTATCTACGCTATTTTATTATAAGAATCTAATATATAAATTCACAGTGTTAGTTACCGTACTCCTGCGAAACGGCTTGACCGATTCTTCTCAAATTTTACATACATATTCAGTAGGTCTGAGAATCGGCCAACATCTATTTTTCAAACTTTTTTTTTTTTAGAATGGCAAAACAACGTTTGACGGGTCAGCTAGTATTAATATAATATTTATGTACATTTCACACAACGTCCTCTGGTCCCAAGCTAAGCTTATAATGCTTATGTTATGGGTACCAGAATACGGATAGAATACATTATACTAGGTACTTTTGTTTTTGTAAATACATACTTATAATTCATAGTAAACATCCAGACGCAGTACAAACATTTGTTATTAGACGAAAATAATCGTAGTTTGTATATTCACTAGCTGACCCGGCAAACGTTGTTTAGCCATACTAAAAAAAAAAGTTTGAAAAATAGATGTTGGCCGATTCTCAGACCTACTGAATATGTATGTAAAATTTGAGAAGAATCGGTCAAGCCGTTTCGGAGGAGTACGGTAACTAACACTGTGACACGTGAATTTTATATATTAGATTAGTTTTTTGGGACATTAGACATAGTTTTTTGAGACATTAATATAAACAAACATACATGAAGTCGATACAAATTAGATTTATATAATTAGATCATTATTAGGTGCCATAATAAGTACCAAAATATACAGAAAATGTTACCTGTCTGACTTACATAGGTACTTACTTAATTGGTACCTACATAACCCTTATAATGAATAAAATTAATAATTCCTTTCATGCCATGTTTCCATTAAGTTCCGGCCATTTTAACTTATTAAAGTCATTTATTTTCACATATATTTTCACGATCGCGTTATTCAGGTCAATTTATCGAAATAATTCAACAGGAAATAATATATTTGCTTCATGAGAATTCCTCATAAAACTTCATGCCTCAAAATATTTTAAGGACTCTATGTGCGTGATTGTGACTATAATCGTGGAATAAATGGTTCGTGTGCCATGTTGTACCTAATCATATATCCATATAGCATTTCTTGATCACACATGATAAATAATAGGATTGATTCCACGAAAGGAACGCCCGTGCGACGCTATCGGTCTGTGAGACTCGCCTACCTAGAAATGTCAAAATATTTTAAACGTATACTTTTTGTAAATATGAGAACCCGCCACAGCTACAACATTATCTATATTTTTTACAACCGCAACGCTTATCCTCGCTGCGGATAGACAGCAAAAACACGCCTCAGGCCCGAGTCACGAATCGCAATATAGACCTCGTGATAAATCTTCACAAATTCCAGTTTTATTTATTAAGTTGTATGATGTTTTTACGATGTAACGCCGCGGGGGCGCTCATTACAGCACTGCTACGCGTAACACGATGAAATGAAAAAACTTTTCCAAGCAATATCTTCTTGCAACATTAATTACAAAACTCAAGAAAGTTCCTTGTGAAGCAACTTCGCTCATTTATATTTCTTTTTGTATTCTCTTGCGTAGCTGGCAACAGTATATTTTTACGATTTTACTTTTCTAGAGTGAAAGGGACGAGCCTAGCTGTAGATAAGAATATATCGGGCAATATAGGCAGTAAAAATACTAAAGACATCACGTAGCAAAACAGGTCTCGGGTGTTTTATGTGCGCAATTCGGAGCGTTCACAAAAGAAATGCTAACGTTGTTGTAAACGTGACGCAGCCGGAGTCGACCCCAAGCCAAATATCTCATCTGAACCATGTGCCACATATGTATTATAGTTTTACTATCTCAACTTATGTCTCTATATTTGAAATATTTTATTACCTATCTTTAAAAACAAAGTACCTATTTAAATATTTAAATTAAGGCACAACAAGTAGGTAAGTACTTGAAATTTAAAATATTATTTTGTATATGTTATGAACCGTTATTAAAGTTCGATAAAACTTACTCGGTAATGCACGTAAACTAAACATCGAACTCTCAGTAAAATATACAATCGAATGACCTGCCACGAAGAACGCAATCACTGCCCAAAACCGGTAATGAAACGACCGAGAGATACCATAATCGAATATTTTCGAGGGTAATGGCTTTTATAAGAGTTAATTGAAGTTTTGACCGAGCAAGGAAGGGTTCCGTAGACTAATAACGGTGGAGGGTGTATCTCTGTAATTTATGTTACTATAACTCAGTCGGACAGGTTGTGTTCAGTAGGTAATTTAGATGTTCCTTGCAACATTGTCGTAATGAGAACAGCGATGTGGGGGAGTTTGTTAGAACTCTTAGTATTACATTTTGCAATGCAATGAGTTTTAGAGGCAACATTAGATATGAAAACCCCTTAATATTACTTTAGAAGAATCCATTAAGTTTTTAATTTTAATTCAATAGCGATTTTCATTGCATTTTCTTTAAACAAAAGTAGGTATTTACTATTCAATTCTGCTTACATTCTTATTTGTTTCCCCTGCAACAAGCAAATGCATGTTATTCTAATATATCTTTAATAGGATTTTTTTATATTATGATATCGAGCATTTAAGAAAACAAAACGGAAACATTATTTCTAATAAAAATTAATTAACCTCTCTAGCATTTAAAAATAAACCTCTACTATCTGCTCTTCTTTATATAGAATATATATATATATACATTACATATTATTTTTTATATATTAAATGTAATATACTGTGTACCTTTAATCTGTAACCAGTTTGGGTTGTGTTTCATGATAAATATTGAGTATATGGTAAACTCAACAATTATAAAAGTAGTATTAAAACTTGTTTATATGAAATATACTTTAAAACTCAAATAATTCCAACATTTTATATCTACACTTTCAAGTTATTAACATTTTTAAGTAAAACATCTAAAGGGCGTTCCTGTTCCACTCTGTTGATAAGAATTGTATTTACAGTTGAATAAGAAAATTGTACCAAAGAAGTTAAGATTTAAAATCATTTGAATAGGTATGTTGTATGTAACCTTTTGAAGTTGTAAACTAACCGTTGAGTTAAACGAAAAAGCTCATAATGTACACAAGATATGGCTTTGTGTCACAGTATGTTATGAAGTTTATAGTGGTGGTACTATGGTTCTAGTTACATGCATATTCGGAGATCAAAAAGCCGGTCGATTTAAAATATAGATACGAATTCTGATGCGTTAAAAACTAAACCTAACTGAACTAAAAGAATTTTGAAAATCTGCCCACAATTGACGGAGAAATCGGTGAACATACAAAAAAATATATATATTCGATTATTGATGATTTAGGTAAAGTCCTCCTTCTTTTGGAAGTCAGTTAAAACTGAAATCAGCAATGGCGTATTTTGATTCAACGGCTATACCTACAGTTAATAAGAAAGTTCAGTAAATATTACCGAATTATGTTTTTGAAACTATCAATATTTATGTTTTAGTTAAGTTTAGTTCAGTGTCAGCAGAATTGGTACCAATGCCTAATAATTTAGGAGATCCAATACCCTCGGATTATATGGAAATTATGATAGAATATTTGTATACCGAGAAATTGGACATTATTATGAATCAGGTTTTTATTATTTATGTGTATACTTATTATATTTGTATGTGTAATATGATGTTGGTATGTTACTGGAGATTTTTTACTTTAACTCGTAAACTATAGTTTCTTATAAATTCTCAGAGTAACAAGACATTATTCTGATTTGTGATGTGATGAAAGAGTTATTTCCGTGTGGTGACGGATTAAGAATACAAGTGTTACCATCTCATTTCTCCCCTAGGGTGCTGTAAAAGATATTGTACACAGATAACTTCCTTTATAAGTATAGTCGAAATACTCCAAAATAAACCTTATACTAACACGATTGGTCAGCGTGGCATAGTAGACCATAATCTCTTCCAAAGAGGAGGAAGCCCGTGCCCAACAATCCAACATTGGGATTGGGACGTTAATAGGCTGGAGAGAGAGAAAGAGTTAATGAACTTTTCTATACGCGTTCTTTTTCGGTTAGGCTACTAGGTAGCTACTAGCTAGGTACCTACATGTAATCCTTACTAAGTTATAAATGTGAAAATCAGATTAAAAACCAAAAAATTGGACGAGCTTAAGTGTTAATGTGTGTAACCGAACCATAGTGCGATTTAAACACTGTACAACGCCATCTATTGAGTGGCATAGGAAACTTTTATTTGTTTAGGTTTGATTTCTAAATTTCACGCGTACGAAGTCGCAGGCAACAGCTAGTTATTTTATAAAAAAGCTTTGTTTAAAATTTTTCTGAATGAACACTTAGTTGCGTCTGTCTAATTGTATGTGGATAGGTAACACACAACGTTTTATTTTATTAATATACCTATATAAACATCCAAGCTGACAAAGTTAAACTTAGCTATATAAATAAATTCAAAAATTTATGGATACTGAATTTGGTTTTCCTTTAAAACTTACTTATAACTTTTTAACGACAGTCTAAGTAACTTATACATCAGCTTCCAGTTGTCGGTAGAACCTCATGATAAAATCAATACCTTTATTATAATTTAGGTATAATATTTTAAAGGCTATCGTGCGGTTTTGCTTCTTAAATAGCAAAACGTCTCTTCAGCCAGCTATATTTTGTGGCGATAAGTCCAAGTTACTAATAAATTAAAAAATAAAAAATAAATATGTAGTAAGATGAACAAACTTAACGAACGATACATTAATCGATATTCAATGGAATCTAGTACTTAAAAAAAATTTTTTGAACAAGTTAAAAAATAATTTCGCTAAGATTTTTCTTTTTATAGATTTTCTACGTCTTAATCGGATAAATTTATATCACTAAAATTTTTGCCTTTCTTAAGCTGAAATTACGCGGGGCTATTTATAACAATGGTATTATAAAAACAATATTTAAATTAAAATTTATTCAAAATATCCAGACTGTACCATATTACCTACACCTACACAAACAATAAAATTGCAATTTTATTAAATTAAGCACCTAATTTTGGTACGGAAACCCTTTTATCAAGGTACAAACTTTGTGAGAGTAGTGAACCAATGTAAACTTATATTTTTGGTCATTGTAGGAAGTGGAAGGTTGGAGCGAGGGAGTAGGTAGGTGTGCTCGTAAAATGTACGTTTTATGGAAATATAAGATCCTTGTCGGGCGACATGCCGCGCCTTGCCCTCGCTCCGAGAATGTAATCTCGTGTACCTGACTACATATATCTCTACATAACTATGGAATTTATCTTATGTACTTTACTACACTAAGATATACGGTAAGGCTTGTGGTACGAGTATACATATATTAAAGAAGATGTATTACAAAGATAGCATTAAATATATAAGCCTTTAGAGGTTTGTAAATAAAGTATTTTGTTTTTCAAATAAATGGTTGAGAGAATTGTTTGATTTTGATGAATTGGCTTCAACTATTCCTCTCCTCTCCAGCCCATTTACGTCCCACTGTTGGGCACGGGCCTCCTCCACTTTTGGGGGATAATGGTCTACTGTACCGCGCTGACTAGGCGTATTGGCACAGGGTTTATTTACAAGTTTTCCGTCTCTCACAGAGGACGATATCTGTGTGCAATATCCCTTAGCTGACTTTTACAGCACCCTTGGGAGGATATACACTTGTTTTGTTATTCCGTCACCACACAGACTTGGCTTCAACTATTATACAACTATATTTACAACTTTAAAAATACGAGGATTTAAGTTTTAATGTAATAGGTAAGAGAATATTATCATAGTCCGTGTGATGACTGATTAAGAATACAAGTCTATCATACACTACCCCTTATCCTTCCCAGGGTGCTGTAAAAGCCAGCTAAGGGATATTTTACACTATATTTTAGTGTAAAATATCCCTTAGCTGGCATCATCACATCCCCTGTGAAAGACGGAAAACTTGAAACTCAGTAGACTGTAATCCCTCACAGAGTCGAGGAGGCCAGTGCCCTAGAGTGGGACGTTAATGGGCTGGAGAGAGAGAGAGAGAGAGAGAGAGAGATGCATTGATTGGTATTATTTGTCGCCATTAAAAATCCATTATAATTCTTATAGGTATGTATATTGCCATTTGCCGTTGTTTTTATGGTGCGGTGGTAGGAACCTTGTAGCAAACAGTATATAAATCTACCTACAATAAGACCTACCTACTAGAAGTACCTAATATATAGCCCTCAGAGCGAACATTGCATTTAAATATCGGTTAAATGACTAACGAAGTAAAAAGTTTTAGGCAGACAGGTTGAAAATGTTTACTTCGTAACTATACCTTATTATATAAAATATGTTACCTTATTCAAACCAATCATCATTCACCACTGCTTCTGAAGGTCAAATCTAATACCTCCTGGAAACTTGATAACAGTGTTGAGATAAACCGTAACTTAGCGCCAAGACATTTCTCTTGTAGTTTAAGAAATATTCAAATTTAACAAATCACAGATTAAAACGGTTTGAAACCGACGTTCTTCTTCTTCAGTAGGTATTGAGCCTGCCAAACACAAAACAAATATTATAACTACCGTGACTAAGGGCCATTTTGATACTGTATTATTAGCGTGTATGTATCGCGAGTGAAACCGTGTGTAAATGCAATGAAGTCAAACTTGAAATATGGTATAATTTATTTATGTGATATATTCACCTACTTAGCTTTGTGATTTGAATAAATTTTAGCAACAACAGCATATAAATGGTGCCTTTATCCAAGGCAATCAAATTTTGATAGCGATCGGATAGGCACGACTAGCAGTCGAAATACTCGAAATAGCGGGCATTACTTCCGAATTCTCGACTGCGGACGTTTCAAATCGATAGTCGATACCAATAAAACAGCGTCGATTCGCGAATACATAAAACGTCGGATTCGAGTCTTGCGCTCTTTATATAAAGCTAGAGAGAAGGGTTCCTACTTTTATTGCAAGGAATTTGCATATAAAGTAACCATTGAAGAAAAGCGATCTCCGTTTGGCTCTATGTATTTTTTTCGTATTCATTGTTGCGAAGGCCGCGGCTCACATTCCGTTTTTATGGCTCGTGATGCTTTCTTAGCGTTTAAATAAATAATGGTATCAACAGTTTTTTATTCTGATTTATTTAAGGAAGCCTTTTATGTTTTGATGTGGAGATGGTTAATTATGCTTATTTAGATCGTAAACTTGGAGATTGAGATAGGTAGCTGTTATAACTTTGAGTCTAAACTTATTTTTTTTTTCTTTTCAGATTAATGGATTGGAAGCGGACTTGATAATGGATTGAAAAACTTGGTAAACATTGTTTATTTATTGTAGAAACATTATATGAAACAATGTTGTGTGCTAAGTTACGATAAAAAGCAAACAAAAATTTTCAAGAGCGGCATAACAGGGTTTCCTAATAAAAATGACATTTAATTGGAGTCGATAAGCGCCCTGGTGAGAGGCCTAATAAACTGTCTTTATTATTATTGTGTTAGGTTGTCTCGGCCCTCGATAAACATTACATATCTATACGACTCGCGTTCTTCAGTAAATGCTTGTTGGGACTCAGTGCTTCACATAAGTATTCTTCTATCTTATCGTATTGCCTGTAGAAAGGAAATCTTTTAGTGTTTTGCCGCATTATGTTGGCTACCAACTCTAGAGATAATGTATTGTAACTTTTTATACAAAATAGGTCATTTTGTTGGCTTTTAAAATGCTTTAATTTCTATAATTTATTAATTCTATCGTAATTCTATTTATAATTGTATTAATTTAAATAATTACGTGATCTATATATTTAAGACAATACTCTTTATTATTTTTTTTCAAAAACCAGAGGTTGCTAATTTTCATTCTGCTAGAAATCCTTTGCAATTAGTTGTTACTGACGTCACCTAAAGTTGTTTCTAATAATAACTCTGGTGTCTGCAAAGTCTTAATTATCCGGTTAAAGAACTTTAAATTCTTTAATAACTAGTTTTATTTGTCAAAATGTTTCACCTAAAAACATTATTTAGAAGATTCATTCATCTAAATTTGATAGTCACACCTATGAAGTGTGGACTTAGTACTTGTTTAATACTAACCAGTTTTATAAATATAAAAAAGCAGCCACAAAGTGGTTAGTACGAGATGAATATTTTAAAGTCACTTTGTTGCATTTCGTCAGAGTTGAAATAAAAGACGTTTGCACAATAGCCGCTAAGTGATAGTTATGCCAGTTTTTATAGGCACTTAGATTTATTTTTACTGCTATGTTTGTTTTAATACGCATTTTGCGAGTGAAGAGGTCACGACAAATGCTTTTTCATTCATTTATCTCGTAATTTACAGGCAGTAAACGATTTAAGTTTATATTCTATGTGTATTTAGTGTTGTGAATTATCTTGTTTTAATGGGTTTCTTTGGGTAATTCCAATCAAGTTCATCCTTACGTGGTGGTATAGAGAATGTAAAATGTGAATAAGTAAATCTTAATAGGTAAGATTACCTAGGTACCTACGTAGGTTAGGTAGAATAGGTGATAATGGTACCAATTCAAAGAGCACAACTAAAGTAAACTAAAATGAAAATTTATAGCAGAGAGATATTAATAATACAATACGAAAATGTTGTCTTAACTTGTTATTAAAAAAACTGTGTATTATAGAATTAATATAAATATTTACAACGAAATAGCCCGTTAAATAAAATACAAAATAATTGATTTCATTTTAATTAAGTTAGGTTAAGTCTTTCTCGCGTCAGAATTGGCCTTATTGGGTCGTGATGTGTGTTTTATGGGTTTCTATGTCAAGCAGTCGATGCCACAAATTGCTATTAAGTTATATAATTACTAGCTGACCCAGCAAACTTCGTATCACCATAATTTTTTGAATTTATCAATACTTTTAATAAAACCACTTTTTACGGATTTAGACGCGAGTATGTATTTGTTTTAAATTTTAGCGTGACGTATCGGAGACTTTGCAGTCACCATGGTCACGGGTGAGACTGAGCTGTAAAGTGTCTTCTACGATCAGTTATTACAGGGTTTACCACATTCGATTTTAATTTTACATTGGCCGTTAGGAGTTTTACCATAAACTATTATTTAACATTATGCTCAAACCACATAGAATCAATAACATTATTTTAATTTTATAAATAGGTACAATATAACAGTAACAAATTATAACAATATGAAGAATTAAAATTATATAAAAGGTAAAATTTACTTAATTTTACCTTTTAATGTTATTGATTTTATGTAGTCTGAGCATAATGTAATATAATAGTTTGAAGACACATTACAGCTCAGTCTCATCTCACCCGTGACCATGGTGACTGCAAAGTCTCCGAAACGTCGCGCTAAAATTTAAAACTAATACACTCGTCTAAATCCTTAAAAAGTGGTTTTATTTAAACAAATGAGTCGCGCAAGTGTTAGAAAATATTACATCAATACTATTTAATTCAAACTTTTTACCGATTTTAATCCAATATGGTGCAATCCACCGGAAATTAAAGTCAACTTTATAGAAACAGATATTCAAAGCATTAATTCCTAACTTGTTGATATAAAATACATATTATGATCTATTTTCTACTAAGTACTGCCTATTTCTAACTTCGCCAGAAAATAATAATCACTACATATAATATTTGATAAACAAAAAATCTGATCTAATTATTTTTTTACCAACATATTATTAATTATAACTCGTAAATTATCTGTCATGGATCCAACTAAATAATTATAATTATGTAGAATTACATTGAAACCGACTTTTTAATTGTTTATGTTAACTTTGTTCATAAATATATGTATATAGGTACCTAATGTAATTTGGTCTGTTTGTTTCAAGGAATGAACTCATTAGTCTGATCGGTACCCCACTGTCAGATCCACTAGCAGTAATAAGGAAATATAGAGCTATAAAATAGTCCGGTGGTCAGCCGACTTAATCAAATTGTTCCGAATGACCGATGGGAGCAGCCGCTTTGATGAGTCTGACATTAACATAATTAGGTTCCCCACCTATTTCGTTACTTTAAGTAGGTACATTACATTTCTAATTGTCTGAAATCTTTACTTATTATAAAACAAAGTCGTTACTTTTGTATATATTTTCCTATGTGTGTATACCTTTAAAAATACGCAACAGATTTTGATGCGGTTTTTTAATAGATAGAGTGGTTGAAGAGGATTGCTTTTTTGCATAATTTGTTAACCTTTGGTTTCTAAATTCTAGGCGTGCGAAGTTGCAGGCAACAGCTAGTCTTGCTTATTATAAAACAAAGTCGTATTTTTGTATGTATGTCCCTATGTGAGCTTATTTTTCTACAAACTATGAAACGTATTGGGAGGCGGATAAACAATTTTAATAAAGCTACTTTTTTGAGTTTATATTTCATACTTAATATAATATTAGGTTTAAATTTTATAATTCTGACATTGATTTAATTGTTATTTGAAGATAGTTTAAAGAGAGATACAATTCGTGTCTTCGGAATACCGTCTTCAGATCCTATTGCACCTATGGAAAATTGCCAGAGTTTAAAGACTGCTTCACTGCGGAAGCAAATTTTCATCACAAAGCTGAATATTTAAAAACAGAACACGTTCATCTTCGTTCACCATCGCCTAACAACACCCCCTACATAGATAATTATGTATATGACACCCCTATTCATAACCTTGCATGTTATCTTGAAACAAAGATCTCATCAAAAATTCAGCATGTGACTCTCGGGATGTATCCAATAAATCAGTTTTACAGCATTCCTGTGTCATTTCAGTCGTCGAACGGCATAAAATGATAATTTTACTGCGCTCCCCTTCCGTCTCCAAAGTTTACGACAATTGTGAAATGTATCGACAGTTCGGGTGTCATATCGGTGGACCAAAAGCTCACACTAGCGACTGCATTTTAACATTACATTTCCACCAAGATATAAAGTCGAAACTCGTTTAAGTATTGTATTTGTATTAGCAAATACATTACTGGAATAACGGGAGCATATGGTACCTGTCTTCCCCCATTCATGTCAGTTTTCCTCTCTCAAAAGATATTTTAGGTTAAGAGTCATCAATCTTTCAGGTGCCTCTATAGTTTGAATACATATAATGAGGAGTCATCTGTTACGATATAGATATTTTTAGAAGACATACTACGAGTGGGTTTTTATTTGTTCTGATGAGTAATAAGCTGAATTGGGGCTGAACTGTGGGCAGATGTTACTAAGATTTTTTTTATTATCAATCATAATAAACACAACTTGTACATAACATCACGTAAATAAATAACACTTCATGTTACAAAATAAAGTACCCTCCTGTATCTGTCTGTATGTTGATAATTACCTACTCATAGTAAATACAGAAACCACTAAGGTTAATATTATTAATATTGTTAATATGCTTATACGGTTTTCTCTAATAGGTAGATATCGTTTATAAAAAATGATTACAGATATAATTTGTTATAATTAATGAACATAATGTCAATTGCTGCAAATAGCTGAATATATTAATGTTCGAAGAAGCTCTCCTTGAAAATTCTACCTGAGTTGTTTGCGATAAAGTGGCGATAAAAAAAAATATGGCGGGGTTTTAATTTATCATTAAATATTTTAAAAGTTCATGAAGGAAAAATATTATTTACCTATGTATAATTTCTGATGTCTACTAAACTTGTTCATTACGGTTGCCTGGAAGAGATCGCATTTTGTGATAAGGCCGCCTTTTGTACAAATGTTGATTTAAGTTTACTTATTGTAACTACATTTTATATTTATTTTTGTGCAAATAAAGAGATAATTCTATTCTATTCTATAATTTATGGAAAAATTGCTATATCCATACCTACTATTTTGACCGAAAAACGTTTCTTGAGTCAGCTAGTACGTTCTAATAGTAGGTACCTACTCACCTAATAAACTTAAAAGATAGTATTAAATCAATTGTAAATGTGTTGATTAATTTCAAGGATTTCTAGATCCATATGTAGGTATTTTTTTACATCGTAATTTTAAGACAAAAAAAGCAATTCATATTGTGGGTGAACGAATAAATATTTTGCATGTAGGAGATGAGTATGTATTCATTTAATTAGTGTTATAAAAAATTCGTTTTGAAAAGTTTTCTGCTAGGCATAAAACTATATTATGTTCTGATATATGAAATGTTACGTATTTGCAGACAGTATCTATACAATCGAGTAATTTATAATTATTGGTGTTCCCCTTTCGGCGTTTAAAATCATTGTAAGAACACATAATAAAACAAGAGGAACAAAACGTAATTACCATTTATTTATTGGTTCGAAATTAACAAAAGAATAATTATTGTACCATCAACAAAACAAATTGTGTTTGTTTAATTTACGTAAATTGGTTTCATAACTTAAGGTAACGTTGAGATGTAAATGTCTATCGACTTTTGTTGCTGTTCAATTTGTTTTCCCAATTTTGGGTAATGCAATAATAGTTTCGTTAACTGCATAATACTTATGCAAATTAGAAAGCTATAATGACATTTTACAATTGTTCAAATATCTTTTGAAATGGAGCACATGTTCATTTGTTTTGAAAACATTTACTTTAAAATAAATAACAGATTGTGCCTTATTAGGTATATTTATGCCTTCTATTAATATAAGAAAAATGGAAGTTAAGAATCTACTCCTACACACATTTTTGTAGAATCATTCTAATCTCTCTAGAAATTGGAATGATTCGACAAAAATGTGCAAAATAGTTAACTAATTGCAATAATATATAAATATATCTGTGTAACTAATAAAATAAATACAGTATAAAATTTGCAGAGTACTTAATTAGAAAATACATTTTCTATCGATGCTATAAATTAAAAGATAATTAAATCATTTTGTAAATCATTGCTAGTCTTTAAATTTGTATTATTGACATGGATATTTTCTGCTTTTCACTCGTTGTTTATAGCTATAGATAGACTATTTCTAGACAGCGCTGGATACTACCTATTGTTTAGTGGAGCTAAATAACTATTTGATGTAAAGAATACTTAACATAACTGACTCGTGCGAAACTAACTAATAATAGCAGACCCATGCCTTTCTCAAAACAATTTTTGTAAAAAAAATATCTGTCGTAGGGACGCCTGGTATACCTAAGTGAAAAATTCAAGGTAAATTATTCCTATGTACTTATACAAAAATGGGTTCACGTCTCCACTTGCATTGATATGTTCAATGCAAGTGGAGACATATCATTTTTCTCAAAGGAAAGGTTAAAAAGAAGTTTTTAAAGAAATCACAGCTGATTAAAAAGAAATCGAATTATATGGTACAACATTGCCTTGCCTCGAAAATATTTTTATTATAAGGACAACATTGCCTTGCCTCGAAAGGCGGCAGGACGCACTCTCGCGAGGTTGGCAGCAGTTGGCCGCAGTGGTGGAGTCTAATGAGAAAAAAACCGAGGAACTATACGGGTATTGCCTAGCAATACTGTTTTCTGCATTTGGGCCGTCACCAACTTGCTATTGATGTCAAGCCTCTCGAGGTGTTCTGAGAGGCTCTTTGGGACCAAACCGTTCACCGTTACAAATATCGGGATTATTTCTGTCGATACTACCCTTCTTCTTATAGGTATTATTTAAAGTAGATAATTGCTATTACTTAGGTACCTCAGAAACCGACTAAACGTAATTGACTATTCACTTATGCATGATAAAAGACGACAGTCTTAGATTTGTCTGGTATCGATACAGACAAGACTAGATTTAGCAAAATTGCTGTTTGCTGTTGCCTTTTTATTGCTCGGCAGTCACCTCTGCACTGACCTATACAGTGTCTGCCTTGACTAGATTTTAAAGTAGTTCGTTTCACTTTTAACGCTATAAAGGATAGACATAAAATGGTGACCACGCTGTACCATTGTACATTTAACTAGCTGAACTTCTATTACAGATTTTTATTTACTGTTTACTGCTAACTACTGCTACATATTTTATTTATGACTTTTGTAATAGAAATACAAAGCTTGTATACTTTTACAGAGGATAATTATTTTTAGAAAGGTTTAAAAAGTATATTAGGCTCAAGTAAATCGTATAACTACTTCATATCATAGATTACCTATTTCTTTTGAATGAATCTGAAATTTCCACGCATTTGCAACTTTAAACACAAAAATTATTTATACTCTTAAGTGATACAGCTGATGATGAAAGATTATATCAATTGCTTAATATTAAGGACATAGTTAATTTAAACAAAAATGGCCACCGCTATTTGTTTTTATTACAAAAAATTAAGTTTATATTCGTATTTTTTAAAATATAATGCTATTAAATATTCGATAAGGTACCTATGTACTAGCGTGTATCTTCATAACTCTCAAGTCAGCCTACATTTAAGCCTAAATGATAATATTCTAAAGATAGTTAACTTGAAGAGGTTCTCCTAATGACAGGGATTAAGACGTAAAGATAGAGCTGATACGCCATTACGCGGCCCCAGCATCATGCATCTATGGATGGCGGTTGCTCATTAGGGAAATACGCCCCAACGGCTCGGGTTAATGACGCTACCCTAATGGGAAGTCGTATCTATGTAGATAGTACGTGACTACATCTAACGATGCTTTTGGGTTTCATTTAGTTACAATTTTGAGTTGTTAGTTAAGTGTAATTTGTTAGTGATTCTCCGTGTGGTGACGGATTAAGAATACACGTGTCACCACTCCATCTCCACCTAAGGGTGCTGCAAAAGTCAGCTAAGTGATATTGTACACAGATAACATCCTCTGTGAGAGACGGAAAACTTGAAAATAAACCCTGTGCCAACACGTCTGGTCAGCGCGGTACAGTAGACCATAATCCCTCCCAAAGTGGAGGAGGCCCGTGCCCAACAGTGGGACGTAAATGGGCTGGAGAGAAGAGAGGGGAGTTTAGTGTAGATATTAGTTACAATTAAATGCTTAGAATTGTTTTTTTCTTAACTTTGCGATTCGTGGAGTTAAAAACGTAAAACCATTTTGTTCTATCTAATATGTATATATACGAGTATATCATTACATCATTTAATAATTGAAAACCAACAAACCTTTATACATATTTAAAACTAAATATAAAACATGTCACTTTATTCCTAGATATCATTTAGTTACCTACCATAATAATTATTAAGTAATAACTAACTTAAATTAACTTAAATTTTATGAAATACGAAATAAAAATAATAGATATTTCTATTAGCCCCGCAAATGTTAGAGAATAGTAAATTACCGTACTTAGTCACGGCAATGCATAAAATTGAAAAAATCGGAGAACATATTATTATGTATAAGTACGCTCAAATGAATATTTGAGTAAATATTTAATTTTAAGTATATACCTACCTACTTATATTTAATTGCTATTAACACACAGTAAATTTATCAAGAAACTCCAAAATCTGAAACGACCATTTTATGATAATCTTACTTATTTTATGACCGCTAATAAATTGTTTAGTTTATTTCAACACTACAACGTGTTATGACATGACTATACGAACGCAGTAATTAATAAGATAAAAGTACTCAGTAAATTTAATAGTTATCAAAAATGTAAACATTTATGTGTAGATAATTAGTGCGTGAGTACCTACTGACACATTTATATTGCGTATTCGTATACGATTGCAAATGTGTGTGTACCCAATAATTATGTGAACTTATAAGAAACCGTCATGCAGATAGGTCGCAGATATTCCAAGGAGAGAAGCCTAGAAAGTAATTTTACCAGGGGCAGTAGGTGCGAATAATTGTATTAATTAACCACATAAGTACCTATAAGCTATAGTTAATCCTGTATCTTGATATTTAAGAAACAAAATACATATTTAGGATATTAACAATTTAACGCAGTTTAACAGAATATTTTTTATTAAGTATGTATGTGCAAATGATGACTATTTTTTAAATTATCATATTTTATATTTTCCGTATTTGGCTAAAGTATCTAATACCTATACCTAATTATGAAAATATACATAACTGCACTAGTAAAATATTACTAACATAATACCTATCTTGTGTGAATGCGCCATTATAATACTTGCCATGGGTACGCATGTGTTTGTGAAGAGAGGTCACTCACACAGACAGGCGTGGTTCGTAAGCGAATATGGATTAGCGCGGCGTGCCGAGCGAGCGAACGTCACAAAATGGCGGCCGTAAAAACAAGTGAAGAGTGAGTTACGGTCGGTTGCGCGGGTAGAGGGGGCTAAGGGGCAACTAACCGACCAATAGCAAGACGCTGATCGAGCTACACAATTCGCCCGCTAACTCTGCTCTTTCCTTTATGGTCGATGTTGTTTTTCTCGGGCGCACTTTTTCCTGATTTTTTTGCAGGAAATTGTTTTGTTTGCTTTGTAAGACAAGTTACAATGTACCTACAGTAAAGTGTTTTCACCGTATATTAAGCTTAAATGGACTATTTAATTTAATACTCTACGTCGGTTCCTAATCTAAGAAAGTGGGTAATGTTGAACTGTAAATAATTTATTTGGAAAAATTGTAGTTGTCTAGTTACGAGATGGTTAAAAATATCATACCTAATATACATTGTATATACAAGATAGAAGACATATTTTGATCATTAACCTTCAATCTCTATCAACTGAATTGCAAAACGATAACTTTTGCGTGGAGACTGTCCTAAAGTGAACCTATCTAGCCACAAAAAATTGCCGACGGAAAAGTGATTAGCGCAAATAAAAAAAAAATGCATAGTTGCCTATTTTCCATATTATTAAAAGTATCTTCTAAGTATATTTATAAACCCCTGTCTGTCCCGGAGGTATTTTTAATGAGATATATAATTCCTAGGTGTACCTTGACATTATGCTCAAAGAGATAATAAAGATACATATATACTTATCTATTCACCTATATACTTTTCTATTTAGGTACTTCGTAGGTATACCCACCTATCCCTATTTATTAGTATAGTCCGTGTGGTGACAAACTAAGAAAACGGGTGTCACCACCGATCCTCTATGAGAGGCGGAGAACTCAAAATAAACCCTATACCAACACGCCTGGTCAACGCGGCAAACTGAACCATAATCTCTCCCGATGGGGAGGAAGCCTGTACCTAGCAGTGGAACGTTAATGGGCTGGAGAATTATCTATTCTTATAATTTTAATTGCTACCTACTAGCACATGTTAGGTATATCCACTGTTCATGTCGACTATACCTAGAGCTTAAATAATAATAAATATTCATGGACATTTCACACAACGTCTTCTGGTCCCAAGCTAAGCTTATATGCTTGTGTTATGTGTACCAGAATACGGATATACTACATAAAGTACTTTTCTTTTGTAAATACTTATAATAACTATAATAATAATTATAATACATAGAAAGCTACATAGAGCTGTGGTATAAGAAGGAACAGCCCTAAAGTTATCCTGAAACAAACGTGTACCTAAGTTTTAACAGGTACTTCATCTATTCCATTTCAATACTTTTGTATTTCGTTAGAAAACTAGATCCTTTTGCAGTAATTTGGCTTAATAATGATACAATAGTGAGAAAGTTTTAGACAGAAACTCTACATTATAATTAATTGTTTATTTCTTAGCGTTATCTACTCTACATTAAGCCAGCGCGCGCTTAATTATAAATAAAACCTTATTTATACGTATACCTTATGTATACATACAGCAGTTGTAGATATCTAACAATCTTACTGACCATTGGCTTTAATCTTAAGACTACATTTAAATGTTCTCAAAACAACAACAGAATACTACCAAAAATAAAATAAGACATCCTCCGTTTAATCCTACAGGGTAATAAAAAGTAAAAAGTTATTAGTTGGAGCGAGGAACTCATTGGGAAAACTTGCAGTGTAATAATTTACTTAAGACACGCTGAGTCTTAACGTCGCATAATATCCGACACTGACATATTTATTGTTTTCGTGGGGCGGTGGCCGCTTCTTCGAAGGGGAACGATGACTATCACCCCGCCTTATACAAGCTACTAGGGGATGTTACAAAACGTGCAGATAAAATATTTTGATAAAATCTCTTAGCAAAAAATAGGCACGTTTCCAACATATAAACATTTGTTTAAAAATAACAGCTAATATTTATAAAGATTCTTTACCTGATTGAGATGTATAAATTTCTCAAATACCGCGTTTGAGCACCTGCTTTATTATTTTTATGATTATAGATAGAATCTCAATTTGCAAGTTTATTAGATTTTTAATTTGTTTGACACAAAATGTTTTAATTTTGGTTAAAGACAAAGATCTAAAAACATTATTATTATTTTTTGGGTTTAAGGTAATATATTTAGATGAATTCTTACGTTTCGGGTACTGTAGGTACCTCAAATGGTTTCAGGTAACAAAACATTATTATACTAGAATTTTGAAATAGAATTAATGTTTCGATAATATATAGTCAGTTAGGATTTAGCCTCAAGTGGTTTTAGTTCTATGGATCAATAAATAGTGAGGTGGGCACTATATATTACACGCTTAGCTTTTAATCTGAAGTCTACAAATTTGTCCGCGTGGAATTTAGACTATTTCCACAGATTTGGCAACTTTTTAAGTGATGCTTTGCTCCTATTAAACGCAGCTTGATGTTATTTATCATATAGCTTTCTTGGATACATGTACTATCCAACAATGAATAAAGTTTTCAAGTCAGACCAGCGGTTCCTGAGATTAGCACCTTTAAACAAATAAACTCTTCAGCTTTATGATAAATAAATATTCATGGATATTTCACACAAAGTCCTCTGGTCTCATGCTAAGCTTATATGCTTGTGTTATGGGTACCAGAATACGGATAGAATACATATACTACTTTTCTTTTATAAATACATACTTATAATACATAGAAACACCCAGACGCAGTACACACATTTGTAAGACAATTAGAAAAATCACACAAATGATTGTCCCGAGCTCTTGATCGGCAGTCCGCTACATGAACCACTCGACCACGAGGCTCGTCAATAATATTTACATATATAAGATATTTACCTATTAAAGATTATCAGCATCATTTAGCAAGACACACAAGTAAATTTGCGACTTTCGTAGTTGGAGTATGTATCCATCATGTACTAGATAATATCAATCGAAATTTCCGTAAAGCTTTTCTGTAGAAACATTTTAGGACAATTAATTTAACCAATATACCTAATTATCTAAGTAAAAAAAAATATTTACTTTGCCTTCCGGCATTATAAGTGAGGTAGGTACATATTTTACTAATTAAGTTGCTCATTAAATTTAATACAAGACAAATATCAAAGTATGAGGTAGATATAGTAAGAATTTTCAAAAATCCGTCCATTATACCACACAAAAGGCGGAAATCTTGCAATACTACTGGTAGAGTCACTATAAAAAATATTATTATATGAATGGCCTTATTTTGCACATAAATTGCGATATTTTAAGTAGGTATTACAAGTAGGCTCCGCCTCTCAAATCTCACGGTCATACAAAGTAAACTGTGGTAATTAGGCTTGTTAAAACTATGTAAATACATATTATTACTTATTCAAATAGAATTGTATGTGTCACTGGCTATGTTCTACAGTTTTACATGCTTAGATACTTCCTGGGGATGTTTCCCCTTAAAACAAACCTTATCAAATTGTACAAAAAAACCATCCACTTGTATCACTTTATCTATTGAAAGAAATCAGCGCGGTCAACACCGCTATGGTAGGAGTGGGTAGCGTCGGACTCGCCGGAGTCCGGTTAAACCGGACGCCGGAATACCGACTAAACCTAACTGCGGCGCTCTTCTCGTTTTACTGGAGCGCAAGAGGTTCCCTGATCTGGACTCTCTCTGACGCCATATACGTATACACCTAGCCTATGTACCTGGCAAGATCATGTACAAAAATGTACAAATGTATATGTCTGTCTGTACATCTAAGGGTGTGTTTATACAGGCGTGTGTCAGCTGCAATGTAAAATTAAAAATGAAGGCGAAGGAACCACTTTAGGGTTGTCAGTAACAATGAAACATTGTTTCGATTTCAAGGAGCCATTGTGATAAAGTTACTTTAAATAAGCTAGGTACCTATCGGTAAAACTGTTTTCGAGTGCGAAATAAATTGTCATCCTTACTAATATTATAAATGCGAAAGTAACTCTGTCTGTCTGTCTGTTACACTTTCTCGCTTAAACCTTTCCCGCTCAACCGATTTTGATGAAATTTGGCACAGACAATCTTTAGACCCTGAGAAAGGACATAGGCTACCTTTTATTGCGAATAAAAAAGATTCCAAATTCCACGCGGACGGAGTCGCGGGCAACAGCTAGTTAATAATAAAAATTAGCTAGTTATAAAAGTTAGTTTAAGATTTTCTTTAATTTGTAGTGGAGCAACATGCCTATTCAAAAAATTACATTTCTAACAACCCAGTGTGATATCACAGAAGCTATGCAAACCGTGTATTTGTAGCTAGAATTAATTAGCTAAATGTTTATATTTCATTTTCTACTACTACAAACTAAATATTGTGCCGGTGACGGTGACGGTGACGGGCCTCGTGGTGGAGTGGTTTATATAACGGACTGCCGATCATGAGGTCTCGGGTTCGATTCCCGGTCAGGACAATTATTTGTGTGATGTTTTTAATTGTCATAGAAATGTTTGTACTGCGTCTGGGTGTTTATTATGTATTATAAGTATGTATTTACAAAAGAAAATAGTGTATTCTGGTACCCATAACACAAGCATAATAAGCTTAGCTTGGGACCAGAGGACGTTCTGTGAAATGTCCATGAATATTTATTTATTTATTTATTTATTGTAATTAATTTCTTTCAAATAGATTGGGAATATAATATATGACCCTGGCAACCCTAATGCCCAGTGGTGTGTAGCGTCGAGGTCGACGACCGGCCGCCCGCGCTGCTTAGAAATATCGCTTGCAATATCTTTCTTGGTTTAATCTGACGCGCCACACGACTGACCTAACCTTTATAAATGTTTACAATAACATTTAATTTCAAAAGACTAATATAAAACAACGCATGTTTTGTAAGCTTTAATAGTAATTCTGTTTCTACCCGTTAAATTAGGTACTGGATAATTTTTTTACTGCGTTTTATCATTGTCATATTTGCCCTGCCCTTATACTTTTATTTAAAGTCGACGCAACATGCCATTTTCTTCCATGGTCTTCTGCCAGACGTCATTTGTTAAATACAAAAAGTTATTTGTGTATTTACTCCTCTTTCTTTCATATCCAATTTTACACAATTCCTCCATCGTTTCTTCGGCCTTCCTCTACCTTTATTGGTGACCTTAAGTCACCATCATGTCATGTCATAGCGCCTCAGTTCCAAGGAGTATCTCTCCCAATTTCTGAAAGTATTGGAATCCTCAGCGTCGAAATCTCCAGCAAAGTCCAATTTGGGAGTCATTTGGAGAACAAGACTAAGCTAGCGAGCAAAAAATTGGGCGTCCTTAATAGAGCTAAGCGATACTTCACGTCTAGCCAGAGATTGATGTTCTATAAAGCGCAAATACGCCCACACGTGGAGTATTGCTCTCACCTCTGGGCAGGCGCACCAAAATATCAGCTCGACCCACTTTACTCCCCACAAAGACGTGCTTCACGTATCGTCGATGATTCTAATATTACAGACAATCTGGAATCGTTGGAGCAGCGGAGAGATTTCGGACCCCTCTGCGTGTTATACCGATTGTTCCACGGGGAGTGCTCTGAGGAGCTATTTGACCTGGTGCCATCGTCACACTTCTATCAACGCACCACTCGATACCGCAGCAAAGTTCACCCCTATTACCTGGGAGCGTACACTTGCGGCACTGTGCGCTTCCAGCGATCGTTTCTTCCACGTACCTGTCAACTCTGGAACGAACTACCTGCTGTGGTATTTCCCGAACGCTATGACATGTCCCTCTTCAAGCGAGGTCTGCGGAAAATCATTTTCCCAAGGTAGGCAGCGGCTTGGTGTCTGCCTTTGGTGTTGCCGAGTCCATGAGCGACGGATACCACTTACCATCAGGTGGGCCGTTGGCTCGTCAGCCATACCAGTGACAATAAAAAAAAAAACCATCAATACCTATTCGTCATTTGCTTTGCAAATTTGCATTATTAGTATTTTTTCGATTCAGTGATAAATTAATAGTATAAATGATACCAACCTAAACTTTACCATAAATACCGTATGGTAGAAACTAGCCGTTAGTGCTTATGTGCCTAGTTAATATGATGAAATGCAGTAAATACTTCTACCTAAAACTCTTCTATTATAAAGGCGTAAATACCAAACAGTGCACATTTATGAGCTAAGAAGAAATAATGAATTGCTGGCCTTCTTGACTTTCAATTTCAGTCTTTTAACCAGAGTACTGAAAGAAATAATAAAAATAAACGATGTAGCATTGATGGCAAAGGTAACCTTTTACAGGTTGTGGTCTTATTTGTTTAAAAGATTTTATTTTGAACAGCTATTATTTCTCTATATTAAGAGCTCCATTTATTTAATGCGTTGTTAAAACGTACCATTTTTTTATATTGTTTTTTAATTTTGATATCTTATTTCACAAGCCTGTAAGATGTTTTAGAATTTCGTTTTAAATATGTTTAATAATTCCACAGAACATAAGCAAATATGATTAATAAATTGAGTTCTGTACATTAACTGATAGAAATAGCTTTTTATATACAAAGTAGTAGGTATAGCTATAGTTTCTATTTCTGGTCGACTCGTGGGCTATCAGAGTGATGTAGACATAACAATAATGCGTTGCGCTTTGACTCAAGCACAAAGTAGGTTGCGGGAATTGCTTGGAACGTTCGAATTAAGACGTTTTGCAAACCACAAGAAATGCTGAACCGGACTCAGTCGTTCGTTATATTTACATAGCTACTAGCCTATAAATAAATACCGGCCCTCTCTCACACACGTGCACAAAGTGACGTTGTTTTAACTTTATTTTATTTTTAAACGCGCTAGCGGTTGAGCTCGCGCCGCCTGTAATTTCGCGGTGGTCGCGGCGCACAGGCGTTTACGCACGCCCGATCAAGATGGCGGCGGATAAGTTTTTTAAAAATTAAATGTCGAACACGGTGTTGCTACATCGATAAGAAAATTGTCGTTGTTCCCTTATCGCTGGGCTGGTTGGACATTGCTTTTTTGTGTTACAAGAAAATTGCATGTTTAAAACTTCATTACACAGTTATGACTCAAACTCATTATGTGCCAGGAGAATTAGGAGATTTATGGATTACTAGTGAGTATTTTTATGATTATGATGTTATAATATTAAATATGTATCATCTCGATTATAGAAGATTGATGGCTTTGATGTTCCAAATTTGTTGTATGAAATATAAAGTTTATAATTTATTTATGTTGTAAAAATATATTTAGGATAATCATCTATTTTACCACGACAAAATATTTTCTGACGAACGTAAGGAATTCACTTTCATTTTCCAGCTCAAGTTATTTACTGTTATGTAGATAAGTATCTATATATTGAATGATAGGTACGTATACATAACTAAATCGGCAAGTAGGGAATGGTATGCGGCTATCTTAAGTCACCTTATTAATGCTTTGGTCTCATAGTTGACGTTATGCTTGTCTCTTTCTATCGTATAGAATCACCTTACATTTTCAAAGTCTCTTTTACTCTTATTCTTATGTTTCATCTATAGAATAGATTATATAGAACTAGCCATTGCTTACCTCACTTTAATATGAGTTAAACTTTCATAACTAGTATTGTGAATATTTGTCTTGGTTGCAAAATTATAACATTTTATTTTAATTAACATGTATTAAAACAATACTGAGTAATTTTAAGGTAATATTAAAAGTTAAAAAATGTACCGACTCGCCTATCTATTCAGGAAATCCTACACCTAATTAATAGCACAAAGACTTATAAAGCGTATTAACAAATTATAATTTATAATGCAACTAATCTGTAATTCCACGTAATTTAGGTATGGTATTCTATTACAAGTTGTCCGAAAACTATATAAAATATAAAGCACATAAAATATGTAGATATATGTAATTAAGCGACTACTGTTAAAAATATTCGTCACTAAAATTAATAATTTTAAAAAAATAATTTAACTAACGTCGATAAAATTATCATTTTTTGTATGCTTTTTTAAGCGCTATATTCTACACCTAGCTTAGACTTGTCAGTTTTTTTTTTGCTATATTTTAGCATAAAATACTTATAGTATATAATAAATATTCATGGACATTTCACACAACGTCCTCTGGTCCCAAGCTAAGCTTATATGCTTGTGTTATGGGTACCAGAATACGGATAGAATACATATACTACTTTTCTTTTGTAAATACATACTTATAATACATAGAAACACCCAGACGCAGTACAAACATTTGTATGACAATTAGAAAAATCACACAAATGATTGTCCCGAGCGGGAATCAAACCCGCGACCTCTTGATCGGCAGTCCGTTACCAGAACCAATACACCACGAGGCCCGTCAAGTCCGTCAATGTTCGAAGTTTTCGTGATATTTTCAACGTAATTGATTTGTCAGCACCTCCTTGTTAACTGATCATAATATCGGATATACCTATTCATTTCCGGTTCAGTAGGTTCCTATGTGTGTTTTATTCATACGATGACTAAATTGGAAACAATATTACTTTATCAAGACTCTAGACTTGCAACCTTGGTGCTGAGGTCGTCGACGGCATTGAGTAGGTATATAAATAGTTTCTTTGTCATTTACGCACATTTGCATACATGTAAGATGTAAGTATGTAGACATTTATGTAGGAATAAACATATATAATAAATATTACCTACTACATTGACATCAATTATTAAAAACTTTAAACCATAAATTACTGTGAGTTTCAGTCTGCATTTAATCATTCAATATTTTTTAATTAAATAAATATATATTATAAATCCCTGCTCCCGAAATTAGCTATATTTCTGTGCTTGTGTTATGGGTGACAGAAACGGATATTCTAATTAAACTAGATTTCTTTTGTAAATACGTACTTATAATACATAGAAACACCCGGAACAACCGAATTAGACCACGAAACCCTACGACACTTTTTACTTCTCAGCTAAAGAAACATATGAAAGTATCTGAAATTGTTGAAGCAATGTCTACAAAATATTTGTCTCAAAGAGTTTGAACAAATGGTCCCTAATCAAGTTTATTTTTAACACGCTTTTATTAGCTTCGATCATATTAATCTAACTTTATTAATCTATGTAAAGGAATTTCCCTTCATCTATAATATAGCGTAAAAACAATTAAAATCGGTTAATCTTTCGCGAAGAAAAAGGGGACTACGAAACGTCTATTTTTCAAAGAATTAGTAGGTAAAATCTGTTTCAGCTATATTTGGCCCTTTCAGCACGGTGCTCGGGAATAGGGATAGCAATACCTAAGTTAGGAGTACAGTACCCTCTTAAGCCCAAAGCTAACACATATCGCATCGTGACTTATAGCTATCACGCAACATGCATTTAACCGTATTACTGACACGACCAGAACTCGTGAGTCTTCGTGTCACACGCCGCTGAATAGATACAACAAAAATACCTTCATATTTCTTAGGAATTTAATAAGTATTTTATAACTATTAGTAGTTCACTGGTTGAGGTTCGAACATATTTCATTATAATTATTTTTCAGAAATGCTTGTGTTTGGCAGTCCTTCTTCTCTACATAGTAAATGTGGAAAATTTCAAACTTGTCTTTCCGTAGCGATTTTCTACTACGAAAGTTTCAAAAATAGCAAGAAACTACAGTGATTTATTAAGTGAAAGCATGGCAAGATCGCAATAATTAATAAATTACCCAGAGTAGAACTACGAATAAAAAATTGGTCAAGTGCGAGTCGGACTCGCGCACGAAGGGTTCCGTACCATTATCTATGCAACTTAAGGCAACGTTATTAGTATCGAGCAAGAAACGGTAAAAAAATCATGTTTGTTGTATGGGAGCCCCCCTTAAATATTTATTTTATTTTATTTTTAGTATTTGTTGTTATAGCGGCAATAGAAATACATCATCTGTGAAAATTTCAACTCTCTAGCTATCACCGTTCTTGAGATACAGCCTGGTGACGGACGGACGGACGGACAGCGAAGTCTCAGTAATAGGGTCCCGTTTTTACCCTTTGGGTACGGAACCCTAAAAATTAAGACGTGAAAACATGAGAAAAATCTACAAGAGGTCTTTGTTCTAATGAATCTATAAATGTGTAAATAAAATGACAACAAAATGTATCTAAATTCTATAAATTGGATATTCATATTACCTATTTACAATAATGTATGGAGAAAGAGATGTATGTTGTATTTTAATAAGAAAAGCTTGTACCTACGTGCTCTTGGAATCATTCTAAATTTATTCGAGAGCTGCAACTTACGTGCTGCTTGGTATGGTAAAATTTTTATCGCAAACCCGTTATCGTACCGATCATAAATCTGTTTTCGAATCGTGAGTCGCCATTGCTGGCGTAATGTTGCAAACCTGTATTGATTTTGACACAGAAAATTGGACCATTTTACACGAACCATAAAGCATACTTTAATGTTGTGACTGACCTTTATATAGCACATTAGGGATTCCATAAGGTTTGTTGTCGAGTATGAAAGTATTTGCCAATGCACGTAAAATGCTACGAGTAGGTGAGGCTCTCTATACGCCAGACTTATTTACGGTATAAGTGCAATGACGGCATTCGGAGTCTTAGTGACTTGAAAATATTATGGTCATTATTGAATAAAGTCTTTGAAACTAAGAATTTTTGCCATAAATACATAAATAAACGCTATATAACTCAGAAATGATTTACATATTTATCGTAGTAAGTTTTGTCACAATCACTTGTTATAAGGTACATTTTAATATACGTTAAAGTACGTCCTTTTTGATACTAAAATTTAAGAGAGATTACTAATTAAACATCGTTGAGCTATGTTATGTGTATCTATCCCAATGTTTTATCTGTGGCGTGCCAAATCATCAACCAACCATAATGTTAAAACTTATTAGTATATGGCATAATTTAGAGCCGAAAGCAACAATCTACAACTGAAAAAAATTAAATATTTATTTAAAAAGTTTAACAAATCTATCTATTTACTACATTTACAGCTTGTGGAGGACTTGTTATTCTATCGTATAAAACGATATTGTGTGGTATTGATACAAAAAAATAAGTAAGTACCTAAGAAGTTTGATATTCGGGTTTTATTAACATGCACTTTTTATCCAATCATACTAAATACTTTAGTGAATACGTGTGTGGGCTCGCGTTATCATAATGGAAAGTCACATCCTTTCGGCACACCAAAAGATAGACCAGTAGTAGATTGGTTTGAATCCTCTATTATCTTATCAGTTCCTGATGGGATTGATTGTTATAAATTTTATCCGTCTATAAACATTTATAATCAATTACGTCATTCTTGTATTTACAAGGAGTAAGACCTTCCAAAATTTAAGTTCTTAATTTTGAACTCCCTGGTTTTTTCGTATATTTAATCGGCATTTATGAAGTGTCTTAAATTTGAACTCGTTGGTTTGTTCATATTTTCAATCGGCATTCAAGAAATTTTCAAAGTATTTTTACGTACGACGTGTTTTTATTCTTTTGCAGTAAATGTACCTATATTTTATGATTCATGCAATGACTGACTAAGCTTTCCAGTATTAATAGTAGGTAGTTATGATAGTTTGGTTTAATTTACAACAAGAAAGTATACTAAAAATTATATTATTCAGTTGTTAGTTATAGCTACGGGTTCAAAATATATTTTAGCATTGTTTTAGCTTTCATAACTTAACTACATATATCTATGGAGGAAACGTAAAAAGTCAATATTGATACTTACGTACTTATTGGCTATATTTGTAATACCTACATAGAGATTTATTTAAGAGCCCGCTGAGGTATTAATTGTGAGAGTTTATTGGCACAGTCAATAACGATTTATTGCTTTCTCAGCGAGAGTCAATTACGTTGGATTAACTATACGATGAGTTTGTAGGTGATGAAGTCGGTTAAAAAATAACTAGTATCTATAGAATAGTTAGATATGTTTAGGGTTGTCATTCCTCCAGGTTTTCCCATATTTGTCTTTAAAGGGTCCGATCATTAGAGGGTCATCCGCGAAGGTATTTAAGAAGTGTCGGGGAAAACTCAAAAACTTGCAATAAAATTGCTTTTTTTAGAAAAATTCAGGGAGAAAACTACTTTCACCCATATATCAGGGATTTTTGAGGTATTTATGATCCGTCGTAAATTTAGGTGATGCCAGCCCTAGGTATATCTCACCCCGACAAGGTTTGTTCAAGTGTTTGTTTAGTACAATGGTTACAGTAATTAAACAACGAAATTGGATTGATAGCGAGCGAGCTAGTACGTATAACAACACATTGTATCCCGTAATCAAATGTAATTAAGTGTTAAATTAAAATCTTTTGGTTTATCAAAGTTTTGTTACGTAATAATTTTTTACTAAAAAGAATATACTTACCTCCTTCGTTGCAAAATGAGTAGTTTAGTAATACTGATTAAAACAGATTAATTAAAAAACATCAAAGATTTAAAAAAGTAAAAATGTAGAATGTTTAAAAATGTAGAATATGTAGTATATCCGTATTCTGGTACACATAACACAAGCATATAAGTTAATTTATTTTTTATCTACCTATGATTGTCGTTCTAACTAAAAATACTTTATTCTTGATTTAATACAATTGCAATTTGCAACGATTGGCATATTGAGGAATTTAATATTTAAAAAAAAATTACTTTTAAAGTCATTGTAAGCAAGTTAGAATGGTCGCCTTCTGCAGCATCAGGTTATGCCTAGGTGAATGATAAAGGTTATATTATCGTAAGGTTATGTTACTATCTCATTACTTATTCTTGTTGATTCCAAAAGAACATATGTATTTAAATACTATGTTTGATCAGTTTATTGCTAATCTATTATTATCAGCTACGTGACGCATTATAGGTCTAAAAAAAAGAATATTTTTCAGTAAACCACGCCATTAATCTGCCAAAAAGTTTCAAAAGTAACGACGTACAAAAACCAACAGAATGACCTATAAAAATTGTGCCCGCACACAACCAAAATATTTGATTTATTATATAGAAGTAGTATCTACAATTAGCTAGCTGCGGGCCACTGAGGGATTGATTTATGATGATTCATAGTAATCATGGCCGAGACAGTCTGTGATCCGTCCAGTAATTCTATTTTATGACAACTCCCCTGATGAATGGCTTTGTGCGGTTTTAGACGCCATTTTGAATTGAGTTGCTTATGTTGCGGTTGTAACAATTTCTTATTCTTGAAATATAGTTATAGAAATTGTCTGTGATAATAGAACAATAAATAACTCACTATAGCTACCTATATTTCAACGTTCAACGAAAGGGTAAGGTTTCTAAAAGTAAAAACGTAAATTTTTAATCATTAAACTAACTTTGATGCCCTATGCACGTTATGAAAACTATTTCTGAATAACAAAATTAAGATGAGAACTTTCTTCACAATTGAAATCTAATACTTATGAATGCGGTTACGTATTATTTATTTCTGATAGCAGTACTTTGATACAAACAGAAAGCAATAAATAGGAAAACTTAACACGTTTACCCACAAAAAGCGATTGGCTCTACATACGGTTTGGTTTTGATATGGCAACGCCGCCTGTCGTCCCCTCACTAGTACCGATAAACGAATCGTAGAATACACTTACCGGGCCCTCTATCGTGACAGTAAAACCTTAACTATCCGGTAACACGAACAAACTTGAATATAAATCACAATACTGGTAAAATACTTATCGAAATATCTAAGACACGGTCGCTTTTCACGGAAATATTTATGAAATTACAAACTATAACTAAAAATTTAAGGCACACAGAACCGATTCGCACGAAACCAAAACAACAACTATAAGTAAAATGTCATCCCATTAGATTTTAGTCGAAAGCGAAAGTAAGAATTACCACAACAGCCAAAATATTTCTGTACAAAGATTCATTCCAATATTATGCAAATACCACCTTTTCGGTTTAACGACTTTGTAAAAAGATAATGCCAGTCGATAATGTAAGTATTTTTTTCCACAATTCTCGTTTCGTCTGGTTTTTCAAAATATAAAAGAGCAAGTAATTTGCCTAATGCGTGTCGACGATTTATGTAAACTTTACGCAACACTCGGCCTTTTGTTAGGCTGTAGCTACACTTTCCGTTTCAGAGTACTGATTTGCATAACAGGGTGGCGGTCACAATCGGATACCCTTTCTTGTAAAAAACTTTTTAGTTTCACTTTTAACGTTGCATTGTTGACAATTTGCTCAAGTAATAAATAAATCAGTTGTGAATTTATTAGGTCTGGTATATGGTGGACAACAATGTTCGCTTATGTGAGGGTTTTTAATTTATTTACCTACTGGTCAGTATCTGTCTATGTATTAAACGAGTTTCAGTGTCATATTAAACGCGTGAGAAGTTTGTTACTTGTAAATTAAAGCTTGGGAAAATATATCAGATATATTAACAACAACTGGACAACTTTCCATTAATAAATATAGTTACTATATCGAAATAGATGTTTCGTTCGTTAGTGTTGTTATTAGTTTCTGTCATATATCGTAAAAGGTGGAGTGCTTACATTTAAATATTCATACAAATTATGTAAGTTTAAATGAACCTGTTAGCAATCCAAATGACTTAAGCAGTTGTCGTAAAAAAAGTTGATTTTTTTTCCATTTTCCTGTAATAAGACTGAACACAAAAAAGATCTGAAACATACGATCTGAAAGAATGATTTTCTTCACAAAAATATATTTATACTTACGGCTAGTTAACAGTAAAAAAATAGAGATGACTTTCCTTGGCCGTATTGGTTAGCGCTATTTGCTCAATTTTGTATTCTCTAGTGATTACCTATAGGGATGGAAATTTTATAAATTAAAAATGGCCTTAATTTCTACTACATGCTCAAATAACATGACTTACAAAATAAGTAGGTAATATAGTTTGTTTGGTCTGTAATATTATATTTTCTTTGTTTATTTCAAATGATAAATACTTACCTACCTGATTTTTATTTTCTATTGTTTTCCTTAATGTTTAGGCCAACCCATAGCTAACCCATGCAAACCTAATCATATACCATATACATATAAAAGGCGCCTCGAGGCATAAGCCTTCACAAATATGATGCAAAATGTCTCTAATCATTCTTAAATAACCAAATAAATTGCGAATTCATCAATTACAAAAAAATACTTGTAAAAGTTCATATACTTACGATACAGGCTTATGAGTAATTTAATTATCCGATCAACACTAGGCGAACAACTGTTACGTCATCAATGTTTGTTTGTGTGTATCCAATTTGTTTTTAATTAAACAATAAACATAAAGCATGATTATGTGGTCATTGATGGTAAAATGGTTGAAATAAATGCCAATAACACACGTCATTATAGCGTGTAATATCGTTTTACAACTTTGAGGCAATAAATAAATTGAATGCCGTTTATATATTTTATTACGATTTAAAAGTCGACGACTATTTGAGACGAATAATTGATTTATGTTGGTTATTAATGTTAATTTGATATTATCGTGTTAAGTAATGCTTATAACAATTCGTTGAGTAGCTACGTTTTACAATGTTTATGAATTGTGTAAATGTATCGAGTGGATCGTGAAATATATTATTGTAGTTGTAATAGCGTCTCAATGGATTCCGTTCCAAAAGGTAAAACCAGACCCTATTATTGAGACTTCGCAATCCGTCCGTCCGTCCGTCTTCTGAACACTGCTAAAACTACAGTTTACTAGCTGACCCGGTAAACGTTGTTTTGCCATACAAATGTCAGGTGTGGACAACCCTTATCACTTAGGGGTATGAAATATAGATAGTAGCCGATTCTGAGACCTACAGAATATGTATATAAAATTTCATAAAAATCGGTCAAGCCGTCTCGGAGGAGTATGGGAACGAGCATTGTGGCACGAGCATTTTTTATATTAAATGTATTTTAGGTGATACTATAACAAAATATACTCATCATCTTCATTCTCCTATTCTTATCTGATTATTTGGAGTCGGAAATATGACGAATATATTGTGATAATGATAATATACGGTACGTTTGTCCGTATTGTGAAGGACTAAGAATACAAGTGTCACCACCTCATTGTTATCTCAGAGTGCTGTAAAAAAAAAAAACAATTAAATTAGCCTAGATTAAACTCATATTGTGTTATGAAATATTTAATGTGATTGGTAACGTAAAATATGTCTTAGGACAGCTGCTTAAAATGTTAGAATAAGTAAAAGAAAATCATTAGGAATTTTATTTTAAATTAGAGTACAGGTGCTTATACTTTAATCCTTCTTAAAATTTATATAGAGTTTAAAAAAATAGTTAGAAAGTTAATGTATGCTTACTGTTCACATTAATTTCGTGTGGGAAATATAAAGTTAAGTATCTAAAGTATTTAACAATCAAAAGAACATTTATAATTGACAATAATTTATACACCATGACTAATGGTGATATATCAAGTGTTAATCCCAATATTTACAACACTGGATTATTTTTACATCATCTCCTCATGATATAATTAGTAGAAGACGTTGAAACGGCAGCAGTTCATATCTATATCATACATATGTTAATGGCCAGACTTTTCTACAAATGTTTTAGTCTTTTAACCGTTTAACACGTGTTAATAACTAATAAAACAGTTTTAATGGTACATAAAAAGTTGAGATTTATAACGTATAGTATAGGTGGCTTTATGCAGTACGATTTGCTTGACGCGTGCCCGTTTTACAGCGTTATTTAATTCAACGTAAAACTTTCATGGGCTTTCTCTGAGTCTTATGATTGCAGGAGCAGTGAAATCTAATAATCTGTGTTATTAATGCGATAAATATACGCTCATTAGTACAACACATCTTGTTAGAACAACATTTTGTGTTGGGAAACATCTTTGATCTGTTTCTTTACGTTCTATAAAGTTTCAGTTTGTTTATTTCAGATAGTGCATGTTACAATTTTATAATATTTTATATTTATATAATAGATGCTTGTAGTTTATGTATATTTTAAGTTTCATTATAATATTTCGTGATGTTCCATTATTGCACATCGTGTAACGTAGAGACTACGCATTCTGCTGTGAAAAACTTTTATACACATGGAAGAAGTTTCACTTCTTTGAATATATATACTTCGCGTTATCTAACGTTTGTAATTAACTTTATGATGTTGGTAGGAGGAGTAGTAGCAAGAAAAATTCATAACACTAAAACTTATAAGACCTAGATCATATTTACCATAAATCTAGTGTTCTTTTTTAGAAGGTCTAAGACCAGTAGAAACGGAAAAATTAGGTATACCTATTGGATGGATGTGCAATTAATTCTTTATTTTATAATTGAAATTTTTCCTTAATGAATTTCAATAACAGTTTTTGATATAATTTGACACATAGTTTTGTGCAATTATGTCAATTTTATAAACTGAACTAATGATAATTTAACAAAAAGCTGCAGATAACAGAGTTTCTATAAAGCTACGTCCCTAAATGTAAAGATAGAAATCTCGTCATTCATTCCATGTTAAAAGATTTTCAGGCAGGTTTAATTAACTGGCATGATATTTCTATGAAGGACCACTACGTAGAAAATTATCATTATAATCAATCTAAGGTAATTCTACTGTGAATACATAAATTGTCTAAACAATGGCTATCCTAATAATATAAATAGTTATCACGCTTTATCTAATACCTAATACGACTTCGTACACTTTAACATAGATTTTCACGGCCCTATGTTACGTAATAATCCTGATTATATGTTTTTCTTTACTTCTTCTTTCCATCCCATTAATGTCCCACAGCTGGCCACAAGGTGCCTCTATTTTAGAAGGGATTTTGTTCTACTTTGTTATGCTAACTAGGCGTCTCGGCACAGGCTTTAATTTTGAATTTTCCGTCTCTAACAGTATATTATGTTAACTGCTTATAATATCCCTTAGCTTATCTTACTTTCAATGTGGGAAGAAATAGGGTGGTGACACTTGTATTTTTAATTTTTCTTTTTTTCCAGCTACGGGTTAAATGTCAAAAAACCATTTTGACGTGATGATAATGATTATTTCACGGTACCAGGATTTTGTCTAAAAGAAAATAAATTATAATGTATGTATGTTTATATATCTATTTAAGACTTGTAATTAACAACAATGATAGTTATCAGGGAGTGCAATAAACACAATGTACAGTTTATTTAAACAAATTATGTTTACACAATCAGATTATGTAAAATCTTGTAAACAATAATTATGTAAAGTTATCAGATTCATGCATTGAGTTTAGCAAAATATTTATGACGTAGGGACGCGTGTTTCCGTGAGAGTAATGTAAACTCGTCACCTTTTTAGGGTTCTGTACCCAAAGGGTAAAAACGGGACCCTATTACTGAGACTTCGCTGTCCGTCCGTCCGTCCGTCCGTCCGTCCGTCCGTCTGTCACCAGGCTGTATCTCAAGAACGGTGATAGCTAGAGAGTTGAAATTTTCACAGATGATGTATTTCTATTGCCGCTATAACAACAAATACTAAAAATAAAATAAAATAAATATTTAAGGGGGGCTCCCATACAGCAAACATGATTTTTTTACCGTTTCTTGCTCGATACTAATAACGTTGCCTTATGTTGCATAGATAATGGTACGGAACCCTTCGTGCGCGAGTCCGACTCGCACTTGACCAATTTTTATTTCAGTAATTAAGCAGTATGAGCATATTCAGTTAAGCTCTGTTAACAAAATTTTGTACTGATGTTAATGATTTGTAAATAATAATCATGGAAAATGTATACCGTTTATGATTAGGTATTGCTTTGTACTTAATTTGTAAATAATAATAGGATCTAAAGAAACGTATCTTTGAGAAATATTTGTGTAGTACTTACTGGTATCGTCATCATCGTCATCATTGCGTTTTTTCCAAGCTATAGAGCGCGTTAGTAAGGTTGCTATCTAATATATTTATTTAATAATATACCTACTCAATGCGATGTCGGACGTTCATCCCACACAAGTTTCAGTATGAAGGGACATTGTTGTAGCGTGGGAGCAGGCATCTGGTGCGAGAGATCTGGCCGCTCGTAAACGAACAGAATTAGTTCCCCGTGGCCCCACCGGCTCCGATCACTCCGACAACTATAGGGAAACAAAAACCAAATTTAAATATAGAACCATCGTTATATCCGTATCCTCTCTTGTTTCATACGTGCCTATCTCAAACTGTGGGTAGTTTATGCGTTCATATATTTTTGGACAACATTCTGTCTTTATGCGTCAGTTTTGTGTGTCAAAATACTTTTTATCTGTCTACAGTGAAGAAAACAAGAGTTATATAAGTCTAACCAGTAGGCTCTAAAATTATGTTCATATATTTTCCCTCATAATTTTGAATCTTCTTAACATAATGTGGCTGAACTTAAAGCGTTGCAATTCAATCTTCAATAGTCAAAACTCATCCTGATTATTTTACCTGTCGGTATTTTGTCGTTACCAAATTATAAATATGATGACTTTTAGTGGCTATGATATAACATAATATAACGAGACTAAAGTTTATTGTGATTATACTGTAGCACAAAATATAGATACACAAAACAGTATTAAAAGTTATACATATATGTATAAGTAGCCCGCTCGGAAAACTCATTCCCTTTATTAAAGTAATAATAACCCGCACTGGATTCACAATGACACCCTTTCCCATATAATTTGGATTAACCCTAAAATGACAGTACCATTAAAAAATCAAACCATGACGTCCGGAATAGGGGTGTTCTATGTTTTAATTTAGTACTATATTCTATGGGAAAAGTTAAATCGTTTCTTTGTGGCACTATAATAATCATCAATTTAATTATTCACTTGAGTATTGTCAAGATTTGTTTTTTTTTACAGTAATTGAGATTTGAGATAAATAAATTATATAATGTTTCACGAGAACTCTCTCTATCTCTCTCCAGCCCATTAACGTCCCATAGCTGGGCACGGGCTTCATCCAATTTGGGAGCGATTATGGTCTACTATACGGCGCTGATCATGCATGTGGGCATAGGGTTTATTTTGAAGATTCCGTCTCTCACGGAATCACGGAAAAAAAAATTTTGCAGTGGCCTAGGAAGGAAATGAGGTGGTGACACTTGTATTCTTAGTCCGACACCGCACGTTCACGAGAACATTGTGTATATATTTAAACCGCGTTTTGAAGCATTTTCAGTTCATAATCAGTTTTTTTTGCGTCTAAATTCTTTTTGTATGTTTGCACATTTTGTACCTATTTCTGCTATTGAATACCTGTTACGATCTTTTTGTTACGATTGAATTTAATTAAAAAAATAATGAACTTTTGAACATAAACTCTAATTTATTTCAATGAGATTTTAGTAAGTTTGATATCTAATACTTATAAATTTATTATTCCCAATTTGACATTAATATCTCTATGATAGATATTTGAACCGATATTTGAACGGAATTTAGACCGTAAAGTCCAAAAATTTTATATACGATGTTGGTTTATTGCAGATGAATAATGTATAAAACAAATTTAAATCTCAAAGAGCTTTACAGACCATTTCTCCGGAACTATGAGTAAGGTAAAATTACATTTATCCGAGAGATAGCTAACGTCAAGGGGAAGATCCGAGTTTTTTATTATTTATGTAATATTTTGCAGTTTTTTTAAATAAGAAGGGTGGATCCCCTCACTAAAGGGTGGGCCTGTTCTGAATGAATTTATAGTCCTTTGTAGATAAACATATCAATTTGTTAGTGTTTTGTTAGTAGCATAAATATGTGATACAATTGTAGAGCCACATAGTTGGCTCGATCTCTCCAATGGTCACACGCGCGGGAATCATGACAATAATAATTAATAGTAGTGTTGTAACGAAACAAATAGAACGCGTATTGTGAAAAGTGTTCGCGTGTGATAATTTTTACCAATCAATACATACCTACACATAAATATTTTGATTGTAAGTACTTTAAAGTAAATTATACAAATTTTAAACCTATAATTTTTAACCGACTTCAAAAAAAGGAGGAGATTCTCAATTCGTCTGTACTAACTTTTAACTGGGCGAAGCGATTTGAATGTTTGCTTTCTATTTGAAAGCTGGTGGTTCCCGTGTGGTCCCATAGGCACCAGGTCAGGATCCGATGGCTATCTCCTGCGAAATTGAGGAAAACCCTCAAATTTCAAAGGCACTTGAAGATGGTTTGACTTTTTTTAGTTTTTATACCACAGTGGGGACGTACCTACTAGTATAGTACCGGCCTGTTAGTAAAATAAATGATAAACTAAAACGATCAAATTTTTATATCTTTCTCACAAAATAACTCAGCTTCTTCTCACTCTCGTTTTTCGTACGTACGTCTCGTTTCACGTATAAAATAAAAGATTTTTTGAATTACTCTTATTCACAATGTTAAATATGTGAAGATGTTATTCTTATATTTTCTTCGATTACATAGTATAAGGTAAATTTTTTTATGTTATTTGGTAAGTACAAAATTATGGCCATCGCTTACGTAATTGGCCTATTCTATTACATGCTATCAGATACTTTAAGATTTCTTTATAAAGATTTCCATAAACACACAAGATTGTGTGTTTATCTATAGTATACTTGTACTAAGGTAATCGGATACCTATAAAATACTACCAATAAAATGTTATGACCATGGAACATGGAAACGTGTCACATAAGTACTGTTTATATTGAGTGATGGGATATTTTTATTTTATTAAAAATGTTTCTTTTTTTATATTTTGTAATCAAATTAATTTCTCAACTAAATATACCTATATACAATAAGGAACTAAAGGGATAAGTAACTTAGCAAAAAATATTGATTTAATTAAAAGCTCTGCTGAGTTTCTTACGCCGGATCTTCTCGGCAGATTGCGTCCTGAACAGGTGGTAGAGAAAACAATGTTTGGACCTGTCATAAGCAAATAATCTTTTCTAAATTATTTCTACATGATTAAATGATTTTTTCATTTCATTTTCATTTCATTTCACTAAAATAATCATGAATGAATTCTCTCATGAAAATTTCTCGTTTCTCATTCTATGTACCTTTTTAAAGCAAATAGAATCAATTAAATGGATGAATGAATTGGGCACAAACTAAATGCAAGCACGTCAATTTAATTTAACCATAAGTAATTAGATATATTTCAGGAAAGTTCAATTACAGCCCTTACCCTATTAACTCTAATTGCATCCCAAGATTGATGTATAAAATAGATTTAAAATAAATAAATGCAAGTTTACTACCCTGCTGTTTACCCCAAGCATGCAACTCTTCCGCGTTCAGCCTGTATCCGCCAACCACTTCCTAACAACGGTAAAAAAATCGTGATCCAAACACTAGTCAAGATTACCGAGCGACTTTACCCATGTATCGATTGAAAAGTAAGCGAATAAAACCGATTTTCCCCCAAATTGTATAGTCGTAAAAGGTAGGTAGCAGCAGTTTTAATGTCCAGATTGTTTACACGGCGGCGTCACGAGTGTAAACGATTGTCGATAATTGATGATTTGATTTACAACATCACTAAACAACCGGTGTTTGGGCGATATGTTTCGATGGCACGCCTTTGAATGGTACCATATAACGTAACTGATAGTATTCGAATTTGTTTTACAATAGGTATTGTAAAAGGCTGTTAATTCTTAAAGATAACTTCGCTAACACGTTCGGCAACTTAGATGCGGATTAGCTTTTAAATTAATAAGTTGCTCTGATTATGTAGAGCGAAGATTTTAAAGTACGGTTGATGAAAAACTATAAAAGATTTCTTGTATGCCTTTGACACATGAAACTTGCGGTGTAGGAATAATAATTTATGGTCAAAGACGTTTTTGCAACATTTGTCACTGCGTAATTAAACTGCGTCATGTTATATAACCTTTCTTCATAACGGAACAGTTGATCCTTACATTGGAGCGTTCAAACAAACACACAAACAAACTCTTTAGCTTTATAATATTAAAAAGTATACCTTAAACTTTTGACAGTAAGGCTTTCCAGTCTCAGTATTTGTAGGTTATTTGTTGAATAGTTTGCCGAGTAAGCAGGTTAAACAAAGGTTACGTTATTCCAGCCATTTGTTTTATAGCTGTAAGCGGTCAAAGGATAATAAATCCGGTCACATAGGAAAATTGTTCATAGTCTAGTGCTGTCACATATAGGTACATAAGTACCTAGTGCTTAGGAGAGCACTTCGGTAGAATATACTTATTGAAGACTTATTGAATTCTCTCTTTCTAGCCCCCTCTTTCCCAGTGTTGGGCACGACCCGCCTCCACTTTGGGACGGATTATGTCCTACAGTGCCGCTCTGACCGGTCGTGTTGGCATAGAGTTGATTATGAAGTTTGCCGTCTTTCACAATATACCTAATATTCCTAGCTGGCTGGCTTTTACAGCACCCTAGAAAGAAACGGGGTAGTGACACTTGCATTCTTAAGCGGTCATCACACGGATAATTGTAAAATTTTCTATGTTTTTGTCTAATAGTCAAAATAATTAAAACTTCAATAACCTTGAGATTTACGAAACAAATATAAAAAGCCCTGGTAAGTGACTATAGTTAGGTGTTCCTATATGCTGTTCATACAAATAGGCATTAAGTCTACGTATTACTAAATGTACCTCAACATGTAAGTCACCTTTAAGTAAAAGCATATCGAATGAATACACACTCCGGCATGGTTAACATTAGGCAAGCAATCACGTTTTCAGCCTTCGAATACAATACAATGAAATATTAACTAATATTGGCAGTCAACCATTAAAAAACCGTAATGAACCGACTCAAAGGTCAATGTACATAGCCATGTTCTCGTAAACCGTAAGCGGCACCTATAAATTTTATACTATAAACAAAGAAACAATCGGGTTGTAATGTCAAACTTTTGCGGTAGGTTACCTATAGAGCATTGTAAAGTTCTTCCGTGTACTATTATACTTTTGTTATGAATTTTATATTGAAATAACACATTATAATGCTAAATATAAGTATCAATATTTCATAAAAATAATTTTGGTTTCTTAAAAATATTTATTATTAGCAGACTAAAAACTAATTTTATTGATAGGTACCTACCATCGTACATACCCATCTACATCGAAAGAAAAATAGAATGAAAAGCATACTTTTAAATTAAGAATACCGTGTTCAAATCGGTTTACCTAATTGATAGCTTTAGGCAGGCAACAACTTCATACTTTTCTTGCGAAACAGCTTATTTGAACTATGCGTATAAATTAAGGCTTATTCTAACTCATGAGCATTTTATATTGACGTCCACGCATCGGTATAATCCTAGTCAAGTGACCAGAAATGTTCCTGCTTTCGTTAGATGCCTCACATTTCGTCACGCAATAAACTTTTATCGCTTGTTCTTTCAAGTATTATTTGACAGTGTTGATGCGTTAAATTGCGATTAATAGATGATTAGGCTTTTAACCATGCTTTTATAGCAGTTTTGTTACAAATTCACTTTATAGTATATCAATCACACTATGGTAGAGCGGTGAACGAGACTCAAATCCCGTATTTGAATCCACAGGCCTTCGCGGTCCGTAGTAAATATATATTTTATTGGTGGCTATAATTCTTAGTTGTAACTGCTAGCTTTTCTGCTGTGAATGCTCTATGCTAAATGGTGCGTAATAGATTGTAAAATATCTCTGCTGGATAAACAGTTTTAAGTTTAGATAGATTTTATTATCTTTTTTTTTGTACACGGACTTCTTAGAGTAACAACCTATAAACGGATTAATCCGTACTATAGTTAGTTACAAATATGAGACAGAATTTTACAAGTGCACTTTATTTGAAAGTTCAAATTGTAGATAAATTAACCAGTTATCCATTTTTAACTAAGTACTATAAGGAATATAATTATTCCCATAAATCATATTCAAGTAGGTAATTTAATTTTTATCTTAGCTGTCAAGTAATAAAACATTATTGACCCCATCCAAGTATTTCTACTGTGCGTGCCAAATCAAATTCTTTAAGTAATTATATTTAAACGTATACCAATAGGTTTCTAGCACGCTTATATTAGTTCGGTACGTACCTATCTATCAATGTATTAATCTATGTAACGGAATCTTTGAAAGTGATTTTCACCTACTTGCAGTAGTCGGATCGATCTGAAATTTTGTACACATATTAAGTACCTACCGATGACAATGCATTAAAGGTCAAGTGTCAAGTGCCAGTTGAGAGGATAGTAAAAAAAATATTCAGGATTTTCAAGCCTGTTTTTAGTTTTATAACTAAGTAGATTATTTTGTACTGGTTTTAATATTTGAAGCCAGTGATTTTTTTTATTAATTGTTTTTATGACATAGGTAAACTACTTTAAGTCATCATCATCATTATATCATAACGCCTTTTTCCCATGTGGGTAGACAGAAACTATAGAGCGCCATCTGCTAGGATCCAAACACAATACGGTATGGTAGTAGACCATACCGTATCGTAAGTAGTAGACTTTAAATTAAAATTAATTAAATCTATTGAACGAATAACTAAAACCATGGTTTATGCAATTGTATCTACGACTAATGTATTGAAAGTAGAAGGTGAGGTAACTACGGAGAACTTGCATCATAACTCTTTAGATTATACCTAATATAAACTAGATACACTGATAAACATAATGCCATCTCTTTTTCTCACAAGTTACAAAGAAAAGCTTATGTACTATGTAAAACAAGCACCTAAAGTTTACATACATATTTAACTAAGTAAGTTCACAGCCAAAAGATGTTGACGATCACAGCACCTTTAGTTTAGAGAGTCATAAATTTACCGTCATTAATATTTGCTTAACTTATCATAAAGCGAAGTGGCGAGCCTCTTGAAGCCACGGCCACTAAAACGTGCACTTAGTAAAGATTATCTTAGAGGTCTGTGGTAATAAATAATCTACGTTAATGTAAGTAGGTACAATGTATAAGTACCTACTCGCCTCTTAAGATAAATTTTCTTCGTTTTAAAGACAAAATCTTGACGAAAAATTATCGTAAAGAGAAAAGACTTAATAAAGATAGGACAGTTTAAATGTATTATTGGGTATTTATTTATTATATATCAAGTCCCACTCATGATGATCATTTTTCCACTATAATTTAGTTTATTAAGTAAAAACATAGCAAGTCAATTACAAAAATTAATAACTTAATGTCGATAGTAAATATATTACGTAATAATAATGATGTTTATTTCCTTTCTTTTACAGATCTTACCAAAATGGTTTGAAGAGGGAAATTGACGTACAGACAAATTAAAAACGATACGGTAAGGGAATATTTTCTATGTTACGTAATATACTATAATTAAAATAAATATAACCGCTGAGATTTGAAAGGAAATCTTTTTAAACTTGTGTTATATTTTAAGTTTTAAGGTAAAGTTATCGTCAAGTAGAGACTTGAATATCCAAAAAAGCTTTTGATCGCGGAAAATCTTCTTTGTAAAGATTAGAATAGAAGATAAAATTGATAGATTGTGTTTAATATGTTAATTATTATTTAATTCTTCTCCTTCTTCTCCGGCCCATTTACGTCCCACTGTTGGGCACGGGCCTCCTCCACTTTGGGAGGGATTATGGTCTACTGTGCCGCGCTAACCAGGCGTGTTGGCACAGGGTTTATTTTCGAGTTTTCCGTTTCTCACAGAAGATTTTATCTTTGTGCAATATCCCTTAGCTGACTTTTACAGCACTTTTGGGAGGAGATGGGATGAAGACACTTTTATTCTTAAACCGTCACCACACGGACTGTTATTTAATTATTTATTTCTATTTACTATTATTTTTAATCCATCAATTATTTATTTAATAAGACAATTTAGTTTACAGTACCGAATGTTGCAGAGCATGGTTTAATTTAGTTCAGTTTAGTTGTGTAGGTCGAATAGGTATTAAGTATTATTGTAATGCATCTAGCCCATAAAATAATTTCATTTGTATTTGTTACTTATGGATAGTTAACCAAAACAAATGATTATTATTATTAAAAAGCCGAGTCATATTTATTAAGGTAGGTAGGACTTGGATACTATCTACTAATATTAAAAAAGAAATATTTAAAAATCATTCATCTACAATCCAGTAAATCCGAGTTTTATTCTCAGCGAAGCAGAATGGAATTATAAATAAACAGCATCTTTTGTATCCGCCATCATTGAATTTGGTATTTCAAAAATGTCCGCCCGGTCACCCGTCCTACCGGGGCATCGAACGGTATTGCCATACCTTTTTCTTTTAATTTTTCATTCCCCTTCTCAAATCCAAAGAACGAACACCCAACTCTCCCGTCTGAGTAAGAAAGAGATAACATGATCTTCTCTCTCAATATACTGCAGTCGTATATCTCTGTTGTAAGAAAGAGATGAAGAATAAAGTAAAATGGCGTCGATATCACCGATAGCTCTAGCCCTGCAGCTGAAATTCTTAAGCACACATACGTGTTCTGATAATGTGTGAGTGTCAATTGTATTTTGGATTGGGAGGGTCCGGATGTCAGATGTGTACAACAATTGCGTAAAATATTTTCTGAGAAATGTCAAGGCAAAATTAATATTGTAAGATTTTGGCTACAAATTGGCTTTTTTAATTTTCTATCAAATAAATATAATAATATTGCAGGACATTTACAAAAATGTAACATTTACGTTATGATTTTATTGCTCAACAATTGGCATTGTTCATAATTTTTGACATACTGTTTTTATATTTTTTATAGAAAATATAGACTATTTTATGCAACTAATTTCAATATTATTGTAATATTTACTTTATAGAATTTTTAAGAAATACTTAAAGATATTATGTTAAATGTTGTGACGTTATCGTTGTACGCAATCTGTGTATTGACTTTTCCTGATATACTTAAGACAGATTGCAATACAACTTTTCAAAGTTGCCAAGTTGATATAATAGACCAATTTCAACTCAACCACAGAGTAGTATATCCCTCAGAACGCCTTAATATTTTAAGTCCTTCATTTCAAGGGCAAATAAAGATCATTTGCTTTTTTGGAAAAATAATCGTTAATATAGCAAATTTTCCGAAAAAAAATAATGGATCATGATCAGAAACCCTATTCCCCGAAATGGTTTTTGAATTAAGAGTTTTAAAAAAATATGAACAAAGCCAATTAGATAAGTACTAATGATCTTATATTTTTATCTTTTTCGTTGCGTGTTTTGGTCATAATGAGATAATGATGACATTTGGAACATTTTATAAAATAGATACCAAACCAACCCAATTAATGAATCAACTATATTAATTTTATTTTTTTGTTTTGTTTGTACTTCTTAATATCGACATATTTTCATTAAAATTCTATATTTCTATCTTTTAAAGAGATAAAAAATATTTAAATTTACAAATAACAAGCTCAAAATTATATTTGAAATTCAAAAAAATGTTGAGCATCTCTGATATTTACTTTAGTTCAATACTTTTTGAAGAGATGGCGCTTATTACAAGTTATGAAAAGTCCTACTTATTTTAAGTTCTCAATTTCATAAAACATTAAGATACAGTTAAAAGCTGTTTCATATTCCTCTTTAGAAGCTTTTTGGTATAAATTGTTTGTACAATGTAGGTATCTACTTTATTTTTGTTTACTTTCTTATTACTTAAATTGTGAAAACCACCCATTCAAAATTTAGGTTATTACTTAGGTATTTTAGAAGAATAGATTTGAAGGATAGTTGATTTAAGTAATACAATTAATTAGGCATACTTAATAAGTCGGTAGATAGTATTAAAAACTCCTTAATATTTCTAAATAACTACGTAGGTACATATATTTAACGTAATAATATTTAAAAGTTAGTAAAATCGAAGAATATTTATTTTCTACTTGGATAGATAAGTTTGTAAGCTCCTATGTGACCGTATTTAAGATTTATTTTATTATTTTTAAAAATACACTCGGTAATAATGCAGACTTTCGATCAGTTAGAGAATTAGCTCTGAGAAATTCTGCTCTACGATGACTCTACCTGATTTTTCCAAACTTTGCGTCGCGCTTAAAGCTCTGCATTAGAAGTTCCACCAGTTATGAACAGAGGGCGTTAATTCACATTTCCCACTGGAAATAAAAACAAATTGTTATAAATCGTATAAAGGAACAGTAGACTTCCTAATGCAATTTTTTATTAAATATAACTAATATTCAAGTAATTTGTTATCATAAATGATTTATTACTTGTTATAAAAAATATTTTCTCGTGGTTAATGTATGAAAATAGCTTGACAGAATATGCGTATACAAGTAACTTGTTAAAAACATATTCAAAACTTGAAGGAATGAATAATATTTTATATTACATACAATACTAGAATACTAACGGAATTTTAGGAACAATCTAATTCTTTGTTTGACAAAATTAACCTAAGTATTTTCTGTAAGCCCATGTGTATTAACTTAAGAAATTTCTATTTATCGTTTGTTTATTATTCAATGTACCCATCTAGTTTTTTTTTGCATAAGACTTTAAAATTTAAACAATAGTTTTGTTTATGCACAGACAAAAACTTATTTAAACGTATTTTGTTCTTTCGAAAGTTGCGTAGCCCAATTTCTATTAAAATTCAAATTAGTTTTTTTTTCGCAAGCAAAGAGAAAGCTTTACCAGCCAGTATAGTTTCAGATTTTATGCGTTATAGTAGTGTTTGTGTACGAAAAATGTTTAAATTTTATATTATTATAGTTCCGAAAAATATTTTTGATGTAAACATAGTGTGTAAACGAATACGCGTTTTTTGGCTTCGCGCCAAATGTAGTTTGCGAAGCGGCATACATAGAGGGCGACGCAGAAACATGTTTGGTATGTGATTGAAGAATTTTTCTTGTTACTATTAAATTTCGGTTTAGATTTAATTAAATTGTTTGAATGATGCTATAATATGTGGAGTTTTGAAATCGTTACCTATATCTATACAGGATATACCATCCGGTATTAAAAATATAACCCTTTCAAATAAAAAGACAACTCATAACCGGGCACCAAATTAAAATAGGTATAATTCTATGAGTATTTATGAGTTTATTTATTAAATTCTGTATCATAAAGTACCTAGATATCAAAAAACCTAAAAATTATTTACTTTTCACGTCTAATTTATTTGAGAATTTGCATCTTTTCTTATTAAAAAATAAAGATGTCATTTTATATGTATGTTTTTATGTGACCTTATATCTTCAAAACTACTTTTTAACACATAGAATGGTTCAAGCGGAAGTCTTTCTTATATAATTAATTACGGTTTGGACGCTAAATTCCACGCGTACGAAGTTGGGGGCAACAGCTAGTTTTGATATGAATAACTAGTTGGAATCACTTTATAAGCTGGCGGAACAGTTTAATTAGGGTCTTTTGGAATTGTTGGGTGCAAGGATAGCAAGAACACACGTGGTATAGCATAAGGACGATTAAATATAGCTATGCCCAGAGCTGAATGAATTAAGATTAGATGAGTACAGTAAAAACTAATAATTTTAATTATTTAGTATTGTGTTAATATATAACTTTAATAAAACACATAAATAAATTAATTTAATTATCAATTTTCTTTTCCGTACGTATGTCCTTTTAAAATATATTTAAGTATTTACAAATATATATTCTGTTCAAGAATTACATAGATGATAAAACAAAAATCGAACGCTTAATCACTCATTTATTTATCTGAATATGTAAATGAATAAATTAGTAATATTAGTGCAATAAAGTGTATATTATACAGTTTACTAACATTTCCCCACTTTAAACTCACTAAAATTACATAAAGTTGTTTAAGAGGATACCAAAATAGCTTCATGCATTTTTCTACGTACGAAGTTTTCATTGTTTCTTTAGATTGAATGGCTAGAGCTCTAATTTTTAAGTATATGTTTTTTCAATATATGATCTAGGATCGCATAAACTCAGAAACGCGATTGAAAAAAGTTTTCTCGATAGAAAATCTTAGCGAAACAACCTCTCTAATTTTTTATTTTTTTCATTTGTCGGTCTATTATCGCGTATTAACTAATGAAATAACTTTAAAAACATAAGTAATTATTATATATAGAAACACGTAAATCAGAATTAAAATATATTTAGTAGATTTTGAGTAAATAGGAAAAGTATCCCTAATTCTTCATATTCTGTGCCTACTGGCTGTGTTAATATGTACGTGTCGGCGATGATATACGATAATATTGATGTAGGCCCTTAAGTGTTATATGAGAACTTAATTTTACTGAGTTCATTATAAAACTGGTTTGAAGTAGAGGCATGCATATTAAAACAAATTATATTATAAATCTAACTGATTCAAAACTCTTCACGATGTGTGGTCTCTGTCTGCATTATACTTTGTGTTGATACGCTCCCTCGCTCACAGACTTAATGATCTTATGCCCAACTTAATTTATTGCGGATAATTATCTCAACATAATGTAGTTGGATAATTTAAAATATTAAAGAATAAGCCGCTTTTTAGGGTTCTATACCAAATATTAACAGACGACTAAAGCTTTGTTGTACATTCGTCCATTTGTCACCAGGTCTTATCTAATAAACTGTGATAGCTATAGAAAATTTCACATATAAAACAAAGTCGTAATTTTTGTTTGTATGTGCTTCTTCTTCTCCAGCTTTGTACGTCCCACTGTTGGGCACGGACTTCACCCACTTTGGGAGGGATTATGGTCTACTGTGCCGCCCTGACCAGGCGTGTTGGCACAGGGTTTATTTTCGAGTTTTCCGTCTCTCACAAAAGATGCTATCTGTGTGCAAGGGTCAATGCTATCTGTGTGTGTCTATCTGTGTGTCCTCTCAAGGGTGCTGTAAAAGTCAGCTAAGGGATACCTTAGCTGACTTTTACGGCACCCTTGAGAGGAGATGGGGTGGTGACACTTGTATTCTTAATCCGTCACCACACGGACTGATGTGTGGATGGACTGATGTATGTGCTTAAGTGAGCTTATATCTTCAAAACTATTTTACTGCGGATCATTTTAAAAGATCGAGCGGTTTCAGAGGATGGTTTTTTTTGTTTAATTTGTTAAAGTTTGCTTTCTAAACTCCTCGCGTACGAAGTTAAGGGCAACAGTTAGTAATATTATAAAGAGTTTGTTTGTTTGTTTGTTTGAAGCGGTTCTATATTATTGTAGCCACCGTAACAAAACCGAAAGCCAGAATACAATGTATATTTAAGAAGGAATACGTGTACCTACTACATTCCATTCGAGATTTTTTTTATTATGTCGTTATGACGATAGGTATGATTCTTACGGAATAATATAATATGATGATAGTACCGCGGAACCCTTCTGTGAGACCAAATTATATTTAGGCTGTTTTTACATATACCGATATATCTCTAATGATACATATTGGATATCACTTAGTGATGTTAATAGATATCTACATATATTGACGATTCGATTTTATCTATAACAGTTCTATTAAGCGAGGAATCAAATTAACCTAGAGTTCTATTCCCGGCATTTACCTTGAAGAAATGTCTACTTATCTGCCCTCAACTATCCAACTAAGGCGTGGTCATTATTTTTATCAATAACGATAAGCCTTCTAACTTAGGCTTATCTTTTTTCATTTGTGATAATAGAATAAATGGAATAGAGTAACTACATTCTAATGATAATTTGTTTGGTATTCTGGTAAAATACTTGTAACTAGTACAATGTGGTTTCAGTTTAAAATGTTTAAAAGAACTCTTCATAAATAAAACTACTTTTTACGGATTTAGACGCGTATATTTGTTTTAAATTTTGGCCCGACGTTTCGGAGACTTTGCAGTCACCATGGTCACGGGTGAGACTGAGCTGTAATGTGTCTTCTACGATCAGTTATTACAGGGTTTACCCACATTCGATTTTAATTTTACATTGACCATAAAGATAGACTTTTACTATAAACTATATCATATTACATTGTGCTCAGACTACATAAAATCAATAACATTATCTTCATAAAGTTATGACCAATCATATTTCGTAATAATAAATTTAGTTTAAAATTATTTCCATATTTAAAGAGATAATACAATCACTTTCCTAATTAAATATGTGTAGTGGTTCAACTCTGTTTTTGATCTCGGAAACCCGAAAATAATTATAAAATTGCGCCTAGGCTTTTTTTGTGATGTTTATGGTGTTTTCGAGCGACCGCTAATCATTATCCATAAGTACATTATGACTTCGTTACTGTTAATTTATATACCGTTATACATAATCATTTGCGATGCAAAGTAATCAAACCTTATCTTATAATATAAAGAATCTTAAAATTTACCTTTTTTCAGATCATTATTTGCTTATAAATTATTTATTTTTGGACATTTATTTATTCTTGGAAAAGTAACGGAATTACAGACTAAATTATCTTTTAGTAAATAAAGTTTCTCAAATGTTTTCAAGGTCTAAATTAAATGTCTTATCTAACGAATAGATAGTTTCTTTCTACTTTAAATATCACAGATTAATTAACGGCTTTATAGATTTTAAAAGGTTGTTATATAGGGTATGTGGACACATTAACTAAATAATATGAACATCGGAAGCGAAAGTAATATGCCTTTATAATAATAGGTATTTTTTTTACAATTAGTGACGCTTTAAAATATCTGATGATAAGGAAAAAGAGCGGCTCCCTGTCAACACGTAGTAGCTACGGACCTCATAATAATTAACATGCTTATAGTCCTAAAAAATAAAAAAATTAACGAAAGCAATATCAGTTCATCTGATTTGGAAACTATTGCGCGTCTATAAACAGATTAAGATTTTAAAAACAACCTTTTTCTTCAACAGTTAACAAAATATAATTACTTAATTTCATTTTTTATATCCTCTTCTCTACCTCTCAAGCCCATTAATGTCCCAAGTTGGGCACGGGCCTTCTCAACTTTGGGAGGGATTGTGGTCTACTGTGCCGGGATGACCAGGCGTGTTGGCACAGGGTTTATTTTCGAGTTTTCCGTCTCTCGCAGAGGATATAGGTAATTTGTTTACAATATCCCTTTGCTGTCTCTTACAGCACTTTCGGAAAGAAAAGAGGTTGTGACACTTGTATTCTTAATCCGTCACCACACGGACATTTTTTTTAAATCCTCTTACTCAGGTGTAACTAATCTCAAGCATGCTTTCTCACAATCAATGTGAGCAAAGAGACGTCTATTATGTTAAAGTACTTAGAACTATCTAAACGAGCGTGTCAGTAAAGAAAGTGATATTTTCTATTGATTTATGACTTTTTAATAGAGTGTATGTAGTAATGATAGCTAATGTAACATGCGTGTGTATTTAAGTGCCTTGCAGTAGGTACAGTATTTATTTCAATAGGTTGATTTTTATAGTATCTAGTTACTTTAGCTGTATTAAATCAATTCTAGGTATAAGAATTAAATTTTTGATTAATAGAAATATTATGTAAGTTACCGGCTAACAATCACTGTTATGTGATCGATGATTGTTTTATTATCATTGTTTTATTTTAAAATTATTTATGTTATTTACCTATTTTTAATCATTTAAAGCGAACCCTTTTATATGAATTCTCAAATTGATTAAATTAGCTTTCTTTTACTTTGAGTACAAATTTATTTATTGGTAGGTAGAGATGTTCATAATCAGATTAGACCGTTATGGAAGTTATAAGAAATATGTTTTTATTTATTCAGTTCTGAAACAAAATCTTTTAAATTTCAAGCTGAAGTATATTTAAAAATTAAAATCAGTTATTGTTAAGTAAACGAATGCGCATTTATTAACAATAAAGTAACTTAAAAGGCTCCAATATCACGCGCCTGTTTCAATTCAGCGAACACGTTTTGAATTGAAGACTGTTTTAGCAAAATTGCTGGCTCTGGTATAATACTGAACATAACAAAAAGCTAAGTAGGGATATAAAAACCCCGGCGCGTAGCGACTACGAAACGTCTGAATAAATTCCATTAGATGTCTCAGAATATTTTGCGGCGACATGTTTTGAAAACACAATCAATTTAATAAAATATTTTCGGCCAGATTTTTACGACTTCTACAAGAGGGGTGTAAGTGAAAACATGTTCGGAAGCGGAGAAATCCATGTAATAACAATAACTCATATAGTTTCGCACACCCCCCGCTAGATGGCGCGCTACGGACACAAGTAATCCATTTATTCTCGGGGCGAGCTTTATGTAGCGAACTCTTAAGAGCTATTGCTGATATTGTTTTATATTATTATTTATAAACATTGGGTGCTTGTGTTTCGTTAACCGCTTTGGAAATTACAAGAAAACGTTTTAGTTCACACAAGTGCAGTACCTACTAATTATCTTAATTATTCGTAATTTGGCAATTTACTTGCCAAGAAATGTAAATATCGGTTGCTTAGTTTGAAACTTTTGGGTTATTGGTAACATAAAAATAACAAGTTTTACGTAATCGCTAACACGTTTTCGAGTTGCGAAAATAACATAAATTAAGTATTTGGATTACCTGTTACTGAATTCCCGGTTGTCTCTTATCGAGGGTTCATGTAGATAACAATTAATTATTTTATTGTTACCGCCGTTGTGTGTACCTATTAGTAATATATCAACAGTATTTACCTTCCTAGAATTATATATAAATGCTTTTTACGGATTTAGACGCGTGTATTTGTTTGAAGTTTTTTATTTGAACGAATAAGTTGCGCAAGTATTAGAGTATATAAATGCTTATTCATTGTATTGTTTTGATCACATGTTTTGATTATTTGGGAAAAGTTAACATGATAAACATTCTGCTTATAGTTCAAAAATTTATAATAATCTAATTATCTATGAGATTGTTAATTTAGCGCATTAATGATATTAAAACTTAGTTCATAATTGGTATTATTTTAGTTTGACTAAAAGAAAGATAATTTTGTGGTAAACTACCACAAAAATATCGTCCTTTTAGTCAAAATAAAATTTATGCTTTATAGGTAGGTACCTCTTCCAATAATTTTGCTCGTTTCCTTAAGAGGATACCAAAATAGCTTCGTGCATTTTTCTACGTATGAAGTTTTCATTGTTTCTTTAGATTGAATGGCTAGAGCTCTAATTTTTAAGTATATGTTTTTTCAATATATGATCTAGGATCGCATAAACTCAGAAACACGATTGAAAAAAGTTTTCTCGATAGAAAATCTTAGCGAAACAACCTCTCTAATTTTTTTATTTTTTCATTTGTCGGTCTATTATCGCGTATTAACTAATGTAATATCTTTAAAAACATAAGTAACTATTATATATAGAAACACGTAAATCAGAATTAAAATATATTTAGTAGATTTTAAGTAAATAGGAAAAGTATCCCTAATTCTTCATTTTCTGTGCCTACTGGCTGTGTTAATACCATGTATGTACCATAATTTTTAATACCATTATTTATGCTGTATGTACGTGTCGGCGATGATATAGGTACGATAATATTGATGTAGGCCCTTAAGCTCCACTTGTGTAGTAGTCATTGCGTATCAAGTTATAAAAAAATGTGATATTTTAATAGGGATGAACTATGCCTATAGCATAAAGTAATAATTGTTCTAAAATCGGGCGTAGTGAAATTCTTCCCAAAGTGGAACAAGAACTCGCTTGAAAGACATTCCGGGAATGTGAGGAGCAATTACCCTCCCTGTGGAGGAGGTGGGAGGATTCTTAGAAGTTGCCGACCCCGTGGAATTTTGCGGATGGAACGCCTTAATTGGAACTCGCGAGAATATTTTGTAATTGCAGACAACGGCTTACAATAAAGGAATTCGTTTCAATAAAAGTTTTAAATCCAATAGTTATATGTTAAATTTATTTTACTTACAAAATGATTAATCTATTACTAAGTAAAAATATTTAAAATTGAACTGTAAAATTTTTCTTGTTCTATTATTTGTTAATTAATAAATAAATAAATAAATAAATATTTATGAACATTTCACACAACGTCCTCTGGTCCCAAGCTAAGCTTATTATGCTTGTGTTATGGGTACCAGAATACGGATATAATACATAAACTATTTTTCTTTTGTAAATACATACTTATTATACATAGTAAACACCCAGACGCAGATCAAACATTTGTATGACATTTATAAACATCACACAAATGAATGTCCGAGGCGGGAATCGAACCCGCAACATCGTGATCGGCAGTCCACCACATGAACCACTAGACCACGAAGCCCGTCATTTCAATTCAGTCAATTCATTCGTCAATTAAAAATAACGCTTCAACTAGTAACCTTAAGTCTGTCCCTATATCGTTGAACCTACACATAATAACGTTAAAAATTAAGCTAAAATATTTTCTGAATTGATTGATTCTGGTCATTAATAACTTTTAATTATTATAATATTGCTAATATTAAAGGAAATATCAAAACGAATTAAATTTTGTTTTTTAAGTAGAATAAAAATAATATAGGTACCAAATAAATAAATAACATACCAAATAATACTGTAAATTTTTAAAGTATTTTTAATTTTAAGGCACGGCTAGGTATAGCAATTAAAAGATAATAAGAATACAGAGAGAAAGCATAATGTCTCATTCCCTAAAAATAAAAACGAAATAATTTTTACGAGGACGTCTTGTTGTGGGGTGTAATTTGACTACTAATATATCCTTATCTCATTCACTCCCCTCTTATTTTCAAAAGTACAAAAGATTTAAATTCTTATCAAAAAGAATTTAAAAGTTTTAATAACTTCGTTTTCTTTGGTTTGGGTAAGACTTCATCCAAGTACGTACAGTGTGATTGTAAATTTTAAGTTTAAAGTTTTTCGATACTACATTAAGACATTAAAATGTGAAATTCTAAATTTAAAAAACATTATGAATATTTCGATATTAATGTTATTTTTTATACTAACAAAGAATTGTAACATATTAGGCATACTTTTTAAATTTTACAAGCAGTTAAGTTATACAAGCGCAGTAAATAAAAACTGTTTACGTAAATACAGAAACTTAAAAAAATCATTAGGTAAAGTAGTAAATATAATATAATTTTTGTCAAGAAGGACAAAAATTAACTATAATATGTTAAGTTTATACAAGTAATTTATTGTAACAAAATCCCGAAATCCCCCTGTACAAATACAAAGTTAAAGGTACATTGTGCAGTAATTCTCCCTCTAAAATAGAATGAACGTAAGGAGCCCGCTGAAAGAGTTCAACTGATAGTATCTTGGTAACAAAGAAAGTTTTTATTGGCTAAGTTGCCGTTTCGACAAGATTTGATCCGTCTCAGCTTTTCCAATTTAAGTGAAGTAGTAGTAAAAGTTAGCACCGAGGTATTTAGATAGATTAGTTTGGTTCAAGTGAAAGTTATTAATCACAAGATTTGCTTTGATATATTGTTATGTATGAGATTTTACGCTTACAAGGTAATCGTAATTGTTTACGACATAACAAATCCAAAACATACAAAAAAATAATTCGCAGGAATTGGCATTGTTCATATTTTTTTTAAACTCTTAAATCAAAAACCATTTCGGGGAATAGAGTTTCTGATCATGATCCATTAGTTTTTTTCGGAAAATTTGCTATATTAACGATTATTTTTCCAAAAAAGCAAATGATCTCTATTTGCCCTTGAAATGAAGGACTTAAAACATTAAGGCGTTCTGAGGGATAAACTACTCTGTGGTGGAGTTGAAATTGGTCTATTATATCAACTTGGCAACTTTGAAAAGATGTATTGCAATCTGTCTTAAGTCTATCAGGAAAAGTCAATACACAGATTGCGTAGAACGATGACGTCACAACATCTATTATATCAACTTGGCAACTTTGAAAAGATGTATTGCAATCTGTCTTAAGTCTATCAGGAAAAGTCAATACACAGATTGCGTAGAACGATGACGTCACAACATTTAAAATAATATCTTAAAATATATTTTAAAAATTCTTAATAGTGAGTATTTCAATAATATTGAAATTAGTTGCATAAAATAGTCTACCTATATTTTCAAAAAAAAATATAAAAACAGCAGGTCAAAAATTATGAACAATGCCAATTGAAATATAAAAATATATTAGGTATACCTACCACGTTGCTATTAATTATTTTTTGAGTAAATTATAATAATTTAACATCGGCTACATATTGCTTTTATAACGCTTTTGACAGTAGATATGTTTAAAAAACTAATGCCATTTCATTTTCTTTGCCTAGTTTTTAGGGTTCCGTACCCAAAGGGTAAAAACGGGACCCTATTACTGAGACTTCGCTGTCCGTCCGTCCGTCCGTCTGTCACCAGGCTGTATTTCAAGAACGGTGATAGCTAGACAGTTGAAATTTTCACAGATGATGTATTTCTATTGCCGCTATAACAACAAATACTAAAAATAAAATAAAATAAATATTTAAGGGGGGCTCCCATACAACAAACATGATTTTTTTACCGTTTCTTGCTCGATACTAATAACGTTGCCTTATGTTGCATAGATAATGGTACGGAACCCTTCGTACGCGAGTCCGACTCGCACTTGACCAATTTTTTTTATTTTCGAATGTAAATTGCTACATATTTATTATAATGGCTACGTAACAAGGCAGCTCCACTGTTTCGTTCTATTTCTTTTTAAAATGTAATTTTCTTAAATTATCCATCTATTCCACCCTTCGTACCTATTACTGTGCGTATTTCATCACGAACTCTGTTGCAATTGAGAGTGAGCAATTTGGTCACCTTTGAAATAAAAAAAAACTATTTCTATTTCGTAAACATATAGTGTAATGTATAATGTAGGTAGGTACATATATATCGGAAAAACACCATAGGAATTAACTGTATTTACAGCTAGAGCAGTCATCAATCTAAAGTAGGTACTTGTAATACTGGACAAACTAACTACGTTAAATACAACATTCTATTAAGACGATACCAAAATAGCTTCGTGCATTTTTCTACGTACGAAGTTTTCATTGTTTCTTTAGATTGAATGGCTAGAGCTCTAATTTTTAAGTATATGTTTTTTCAATATATAATCTAGGATCGCATAAACTCAAAAACGCGATTGAAAAAAGTTTTCTCGATAGAAAATCTTAGCGAAACAACCTCTCAAATTTTTTATTTTTTTCATTTGTCGGTCTATTGTCGCGTATTAACTAATGAAATAACTTTAAAAACATAAGTAACTATTATATATAGAAACACGTAAATCAGAATTAAAATATATTTAGTAGATTTTGAGTAAATAGGAAAAGTATCCCTAATTCTTCATTTTCTGTGCCTACTGGCTCTGTTAATATGTACGTGTCGGCGATGATATACGATAATATTGATGTAGGCCCTTAACTACGATGAGATCGATCCGTGGCTTACGACACGTGTAACTGGTTTGGAAGGATCCTTTTATGAATATTCAACGGGTAACCATTCAATCTCACCAACTAACTACACAAAATCAATAACTTACTCACCATTGACACAATTTGAGGACTTACTTCATAATCTTGGAAGCTAAGTTAAAACTAAAAATCCTTATGTAAACTATTTTAATAAAGTCTCCTATGACGTATATTTTATCATATTCATGGTTGTTTTTTCGTGGATTATATCTTTTTAATACTGGTTCACCACATACAAGCTACACTTGAAATTTTTAAAACATGAAATTCTACTTTACTTTATATTCTTACTTCACCTTTGAAAATATTTAAGTTAACTGTAAATTTTTTTTTTAAATATAAATAAATAAAATGTCATGTTTAATTGTGGCCACATATTTAATAAATAAATCGTCGTCTGTAAAAGCGGCGCGGGCGCATCGTTCAAAGTTCGTTCACCTCGAACATCTGTTCATACTTCATACATTTGAGTCTGTCTTTATCAATACGTGTACTTGACCGTTAATACTTGGGTGGTGTAATGAATATTTCAATAAATTCTTAATAAAAAGATAATATTTAAAGATAATTTTATTTACATTTTTATGTAGAAATTATATGACTTTACCTAGGTCAGTTATAAAGGTTATCGGCTGATATATTCAATTTAAACATATTAAAATATATCTAAGTATTTATTAATAATTAATCTGTGATAAAGTATCATTTTTATTTCAAAATAAGTTAATTAATGAACATATTTCATGTTCAACAAGTAGGTCATTATTAAGTACAGCTATACCTATGTGTAATTAGATTAGATAATTTCATTTTTAAGTTATATTTAATTTTTATGTAGGATACGCATAACTAGTTAAATTATGTTACAATTAAAGAAGTACTGATATAAAAAAAATAAAAATTTAAAATTCTATTTATCAGACAACTATTCTCTTCTGCTCAATAATATGAAATGAAGAATTCGATAGATCCCCGTATTAGGTAAATATCGGTCCGCCATCTTTGAAATTGACCAAAATGCGTCGTGTGATTGGTCCGTTATGCAAGATGGCCGCACTGCGTTTGTAAACCTTGTCATTTTGTTCGATTGGTTTTTTTTTGTATTCATCTTTGCTATAAGTATTAATATTTTAACAAAAATGTAGGTATGCATCTTTTGAGTTTTGTAACTAGGTATAAAAAATAGATAATGATCTTTAATTTATCAGTAGAATTTAAATAGACCTCATTATAGGTAATTAGACTTAAATTAGGAATATTAATAACCACTGACTATTTTTAATGATTTTAATTAAGCGATTATTTTTGAATGCGAATTGGTAATTCTAACAAAAAGTGCAGATAAATAAAATTAATAATACTCATTAAATCTTTTTAGTAAACAAATTGCCGTAATTTACAAGGTTAAGAGCAGGTAGGTAAGATTCCGACGGCGGGCAACACAAGGTTATACAGTCAAATAGTGTCCGTATGTTTATCTCAGTCCCATCACTAAACACATTTGTTTTTACTGATGCGACTAAGTGTTACAAAAAAAGAGTTGGACTGATTTGTGTTTTAATAAAGAAGCAGATTAAACGATTATATGAAATAATGACTTTTAAACTTCTTCTATTTAGCCTGCTAACGCCTTACTGTTGGTCACGGGCTTCCTTCACTTCACTTCGGAAAAGTTTTTCGTAGGTTTATTGATGTTGCGCTGACCAGGCGTGTTGTCATAGCTTCTCAGTTTTCATTTCGTGTTTTCCGTCATTTACAGACGACGTTATTTGCTTACAATATCCAATATCCGGCACTTACACGAGATCCCTGGCGACGAAATAGGCTTGTAATATTTGTATTGCAACTATACATTTTTTTTGAAGTTAATCAGGGTTAATATTGACATTTTGTAAAATCAGAGCAATATAGAGCGAAAGTGTTTAAATTTGTTATTCTCAGCGACTTTGAATGCTACTCTGTCGCTTATTTTCATCGAGAGAGGATTCAAGAGATTTACGAGCGTTTTCGTTTCTCACCGATTCAGCGCATTCGTTCTTAGCGTCCATAACTGACAATCTACTGTCTCGTAATTTTAATTAATTAAGTTGATGGTTTTTATTTTTTACTCGTGAATTATTATCATGCTCACGTTAACTCTATTTTTATATTTTTTCTCCACTTGCCTTTTCATTGGTAACGAAATATAAAAATCCTACCAACACTTAGATTTTTATAGAGTAAATATATTATTATATCATCATCGTTATTATCATATATATATTATTATTATTATTATTATCATTTTATATCATATTATCATATATATATATTATTATTATCATTTTAGCGTTATTCCGGTAGCAAAATCAGCTGTTGCTTCAAAGCCAGGGGTCCGTTTTTCAGCAGAGTAGAGATACAAGATATTTTAAACATAGTATTAATTCTAGATAGAATATAAGTACGTCTAATTGTAAAATTACTTACCCACATGTCGTTTTTAATACTGTAGAATATATATCTTATAAAACGTAAGTGTTTATAAGACATTATAATTTTCTTTAAGCGTTTATTTACGCCGGGAAATTGGATTATTCATACGAGACCTCACATGTAGCTCAAACTCATCAAACCGTAACAAATAGATGTATCTACTTATCTGTTTATAGCTAATGGTAATACAGGCACAGAGTAAACAATAACAATTGAAATTTATTTTCTTAAAACTTTTATTTTAATAATAAATATTCATGGACATTTCACACAAGGTCCTAAGGTAAGCTTATTTGCTTGTGTTACGGGTATCAGAATACGGATGGAATAGATATAAGTACTACTTTTCTTTTGTAAATATATACCTACTTATATAATAATACATAGAAAATACTCAGACGCAGAAAAATTTGTATGACAATTATAAGTATCATATAAATGGTTGTGCCGAGTGGGAATCGAAAACTAATAAACGTATAGATCTGTATTGATTCGGTATAACATTAATAGTAGGTATCTCTACATAAATAACATCGAGATCAATGGCAACTATTTGGTACTAAACGTATCTGCTAATCTATCTAGTCTATTATTACTAAATCTGATATAAAGTTAATCTGTTAAATGTATCTTAAAAGGAATGACAAACAAATTCTCGGGAATACAACACCCACTTTACTGCTTTGGTATCTTCAGATATTTACGTATCACTAAAGAAAATGTTGAAACCGCTATCGACTGGATAAATAACATCGTATGTCTATATTTCTATACTAGGTATACAACGTGTTGTAGAAAAGTGTAGTCATAATTTAAAGTTGCATTAGATAGGCCTTAAATATTATAAATATTACAGTTACACATAGAAAAATACAGTTGGTAAGTTTTTTTTTTGTTTATTGGCTACTAATATTAAATAACTACCAGAAACGCATCAATTATTAGATGTTTACGGTTTATTGAATGCGATTGAATCTTACGATAAAAGATGACCTCATAGTAGTGTTGTATTTAAAGAAGATCGATTAATTTAATAAATTGATTAAACTTTTATGAACACATAAAAGTCACAATATAACTAGTATTTGTAATTTCATCCATGCCTAGTACCTAGTCACCGGCCATGTGTAACGATGGTCAAATATGACTACACCTTTCTGAAACACGTTGTATTATAATATATTTTATATTATATTTATTATAATATAATATAATAAAGCTGTTTGTTAGTTTTAATTAAACGCGCTAATCTTAGGAACCACTTAAATATAAATATGCTTTCAGTGTTGGATAGCAAATTTATCGAGCAACGCTATAGGCTATATAACACCACCCTAAGACTAATAGCAGCGAACCATCAGTGATTTTTCTAAATTCCACGCGTACGAAATCGAGAGCTGCAGCTAGTATCGTATAATGTTATCCTATAGATAGATAAATGTAAAGCCTTGAAGTTATTAGAATAGTTTCAGCTCTGCGGTAACTGGTTAACTCGTCTACCAAAGGTTTACGGGAACAGTATTGCTATTATCTTAAATTTACACCGTTCTGTTTGCTCATTTTATACCACTTACATCTTTATTGTAGAAGTAGTAAAACACATATCGCTTCAAAAGTTGAAGTCAGTTAATGCGTTTATATAGTAGGAAAGGATTTCCTACGTTTGGAGTGAGTTGTTTAGTTGAACTGAGATAACGTTTCCGGGCCGTGTTTGGTGCTGGACTGGAGCTGGTTATAGCTATGCTTTACTATGGATTCAATATTATTAAGATCATTTACTAGGTTTCAGTAATTAGTTAATACAAATTGGCCAGATACCTATTTGGCATCAGTTTCCAATTATATTTGACATTAACATAATAGGTACCTATTTATTACATTATTTATTGGCTTAAGAACTTTATAAAATTCAAGGACCAAGCCACAGTATATAAGAATATGCAAAATACAAAAGCAAATTGTACCTACCTCAAAATATTAAAATAAAAGGTGTGGATTAACGGCATAATTAAATTACATAAAAAGAAGAAAAACACTGGCGGCATAAAAAGGCAATAAAAACTTGACTTCCAAAAATAAAGTCAACACAAACACAAGCTTGGTTATTGTGGTCACATACAATATTAAGCTAGGGCTTTATTAAGAGCACGAATGGGCTTAGCCCGCAGTCTGTTCAGTTACGCCCTTGCCGGGGTAATTTAATAAATACCGACCGAAACAATTGAGGAAACTCGTTGGGAAAACTGAGGACGTTGCGCTCTTAATAGACACGAGTGCGAGAAAGTTTTGTACGTTCTTGTGGCGTATATCTATTTTATTATCACGTTAAATAACTAAAAGACAAAATGAGATTTGGGTTATATTTTGTTTGCTAGATTTGTTCTTTATTATATGGATAATATTAGGTATTATTAAAAGATGTATTGTTTTAAAGATTCGAATACCATTCTGGTGCTAATGTTATTCATCATTCAGACCAATTCTGATACGTTAGAAACTGAACCTAACTTAATTTATTTATTAGGCTGTTTTGTTATATAAATTTATATTATTTAAAATCGTTAGTACTAATACATAGATTTTAGAATAAGAAATTTTAGTTGAAATTGCTGAATGACACTATTAATTATAATTTTTTAAGTCAAGTTTAGTTGTGCACTTCGAATTGGTACCAGTGTCTAATTATATAAAGATTACATAACATTATATTTCCTTCACTTTATTTCAATTAATATGTTTTGTAGTAACAATATATGGCTACATAAGTGAATAAAATTTCAAAGCTTTGCGTCGACTTGCATGACACTGAAAACATTTTTCTAAGTCAAATGTTTCGTCCAAATTGTGCTTAGACATAAAAAAAAAACATAATTATTCACTGTTTCGTTGTTTTTGGCACCAATTTCACCAAACAACCCATTCATATTCATACCCGGGCTACCCTTTGTAAGGCTTTTTGTTAGCAACTGTTTTGTTGCCCTATTTTCTTTTGTTAAGTCAACTGTAGACTTTCTTATTGCAAGCAATCCTTTGTTATATCGACGTCTGGAATAAAATTATCAGTCAATCTGCATCACAAGAGTTACATTGATTACGAAAATCAGTTTAGAAAGTTTTATTATCTTTTGCAGTTATATTATTGAATCTTGGCTGTGAATAGTTTTGAATAATTTAATACAATTAAATTTTACTTAGATATTATACGCATTTTATCTTTTGAACCTAAGAATAGGTTTTAGGTATAAGGTAGGACTCAAGAAAAGAAATGATTCTTTGGCTATTATATTAGTCATTCCATAATAGAGTTAAAATCATGTAATAGTATAGTTAAAAGCAATAAAGAACTCCTTGTCAAGCATCCTACTGCCGTATAAAATGCATTAGGTATCACAGTAGCGCAGAAATAAGATATAGCTCTTTTAATATTTTTAGTAAATAAACAAATAAAATACCAAAAAAGGAGGCGTAAAGCTCAATTTGCATACTTAATTGTAAGGGTACTCGTAATATTTAATTTAAAATATTCAGGAGAGGTTTTTTTAAGTAAAAAAGCGATCCACTTTACTTATCATACTTAACGAGATGATAAAGGCTGTGCTGAGTTGAGGCTGGGCCCGATTTACATACGAATGTTAATAACTTGGTTGGCAGCCCGCGCCCCCAAACCGGTTACACAAACCTACTTAGCTGTATAACTTAGTACCTACATATAATGTTACAAACTTGAAATTGTGAGCTTACATTGTGCGTTTATTTGTAAAATTTGTTTTATTTAATATATACCTAATTATATATTTAATTATACAAATGTTAAAACTGTTTCTCATGTAAGCGAATTTTAGAATCTTTTATGCGAATAAATGATCTAAACATAATACGTTTGTAGAAATTGATAAATTATTATTTATTATAAATTTTCACTATCATAAATAAAGTCTCGTTCAAGAAATGTCTTAAGGAATAAAAAAGCCGTAGGTACTAGTGTAATACCTACGTTACAATCAACAATACGTTAAAAAAAATTGTCAAAAACTTATCTTATAAAATTAATCGATTAAATTAGAACAAAATTATGTTGTTGTTTATTTGACAATTCAGTGTTGCTGTTGCTTTAAACATAACTACATTTTGCATAATCTTTAAAAAGTTTAAAAACATACGGCGACAGAATTATTCTACTATCCAAACCAAGGGGAGTAAGCATTCAAATCGTAAACTTATCCGATGATAAGATAAGGATATAGAAAGATACTTTATACTGAAACTTTTTAATATCAAGTCTATTTAAAAACGTTCTTTCACTAACTACTAAATACAAAGTACCTATGTTTGAATATAGAAGCTTGTGTAAGATATTTTTTAAATTGGTTGGATAACTAGTTATACGTACCTACATAGTTTGATACATTATACCATCGCAAACATTAGTTACTTCCTGCATTTATATAGAAATGAGATTATAAAACAGGTTATAAGCACTTAATGTTTATAAATATGTAAATTAAATTACGTATAAACATAGTTAATTGACTGATAATTGTAGTATTGTCTTATCAAATTAATAACATTACAAGCCGATTTTAGTTCAATTTAGCTTACCTTATGTTTTACCTATAACTTCATTAATATTTTTATTACATTTATACTTCTATAGCTCCTAATATTATAAAGTTTAAGGGTTTGTTTATTTGAACGCACTAATCTCAGGAACCACTGGTCAGATTAGAAAAATTCTTTCAGTGTTGGATACCTAGTACATTTTTTGAGGACAGCTATAGGCTATATAACATCACGTTGCGACCAATAGCAAACAGTAGTGAAAAATGCTGCATAAACGGGGAAAAATTTTTTAATTCCACGCGGATGGAGTCGCGGGAAACAGCTATTTTAAAATATGAGCTTCCTATAATTTTATTCAAATGAACTTCTGAAGAAAACGTAGACATATTTGAATTCTAATTTACATTTCTTTGCATTACAATTAACTTCTGAGATCAGGGTTCGACTCTGAGAGGCTGTAAACACCCCGAGGCGTGGGTGAATAATCTGCATTCATAATTATGTTATGTTTTTACTATATTAAGCGAAAATTTATTATTCTACAGACACAAACCTAAAGTTTACTTAGGTACAGTTTTATGTGAAATGTATCTTATTATCTAATTGTTTGTTTTAATTTTATTGTTTTTTAATCATTTAAGTAATGCGGTCTATTCGTTGTATCAATACCTACTTACTTTTAAATTACTTGTTTTTATTTAATTAAATAAATACCGACCTACTTACATTGCTTTTTTAATCAACTTCCAAAAAAGGAGGAGGTTATATGTTCGGTTGTAATTTCTTTCTCTATGTATGTTCCCCAACTTCTCTGTCAGTTGCGGGCCGTTGAAAATTCTTCTTGGCAAAATTTAATACATCATCGTTTCCTTAACAGTGAGTGTTAGCCGGTAACATAATATTTCTAAATTTAATAGCCATTGGATTAGGAAAAAAATAGGTATGATGGACTACACAATTTCATATTTATTTTAGTATTTATCTTCTATACTAATATTATTAAGCTGAAGAGTTTGTTTGTTTGAACGCGCTAATCTCAGGAACCACTGGGCTTATTTGGAAATTTCTTTCAGCATTAGATAGGGCATTTATCGATGAAGGTTTTAAGCTATATAACATCACGCTACGACCAGTAGAAGCGAAGCAGTAGTGAAAAATGTTGCAGAAACGGGGAAAATTTTCTAAATTCTACGTGGACACAGAGTCGCGGGCTACAGCTAGTTTAATTATACAAAGAGCGTTCATATCTTTATTATTATTGCACACTAAACTATAAGATGACACATTTTAACACTCTTTTAACACATTTTTATTTAATAATTAAATATATATTCAAGAAACGCCTTAGAAATGTTTTTTTTAAATTGTTCTAATTTATCTAAATCCATTAACGAAATCTGAATAACCTAGTATCCATTTAAAATCTGCAATTCACACTAAGTTCAGAGACCTCATAATAACCAAAATTAACATATCTATGATATTAGTGATATGCTTTTAGATTTTATTTTATTCATATCACTATTTGGTTTAAATTTATCATTTTATTTAATTTAAATTTATTCATATTGCTGTAAAGGATACTTATACCGCAATAATTATCATATGAAATAGGTATATTAATATATTATACCTTAATCTATACTTCTATACTAATATCGTAAAGCTGAAGAGTTTGTTTGTTTGAAAGCGCTAATCTTAGGTACCTAGTTTGAATTGGAATTTTTTTTGTGTTGGTTAGTTCATTTATTGAGGAAAGCTTTAGGCTTTAGGCAGTCTTATGGATATGTGTCAGATTAGATTAGCTATATCATCACGCTGCAACTAATAGAAGCGAAATATCGGTCAAAAGTTGCAAAATCGTGGAAAAATTTCTAATTCCACGCGTACGAAGTGACGGGCAACAGCTTGCATAAGATATAATGAAGACAACATCGGATTAATTTTACCTAAATGTTTTGGAATACAGGTTATTGACAGCAAAATTAGATATTATTTATGTTCTTTTTAAAAGTAAACCTATTAAAAATTTTGGACAATCTTCATGCTGGTGATGTGATCTTTCTGTAGCTTTTAGTTAGATAGAAAACCTTCGAAAAATTGATTTCGAAACAGAAATATACCTACTGTTAGATAAATCATATACTTATTTACATATCTACAAAGTTATGTAGGAAAGTATACATAGTTATGTATTGTCTAAACTTATTTTGGGAAAGTCGTATAAAAGTTCTTATTTCTGAAGAATCATATCGTCAAGGCCCACAAACTTCATGAATCCCAATGTCCCGGAAAATATAACAAGGCGATTTATATTCGGGGCGGTACGGGCCTTGTTTTTCTATCATAGAAATCTGGGCATGTATGTGCCCCGTATAATATACTAAGGTAACCCTCCGACCATTTGTAGCATCTGGAATGGAATTTATGAAAAATATGTAATACTCAGTCATTTTGAGATAATAGGTTTAGGTGAGTTAGCTAATCTTCTATTATTAATATTACATTGCGGTCTGTAGTTACTAAGTTTTTGTATAATAGTTTAAAAAAGCTTATTACTGACTATTTGAATTTTAGGTTCAAATAATAAAAACTGTACCTATAGTTAATATGAATAAGTAAAAAAATTGTGAATAAGCTTACATTTTGTATACTTTTTGGCATTAGATACAACATGATTTGAACTTTTTTAAATCACAATAAGACATTTTATAAAAAGTATTGTGCGGTACAGCGTTTAAAATTCCTGTAAGTAGAAGCACCGAAATCTCAAAAATGACGTATTGATAATTCAATCACGCATTACAGTTGCATCCTGCCAAGTGCAAGCCACGAATTTCAACTAAGATAGGGTGGTAACGAAATAATATCTATTATGGTAGCGGGTGCCGCCCCGAGACAAAAGGTTCGCGTCAAGGGACGCCTTATTTTTATACGAAACGAGTCTAGAATAACAAAATGACGGGATTTCTAAGTAAAATATCTTAATAAAAGCCGGAATTAAGCGATTACATTCTGATCATGTACCGTCTTGCTTCCTCCGAACCTAAGCAATACTTCCAAAACATTGTTTTTATTCAATCTGATTTATGTTTACTTTAAGTAAGATTTATCGCTATTTAAAAGGATACTTTCGGTTTTATTATATGCCTAATAAGTGATATTTTACATAGTACCTATTGTTTGATTAATTACTTAATGGCTAAAGCTGTTAGTATTAAGAATGCGTGAGCTCATTATAATCCATATCACCGCGATCAAAGCGGGCGATAACGGCTCAAGAAAATAAATGCCCAACATTTTTGATACTTAATAAATTTCTATACAAAAGCTGTGTACAATAAATTCTCATTTCTTACGGACATTTTTATATTTCCTTACATTTGTGCATTCACTTCAAACTTAATTAGACTTTATAGAGCGTTCCTTCCCAATTTCGTTTTACTCTCGTCTGACGCACGCTGAGACTTATTCATTGAGGGAGTGTGAAGGGTGTGAGGAGTGCAGGAGGCGAGAGGGAGGGCTTGGCCCGAAATAGCAAATAAATGAGACGAAAATGTAAATGTTGCGCTTCAAAGATGAAAAGCCCGCCGCTCGCTCGTTCTTGTTAAGCTCATCGCAAATGTACCAAAATTAGGAGCTCGGCTAAAATAATTTTCAGGCCAGATGTAACGAATCCAACTTTGAAACAGTGTAAATGAAAATAGGTACAAAATGTTTTATGTTTACTAATTACAAGAAAATTAAACTCTGTTTTTGTTGTTGATATGAAAACGTCTAGCACGGTACGTACGCTATGTAGAGAACAGACAGCATTATACAAAACTGTTTTGCAGATGTTTTGGTACTAGATCTTAGAAGTATAAATAACATCAGCCAGTTTTATACACAAAAAAGGATATAAGAACAGTTAAACTCTTCAGTTGGTGGTCTGAATAAAAAAAATTATAAAAATATATTTTTATTTTAATATAATGAATTTAAAGTTTAATGGTCTAATTCATAATGACTTATCCGAGGTTTATAAGTTCGCTAAAATAGGTTCGCGAAAATTGTCAAAAATTTTTATTCATAATAGTCTTTTTACGCTAAAACGTTTATTATCTCTCCGATAAAATCTCTGTTTAAACCTCCGATAAGTCATTATAAATAAGACTGTAAAACAATAGTCTTGTGAATATGTGTCAGAACTGTAGGCGTTGTGCCTGCAGTATTGCCTTTCGAATAAGCCGATTTAATAAAATACCACATAAGTTACTGTCAACATATGTCCACCGGTTTATATTGAATCATTACGTGTACCACCCTCGCATGTATCTTTTATCTTTGTTATTGCCTTAAGTAATTGAATTCTGACAGATTTATTTGTATACATACAATGTAATGATATAAGATATTTGTTGTGATTTCCTTATTATCGAAAACCATGTCTATTTATACATTTTACAAGAATTTTTTACCTGCTATGTGTGAACTGATTTCTATATCTGATTAAAATAATATTCCTATTGGAATTTATTCATAACCAACATATTATTGGAATGTACTATTACATTTAATTAATTACATTACATTACATTATTAATGTACTATTGTCTATTTACTAATCTCAAGAGCAAAAGGAGGAACCTAGAATTAAGTATACCTGAGCATAAAACATCGTTATTCAACAAAAGTGTATTATGTATGGCTCAGAAAATTTACAATCACTTACCAAAGGCCATTTTAGAAATTCATAACTTTAGAACTTTTAAAAATAAATTAAAATCTTTGTTATTAAAAAAATGTTTTTACTCTGTGGATGATTACTTTAATGATGAATTAAAATAAGTTTGTATTTAGAATAACAATTGCTGTATTAGTAATCAATTATACTTACTGCATGTAGATTTATAAATTTTATTATTGTTCTTGACACACACAAATGCATGTATTTTAATTATGACTAGAATTATTATTATTATTATGACATCAATGATTATTAATATTTAAATTTTTTTTAATTTTACTAAATACTAGTTTTATAAAATATTTATTTCTATGTAATTTATTTCTATGTAATTTTTGCATACCGCTGTGACGGTATAATACAGTGATACTTAATATATTTATCTGTAAAACACAATGTACATACCTGTATTATGCAAAATAAAGATTTGATTTGATTTGATTTGATTTGATGTTATACATACAAGACTGGGTCAGTTACCTGTATTCTATCCCGATCTTTGTCAGTGAAATTGCGTCCTCCGTGGGTCCTTCGACCGCATATGTATACAAGTCGTGATCAAAACTTTAATATCGAAAGATATTTCATTACTTTAGTCAAAAAAGTGAAAAATATCCATAAATAAAAAAAAAGCTAAAAAATAGAGAGTTTGCCCAAATATTTTGCTTACTAAAACGTGTTCTATGTCTAAATTACTACAGATATTATGTCGGTAAACATACCTAAATATAGATAGACATCTTGATGTCACGTTGCAAAGTGTACTTGTCATAAACCTGCATATAAATGCAATAAAACAAAGGTCTGCATACACGACACTGCCCTCTCTAAGTAATGATGTTAACATTATAGCTACCTATATTGTGATGCAGGTGCATGTAGGTTTAGGTCATACCTCTATCTGCAAAATATAACTAAAATAAGCTTTATTCTATCTATAATACTGTAGCTAATAAATAATTGCACTAAATGGTACTATTAATTAACTAAAAATACATCGAAAACGCCCTAAAGTTTTCTGGTTTAGACTATAGCGCAATCAAGTAAGCTTAGTTAAGGTCGCTGGGGACCACAGAACGTTGGTTAAGTGTTTTTGGTGGAGTGCTCTATGCTCTCTTCTTGTGTGTAATATATAGTATTTGTGTAAGATTTTTTTTATGATATTTTAGTCATAATTAACTACTATATTGTACACGACTCTTCATTATCTTTATTTAAAAGTAACATAACTTTTAAATAAAGATATTAAAGAATTAATATGTCAGAAAAATTTTTGAAAATAATTTTATCCAAAAAGAGACTCCGACACTTATGTCTTAAAATAGTTGAACTACGCTTCGTAAATTTCGACAAATATCTGCTCATATAATTAAACACTATATCCAAACTCGCATACGAGTAGGTATTTATATTTCATAAGCAGTTTACTGCTATACAAAAAGGACTAAACTGCGTAAAATAGAGCTAATTATGAACAATGAAAGACCTATTTAAATCCTAACACGTCACAATAGATTTTAAAATAGCGTGCTAAGTAGTTATTGGCGTGACAAAATTCATTCCATCTAAATAACTACATTAATTTCTAGCATATAATTAGTCTTCGACATGAAATCAATGTAACATAAATAAAATAAGACTTACACAGTTTGACGGACATTGGCCCGTGACACGATATTTATAAACGCCTACTTAGATTACGTCTAATAAAACAATTTAAAGAAATCACTATTCTGTCTACTTTAGTAATAATGTAACCTAAATATGTTTCCGTTTGAAATTAGTAAGATATATGTTGAATTTATTGTTGGATCAAGTACCTACGCAAATACGCCTACGGGTACACATCTGTGTATCGCTGATGGGGTAGGCGTATCCTATAAATTCTTATTTTAATATACCGATTTATTTTTATCTTCAATTTTACATATCAATTTATAGTATACATATAGTTTCTATACTGAGACTTTTCTTATCACCCTTAATACCTACCTATCGATCCTCGCCCTTATGTTTATTGATGGGGTCCTTGTGACGTCACACGTCTAAACTGTGAGAACGCTAGAAGTAGCTTTGTACCGTCAATTAGGCTAAGATTTTTTTATACATTAAATCTAACAGAGACGTTAATACTATTTCTACATACACAATTAAACTAAACGTAACTAAAGAACGAAAATTTATAGTGTCAATAACTTAATTCGGAAATGTTAACTGAACTTATTATTATAAATACCGTGTATTACAGACTAACCATTTAATTACTATAGGTAATTGTGTACAACAGAATAGCTATGAAATCAAAATACACACTAGTTTTTTTTTTATTAATTTGTTTTCAATTTAGTTAAGGTAGGTTTAGTTTTTCATGCATCAGAATTGGCCTCATCACCTTATAAATCAAGTTCTTAATGTATAAAGTAGGTTGTATGTTAGTACTTAATATGTATCAAGTTGGAATACAAGTACTATCTGTAAGTGCATCGTTGCATCCGCGACGAAACGACCGCACCGCCTGAAAGATGTCAGATAATGCAATTCCAAGTACTAGTAAGCGCATTGCACTCACATATTATTATAGTGTTTGTGTAAAAGTGCACAAAAGTCATAGTACCTACATATTTAGTAAACAATATATTTTATTTGTAATTTGATCTATTTGCTGTTCTCTTTTTAACAATCAGGTAACATACTTATTACAGATAAGTGCATACCACGGGTTTCTATTTTACGTACGCGAGGAATTTGAAAACTAAATAAAACATCCTCTTGAACCATTCAATCTATTAAAAAAACCGCATAAAATCCGTTGCCTAGTTTTGAAGATAGAAGCTCACATAGGGTTATATGTACAAACAAATATATACAAAAACTAAAAATAAGATTTTATAAAACTAAAAGTTTTATTTTTGCCATAATACCTAATTTAGCCATGCAGTTTACGGCCTGCCTGGAACTTGAATGATTTTAAAAAGCTCATAATACGCCGACTGAACTTCCTGAGATTAGAGCGTAAAAATATTTGTGAGTTACAGTTTTAGAAGATGTGTATAATAATATTCTTTATAAAGATATATTTCTTTGTTTTTCTATGTCGGTGTAGTAAGTAGATATAAATATTTCATGAGAATATCAAGTTACTGACCTGTTTGGTACAAATGTTAATGGGTACAACCATCCTTATCTCCGTTATTCATATTTATATACATGTTTGTTATATGTAGATGTATATAAGATAGGGGTATGGTCGCTTTATTAAATAAAATAAAGATATTTTAAAAAAGTTTCTATAAAAATGAATTTTTATTACAGCTGTTAACATTTGGATACGTGAAAAAATACTTAGCAAAAATAAAATTATAATATTAATTGTTTTAAAAATTGTGCTTGATCATAATATTTTCTAACACCTGCGCGACTCATTTGTTTAAATAAAAATACTTTCCACGGATTTAGAAACGAAACGTCGGGCCAAAATTTAAAACAAATATACGCGTCTAAAACCGTGAAATGTGCTTGATCATTTTAGTGGTTCTGTTTCAAAAGATACAATGGAACTTTATACTGAGATTTCACTGTTCTTCCGTCTGACACCAGGCTTAATAACCAGAATAAACCAAATATTTAAGGGACATCTTATGTCGATGTAAGCAAGATCGTCGATTTCGGCAATACGTTTTGACGAATATACTTAGTAATAATTATATAATATAATCCCTACTAATATTATAAATGCGAAAGTAACTCTGTCTGTCCTTTTCCGTTTAAACCTCTCAACCCTGAGAAAGGACATAGGCTACCTTTTATTGCGAAAAAAAAATGTTTCCTAATTCCACGCGGACGGAGTCGCGGGCAACAGCTAGTATTTATATAATATCGTCATGATGATACGAAACACCTTTTCTTATTTTGTATGTGTCCAATTCGTACTTGGCTGGTTTTTTAAAAGCTATTTTTTGTAGATGAATACAAAATATAACTAAGTAGGAATTGTTATTGTTTGCGACTGCCAATTCTGAAGAATCATTACAAATAAATGTTTGCGCAATGAATAATGTTGAATATTAATAATGTTTGTTACGAAAATGAATTCATCTGTTCGAGTGGAGTATTGGGGACGCCAAATCCACTCATGAATTCATTCCGCCCGTAAATATTTTATTGCTTTGAAGAAAAAACAGAAAATTACTGGAAAACATCTCAGCAATTTTCAATCTTATACCTCAAGTGGTATAAATGATTACATAAATTTGCCGTTTGTGGGATTTTTTTCCTAAAATATATATTAATTGCTAATTAAATTATATTAATTTATTTCTAGGCTGCACGAATTCTTATATTGGACTGACTAAGCTACATTAAAACATATACATGCTGTTTCTTAAAAGAAAAAAAAGATCACACCTACAAACTTCTCACTCTATGATTTACGACGTATAAAACAGTTTTACAACAATGATTAGTTAAGTAGATAGCTTTAAAAAAAAATAGATGATTCGTATATGAAATCAAGTCAATTAAATTGTAGTAAATTAGACAAGCATTGTTATCACATTAACGATGACATTTGTTTGCATAAAAGATAATTTATGGGCTTAATTTAGTAAATCAAAAAACGATTAATTTTTACATTAAAAATGCTTGTACTAATTAGTATGTATTTCATTTAAATAGGTATCTACTGGATTTTAGATGTAGTGAAATTATTCTAATATTTTCTATGCAAGTGAAATCTGAAGTAAAACAAATATGGGCTTAGAACTTTTTTCCAAATTGAATTCTGTTGCGATAAAATGGTCTCTACTATATTATAGTTTGTTACTGTTAATTTTATGCACCTACATATTTTTACTACCTATACTGTTGAACTGGCAAGCCCATTGCTCTAAACTTAAACTATATCTCATTCTAATAAATACATTTTCTAGGTGCTTTTCATAATTTTAATATTAATATGTTTGTTAGACATGACTTTTATTTACATAATAAATCACTAAAATAACACTCTATTAATGTTTCGTTTAAAAAAACAACTTACAATGTAAAGAACAAAGAAAAGTTTGTCACGATTGCATCTCATATTAAAATTGTTCCAGTAAATAAACGCACTTAACGAGTTACATACGTAAGGTGTCATGTGAAACACAAGGGGGGCGCTGTTTGCGTAGTTTTACTGCGTAGTAAAAATTCTATAAAGGGTTTTTTAAGTAAATTATTGTTGTAATATCTGCAACTATGTTGTTTACAATGGACTATGTGTGGGTGTCAATGGTTAACTTTTGCTCCAATGTCATTTTTGATATCAATTACTTGGCATTGATTTACGAGTACCTATATGCTTATTGTAGCTTACACATACGTAAGACACAACAGAAACGTTGCGTACGTGTTTTGAAGGCCCTTTTTCTGATTTTTTTTTATTTATTGCTCTAGACGGCTCTTGAAAGTTTAAGTATGTTGGTATTTTCAACTGCAGAACCAAATTACCAATTCTTTTGTGTGTATTTCAAATTATGCTACTTTTTACACATAATAATAAAGTAAAGAGTGATCAAAAATCTTATCAAAACTTTGCTTTGACTAATTTAAATTAATATTAGGAATAACTTTTCTATTTTAATAATAAATTAACTCCCCTTATCTCCTTTCCTTTCTTACTATCCTGTCTTATTCTTGCTACCTGGCGTCCGTGTCTAATAATCGATTTTATCATAAATTTTCAAGAAATGGAAAAAAAGTTATTTAGTGATTTCACACCCAAAGACGGGTTAAATTGTATAACACCGGTTACATAAATTATTATATTCTTTGGTTACATCTGTTCTAATTAAGATTCTTTTTAGTATCGACCTGTATATAAAATGCATGTTTTTAAAAATACCCAATTAATTAATAGTATTTAAGAGTGAGCAAAGCAAAGTCAAAAATGCCTTTAAGTAATGTAAATGTATTCAAACTAATTATAACAATATGATATAAAAATCAAATAAAATTTTATTACGAAAAAGATTGTTTTATAATTGCATCTTTATCAAATTAGACTTCTAATTAAATATATTTTGATTTTCGGTTTAGTCAGAAAATTTTTGAAGTATTTTGTAAAGATAAATATATGTTTACAGACATTACACACTCCTCTGGTCCCAATTTAAGCTTTGTCAATCTTAACAATCAAATTATTTTATTTACACCATATTGGGTATGTACGTATTACCACAAACCATTATTATAATTAAGTTTTTAATTCATAAAGGAGTTCTTAATTATCATAACTACTATATAAAATAACAAGACTGTGTTTTTTTTAAGTAATTCTAAGTTTTCTTTACCCTGTCATTTAATTTGATCTATGTTTTGTATTTGTTACAGGCGTGTTATTGGTAAGGTTCGGGCGCGCCAATCACGCGGTCGGCCTTACTACAGGTGAGGCGGCTACGCCACACAGAACATGATACTAAGGTTGGAATTTTAACTTTATAATAATATAGTGTAAGCCTTTTATTCATTTGTTTGTACACGTTCAATAGCAATTAACACTCGGCTTTCATTATACTCGGATGTTTTTATAAAAATAAGTCCTTAATTTCGGTGTGTGGCAGCAATTTAATTTCTTGAATTATGTTCTAGGAATCGCTTTCACATCGTTTATTTTTAAACTGTATTTCATGAAAGAGGTATTAGTATTATGTTGGTTATGCTATATTAAACATTAAAACTATTAGGAGATGTTAATGTCAAGATATAATATCGATATGAGGAAATAATAATATTATATAGTAGCATAGTAGACCAAAATCCCTCCCAAAGAGGGTGAGGCCGTGCCCAGCAGTGGGCTTATGAGGCTGGAGAGAGAGATAATTGAACAAGTAACTGTAAGTGAACGTAATGCCTTTACTAGAAGTACTTAATATCATTATTTGATAAATGTTTCAAGATATTCTTAAAATATAAACACTTAAATCTTTAAGCATATAGAGTATATGTATTTATTATGTGTAATTGTATGTATTCTTGTGTATTTTATTGAGTTTATTGATAGTGTATATTATATTTTTATTTTGTATATTTGTGTATTATATTTTATGATATGCATTAATAGGATTTAAAATATATTTTTATGTATATATTAAAATAATAATATTCGTGCACCGACAACTCTACTCGCTCCTCATTTAGATCCATACCCAGGTTGCCTGGAAGAAATCGCTTTTAGCGATTGCACAATCGAGAGCCCATTGTACAATCTTGTATTTTATTATTAAGTTATATGCTTCTGTATGGTGTACAATTAAGAATAAAATAAATAAAAAAATAAATAAATTAAATCAAATTCGTTACAAATAAAACGTAGATAGCTACTTACTATGTAATGCAACGTACCTACCTATTAATTCAAAGAGCGTGGTTTATATCCTGTTTTTTGTAATTGATTGTATTTGTTGGTGGTAAATTATATTATTGCTGTTAAATGCTACATTAAAATAATGATCGATATACTAATCATGGTGCCGATTAAACCGACAGAACTAAATTTAACTAAAACATTTATACTGCCAAAAAAATAATAGGTACTGCAGTATCTGAACTTTCTAAATTTAAAAAAATGGTCAAGTGCGAGTCGGACTCGCGCACGAAGGGTTCCGTACCATTATCTATGCAATATAAGGCAACGTTATTAGTATCGAGCAAGAAACGGTAAAAAAATCATGTTTGTTGTATGGGAGCCCCCCTTAAATATTTATTTTATTTTATTTTTAGTATTTGTTGTTATAGCGGCAATAGAAATACATCATCTGTGAAAATTTCAACTCTCTAGCTATCACCGTTCTTGAGATACAGCCTGGTGACAGACGGACGGACGGACGGACGGACAGCGAAGTCTCAGTAATAGGGTCCCGTTTTTACCCTTTGGGTACGGAACCCTAAAAAACTGTATCATAGAGAATAACAATTATAATTAACTAGCTGTCACCCGCAACTTCGTATGCGTGGAATTTGGAAATTATACAAAAAAGCCATCCTCTTGAACCACTTTACCTATTTAAAGAAACTACATTAAAATCCGTTGCGTAGTTTTGAGGAAATAACCTTACATAAGACATACATATAAAAATAATGATTTTGTTTTGTAATAAGTGAAGATATAAACGTGTACAACGAAATAGCCATAAAATTTGGAACAACATAGTTGATTTCATTTTAGTTTTTGACGCATCAGAATTGGCGTTATTAACTTACAAATTATGGGCTTTTTATGATATTTTTGTTTCCTGTAAATATAAATTCCTTATTAATACCGCATATCTTCATCTGATTCATCATCATTCATCTGATGATGGCATATTTTTGATATAAAAATATATCATCTATTTATTTTTACGTTAAAACTATTGGTTGCTACATAATCAATGTCAGTCTTGGTTAAAATAATACATAAAAATTGGTCAAGTGCGAGTCGGACTCGCGCACGATGGGTTCCGTACCATTATCTATGCAACATAAGGCAACGTTATTAGTATCGAGCAAGAAACGGTAAAAAAATCATGTTTGTTGTATGGGAGCCCCCCTTAAATATTTATTTTATTTTATTTTTAGTGTTTGTTGTTATAGCGGCAATAGAAATACATCATCTGTGAAAATTTCAACTGTCTAGCTATCACCGTTCTTGAGATACTGGGTACGGAACCATAAAAATCATGTTTGTTGTATGGGAGCCCCCCTTAAATATTTATTTTATTTTATTTTTAGTATTTGTTGTTATAGCGGCAATAGAAATACATCATCTGTGAAAATTTCAACTCTCTAGCTATCACCGTTCTTGAGATACAGCCTGGTGACAGACGGACGGACGGACGGACGGACGGACGGACAGCGAAGTCTCAGTAATAGGGTCCCGTTTTTACCCTTTGGGTACGGAACCCTAAAAACAATAGGTGATTATATAATAAATACAAGATGCCATAGAGAATTTTTGGTCATGCTAAAATCATAATGAGATTCCAAGCATGCCAGTCACATTGCATTATTCGATTACAGAGAGATAACTGATGCACTTCACAATCTCACATAGTGAACGCTGGCGTGCCTCAGGGTTCTGTGTTGTCTCCAACACTTTTTCTTCTGCATATCAATGATATGCTTCCACTAGGAGGCATTCATTGTTATGCGGATGACAGTACGGTGCACGCTGGGTACCTGGGGCACGCTACTGACGGACTCGTGGACACCGTGGAGAAACGCAGGAGTCTTGTTGCTGAACTCAACCAGGTCTTGGATCTCGTTGCTAAATGGGGTACTGCCAATCTGGTTGAGTTCAACGCCAAGAAAACCCAGGTGTGCGCGTTCTCAACAAAAAAATCGCCCTTCCTCCCTCTTCCCTCCCTTCATAATACTTCCCTAGCTCTTCAGAACAGCATCACCATGCTCGGTATAGAGGTTCGTTGTGACCTTAATCCCAGGGCTCACATCGAGACTGTGATCAAGACTGCATCGCGGAAACTCGGTATCCTGAACAGAGTGCGGCGGTATTTCACGCCTCAACAATTATGCCTTTTGTATAAAACACAGATCCGGCCATGCGTTGAATACTGCTCGCACCTCTGGGATGGATCCGCTCAGTACCTTTTAGATGCCCTGGATAGGCTGCAGCGACGTGCAGTCCGCATTATCGCTGATGCTGATGTTTCCAACAAATTAGAAACTCTACAAATGCGCAGAGATATTGCGGCACTTAGCGCTTTCTATAGAATTTACCACGGAGAATGTTCTGAAGAGTTATTCTCCCTTATTCCTCCCTCTCCTTTTTTAAATCGCACCACACGCGCAGGTCTGAGATGCCACCGCTATACTGTGGACACCATACCATCTCGCACAAAAAAGTTTGGTAACTCCTTTCTTTGCAACACCTCGAAGAAATGGAACTCGCTCCCTGCACACGTTTTTCCCTACTCCTACAATATGGGGTCTTTCAAGCGAGGCGTGAAAAGGCATCTTGTGGGCCGGCAAGGTGGGGGCGGCTAGTGCCCTGACAACGTACTAGCCGTCCTCATGTCTGGATTACACTTTCGCTTAACATCAGGTGGAGTGTGGTCATTTGCCTACCCAAACTATAAAAAAAAAAAAAAAAAAAAAAGATAATGGTCTTATTCATAATGACTTATCGGAGGTTTAAAAATTCGTTATAATCGGTTCGCGAAAATTGTCGAAAATTGTTCTTTATAATAGTCTTTTTACGCTAAAACGTTTATTATTTCTCCGATAAGATCTCCGTTTGAACCTTCGATAAGTCATTATGAATAAGGCCATAAGAATATACACGTCGCCAGCTTATTTCCTTTCGTATGCTCTAAAGTCACATGCGTTATCTACATTTCAGAAACGCCTATAAAAACATAATTATATTAAAATTTAATTGTATTTTTTCTATCTATTGTTTAATTCATTTATGGCCATTTTGAATATTTTCTCTAACCTCGACTCTTACTCTTAAAGTCAGAATAATCTAAACTTTTGTCCTTACTTGCATATTAATTAAGTAATGATGATAGCATCCTCTATAGAAACTTTGACAAGACATATAATCGTAAGACAAGAAATATCCATAGAGTTACGTTAATACTTAAAATATCTTAGTGTAAACTGAAATATTTAACTGATAAACGAGGATTACATTCTATCCGTAATCGTAGATTGAATATTGGAAATTCTCGTTAACTAACAGACAACATTGCATCCATCTACTTTGTCAATTTACATTTTTATTACTTACTTAAACTATATATCTCATGTACGTCTATGTTGTCATCTTGCTGTAAAGTGAACGGATCTGAACTTTAGAGTTTTATGTAAATATATTTTAAATTTAAAAGTCTGGAAGCGTAGTTCAAGCGTCATGTATGCATAATAAGTACATTTACTAAAGCTTTTATTGATAGAACCAATTTATTACTAGTCAATGCTAATCACGTTTGATACTGCGAGTCAAATTTGTTAACTATTAATTGGTTTGGGTTGATATAAGGTTTTTGGTTACTGTTATGCAGAGTATCTCAAAAGGGGGTGCCGGCAGACAGGCGACTGCACCTAAAATTATAAAGAACCCTTGCCATTTAGATAGTTCTTCAACCCAATTAGTAGATAATTTAAATGTATATAAGATAGCAACTCTATATTATTTATATATCTTTAGCAGTGGAGGGTTCAAGGCTGAAGGATGGATGCTAAATGTATATAAACACAGTTACATACTTTAATTATTAAGTACCGATAACAAAGTTCAATAATCAGCATAATCCAGAATACTTCACAAAGATTTCTTGATACCTTTAGTAGTATTTTTTCTTACTTTTGGATAACACACAGAAGCTTGAAGATTTAATGATAATTTTGAAATGGAAATTTGACATCTAATTTTCATTGTCAACATAATTTTTATATTACGAAATTTCTCGTTGAGCAAATTTGTGTGTTAGAACATTTGGCATTGGTTTTCTTTAGGTAAATATATATACGAATATATACTTACTTCTCCAATCTGAACTGTATCAGTAAGCCCCATCTATCTTCTATTAAATCGTAACTCTTGAGCGTAGTATCTTCAAGGTTTATTCTTGTACGCAAACCAATAATATCTGAATAAACAATAAATTTACATAGGTATTGCGAACAGTAAACTTTGCCAGCAGTATTTTGTACGCATGAAAATCGTTCACACAAATCCAACATAGAAGTCTTATCTAATAGATATTTTAATTCATCGATCGCTTTGTATCGGGTAGATGATCTATTCCTGCCTGGCTTACGATTACGAATCACAATATGTGTCCTTGGCGATAACATCGTCCTGTGAACGTGATTAGATTTTTTACTGAGACGGACCACCGACATTTTGGTTACTACATACCTTCCTTGTATAACCAAATACATAGTGGGAATCCGGTGTGGAAAAATGTATTGTTCTGTGAACCATGACGAATTCTATAGGTACTCGTTATGGACCAATCAATCTATACGTGCGCTTGGTTAAATATCTTCTAATTTCAATCGTAGGTATTTTCTAAACCTGATAGATTTGGTCATCGATCGTCGTGCAGAACAAAATTCCCTATTGCTGCATTAGATAATACAGATAACTATATTATACGACAGTACTTTTCAAATCATCAATACATAAATTACATAGATATTTTATTTTTGTTTATGTACATGATACCATGAAACTACTAGGCAAGGCACAGGTATCACCTAAAACTACGGAATATCCCCAACACATATTGAAATTTATTGTTTTCATACACGGCTAATAACATTCATAATATTGAATCAGAGAGAAGACAGGCGTGTTCTGACGTCGCCGAGGCAACCGTACAGTCGTATCTAAGTCGCAGTTAGAATTGCAAATGAATCGTCGTTTACTCTCAAGTCGTAAACCCAGGGATATGATCCAGTCACTTTTCGCGCCATTAACCGCTCGGACCTTCTACACCCTCGCGATATTATTATTGTAAATATGTCACCGTGAAATATAACTTCTATGTATATTGTACTTTACATAAGTTGTTATGTATTTACGTTGTTGGTAAGTTAATATTGAATATAAGATTTGCTCTCCCTGCATTAGTATTTACTGTAGGTATTTTATCACATAGGTCACAAAAGGAATCCTCCTGATATTTTTTTCAAAGTCGATGATATATCGTGTAATACTAAAAAACTTTCTTTTGAGTTTTAATCTATGGCAATTAGAGACTTTTAGGCGTTTTATTGTAATACTACTCAAAGTAAATAAGCATAAACAAATTTATTCCGAAATGTCATATGTATTTAGACAGATACACTAAAATAAAATCCATAAAACAAACTAACACAATTTTGCTTGTAATCCTAAGATCTTTTATTTGATAGTACTAAAATAATTAACAAAATCATAAATTCAGCTCAATGTATCTATCGTTGAAAGCGGTTTGTCGGTCTTATTGACATCTTAACCGACGACAGTTTTATCATAAAACACCAGAGTATAAACGGTCCTGTTTTGTAGCGATGGCCTGGCGAGCCAACCGTGGGACAGACATTCCGATATGCTCATGGTGCAGATAACGAAGGCTGACAGCTTGTAATACGTAGCCAAACCCGTCCTAAACTACGAACATTGAAATACTCAACCCACCAATTTACAAAGAACTCTAAAGTCACATCAGAAAAGCACTTTACCCTTTAACTTTTCAATCGCTGCGGAGAGTGTGGGAGGTCTAACTAAATAAGTAAATTATACACCGTTTGGCCAGCCAGTGCTCTCTGTTTTGGGATTGAGTCGTAAATGTCAATTCAAGTGTCTCTTGCCATCATTCCACTGTTATTTTACCCTTACTTCATGAACGAGTAAATAAAAAAATAGTTCACGTTGAGCTCATCTGTAGGTATTGCGGATGACGAAGTTTAGTCCGGGTCGGAATTAGTATAAACTTTGATGATCACGCCCAAGTTTCGAAGCAAATGGATCTTAAGTTTTCCAATTACCATTGGACTTAACTACTAATCTTTGGAAGCTATTTCATGCGTGTTATATTAGTGAATGTATAACAGCTGCATGAATTAATTACAACCATAAAATGTTCTTATCAAGTTATATGTCAATAACTTACAAATACTATGAGTATGTAACGTAAGTTCAATATTAATCTGTTTTAAGTTACCTGACGTAATCTGGGATAAGTTTTACATTATCTAGTATATATGAAACCTGTTAACAATCAATCGTCACCAATTTTTTCTAGTTCTTAGGTAACACAAAACAGTTTACGACGTACACATGCTTCGTCTGTCATTATTTAAAAAACCTTGTAAACATAATTTTTTTCACTCATAAATGTAGGGTAGCACCCCTAACAAAAATCAGAAAAAAATAACCGTGGCATTCGGCGCAAATCACCTATTTTATGTAAACTTCGTGACTTACCGCCGTATCGAATGACTTAGAAAAGGATTTATTTATATTCGTTCGGCTTCATATGGAGCTAGGAAATAAAATTGTAACCGTAGAACTTGTCAATGGGATGTTTGTGGGTGGAATAGTGAGGTGTCTTTAAAAATAAACCGGGTGAACCGCGAGAGAAACACAACGCTACGTTTGATTTGATCCTTCACTCTATATTTTCAAGATTAGTAAAAGAAACTAATGATTTTTGTCTTTTTCTTAATCTTAAAGCCTAATTTAAACATACAGTGTTCATGGGATACTAATTGCATGTGGAAAAGTATAAACATATTAATTGTTATGCCACCTGTACCTATAGCTCATGCGTAAATGCAGTTTGAAAGTTTTTACAGCTTTTAAATGAAAAACTTTTCAACCATATCTGATACAGTATGGCCTTTTCTCACGCTACAAAAATATTTATAAAAAATACTAAGTTATTATAGTACGTTAATATTGTACTATCATGGCAATGTAGTCAAAGGTACACACACAATTAAGAAAACTGAATACAAGAAGGTTCATTTCCGAGTATCATAATGATTTACGTGTTGTATGTGTTTGTTAATATGAATGTACTTCAAAATTAACATTTTTACATGGTAATAAATTTGTGATTTCTAAAACAAAGCATATTAATAGACAATAAAAGTGTTTATTAAGCGTTGTTTTTATATTTTATAGACAGATTAACGACCTTCTTACATGTATGGATACAGTATGATTTATAGTACACCGTGTTTAACTAATTCCATATTATAATTTAACAATTTGTTCACAGGTTACCGTGTCCTTTTACGCAAACGTCGCTAGCCAGTTTACGACAAGGTGAATATAAAATCTATACTAAATATTATAAAGCTAAAGAGTTTGTTTGTTTGTTGTTTTGAAAGCGATAATCTCAAGAACTACGGGTTCAAATTGAAAAATTGTATCAATTTTAATTTTTGCCAATTGATAGTCAATTGACTTGCTATGCTTTTACTAAATAATTCACATTGAGCAGAATATAGTGGAAGATTTGGTAAACATATGCGGGAACTATGATAGCTCAGATGGGAGAGCAACGGAACGGTATTCCGAGGTCTTGGGTTCAAGTCCCGCTCATGGTTATTATTTTTTACCACTATAATTTAGTTTATTTATTTAAATTGTATCAATGTTAGATAGTCCGTTTATCGAGGAAGGCTTTAGGATATATTACAATACGCTATGACCAATAGGAACGAAGCATTAGTGACAAATGTTGCAAAAACGGGTAAAAATTTCTAAATTCCACGCGTACAAAGTCAGGGACAATGTCAAAGTCAAAGTCAAAGTCAAAATATTTTATTTCAAGTAGGCATGTTTTACAAGCTCTTTTGAAACGTCAGAAACTAGATGTCTGTTCCAAACGCGGATCCCATGGAGAAGAACAGACAAGAAACTCCATGGATTTTACTCATAATTGTATCAGGGGTGTGAGAATGATGCCGATCAGTACTATCACGACTAACTAAAACTAACAATATCTAGTTACATATAAACAGTATTTCTAATGGTAAAACTAAAATATTTTGTATGTAAATTATTTTGCTGATAATTTAATTTTTTTAATTATTTTACTTAGTCTTACTTATAACTAATTGAGTTCGGTTTAACGTCAATTTTAATAATCTGTTCACGAATGTGAGTTTTAATAATTTGTGTAAAAATCTAAATAGCTGTTAGCCTAGAAACTTGGATCTTTTGGGTTTTAAGGCTAGGTTAGTTAAACTTGATTGCTTATTTTCTGTGTTATAAATGTTCACTATTTCATAGGACATACTTATTAAATAGCTATTTTCCAATAAATCTAAATGTTCGATCATCTAAATGCTATTAAGTATGCTTGGACCTAACCTAACCTACCTTTTCTTACCAAAAAACCTTAATGCCCAATTATCTAAATACAACAATAATATCTGTACTTATACGTATAATCATTTGTGTCTCATCATACAATTACATTGTTCCTCTACCTACATATCATAAGCACTCATGAAGAATAATTCTATCTCGGACAGTAACGTGTGAAGTTACATGCGTCCTACGAGTAACCTTTGTGTCTCTACTATTAATTATCTGAAGGTCTACTAGTCACATATTTGAATGAATACCAAAGTTAAACATTATGTTGCTTATGTAATTTATTAACAAATTTAAATATTTTTGTAAATTCATCAATCAGTCACTGATATAGGTATACCTTGCCTAGGGAATATATTTGGTTTCTCTTTCCTCTCATTCTCTCCAGCTCATCAACGTACCAATTTGGAGCACGATCCTTCTCCACTTTGGAGGGATTAGGGTCTACTGTTCTGCGCTGACCAGGCGTGTTGGTTTCTACAATTTTTTTATAAATTTATTCAACGAAGAATTTTCGTACATAATTTCTGATTCGAATAGGTACCAAAATAATTTTAAAAAACATAAAAATTTAATAGCCATTTTCTCCATCGTTTAATATTATAGAAATTAAATAGGCACTTGGTTTCTTAAGCCAAACTCTTCCTCAAAACCCTTTAGGTAGTAATTAATAACTGCTACCGGAACACAAAACTGTCAATCGATAATTTAAATTACCTTTTAAAATATAAAGAAGGACACAGTTAACTTTGAATGAGATACTTACTTGAGTTTAACAAGCAGATTTTTAATGAGTTTAATTTGCAAGGAACGGTATCAGACAGTAAGCAAATTTACAGCCGTTGTAGAGAGAAAGTCAGACAAGTTTTTCAATCGGGACAGGTATTAAGAGCCTTCTTTAAACCTGCCATTCATGGTGGGGCTGCAAGAGGGACCGTTATATAAAGAGTAATGTAGAGTTAATTACGTTTGGAAATAAACATAGAACCGTGATAAATACCTTGGTTGTTACACATTTTGTATTTATTTCCAGCAACATATATTAAAAAAATATTAATATTAGCATGCAAAGCAATATAATAAATGTAAATATAATTATAATTATTCGTCTCAGTGCACCTCCTAATCTGATAGTTAAAAAAGAAATAGTTACCTACCTTTTTAAAAATAGAAAAAGAGTTTTATTGTAATACTGCCTACATAAATTTGAATTTAGAACGTAATTAAATCATATACCGTTAGATATAAGTTTAGTTAAATAGGTACTTTTGTAGACCGTCAAGATACCTACAGGTAGGACAGTAAATAGTGGTTGTAGAGTGGTTTTAGCCGCTATTTAATGCCTTGCTGACGAGAAGACAGTGTTTTCGAACCCTTATATACGTAAAGTAGAGACTTGAGATACGCTTTACATAGGTTATTTTTTATTTGATGGGTCTATAAATTGTATTTCAAACTTAAAATGATAATATCAACCGGAGAGAAAAATTGTAGGATGTTTTCCGGCTATGGCAGCGATTATATCGCTGTAAAATATAAAATAATATATTTGATCAATTACAATTTTGACAACATAATAATAAAAAGAAATTTAAAAGTCTACAATAAAATTATTTTAACTGTATGATGAATATTGACTAGCCGTTATCAAAGTTACCTATTCCATTTGAAAATAGGTACTACAGAAATATCAAAAAATCTCACGTTTGTCGACTACATACTAACATTATTTATACATAACCCCAATCGAAATAGGTTTGCGCAACTCCCGCGCACACATGCCGAGATAAGAAAGGCGTACTTTTATTTATACACCGTTCCAAAATTAACTGAGCAAAAGTTAACTCATATTTCTTATACAATTACATTTGGAACTATTATTTTATTACAAAATTTATACAAAATTAAGTTCACAGTAAGCTATTATCAGAACATAGCATATGGATAGATATTTTTGGTATTTTTTACTGATATGTTTAGTCAAATTTATTTTAAGCTGTTTTAGTTTTGATCAGTTACTTTTAGAACTAAATTTACGTAGTCAGTATGGCCGACCATTGGCCTGGAGTTTCCTAACGTAAATATTTATAGACGGGCTCATACGAGGCGCTCTCTTGTTCCTATGTTTGTTTCTATCATTCAACACAAGCCTGTTTGTGCTACGAACTGCTGAAAGACTGAATTACTTTCGTTTTGTTACTACATGAAGCTTCTCTGTCAAACTGTTAAGTCTTTGTTTTATATTGATACTAGCTGACCCGGCAAACGTTGTTTAGCCATACTAAAAAAAGAAAAGGTTTGAGAAATAGATGTTGGCCGATTCTCAGATCTACTGAATATGCATGTAAAATTTCATAAAAATCGGTCAAGCCGTTTTGGAGGAGTACGGTAACTAACACTGCGACACGTGAATTTTATATATAAGATACCGAATGTAACATGGTTTATATCATGATTTATTTATTGCGCAATTAATATTTTTTTAATTGACAAACAAAGCATTATATAAAATTTTCAACTCAAATTAATTTCTGTAAAAATTAGTTAACGTCTAATAGTTCTTAAATTTCAATAATGATGGTATAACTTCAATAATATTTAATTATTAATATATTTGTGACAAATTATCTGCATAAATGATTAAAAATAAATAAATCACTTGAATATTATAAAAACTGATCAGATAAAATTTTTTTATTTGTTTGGATTGTTATTCCTATTTTAAAAAAAAGTGTTAAAAATTAATGAGTTAACATATTTTTAAATCCTAAAATAAAATAAAAAGAAATAAAGAATTCTTTAATTTTTACTAACACTGGCCTCTAAAGATAATAAAAACATAAAATGCAAAATATATGAATAATATTAACTAGAAACATAAGATTAAATTATAACCTTTATTATGATATCAGACATTTTAATTGCACTTGAATATTTTTAGAGTATTCTAGAATATTATTTTAAATACTATCTACTTATTATACTACATACTATACTACATATTATATATACTAAACTATGTAGTAAATTTTGAATACACAATTTTTTCAATTATTATATTTGGGTTTAGGTACTAGATGGCGGTTATTATACTGACCGAGGTGGGTGTATAATTTTTCTGCAAACTGGCAATAAACTGAAATCTCTAAATATATTTGACGAGCCTCGCGGTTGAGTGGTTTATGCAACGGACTGCTGATCAAGAGGTCGCGGGTTCGATTCCCGCTCGGGACAATCATTTGTGTGATTTTTCTAATTGTCATACAAATGTTTGTGCTGCGTCTGGGTGTTTCTATGTATTATAAGTATGTATTTACAAAAGAAAAGTAGTATATGTATTCTATCCGTATTCTGGTACCCAAAGCACAAGCTTGGAACCAGAGGACGTTGTGTGAAATGTCTATGAATATTTATTATTTATTTATTATTTATTTTACTTAAACAAAAAAATATTCTATAAATAAATAAATATAAATATTCATGGACATTTCACACAACGTCCTCTGGTCCCAAGCTAAGCTTATATGCTTGTGTTATGGGTACCAGAATACGGATATAATACATAAACTACTTTTCTTTTGTAAATACATACTTATAATACATAGTAAACACCCAGACGCAGTACAAACATTTGTATGACAATTAAAAACACTAGAAGCCACTACACCACGAGGCCCGTCAAATGTCCCGTTTATGCCTAAATTTTATCAAACCCTATCTTTTGCCCGTGACTTCGTTAGCCCAAACTGTAATTTTCTTAATATATTTAGCCTAATTCAACCGGAAAGCATTCTTCCTACACATTAGTAATTGTAGTAGTAGCTGTTTGGAAACAGTAGTACCTAATTTGTAGCTAAGTTTGGCTACAAATTATTGAAAAATATTTAGAACCGGTGATCTGGTCCGAAAGTAGCGTTTTACTTTCAGAGATTTTCCCCAACAAACGTATTACCTCTATATACTATTTTTTTTTATGATGACTCCGGATTTTAAGACCACACTCATCAAAATATTACAATCTAGCCAACCAAGGCTAATAAGTAATTTTAATCTAACTTAAATTACTAAATAGAATAATAACTAACAATGTGTCCATCAACACTTTTCTTATTGTAAATATAATGTGTAATTTTCTTAATGTAATATATATTAGCATAGAAAATAAAACTTCATAAACCGCTAGATAAAACTCAATGTAAATATTAAACTTCGTATCTACCTATATGTAATATAAAATCTAGAAGTCAAATAAATTACTAGATAAATAAAATAAATAATAATACTTCTCCTTTGCAATATGTTTTATTACATTACAGGTAGAGTCCATTCTAACAAATGTAAATACATGAAATACATTGAGGTGTATTTATAAATCTTATTGTATAAGATATTTCATACAAATAATCCACGTTATTAGTTTTGTTGACACGTCCACAAAGTGGCGCGAATTTATCGTACGTGTACTGTATTGTATTCCACCTATTGTAATGTTTGTAATTATTCGGGTGACGCTAAGTGTGGGAAATTACTGTTTTACTGTAGGTTGAAGGTAGTAAGGAGAGCGGAAAGCGACAAAAATAAAAAAAATTAAGAAATATATCAGATTGCTTATATTGCATATGTAATTTAGAGATTTAAATACGGAACCTTTATTTAGAAAATGCAAAAAGAAAATCTAGTTTAGATAAGTAAAATAAATAAAATTCAAGGACATTTCACACAACGTCCTCTGGTCCCAAGCTAAGCTTATTATGCTTGTGTTATGGGTACCAGAATACGGATATCATACATAAACTACTTTTCTTTCGTAGATACATAGTTATAGTACACCATCAAGTCTCGTATTCCTATACCCATTTAAAAAAAATCACAAACATTCAACTTTTTTACTTGCGTTAACATCTTCGTAAAATATAAGTAAAAATAAATATAACGTAAAATATAATTCATATCTCATGACGTCATACAAAAATTAAATCATTAATTTCTTCTTCTTCTCCAGCCTATTTACGTCCCACTGTTGGGCACGGGCCTTAGGATTAGGATTATGGTCTACTGTGCCGCGCTGACCAGGCGTGTTGGCACAGGGTTCATTTTCTAGTTTTCCGTCTCTCACAAAAGATGTGATCTGTGTGCAATATCCCTTAGCTGACTTGTACAGCACCCCTGGGAGGAGACGGTGTGGTGACACTTGTATTCTTGATCCGTCAGCATACTTTAAGTACCTAAAACTGGAACGTATAAGAAAATCATGAATACTACCCGCAAATTCGTCGACATGGAATTTCACAAATCATACAAACAAGCCATCCTTGTGAACCACGCCATCTATTAAAAAAACATCAAAATACATTGCATAGTTTTAAAGATATAAGCTCACATAGGGAATTATACAAAAATAACGACATTATTGAAAAAAAAAGTTATTATCAGCATTTGATCAAAATCGCTAATCGCTAATATGTTGTACAACGCTCATTCTCTTTATTATTTTGATTATTCGGTTACTATTAACATAATGCATGTAGAGTCAAGTGAACAAGATTTAACATTACATTGGTGTATGTTTTAGTATTGTTACGTTGATATATTTTATAGCCGTGTCTTGTGTAAACATAACGTGTATACGTGTTCAGTTATTGTGAGCAAATTTATTGGTTCTACAAACGTATTGTTCGTATTAAGGGTGAAAGGGGGTGTGTCGGATAGACGACAGACTTGATTCAACTGAACATATAATTAATTTGGTTTTTTACAAGCTTTTGTTAAGTTAATCTTGTACTAGCTAATGCTTGCGATTTCATTCGCGTATTTAGTAATTGCTCCCTCTCTCTCTCCAAATATACCCAAATCTTTACAAATTATGCAAAACAGCCATCCTCTTGAGCCACTCTATATATTCGAAAAATCTGCATCAAAATCCGTTGCGTAGTTTTAAAGACATAAGCTCACATAGGGACATACATAGAAAAATAACTATTTTGTTTTATAATAAGTAAAGATAAGTATGAAAGCATATTCTTACTCAGTATTTTCTTTACTAGGTTTACAAAATAGAGTATTTAGGGTAATAGGGTAATAGGGTATAGTACATAGAAAAATTCTGGCAGAAAAAAAAACTACAGAAAAAACAAATAAAAAATCTAAATTAAAAGATCATCTAATAATGTTTTTAGTAATAATAGATGTGTTAAAAAAAAATTAGTATGTAAAGCCGAAATCATAACAGGCTTTGTTTGGGACAAAACTTAATGCAAAATATCTTCGAATATTTATTTAATTCTTAATCAGAAAATGTACTAAATTTGTAAGCATTAATTATGTTTCTGTTTTGTTAAAATTCGAATCCAGTATTTTATAACAATACAAGTATTGCTTTTCGGTTATTTTTTTCTTTTTGGCGTCAGTGTTAGTTTTTGTCATATTAATCTTTTCTGTTTAATAAGTACCTAGATAAATGTTAAAAAAAAATTTTTCATTAGGCCAACCCTATGTGTTCACATATCAAATCGTAGTTACTTGCTATAAAGAGTCTTTGGTTATATATAAAATTAATAGGTCATTAGTGTTACAAGACAAATGCATAAGCCAATAAAATAAGTTACAGCAAGTCACTGAACTTTATGAATTAAGTGAATATAAGGCATTAGAACACGGCCTTGCCATTGACAATGGTAATAAAATAAAATTATATAATTTAATCTAGTAGGTGGCTAACATTATTTGTGGTGAAATTAACAGACGATAAAATTAAGTTTATACTCACAATAAAATGTGAGTGAGTTGCCGTCATAAAGTCTCGCGTTTTTTATTGATGGTAACTCGGCGATGGTCGAGTGACGCTTGCAGTTTGGTTAAACGGCAGTTTATGGTTATTTTGCCTCCATTAATCGCTTTACTACGCACCCGCGCCGCGCTATTTTCTACGCAACCCTTTCGCAACCACAGATATTTTATAAAACCACGTAGAGTTGAAACAAAGATGTTATTTATCACTTATTTTATAATTAATACATTAAATAGATATTATGAGATCAAAATTATTATTTTCATAAAAATATATTTTTAGACAGAACAACATGAAATACGAAATTAATTAGGAAATTAAATTGTTTAGTTCCCAGTGATGTTGACTGGTGAAATAATGCATATTTTAAATTCGATGGATAGGAGAAGACAGTGATCGGTAGCAAGTGGGTGCTCTAACAAGCCGCGGCCGCCCGCCTACGTCCGCGTATGTAGTGCAGTTTAGTTCTGCCGCCCACCGCCGGATGGCAGCACGGCAAATGCGCGCATGTGTGCGCCGCCACACTGGCACACGACAAGCCACTCCGCGCTCGACCGCGCTGCAGATCGCGCGCTTCGCGTACTCGCATCTCTAGCGACACACGCACGACACGCTCGCGACTACGACCTACAGTCAACTCACTAACTCAAATAATAAGAGAACTGTTGCGTCACTACCACTCTTTAAACATAAAAAAATCGCTCTCAGAACAACTGTGAACTATTTAACATAAAATAAACTATTCATATTTTTTTTTAAAATATTTACGAACTTTATTTAGCTCTGAGATTATCGAGAGCTTATCATATCAGTGACTGTTCGATGTTCGACACACCAAATAGTTTTTAAACGGACTTTTTTTGGACAGTTAAAGTTGCACTCATCAAGTGGCTAGCTAAATCGGGATCGCGTTTTAATTTTCATGTGCTGCTGTTGGTGTGCGGACGCGTGTGCGATGCGCCCGCCCCGCGCGTGAACCGGCCGGTGACCGTCCGCTCCCCCGTGGCTTGCCCGGCCGCCACCCTGTACCCTGACAACCATGTCGGGGGCCTCGGCGCGCCCTGCGACGCGGCTGCCGCGTCGCCAGCGCCCGCATCCGGCCACTCCGCCGGGCCGGCCTGGTGGACCATGATGAACGGGGTCGGCGGCGCCCTCTACGAAGAAGCGCACGCCTCGCCTCCCGGTGGGTCCCCACCGGCCGCACCGGCAGCCGCTCCACCCTCGGCCTCCAGTGCGTCCCCGGCCTCGGTCGGCTCAAACCCTCCGCAACCACCGCTGCACATCCCAGCCAAGCGTTACGAGCCTGAACCTGGAGTCATCCGTCATGCACAGCAGCCCTGGGGTTATCCACCGGACGCGCCTGGCTCCTTTGAGCACCAATATCCCACCGCACCGACATACTATAACCTGCCAGTTGAAAGGGAACGTAAATCAGCGTTGCCATTCTGGCCCACGAGCAGTGGCGAATACAAACCTTACGCCGATGGTGGCTGTCATCAAGGTTTTTCACAACCCTGTTGGAACTACCCATACGGAGGGCCGCGTGGTGATCAACCCTTGCCCTATGTTGGAGGTGATGAACGTCGGACGACAGCATCCGAAGCATCCAGTTTCTCTCACGACGCGTATGGTCTACGAAATTATGCACCTGAGAGTGTGTCCAGCGCCCCTTACCCGCCTCCAGGCTCATTACCCGGTCAGTAACATCTCATTACTAAATCATATTTACATCCATTATGAACTTATAGCTCACGTTTCTTAACGTCCGGTGGCAGCATCGCTGTTTGTAATCTTTAGAACTTATCGGCTCGAGACTAGAACCAAACACAGTTTAGCCAAACATTTTACGGTATTTATAAACAAATAATATTAGCTCGATAATTTTGAAACGTGAGCTGTAATGTTCCAATTTTTTTCACTAAGTTTCTAGTAGTATTTAAAAAAGTTTGTTAATATAAATCACGAAATGCTGATAAGTTGATTTGTACATAATAATTTATTATGAGTTTGTCAACCTTGACCCACGGTTGTGTTCCTCTGAGCGCTAGGTGGCGTTTATCAGAGCGCACACAACGAGAGTTCTTGGCATGTGTGCGCGACGCACACATCAACATGTTGCGGATCGTCGATGTAGAGGTGTCTATCAAGCGAGCACACTACACTCACCACGAACTGATATCTCCTTCTTTTTTGTAATCACAGACAGCTGATTGGTACGACTGCAATCTACGATGTATTTTATGAATTTATATGTATTGGTCTGATTATGTTAGCGAGCTACTTGAAGTACGAAATATGTTTTAATTATCTACATTCTTAACACAACTTATGTTTAAACTTCCGTTCTAAATAAACGTTTTAAAATTATTTCCATTTTACCATCATAACCTTTATACCATCAGTTTGATATTGGTTGGATTTGTCTATTCTAATACACTTTACACGTAAAATTGCCTATAAAGTTCCCAAACACGGTATGTAACCACTAAAATGTCGATAACATTTGGCTGTTATCCAAACAAACATGGGCCAAACATTCCACGGAATCCCTTAAAACAGTCTCCAGAAAGCCACCGATCGTTCAAATCAAAACATTTTCCCACAGACCACCATAAATTGAATGAACGAAACACGTGCTACAAATGTTTAAAAATGAACTGTAATCACCTTTTTATAGGCAATGTAAAACGGCACTATACAACCAACAATAAATTAAAGTTCACGTAAAATAAAGCATCAATAAAAATGTATAACTAATAAATAAACATGATACCTGAGCGTTAAGACAATAAACCTATCTTTGAGTAGTGGCAATAAACAAAATATTGCTACAATAAACACATTACAGGTTGATGAAACGATAAAAATGTAGAGTGAGAAATGCCGTGATCGACTGTCCGCTCTATGCATACGTGCTTGCGTAGATACATATCATTTTTATGAATCATAAAACCTACGTCACACAAATGCAATAATATAATACTGGTTTCTTCCCCAAATCGCGTCAGTAAATAGTAATTACTAAACTACAAGCGCCGCCGTGTCAATATGAGAGCAATAAAAATGCTTCATTCATAAATGTTCGCTGCTAGTTCGCTTTCGATCGCCGCCTAACCATAAAGATGGGTTTATCGCGCCTCTGTTACGGCAGAGGTGTAACTTGACATAATTTTGCGTAAAACGCGCATATAATGGGCCATTAAAAGGAAACAATTGTTGAAAAAGTTATACGAGTGTTCACGTCACTTTATGATTGTGTGTTTACTTTACGGCCCACCTGAGGTTGACATTGACTTTGATTTGTGCATTTACGGCTTAGTAAACGGTTTGTAGTATAACTACTACTATATGTTGGTTAGATCACTACGTCTTCTTTTTGCAACCAACATTTATCGTTTAAGACAATCTCGTATCGTAATCGATACAGTGCCATCGATGACAAGTACCGATTAATATAAAATGTCTCTAAATCTATTTATGGGTCATAATAAGGCGTCAAACGAAACATCTTAACCTTCTCAGAAATTCTTTTCAATCATATGTCGAAGACAGCAAGTAGTAAACTCGATACAAAACAATTTCGACCTTGTTTCCTCACAATAACGGTAAGGTCTGTATGGCGAATTGGCGAAGTAATACTGGTAAACGAAATAGACAAAGCCCGCGGTCGGGTAGGTAAACTTTTATGGTCGAGGAGAACCCGCACTTTTATTGCTACTGATCGCTACCTATTCACTCATAATTGACAACTCGACTTGTCATTATGTTCTCTTTAAACAATTGCCGTTAGTTTCACTGAGTAAGTAATATACTGGAAGGCACAAGGCCCATTACAATTTTGCTTGGGAATATTGTAATATACACTGAGTATAATACATACTCTTTGGTTTTGTATAGATTATTATAATGCGTATTTTAATATGTATGTGTTGTTATAAATGAAGTAACGTAATTTTTTGTCTTGTTAATGCATTCCTTTTTCTTTTTACTATGCCTAAATGACCCACGAATTTTCCATGAAGGAAATGGAATTTGCCAACTACGCTACAAATTTATGGCATATTGGTTAGTGGCTTTGTCGAGCTTTTAGCCCTGCATAAAAAAGTAATGAGTTCAGATTTTGGGTGCTGATAATATGTTAATTCTTATCACATATTACATTTTGGTATGATATTTCAGACTATCATCTCTTTAATATCATTGCTCTATCGTTTCCTTTTTTGGGCTGTGGAAATCATTTCAAATTACGATTTTATAGACTACATAATCTCGAAAAGATAGACATAGGTGTAGATACTGTCTTGTGTAAATCAATTTTATTACCAGTACATTGAATACAACCATTTAAATACATTTAGTAGCATATCATCACTTGTAAAGCAGTAAACTTTTGTTGCTAACAATAAATCGCTTTGTTACCTAATTCATTAGAACTGCTAGTTTTATTATTTTATTTATACGATAAACATTAAATTAAAGAGCAGTAAAATCTCTAAATACTGGGATATGTTTAATAAAAATTACATAATAATGAGCTCAGTAGTGGAATTACTGGTTAGGTATATGACTATAATAACAATTTTACAATACGCTAATAGTTACGTAATAAATATTTAAAGTATAAAGTTGAAAGATATAAATCAATGACCGTAACAGATTTATAGCATTGTGGTAGGGCAGTTTTATGTATAAATAATGACTATATTATTTGTTGGCATCCCTAACAATAAATAAATATTAAAAAAATGTAGTCTGATTCACATACTTTCATTTGTTAACAAGTCGGTGTTTTTGTTGTTATTATTTATCAATATAATAATGCTATGATTATTAACTATATTTTATACATAACTATATAGGTACATAACTTATATCATCTTCAATGAATTTCATTTATTCAGTGGTTTTTTTAAATTATGGTTTGGCAACATAAAAATTTCAATCCGTCACAACTAGTAGATACAAATGAATTCTATTTATTGTTTAAAACTACAAAAATGCTTTTGACTGTAAAAAATATCAAACATGTTTCTTTGTAAATATTACACAATTTTGTGAAGGTTTAAAATATCGGATGTTGCGTAATATAACATAATAACTAAAGGATGTAGTTTTTAATTCGAGATACAAATTATGACACCTGGTAACACATTGGTTAGTCAATGAGGCAATAATTTCGTAACGCTCATACGTGTACCGTTTTAAATAATAGGAAATGGTGCAGTGTAACTGCATGCGTAGAATTATCGAGAAGGTCGCATATCGCATACAAAGTTTAATACGGATGATCTCATCAAACAGACCGGTCGCATAAATCGTGGTGTATGTTAACTTCTAACGCGCCGTACCAGCTCGCAATTGTTTCTATGAATACAGTGGAAATAACTAGTTAAAGAGAATTGTGCCTGGACTTACTTTGCACTTTACTGATAAAACCACTGCAATGACCTATTCAATGAAATCCTTCAAATACTAATACATTGCTAATTAAAATCATGGTTGTGAATTGAACAACAAGAAAAGCTTGATTAGATGAGTTTACTATCCAAAAATATACCATTGCAGTCGTGCCAACAGATATTTACGTTTTTGAGACCATTCTGGTTAGATTAAGCCAACTGTTTGTATGAACTAAAACATATGTGTATCTGATTTCTAATTTAGTTTCATCTTTACTAATTCCAAGTAAAACACGTTTTATTTGTACAGGTTCCCTGTCGATGTCAGTCGGGGTCGGAGTTGGATGCGGTTCCTCAAATCCGCTAGATTGGACTGGTCAAGTAACTGTACGCAAAAAACGTAAACCGTACTCTAAGTTTCAAACTCTCGAATTAGAGAAAGAGTTCCTCTTTAACGCTTACGTCTCAAAACAAAAGAGATGGGAGTTGGCGCGAAATTTAAATTTGACAGAGAGACAGGTAAAGATATGGTTCCAGAACAGACGGATGAAGAATAAGAAGAATTCGCAGCGGCAGGCGGCGCAAGCGGCTCAAAACAACAACAATAACTCCAACGCGAACAACCATAACCATCACGGTGGACATCATCATGCACCACATCACGTCGCGCTGCACCATGCGCCACCGCCTAAGCATCATCAGTGACCCGCGCCCTTCTCTGGGACTTACCCCCTTCATCACGGTATAGCCAGTTAAGCGCATTCGGGAAGGAAAAGTTCCAAAGGACTAGTGTGTGGATTGTGGTCGTACTTAAGGTGTAGACAGGACTGTGCCCAAGTCCGACACCAAAGGACTAATTAAGACGTATGTTCGCTATACCGTAGTACGTAATATGGACGCTTCGCGATGTCGTGCGCCCATCAGTCCCAGAGAATCTCGCTCTAACATTAAATACTGTGTTGTCGATTTGTGTATAGTATTAATTACGAAATTTTGTTCTGTAATTTTAACGAGACTAAGTATATACATGAGTAGATAAAGATTCCTGATATTAATAATGTCTAGTAATAGCTGATTATGTATTTGAACTTTATTTAAGTACGAATTACGAAATATTAAAGACGTCACCGATGATTTATAGTTTCTAGATAGTTTATTGAAAATTTTGTAAAATATTTTTGTGAGACTGCTTATTGTTGTACTCGTATTGCTGTTTGGAGGATGGATTAGTTTTAATCAGTTAACTTTTATTTTCGTTACCAAATTGTTGATCGATTCGGGTTGCTTTGGTCGCAGTTCTGGCTATATGTCGGCGATGCGATGTACCTATCTATATCTATACTTATGAACTATACTAGCACCCAGTGAAATGACATACTGTATTTTACTTGCGGCAGCGACGCATCGCATATATATACAGAAACATAATCATATAAATATAGAAATCACATTATGATCAAATATTTATTACTGTTTAATTTCATATCTTATAATTCGTAAATTTTGTTATTTAAATTATGGATTTCTGACAAAGCTTTAACTCGGTTCCAGTAGAATTATACATTAAGTTACTGTTATGACTTTTTAAAATATTGAAGTTGATGTTATAATCAATTAATTAGGTAATATGGGCAAGTGCATTAATATTGTCCTCTATGATCATTTTACTTTTTGCTTAAGCCTGACTATTACTTTATTATTTTCGTTTTAGTTGAATATTTTATTATTTATTTATACAATATATCTGCAATCTATTGTGAATGTAATTTCTTGAAACATGCATCGAATGAATTATGTATTATAAAGGTTATGGTTTTACGCCATTGTTTACGTCATCTAATGGTCGAATCAAATCATCCCAGTGTTTAGATTATCATCTTTCTACTATTTAGCTACCTATTGTATATCTATGTACCTAATAAATGTTTTTTATTGTAAACTTAGTAGTCTACTCCTCGGATCTAATTAATTCAATCTGTATTGTCCCGTAATTATATATAGAAAATAATGTTAGGTGTTTTTGTACAAAATGGCGACCTCGTCTAGGTAACCGAATTTCTATGTAAAATAGAAAGCTAGGTATCTGAATGACCTTTACTGGAACTTAGACGATTGATGACTAAAAATAAATATGACATCTTAAAGCATTATCTATTTATAGTGTATTGGAATATAGGAAATGTTTGTTTTAATAATATTATATGAAAGGCAAAAAAAAAATTTAAATTAAATCCGTTCCTAAAGATCTCCATTGGCAATGTACTTAGCACTATTGTATCATTGGCTAAAAATTATACAGAGTCGACACAGTTTTGCCTTTCAAATAATATTGACAAATTCCTGCCTATATTCAATGATTTCAGTAGATACTACGTTTAGAACCATACTTACCTAAACTATATAATTGTAATAATTAAAGGTCTCGTAATTATTATTGTACAGATTAAATTAATGTAGTTATTCACGCCAGAAATGTGAGGTTTTGTTAAGTATAATGTATAATTAAACATGAATGTGCTCTCCACAATTTTATGACGAATTTAGAAGAGAATGTATGAAAGGGAAAAAATTAAATACTTCGTCGTGTCTGCGTTCTTTTTTTCTTTTGTTACCTGCAATTTTTTATAGTTTAGGTAATCATTTATTTACAAAATATTTTGAAACAAAATGACAAGAAAATAAATTAATAAACTTAAAGCTGAAACTAGCACCAGGCTTTTACCTTATAATAGCCTTATGTTTTCCAATTTATTTTAATTGCTATTTCAATAATTTAATAAGCTTAATAAAAACTGATTTTTTAGAACTACGTACTCTCTTCTGAATGTCGATGAAGTCACTAAGGTAAGTCGGACATTGAAGTAACCTCTGTGGGTAAACTAGATCGTAGGCAGATATTACTGCTGAAGAAGCTACATGATCATTGAAAAGTATTTATTTATTTTCGTGAAGAAATATTTGTTAGCTATAGTAGTCTAAACTCAAATAGATATAAATAAACATTGAGTATAATTTCATAATAATTTATTTAGTCCCAAGTTAATCGTAAAGAATGGACTCTACTATACTAGAGCTCACCACAAAGTCGATCAACTTTTCATGGAGCTCCATCAGTATGACTTTCTTAAGCAGTAAAAGGTATGATTGACTCAGATCGCTACTAAGCGATTCCAGTAGGTAAGTAGTCAGAGCTGGTTATACATTTGTATAGGTCGTCCATATGGTGACGGGTTGCCGATCTAAGTGTTACCACCCTATTTCCTTCCCAGGGTGCTGTATAATCCAGCCAAGGCATATTGTACACAGTAAAGTAACAAGGAAGGTGTGTTTAGATCGTAGCAGATGACGCTTTATGGTCTCTGCCTATCCCCATGGAAAAAGGTATGGCGATATAATGATGATGGCTGGTAGCATCCTCTCGACTAAAACTCGACAATAAGCCCTGTGTCAACAAGCCTGTTCAGCGCAGCATAATAGACCATAATCTTTCCCAAAGTGGATGTAGAGGGAGACTTTAAATCTCCAGGTAATTTTAAAGGTAACGAAAAAGTTTAACCTGATTACCAAAAGAAAACAGGAATTTTAATAATTGGTTAAGCGAAAAGTGTATTTTGTAGAAGTTAACCACCATATTTTATTTACGCAGGCCCTTGATATGTCAGGTAAGCTTACATAATGAGGACAAAAGTAAATTGCTACAGACAGGTACCTCACCTCGATTGACCAATACTTACAAGGCAAGGACATGGTAATTGTCAACATCACATTTTCAATGGACGTGGTATTAAGTAATATACCTATATTATTGTAGGTAGGAGTTACATTTTTTTACAAATCAGTGTAGGTAGCACTATTGGGTACAATACGTCTCCACTTCAGAGCTGAGAAAAAATGCTGTGGTAGGGTTTAGTTTCGAGTTTTCCTTGTTTTACAGAAGAATTTTTTTTATAACTCCTTAGGGGGTAAACTGATGTAGGTACTTAATTACCATTTAAAATTAAACAGTTTTGGAATAAACGATGATTATCTACTAACATAGGTATTTGTCCTAAGTCGGAAATTGAACCCATGAAATTGAAAAAAGGTAGCGTAAATAACAACTAAGACACGAGAGTTATCATAATACATGGCATCATCTTTTTTGTAAATTCGTTCAGAAATTTATATTTACTAGAAACAACAAAACAAACAGGGCAATTATTAATATTTATCACAGAAATTATAATTATTTTATTGTCTGTAACTTTCAAAATGGCTAAAGTAAGTAAGTAAACAGTTTTCTTTCGTTTCCATTTTCATAATGACATAAATAACAAAAGGCAGTCTAATCTCAAGGTATGGAAAGTCATGATTCGTTTACCTAAGGAAAGAAGTCATCTGGCTTACAGAAAGGCAAAAGAACATTCTAATACTACAACTCCACTAGTTTTCATATAAATACGAATAATTTGATTTAATTCAGTCAGTTACTGAATTAAATCCGAACGCACATCATAATATATATTTCGTTTACAGTTCTTCTTAGTTGCATTATATACCACCAGGGGCGCTGTTACAGCTTTTATAATTCAGGTTGAGTAAATAATTTGATATTACATATATTGAAATCGTAAATGTAATGGAAATTTTACCTAGATGAATTAATGACAAAGAAATTCAATGTTAAATACATTTTTACTGATTTTAAACCCAAAATCCTAATGAGCCGGGTAAAAAAACAGAGTGAGTTGCTTTTCAGTGTAGTTTCTTGCACTATGTCTACTTGTATGTGCGTACGTTGTCTTTTACTATATTTTTGTTTCATTTAATATCTTCTTACTCTTCTTCGCTCCACTGTTGGGCACGTCTTCCATTTTTAATAAAATTACAATTATATTTTTATTCTTTATTTAAACCATTATAAAATTACATTTTGAAATAAATAATAATAAAATAGTACATTTAAAAATACAAAATTACGCGAAGGCCCATTGGGGTCGGGTTAATAATAATTAATATAAGGTAATTACAATGTTTCTTAATTTATTTGATGCACCAAGTTTGTTCTCAATGTCTGTTATATGAACTTCCATAGAGAAGACAGAGCAGTGTTTCGCTTGAATAGTTTTATATTGATCAGCGCTCAGAAGCGCGCTATTACTGCATGCTACAATAGACTTTACGAGATGAGTATTACGTAAATACATTTATGTAGATATAAATATATAGGAAGTATAATAAATAGTATAGGTATAATATAACTAAAAACAACGATATTACATTCTGGATTCAGAACTGAACTTTATAAGTACCTACATTATTAAATCGCTGTGAAAAGGATTTAAAAAAAGAGAATAATAATGTCATTGATTAGTGCATCCTATATTTAAATTAATTTGACAATAATAACGAATAAGTACCTATTACTCTTAGCTAATCATTGCTCTCAGAACACTTGATTAAAAGCTAGCTCTACCCTTGTAAAGATATTGTAGGTTTAATATATCCTGGAGTAGATTTTTACATCCGGGTCCTTTAGTAGATTGAGTTTAACCCATCAACCAAAGCTTAGTGTGTAGATGAATTTCCTATGTGCCTTAGTAAATAAATATTTGATAGATATTATTAAGAGCTAAACCGTTTCTTTGGAAATTTAATAAGACGCCATCTATTGGTGCGTAGAGCTTCATGTTTTAACTTTTTAAGAACACCATTATTGCTTACAAAATATACTTTAAGATGGTATTTTATTTGCGTTTCCTAAAAATCTAACGAAACGAAAATTAAAACAGATTTATTATTGTAATGGTGTATATACTTTTTACTTTTTACCTTAACCGCCACGACGCGACGCGCAGATTGGTCGGCGTTTGATGTTGTTTGTTTTTCGGTTGAGCGCTGTAGTCGATTTTTCTGATAATTGAATTCTTCTTTCATAGAAGATACATGATATGATTAAAAAAAAAGTTTCTTATAAAAGATTCATAAATTATTTAAAATAAAAAGTATTAAGCCTTGCTTCTTGGTGGTTATACATTGCTCTGAAATATTGAATCGTGTTTCCATTTTAATTACCCGAATTATACTCGGAGTAAAATTACATTGAGTAAATATTCTGCTATAAATTTTTAAATAAAAACTCTTAAACTTATCACAAGATAATTTTAAACGAGCTTTTATAACAACTCTATTACAATGATTAAGTATTTTATTATAATAATTTCAATAAAAACACTTGAGCTTTTCATAAAATTATAGAAAAGCTTTTATACTCACTCTTAATACTTACCTATACGTACGTCAACAGTGATGTCATAAAGTTGTCTACTGCGTTCACTCAGCGCAGCGTTAGAATATTATACTAGATAAGTGGAGGCTTACAGAAAGTAAATAAATGAAAAAAAAAACATTAATTCATAGTATTAATTCATTGACGAGCCTTGTGGTTGAGTGGTTCATGTAACGGACTGCCGATCAAGAGGTCGCGGGTTCGATTCCCGCTCGGGACAATCATTTGTGTGATTTTTCTAATTGTCATACAAATGTTTGTACCGCGTCTGGGTGTTTCTATGTATTATAAGTATGTATTTACAAAAAAAAGTAGTATATGTATTCTATCCGTATTCTGGTACCCATAACACAAGCATATAAGCTTAGCTTGGGACCAGAGGACGTTGTGTGAAATTTCCACGAATATTTATTTATAGCATACAAAGCTGCATACTGCACATGCAATTGTAGAAAATCACGTCAATCATAATTTTTTAATAAATGAAAAATATGAATGAAAGTCTCCTTTCTCTCTTTTCTTTTATTACCTAAAATTCTATTAATACCCCCGCCTATATTATGACGTAATAGTACTTATATCAAAAGAAATAGGTGCAATCAGAAAAAAATATTTTTACTATACAACGTGTTTTCGAAATTAAATAAGTAGTTTGCTATCCGTATTTTTAGTAATTTGCTTTAAATAGGTACTTAGATGGACAGAGATAGTAGCCTAGTAGTAGCCAAGGCAATACAATCATAATAATCTTGTAATATCTATCCAATCTTGTATTAAAGTTAACGTTTAAACTAGTCACCCACGTTCGTTATTTAAATTAGTTAGGTTATCGGATGAAAATAGTCGGCTACAAGGCATGCGGTAGGTAAACCTAACCCGTTGATATTAATGATGCTTTATAAGCATAACTATGCATTCAATAATAATAATTAAAAATAAATTATTCTTTCCCTAAATCACTAGTAAGAATATGGCATATCGTTCTTGTTTTAAACGACAACCCTGCTTTTATAATCAAAATACTATTACTTTTTTAACGTTCTGTAGGTAACATTTTAATCTGAAATTATAATCCATAAAATCATATTAAGTTAAAAAAAACTAAAAAGATGAGAAGTGATACCCTTATAAATTGGTATATTCAAGATTATCGACAATGTAACCACAGCGGTATGCACCTACACTGCGCTTGCGGCTCTACCGGTTGTTATGTAGCTTGCCGCCTCCTCGCCTATTAGCATATAAATGAACCGAACCGAGACAACTTCATATTTAACCACCATTATAACTAGACCTACCCCGCACTACGAACTACATACAAAAACTGTTAAAAAGCAAAAATATCAAAGGTCTTACTCACAGGACACTACTAAATGTGGAACTGGCTGCCATTGGACGTTGTGAGCCCTTGTCGTCTTAAGCTTTGTAATTCCGCGCGCACGCAGTCCTGGAATGATAATTATGTATAAAATATATAGTCAATAATTTACACTTAGTATTGTATTTTTATTCTATACTGATATCTTAAGCAGTGATATTAAGGCAACAATGTATATAGAAGTTACAAAGTAATCTTGTGACTATATTGAAATCTGAGGTTTAGTGTTATTGGGTTTAGATAAATGTATGTTGATCATCTTAGATTATACTAGCTGTTGACCGCGCCGTCGTACGCGTGAAATTTAAAAATTAAACCTTAACGAACAGAAGTTTCCTATATCTTCGATAGATGGCGTTGTACAGTTTTTTATATCACACTATGGTTTCGTTACACACATTAACACTTAAGCTCGCCAAAGTTTTGTTTGATTTGATAAGGAGTATTATTAGCTGTTGCCCGCAACTTTAAACACGCAGAATTAAGAAATGACCTATACAAAAAACCAAACTCGTGAACCAATCTATCTATCTGTTAAATATCCATTAAAATCCGTATTCCGTTGCGAAATTTGTTAGATATAAGCTCTCTCTCTCTCTCCAGCCCATTTTCGTCCTACTGTTGGGCACGGGCGGAACGGTTTGGGAGGGAATATGGTTTATTTTCGAGTTTTCCGTCTCTCACAGAGGATGTTATCTGTGTAAAATATACATTAGCTGACTTTTACAGCACCCTTGCGAGGAGATGGGGTGGTGACACCTGTTTTCTTAACCCGTCACCACACGGAGAGATATATATAAACTCACATAGGGATATATACACAAAAATAACGACGGTGTAATAAGTAAAGATGCTTATATCCCACGAAGTACATCTTGATTTTTAGATTTAAAGCAGTTTTATATAAAATGCTATATTATAGAATTACAAGAAATTCCCGTCGGGCTACAAGGCAGATGTCCACTTTGCAAAACTTTGCTTAAGAGGATACCAAAATAGCTTCGTGCATTTTTCTATGTACGAAGTTTTCATTGTTTCTTTAGATTGAATGGCTAGAGCTCTAATTTTTAAGTATATGTTTTTTCAATATATGATCTAGGATCGCATGAACTCAGAAACGCGATTGTAAAAAGTTTTCTCGATAGAAAATCTTGGCGAAACAACCTCTCAAATGTTTTATTTTTTTCATTTGTCGGTCTATTATCGCGTATTAACTAATGAAATAACTTTAAAAACATAAGTAACTATTATGTATAGAAACACGTGGATCAGAATTAAAATATATTTAGTAGATTTTGAGTAAACAGGAAAAGTATCCCTAATTCTTCATTTTCTGTGCCTACTGGCTGTGTTAATATGTACGTGTCGGCGATGATATACGATAATATTGATGTAGGCCCTTAATGCAAGAAAACTTCACTTTGCTTAAGTCTAGCATAATTAATGACACACCTGCTTACATTAAAAATCAATTAAGTAACAAATAGTTTTTTTATCTTATAAGTTAAAACATACCTACCTAAATACATAAAGTAGCCATTTAATTTTTAAATATGTGTCCGTGTTATGGCACGTTTTTTGCATTTTGTTGGCAACATACGTTTACTTTAAACATTAAAGTAATTACGGAAATGTGAGTATAAAATAAAACCTTATGTAGATGCCACCGACTTTAAACTGTAATGGCCTCGCTCAAAACAGGTTTAAGTTGACGTGCCCTAAACTTTGGAACTTTCAGCAACCTGAGCTATAAAAGGTATTTCTTAAAATTATTGTGAATGCCGAAGTTAATAGTCGTACGAAATCTGTTAATTCTGGGTAGTGATTTCTTTTATTTTGAAGTAGACATTATAATACATACGTAATATCTAAGTATTTTCTAAATATTATCATAAGTAATATCAATTAAATTTGTACGAAAGTAAATATCGATTCTATTAATTTTGACAGCATTATATGGCCTTGTCAAACCTAGATACATTCAACAAAAGGCATATATAATGCTCTAGTAGACTATTTATAATATGTACTTATCTACTAACATCAGTAAATTCAATCGAGTAAATACTTTAAATATGCGTTTAATTTTGGTTGTAATATTTTATCGCATATTCGTAGTATTTAACAAATGTAATGAATAAAAAACCCACTATAGGTCCTTTTGCTGAATATTACATGATAAAATTGATATCTTTTCAGAAATACAAGTGTTTTCACAGTTTTTACCCAATTGCAATCAATCACATAAAACCTTTTAGAAGAAATTTAAAACGATTTTAGAAAATATATAACTTCAAGTAGATCCTGTTTTATTATCGAGATCTAAAAAGAAAATTTTCACATGCGGGAAATTGGGGTGCTAACCGTTTATCAGATAATGTAATTATGTAAGGCGCGCAATGGGACACCTCCACTCTGGGTAATTGAGTGAGCCCTCCGAACCTCACGCCTGCTATTAGGCAAATCGAATCTCGTCCCTCCTACCTCACCCTACTTCAGATAGAATGAATATGTGAACGTGTTTTCTCTTGGCGTCGAACCAAGGATTCAATTTGTGCAAATGTAAATAAAACGTTTGCTAAGTATATTACTCAGTGTTCTATTTATATATTCGTCTATCATGCAATTTGTTGTGAACGCAGGTTGTTATCTATGAAACCAATTTATAATTCGTTACTCTTTTAATCAAAAGTCATTACTGTTAGTAATCAAAAAATAATAGGCAAATTATTTATCTATTTTGAAAAAAAAATAACAAAAAAATGTCTATCTATTGATAATCCTATCTAAATTAGCTACATTTTAATACATACAGTGTATTTTTAGATATCGCTTATTGACATTACTGGCAATGACTATGGATTTTGTAACTTATAGATAGTAGATTCCATAAAACAAGGGTTCTAAGTCCTAAGCGTAACCAGCAAGCCTATCTAGTTATAATTAATCATTAGGTATACCTACGTAGGCATGTTTGTTATTTATTTTTTACTTGATTTACCTGCTTAGATTTACCTTAAAACATCTGTCCGAATAAAATTCGGCTTAATAGGATAATTTGTTAAAATAAATACAAATAAAATATTAACTAATCCCCAAAAAGATTCCACAAAAGTTTAATCTGTGCAAAAAGTTGTTTTTATTCGCAATTTTATATTCAATATGAGTGTTTGTTTGTGCTAAAAATAATAAAAGTATTGAAAGTGCAAAAATATACGCTTCCCTCCCCTACGTATCAATCCATCCCTGTCGTGAAGGCTGAGCGGCCGGCACGTCCGGGGGCCATAACGCTGTTTGATGTTCTGCTCTCCAATACTGGTTGAGGCGATATAAAGCAAGATGTACGACTGCGCTCTCGGCGACGCCTATATTTCCTAAACATCTTTCGGTGTTATATTTCCGTACGAGGTAACCTTGTGAAGGCGATATTACAGTTATGTTTTCTATTTTGAGTTGTTAACTAATACATTATGTTTTTTGTAGAACGTACCTACATGTATGGAGAAACATTGATGTCTTTGTACAGCCAGACTTATGGTGAGCTATTATGCTTTTCTTATTTATTATTACCGATTAGCGTAGATCTAATACACCTAAATCTACTCAAAATAAAATCGAACATGTTGTTAAAAATCTATACTTACTTAAGTAACTAATGCGTAATTTTGTATTAACACGTTTAATTAGAATAATATTTACCACTTTTTGCTAGGTATAATATAATGAATTTTAATAATATTTTTATTTAATTTCATATTGAATTTAATTTCTAAAAAGAGGCTTTATAAGGAGATTGCACCTCTTAAATTTTTAAATCTAACATTGCCTTAAAACGAGACATTGAATATATTATGAATTATTTCGAAACAGAGGCATAAAATAAAGACTAATCTCTCTAAACACTGTAGAACCCTTAAAACTAGTTTTATTGTAATAAAAGAATGTGTGACTCATTTATTTGAATAAAAGTTAGTATACAAGTAGTATAAAAAATGATAATAAAAATAAAATTTTATTTGTAAAGTTTACTTTATCAACTTTCTTTCAAAATATTAGTACCTACCTAACTTCAAATCTCATTAATTTAAAATACAAAGAAGACTTAAATTATTTGTGTAAAACTGTGGTTACAAGGTTTAAACTACTAATTACGTAAATGTTTAATAATTGTTGTTTTATATGATTTTTAGCATAATTTAATGATTTATTTTAATAGATACCCGAGAAAGAAAAGCAGGTAAGTTAAAAGTAAGTAAAGTTACGTCTTCTGTTAAAATTAGTATGTTATAACGTTCGTACAAGGTTACATCATATACGCCATCTACTAAAAACTTAAGTAGGTTCATTCGCTTTTCCAAACACAGCATGACAAGGTTACCTCTTATAAAAATATGCAACACGGCGTCGGTACGTTACTGAGGGGATACCAATTCTATCAACAACCCATAAACCACAATCTTTCTTTGTCTCACTTCTTAATACAATCGTAGTATCGAGTGAGATAGAAATCTACAAGCTTAATGGGCCGTTACGCGAGAAAAAATCAGTCCGCATTCGCGAGCGTAGATACCGCGAGTGATAGTGACAAGTTAGACACTGGTGCAAATGTGCAGTGATACCGGTATTAAGAGACGCAAGCTGACTTGTTGCTACGCGACGACGTGCTACGTAAGTATATGTAGCATGTAGTATTATACTGATATGGCTTGTAGCCTTGGCTGCCTCCATATAATACTAGCTACTCTGTTCCATAGAGTTACTTGGTAGAGACTAATATTCTATGCTCTTTATTGAACATAGTTAATTCAAAACCAGAAGTGCATTTTATAATAATGTGTTTGATATTCGCTGCAATTAAAGCTATTCTTTTATTTTGGATTAAAAGTATTGACAGTAATATGTATAACGAATTAAAAAGTATATTTATTAGTTGTTCTGTGTTGAAATAATAGTGACTCAAAATATACATACAAATAATATACACAAAGCACTAATATTTAAGACTGAAAACTTACCTAGGACATGATTGAGAACTAGACACTTTTGAGTTTGAATTTTTGTCATATTAGGTATACTTAATAATTTATAACCACCCGCAGTTGTCCAATAAGAACAGCAGAATGACAGCATGAGGGCAATTTAATTTATATCTTTACAAGTCAATACCTACACGAACCTAATTAGTGAAACGAAATAGATTGCTCACATTGCCATGAATATATTTCATTGACAAATACCCAGATTATTCAAACCACATTTGTGCTGAACGTGTCATTTATAGTCAATAAACTTTAAAAAATTATTGTGGAAATCTACTTTGGTAGATAAACACAAACACAGATTTCATTAGGTGTAGAAAAGGCCGTCATTAAGCTTAACATCTATTTGAAAAGTTAATAACTTATTCCCACTCTTTTTGTATTTTATATGTCAATTATTATCTGAAAGTTCAATGCTAATAAAAGAACATAAGAAAGCTCTACACCATACACAAATATACCTTTTTAAATCCCAGATTCTTGCTGAAACTATTACTACACAACATAACCTACAAATCTATAAGAATATTCAATATCTTATTATTTTGTAAGATACTTAAAAAGGTTCAAAACTTATTTGACTTTGAATAAATTCATTTTCTACTAAAATGCATTAATATCTGCACTACTTATAGTTCTTACAAAGTTCTTTAATAATTTTGTTAAATTATTGAAGACATTTATATTAAAACTGGAGAAAACTTAGTGTCTTGGTAATGATGTTTTTAATACGATTTTTTTTTGTACCCATTCACTAAAATAAAAGCATAAAATAGAATGAAAGTCAACAAAACGATTGTTCTTTTGTTGTAAATCTCATCAATGTATTGTGCAAAAAGTCAAAAGAAAAGTCAACCCATTTGCTCCACATTTATCAAACACTTTTTATCTAAACTTTCACAAAAATTATCATAACAACGTCCATCGGAGGATAGTGTTTGAAAATATTCTTTACACTGATTTGAAAGGGTCATTGTAAACCTTTCCATGTATTGATGGTTATTTGCATAAAAATCTCATCACAGACCCGCTTTCGAATTCGATAATAATCTTAAAACTTGGGATAAAAATTTCGAAATGTTATTTTTTTCATACTTCAACGGTTAATAATTTTACTTTTTTATTGTTATTATTGTTACCAGTTAATTGGTTTGGACATGATTGGGATATGAAAACGCTTTAGTTTATTGCAAATTAAATAGCTTGTTATTTTAGGAAAATCCTGTCTAGAGCGAGATAAACTCGCTTACTTTGGGTTCTGTACCTAGCAGACCGAAAAAAATAAATAACTGATTGATTGTATTTTTTGCAATAAGGGACCGTATAGATCTATATATCGTATGAGTTTGAAGTTAATACTTTCAGCCGTTGCTGAGTAAAAAAAGTTTGACGGACGTACAGACAAACCGACAGACAGACGAACACCTAAATGAGACTATTAGGGTTCTTTTTTGTGAGAAACTCTAAAAACTAAGAAGCTATTTTGGATACGCTCAGTGACGATACATTGACATGAAGAAACACTTATCTTGCTAAATTTATTTTGGCATATATTTGTTAGGTAGGTGTTGGCTTCATTACCATACGATGTTAACAGTTTTTAAGTGAGAAAACCCGTGCATATTTTTCGCGCCATGTTGTTAATGTATTCGATTTTTTTAAGTATTATTTAGGTAGGTACTAGTATTTTGAGAAACTTGCATCAGATTCTATAGTAACTACCTACTTTGAAAGTATTTTTTTTATTTATAACATAAGGTTACAACTCTATACAGGAGATTTTAATGTACTACCGACGGAAAGTAAAACCTAAGAATTCTGTAAAATATCATGATATCTCTTACGAATTCAGTCTTTTGGTAGATTTCTTATATATTATACTAGCTGTTACCTGCAACTTCGTATGTGTGGAATTTAAAAACCAAGCCAAACCATACAAAATACTCATTCTCTTGAACCACTCTATCTATAAAAAAACCGCTTTAAAATCCGTCGCGAAGTTTTAAAGATTGTATAAGATTTGGACGGGCCTCATGGTGGAGTGGTTCATGTAACGGAATGTCGTTCACGAGGTCGCGGGTTCGATACCCGCACGGGGAAATAATTTGTGTGATCTTTATAATTGTCATGCAAAAGATTATTCTGCGTCTGGGTGTATACTATGTATTATAAGTATGTATTTACAAAAGAAAAGTAGTTTATGTATTATATCCGTATTCTAGTGCCCCATAACACAGGCATAGAAATATAGCTTACTTTGGGACCAGAGGACGTTGTGTGAAATGTCAAGTTCACATAGGGACTTACATACAAAAATAACGACTTTGTTTTGTAATAAGTTAAGGCTAAGATACATAAATAGTATTAAACCTAATATGTAAACTATATCAATTGTCATTCGACGTGTCTAAAGAAAGACAACTCACAAAATACCCGAGAATCACCAAGGGAAGCAGTTTCACTTCATTTACATAACAACGCTGTGTATCCCAGACACAGCTATTTGTACCAATGGACACCAAAATGAACCCACATATTACGTCTTTTAAATGGGAGATGTATTTGAGCTGAATCGAACATTTCCTGTGAATTATTGTTTTTATTGTTTACCATGTAGATTTTTATTCTAGTTTAAAAAAATGAATCCGTGAAAAGAGGTTGTATTGCAACAAATTTGTGGCACTAATGTCTGAAAATTCGAAAAAAGAATGAAAAGAATTTTAAAAATAGAACTTTTGAATTTTCTTGTAACAATTTTGATTATTCTAATTTCCAATTAACTAATAAGAGTTATTGGTGATTAATAATTATTTAATTGATTTCAAAATGTTAGTCCAAAACCTTTAAAAAATGTCAGTGTTAAATTAAAATACAACCATTTAAAAATCTTAAGTGTTTAATATTTCAACAAATATAATTTTTTCACTTCATATGCTCACGTTATACTTAAGTGAATTATTGTAGAGACCAGTAAATATAATTAATTACTTGAGTAAATTACAATAATTTATTTCATGAAGACATAAATAAATTAAAATGTAGTGTGTTTTGGGGTAGATAATTATGGTAAAAACTATTATTTCAAATTCATGAAAACATTTTGTCAGATATTCAAATACTACGGCTATACATATTTAAATTTTTTAAGTAATTTACAGCTTTAGTAAAGAAAAAAGAGTTTTATTTATTACATATTTCATAGCCGTGGACACTGGTTAAAAATACCTATATAAGGGTGAATATTTTCAAGAGCCTATTATATAGAGTTATGTCTTTAGAAATACTTAAAAATATTTTTTTTATGTCGTAATTTATCATAGTGACTAATGGTAAAACTAAACTGTAGGTATCTGATTCAAGAATTTGCTAATAGATGCACAACCTATTTTAAGTGGACAGAACAGTCAGATAGTACAACAGTACCGTTCTTAAATAGACTAGACTTTACCCCTAATGTCTAATGTCTATTAGTAATATTATCATAAACATTTTGGTATTTATTAAGTCTTAATATCGACTTAAGTGTTATTGTAGATATTTTACTGATATTTCAATTTACCTATTAAGTTTGTAAATAACCAGCTAGAAACAAAAATCGTTTGCGTTTGTCATTTCCAGATTCCAAAATTCATAAATATTGAACAATCAATTATATTTGGATGTTAAATTTCGCATTTTAGACAAGACAGAAGTCTTGAAAGTCTAACTTTCAGAAGCTACCTATGTAAAATTTTCACTGTTTTAACAAACATTTATTCGGTACACAAAAGAAACGAAATAAAACAAAAACGCACATTTTTATTATTATGTAGATTGCAGGTTCCAAGTATCTTGCAATGCAAAGTATAATTCCAAACTGTGTCGCTCGGTTGGGGCGGACATTTGTATGCAAATAGAGTCATAGATAGAACAAACTTCGGTCTCTAGTATACTGTTACTTACTTCAACAACGTAGACAAAGTAATATTGTCGTTCTTTAAAATATTCTTTTAATTTTTTAAATTGTTTACTGTTTTAAATTCTGAGTGTTTCTGTTCTAAATTCTTAGTGTTTCTGTTCTAGAATAGTGTTTCAAAAGTGATCTAATTTCAAACCAATCAGTGAAAGTTGTGAACTAATTTGTACTTGATAGTGTTCGTAAATAAAGTTTATATAAATGCCTATAGTTCAGTGTATATGTGTTTGTGTGCGGCTTGATAAAAATAATGTGTAAACTACACACCAATACAAACGCTGGCAACTATGTATTTTATTGGTTTACACTATTGATATCAGCATACAGGTATGTAATTAGAATATGGTAATTTAATTTAACAAAGCGATATCTTATGTGAATTCATTATTTATAAGGTGGCCTTTTATAACATGTAGGTACCTAAGTATATATAAGACTATAATTCGTTAATTCGCCTATTTTTTATTGCATAAAACTTATAAGCACTACTTCTATTTCCAAATTGTGGTGTTAATTATTTTGTACATCATTAATTATTTTTGTAATATTTATTTATGAAAGATTATTTGGCAATTTGTGTAACACCAAGTATTTAATTTTGTGTTTTTCTTTGATATCGTAATTTTAGGCAAACATTTATTTGCTAAAGTCGGTAGCTCTATTTATATTACATGGCAAATATACCTATATATGTCAGTAGGTATGTACCTAAACTATATGTAAGTATTATCTAAAATACTGCTGAGGTTCGTTCAGAGATCTTTTGAAGTTAATTTTCATTTAACTTACTCCATATGTAAATGGTCGCTATAACATATAATACACAAATTATGTTAGCACACAGTTCTATAAATCCTTGGTTTATTTAAAAAAAGAATCAAATCCATTTATTTTTTAATATTTCGTGCCAGTACAGTATCAAGATTCACGTATCTGTTCGTACTTTAAAATTGCCATGGTAAAACGTTGTAGGCACAAAAACATCCTTGTAAATTGCAATTAAGTTACGTATACACAAGTAAAAATACACGCTCAAAAGGGCAGCGCACTTAAATACGTATAAAGTAGTATGTAAATGCTTTTGATATCAACAGACACATAAAATGTATAGTGGGCGATGCAAAGATGCAACTTTACCTTACAATGTCGGTTGTATCGTTGACAATATGGTACCAATTCTATTGCATTAAAGCCATAACCTAAATTAACTAAAATGCTTCCAACTATTATAGTATTTTGATTTAATGGTTACGAGCTGTTGAGATACAAAAAAGCTATCCAGTTGAACCACTCTATCTATTAAAAATAACCCCATCAAAATCTTTTTTCTAGTTTTGAAGATATCCTAAGCTCACATAGGGACATACATAAAATAAATAACGGTATCTGTTTTATTAGATGTAAAGATTTAGTTGTAGATACATATTGAAATCTTTATCCTACATTACATAGCCAACCATCTAGGCACCTTTCCAGCCGACAGCGATGGGAAGAAATTTTTCGATGTCTAGGTTAGACTGCAAATTTATGTTTATTCATATTTTAAACTAGCTGTTGTCCAGCAGCTAGTATTAAATACGTGTCAATGTTGGGAAATTTTGCTCGTGTTTACAACATTTTACTAATGCTTCGCTCCTATTGGTCGCAGCGTAATGTTGCCTACAGCTTTCCTCGATAAATGCACTATTCAACATCGAAAGATATTTTCATATCTGACCAGTGGTTCTTGAAAGTAACCAGTTCAAACCAACCAACAAACAAACAAACTCTTCTGCTTTATAATGTCAATACAGAGTATATATTTTATACGTGTAAATTTTGATTACTTTTTAATTAAGTTAGATTTAGTTTAATCTGTAGAATTGGTACCATTGTTAGCTGTATCGCCGACAATGTCGGAGTTGTCTCTTAAATTATCAGATAAAACTCAGCTTTGAATCGTCCAATGTCCTTTCTGAATATCAAGTGTAACTTGTCTGTCTAAGGAACATATTTACTGCATTATGCTTTGTTGTGTCGACGTTGTTTTTACCTTATATGTACTAGGTTTTATGTTACAAAGATACTTATAGATAGGCTTGGTAATACAACGTAAATACCAAAATTATGTTGTTTTATTCATGCAATTAAGAAACTATAAATTACTTAATACCAACTGTAGAAATTAATTAGTCAATAAATTTTTGTTTTAAGTTATAAGAGTTACTTGATTGTTATCGAAATCTTCCTACAAAACTATATTAGTATAAAAATTAATGAAAACCATCTATTGAATAACTAAACTTTATGCGAAGTTGGTCTACGTCGGTACGAGGTGTTGTAACACCGTAACAGATAAATATATTAAATTATTTATTTTTATATCCTGAAACTTTTTTCTACCTACATATACCTAAATTGTAATTAACGCCATCTAGTTTGGTAAACCCACTAAACTACTAATTACTACTAAATTCTACGTTAACTAGTATATATTGCTTTTAGAATTAAGCCTGCCTAATGTACAATTTTGTACTGAAAGATTTTAAATAACTAAATAAACTTCTTTAAGCTTTGACTCTGTACAATTGCTACAAGAGCTTCCGTAACAACTCATAATGTATTCCCACGATACCAACTTTCAGTAGTGGAATCAGCTATTAAAACCATTTCAAGATACATTCTTATTCAAGATCTAATTAGACGTTTATTGGTCTCTAGGGAAGACCTATTTATTTGATCACAATACATTATGTTTGCTAATTAGTGACCTATATCGAGTTGAATCGTCCTCTGACCTATAAATTTTATAGATAAATACGGTAACTGTGTGATATTAGTATCATGACTTTATTTGGTGTACCTAGATAGGATAGCTCCACGTTAATTTGTGGGCTTTTATGGGTACCTGTATAAATAAATACGACTATGTAAGAATCCATTTTCAGCTGTTTTAGATTTAGACAGCACTTCAAGTAATTACCTACTTAACTTATTAAAATTATTTATTTATGCAGTGCGTTTATAATGAATAAAGATTATTATTGACATCGCACCAGATAACAATATTGTTCTTATTAATGCCTTGAAACATACAATACAAATCTATTCTTGTGAGTCTGGATTCTGAAGCCTGAACTACTTCATTATTAAAAGTAATTATATGGGAATGTTAGATATTTAAAAATTAAACAGTCAAAATAACTATTAAAACATTTAAAATATTGTAATTGAAAAAAAGATAATAGGTTTCTACTGAAAATTACGTTGTTGCAACGATTTAAACCCATCTTTTAAACCAAACGCAGAACATGCCATAGGTTATTGTTCTTAATTCAAAATAGGCATAAACTAATATAACAATTGAACGAAGACGTCCCTGTTAAATTGAATAAATTGTAAATTAAGACAGATATGATCTTATGATATTTATGTACATAGTTCGTTAACCTTTATCAATAGTTCAATAGAATCATATATTTGTACATAAATGCGTTTGTGTGTATTATATAGGTACAACAACCTAGGGCGTGTTTATGTGGTGAAGATGTGTGCGTGTGTTACGACGCATATACCTACGCCTATTTTAGTATATTTATAGAATCGTCGATCGAATATTCTAACTGATTTTAGGGTCAGTATGTTTTTTTATAATATACTAAATGACAAAAAAACCTATGAAATAAATGATTAGGTATACAAAAAAAAATACTTTTTATGTTGCGATTCATATCAATAGTTTTAGACAGGTTTGAGTAGTAATGACTACTACTCAAACCTGTCTAAAACTATTAGATACCACAGAACACAAACTATGTCAGAAAATGGTTTAAATATCTTACATTTTAGTAATAATATGATCTTCCTATCTATATCTGATTCAAGAATTTGGAGTTGGAGCAATATCGTTTTTCCTTCCGGGTCTGGCACGCAACACGTCGGTCTTTCTTATATTTGCAATCCCTACAAAATAAGTGGACATGTTTTTGATTGATTCTAATTTCTAGGTTCTTAGAGTTTTTAACACGCTTTCATTAGCTTTGTTATTAATAAACCGATATTCCTAGTAGGAGATATAATACGACACGATTTTCACCTCTCCAAAGCTACGTGGCGCGTCGGGTCAGTCAGAAATTTTACAAATTAAGTTAAAGATTTTTCTGGATCAATTTATACCTACTTAAATAATTCGTTAGAAATCATTTTAAAGGTTTTTGATTTATATAGGTGTTGAAAGTAATTCATAAAATGTACTTTCTATTTCAACAACATATTATTATATTATATCAACGCTTTCGAAAAAGTACATAAATTCCATGCAATAGAAACAAGTATATTGAATTAGTCTAAAAGCGCGGTCCCGACGCGTGTCGTTGACCGCTATATAGCGTCGCGTCATTTTTATATGAGACGATCACAGATCACCCCAAATAGATTTCACACGCAAGGCCATCAACAGTTACCGACCGTAGGCATACACTATTCTGCCATAGGATGCATAGGAACTTGGCACGTGATTTTGCTACGGCCAATGAAAATGTATTATTTCATATCCCGCAACCCGCGCCTTCCGCCAACGCTTAGTCATTAACAATACTCTCATAATGTTCTTTCTATTAGAGATGATCTGTGGAGACGATCCAATACGTGTGTATGGATTACTTGAGGGTTAAGTCCACTTCAAAATAGGATTTATAGTTTGTGTTTCACTAAGATATTAAACTTAAACTTATTTAAGTCTAAGTTAGATACTGCTGTGTTAATTTCAAGTTCAGCATTCTATAGGTATGTAACTACCTACTTATTTTAGAAAACAATGCTAGATATATTTTGGGTAGATACTTATATCTACCCAAAATATACCTAATTAAAAAAATGTACAAGTATAAAGTCTGTATTCTGTACTGATATTATAAAGCTGAACAGTCTGTTTGTTTGTTGGTTAGTTTAAACGCATTTATCTTGGAAACCACCGGTCTGATTTGATAATTCTTTCAGTATTGGATAGCATTTTTATCTCATAATAAGTGGATATTAAAATAACCACTTATTATGCGTTACAGTACTGTGGTTGTACTTAATAAGAAATAATAAATATTCACGGAAATTTCACACAACGTCCTCTGGTCCCAAGCTAAGCTTAAATGCTTGTGTTATGGGTACCAGAATACGGATAGAATACATAAACTTTTTTTCTTTTGTAAATTATACTTATTTAAAGTTATTAATTTTTGCCTAATATTGTTTTACCATAAAATTTCAAAATTATCTATTTTTATTATCGAAGGGAATTCCTACTATCTTATGGTTTCATTTTTTTCCATTGCCAAGTACAACATTTTCGTTATAACTCCCCCTATTATTGTAATGGATTGAATGAACAAAAACTCTTTTAAGGAAGCAAGTTATAAAGCTCGCAGTGTATGTGACGGGCCTTGTGGTCCAGTGGTTCAGGTAACGGACTGCTGTTCACGAGGTCGCGGGTTCGATTCCCACACGGGACAATCATTTGTGTGATATTTATAATTGTCATACAAATGTTTATCCGGCGTCTGGGTGTTCCTATGTATTACAAGTATGTATTTACAGATGAAAAGTAGTTTATGTAGTATATCCGTATTCTGGTACCCATAACACAAGCATAATAAGTTAGTTTGGGGCCAGAAGACGTTGTGTGAAATGTCCTTGAATATTTATTTATTACGCTAATAATGCTACAGAAGCGGAACCCTTTGTCTGCGAATACAATGCGTACTTTTTCTTTATTTAAGCATTGTTATAAATATCTCAAAAAAAGCATTTATTTCAATTAGTCAGGTATATAATATTATGCAACTTTCTTGGAAATATAAAAAAAACCCTGATAGGTATGAAATAAAAATTGCTAAGTGCCATTTATTTTCGGAAAAAGGTGTGCTTTATGTACCTCAAGAACCCTTTAAACGTGCAATATGCTCATCAAAAACATTATCATTTCATTAAAATTCATCGACAAAAACCTGGAAAATTTCAACCCTTTGCCAAAACAAAAGCAGGAAATTTCCTGCCACAGAGAGAGCTATTAAAGGGTCTTAAGTCTAGTCCCGGTTTAGTTCCCTCCGAGGTATTGCCAAAAACAAAGAGGTTTGTAGACGGGTGGTGGGTGAAGGGTGGTGCAGAGGGTTAGATTGATGGGGTAGGGTAGGTACCGTGGCTGTAACAGTTTTACGATCGAGTATGCGAAGTGCTCATGCGCGGTGCAGCCAACTCGTCTCCTATTTGCATCAGATTATCGACGGATGTCCAGTTGATGGCTACCTTTATACACATCTCTTAGTAGGCACCTATACCCCAAAGTTCTGTTCTATAGCTAACTGTTTATTTTTTAATAAGTCAGTACTAATCTTACGGCTGCTTTACTTTTTTCTAAAGAATGTTTACATAGGAGAAGTTAATTTATTTAATATTAAGACTGTATAAAAAAAAATATATTAAAACAGTTAATTAACGTACAAACTGGACGAGCTCAGCGTGGAACGACCTCCCACTAGTTATGGCTTAATAAATAGAAGTGAGTTGTTACATGTAGCATCAACAATTATTTTTAGTTTTCTTCTGTAGCTAGCAGAAGCGCTCTACAAATATTTCATAATAATATGGTAGCTGGTAGGTAGACAAACTAGGCGGTAGTAGTATTTCATGTCATTTTCGTAGATTACAAGTACCCGGCATAGGATATTTATATTATTCACATACTAATAAATATTTAGCTAAAATTATGGTACTTGACAAGCTAATTATAAAAATTGGAACCAAGCAAGTGTCGTGAGTCAGTTACGAAATCAGGGTGGTTAGCTATATAAATAATATATCTGTATGTCTTTTCCTAATGACTCCTATCTTAGTCGCTATTCTTAGTTTTACATTACATACCCTGGGGTCCCTATACTGTGATTTTTAAATTTAGATTACGTACCTATATACAAATTCTTTAAATACCACCTTTTTATATAACATGCCAACGTGCACCAATAACTATACAATTTCCTCTTAAACTCCATTTTGTTATTCAGTAACCGTAGGTAGTAGCGAACAGGTAGAACCGTGAGTCGGTTGTATGTGTGAGATGACGTAGGTATTATGGCCTAATTCGCAGGACCCGGCCGGTCAACTGAATCGTACACTGTCGAGCAAAATATTGACACAATAATTATTAATTATACCATTAAATAGTAGTTTTTCATTCATTTCTACATATAATATACCTACTAAAATGAACATAAATCCAAAAAGGCAAAGTTTATGTTAAGCAATCTGCAAAAAATACGTATTGTTTTTTGTCACTTAATATAAAATAATAGCTAATATAAAATTTTTGGCTTTTTGACAAACCGATATTTTTAATTTTTTTAAGATTTCATTAAATGATGGTGAGTAATAGATAAAAATAAATTAAACAATAATAGGAATTAGGTGTCGTTATTTTTAGTAATTAAAAACGCAACTTCACACCAAACACAAACAATTTGGCACCTCATTTTACAACCCAATTAATTTTATAACACTAAATATAATTTTGCAAAGCAAAAACTGTAATCTTAGCAATTAAAATATTGTGTATTCATAGATTGTGTACACAACTGCAAATAATTTGTAAACAAACAGTAACTAAATAAAATAAAATGGGATACAACCAAATACAACAGACTATAAAAATTTTCTTTTATATTTTAACGATGAAGCGTCACATCACATTTCTTCTACGTATCGTTTACATATTGTGTAATTTATATCTTTAAGTAGGTAGGTACCTAACGTACTTCAACTCGGAAAAAGTTAGCTATAAATAGAACTTTTGGTCTTATTCATAATGACTTATCGGAGGTTTAAAAGTTCGCTAAAATAGGTTCGCGAAAGTTGTTATTCATAATAGTCTTTTTACGCTAAAACGTTTATTATCTCTCCGATAAAATCTACGTTTAAACCTCCGATAAATCATTATGAATAAGGCAGATATTTAACTTTATTTGAATTTTGAAACAATAAAATTATATTAATTAATAAATTTGCACATCATAAAAAGTGCAAATATAATTTTCAACTGACCTTACTTCAAATATTACATACAAAATTAATTAAAACTAAAATACCTATTGTTTTAATTTACGTATAATGTAACATAATTTGACGTTTGAGTCACATTTACCTATTTTTAACCGTTAATTAAATATGTATATGAAACTTATACACACTTTGATATATTCCGACACGAGGTTTTTGTGAAATTTAGCAAAAAAATCTAGATGAAATAATTCTTCTATTCATGACCGTTTCACGTAATGTTCTTTGTTCTTGGGGCCATGGCGTAGGTACACACCAGTCCTGTTACGGATCTCCGCATTCCGGATGTTATTTCTTCTCTTTCTTTGCTCTTAAAATTTATTTATTTATTATTTATTTTAAGCTTTATTTACACAATTTTGTATAAAGGCGGGCTTAATGCCTGAGGCATTCTCTACTAGTCAACCTTCAGGTAAAATAATTTAAATTACTAAGCTTGCGTTATCTATACTAGATTACAGTTAAAACAAGTATAAAAATTGGTCAAGTGCGAGTCGGACTCGCGCACGAAGGGTTCCGTACCATTATCTATGCAACATAAGGCAACGTTATTAGTATCGAGCAAGAAACGGTAAAAAAATCATGTTTGTTGTATGGGAGCCCCCCTTAAATATTTATTTTATTTTATTTTTAGTATTTGTTGTTATAGCGGCAATAGAAATACATCATCTGTGAAAATTTCAACTTTCTAGCTATCACCGCTCTTGAGATACAGCCTGGTGACAGACGGACGGACGGACGGACGGACGGACGGACGGACGGACGGACGGACAGCGAAGTCTCAGTAATAGGGTCCCGTTTTTACCCTTTGGGTACGGAACCCTAAAAACTACTTTTTCGATACCTACTTGTAGCATGAGAAAATACGTATTTCTTCTTAGTTACCATAATACACTCATAACATCACTCTAACCTTTTCGAACCTTTAAATTTAATACGTTTAAAGTAATATTATGTTTCTATTATTAAGTTGAAGAAAATAAAAATAACTGCTAAATTTGTACCAGTATTTTTGCTCGGCAGTGTACAAGAACCGTGTGATCCGAATACAAATGGTGTCAGGTTGATTGTGCTAAGGTTGCGTGTGGATCGATCTGATACAGCGAGACGTGTCGATGTGACCCTTGTTATTATACCTATCGCAATTTGATTTTAATTTCACTTTTAATCCAGTTTAAATTAGATGCTGGGGTTATTTTCAGGATTTTCAGTATGTGCGAATAGTAATAGTGCTGTACTGTGTATGATCGTATCATCACTCTCAAGTTAAAAACTAAGCCAGAGCAGAAATAAGACGATATTATAATGAATTGCTTAATGTAAAAAAACAATGATTACACAAAAACAATAACACATAAACTTTCTCTTACCTACACGTCTTTGTAAGGCTTAAGTGACATAATAGATTAAGTCACGACGCTATCATTTTAGTAGAATAGGTATAATAGATATACAGATACGCCTACAAGGTAGGATAATCCCTGGAATGCAGTACAATATGGCAGCAATTCTGTTGCAACAATAACTTAACTAAAATGACACCAACTGTGGCGTATTTTAATGTATTTACTATTTCATTGTAAACTTTTATAATAATTAAAATCTTTATTCTATAAGGTGTTGCTCGAAACTTTGTACACTTAGATTTACAAAACAAAACCTAACTTATTATACAAAAAACATCTTCATGAACCACTTTATGAAAGAAAAAAAAACACATCAAAATCAATTCAGCACTTTGGAAGATATAGTACCTACATACATACAAAAATAAATACTTTTTTATAATAAATATTACACAGTTTTATTAGTTAAGACTACACAGTTGTTAAGAAGGGTGGCAATATCAATATTGTTGTATACCTAAGTTAAGTTTGGTTTAGTTGCGCAAGTAGAATTGGTACAAATGTTCTACTATGCTCTTGATGGACTCCACTCACGGGAGACAAGTAGAGGGATACTGTCACTTTAAAAATATAAATAGAAACCAGTTTTAGTCCGACACTTTTATACTCCGATGTAAAAAAACGGAAAATCGTATGTTTTAACATTTATATTTGGGTATCTTTCTGTGATATTGTAACGCTCAAAACTTTGAACTGACTTTGATTTTACTTTTTTTGGGTTCCGTACCCAAAGGGTAAAAACGGGACCCTATTACTGACACTTCGCTGTCCGTCCGTCCGTCCGTCCGTCTGTCACCAGGCTGTATCTCAAGAACGGTGATAGCTAGACAGTTGAAATTTTCACAGATGATGTATTTCTATTGCCGCTATAACAACAAATACTAAAAATAAAATAAAATAAATATTTATGGGAACAATATTTACAACAAACATGATTTTTTTACCGTTTCTTGCTCGATACTAATAACGTTGCCTTATGTTGAATAGATAATGGTACGGAACCCTTCGTGCGCGAGTCCGACTCGCACTTGACCAATTTTTTGTTTAGAAAATGACTTTATTAGAATGATTTTAGTAGAATTTCGATTAGCTATTTGAAAATTAGTAAGTTATTAACTTGTAAGGGATTTAAAAGATATATTTTTTTATGTTTTGGTAAATTTAATATTTAAAAAAAACTGCATAAAGAAGGTACTTATTCATAATATATACCTACGCTGAAATTAAATGAAAAATTCTATACAATTAGTTATAGTAACCCTTTTTCAGTACCAACTTACCTACTTAAATACTTATGTACCTACCTATATTTTTTCAATATCTCACAAATGCTTGCTTTTTAAAATAAGTTGTAATTTTTGTACCTAGATTTGTTAATTTTATATCTATTATCTACTTATATATTATACTACTATCAACAAGTTTACCTAATTAAGACGTAATACATAGGTACCGTAGAAATAGATATTAGTTAAATTTTAACAATCTTCTTCTACACTTTCTAATATTATAAAGCTGAAGAGTTTGTTTTGTTTGTTTGAACGCGCTAATCTCAGGAACCACTGCTTCGATTTGAAAAATTCTTTCAATGTTGGATAGTAAATTTATCGAGAAAGGCTATAGGCTATATAACATCACGCTGTGCAATGTGCAAAATGTTGCAAATGTTGCAAAAACGGGGAAATTTTCTAAATTCTACGCGTACGGAGTAACGGGCAACAGCTAGTCATTTATATGCCTCTTTAGTTAATGACTGTTTTCATTTCCATTTATTGAATCATTTATTCATATACCTCATAATACAAACCTGATTTTTATTCCTTGATTAGTCTTATCTTTTGTAATAATCACACTAATTAGGTTTGGACCAGTTAATTAGCCAATATATTTTAAGTTATTAATATTATTTTAGAGGAAATTAGCGTGAGGCTAAACCAGAAATATAAATGTCTCTACATAGTTAGGTCTTCTATTACTTTTCTACCACCTATTAAAGAAAATATAGATTATTTTTAAGACTTTCTGAAAAGTATATCTGTTTACATACATATACCTTTTGTATTCTCGCTATCATGGCTGTTAATACTATTGTAGCCTATAACTTTATAGATACTCAACTGTTCTATCAATTTACTGATTATAATTTTCAAAATATAACCTTCCTAATGTTTTAAATTAGGTATAAATTGAATGCGTAAATATAACTGAAAAAATGCTCTTATGACACCCTGCTATGTAGACTTGTAGATATGTATCTACGTAACTATTTTAATTCAGTTCATTCATTCTTCAGTTTTACGATCTTGTAGCTAAATACCTACATGATTAAATAGTATACTATGTGACACGTGTTGTAAGCTATGTATGTTATTTTTTGGATCAACCCCGACTAAATATAACTCAATTAAGGCGCGTAACATCCAATTGTTGATCATTAGTAACTAATCCGTCTCATATTCAATCAATACCCAAAACTTTACTCGCACACCTCCGCCCTCTTCGCCCCTCGTCGCGCGACATTTAATGACACCCGTGCAACACCAAACACATACCATTATAGCCTCTCACAACTCTACATAAAGGTCACTCTTCCCTGAAACCGCCCACCGCGTTATATAGCACCGAGGATCTATAAAAGTTACGTCTGTAATCTAACATAAAACTCGGGCCGTTTAGATGCGAACGCGGCCACGGACGACACATCTCGGAACGCTCCGTACTTTTACCGAAAAATGGAGGTGTTTTTTGTGTGAATACTCGGGGTTTTTCGTGTAATAACAAGGCTAAATCGTTTGTTGTCGGCGTCGAGGCGCGGACGTGGTTCGTGCCGCCGCGCCGCCCCACGCGTAGTGCCAACTTTGACGTTTGTCGCTCTACAAAACTGTTTGTAAGTACTCATTTGAATATTTACACGCGCCACACTTAACCAAAACTGTTAGAGATAATGTCTGTGTTACGTCACATGTATCTTTATGTTAAGATATGTTTAGTTTCTGTTATATATCCGCACACAACAACAGCGTTTTTCTATTCGTAATGTCCAGTTATGAGATATAATTGTCTTTCTAAAAGAAAACTGTAATAATTAAAGACAATTTTTCAACATGTGACTACTTTAATATATGCTTACATAAATCTAACAAGCTTATAGCTACCTATATACAAAGAATGGCCTTCAAGCTTGTTAGTCATGAATAACATCGAATTTTCTTATCAGATCAGTTAAAGTAGGTAATGATTCTTTGTCTAGAATCTTATGACTATCTATATTTTTTTAAACTATGTACCTAATACCTAGATAATATTCTTGATTCCTACAAAAATGTAGGCAGGTGTTGTATCTTGGTTTTAAAAATGTCCTTTATTATTTATTGATTAAATAATAACTGATTATAAGCGTCTTATTCTTTAGAATAGGAAATTCAGAAGGCTTGCCCCAAATTTCGCGCGCTTTTGGTGTCTTCTAGAAAGTGCGCTGAAGGGGACAAAGCCAACATACAAGTGTTAATTTTAAATTTATAAAATGTTAATAAAATGATTTCTTAACTATAAATTCATTTTAAGAAAGTAAATTGGATTTCAAAATATTTTCAAAAATAAACGTGGCGCCATCTCTTAACAATACTATAAACAATTTAACTGAGAAATGGATGTAATTTTATTGCAACATGGCCAGATAATTTGTATATTTTCCATCTTTTACTGTCCTGCGTGTTTGTATATAGCTATACTCTTCACGTCGCTTTCTATGGGAATGATCCTGCACGTGCATCGACACAATCTAAATACAACCCTCTCTGTTTTGCATAAGGTTGCACTTGCAACGAAAATTATTCTTATTTAGTTTCTATTAAAGATGTTACCTTGCCTATGTGGTGTGCACCTTGAAATATAGTTATCTCGCTCACGCTTTGGCTGTCATCTCTTTTTGTTACGTGTGTATTATATGTAGATATCTCGTTCAGTCGGAGATAAACTGATGTCTGTTAGCTGTGACAGTTTGTATGAGATGTTAAGGAGGTAGATATACCACCATTACGAAAAAGGCGGAGCGTGTGGTTTAGTTCCTTGTTTAGTGCAATCCCAGTGTTAAACTAAGATTATGGCGGCAAAGTTAAGATTATCGTATTAAATAGGTTTGATTTTAAATAAATTCAAGGATTTAGTGGTTGGAGGATCTGAATTGTCGAATCATACGAATTGATGATTTAGGTATAATTTGTATGTTATTTTTGATTGGTAGGTTAACAGGTCTTCTTATGGTATTACATTGTAGTTTTAAATCTACTTTGATAAGTTTGTTAGTATTTGGATGTGAATTTATTTTAAACCTAAGTAAGGTTTAAATAAATAGCTAAATAGACGGATATGATAATAATAGATGAAGGTAGCTACATTATAAATAAATAAATAAATTATCATTATCTACCCATATAATTTTCTATTAGAATTTAGGAAATTTTTGCAACACTGATGTTTCACTCCTATTCGTCGCAGCGTGATGTTGTATAGCCTTCCTCGATAAATGTACTGTCCAACGCTGAAAGAATTTTTTAAATTGGACCCGTAGCTCCTCAGATTAGCGCGTTTAAACACACAAACTCAGCTTTATAATATTAGTTTATAGATACATAATCATTTTTTTACTTTTAAAAATCCATTACAAGCAATGACAACTATCAACCAATCATTATTCAAAAAAGACTTAAGTAGACAATTATAATAATATGAACTCTTTCATAATATTGTTTAAGATTTATATTTTTCTTGGTGGACCTTACAGCTTAGAGGAAGCCTTTGAGTGCTAACTCGGTACAAAAAGAGGATTAGATACAATACCTACATGTTTTGTGTAATTATCTTAACTTAATATAGAACAAAGTCGTTATTTTGTATGTATCCCATGTACCTAAGCTTATATTTTCAAAACTACGCAACGGATTTTGATGCATTTTTAACAGATTAAGTAGTTCAAGGGAATGGCTATTTTGTATAATTTATTAAGGTTTGATTTCAAAAATTCCAGCCCTACCAAGTTAAGGAGTTACCCCAAGGAGCAAAATACCGAATACTTATAAAGATAGGTATACAACAGCCTTGTCAATTAGGATGTTCAGTGAAGCTCTCACGCGCGTGATTGGAATTTTATAGCAGGAGTATTCTATGTCAACAGTTTTAACAAACATTTATCAACTTAAACCTATTTAGGTACTTAATTTTATATCAATTTTATATCATATAAACAAGTATCTTCTATTAAATGATGTAGTAAATATACTACATCATTTAATAGAAGATACTTGTTTGATTTTATCTTAGCTTATCTTTTATCATAAATTATTTTTTTATATATTAATGAATAAATAACAACCTCTTTATTGTACATCATTTATGGCGGTCTTATCGCTCAAAGCAATCTTTTCTAAACAACCATTGGATGGAGTGACATGAAAAGATCTTAAGTTTTACCTCAGGTCCCTGCTCAGTAGGTAGGTACAATTATATGTGCAATATTTATAATGGTCACACAAATGTTTGTAGGTACTGCGTCTGGGTGTTTTCTTTGTTTTATAAGTAGGTATGTATTTACAAAAGAAAAGTAAATAGGTAAGTAGTATATCCGTATCTGGTAACCATAACTCTTTCTCTCTTTCTCTCCAGCCCATTAACGTCCCACTGTTGGGCACGGGCTTCCTTCACTTTGGGACGGATTATGGCTTAGGTTACTGCGCTGCCTAGGCGTGTTGGCATAGAAGTTTATTTTTGAGGTTCCCGTCTCTCATAGAGAATGTTATTTGTGGTACAATATCCCGTAGCTGGCTCTTACAGCACCCTGGGTAGGAAATGGTGTGGTGTACCTAACACTTGTTTTCTTTTATTTTTTATTTTTTTATTTAAAGGGCTTGCGACTATATCGCCCTAGTATTAATTTTATTTTGTTTTCTTAAACCGTCACCACACGAATTGGAAATCAGTTTAATTCAACTTATGTAGAATATGCTGATAGATTAGACATACATAAAACACCTTGTTTCTTACGTAGTAGTCATCATTGTAAACTTTAAATAACGAAATACAAAAGTAAGAATTATAAATATACTAGCTGTTGCCCGCAACATCGTACATGCGGAATTTAGAAACCAAATCTTAAAAAATTATACAAAAAACGATCCTCTTGAACCACTGTATCTATAAAAAAAAACCGCATTAAAATCCGACAGTAGTTTTGAAGATAAGAGCTCACTTATACGTATAACACATATACATACCTATACATACAAAAATGACAACTTAGTTTATAATAAATAAAGATATTTGTTAAAAAAATGTTTTAAATCTTACACTAAAATTAAAATGAGAGAGGGAGAAGGAGACAGACGTTTAGATGCTTTATAGGTATAAGACTGTCATGCTTACTTGAATTTACTTAACGAGAATTTCAAGGGTCATTTAGTTTTCGATACATATTTAACTAAACCTCATAGCTATCTAATTAAAAACTATATATAGGTACTAGTCTAATTAGGGAAATTAAAAAGATAGTGTAATTATGTTCCGTCTCATTACTGATGTTTTCCATATGAATTAACTAAAGCTTAGAGCATTACAAACAGGAGTTGATATCACAAGGCCACCCATACTGAAAAAGATACAAGAACAATGCTCATACTGATTTTGTACGGATACTGTGCTTTTTTAGAACACGTTAGTCGATTTTGGGCGTCCACGTCACATGCGTAGCAATCAGTTAAATCACGTAATTGCGTTTGTGTGCGTTACTTCAGTAAAGTAAAGTGAAGGAAAAAGTATTTATTTTTCACCACAGGCATTTACATGTTTCAAGTTACAAATATTATTCACTAGGGGTGGACTGGAGTGTAAACGAGGAAAACCCTGTGTTTCAGGCCTCCAGGACACTCTCCTTTGGGTAATAGTGTCAGTACTAGGTTTGAAAGTCATCATCATCATAACATCACGCCTTTTTCCCATGGGGGTAGGCAGAGACTATAGAGCGCCATCTGCCACGATCGAAGCACAAAGTAATTATACATACTTATTCCGTGTCTTTTGTGTGAAAGAGTGTGCGTATGTGCATGTATGAGCACCCAACCGACGTATTTGTATATTTGAGAAAGAAAAAAGCGTGAATTACTCCAGTTGATTTTATACTTGAAGACCTAAGGGCGTATACTGAATAAGTATTTAGGTAGGTACATACCCCTTCTACTTCTGCCAAACGTGGTGTACATACTTATCTTGTCATAAAACACAGTCGTTCATATATACCTGTTTAGTCATACCTATGTAGTGTGTTCATGTTGTTGAATAATTGTTTGATTAAACGAACTCGCCTACCTGTAAATGATGTTCTATACCAAATATAGTCAGTTTAGAATGGTATCTATATCGAGATTTTTGTGGTCAATTTGGAATTCGCTTTTTAATAGCTGGAAGGCTCTAAAGGTACGTGGTAGCTTAAGTAGTTAAGAATGTCATAGCGAACTCTTTTTTATTATAACTGTGCTTATAACAGTAAATATTTTACGATAATATATTTTTGAATTAACCTAACTTTTAAATGTTATGTTTTTAGGTAGATACCTCTCTTTTACTTTAGTGAAAATATTAGTACTAGCATCTCCATAACAATAAGGTATGGTCTACAATATCATATGGACCAGAAGGTTGATAGAGAGATATGTTTTATCTTTTACAACAGATGTTATAGTATGGCTTCATTTTTCTCTTACCTGACTATTGATATTTGGTATATATCCAAAACATAAAATCAGCTTAAGTCACATAACTATATTTAGAAAATAATATTTCAATTACCAAAGTTATGAATATTAAGATTATTAAAATAATAAGCTATTTGCGTTGCAAGACGATTAGGTACAAAACTAACATTGCAACGCTTTCAAGTTTTACTCGTGGTGATCACCTTTTGTGTCATGATTGAATTTTTTAATTATTTTCTTTTCTTTTAACCGGTATTTAGCACGATTAATGAAGATTCTCTTAACCAAATTCTAATCAAATATCTAATTCAACCGTAGCAGATGACACTCTACAGTCTCTGCCTACTCTCATAGGAAAAAGGCGTGAAGATATGTTCAGAGACATCTACAAGGTTTTTAAAATCATGCGTGACAGCAGTTAACATCTAACAAATTGCCACGTAATTACAGTTACAAACTCTACATGAATGTTAATTTATTCATTATTAAATTTTATCCTGTCATAAATTATTGTGGACAGTTATTATATATTTGTTTAGGCACATAAACGGTGTTTACACTTATTATTTATATCTACTTTGTGACATTTGAAAAGTCATTTGTGATTATTTTCCCTGGTCGATATTCTACAATTGAAAATTCCTCTTACAGGCTTTTAATGTACCACTCTTGAACAGAGGCCTTTATCACTTTGGGTATTTGATCTTTTAGGTAGGTACGGTGCTTATGCCACGTATACAAATTGCGGAGACATGGACTTGATTTTCGGGTTTTGGGAGTATTCAGAAAAACAGTTTCAAGAAAATTACATATAAGCTGTAAAGAAAATTAAAGCCTCTTTTTGAATAGAATATAATATAAATAGTAATCAGCATTTAGTCTTTGTTTTTTTAACACGTAGACCTTAATTCATTTCACTGTAAACTTATAATCTATACTCCTATAGGTACTAATATCATAAAGATATGAAGAGTTTGTTTGTTTGTTTGAACGCGCTAATCTCAGGAACCTTAGGTCCGATTTGAAAAATTCTTTCAGTGTTGAATAGTCCATTTAGCGAGGAAAGCTATATAACTATATATATAATAATAAAGGATATACATATATATAATAAAGGAGGCTATATAACATCACGCTGCGACTATTAGGAAAGAAACAGTAGTGAAAAATGTTACAAAAACGGGGCACATTTTCTAAATTCTACGCGTATGAAGTCGCGGGCAACAGCTAGTTTTAGATATATAGTTAGTAACTATTAGTTTCTAATACTTCAATATATTTATATCGGTCGGAAAAAAACTAAGAACGCATAGTAAGTAGTTACTATAATTAATTTCTGACACATGTTTTTTTTAGGGTTCCGTACCCAAAGGGTAAAAACGGGACCCTATTACTGAGACTTCGCTGTCCGTCCGTCCGTCCGTCCGTCCGTCCGTCTGTCACCAGGCTGTATCTCAAGAACGGTGATAGCTAGAGAGTTGAAATTTTCACAGATGATGTATTTCTATTGCCGCTATAACAACAAATACTAAAAATAAAATAAAATAAATATTTAAGGGGGGCTCCCATACAACAAACATGATTTTTTTACCGTTTCTTGCTCGATACTAATAACGTTGCCTTATGTTGCATAGATAATGGTACGGAACCCTTCATGCGCGAGTCCGACTCGCACTTGACCAATTATTTTGTAATAATTTAATTGTTTTAGTTTAACTTCACATATATTTTGATTGATTGATATACTATCGAAGTGGAGTAATTTGTAGAGATTGCATTTCGTTCCACTAATATGTTAGAGATTATGAATTCTAATCTACCTTAATTATAGTACGTAGGTACCTATAGGTACACAGATTCCTTAAAAGAAGCTGTACATATAAAAGGCCAATAATGCAGCATAGAAAGTAAAGATTTGCTAAAAATATAGGTATTTTGATATAGATCTACCTATTGTCAAAGTTCTATATTATATTTGTCCCAATTAACTTCAAAGTAAATCCAACAATTTATGTACCTACAACATTATAAAATCAAAACAACGACTCCTTCAAGTTACAGACATTTATTACCTTTATACATGCAGAAGACATGTTCATGTCAAGCAAATATTATCTTGTCAGGAAGCACTCCCTTTATTTACTTTTTACTTAATATATTCATGTACAAAGTTATATAATATCTTGTACATCAAAATTATAATGAAGAGTTTACATGAAAACGCTTAGCCAAATAGAATTGTCTTGTAAAAAGTAATAAATAAAGTAAATATTTAATAACAGTACAGATGTTATGGAATATTCTAAATTCTATTGCGACAAGAACTCTAAATATAACTTAAACGGAGTACAGTGCATTTTTGGTTTATTATTGTTTTGTTAAACTTTAAGTTACACTTATATAAAAAATAGCAATTTTAACATTACTAAATTGTACCTATTGTATATATAAATTGTATTGCACCTCCGTGTGGTGACGGATTAAGAATACAAGTGTCACTACCCCATCTCCTCCCAAGGGTGCTGTAAAAGTCAGCTAGGGATATTGCACATAGATAACATTAACTGTGAGAGACGAAAAACTCGAAAATAAACCCTGTGCCAACACGCCTGGTCAGCGCGGTACAGTAGACCATAATCCGTCCCAAAGTGGAAGAGGCCCGTGCCCAACAGTGGTACGTGAAAGGACTGGAGAAGAGAAGAAGAAATTCACATTTTTTATCTCGAAGCTTAGTTGTACAAGTTGAATTAGGACCTAAATTACGTACCTACCTATAGATTATATAATTAATTTATATATCTAGATTTAATAACAGTTCAACATTCTGCGATTCTAAAATGATCCACTCAAGCAAAGAATTTTATTGTATTAAAATATCATTGGTTATAAAATATAATAGGCTAAGGCTACGCTTTCAATATAACGACGAATGTGGTTAAATAAATACATGTTATCAGTTTACATGCATAAAAAATCACAAAACATATAATTTTGGTACCTATACGCAGACACCAACGGTTTTATTCATATTGACTTATCGGAGGCTTAAAAGCTCGTTAAAAGCGGATTGTCAAAAATTGTAATTCATAATAGTTTTTTTTTATGTTAAAGCGTTCAATATCTATGCGATAAAGTGACATTATTATAAACAAGCTACGACCCTACTATAAGCCTATATTGGTGAAAAACATGGAGTAAATGTTAAACAGATTGTTGGTTTTCCTCGTTACGCTATACACTACCTACTCAAATACTTATTTAATCAAACCATGAATTGTTACCTAAGCAAAAAACCGTTTTCGCTCTAAATAGTCTTTCTTAGTACTTTCTTAGCTATTTCCTAAGCCATACTCATTTTAGAGCACTTGAAAATCTCTACTTTTGCTTCTTGGAAAATTTTCATTAAATATTTTAATATTCGCTTCTGCGCTTAAAGATCTAAAGGTGCTTAATTAAAATGTTTTATGTTAATAAGTAGATTTTTAAATTTCATTGTTTTGTTATGTATTAGTTCCATTGACTGAACACAAGTGTTATATAGGCTATAAATGTTATACCTACCTAAAACCACTTACTTAAAGGAACTTTTGAATATTTTTCACACTAAGATATTTTCTAATTTATTATTTACAGACTTGATGCTGGTAACTTTACTTACTTATTTTGTTTAGCGGTAACTTTCATGTCCATTAATTTATTAAAATTTTACAAGTTACCAAGCTTAGAATATCAAACTCGGAGTGTTACCTCTTTTCATAAGTGCCTTCTGAATAATCTTAAAATAAAGCTAAATTTAACATAAAATTATTATGCTTAGAAAAACTGCGGTTAAAAAAGCTTCAGTTTTCTATTCTCAGGTGCCTAAAACTTAGAAACTTTCAAATGTACCTACGTAAGTTACTAGATTTATTAGGGGAGGTCCTCGAGTAGAGACCACGCATCGGGCGACGCAGCGTAGGGCGGCCCCCAATAAAGTGAACTGACGATATCGTCAAATGTAGCGGGGGCCTCTGAATGCAGATAGCACAGGACCTGGACAGGCTCGCGTTATCTAATATCCATCCACCCGCGTTAGGGCTCACCACGAGGGGATGACGTCCCAGTGCGACCGGACTATGCCCGGGAGAAGGTGCTCACGGAGCAGCCGCTGAGCGGACAGCCGAATAGCTTGAGTAGTTCCGGTGTCCTCCCACCAGCTGGCAGCTGGCAGGTGCACAGCGGGTTGCCCACGGATAGTGGGGTATGCGGTTAGGCAGGTACATTTTGTCCCACCAAAACAAAAAGAAAGGACCTTGCGTTGTCTCGTTCTATGGGGGAGGCTTTTATTCAGCAGTGGACAGAGAAAGGCTGATGGATGGATTTAATTTCCTTTACTTCCCAGTAATTGTTCTACTAAATATTCACCTAATGTAAAACATTTTTTTTATTTAGACTCTATTTAACATTTTAGACAACAGATTTTTGAGTTATGCTAACTTGTAAAATTAATTGGCCTCAATGTAGATAATAATCTCAATTAGTTTATTTTTTGCTACTTGCCAAACTTTGCTAAGTAGTCATCTACAATCTAATTACTTAATTTAAAATAATTTGTTTATCTCAAAAACTAGGTACAAAATACGCCTGAAATACCTACATGAATATTTTTTTCAAATTATTGCGTTGTCCTCTGTTCTTAATATCTATGTGTCCAAAATTTCAGATGAACACGATTCTATTACATGTATTATATACACACCTACATAGATACATTCAAAGCCAATAAAAGGGTGTTAAAATTACAATGGTAGATACCTACCAATTCAACGAACACAATTAAACATAACAAAAAAATGAAAATGGATAGTGTCAATAACACAGTTCTACAATATTAACTGAATTTTCTTATTATAATAACTGTGTATAAAAAATTAACGATTTTAAAATTTAAAATTAATGGTACACCGCGGAATAACCTGTTAATTAAAATACCCCATAGTTGTTTTAATTTTTTAGTTAGTTTTGGTTTAGTTGGTACCAATATGAGTAAAATTAATAAATGAGCGTATTTTCTACTTCTTAAAAATGTCTTAAATTTTAATTTGAACTTTTCATATATAAATTATTTAAGGGTTTATTATAATTCCTATTAATTATTTATTAACATTTAGGCAGTAGTAAACAGTGGTAATTAATAATTTACAAGCGAATAATTTAAATATATTAACGAACAAATATTTAGTATTTAAGGTATTAAATTAATAAAAGAGCAATGAGCCTTTAATGCGAAACTTATTAAGTCTCCTATGGCTTATTTCTGAGAAATCCAAGTCTCAACTTAAATATGCAGTAAATACAATTAGTTGTCAAAGTAAACGCATTTTTATTGCTATGCCATAAGTCTTACTGTGTCAAGACTTACCACGTTGCTTGTGCTTGTTCAACTTAAGAGAAAGCCTCTTTAGTTCCGAGCTTTACCGTCCTATACGTGGCAGCACTGTGTGGCATTAATATTTTGTAGATTACCAAATATGTGGATTTTTCTAGAGCAAAACTGTAGACTATTTATTCAAATAATTATAATAATATTATAGAATTATTTATCTAAACCCTGATTAATTTATATTTCGACAAATTATTAATTTTATATTGCAAGTATTTTCTTGTTACAAAACAATATTCTAACATTATTTTATTGGGCCTTATGGTACTAATACGAGTTTTACCATTTTAATTGAAGAAATGTTAGTGTTATGTCTGTTATTAATAGTTTAAAATTATTTTAAAATAATAACACACTCGCTAAACTTATTTTGTGCAAAGCGCCATCTAGTATCGAATAGCAGGACTTGCGACTCACGCACACTAATAAGGCTTATTGTCCTATAGCTGCAGTTATTAATACGCACACACTCAACCAAATAAAAATAATGAAGGGCTGGGTATATAAAACATTGCATTTAAAATATAAACTTATGTACCTAAATTTAAAAAAGGAATAGCGATTCTTTTAAAAAAAATAATCTTTTAAAACTTACTCTCTCTGCAGCTAAAGTTTCTTTGTACATTTTCTACGCGCAATCATGACGGCCAGGTTTAAATTTTAATTTTGGTTAAAACATTCTTTTGTTTAAAAAAATCAATAACAACATTGAGTTTGACAATAATACATTTTATAAGTATCTATAGGTACGTAGATCACAAATCAATTGTATCTACTGATCAGTTGAGCCTACACATATGAGATTTTTTTTCTAATGAGATTCAAAAAGCTAAAACAAATAGGTAGTTTAATAAAAGGACATAGGTATTTTATAAACAGTTTACTTATATACAAACAATACTATTAAGATTATTATTTAGCAAAAACTCATTTAGTATTTAGCAAAATTAACTCTGCCATCTTTTTATGAAAAATCATACAGAATAAATTGACTTATACATACTCGTAGCTTAATAAAAAAGAAAACCCTAATAAAAGTAAAAATATATTTTTATTCCATTTAAACTTTTTTAGGGTTCCGTACCCAAAGGGTAAAAACGGGACCCTATTACTGAGACTTCGCTGTCCGTCCGTCCGTCCGTCCGTCCGTCCGTCCGTCCGTCCGTCCGTCCGTCCGTCCGTCCGTCCGTCCGTCCGTCCGTCCGTCCGTCCGTCCGTCTGTCACCAGGCTGTATCTCAAGAACGGTGATAGCTAGAGAGTTGAAATTTTCACAAATGATGTATTTCTATTGCCGCTATAACAACAAATACTAAAAATAAAATAAAATAAATATTTAAGGGGGGCTCCCATACAACAAACATGATTTTTAGGGTTCCGTACCCAGTATCTCAAGAACGGTGATAGCTAGACAGTTGAAATTTTCACAGATGATGTATCTCTATTGCCGCTATAACAACAAATACTAAAAATAAAATAAAATAAATATTTAAGGGGGGCTCCCATACAACAAATATGATTTTTTTACCGTTTCTTGCTCGATACTAATAACGTTGCCTTATGTTGCATAGATAATGGTACGGAACCCTTCGTGCGCGAGTCAGACTCGCACTTGACCAATTATTTAGGCTTTCGTATCTGTAGTGAAATAGATATTATCATATTACTAGGTATATAAACTGTGTAATTTTCAGCTCTCTAGCTATTACCATTCCAGAAATACAGCCTGGTGACAGACGGACGGACGGACTACAAAGTCTCCCTAATAGAGTTCCGTTTTATCAATTATAAAATTTATAGAGTAAAAGGATGTAGTACAATGTTTGTCCAGATAGAATTTAGGCAAAAAAAATATTTCTTAAGGCACCTCTACTTTGCGTAAAAAGGCTTTAAATTTTTTATAATCTTTAGCTTGTAATGATGGTCATCATTTTGTTTCGTAACTGCGGTAACCCATAAAAAGTAGAGCAAAAACTCATTGTAATAACATTACCTTTTTATGTCTAAAGGGTTGTAACACAATGTTCAGGATGTTTTTATAAAGCAGTTATTCAATAGTGTGACATTATTTTTTCTAATGCGTTTTATAAAAATAACTAATAGACATCGCTTCAGTTGTCGATTTTCGTTCTCAGTATAATTTGGTATCGATGCGATAAACATGTTTTTAAAATTAATTAAAATATGCGCGTTTTTGTTATTCTTTATCTGTGTGTGCAAAATTGTGTTTTGAAATGTCTTTATTTAATATCTGAGTGTTTGTTTGTGTGTGTTATTATAATTGCAAGGTAATACTTACCGATCCATCTAATTATGGGTATGAAAAATGTTTATATATTGTTTTTATTCAATGCATGTTTAATTCATAAAGTTTCGCCATAATTCTTCTTTGAAACATTAACATGTCATATTAATAGGTAAAATGTCCTTAGATATCTTTGTTCTTAGATATATCTATTGTAGAGCTTATCTTCGTGACTGGTATAAATAGTAGTAATAACTATATTCTATGTAAACTTCATTTCCGGTAGGTACATAATATACCTATCAATAATTATATTAATATAGATTGTTTATATTAATATAGTTGTTCGTTCTTATACAAATACTAGGCCACGACTCCGTACGCGTGGAATATATAAAATTTACCCCGTTTTTGCAACATTTTTCCCTGATGCTTCGCCCCTATTGCTCGCAGCGTGATGTTATATATCTTATCGCCTTCCTCGATAAATATGCAATCCAACCAAATATATTTTCTAACACTTGCGCGACTCATCTGTTTAAATAAAACTACTTTTTACGGATTTAGACGCGTATATTTGTTTTAAATTTTGGCCCGACGTTTCGGAGACTTTGCAGTCACCATGGTGGGTGAGAGAGAGTCTCACCCGTGACCATGGTGACCGCAGTCTCCGAAACGTCGGGCCAAAATTTAAAACAAATATACGCGTCTAAATCCGTAAGAAGTAGTTTTATTTAAATAATAAGAAATAATAATTATTCATAGACATTTTACACAACGTTCTTTAGTCCCAAGCTAAGCTTATATACTTGTGTAAATAGACGGATCATCTACAAAATTGTGTCTATAATTGCTCATAACAAAAATATATAATAAACTACCAATAGGCATAGAGGTTGACATCATCATAGCAGGATACCAGCAATTAATATTAATGTTTGTATTCATATTGTATACTTGCAATAATCATAAACCAATTTACATTCAAAACCTCTGCTACTTTTTAGGCGCTGTATTTGGTTTGCAATTTTAGAGGTGTGGCCTTGCATATAATGTTTTTTTAGAGAAGTAGGTGGCCTATGACTACTGATATACCTATTGTAATTTAGACATACTGCTTGAGGTATTATATTGATGTTTTTAATATTAGTTTATAGTAAAGTTATAGGTTTTTCTTTTGTGTTTAAAGTTTTTGTCACCAATAAATAAATAATAAATAAATAAATATTCATCGAGATTTCACACAACGTCCTCTGGTCCCAAGCTAAGCTTATATGCTTGTGTTATGGGTACCAGAATACGGATAGAATACATATACTACTTTTCTTTTGTAAATATATACTTATAATACATATAAACACCCAGACGCCGTACAAACATTTGTATGACAATTAGAAAAATCACACAAATGATTGTCAGTCTCTTGATCGGCAGTCCGTTACATGAACCACTCAACCACGAGGCTCGTCTACCAATATCCCCTTTATATGATTTCCTCCTCCTCACAGGCCTCCTCCACTTTAGGAGGGATTATGGTCTACTGTGCCGCGCTGACCAGGCGTGTTGGCACAGGGCTTACTTTCGAGATTTCCATCTCTCACAGATGATGTTATCTATGTTTATTATCCCTTAGTTGGCTTTTACAGCACCCTGGGGAGGAAATGCGGTGGTGACATTGTGTGTGTGTGTGGCGTGTGGTGGTATTCTTAATCCGTCACCACAAGGACAGTCCGTCCGTTACCGTCATAAATTTTTCATGAGTTAATTGACCACAAATTGTTCAAATGTTTTAGTTACTTAAAAGATGTTATTGCTTTATACTTGGATTTATCTTGTTTTATTTTCATTGTTGCTTCATATTTGTTTTATAATAATATTATTAGGGTTCCATACCCAAAGGGTAAAAACGGGACCCTATTACTGAGACTTCGCTGTCCGTCCGTCCGTCCGTCCGTCTGTCACCATGCTGTATCTCAAGAACGGTGATAGCTAGAGAGTTGAAATTTTCACAGATGATGTATTTCTATTGCCGCTATAACAACAAATACTAAAAATAAAATAAAATAAATATTTAATGGGGGCTCCCATACAACAAACATGATTTTTTTACCGTTTCTTGCTCTCATACAACAAACGTGATTAATTAAGTATTGTGTGTGTTGTTTGCTCATTTATTAATAACGTGCCTTATGTTGCATAGATAATGGTACGGAACCCTTCGTGCGCGAGTCCGACTCGCACTTGACCAATTTTTTTTTATTTCTTTGAAATGACGTATGAACTAAAGTTTGATGTATGAACTAAAATATGTTTTACAGCTATTACTATACAACGTGTTGCAGAAAGGTGTAGTCATATTTTAAGGTTGCATTGGATAGGCCTTAAATATTATAAATATTACAGTTACACATAAAAAAATACAGTTTATAAATTTTTTCTTGTTTATTGCCTACTATTAAATAACTACCAGGAACGCATCAATTATGAGATGTTTACGGTTTATTGAATGCGATTGAACGTTACGATAAAAGATGACCTCATAGTAGTGTTGTATTTAAAGAAGATCGATTAATTTAATAAATTAATTAAACTTTTATGAACACATATAAATCATAATATAACTAGTATTTGTAATTTCATCCATGCCTAGTGCCTAGTCACCGGCCATGTTTAACGATGGTCAAATATGACTACACCTTTCTGAAACACGATGTATATATAGCATATTAAATACAGAATTGAAATAAAAGCCATAAATAGAATTAAATACTAATTTTATTAGATTAATTATAACAAATATCCAGTAAATGTAAAGTGAACAATAATTAGCTAATTAAATCAACAATAATTAGTTAAAATACTTATAATTTTTATTTGTAGGCTATATGAAGTAAGTCTAACTATTCGGTCTCTTTTATAAATAATTGAAATTCTTGCAAAATTATTTTTAGGCTCATATTTTTCAGGTTATTATTCTTGTCAAACGATGTGTGACGAATTGTGTTTAATGGTGTGGAGGTATATTATTTTTGCCTGTTTTTTGTATAAATAACTCGTCATTAACCGCGACTTCGTACGCATGGAATTTAGAAAACAATTGTTACTAAATTATGCACTATATTATTCTATCTTCCTATTAAAATAAACCGCATTAAGATCCGTTTAGTAGTTTTAAAGATTTAAGCTCGTAAAGGGACATACAGAAAAATGACTTTGTTTATATATATATATAGATAATTTATTTTCTTTACTTAAATTATCTATATATATTATTTATAATTATATATATAGATAATTTAAGTAAAGATTCTAATCACCCAAAGTTAATTTTTAATTACTATTTCATAAGAGTTCACCTGCTGATACTACTGGCCTAGCTAAAAATCTCACTTTTTAAGCCTTATACTTGCTTGTCTGCTCTTCCCGGCCTCTATTGCAGGCACTTATCTGTTGTTTAATAGCTTAAGAATTTATTACAATTTCATTAAATTAATGAAACATCCAAAATCTATTTTTTTTTATTCTATGCCATTAGATATTATTTCTATAAAAAGTTTTTAATCTGCCTTATGTTAGCTCTACATATCAGATTTTTTTAAGTTGGATGTGTTTTTTCACTAAATGCTAAGGTATATAGTAATACGAAGTATATAAAAGTAAAGTAAAACTTTGAACTAGAAACCACAGGTAGGAATTGTAGCAGCAATTTGTATGGGCTTTGAGTTCACACGCAAACTCGCGTGCCGACGGACATTCACAGCCGACGCAAACCTTGCTCGCACAATGAGACCGCATCATCTGAAAAAACAATAATCCTACATTTATCATTCCTTATACAACCCCATACAGTTGCAAATCCCTCAACAAAGACTTTATACAATTGATAAATAGGTATGGTAGACGAGAATAGGTTTTGTCAGCCTGAGGAAAACGTAAATGAAAAACGGAATGGACTTAGCAATTGGTAGATTCAGTAGTTTATTGTAATCTGAATTATTTATTTGACTAATACACGCATCTTTTGTAACAATTTGTGCATGACTTAATAATCTATGAGATGTGTATGTCTGGATCGTAGCAGATAGCGCTCTATAGTCTTTGCCGATCCCTATGGAAAAAAGCGTGATGTTATGATAATGATGTATGATGATCAGTATAATAAAAAATATTACAAGAAAAAAATAGAGCGATAATTTGATATGTTCTGGAGTTTTAAATAGAGAAATTAATAAAGACATGTTATTTAGCTTTTTCAACACATATTTCTAAAATAAACTAATGTGATGATCATAGAACATACAAAAGCGTAGTAGGTACTTCAGTGTTTTTGGCCAATAATTTGAGGTTTTTAAACACTTTTGATTCAAAACTTACGCGATTTGAACTATAATTTATTAGTTTTACCGGGACTGTAGTACCTATAATCACGTTAAACATCTTCAAAAACCTGGAGTGGGTAGTTGGTATAAATTATTTACTTAGTGTGAAATACATTTCCAAAAGTAGTGTTTCAACGTATAATTAAAACTGTTATTTATAACTAATTAGCACTAATAATTTATACCTAGATTTGAATGTTTTATTTAGGTTTCTATTTTATAAATGAATATGAATAGGTATACTTTAATGCACGAACATGGCTAATGGTATTTAGTCTAAAATTAAATCACAAAGGCGTCGTAGAGATGCCTGTATTTTCGCTACCTTTTTAAACTAACTAAAATATTCTAAACTAGACATGGTAAGTATGTCTGATTCAGAATATTTTATTATAACACAAAGTCTTTGTGTTATGGCTTGGCTGGCTTTGTTGTATAATTTGGTTTGGTTTAAACGCGTACAAAGTTGCTAGTTTTTACTCTTCTCAGACCTATTGAGCCACGCTGAACCTGCTAACATCCCTATGTTGGCGTAGGGTTCAGTTTAGGCTTTTCCGTCGCCGAAAGATTTTATCTAAATATCCCTTAGCTGGCTTTTACAGCACTTTTGTTGAGAAAATGGGGTGGTGATACCTACTTGTATTCTTAATCCCTCACCACACGGATAGTATACCTCTATATAAAAACTCTACTAAAATGGACCCAAACCTGTCATTCTTTATATGTATTATATCCGTATTCTGGTACCCATAACACAAGCATATAAGCTTAGCTTGGGACCAGAGGACGTTGTGTAAAATATCCATGAACATTTATTAAAAAAATATTAGATTATCTAATATAGTTTGACATAACTGTGCAACTGAGTTTGACATTACCATTTTATTAATAAAACTATGTTGCTTATCTAGTAAAAATTCCTAAACTTTTTTACGCTAAGCTTGGTTGAGTCGAATTGCCATTAATCGGTCACCCAACTATAGGTAGAGCCCAACTTGCTCAATTTTACTATCATGTATGCAGCTACAAGTACATCTAAACCTTATAAACCAACCGGAGTAGTTATATAGTCACATAGGTACGCTTTCTTTGTCATATATACTGATGAGGTGCCGTGGTAAAATACACAAATATTATAACTTTAATTAATATTAGTCGCTACACACGCACTGCACAAAATCTGCTCATATATCTACAGTCGTACATTAAATGAAATGAAAGTCTTTTAATCACGTTGACACTAGTTTTTGCGAAAATTGTGTACCTACCTACTTTTGACAAGTCCAAACTTTTTTCCTATGCGATCGTCTAAGAAGTACTGGCGTAAGAAGAAGAAGACTAAGGGACAATACTGTCCGTGTACTATAATAAAATTATACTCTCATACCTCTTTTAGTAGTGATCGCCTTATAATGTCACCTCTTGTCGAATTAATGCTTTGAGGACTTAACTATTCTTCTTCACTAATTAAGATATGCATACATAATATGTTTATGTTTCTTTGTTTGTTTATCTACATACGTGCGTATCTAACCTATATAAATAGAAGCTGGTATTATGGATGCCTACTTAAACTATCTTTGACATATAGACAAGTAAGCAACAAATAATGACAACTAATGTCAACTAATTAGGTAAACAGAGATGTATCATACAATACATTATTATCCTTGTAGATTAGTTAGAAATAAATACTGAAGACTAGCTAGCAGGTATGCATTTAGCTACTATACTTAGGTCATTTATTGATAATGACTAAAGTGGTATTTACTGTACTCATCCTTATTAATTTATAAGTGCGAAATCTGGATGATGACACAATAATAATTTTGACGAGCTTAAGTGTTAATATGTGGAACGAAACGATAGTACGATTTAAAAAAACGTACAACGCCATCTATCGGGCAGAAGAGTAAACTTATGTTTGTTAAGGATTGATTTCTAAATTTCACGCGTACGAAGTACCGGGCAACAGTTAGTACTCAAATATTTTTAACTTTAGCAGGCAAGATTAACAAGCGCTTTTAAAAAGTTTGAAGCGAGGCTTCTGTATCAAAAGTTAATCCTATGAAGAAGAACAGACAAGAAATTACATGGAGTTTACAAATAGTTAATAACTACGTGATGTGATTAACCTATCCTAAATAAGTTTGAGATAGATTCTTTTTGTTTAATAATAATTTACCATACGTAAATGAATATATAAAGAAAAAAAATATCTACCTATTATTTAAAATGAATACATATTATATTACATTAGGTACTTAATATTATTTATTAGCATCGTACAGTAAGGCACACTGTTTAATTAAAAATAAAAAGCGTTACACGTGCGTACATGATAAGATATGGATGTAGGTATAGCACCTATAGCAGAGAACGTGTCTATTTCTTTAACTAATCACTGTCTGGTACCACGCTGTGTATAAATAAGATGTGTTAATTTTGAAAAATATTATGTAGATATTATAATTTTGTCCATATTCATAGATTATAAAAACAATATGGAGAAATACAAATAAATATGCAGGTTTTGTACTCATAGAATCAAGATGTTAATTACATATAGATTCTACCATATAAATTTACATATAAACTATTACCAATAACCAAATATGATTTAGATTGAACCTGAGTTTTAAAGTGGTTGTCTTATTTTGTTATATTCAGAAAGAAGCAAACAATTACTCCGTTTCTATAACATAGCGTAAAAATTTAAAAAATCGGTTTAATTTTATCGAAGAAAACAAGGGAGTATGAAAAGTCTTATTTTTAAATATTTTATAGGTAAAATCTGACTGATCTATAGGTGTCCCTTTCAATGCGGCGCTTAGCAATAGGAATAGCCGTACGTCAAGCAAACGGGAGGTTTTCTAAATTGTGAATTTGTCGGCACTAGAGTCTCGTTCTCCGTGTGGTGACGGATTAAGAATACAAGTGTCACGACCCCATCTCCTCCCAAGGGTGCTGTAAAAGTCAGCTAGGGATATTGCGCACAGATAACATCCTCTGTGAGAGACGGAAAACTCTAAAATAAACCCCGTGCATACACGCCTGGTCAGGGCGGCACAGTAGACCATAATCCTTCCCAAAGTGGATGAGGCCCGTGCCCAACAATGGGACGTAAATGGACTGGATAGAGAGAAGTCTCGTTCTATGTGTTCAAAATTTCAGATCAATCTGATTATTAAAAGTGTTTCTTATTAGGTACACTTTCTAAGATTCTGATAGATATTGTAAAGGTTGTGATCATTGAATATAACCTATACAATGATACAGGCCACTTAAGATTTGTTTTTAAAAAAGGAATAAAAAATTTAAAATTTTAAAATAAAAAGAAAAAAGAATTGGGGATGAGAAAAGGACATGAAGGAGGATGTTAAAAAATGATTGTAAAATAGTTTTTCTTTATTATAAAAAATATAACAAGTTAATTAAATGTGTTTTAAATTATTATTATAAATTAATGTAAAGAAGAAGCCTTACAAATGGTGGAGGCGCCGGGTATAGCGGCCCGATTGGTAAACCAGCTCCTACGCCCAGGGATGTGTTGACGAGCAAAGGGTCGACACAGGATAAATATTAATTATCAGAGAAGTAGCCGTATCTTTTTATTAAATTTTTATAAATTATTTATAACTAAGATGGAACTAGCCACGATAACTTTCGGTGGTTGCGCACAAGAGTGCCTAGATGAATTCGAAGAAATGTTTTACGCTTTAATAACTTTCAAGAGATGCTCGTCTGAAGAAGAAAAATTATCACTATTGCCCTCATTTTTAAGGGGTAACGCCTTACTTTTCTTCCGGGGCATTAAAGACACGTGCAAAAGCGTGCAGGAGGTATTTGATAGACTAAGGGAAGAGTTCCAAGAAGTAAATTACCAAGAATGTTCGCAATAATTATTTGCATAATGATGTAAATTGGTTTAGTGATTCGATTAGATTAAGGTTATATATATAGTGATAATTATAATTTACTAATATTGTTTTATTTTGGTGTGTTTCATATTGTTCGGGATCGGCGAGACTTCATAATGACGTCAGCAAATTTATACATAAGAAAGATGCTATGAAAAGGAACCACATCAAAAATTTAATTATTTTTTCGTATTTATATTTTGAATGTTTAGTTAAAAATGTGAGATAAATATATTAACATAGTAATTGGATAGTGAGTATTTCGTTCTAGATTATGATTATAGTATTAAGGTGGAGCGATTAATAGGTATAATAATGGGTTGTATTGAGTTATAATGTCGAAGGGAGTGGCTTGGTAGAGTTAGTTGGATGAGTCGTATCAACGGGTAATATCTTTGAATGCAACATGGTAAGGCCATAGGCTATTTGTCATGGAATCCTGTTTTGGGATATCACGCATTTTAGAGATAGAACTCATAAGATAGGATTTAGGAAAGTAGGTGCTAGAGTAAAGTATTTGTTCATTAGGAGAGAAATGTGAAAGGTTGAAAATTGAAAGAAGTTGTATTATAGTGAGAGGTTGCTGATAATATTTTTATTTTATTTATTGGGTAATAGTTAGATATTAATGATTAGCGAATAGTTTATAATTACTTAGATAATAGAATGATTGATTATTTAAAACGTTACTTGTGGTAGAAGAATGGTTGGTAAATTTATCTCACGAGAAGGAATTCTAAATGTGGAATAAATTGGTCATTCCCGAGCATTCAGGATTACTTAGTAGAAATTATACCTAAATAATTGAAAAGAAGGTTGAGTATTATCTGAGCATACTTTAAATTTTAATTTGATAATCTCTGGATTCTGTCAATTATAATGGTTTCTTATGTAAATTTTCTCATTAAGCTGGAAAGCTGTTAAATTAGCATATCTTTCGGATCTATGATGCTGACCTCATAATTGAAGCTCGATAGTTTTTATAAGAGCATTAATTGTTTGGTGATGAACATTTTTCTGATTGATTGTTGATGATATATGCTTTGTGTCTTGGTGTGATAGTTTTAAGGATGCCTTATCACTTTTGTTTATTATTGGATAAATCAATTTTAAAGATGAAGTAGTTTAATATTTTATGAAAAGAGTGATATGATATAAGGGCATCGTAGTTAGTGTGGTTCGGATAACTAAGATTAGAAAGGCAATTTTTGGTTGGTTTTTTGCTTTTCAAGTTTTTCGAAATATATTGCTTCGAAAAGCTAGGTCCTAGCTGGATCTAATCTGGTTCATTCTAGTTTGTTATCATGCTTTCCAACCTTAGGTAGGGTGTCCAGTATTTTGTAACTTAGAAAAAAAAATATTTTTTTTTTTTGGAAAAAAAATTTTTTTTTATCCTCTAAGGGGGGGAGAATGTAAAGGTTGTGATCATTGAATATAACCTATACAATGATACAGGCCACTTAAGATTTGTTTTTAAAAAAGGAATAAAAAATTTAAAATTTCAAAATAAAAAGAAAAAAGAATTGGGGATGAGAAAAGGACATGAAGGAGGATGTTAAAAAATGATTGTAAAATAGTTTTTCTTTATTATAAAAAATATAACAAGTTAATTAAATGTGTTTTAAATTATTATTATAAATTAATGTAAAGAAGAAGCCTTACAATATATATATGGATGGATGGATATATTGCCCAGTCTTTGCTCCTGCCAACTTTAGATTACGCTGACGTCAGTTATGTCAATCTCACCGAAGCACAACTCGATAAACTAGAGCGACTTCAAAATGTCTGTATAAGATTTATATTTGGTCTACGCAAATATGATCACGTCTCTGAGTTTCGCAAAAAGCTCAAGTGGCTTCCCATTCGCCTTCGCCGGAATACTCATATTCTTTCGCTACTATATAACATATTATTTAATCCCAATACTCCCCAATATCTGAAAACTCATTTTGTGTTCCGACATGTCACACACGCAAATAATCTGAGAACATCTGAAAATCTGAGATTGAATGTTCCGAAGCATAGTACAAATTTTTATGGTAAATCCGTCACTGTGCAAGCTATATCACTATGGAACAAACTACCTTTACAAATTAGACAAGCACAATCTCTTTCTGTTTTTAAGTTAAAACTATTGAATTATTATCTATCATTATAGTAGTGTTTAAATAAATTTTAGTATTTTTATAGTGTGTATGCATATTATATAGTAGTTTTTACTTATTAGTGTACTTATGTATAAAAGTATGTATGTTGATTAAATTTAGGTATTTATTCATATATATATTCAATTTAATATTTAATATATATGACACCAACAACCACCGCGATGTCTATTCTAGATTCTATCCATTATACGGTTGCCTGGAAGAAATCACATTAGTGATAAGGCCGCCTATTGTACAATAGCTTTTAAGACTGTATTTTCTTTTCAAATTCTGTGTAAAATTGGTGTTTGTGCAAATTAAGAGTTATCTATCTATCTATCTATCTACATGGATTAATACATAGATAGCTTGATAGACAGATACGAAGTTGATAAAATGTGTTAATAAACCTATGCCTATAAGAGTAAGTCCGATAACAGACAAGTAATTCGAAGAAAACGAAATTATGGTATTTTTGTAGAACTTAAAACATTTTAATAAGCACTTCACATGCGTAATTCAACATGAACATTCTCAGAATACCACTTAGAGAGTATTTACTAATATCATCATTGGAACAGAAAGTTTTCTCATGTAAAGAATTTAAATCGCTTCAGTTGATTCGAGTGGTTTAGACAGGCTCGCATTTAACGTGACCTCTAAATATTTTATCTGGAGTTCGCTTGATTGTCGACCCACGGGTCCCTTTCTCTAGTACCTTTATATTTACCCAATATATCTTGATATCCCTCTACCCCTGCGCTGATAAGAAAATAAAGCAGTAATGAGGAAATACGCCCATCTTTTATGGGTCTTTGAAAACTGGATGCTATGTAGGATTGGATAGGTAGTACTTATCTTGAGAAGAAACTTGACGTTACTCGAAAATAAGTCGGTACGTACTTGAGCAGCGTACGATTTATAGACGTTGGTAAAAAATATCCAATTTGTTTACAAGTGGGCCTGATATTTCTTTATGCATGTAAGTTGTAAAATCAAGTTACGGATAAGAAAATTACATGCGGCTTCTTTTAGAGAAATTTTAATCAAAATAAATTAGTAGCCCCGAAATTTGCGTTAGATGAATTAGTTTTACTAAAATCATTAAAACTGCATAATAATATTCTTTCATAAAATTCAGTTAAGTGTTATAAGACAAGCTAATTTAACTGCATGTAATACTGAATTTACAAGCTATTTAGTAAATATAACTTATAATAAAATGGCACATTGATGTTAGTACCTAATTAAGGAGGTAAAGACTTATTAATATCATTACAAGCAAAGGCAAGTAAGTTTTTAATGGCTTGTTCTATGCATAAGATAGTTAATGATAAGGTTATAAAACTAAGCGATTACGATAATTAGATGTTTTATAGTCTCATTCTAAACACAAATTAATGTTGACTGCAATCTTATTTTAATTTTATTTTGTAATTCAAAACATATTGTTTGTTATTAAGTAATGATTTAATATAATGTATTTATTAAACATAAGTGATAATTTTGTTTACGATGATTTGCATTTTTCATCAATTTCTGTTTATCTTATGATTTGAATAACTGCACATTTCGGGTACAAATGAATTCGAATATACGGATTAAAAAGTCTCAAACCTGCCATACGCAATTATAAAGAAAAAAATTTTATTGTAAAACTGTCACCTTTTATCTAAACTATAATTACTATAATTAATAGTTTCACAATAGCCATACGTAAATAAAAATTGGCCAAGTGCGAGTCGGACTCGCGCACGAAGGGTTCCGTACCATTATCTATGCAACATAAGGCAACGTTATTAGTATCGAGCAAGAAACGGTAAAAAAATCATGTTTGTTGTATGGGAGCCCCCATTAAATATTTATTTTATTTTATTTTTAGTATTTGTTGTTATAGCGGCAATAGAAATACATCATCTGTGAAAATTTCAACTGTCTAGCTATTACCGTTCTTGAGATACAGCCTGGTGACAGACGGACGGACGGACGGACGGACGGACGGACGGACAGCGAAGTCTCAGTAATAGGGTCCCGTTTTTACCCTTTGGGTACGGAACCCTAAAAACGATACCATAGGTATGTAGAAATATAAACCTATGATATTGAGAGTATTTTCCTATTTCACCGGTTATTTTATAAATCAAGTAGTATCGTCATCTTTAACAACACAATCTTAATATTTTCCTGCCCGGTCAAGTAAACACGGTCATTTGCGTTGACCCAAAAAAAAATCCCTGTTTATTTTGCAAAAAAGTCCACACTCGCGAGGAATAGTGTTTGTAAATTTTCCCTTTGACCTACTTGTATATCTGTAAGACCAAATTATTTAGAGCTACCTCGACCCCTTATATCATGAATGAATCTTTAAATAAAGGGATCTGGAATATATTTTGAGAGGTCTTACTTTGTTGGTGTTTGAGTTGCTATGGATCGATAGGACCCTGGCAGGTCGCCCAGCTCCGCTCCCGCATTATTGTTATTGCAAGCCGTCAGTATCTATCTGCTTCCGCTATTGGTTCCGAGCCTAGTACATTGCCTTGAGACAAAGATATGAAAGCGTAGGCATCAGAATACAGAGGTAATATTCTACCTCAATACACGTAAACCGAACAGATCCAATTTTGTATTTTATGTATGATTGGAAAAACTACGAACTGAAATTCATGTGTAACATTTGTCTGCAGGTATTAGATTATGCATTTGATATTTGCCGTTAAATCTTGAGATAAAATGCATCTACTTCTATAATAAAAAGATAAGAACTGGCTGTTCAGAATACTGATAAGGCTTATGTCAAATAAATCGAATTGATCATAAAAAAAGTTTTAACGTTTGAGACTCTGAAAATCCAATCATAAGTTTTCCTCAAGATGCATTGTAGAAATAAAATTAAAAGCATTCTAAAATTATGTTTGTTTTTCTATCCAAAGTCTTTGATTTTTATAATTATAGAAAGTTTCCAATAAATTGTATAGATTTAATAATTGATATCGTTTTAGCAAATGGATAGATAAGTAGGTATTAAAAGAAAAGAATATTTTGAAATAATAATAGCATTTTTTGTTTATTGTTTTTTACAATAAAAGCAGTACGTCTTACATAAAATATCAATAAAAAATCACTAAGATGAACCTATGATATTGTGAGTTAATAAAGCTAAGTTAATATATAATAACGTTAATACTAATATTTTCTAACACTTGCGCGACTCATCTGTTTAAATAAAACTACTTTTTACGGATTTAGATGCGTATATTTGTTTTAAATTTTACAACAAATATACGCGTCTAAATCCGTAAAAAGTAGTTTTATTTAAACGGTAATACTAGCCTACTACTCGGCTGTAAGGTTTTATAGAGCGGCGAATTATATATATATATAAATAGATTTTTTTTAAATATAAAACATACCTTACCTCTATTTTAGCAATGAATCTTTTTAAATTAAATTCACGAATTGGACAGTAACAAGCTCAAACCCTTATGTCATTCACAGTGTCACATTTCTTCTTTAAAATATTCGATTACAAAACATTACAGAAATACAGAAATGTACAACAAAATATTTTGTATGTTAATTTTGTAGGAGGAACATAAATATTATTTTACACGAGAAATTTGTGTATGTATCGATGCGTTTTGAAGGGAAATGTCTAATAATTCAGATTAGATATACCTTGCAGTTGTTGGGGCACCCATCACAGCTATCACGTAGAATTCAATTGAGAATTTATTCAAATCAGCATACTGGCCCTCTAGACCTGATTTTTTATCTATTCAGCTTTCAATATGTTAAGGTTAAGCATAATATGGATACGCCATAATTTACATCTACAAACAACGACACCGAAAAGACATTTTACGTATTCACATAAACAAAACCCGTTCATCAATTACAAAATAACAATTTTATGTACAGAAGGTAAAATTACTACCAACTGAAACTGGTAGATAAATATTAAGCGTAGTTATGTATAAAATGTAAGTAAGTGTGTCTTATGATAACCATCCTTCCATCTACCAATTGGAATTTCCATTTTCGTCCATCCATCCATCAACCAATTAACTTGTATTATTCTATGTCATTACAAGCTAATTAAAATTTCATCGTAAACTAAGTCGTATAAGACCTGTAGATAAAGTTAAATAACGAAATATTGTGTTTAAAGTAAACTATGAACAGAGAAAAATACGAACTAATTTTGTTGTTTGAAAAACAATAAATAACGTCTTTGTAATGAACAATCTGTATTACATTTGAAACATTCAACAGATTTACGTGAACTAATAATATGTAGGTGGCGTTTTTTGAATAAACAAAAGCTAATTTGATGATTTTTGGAGGTCGTATCCATACTAAGTCTAGTGATAGTCATATACATACATATACTTACGTAAGTACGTATTTTAACATTTTTATATAAGTAGCGTTTGTTACAAAGTAAATCCCATATAAATTAACCAAGTGCACATTAATGCAATTACATTTAAAGACCCACACACATTTGTACGTTTTCCTTCTCTACTCAATGTAACGTATTGATATAAGTTTTATTGAACACGGAATTTATTTAATCAATTAAAATAAAATATTTTTCCTAAATGAGCGCAGTTTTATTTACAAAGTTACTCAAAACCAGTTTTAATATGCTTTTAACTTAATATAACACATTTCTTAATCAAAATATATATGCATAAGTGGTTCTCAAGCTTTATTTTTAATAAAATGTCGATAACAAACGTGATAGATATCGATACAAAATATGTTGACTGATTCGATTATACTCAATATAATTGGTTTAAATCGAGATATTTAAAAATAGAGTTAGATAGGGACGGGCGGCATGATTCCTCCTGCCAAACGCTCGCCCAATCAATATTTATACTTTGTTACTCGAGGCGGTACCACGTAGTCGTTAAAAAAATGATATTTATAAATAACTTGATATTTTTGTTCATGGATAAATAAAACACGTTGTAGAATTCTTTTTGTTGACTTTTGCAACAAAGTTAAAACACGATAATGGGACATATAATTAAAAAGTCTTTCGGTTTTTCTATTCTTCAAAACCACGCATCGGATTTTGAAGCGGTATTTTTTTAATAAATAGAGTGGTACAAGAGGATGTTTATAATTTGTTAAGGTTTGATCTCTATATTCCACACGAACGAAGTTGCTGACAACAGCTAATAACCACTAAAGTGCATGTGTACACATATTTTAATTAATATTTTTAACGTCAAACAATATTAATCTCTTGTTTATTCATGAATTATCTATTTCTTTATTTTCTCACAGAAATGTTACGAAACATTTTGCTATTACTGCTGAACAGCGGTTGGACGTAACACGAGTTTTATTATTCTAGTACATTTGGTACACAAGTTATGAGACCGGGCTTATTCTCAGAAAGAATTTGACGTAGATTCTCACTATTTGCGACATGTTTTCATTACATATATCCATCTCTAAAATGAAATATTACGCGGATTGTGTAATTTCATACAACTAATTTATTTTGCCTTTGATGTTTTGATTTGATATTTAGTAATGAATAGTGCTAGCTTAACTTCGTTCGCGTGGAGTTTAGATACCAAAGCTTAATAAATTATACAAAAAAGCCATCCTCTTGACCACGCTTTATAACAAAAAACCGCATCAAAATCCGTTACGTAGTTTTGAAGATAAAAGTTCACACGAGAAATAGATACGAAAATAACAACTTTGTTTTATAATAAGTAAAGTTATTACATCAAAATCACTAAGATATTTAGTTATGAATTATATAATATTATTTTTAATAAAGATATTAAGAATCTTTTAAGTTGATTGTATAATTTACGTCTTTTCCTAGTTTCATTTGACATATTATAAAAAGTCATCAGTTTATTTTTGGCAATGGACTATTGCCAATTGTTTGTAAATAAGACACGTTGATGCTATTATATTCAAGGTTCTAATCGCTTTAATATTGCCGCTATAATTTAAATAATTTTATTGGCAATTGAATATAAAGTGATTTTTATATGATTAATTATTATATCCTTAGAACTCTATCTGTCCATTATCTCATTAAAATTATGATTAAAATAGAGATATGCCTACTACTAATATACTTACTCTTTTAAACGGATTTTAAGCTCTCTAAGCTACAATGAGCTTGCCTGTTGTCATACCTATAACATAGAGGCATTTTACCGTTGTCGTCTCTTATGATGACGATACATCTTTTTATTATCATCGAAACTTACAGCATCAAGAAAATGAAACAATACATTTATACTTTTAATAAGCAAATCCATGTTTATACAAAAATTTTATATTTAATGTAAGTACATTACAAGGTACGTTACTTATTGGAGGAAATTAATTCATATTTCCCTTTTTTACTATTTATTTATTCCTTTATTTACATGTAGAAGCAGTGTGTATTCGGTATTTTACTCATAAATTTTCCTATCAATTTTTAATAGCTAAACAATAGGAGCGATCCGATAGTCCCGTCAACGTTTTCAATTTGCGATTTGGTAATAAAATACTTGTACCTACATCTGGCGCCTCCATGAATTGTAATTTTATTACTAAAATGACATTTTCCTGCAGTTCAATTAATTTTTATGTTATCTAGAACGAGTTGCAGCCAATATGTGTATCAATTAGGCATACATTTTGTAACCACTGTATTTTTTACATGTTAATAGCTATTGCCCGCAACTTTATTCGCGTGGAATTTGGGAACAAAACCTTAACAAAATATACAAAAAAAGACAACCTCTTAAACAGTGGTTTAAGAGGTTGTCTTTTTTTGTATATTTTGTTAAGGTTTTACGATGCGATTTTTTCGATAGATAGAGTGCTATCTATCGAAAAAATGCATCGTAATCCGTTACGTAATTTTAAAGATATAAGCTCACATACGGACATACATACAAAAATAGCGACGAAGTAAAGATATTATGTATAAATTTCATGTAATTATGCGCTTCAGATGTTAGTTTTAGCAATGTCACTAACTAACTAACGTGTGACTTCAAACACGTGGAAGTTGATAACCAAAACTTATCAAATTCTACAAAAAAGCCATCCCCTGATCGTCTCTATCTTATAAAAATGCAACATTAAAATCCATTGGTGACATCCGTGGTTTTAAAGCTTTAATAAGCTCACATAGCATTATGCATACGTACAAAAATAACGTATAAAATAAAGTTTTATAGTAAAGATAATTTTAAGGAAAAAAAACTAAACAATTAAAACAGTAAATAAAATAAACTCCTGACTTTAATCAGGGTTTTTCATGTTTATTTAAGTCTAAGTAATTAGTATAGAAATTTTAAGGATAGGTAAATAATTGATAAATAATTAGTTTACATTAATAAATTAATGATTTTAAACTTACGCGATTTGAACTCATAATTTGTTAAAATTTCCGGAACCATAATCACGTTAGTAACTGTTAAAAACATTAATAAATATTTCATAAGCACTAATTACAAAACAACGAACAAATAAGCCCCAAAAACTTCCACTTACTGAGTGTAATATTAACTTCATAATTTATTTATGTGCTAGTATATCTAATAGTTACACCCGATCCTGTTGTATGATAAAATTATATGAGAAATACAAAATACCGTAAATAAAATAATAGAAAGAAACTTGCACCTGTAACTTGTAGATAAATATTTTTATTCTATTAAAATATTTCCTTATCTTAAATTTCAATGTTAGACCTTTTAAATGTTGCCAGCATTTCCCTTCCAAATTCCCAATAATCGAAGAATAGTTTCCTTATTATAAAGTTGGCAAAAGAGTTGATTAGTGATAAAAATGTTTATGAGGAATGACTATGTACGCATTAATTATTAAATTAGAATCTTTAGTATATTTTATATTGTCATACTTAAATGGAATCTGATATTAAAAATCTCAATCATACGATAAGATGCTTAACTACATAGTTCGTTATAGTATTGATAATATATTACCCGTCTAGAATATAATAGTGGATGACACGGTGTTTTAATTCATTTTGGTGTAATTTCCAGATCGTATCGTGGATCTTTTGATTGTGGATACATTGTTTTAACAGTAGCTATTGACTTTTTTAAATAAATAAAAACTGCACAGATGCTGGCACCGTTTCTCAATCTCATTACTAAATGAAAAGATCTTAAAATTGTGCCTGAACATTTAATTTATTCCAAGAAAAACCTCATCCTGTTTTACATTTCTTAATAATTTACCAAATTTGTTGGAATTGCGAGGTTGCTTGGCACCCTACGCAAGCTTAACAAATATATGATATGTTGTGGAAAAAAATCGAGTAAGCTGGTATGTTTTATAGTAGCGATGATAGTATACGCTCTATTTAGGCAGTTATTATGTATTGTAATCATAAACTGGAACATATTACCCATTCAAACGATTACTACTGCAAAGGCGTAATGCTAAAGTACTTTGCCCTGTGCCCAATTTAAAAATCATAGATTGAATATCTTCATTGTTTACAAAAGCTTGAAAAATATTTGCATTATGTTTTACAATTGTTTATTTCAATCTTAAATGTTAGACATTAACATTCAGAGAACTTTAATTAGGGCTAATTTCTTACCTAGTGCTATGGGCTAGCAAGTTATTTTTTATAAATGAAAAAATTGGTTTTATATTTATGTTGTTTAATTAACTGACTTTGTTTTGTAGTAAATAGATACTCTTCAATTGTATGTTATATTATAATCTTATTATATATATATTGTGCCTTATAAAATAAAACAAAATAAAACATTAATAGAGTCTAATATTATTCGGTATAGTCAAACTCAGCTCCATCAATAATCCTTTTTAAATTTAACACTTTATCAATAAAGACTTCATACCATACATTTTCAACAGAAACATAATGTCTATTTAAAATAGAATTCTATCACGCCTGGTATGTGATAATGGTTGAACCCACTCTTCTCAAATTGAATACAAACACTTCGAACGTGTCTTTCACTAAATTAATTTAGTATTTCTGAAGCTTTGTATTTTACACCATTGTAGACAGATAGAGGGAAATAGACGACGTCTAATGATGTCATAATTTTGTAGTTATAAATTTATTTGTAGTATTTCCAGATAGAGATATATTTTATTCTATTAATAAGTATCTAAGAATATTTAGTTTGATAATAAGCGTAGTAATAAGCGATGCTTTTACGCATAAATCATCATTAAATCCAAAACGTTATGATTACGGAAAATCTATTACACTCCGGGTTCATTTTCAGCTCATGGTTATATAATAGTCTACTCTAAAAAGCTCTCTATCTTTTATCTGGCTATCTATTAGGCTTATGGTGCGTCTAAAATAGGTATGGCTAGTTAGGACGGTTAATGTTACATCCAGAGTGGAGTAAAGTGACATTTACCATAAAGGCGCTCGTATTCGACATAACTGCAATGTCTCATGAATATTGATTGTAGTCAGGTACCCACATATGTTTCAGGGGTCATTGACATTTTATATTAGGGTTGACAGGAACTGATTTTATCTTGTATTTTTTTTGTGGCCAAGGTCATGAATTTTATTGTCGTCACTATTACTTTAATTTATGACTGTGTTACGTTTTTGCTCTACATTTCTGCAATATTATGTATTACAGATATTGAGATTAGTCTGATGTTTTACTTATTAATTATTAGACTATGAAAAATACCATAAACACCTGAAAGAATGAGCTGCAATTTTTTTTACCATATTTCGCTATCATCGTAATACTGTCACGCGATATGCTGATGGAAGTAGGCAGAAATTATAGAGTGTCTTTCGCTATGATCTAAAGTAATCTAAACCCATATCTTTAGCTTTATTCGCATTCATTTTTGGTATTTATTTGTGTAAAATCATTTGCATAAAATTATAATAAATACATATTTAGGTACAATAGAGTATAAATCTTCATAATTCGTGTATAAACAGTTATTAAATTCTTAATAGGCAATTAAAAATATTTAATTATGTTTACATGAATATTTTTTGAATACATTGTTTTCTTTGTCACTTTTTGGACAAACAATTTACTAAGAATAACTCAGTGTATGATATTTAGCAGTATATTTACATTAAAAGATACAATAGTGTCACAATGTCGACGTATTGTTTTAAAACAATAGACTGGAAGCTTTCTTTTAAACATTTGCATAATTAGATGTTGTATTTCTTTTCTTACAATTTAGCTTCGCTAGAACATTTTTGTAATATTCATCTCTTAATTTGTGCGACTCATATATATACCTAATGTCTTTGCTGATTTTATAAAATTCTTTCTGTGTTGGGTAGTACATTTATCGAGGAAAAGCTTAGGCTATATAACATCACACAGCGAGCAATAAGAGCGAAGCATCAGTGAAAAATGCTGCTAAAACGGCTTTCTATGTTCAAATTTTGGCAATTGTATTTTTATATACCTATCTAATATATAAAATTCCCGTGTCACAGTGTTAGTTACCGTACTCCTCCGAAACGGCTTGACCGATTTTCATGAAATTTTACATGCATATTCAGTAGGTTTGAGAATCGGCTGCTATCTATTTTTCATACCCCGAAGTGATAAGGGTTATCCACCATTAACATTCTTATGGCAAAATAACGTTTACCGGCTCAGCTAGTATTTTTATAATATTCTCACCGTCGTATGCATAATTCAAGTTTTTAATATAAGCGTACAAATGTAGTTTATGTAATTTGTGTTTTGTATTTCTTCCTTACATTTATAAATACAAGGCAATTATATTGATAATAATCCGTGGCAACAATGATTAAAATATAAACTTAGTTGTCTTTTCAAAACAGGTGACATTTCTTACACTATAGAATTCTTTTAATGTTAATTCAATAGCGTTATAAAGATTAACACACACTAAATGACAACTAACAGAAAACACGCACAAATAAAAAGCATAAAAATTTAATGTATTTTGTTCGATTTGTTAATTTGTCACTTGATAATACTAATAGTTAATAGTTAAGGAATAGTCTGGTCTCGTGACGCCACAAATAGTATTATATTTAAGTAATTCCAACAAGATTTCGAGATGTCTATCTTTACGTTGGATGATTATTTATTTTGGCAGGTTTCCGTGTTTTCTTATGTAATTGTAAACTTGCAAAACTTCTTAAGTTTGTTACCTCCTCTCATCCTAAATTAGGTGGCTCAACACGCATTTTCCATTCAAGCTTTCCTGTCAGCCACCACATTCAACTCCTTCCCGTTACACTCTCATCAACTATTTAATCTTCCTTATTCTATCTCACATATTTCATCTCATCATATACATTCATCTTTTCTTTAGTTTTCCCTCCTTTTCTGGCTATGAACATTGTTTTTTCTCAATTAATATAAGACCAATTTTAAAATTGGTCAACCCTGTTTATGTAATAAAGTATGTATATAATGCGTCCGTTGTCTTGATTGAATGAAAGATGTTATTTGACGCGGCTTGTACACCCGATCTGGTCGCCTCAAAGTGTCATACCGCACCGTCTGCCTGCATCTCTGTTTTGAAATCTCAATACGAGTTCATTGACCACACATCAGATAACGGGTTGTTTCAAAATGTCATCGTGCTCAAAATTGGAACGAGTTTCGGGTATTTGTATTCGTTACTCCCAGTTTAATTTAGAATTATATCGATTACATTAGTCTTAGGGCCTCGTTCACCATCTTCAAGTAAAGCGTTGATTAGTTACTTATCGATTAGCGTTAATTGTCAAGTAATAGTTACGAGTATCTTCTGCCAATTTCAATTTTTTAATCTTAAGATTACTGCTACTCGAATGTCGTGAACCTCGCACGTGTAGTTACTGGTGACTTTAACTAGCGATTAGTCTACTTGGCGCTTTACTTGAGAATGGTGAAAGAGGCCCTTAGTTCAATACGATTAAATGTATGAGCCACAAAGAAAGGTATAGAATAATGCAATCATATCTTTGGGGTTTACATATTTTAAATTTGTTACTTATTAAAACTAGAATTAACTTAATTTATTTTTAAATTGAAGAAATCAATATTAAAGTTTTGAAAGATATTGGAGTAAATTCTGAAATTAAAATTTTTATGCGTCTAATTTTATTGTACCTCTACAAAAAGCTCTAGATTATTTTGACAGTTAATTATTTCTTTTTACAGTTCATGAATTAATTATTTGCGTAAAAGTAATTTATAATAAAAAAAAACAAAATTACAATATGTACATAAAATTACACGCCTTAGTGATATTAACAAACACAAACATCTAAAATCGATATATGTACCATTTTGTATTTTTGTATGTGGCAATAAATATCTTTATTATAGACATCCAATTACATTTATTTGTATAGATTAAAATAGACATCTTCATAATGAAAAGCTTTGTATGTTAATCGCTGTTTTTTGTTACAGGTGCTGTGTCGTGATATGATGAAACTGCGTTCATTGCAGGTTGGTCGATCGTTAGAAAGCTTTAAACTACCCACGTAAATGTCTATCATTATAATAACTAGCTAATATAATGTATTAAGAGATATCAAGTTTTAATCCCCGCAAGGTCTTAATTAACCCGAGAAAAGAGGTCGAGAAAAGTCCGAGACACCTCACGTTTCATTACCGTGATCCCTCGGTCTCATTAAGCAGTCGGTGTTGTATAAAAAGCGAGTTTATATAAGAAGTTAATTCGGCATCACACCTGTCGCGGTCGTAACTTCTCCCTTCTGATGGCTATACAATGAAGCTTTGCTCCATCCACCGCCAGTTCTATTATTTTACCTTTGCCTCATTCATCTTGGCGGCATCGTCAAAGAAAACATAAAAATATATAAAGACATCATACATTGACGTTTGACAGTTCGATTTTCTAAATAGCCTTCGCCGATTGGTTAGAATATTAACGGCTTTAAATGTTATAAAAATGGATTCGATTTTTGAAAGCGAGATTATTACGTAATGGGACGTATGTAATTTGTATTTATCATTTGTATAACTTTATTATCTCCACCTGTTACCTATTCTATAGATTATATTTTGAAGTTATGATATTTCATTCATTCATTCTTTGAAAGGTGAACGTTAAAAGTAATGAGATAATAGATAGTGCTAGGTTCATATAGGTAAAGTTTTAACGCGCTCTCTGAAACAACCATTTCAAGTGGATTACATCCAAGTTGAATGTTAATAAAGGTTACAACTTTAGGGAAAGCGTCCAATTTTAAGGGTAGTTAAGCCGGAAGGTTTTTAATAGATATTATACCCAATAGTATTTTTACGTCTTACTTGAAGTTTAGCTTAGTTTTATGGAATAATATTATAAACTGCCCTAGAGAGTCACAAATTTTATGCATACAGAAAATCTATTCGATAAAAGAAATATAAAATAATCTATTAGATATAAGAAAATCTTCAGTAGATAGGTACCTATTTCTATCTTCCTTTGCTTCTCAATAAAGAGTAATAATATATTTATTACTCTAGCACTAGCTACTAAGCACTTAATATTTTTTTTAGTAACTAAGTAATTTTTTTACTATTATATTACACCCCCTTAACATTCTGGTCATCAAGCCAAGCCCGTAAGTATGGACATATATATATATATACTGTCTATGATATTAACACTAGTGTATGTATGATAAAATTTCGATTTATAATCAGCAAATGAAAGTATATATATCAAATAAAAAACGTAGCGAAAATATTACATTTTCTCTGCGAGAAATTCTATTAAATTGTGTAGGTAAAAGTGTCTAAAGTATGATGGTTGCCCTCAGCTAAGTAAAGCGAAGTGAATATATTCTGGAATTTTCTACGAAATGTTCCAATTCCATTTCAGTAAGAGACTAATAATACACTTTTTTTCCTCTTTTTACTTCTTATTTCCACCCTTTACTGTTATATACGAAATTGGAATGGAATGGAGTTGCCTTTACGAATACTTTTATTTTTAACGTTGCCAGATTTCTCTGAGATTTTAGTTCATAGTTCTTTATCAATAGCATTAGAAACGTTACATGTCATTTATAGGTAGTAATTATATACAATGTAATACAATAATATAAATAAAACATAATAGTTTACGAATTAATAACCGTTAAAATTTACAATTACAAATTAATAATAGTTAAAATTTACAATTACAAAAGAATAACAATTAAAATTTAATAACAATTAGAAATTAATAACAAATTAAAATAATCAAATCAGTCGATAACAATATTATCGATTTGAGATATAATATTAGATTAAGGTATATTAGACTTTAACATAGTTAAATGAAATTAAGAAACACAAAATTGTATATTAATAGGTATTAATTTGTTAGTAAGTGATTTCCATAATATTCGGTCGATCAGCAGATAGGATAATATTTTGGGTTTCATATGTCGCTTATGATTTTCTTCAAAGCTTATACTTTTTCTTGACAATACTGGACTGGTAATTTTCATACACGTATATGTAGGGACATATTTCGTTTGCTCTTAAACAATATGTCTATACAATCAGTTATAAATATGCAAACGATTTTTGGATAGAACATCGGGCTTCGTGGTGGAGTGGTTTATGTAATGGACTGCCGATCACGAGGTCGCGGGTTCGATTCCCGGTTGGGACAATCATTTGTGTGATATCCATAAATGTCATACAAATGTTTGTACTGCGTCTGGGTGTTTTCTATGTATTATAAGTATGTATTTACAAAAGAAAAGTAGTATATGTAATCTATCCGTATCTGGTTCCCATAATACAAGCATAGAAATATAGCTTACTTTGGGACCAGAGGACGTTGTGTGAAATGTCCTGAATATTTATTTATTTATTTATCTGGTATTCCAATCAACTAACAATATTTTGCAAACAATTATATTTGTGGTACATATTATGGTTAGGTACTGTTGAAATGGAGCAATAAAAAATATTTCATCAAGATGACACGTTTATTGGCCTCAATTCACAAATAAAAAAATATTAAAACTAGTGTGGCTCTGTGATTTAAAACTTTGGACTAATGCGACTCCATTTATTTCTTCAATCTTAAGGAGTTGCAAGTCCATGGACAGCGAACGGACCAACCAATTATTTAGATTGCCGGCGGCGTCGCTTCGCCCGGCGCGTTTTGCGTTACGACTACGTGACGACTACGTCACGATTGTGCAGTCTTGCCCTTTTATCATTATCATTGTTTTGTTTTTACTTTACATCATCCCATAAAAAGAGTGGAAGTCTATTTTATTGCAATGTTAATAGTATTTATCGATATAAATAATTCGTTATCTTTGTGCTTAGTGGCGACCACTAGAAGACAACGTATAAATTATCACAAACATCACAGTAAAAAAATACGTTTCAGGTTGATAAACAGCAAATTAAAATTTATGAAAATAGTTTCACTAAGTAACGTAAGCCTGTTCCATTATTTCTAAGACATCTTTTAAATGTTTTTATGTTACATAACCACATCTATACTTAGATACCTACCTATACACATAAAGACATACATACAAAATAAAATAAAAATATCTTTACATATAAATATATTTCATGATTCTACTTCAATAAGTACCTACGAAATAAACTTCTTTCATATGCTAGGTGGTACTTACCTATAGGAGGTGGCTTAAGTAAAATTTCCACGTATCCGGAGATCTTAGTGTGTGGTATAAGTAATAAACTTATGCAAGTAAATATAACTTACATACCTTGTTAATTATTATTAAGAATATTACTTAGCAATTATTTACTAAGAATATTACTTAGCAATTTTCACAAATACCATGGAATGGTATGACAATGCTATATAACTTCTTTTAACATTGATATAACTTCTTTTAGCTTAACTTCCATTCATAGAAATTTATAAGAAGAAACTTTCTCTACTTAAATTTTAATCAATATCAATTAATTAATCAATCAATATAAAAGCGTCATGATTTTGTAGAAGCCTTTTGTATATAATAGTAAGGTTAATAAACGTGTCAAAATTAGGAACATGACTCGCAAAACGATAGATAAAGGTATAATAGCGCTTTTATAGTGAAATGTTTTTGCAATCCTAGTTTAAATTATAATGCATATTGTTATTTAATACACTGCAAAATTAATGAAATTATTACAAAAAACAAGCAAAAAAACAAATTTAACAGACCCTTGAAGCTCCTTTACTAGTTTTATATCACTACTAGCTGACCCGGCAAACGTTGTTTTGCCATACAAATGTCAGAGGTTAACACCTTAACATTTAGGGGGATGAAAAATAGATGTTGTCTGATTCTCAGACCCAACGGATATGTACACAAAATTTCACGAAAATCGGTCGAGCCATTTCAGAAGAGTATAATTACAAACACCGTGACAGGAGAATTTTATATATTGGATTTTATGCTGATTATAATTGGTTAATTGTGTTTGGGTGGTCTTATTGGAACTACCAGTCAATTTTTTCTTGCTACACAAATTCCTTCCCGAAATAAATAATTGAATAGGATATTAATAGAGACATATTTTACAGAAGATTTAAATAAAATTGTTGAAAACGTCACCATTTTGAATTACTATTTAAAATATTTAACCATTTTGAAATCGCTTCAGCTATTGACTAGTACTAAGATCTAAATGTACCTCAATATCAATAGTTAAGAGTCAGCACGCGTTTGCTCACTATATATCAAATACTTTTGACGCGCGTTTACGTTTCACCTAGTCTTTATTATGATATTGGTTTAAGATACCGCAAAGAGGCTTACAAGCTATCATTCTGTTAATCAGTCAATTAATTTATTTAGTGCTTCAAATCAGACTATTAGTTTATACCTATTTATTAACTAAGGCCCGCGACCCCGTACACGTGGAATTTAGAAAATTTTCCTCGAATTTAACAATATTTATCACTACTGCGTCACTCCTATTGGTTGCAGCGTGATGTTATATAGCCTATAGTCTTTCTTGATAAATGGACTATATAACTCAAAAAGGTTTTTTAAATTCGAAGTAGTATTTCCTGTGATTAGCGCGTTCAAACAAAGAAACAAAACTCTTCAGTTGTATAATATTAGGGTAGATCTTACCTAACTGGTAAATTGAATTAGACTGTGCACAATATGTTTAAGTTTGGCCAATTGAATATATTAATAAATTTAGATATAATATAGCCCTTGGTCAAAAAGGAACTGCTAAATTCGCCTTGGCGCGAGTGTAACATAGGCGTAATATAATTATTGTATTCTTGTCTACTGTTTTAGTTTCGGTATATTATTATCAAGTTAATATAATTTCTTCACCCGTCATGATAGGAAAATCCATAATACTTTTTACTAACGTTCCTATTTCCGTTTGTCATACAAATGTTTGTACTACGTCTGGGTGTTTTCTATGTATTATAAGTATGTATTTACAAAAGAAAAGTAGTTTATGTATTATATCCGTATTTTGGTACCCATAACACAAGCATAATAAGCTTAGCTTGGGACCAGAGGATATTGTGTGTAATGTCCATGAATATTTATTTAATTATTTATTTTTAAAAATTAATCATTTGGTCTATTTATGGAGATTGAAACTCCTTGTGTATCACTGGACTTATTTCATAAAATGAGATAGCGTCATACAGGGTTAAATACAAAAGACAGAGAGAGCACTCGTTCGGCCCCTGCTTTACAATATTTTTAACTTTGAATAAGGTTGAGACGCAACGAGTTTCATTGAGTTTCTTTTTAAGTTTGTTTTTATTTTTAAAACCTTATTTATTGTTAAATTTTAAATTATTTGTACATTGTTATGATTTTGAGGTCATCACTTTATAATCACTTCTTTTGCATATCTATTAATAATATTCATAACCAGATAATAACTTCGTAATATTAATTAATATAATTATTGTGTTTTTAAAGCCATTAAATGCAACTTAAACTATGAGATTAAAATATTATTATGAACACTCTTAATTATTAACTGTAATGATCTTTAAATGACTATATTATGTTTCCATGTCTAAAGTTCTTTTTTCAAAGACAAAGTATCCTTTAGTTTGTAGCTGTTTATCCGCACGTTGTTATTGCGTCTAAAAAGTAAATACAAAAAAAAAGAATAACAAAAAATACGTTCGAAAATCTTTCTCGATGTTTTATATTTTCTGGATAGAATGAGCAAGTCAAGATCACGTGCTACTACTACTGTTTTAAACAAAAGGCTATCATAAGGATATAATCAATCCTACACTATTGTGTTCCAAAAAACACTGACCAGAAAGTATTTTAAAGACTAAATGGATTAAAGATGGTATAGTTCTTTTAAATCTTACTGTTGGACACTGATCTACTCCACTTCAGAATGGTATCTCGTCTACTTAGGTCACAATGACTAGGCTCAGGGTCTTGCTTCAAGCTTTCCACCTCTCACAAAAGATTATATCTGACTATTATGAATATATAAATATATATACATATATGTACTGTAAGAGCTAGCTAAGGGATTTTAGCTGGCTTTTACAGTTGGTGCCTTGGGGAGTAAATAGAATGACATCAATAGCTTACTTAATCCGTCACCACGCCGGGAGTTTGGTAGATATTTCGTCTCTTTCTAATTTTGATTATAAAAATTTTGAATGTTAATATTCGCTTGTAAATTTCACCCGCGTATATCTATTGCATATTGGTGAAGATAAAAATAAATCGCTGATTATCTTGTCTGCTTATTATTCAAAGCATGTTTGTAAATCAATATGCCTACTGTAGTTACGTCCTCTATACCTATGATCGCTACCTACGTGTGTTGTGAGCAGTTCTTGCATCCTGATTTTGAATTTCTGGTATTTTAAGTTCGTTTCGTAGGTAACAAAAGATTAATGGTGAGTTTACAAAACGTCATCTCATCCTAAATTAAGTAATAAGTATTTATATGATTGTATTATGTTTATCTACCAAACTTACTTATATACTTTTTGGAACAGCAAGCCTAAGACAGTTTAAATAGATGTGGTTATCACAAAAATAGTTATCTGGTGTGATTAAGCGTCCAAATATATTTCCAGTAACAAAATATTCTTATTTCAAAAATATAAAATAATACCAAGCTTAGTCAAAACAAGTCTTATGTAAATAAAAAGGTAGTAATTCGGTTAGTTGAACGCATCCTCCTTGCTTGATACGATAAAAAAAATTAAATTTCTGTATTTTTTTCATTTGGGTTACGTTTCTGAATATTTTCGATTGTATTTGCATCGAAACTGCTTTTAGATGGAGTCAATTTCATTATGCAAAATTTGTGGCAACCATTTCTGCCAATTTACAGTAAGTATTGTGTTATTACGGCGTTAAGCGAAATGGGACGTGCCTAATGGGTTTGAGAAACTACCGTGTAGGGCAGAGAGACTACGCCATGTCAAGAGCCGTCAATTATTTTGAGCGTTTCAACCGTCTTCATACAAATGTTCTTATTTTGAAATGTAACTTTGTATAATAGAATGTTTTTTTTAGTTTTAGTTTATTATAGAGTTTAAAATTTTTTTTTAATTAATTTTATTCGAGTTTTCGAATATATATTGCACCTATATTTAAATGCTTCTTTTTAAAGCTGCCTTTAATAACTTTTGAAAAAAGGAATCAAGTTATATTCAGACACAAAGGCGCATTACTTAGACGTGCACTTAATCATATTTCAATAAAACATTAGTTTTCCGTGATGATCTATAGTTTGACATTTAACTAAGTTATAGTTTCCATCAAGGAAATTACAAGTATTTTACCCCAGCTAAAGCACCTATTAATCCAACTGTCCCATAATTTTCACTCCCATGTCTTATGTCCATATTCTACAATGCAGGTAACATACCAACTCGTTTATAAAATTATAATTTAATTAATTAGTCGCTATGAATTTTATCAAAGATAACATCAACTCTCTACAATTTGAATATTAGTCTAATTTGTCTTTGTTCTCGTTAATATTATACACAGTTTATAGTCTAAACGTTTTATTTATATGATACCACATGACTCTTGAACTGAATTTTATTTTAGTTTTTCATTGTCTAAAAATATTTCTCTGTAAAATATATTTTTAGTTAAAGTTATGTTGTAGATATGTTTGTGTTTAATTTAATATATTAACATGCATTTAAATAGGTATCTATTTATTTGAAATAATGTAATATTTTATAGGTACATATTGTAGCACTTATTAAGAATTTTACATACCTACCTATTCAATTTTTTTTGGTTATTTTAAAAATTATTTGGCTTCTGTTTCATACAGTTCTAATTGTCTAAGTAATAACAAAATGGTTCCATCGTTCAAAGCTATTTAGATCACAATTGGATCACAAACTAAAAATCAAATCTATATGTAGGAAACCTATAGTTTATTGCCTAATTCTCTAGAAGATTGTAAAAAGTTATATTACACAAACAAATAGCCACTAGTATTTCAATCTAATTTTACTACACGCAAAAGTCAACAAAGACATTTTGGTACCTTTTTTATTTTAAATAATTACTACGACTTGTAAAAATTCAGTTCTTTTCACTTCAATCAACGACAAAATTATTCAAATGGAGCATGGTACTAATCCAGTAGTAAACCCGTATTAAATTAAGGTTACGGGACATTGACGATGTTCCGAACCTCCCCTACTTCCTTTTACCCATAATAGAGTCACCTAAATACGACTAATTAGAATTAATTAGAAAAAGTAAACTCTATTTTCGTGATTTAGTTTTTTTAGTGTCGTTACATGGTTTTATGTAAAATATATTCTTGTTCTTAATTAGAAAGCTTCAAAATCAAGACAGTTTCCGCATCCATATTCCATAGTGGTATCTAAATATTATAAGTGCACCGATAGTGATGATAAAATATATGTAGTTTTATATATTTTTATTATTATCTATCGATAAATCTTATCTTTAAGAATAATATCCACCTGTCGGGACATCCGTGGAACTGATTTTAACGATGGGATATTCTTGAGATTGTGAGTTTTTGAAACTGCTTAGTATTTTTATCAAGTCTTATGAAGTATTCTACAATAGTCTTGCGGATTAATTAAAAATTTTATGTATGAATGTTTGTAGTTCTTAAAAATAATTTCAAAACTTCTGGAATAAACTAAGCTTTAGTAGGTGTTAGGTTGCAAGGGTTGATTATTTTTAGGACAATGATTATATTATTATGTCTAAGAAAATTACGCGATATTTATATACCTACATATAACCTCTGTAGCTAATGAGAATATTTGATCGGCATCTATTTAGAACATCGCAGTGACTCGACTATTTATAGTGCGCTTGCTTGTCACTGTAACGTGTTTATTTTCAACTCGTGTATTTCAGAGACCACCTTCTTTACGAGACTGTCATGTTAGACTTAAGAATTTCTTCTCGACCAACCTGCACGGGCGCAGTAAAACCTCAAGTGCAGTGCATTTTTAAAAGGGAACGCCCCAACCCGTTGTCAGTGCTTTTCATTATTTTAAATATTCAGTGATGTGCAGTGTGTCCGAAGTTCAAGTCCTTGTCAAGTCAAATCCCTTGTGATACCAACGTTACTTCACCGGTAAGTACTTTATCTAATAACCTTTTTGCTTTAAATATTTATCTTAAAAACCAAATTATTTGCTAGCCTCAATTCCTTCAGGAAATGTTTTAAGCGCTGTCATTAAAATTAATCGACACTGCAAAATTAAAGTAATGTCCTATAAAAATATTCATACAACAAGTCGGGGTACCCAATAGTCTCATTAGTTCTCATTGCTGCTTTTACGAAACTCGTTACTCAGATAATTTTCGCCCTTGGCCCAGCATTAAGCATAACGCGCAGGCCCAGTGAAATGTGGCCTCGGTATAGCGTAGCATTAAACACTCCCAAAGGCTCCCGCTATATTCGCACAATTATTCCCTGAAGCGAACCCTTTGCTACGTAGTCTACAATTACCTTCCATTCAGCTAGAGGCGTTCCATTCGCCGAAAATAAAATAAAATTGAAGAGGAAAATAAAATGAAATATCGAGAGATCCGTTCAAATTACCTTGTGTTTCTGCTATACGAAAGGCTTCGTGCTCATAACCATGTATACCAATGTTTTGCAGGTAGATACACTTAATTTGAAGCGCACATAAATTTCACGCCGCTATTAAACTGTTGGCGCGCGTACAGCGCAGCCAAATTCAGAAGCTTATATTTGCCAAAAGACTTAATGCATTTTATATGCATCAGGCAAATTAAAATGCTTACATATAATGTAAAGTACATAATTTATGTACGTAAGTGCAATTGTGTTCAATACTGTAATATTATTTGTAATATTTACATACTGTATACCAAATAGCGTCTGTTCCATATGAATACAAAGATATTTTAAACGAGAGAGCTTATCCGTACATCTCAAGTTTTTCTTCATAAGCTTCTCAAACGTTAAATTTATTCTGGGCCGGGAGCGTTGAATTAAGAGCCGCCTTAATCCTTTCAAAGCGAACTTAACCTAATATCATAAAGATGGAACAAGGCAACTTGTACAGAGTAAAGTCAAATATTATCCTTCGAGAAGATTAAGGAGTTATTAAATCCATGCAAGCATCAAATAGAACGCTCCTCGACATATTATAGAGTCTTGAACATCGTGAGCGTTTTCGGAATGTTATATTATAAGGGTATGGTTAGCTAATTTATTGAAGTACCTATTCAAATTGACCGCAACGCTACTCTACCTACTGTTTCTTTTTTAAATAGGCTTATATTATATAAAACGTTTGAACCTAATTATGTATATTTAAAAAATTATGATAAACAATATTAATATAGGGAAACAAAAATCGTTTAAGTTTTTAAGATATTAATCGCGCGTGTTTAATTTTACTTTCCTAGCCTTTTATTAGTTTTATAGTTATTATCACGGCGACGGAACTGATACTGATACTGATACTTTAGGTAACTTTGATTTATTCTAATAAGGATATATTACCAGTTTAAAACACAGAAATATAAAAATATTGGATTTTTGAAGTAATGAAATCATTTTAATATGCTCAGAAAGTGTTATGTGATAAAAGACTTTTAATGATTAATTTGATGGCGTATTTATAATGGTTGTCCATATTCACTACCAATTTAAATTACAGTAGTTATGTCAAATTATTATTTGATAATTACGTAACATAAGATATTCATAGAAACTTAAAGATTTAATTTAATCATACTTTACCATGAGGAAAACATTGATGTTAAAAAGTTGTATCTCTATAGCGTAAACTTAAAAAATTTTTTTTTTTTTAATGTATAGAATGTGTAAATATTTTATTCGAGAACATTAAAGTATGGTTAGTACAAATATCTTTATGAATTAAAAAGATTATTTGTAATGTTTGTGACTATTTTATTCTATAGGATGTTTTTTCATTATCTCCTCACCCTAACCGAGCCTTGGTGTGTGCTCTGAGCCTGATCATAATACGGCAAGTGGTGGCACAATTATGTGGAGCTCAGCGCAGTGGGGGGAACATTAGGTCCCCTAACCGCGTGTGCATGGCCTATCGCCGGTCAATAAGGGGAGAGGCCAGCTGTCACATTCGGCGCGGCTATAGCAGCAGCCCGCTGCGCTTGGCCTCCTCTCCTGCCAAGGGCGCCAGCATTTGCCCGCCGGCGACCCCGAGCCGGGGCCCTACGAAAAGGCAACGTGTCTCCAGCACGCTCCCACTCCCGCAGGGCTTCTCTCTTAGCCGCCATCACCTCATGAGCATACCTCGTGACGGCGGCCCAATTCTATAGGATGGTAAAAAATGCCATATCGAACTTTAAGCCTTATTTAACATTTTCCCCAAACACCCAAGTACCCACTATACTTGCACGATTTTATGAAATAGATGTCTACATTAATGTAATAAGAGATAACCATCAAAATAACACATACATTTACTAACTCACTAAATTCACCAAAACAAGTAACTTTTACATATAATTTGGATTCCATCCAAGCCAACTTTGGTGTAAACACATTATCTAAATAAATTCATTGTAACCCCGAAGACATTCTTAATATGTGTAAGCGTGATACTAAAATAAGTAATATGAACACAAATATCTGTAAAGGAATGTTTTAAAAAAAATGGGGGCGACATGGCAAAAAAATGTGAGAGAACTATCAGCTGTGTGGCGGCCATTTTGAAATAGGCCGAGAGGGGCGGTGCGATCGAACATCTCTTGATTTATTTATCTTACGAACTCTATGGAGTCCATACTAACATGTGGAATCCCAGGAATTGTATGACTTACGTCATTGACTCCACCTGAATATGAAATAAGAATCAGTAATATGTTTTCAATATTTAGTCGGTTGTAAATATCAGATAATAATTAGCAATTGTATTTGATTATTCCAAAACTCTATCAGTTGTAATAGTAGGCTCTTAATGTCGTGTTATTGTTCAGTACAATACATAAAAAATTAACCCTTACATGAGTTATTTTCGATGTTTGTCTATCTGTCTATCTTTACTTATTATAAAATCAGGTTGTTATTTTTGTATGTATATCCCTATGGGAGCGTATATCTTTACAACTGCGGAACAGATTGTGATACGGTTATATTTATTGGTAGATTGGTTCAAGAGGATTCATTTCTGGTTCATTTCTGTATAGTTTATTAAAGTTTGGATTCTAAATTCCATGCGTAAGATATTGCCGGCAACAGCTAGTATCAATTAAAATCTCATAAATACTTATAAGCTTAATAAATTAAATTACGGTGGAAAAAGTGATTACCACAAGCGGGACACTTTTTTCACCGTAATTTAATTTATTAAGTAAAAGCATAGCATGTCAATTGCAAAATTAATAAATTACTTTACTTATAATCTCTTTATTTAATCCTCTAATTTTGTTAAACTAAAAATACAGAAATACGATTTTTGTAATATAATTATTAGAAGTAACAGTTTACAATTGTTACAATGTAATAGAAACATAATATATTGATTTACGTTAATTTATTTATATAATTGCATAAAGTAGGTAGACCTTACTTTCACTTCAAAATTAAATTATTCAGGCATGTGTTTCGATATCAAACGCTGTGGTAGGTAACCCCAACGAGTTTGAGTCGTTATCAAATTAAACATAATTATCCACATAATTACATACTACACTATATAATGAGCAAGAAATACGAGCAAAATGTTTACTTCGCGACATTTTGACTTGTCTTCATCGCTACATTGTAAGCATCAGCTTACATGGAATGAGATCATGATATCCGTGACAAAACGACATAACAACAACAAGACATGTGGTATATTAAACTTTATAGTCCTGTAGTAAAGTTCCAATTTGTAAAATTAAATTGAAAGCTAATACGTTTTGTAATAAATTGTTTTGGATTGAGACGCAACATTGTTCGTTGAGATTAGTCGAGCTGGGTGCACCATCCTTTTCCAACACAAAATAAAGATATTGAATTTTGATAAGGTCGTCTCTGTCTGCTAAAATGACTTTGATATTCTCCGGCATAAAATAGCTTTCGTAAATGTTTAAAGATTATCTTGAATTGGACGGGGTACATAATAGCTTAATAGTCTACCTACCTACGTACTAAATTTAAAGATTATAAGTAAATAACGCCATCTATGAGTGGGTAGTTACTTAGGTAAGTTTAACTTGAAACTTAATTTATATAGCCATATTAGACTATACTTATTTTTAGGTGAGTTCGACAAGCCTCGTAGCGTATCGGTAATATACCTCTCTCCTCTCTCTCCGGCCCATTTACGTCCCACTGTTGGGCACGGGCCTCCTCCACTTTGGGAGGGATTATGGTCTACTGTGCCGCGCTGACCAGGCGTGTTGGCACAGGGTTTATTTTCGAGTTTTCCGTCTCTCACAGAGGATGTTATCTGTGTGCAATATCCCTTAGCTGACTTTTACAGCACCCTTGGGAGGAGATGGGGTGGTGACACTTGTATTCTTAATCCACACGGACATATACCACACGGACGGTAATATACCTAACTTGTATTAACGTAATTGCGAGTTTGATTCCCGTACAGGACTGATCTGGGAGTTCTTTTTTCACAAACAAAATATAGCATTATTTTATTAACTTCTAATCTGGGAGCTAGGACACAAGAATAATAAATAGGTACATATGTGTTATAGCTTAATATGAGACCAGATAAAATTGCATGATATTTAAATGAATATATATTATATTTATTTTAGCTTCAGTAATATAATAATAATTATAGAATTTATGTTGCTTATATTAAAGTCACGGACATTAAAATTACTAGAGTATTTTACTTATGAATACTAAAGAATGAAAAGAATCATTTATTTGTTTTAACTTGTGTAAAATAAAGGTAGAAACATACATACGAGTACATATCAACATATTATTATATATAAATATTCATGGACATTTCACACAGAAAGTACATTTCACACAGAAAGTAGGTTTAATATGTTCTGTCTGATTACCTACAGACTTACAAATTAATAATACAGAGCAGATTTTTAAAATGGTTAGGTAGGTACATAAGAATACAATAAATTATTCGTCTAACAAAAAAGGACTGTTCGTGTGAGTACGAGTGTATAATTAGTGCAACGTGAAAGTAAGATAGCATATACAACTGTAATAAGAGAGAGAGAGAGAGAGAGAGAGAGAGAGCGAAAGACTTAGTGAATGCCTATTTATACAGACATGTTTATTCTTTGACTTGGTGTTATTCTATGCATTTTTTTAGACTTCATTATATTTTTTATCTTCAAGGACATTTCACGCAACGTCCTCCGGTCCCAAGTTAAGCTTATATGCTTGTCTTATGGGTACCAGAATATAGGTAAAATACATAATATACTACTTTTCTTATGTAAATATTAGCTTAAATTGGGACCAGAAGACGTTGTGTGAAATATCTATGTAAGTACATGAATTTCTTATAAGTCTAATCTAAATGATTGTCAGCTCTACATTTAAATAATATCTTTTAATTTATTTTCAGGTATGATATTACGAGTAACTTTTTTTATTTGTTGTTTGAATTCAATATATAGGTAGGTACTTAATAAACTGTGAAAATGACAAAATATTGTAGTTTAATCAGGTAGACAAATAACAACTTACTCCCAGTTGAACCCTCTAGTTAATTAAATCACTTAGCTCTGTGGTGTGAGGGTTCTAAACGTTGTCTCCAGCATAATACATCCATAAAATAGTGAGTAGTAGGTACGAAGTACAGGTACAAGTCTCTAATAGAGGTGCTGTTATATCTCTGAGATGGAACTCGACATTATTTACATAGAGCTTTGACTACGGGTAAAGTATATTAAATATACTGGACCGTTTATTTATATATAATTAATTAATATGTAAGTAAAAATTAATGTAAGGTTAAAATTTAAAATATTAGCATGTATCTAAATACACTTAATCTTACACTTAAAATAATCTGGAAATACTAAATTAATAAAAAATCTATATTTTGGACATTCCACACAACGTCCTCTGGTCCCAAAGTAAACTATATTTCTACGCTTGTGTTAACTAACTCATAACTCATTTATTCATAAGGGATTCTTACATGTCATACATTAAATATTTCATAAATCAAGTTTCACAATACAATGTCATACTCAAATACATATTAAATTAATAAATATAATTGATAACAATCAGCATAATGGGTACCAGAATACGGATATAATACATATACTACTTTTCTTTTGTAAATACATACTTATAATACATAGTAAACACCCAGACGCAGTACAAACATTTGTATGACAATTATTATAAACATGATTGATTTGACACACAAATGATTGTCCCGAGCGGGAATCTAACCCGCGACCTCGTGAACATGAACCACTAGACGACGAAGCCCGTTGAAAATAGAAATAAATGAATATGTACGTAAATATAACTCTCTTAAACGCGATACAAATCATAAGTAGATACCTAAGACTGCTTTTTACAGATTTAGATATTTATATTTGTTAATAATAATTTTAGCCTGACGTATCGGAGACTTTTCAGTCACCATGGTCAGTATGATCAGGAGTGGGCTGTCCTCTGTGAGATTCGTGTCATTCCCCGAATTCCGTAAAAAAATCGTTATTTATTGAAATGGTTTTATTTGAACAAATGACTCGTGCAAATGTTAAAGAATATTAAATCATTAGTAGAGGTAGAGCGACTGCTTGATATATATTTTTTTCTTTTTATTTGTTAAAAGAAGTTACATGTTTAAATATTTTACCTTTAGCAAAAAATATCGTCCTATGTACCTATTTATTTAGCAATAATTTGCTTAGTTGAAAAACTAAACACACGCTTGAAAATCCTAAATATCTTTTTAAATAATTGCATTGCCATCGGTCCTTGATATGTGTGCAAAATTTCAAATCAATCCAACTATCGCAAATAGGTGTGAATCGCGTTGAAAGATTCTGTTACATAGATTAATACATGGATAGATACATACCAAACTTGTGAAAGCGTGTTAATATAAAACAACACTAAACCCGCGGATTCTAGCTGCTTGCTTTAAATAAAAAATGAAAATACTTTACTAAAAATTATATACATCAGGTATAAGATAAGATTTTGTTGTTTCATAAGCTAAAGACATTTTGTTTTATCAAAGAAGATGAAATTGCGACAAACAATGGCAGAGGTCCCGGGCGGAGGTATTATCTAACAGTTCCCGAGCAAGTTACGTTTGCGTAAACACAAAATACTGTACCGATGTTCGTGTCAAAATTGCTCTGCACTGCGGTGTGATTTATGACGTTCATGTTTGTGTTTTGTTTATTAAATATTTGTTTGCTATGCTTTATAATGCTTGTATATTATCTAATTAATGAAAATATGTAGTTTCCATTTATAAATAAAATTATAATTTATAACAATAAATTGAGTTGCGAAGAGGTAAAAACCAACAAGTGACAAAATCAAGAAAAATTATCCGCGTATTTTTACGGACAATTTAGTATTGTAATTTAATTCAAACAACACTTAATGTCACGTTGTTAAATTAAAAATATAATAAAAAGCGATGTTTTTCTTCTACTTATTCAGACCCAGCTATGGATATTATACAAAGCAATAATCACTGATGGCTTTATTAGGTAGTTAGATACATTTCACATATTGTGTGTCTAGACGGTTAATCTCGTGTCTTTTTATTAATGCTTATCAATAAATCATTGGCTTTGAATTAGGTTGACTATATCAGACGATATCATATTCCACTGATTGCAATTATTGTATGGTGTATGTTTTTTACATACAATGCTAAACTCTAATAATCTTTTGATAAACTAATGTTTCTGTTTTATGGCAGCATTTTAAAATTCGCTTAATTACTAAGCAAATTTAAAATGCTATATTCTTCTTAGTGTTTTAAATATTCAGTACTTTTACTGGTTTGAATTTGGCATAATTACTTAAAAATATATATATGTCGTAGGAGACTTGATTAAAATAGTTTACTTAAGGATTTTTAGTTTTAACTTAGGATCCAAGATAGTGATGTGTGTCCTTAAATGGTGTGAATGGTGAGTAATTCGTTTATTTACTGTAGTTGGTGAGACTGAATGGTGACCCGTTGAAATTTCATAAAAGGATCCTTCCAAACCAGCTACACGTGTCGTAAGCCACGGATCAATCTCATCGTAGTTAATAGGATGTTGTAGTTAACGTAGTTAGCTTATTCAGTATTACAGGGTGTTTGGATTGGAGACTACCCTGGCAATAGTTACAGGTGATGTCTACGGTGATTTTCTCCGATATATATATATATACATATATACTTAAGCTTTTACCCGTTTCGGTTATTTCACAATTTCACGCTGAGCCGGAGATTGTAGTTACACGCCCGGGATTTAGTCCCAGCTCTCCGGCCATCGCTAATGTTCCGGAACAAATTGCTGGCCCACATGTGAAGAATAATTATAAAGTCATCCGCCCAAATCGTACACCTTTTTGTGAGAACACGACGTTTATATAGCGGAAATTTATTATTTATCGCACTATTTTAAAAAGAATCGATGACTGACAAAAAATAAATTTTAACCCTAGTTGTGTATATGTGTATACAATATGATAAAATAATATTATCTATTGTTTTAACAAGGAATATTGTTGACATCCAGGCGCCAACCGCACCATCAATATTTAATACGGGTGCCCAAACCTCCCGAGGAAACGGCTCATTGTCTACGTTTAAAATTTCAGTCATGACAAAGCTCACTTACGTAAACAACACGGCAGGGTAAACACGAAAAGGAGAACTGTGATAATTGTTTTTCTTATCCGTACATTTTTCTGAACATTTCCAGTAAGCGATAATAAAAATCTTGTTCGTATAACTCGGCCATGAGTTCCACAAAACTCTTGTCAGCGAATGGACGATAATCCACCGCTTAGTCGTCCTTTTTTACGCAAAAAAACTTTTCCTTTTGAATAACCTCCTATTTTTCCGGCAGCCGACCCCTCTTTATTCATAAGCTACTGACGTAACTTGGAGATCCCTAAATGAATGGTTGTTCGTTGTTTTACGGGTCTATTCACAATGCTTTAGGTTGGAAACTTTAGAGATTTGCCGCAAGAAAAAGTAGACGAGATTTTGTCATGAAATTATATGACGCTTGCCAAATTATTATATTATCTCGCAATGTCCGCAGTGTGCTAGATAATGAAGCCTGCTGTAGGTACTTTGATGATTATATATTTATAGTAAAGAAATTTGTTAAAAGCCTGTGTAATATGAAATTCTGATCTACCACATCGAATGAACACATGACGTTTTTATAAGAGTTTATGCAGTCTAGCCTTTGAAATCTTTATATGTCTTTAGGTATTTTATCGAGTTTATTTTCGAGTTACCACTTTTAGGCTAGTTTCTGAAGCAATTCCTATAATTATCCTATATTATACTCTTCTTAGAACAAAGAAAGCAACCATCTTAAGCAAGTATAGGTACGCTAAGCTATTGAGTTGAGTGCATGCCAGACATGAGTATTTCCAGCAGTAATTAATACGTTAGCCTTTTGTATTAAAATACAGTCGCATGACACAGACGCTTTAATTACAATGTAAGATTTTAATTAGTCGGCAACTTTGAAGTAAATTGCATTTTGTAGGCAGCCCTACTGGCCGTCAATTGCTCCGGCATCTACTTACTTAATAAGTTAATATAAAACGTCTATGTAAATAAGAATAGATGTGGCTACGTTATGATACCTCTAAAGATATTTTATATGATAAGGAAAGGGAAGCTGTTACCCACCTGAAGGTAAATTAATAGTATGGCTTCAGATCTACATAGTAAGTGTTCTCAAACTAGATACCGATAAATATAAGTTCCCTTTTAAGTAAATGCGTTCCAATACCGTATCTTATTTTAAAAGTAATGCATTAATTCAAAAGGTGTGTAGCGACTGTAAGTGAAATATATTTATATGCCAGCATCAAAATAGTGTGAAGGTAACGATATAAAATGAAATTCATCTCGTTTTATGCAGATAGGAGGTCGTAAGGTTTTGCTTGAGTCGAGAAGAAAAATTTGAATTTAGATGTCGCTGGGAGTCGCATGGTAACGGGTTTCGAGATCCTTCGCTTTACGACACTCAGCTAAAATGCTGTTCTCAACGTTGGCTGAAAACTGTACTCGGTTTATTTGAAACGGAGGCGGAGAAGTATCCGAGAGAACGCGAACCAAATGGCCACCTCTCGGGACGAATGCTACAGCCGGCCGTTTGTACTGGAATGGATGTTGGGACTTATTCAGTATTTTAAAAGGGACTGGCAAATAACATATTTGCTAGCTTCAACAAACTTCTTTCGAAATAAATTTTGTTAATCAATTTCCAAAAACACTTTTACTAAATGAAAAAAGTACCTATTAGTAATAGTATTTTATTTCTGAAGGTTTAACATACAAAATTTATTCGTAGATCTAACACACGTTAACATTTTACTGCGTATTATTTTTTTAAATAAATAATGTGTTAACGTAACAGTTGCGAGTAAGTTTTTTCTATGCAACATAAATTGTTTTTCTTTTCTTAAACATTATGATTTCATATTTCTATAAGTGATTTTACTTAAACATTAGCTACTAAAATTATATCTGTGTCAGTCGCTATGACTGGTTAGGAAGGAATTCCTATAAAAACACGCAATGCACCCTATTATCGAGCCCCGGAGGAAGCTTGCTCAAGTCCGTTACATACAAATGCCTTTCATTAACTTGTCGATGTTCCGTCCAAAATGCCACGAGACCATTGTGTTCAAAGCCATCTCCTCTCTTATTACAGCGAATATATTTCTCGACTAACAGTAAATATATACACCAAAGAATAGGTTTGTTTCTTGATACTTTTTATATTTTAATCAATAGGTATCTATTTTTACAAAACCTATCAATAAAGTTCGGATGCCGATGGAATCGTAGCTGTAAAGAAAATGAGATCTTTTGGCCACAGATGCACGTTTCTTTCCCGTACGCGATCAAACTTATCCGCTCGGAAGACATTCTGATAAGGCATGATATGAATTCAGATTTAGGCCATCTCTCTTTTATGTTATTCGAGATTTTTCTCAGCGCTCACAGAATTCTTTCTTTTATATGATATTGATTGTCTACAAAATATATTATGAATGTAAAATATATATAGATACATAAATTTGATGACATTATATCTTCATAATTTTCCATATTTACGTTGATGGCATATTCCACGCGATGGAATAAGCTATAACCGGCATCAAGTAAAAGTAATATTTCGTCATTTCCTAATAATAAAATGAAGCGATACTTAGGTATTTTAGTCTTGTAAACTGACAAACAACGAAAGTACTCCTTGCGAGAACTCAAAACATTTATAAATATAAAATCAAGCGAGTAGAAATCCTATTTACCGGCGTAACTCATCAATATTCTGCCGTCTTGTTATTTTCTTGGAGCTTTAAAACAAAACAAAAGAGGTCTGTTATTTTACTCATTTCCGATACCGCCTATTCTTTAGTATCGAAGGAAATTCTCTCATCTATCTCTTGAAGAGAGGATGTAATAAAACTAACAGGGTCGAATTCTCTATGTATGCAAAAAGAACGAATTGAATGTAAATTATCCTCATTATACCTATCTTTTAATAGATAGGTAAATAAAACAGTAGCACGTACCTAAGTAAAAGATAAGTTCTAGAAAATTTACATTTGCATTAATCATTAAAGTAAATTATCGTCCGTACTTTTTAAGACTAATAAAGTTGTGCCTGATTTTTTCATAAGAAAAATTGTGTGATAAAGTTAATTGGTGAGTATCTTGAAGACTTTAACCGTACCTACTGGGAATAACAATGAGCAAATTTATATAAATTTGAATAATTTAAAGAAATAAATATTAATTCACTTCATTATAACAAAATACACGTACACACCTAAGTGGATTCATAATTTTACACATAATATACCTTATTATTATTACTATTCACTGGATCCATAAGGCAGATTTGATATCAAAATTTGATAACTTTGATAAATTGATAAATTTTATCCAAAGTAGTTTAAGCTGTTTTAAAATACTAAACATGTGTAAGACACCATTGTTTTTAAAATCAAGTACTGAATGATTTCTTTCAAAATATGCTAACTTTTACCAGCCATTTTATATGAAAATGTTTGTTACATACATTCTATGTATGAGACCAATTTGCAATCCTAGCTTTTCCTAATAAGCGTATGTTACATACGGTAAGTAATAGTTACGTAACGTAACGTCTTTCTACTAAGAGATGTATCGTCGTATTTATATTCCTTCTTGTAACAATATCTACAAAACTCGGTAAGTTTCTTTATTATTATGCCAGGGTTTATTTCTTTATTGTTTGGAACAAAAACATTGTGCGAACTTGTTTTCTTGGCTTCTGATAATATTTCAAGCAAGCTTTATTCTGAAGGAAAAATATATTTTCTTTGTGAACATAAATATTGAGTATAAAAACAAATATTTTTATGATGATTTTAGCATCAACGATAGTGGACGCTATATTTGTAGGATATTTTTGGTTATAAAACTCGTTCAAATAACGTAAAAAAGTAAAAGTAGAGACATCTCTTTTAATCTATGTAGACATCATAATCTTGTAATGCACCATTATATTTGCATATCAATATGAAGCATTGAAGAACTAAACTATAGATAAGTAGGTACTGCTATAATATTGCAATATACTGAAATAAATCTCTTAGCCTAAAGGAACAGCAGTTGAATGACCTGGAATTGATGCAGTGTAGTTGATTGTAGCACTAATAAAATCTTTGTGTCAATCAAAAGAGTGAAATGTGATTCATAACAGATTTTCATATCTATAGAAAATGGGAACAATAATACATTAAAATCGGTCCAGCTGTTCTTGTATGTTACATATTGTTGCTTTTTGGTCATTATGTTTTTTGTTTTAGATTGTTGTGGCAAGTAAATCTTTAGATCAATCGTACTAAAAAAATATACAGATTAATACTTAAGATATTCAATCATATTGAAATAATTGTAGGTATAGTTATGTTTCCTAAATGACTACTAGGTGTCTCTAGGGAATGCCATGTCCATGAAAGTCTGATGAATAATCATAGCTAAGGCTTGTACGTACGTTCTGTTCATAAGATTTTTTTAGAATTTCAATTTTGTTTCTGTTCTAATATTATCTGTATTTTCTTTTTTCTTTTATATTATTTTGTCTTATTTATGTTGTTAGTACTTTACAGCATAGCTATATTTTGATGTGGGTCGGCAAATAGGCCATATATTTTCTACTGAAAGATATAACGGAAGGGTTCTCATTCCTTACGTATGTATAAAAGGTACCTAAATACATTTCGCCTCCTTTTACTTTATTCTGCACGTGTAGAAAGTGGAAAAACCTCGCAAAACTTTCATTGCTAGCCAAGCTTTACCTACACGTGTGTGTCACATCGCCGAAATATCTGCCAATTTCATTTCTCCGCTCACCTCCCCGGAGCGTAGTAAACACCACCCCTATCTCCCACTACTTACAAACCTTACTCCCACCCGTGTGTTTGTCCAACAGATATTCTTCAAGATACACACCCAGTTTGACAAGATCTTCCCTACCTCTCTACATTACTATATTGAAATACTGAATAGACGGAAACGTATTTAGATTTGGAACTCTCACTAAGCTGGCTAAGAATTTAAAGTTGGGCACTTTGTGCAGTAGCTTTTCAACAAACATGATTATGCGTCTAGAAACTTCTAACGAATAAATGAATCTAAATCTAGATGCTATACAAATGCTTTGTTTATGTCAGTGAAAAGATTGAACGCTCCGACGCTGTAATAGTCGAAATGTATTAAATTTTACAAAAGTAGTGATAATAAAAAGCTTTTGTGGTGTTTATTTAAAATATTGTTTAATATATCAATGCATTTTTATGATTCACAATAAAATAGCTTGGCAAACCTTTTTGTTTCATAAAATTTATGATTTGACTCGACAATCCTTTTAGAATTGGAATGATTGGCTATCATAGTATTTGCGTTAATACTAACACTTTAACTTAATAATGGGATACATATTGATAAATTTAAATTAGTTCAGTGATTTTAGTTCTTTTTCTCACATCTAAGTAATTCAATAAAACATTTTCAAAATGATGATTTTTTTAAGTCTATGCTGCAGTAGGTACAATTTATTTATACCTAGTATATGTAAGAAATCCAAGTGGTGTCGTTGTACTTTAATCATCCAAGTTGCTAGAACAATCTACGATAGCAAACAATATATATTGAGCAAATCGAATACGACAATAGTCACATAGCTGAATAAACAAGGAGACACGAATTCACCAAACAATCAGGACATCGTTCGTAACGTATCTTATTGAGTACATGTACTTGACACTCGGAACTGTTTGCTTCAACTCATTAACTATGTTTGTGTGGACTAATTTACGACGTGTTTGCTCTACGTCCCCTACTAATTGACCGATGAAGGATAGTACGGCAGATGGTTATGTTGATAATACATATAAAGATTTATTCTGATAGGAGTACTACAGAAACAACACATTACTTGTAAAGAATTCGAGTAACATATTAAGTTGAGTTTGTGAGTGAAAAAATAAATTACCAGTGATCTTACAATTTTTCATTCAGGAATTTTAAATACTGGCAAGTTCATCATATCATCGTCGTATTATAATTGTAGGTAATAATCAAACTACTTTTCTATATTATAAACAATTTCAAATTTTCTCTGTAGGTACTTACCTTTTATTTCGAGGGCCAATACGATAGGAATGTATTTTGGTGGATATATTTTTAATTGTTGAAAAGAAAATATGACAACCTTCTGACTAAATAAGGAATAGGAAATAAAAATATCGAAATGTCTATAAGAGTTTCGCCTCCAAACAAGGCTTCAGGATAGACAGACAACAAATGAATAATTATGTCGATATTTTGTTCAGAAATTTAATATACTACACAGTTAAATGAGAGCAGTTTAATAGCAGTTCTTGAAATATTAACAATCGAGTCTATATTTCGGAGGAGTTCAATTAAAAGCGCAAGAGAAGCGAGACCCTTTATAATGAAAGGAATTTTGCGGTCAACCGGTCGGCCCAGTTTATACCTACCTAGTTGTTGGGTAGAGTTTGATACAATTGGTGAGTCCAAGATGTTCTCCAAATGAAACCAAATTTAAACTAATATTATAAATATATAATAGAATAAATAAAAAAAAAAATAGAATAAATAAAAAAAAAAATAAAAAAAAAAAACTAAAAATAAAAAAATATATAATAGAATAAATTAAAAATGTGTTCTTAAACAGGCTCTGATCACCACGTCAGAGAATAGCGGCGGAGGACGGAAAAAAAAAACTAATATTATAAAGCTATAGAGCTTTTTTGTTTGAACGCGCTAGTCTTAAGAACGACTCGTCTAATTTGTAAACAATTTCAGTGTGGTACATTTGTCGTGGAAGGCTTTAGGTTATTTAACATCACGCTGCGACCAATACAATAACAAAATGTAACAGCTCAAAATATTAATATCCTACCTTGTTAAGCCAACTTGTTTTATTAGAAAATTGGTCAAATTCGAGTTGGACTCGCGCACGAAGGGTTCCGTGCCATTATCTATGCAACATAAGGCAACGTTATTAGTATCGAGCAAGAAACGGTAAAAAAATCATGTTTGTTGTATGGGAGCCCCCCTTAAATATTTATTTTATTTTATTTTTAGTATTTGTTGTTGTAGCGGCAATAAAAATACATCATCTGTGAAAATTTCAACTGTCTAGCTATCACCGTTCTTGAGATACAGCCTGGTGACAGACGGACGGACGGACGGACGGATGGACGGACGGACAGCGAAGTCTCAGTAATAGGGTCCCGTTTTTACCCTTTGGGTACGGAACCCTAAAAAAAACTAGCTGGCCTTGCACACGTTGTTTTGCGATAGGAATGTTAAGGGTGGCAACCCTTATCACTTAGGCTTATGAAAAATAGATAGTAGCCTATTCTCAGACTTACTGAATATGCATAAAAAATTTCATTAGAATCGATCAAGCCGTTTCGGAAGAGTATGTAAACGAACATTGTGAAACGAGAATTTTACATATTAGATGTTCATTGTAAAATGAACGTTATTTGAAAAGTCCAAATTTTTTGATATTCAAATCCTAGGAGCATGTATATAAAATATTTAACAATAATGAAATAATATCCATAGTCTGTACACGTCTCTATGTAAGCCTTCATAAGCTATTTTCTTTTCAAAATAGACAAGAGAAATCTTTCCTTTTTCTTTTGTATTATACTAAAATATAAATGAAATACGTAAAGCAACGTATAAAGTTTTTAGAATATTGTTTCTCACAAAAGTGGAGTGGAAAAGGCGTTTAATAAGAGAATAGTGCCTGTTTATACCGACGAAGTATTCAAAACGGAAAATACCAACCACCCTTTTACCGCCTCACTTAAAAGGAAAGTGGAAATAAAATGTTTATGGAAATATTTATTCAAAAACATGCATTACAGTTTTAATAAAATACAAATGAAAGTCACGGAATAATAACAATAATTCGACGGGCTTCGTGGTGGAGTGGTTTATGTAATGGACTGCCGATCACGAGGTCACGGGTTCGATTCCCGGTTGGGACAATCATTTGTGTGATATCCATAAATGTCATACAAATGTTTGTACTTTGTCTGGGTGTTTTCTATGTATTATAAGTATGTATTTACAAAAGAAAAGTAGTATATGTAGTCTATCCGTATCTGGTTCCCATAATACAAGCATAGAAATATAGCTTACTTTGAGACCAGAGGACGTTGTGTGAAATGTCCTGAATATATATTTATTTATTTATTTAATTATAGCTAAGATCATTACACTTAAATGGATATTACTTTATCATAGATGTTTGTGATCTAGATTAATGAACTAGAATGATATAGAAACATAGATTAATGTTTGATTTTTAGGGTTCCGTACCCAAAGGGTAAAAACAGGACCCTATTACTGAGACTTCGCTGTCCGTCCGTCCGTCCGTCCGTCTGTCACCAGGCTGTATCTCAAGAACGGTGATAGCTAGAGAGTTGAAATTTTCACAGATGATGTATTTCTATTGCCGCTATAACAACAAATACTAAAAATAAAATAAAATAAATATTTAAGGGGGGCTCCCATACAACAAACATGATTTTTTTACCGTTTCTTGCTGTCATACAACAAACGTGATTAATTAAGTATTGTGTGTGTTGTTTGCTCATTTATTAATAACGTGCCTTATGTTGCATAGATAATGGTACGGAACCCTTCGTGCGCGAGTCCGACTCGCACTTGACCAATTTTTTATTACTCGATTATGTATCTCTTATTACCTTTTAGTTTGCTGATTTATCTCGTATCTTATTCGTATCGTCTGATCTTGTGTTTTCATTATTCTAATTAAATTCTTTTTCTTTTTTTTTGTTGTAATTGACGTATTTAATGCATATAAATATAAATTCTTATAATCTGTATAAAAAAAAAACATTTCTTATTATATTTCTGTAAATGCTGTACCTATACACTTTTAAAGTTGTTGCACATAGACTCAGGAATCAATTGTTATTTTATTTTATGTATTTTGTATAAATAACATTGGTGTATCTCTTTTAATAAATTAATAGATCAACTGTGTATGTATCTTTATTATAAAGTACTTCAGAAATCTTTATCTTTATTTATTGTAAAACAATGTCGTTATTTTTGTGTGTTCTTATGTAAGCTTTATTTACAAAACCACGTAATAGATTTTAATGCGGTTATTTTAATAGATAGAGTCGTTAAGAAAGATGGTATTTTTGCATAGTTTGTTAAGATTTAGTTTCAAAATATAAGCGCACGTATGAAGTCGCAGGCAACATATAGTTAAAAAATAAATTACATAAAGCATAAATTATTATCAAAGGGTAGAAATAATAGTATAGTCTCTCTTCTTCTTCTACAGCCCATTTACGTCCCACTATTGGGCACGGGCCTCCTCCACTTTGGGAGAAATTATAGTCTACTGTGCCGCGCTGACCAGGCTTATTGGGACAGGGTTTAATTTCGAGTTTTCCGTCTCTTACAGAGGGTGTAATCTGTGTGCAATATCCCTTAGCTGACTTTTACAGTACCCTTGGGAGTAGAGGGGTGGTGACACTTGTATTCTTAATCCATCAACACACAGAGATGCATAATTATTAAAGTATTATTTTCAGATGCTTTTTTGCTCATTGCATTTGTACATAAACAAAGTAAATTTTTTAACTTTACACGCAGTAGAAGCAGTAGAATCACTGTTATAATTTTTTTTAAAAAGTAAGTTACCTAAATCTTTATTAAAAATTATCATAGCATGTTATATTCTCGTTAATTATTTCTTACCTAGTTTCCAGATTTTTTTTTGTAATAAATAAGTAATTGTTATTTCATCACTTACAACAACAGTAAAAATAAATTGAGTGTAAAAGAATTTCAGAGGCTATCTTTAAAACTTTAACTTTGTGTCCTATAATACAGTAAATTTTAAACTACTTATTTAGAAAAATATTTTGAAAGATTCAAAATAAAATTGGATAAATAATTATCTGATGTACCTATCTAGGTATATTTAAGTACCTGTAATTAATACGAATTTTCATAGTTAGGTAAATAAAGTAATGACTATTATCTTTCTCTACACAAAAACATTTTCTTTTATAAAGTTAGCCTAGTAGATATTAATGTAATTTTATGAAAAGACACACTACCCGTTACTTTACTTTGTACACAAGAACTAATCTTACTAAAAGCACGGAATAGATGCTAACGGAAGCTAAAATAATCATAGATCTTAGTAACTTTATCCAATCAACATGTTAACTACGCAAGAACTTTTTCTATTGATTTTATCCAGTGAGAAGCCATGAGTGAGAAACGTTGAACAACCACATTCCGTTAAGACGGGACGATACCAAATTATGCTCCATACAAAAGTATGGGTATCGTACTTCCGTTTTTTCTTCGCGAAAGTTAAACTGATTTTAATAGTTTTTGCGTTATATTATAGATAAAGAGTATATCTATGCTTCTATCACTTTCTTTTTTTCAAAACATAATAACTAAAAGAAATATGACGATCCGAAAAACCCACTTTTTTCGGTTTTCTTTAGATAAAGTTGCAGCGTCTATCACACAAATTTGGTAATGTTTTACCACAAAAGAAAGTGATAGAAGCATAGATATACTCTTTATCGATAATAGAACGCAAAAACTATTAAAATCGGTTTAACTTTCGCGAAAAGAAAACGGAAGTACGAAACGTCTTTTTTTCAAAGAATTTGTAGGTAAAATCCGCTTCATCTATATTTGTCCCTTTTAGCGCGGCGCTCTAAAATAGGGATAAAAATACCTAAGGCAAATACCTAAATGAGGAGTACAGTACCCTCTTAAGGCTTGGGTAGGTATACTATCTTTACACATAGAGCTCTCGTCGCCTAAATTGCTGACTATGTATTAACTCTGCAATCATCCATCCATCCATCAGCTTTTCTTCGTCCACTGTTGGACATAGGTCTCCCTCATAGAACGCCACAACGCGTGGTCTTGTGCCGCTTGCATCCAATGGCTCCTCGCGACTTTAACGTCACTCCACCTTGTCGGTGGCCTCCCTACGCTGCTTCGTCCGGTACGTAGTCATAACTCGAGAAATTTTCTTCCCCAGCGCTCATTATTCCAACGAGAGTTTTGGCCTGCCCATCTTCGGACAGTGTAATAAAACCATTTTCACGAACCCTTACCTACCCCTGCTATAGTCCCCGGTTGCCTTCAAACTAGGACAAATTTGGGGAAACATAGACAAATGGCAACCCTATTTACCCACATACATAAATAATATAGAGATATAAATAGATATATCTTCACATAGTTATGTTAATTTAACTTAGGCAATGTGTAATATTCTTGTCGAATTATGGACGTAATGAGATGCGTCACAAAATTCTTAGGCCGTCATTAGTCGATCGGGTTGGGCCGGACGGAGCTCAGAGCCGGTATAATGGGCCGGCTATGTCGGGGATACAGCGATCCGGACCGTAATGACGGACCAGCCAATATGGGAGAGAAGTAGTTAGTGTACAACGCTTCCTTTATATTACGTAATCAAAATATTTGTTTGATAAAATGTTTTGACTTTCTATACAAGGTATTCAATATTAAGGTTATAAAACGTGTGATATTTGAAACAGAATCTCTTTTATAATTAAGTAGGTTATCTCCTTACAAAGATAATATGGTCTCACATTTTTTTTTTCTTAATTAGAAATTAGTAAGTAGTGTTAACGAGTGGGAAATTTTATATTTTTATAGAATTTTATACAATTGTTTGTACTACTATCTTTATGATAAATTGTTTACGAGAAAAATATATACACACAGATATACCTATCTCTGTGATTGTTGATTTGAATAAGTACCATATTATTACTTAAAAAATTGGTCAAGTGCGAGTCGGACTCGCACACGAAGGGTTCCGTACCATTATCTATGCAACATAAGGCAACGTTATTAGTATCGAGCAAGAAACGGTAAAAAAATCATGTTTGTTGTATGGGATGTATCCCCCCTTAAATATTTATTTTATTTTATTTTTAGTATTTGTTGTTATAGCGGCAATAGAAATACATCATCTGTGAAAATTTCAACTCTCTAGCTATCACCGTTCTTGAGATACTGGGTACGGAACCCTAAAAATCATGTTTGTTGTATGGGAGCCCCCCTTAAATATTTATTTTATTTTATTTTTAGTATTTGTTGTTATAGCGGCAATAGAAATACATCATCTGTGAAAATTTCAACTCTCTAGCTATCACCGTTCTTGAGATACAGCCTGGTGACAGACGGACGGACGGACGGACGGACGGACGGACGGACGGACAGCGAAGTCTCAGTAATAGGGTCCCGTTTTTACCCTTTGGGTACGGAACCCTAAAAAACCACTATCGTGCCTCTACATAGGTATAGAACTAGAGACAGATACAGAATTAAATTTTTTAGTACTATTGTTGGCGTACCTACTTCTATGGGTAAGCTATCAAAAGTGAAACATTATATTTCTTGTGTGGTAGTGTACTTAACTTGAGCAAATACACGATGCCAATATTCCGACACTTTGGGTACACGCCTCTACATGTATGTGCGTGTATCCAGCGTAACACCTCAACTCGGTCATATGACCCCATTATCCCACCCTTATCAGACACCCAACCACAAATACCAACCTTAACTTTCCAACCCTAAAGTTTGAATTACATTGAACTGGGCAAACTAATGCTCTAACAAGTAACTTCGCTTGAACACGAATCAGATAATAACTTACGTATTTTGTAAGTTGATTTCGGGCAAATTGTCGGGTAACATGGAGATTATCAGGTTTCAATGCTGATCACTGTATAAATTTCGTTTCGAATCTAAGAGCTTTTCCATCCCACACTATATAGGAGATAAACGTTATGATTATAGCACTTGCACTACCAAATATTTCAACAGTAATAAAAAAGTGTACAGCCAGAATTTTTAATAAGTATAAAGTTTATTTTTTTACTGCTTGCCTTCGAAATTTAAAAACCAAATACTTTTTTCTTAAACTCATTAGAACCCTTTGCTCATTTGTAGTTCAAATCTGAACAATTATCGTTCAGATTTGAACTACAAATGAGCAAAGGGTTCTAATAATATATAATTATAATTAGTAAAATATAATTATATAATTCTAATTAGTGCGTAGCACTTACAACCGTCAGGCATATATGGACCAGATGTATGAGTGTGGATGAAGCCAAGAAAGTATGTTTGGATCGTAGGAGATGGCGCTCTATAGTCTCTGCCTACCCCAATGGGAAAAAGGCGTGATGTTATTATGATGGCAATTAGATCAAGGAGGATAGTACCTAAATACAAAGAATACGCTTTTACAGCCCAGACTGGCAGTTGAGAGTTTAAAAAAGTATCTATTTGAAACAAAAAAGTATTGCGACTTAAAAGGCAAAATAATACCATAGTCGAAAACTAAAACTTTATTATAAACGCCAGTAATGAATAGTGGGCATTTTTGTTTATTAGACAGTAATACAGGCTAGTATAAGGCTTACTACTAAAAGTAGTTTTGTTAACAATTGTTGTTGTACATTTATAGTAGGGATGCGTAAGTGGTAGCTCTTTAGAGCGTAATTCTAAACGCTGTTAATGTAATTGACCCTACTAAACTTCAGTATTACCTCCATATTTTGTCTAAAGGACTTAAAATTTTGAGTACCATAGATAAAAAAGTACTTCAACATTCTGTTATCATGTTAATTATCTTAAAAAATAGAATGGAGTAAATTTTCTTTGTACTAACTTCAGCTACGCATAATTAACGTTCATATTTTTAAGATAAGCTAAAATATTTTCTTGTGTGATTCTGTATGTAAATGCGTAGGTACGTTGTCTATAAAAATACAGGGTACCTTATACTGAAAATTGCTTGTTAGTTTAAGGAATAATTTGTTAATGTCACACATATCTTATTCAAATGTACTTAAAAGCAAGTGAGCATTTTTTTTAATCTCTAAATAAAAGCATTTCTAATGCAGACTGTACATCTTATTATAATCTATTCTATGTAATAATCTACTTAAACTTAATATCCTCTTACACAATTTTATGTAAATGTTAGAATCAAGTAAGTACAACCAGTTTTCTGATCGCATCAGCAAGCTGCATTCTGATGACATTTTTCTACTAAGTAACACGCGATATATTTGTCTGAATAGTGACTTAACTTCAAGATATTCAATTTAAGTAATCTGTGCATCAGATTTCATTAATAAATAAAGATTGACTAAAGTTATTGTACATATAAGTATTTTAGTAATATATCCAATCACGATGTTTCAATCTTGCATAGTACCTAGATTATTATATTTAGTACACACTACGCTACAATTTTTGACGAATAGAATAAGCGTACGCCCAAACTAAATGATCAACTACATTGCTTTTAATATGAGATAATAAATTATAATCTATGTTGACAAGGCCTCTTTCAATTTAAATTAAAATTAATGAGGGCTATTTGTCAATTTGTGTCTAAAACTCACACGACTGTTTCATATATATTTATATTACTTGGACGATAATTTATAGGTGCTTTTCGTTTAAGATTTTTAATCGGAATGGTATTTACTGAGATGTTGCCTACACTTTAATAGAAACGTGTCAAAATTTTAATTGATGATTTTATGTGGTTGTCTTACAATGAAACAGTAGAGACAATTGACGTTATGTAGATAGGTAATATTGAAAGTTACACGTATGTGTGTTGTCGATTTTCATTACAATTATCTAAAGCAACTTTTAACAGAAATTACGAGATTAATCATTAAGTTTTGTTATTTTATTTTGCTATATAAGTGTGTTATTTACTTATTGTTTTTTGATAAATAAATGATCATTAAGTAAGCAAAATCCCCATACAAGATAGGTTGTTACAGCGTGTTTCAGTGCGTTCAAACAATGCACAAAAGCATGTGTGTTCAAACAAAGCTTTGACCAAAGTGTAACTAAGCGACTCGCGTCCAATAACGTATGCTAAATGTGTTTACAGTTAGATCCTCAAGTCGTCACTCAAGACGGGTCACGGCCGCTTAAAGCCCTTGAAAGCGATTAGGTCGGGGTTTTATTGCAAGAATAAAGCGGAGAAAGTTACTGACATGTGCAGTTAAAGTAAATGTTGATCTTTCATGTAAATAAAGTTGTATATGTATTTAAAACTCTTAAACATCAAATTATCCCTACTAAAATTATAAATGCGAAAGTAACTCTGTCTGTCTGTCTGTTACGCTTTCCCGCTTAAACCTCTCAATCGATTTTGATGAAATTTGGCACAGACAATCTTTAGACCCTGACATAGACATAGGCTACTTAACATTGACATAAATTTCAATGTTTATTCACTAGTATTAACAAGTGAAAGTAAACATAATTTTTAATTAGTTGTGTGGTGTTAGATTATTTTGAAAACATGATAATAAAAGAAGTTTATTTTGGTAATTAGGTAACGGGTAATCTATTCGTGCCAGGCTTATAAGAAATAAATAACTATTTACTTTGTACAATTTAGAGACAATGTTAAAAAAAATCTTGGCTTGAAATTCTATACCTATTTATGAAAATGGAAAACCAGGCAGTACGTTTTTTCAAGCATTACTTATTTAAATACTTACACACAATAATTAAGTGGTTTACTACGATGGTATATGCTTAGCCTTGTCTATTTTTTGTTAAGTCCTCGTCTTAAGAAACGCAACTTAACTTAAACATAATTCGAACACTTCAAGACAATTTTTTTTTATTTATTTTTTTGGAATTTAGTAGTTTTTAATGTGCCTTATTTGATACTTATCTAATTTTCTGACAGATTCCACATCGTTAAGTGTCACCACTAAAGCCCATTAGTGTCAATTTACACATGATTTTATTTCGTGAAAGGTACATTTTGGTTCTAAAGTGTATAATTCTGAATATTTGTTTAACGAAGTGTTGGGTAATATTAGCTTGGTATATAAAGGATGTTGACATGTTAATTTTATCTTTTATTTATCTGGAGATAATTAATTTGTGAAGGAAGAATTTACCTATATACCTTAGGCATTAATTAGTGCGTAGCACTTACAACCGTCAGGCATATATGGACCAGATGTATGAGTATGGATGAAGCCAAGAAAGTATGTTTGGATCGTAGCAGATGGCGCTCTATAGTCTCTGCCTACCCCAATGGGAAAAAGGCGTGATGTTATTATGATGGCAATTAGATCAAGGAGGATAGTACCTAAATACAAAGAATACGCTTTTACAGAATTTTTATTTTTAGAAATATTTTACAGTTAGAAAACAAAGAATAAGCAGTCATGTCAGTTTTAAAAATAAATTCGAATATGACTGTTAGGTATATTTATTTATTAACAAGATTTTATAAGTTTGGTATGTAACTATCAATGTATTAATCTGTGTAACGGAATCTTTGAAAGCGATTTTCAGGCACTTGCAGTAGTCGGATTGATCTGAAATTTTGCACACCTAACAAGGACCGATGACAATGCAATAATTTAAAAGAATAATCCCAATTCCTTGATCAGAATCACTAGAATAGCATGTTGAAGTATCACTATGACCACGCTTGTATTTTTAATTATACACGTAATAGTTTAATTGTATATGAGTAGATTCACCAAGATTATTGTGTTTCTACGTATGCCTTTCATATACAATCAGATAATTTCACATAAAATCGCTTTGTTTATAGATCAAGTAAAAATATCATAATTGTTTACTTGTGTTTACTACGATTGTGACAACAGAAACTTATGTCCCTGACAACATTAACTGTCAACGTTTTGTAAGTAGTTAGCATAGAATTGAGTATTGATGACAATGCAAATATTAAAAAAATATTCAGGATATTGAAGCGTGTTTTTTAGTTTTTAAACTAAGTAGATTATTTATTGTATTAATTTACTCTTTAATTATAGTATTATATATATTATATATATAGTATTATATATATAGTAGTATATCATTTAAACAAGTGCCAAAGAAACAGAATGTACAATTGGCTACCTTATCGCTTAAAGTGATTTCTTCCAGGCAACCATAGGCTGGAAAGTATAAGCGATAAAAAAGAAAAAGATTATATTTTTTTAAATGAAAAGCAAAAACAATTCTAAACTTAAAATTTACAGTCCCTGTACGTTGCGATTCAGCCTAAGAATGGTACTAACCGATTTGTTCTACAAATTATGTCTACGCAACATCTACATAATTTCATTGGATGTATGCTTATAGAATCAAATAACTCATCTAAAACAAACCTTTGATGTTTGAATCGATTTTTTAAGATTTATCACCACTCGTACATTATGATATCATTCTATGCCCTCGCTAAAGCCTATCAGTGTGGCTAACCCTAAAATTAAATCTCCAATCTGTATACTCGACTTGATCGTAAATCGTAACGAGTTCATGATTTATGTTCAGACAACAACGCATACATATATTTAGAATGTTACAAAAAATATCTTGGCGACGAGTAGAGATAGGTATATTGGGGAGATGTAACCATTTTTAACACAAGTACCTTGTAGATATAAATATCTGAAAATACCTATTATTTCAATTTCGTTTGAGTAATAAAAGAAAAGTACTACTGATCAATTGGTTAGAGATATTATTATAACCTGATATTGAATATCTAGACTGTAAGTCAACTTTGTACTAATTTTGAATATAAAAGAAAATAAAGGCACGATAGATAAAATATTACGGAGCCAAGTATTATTTCACTCTGTAACATTCTATGAATGATGCCTTTATCATTTTAAAAGCTAGGTGCCCAGTGCCTGTCTAAGCTTATATGCTTGTGTTATGGTTACCAAAATACGGATAGACTACATATAGGTACTACTTTTCTTTTGTAAATTCATACTTATAATACATAGAAAACATCCTAACGCAGTATGTAATACCACTGTAATTTAATACCTTCTTTAATTTTAAATAAAATAAGGGTTTACTCATAGGGTTTTCTATAATTTACAATCATACAAAAATCTTTTTTTAATTTATTTTCTTATTATTATATATTTAAATTCTTACTATTTTCTTATAAATATGATGTATTTTTTCCTTTTGCTTAATATTTTGTTATTAGTATCTTAATTCTGTTTTATTTATGTATTCTTGTTTTATTTTTTTTATTTTGTTTTCATTTTATGTAATGTAATGGAGCCGTGGTAACTGCCAACAACAAAAACGGCTAGACGGAAGACCAGCGCTAGTTTTAAACTAGCATAACGCTGAGTCAAGTTGTATTTGTAACTTAATTTGAAATGTGCTTCATCAAATCTTATTTTTACTTTTTTTTTTCTTTTGCTCTTGATTGTAAATGTAATTACCTACCTTTGAGACAAGTTACAAATAAACTTTTTTTCTTTCTTTCTTCTTTCTTTCAGTATCTACATTTGTATGACATTAATATATATCACACATATACTTCCCTACGGCAATCGAACCCGCAACCTCGTGATCGTCAGTAGGTACGTTACACGAACCACTCAATTACGAGGCCCGTCATGTAGGTACCTATAGATATATATCTAAAAATACATAAATTTCCATTGTTTTCTCTCCAGTGTACACTTGAATTACAGAATTTTATTACCAATTATTACGACTTTATTCATATATAGAGGAAAAAGCTCTTATTATGGGGGACCTCTAATAACAACTTTTTCTCTCTATGAATAAATATGAACCCATAATTGTATTTATTATGTTTTATTACTGTGTTCTGTGTTTTTGTTTTAATGATATTCGGTCTCATAACTGAATATCATTAAAACAAAAACACAGAACAAAATCATCATCTATATATTTTGTTTGAAAGTTTCAGGTATTTATTGTATGCGAAACTTTGGTTTGCTAAATTCAGATGCTTACAAGATTATTAAAAAAACTTGTCCAATTCGAGTTGAACTTGCTTATGAGCTCCGTACCGTTATTATAGTATTACTAGCTGACCCGGCAAACGTTGTTTTGCCATACTAAAAAAAAGGTTTGAAAAATAGATGTTGGCCGATTCTCAGACCTACTGAATATGCATGTAAAATTTCATAAAAATCGGTCAAGCCGTTTCGGAGGAGTACGGTAACTAACACTGTGACACGTGAATTTTATATATATGATAATATATGAATAATATCCCGAAAAATCCATCTCGAACTACGCTCGGTCAACAAGGTATTATAAATAATCTATGAAAATTTCAGCTCTTTAGTTATCTATCACCGTTCCAGAGATACAAATTGGCGATAGCTGGACAGACAGATGGACAGAGAAGTATGAGTAGTATCGTTTTATCTTTTGGTACGCATACCTAATATATGCAATACATTTGGTATGCATAAGAATACTAACAAAAATGGAGTCTGCGTGAGCTCAAAAACGTTATTCTAAAAGTCCATTGCGCATAACATTAACTTACATAACAATAGTATCCAAGGAAAATTGTTCACAAAACGTCTCTACATCACAAAAAGTACATTGTCCTAGAACAGACGAACAACTCTTTTTTGCATATTATTGCATAACGTTAACGACTTCCTAGAGTTTTCTTTAAATCACAATACTTAACTGGAGCAAAAAGACGCTGCAAAAAACTGCTCTCAATAACGGTTCTACCTAGAAGGGTTTAAATATTGCGGTTAACTGTTAAACAATCTGTACAGTTATTGTGGAAGGTTTATGACTTTATGGGTTGTAAATCATTTAGGAAAGAACGTTGTTGTGACGTCATAGGTTGTAAAGATTTAACGGCTTGGTCGATCAGCTGAGGTGTGAGGTCGACTTCGGTCAGTGTCTTTGTGACCACGTATGTATTGCACACATTAATACAGAGATAACGCATAGGTATTATTATATTGGTACATCAATTACTATATAAGCAACATTTTTCACCGATACCTACTTGGCTCATATTGATCGTAGCATCATGTTACACAGAGCCTTTTTCGATAAATGTACTAACCAACACTGAAAGATTTTTATAAATTGGACCAGCAGAGGTTCCTGAGATTAGCGCGAGCAAACAAACAAACTCTTCAGCTTTATAATATTAGTATAGAAGTATAGATATTCATTAAAACAAAGTTTAATTTCCTTAGTTCTAAAACTAAAAAGCCCGCCTGAAATTTTTTTAACGTATTGCATTCTCATCGAAATTTCAGAAAAATCTGACTACTGCAAGTAGGTGAAGATCACTTTTAAAGATTTTGTTATATAGATTACCTAATACATTAATACATACGTACCGATCTGATAATAGCGTGTTAAAATGTAAAGAATTGGTACTACAATAATCATCAAAGGTCAAATCTGTGTAATAACTATTTTTTATAAAACTAGTTTTAATTTTACGACCTTACAAAATACATAAGCGTCGTAAAACATAATAAGACATAATATAACACACTCAGATATAACTACTTAGTTATTGATAAAGATGTTACATAAACAATCAGCTGTTAATAATGTAGGTCAATGTTTTTAATGTTTATTTTGCTGCGAGGCTTTTCATTAGATGTTATTGAATTTGTATTATTTGTTAACGGCAGCGGTTTGAGGTGTGTCGGGTAGTTACTGCTCCTTGGTTTCAGGTGTGATGATATCTTTTTTGATGTATTATGATGTCAATAGTATGGTGATATCTTAGCGGATGTGTTTTTCAAACCTATCCAGTAATTCTTGCGTGAAAGAGTGTAAAACACGCACAAATACCAACATTCTAATATTAGTAGGATACATATTATGTACCTATAATATAATAGGTTTAATTTTTTTGTCCTCAAGTGTGATAGGTATAGTAGCAACTTGTTTTGTAGAAAACATAAAAAACATAATAGGCTAGCTACAGATAATATGCTAAACATGTTGAAAATCGTGAAATAAAATTCTATTAAGATAGTACTATATAAATATAAGGCTGTATATACAAGTTTAGATAGGTAGTTCCGCCATTATTCTTAATGGAATCAATGTTTTCATAATATCGGAATTAATTAATAATTATTTAGATAAAGTTGTGAGAAATATTTATAAACATCCAATAGATTATATTTCTTAAATCCTTGATATTAACACGTGTCTATATCCGAAAAATAAAATTTGTAGCGTTAATTAAAGACTAGTGTAGTAAGTAGCCATGCAAACTTTTAGGCTTTGGTTGTAGCTTTGATTCTTGTGTAGGCAAAATGGTATTTGATGAATATAGATAATTTTGAACAGTTTCGTGTCTGTTGATTTTTGTAACTACCAATAAATAAGTAAATATTTATGTACCTAAATGTTAACACATGATTACGGCTTTAAACTGCACAGATAAAACTGCATGTATTAATGATAAAGTATTTTGCTTCAGTAAGGACAAAGAACGGTTGCAATATAACACCTTTTCTAATAGTTATTTCTAAGATGTTAACACAAGTAGTTCGAATAGGTACATTAAATAATTAGGTCTTACAGCAACGCGTAACGGTCAGTCAAGTACCGTTTATTGTAAATCTCATACAACCTAACACAATAACTATTTCTGAACGCAAATTCACGATAACAAAGTGGAGCAGGTTCTCATTGTTGATAACAACGACGCCGACTTTCTACGCGTATTAAACTTGATAAACAGTATCGATAAAATCCTTCTATTGTCGTTTAGAATTGCTAATCAAAAGATCTCTATTGAAAAATCATTTAGTACTATCAAGATTAGATTGAAGTTATAGAGGTGTAATCAAATCTTAAGTATCAAATAAAACATGAGTAGGTATTGCAAATAACAATTTATTTATTTAGATTATTTTGAAATTGTATCTTATATCTATCTAAAATTTGTTTTAAAATTGTCTGAATTGATTTGCTTAAAAAAAATTTCAACATATAGATATTTTGCCTCAAAGTTTGGATATGTACCTAACTAGGAATCTATTATAGTTTATGCCCATAGAAATTTCTTTTTAATAGATATGTGTATTATTTTTATTCAAGTTTCTCATTAGTCAAGTGTAGTATTTTTCTTGCTTGTCATTCTGTCTGCCAGGGTACTGCGTGTTATCCTCTTAGAAAAAATATTTCTCTATTAAGTATAACTAAACTGTACCAAAATTAGGGTAAACTATATTCTGGGATTTTTTGTATACGGATGTCAATAGATGTGTTAGTAGATTACATACCTGCCAAGTTACCTGTAAGGTAGGTCTACCTGTCTACATAGGAAATATAGGCTTTTAACAGCTTACGCTCATAGGCTGGTGGATGCAGTGCAAATCTGTTGAACACATTGCTATTAAAATCTAACTATAAAACCCATTATGACTCCTTTTATCGATAATGCATCAATAAAAGTCGCAAGTGTAACCGACCCGTATAAATTGGCAAACTAAACAATAGCCAATGCAGTTTCTCTCCACATTTCTGCGCGGTTGGGTTTTTTCTTTGCAAAAACAAATTACATTTATTCGTAATTTATCACAGTTATGAGAATACCACGCGTTGGCCAGCACGTCTTTACAGTTTTAATTAAACACCTAGTGCTCATGTGTACCTACCTACCTAAATTCGTTCTCTCACTGCCCACTCGCATGCACGTACGTCGGCTCCAATATTGTCCAGACATGTTTACTGTAACGCGTGAAAAACCTTGACGAGCTGACAGCAATATTTTTGGTGAGTGCTCAAATGTATACCAGGTTTTATAATTATCAAACACTATACTCAGAATACTACCAATGCCATCTATCTAGCTAAGAGATAACAACTTTGGAACTGAACAGTGATGCAACCTTTTTGTACATGGGCCGTTACACAGGAACATAAAAGTTTACACACACAAAAGTAAAACTCGTTTCACGCATAAGTGTGCGTAGAGGTTTCGACGCACACTAAGGAGCGCGTTAAGTCGTAAAAACAACTATTTAAAAAGCTTCAGCCGTTCACCGCGCGGTGGCGTTGTTTCAATGGTTCTTATCTGAATCGTGAAGCGTCAACTTTGGCGCTACTGTGCTCTCACAAAGTTTAAATTAGTTTTTCTTATAAGCCAGTTCCTTTTGTTGCTTTCCGTTTATTAGAGTTTGTCCTGGAGTTAATAGAATAGGACGGTAATGTAGAGTATAGATAAAACTTTCCTTTGTATTTTAACAGAATATTTATTTATAAGGCAAGACTGAATTAATATTATGTAGAATTCCTGCTTGTAAAGTAGAATAACACTATTAATGTAGTACCAACCCTTAGCTTACTTTATTATAGTAAAATTTAAAAAGATTCATAACCTTTATTAGATTAATCAGTTCATATTTTGATTCTAATAAGAATTTAAACAGGAGATAGGAAGTTTTAAAATCGAATTCAAAATTCTTGTTGAAAATTCTATTACTTACGTATCCTAAAAAAATAACAGTAAAATATATTTGGTAAAAGTTCTTTCCTTTATTTATTGATATATGTAGGTACACATAAAGAGTGGCACCATTTATAAAATACCTATCACACAGATACCGTTTAGGAAGAAAAAAATTATGAGTTGTTTGTTGTTGTTGTTTTTTTAAATAAGAAGCAATTAGTGTACACATTATTTTTTCTTTTCTTTCTTATTTCTTTCTGATTGTTTAAAAAGAAAACGCATTAGATCCATAGGTACAGAACATAATCACAAAACTTAGGTATTAAGTAGTTAGCAACAAAACAGTCCTAGATTTTTAACAATAGAATATAAATTGCGCGTTTCATCCCAGTTATCAGAGAAACGTGAAGAGGACAATTACCGTAGCTAATTTCTTAATGCGTAACGCGTAACGTAGCAACAATTTTGTGTTGTAACAAAAACTGCTGGTTGTTTCATATGTACCTAATACTTACACACTTATGCATTTCAAGCATTTATTTGTCCTCATTAGGATTTAGACTGAGTTATAACTTTTTTAGGCATGACACCTAACATATCTCGTGAACATTTTACACCATTTGGAACGTTTTTCATTTGTTTTTAAAACAAAATACAAGTAATAATATTCAATTAATATTATGCAATTTATAAGAAAAACTAGCTGTCCCGGCAAACCTTGTTTAACCATATTAAAAAAACAAAAGTTTGAAAAATAGATGTTAGCCGATTCTCAGACCTACTGAATACGCATGTAAAATTTGATAAAAATCGGTCAAGCCATTTCGGAGGAGTACGGTAACTAACACTGTGACACGTGAATTTTATATATTAGATTAGACTGACTCTACCTTACAATACGAATATTTTATAAAAGATATTTATTTAAGAAAAGCTACTTACTTTAATTTCAACTTAAGAATTTTTACACCTTTCAAAAGTAAATCTAGATGAATTTAGTGAAGTTGAAAGTTTTGCGACGTAGAGCTGGGAGTGGGAGGGCAACGATAGAGCGATCTCCCTCCCCTTTCATCTAACTTGTTCCATTACCGCGGCTGTTCCATTCGTTCCAATTTCAAATTTGAAGCTACATCACATCTATGGTACCGCAGCTTCGGTAGAGTTCGCGTCAGATTGGACATAGACTAAACAAACTAGAGCGGGCGTCTCTTTCTTTCCTTTGCCCTAATGGTGCGTTTAGATAGTCAGTTCTAATAAGCTTACTTATATGTCACCTATTTTAATTTAGTAATTTATATAATTATGTACATAAATAAATTAATAAATATGTTTTATCACAATTATTCTACGGAAAAAAAATATTCGTATTTGTTTTCACTTTTACATTTATGAATACTAAGTATCTACATAATAATTAACAATAAGTATGTATTTACAAAAGAAAAGTAGTATATGTATTCTATCCGTATTTTGGTACCCATAAAACAAGCATGTGAGCTTAGATTGGGACCAGAGGACGTTGTGTGAAATGTCCATGAATATATTTTTTTTATAGCAGATAGTCATCTTGTGTTGCATGTAGGTATTTAAAAATAAAATTATCACAGCACAGCTAAAAATATTGTGTTCTAGAACCAGCAGCTAGTTTTTAGGTTTTGTTTTAATAGGTATTTCATGTTCAGCTATAAAAATCGATGACACAAATATTGTATGTTTTTGTTTTAGTCTATCACCGTTAGTATTTTTTATCAGACATAAAAAAATATGGCAATGATAAAAATAGTTTTGATCTTTGTAATATAAAAATTTAAGATCTCAAACGGTTAATAACGGGTTATCCGATAATATCGAAAAATATTGACACCTGTTTTATCTAAGTCGATTAGAATCATATACTTGCAGGATGCACCTGATTACCTACTTACGTGTTTAATTAAAGATTAAAGATAAAATAAATAAATAAATAAATATTCATGGACATTTCACACAACGTCCTCTGGTCCCAATCTAAGCTTATATGCTTGTGTTATGTGTACCAGAATACGGATAGAATACATATACTTTTCTTTTGTTAATACATACTTATAATACATAGAAACACCCAGACGCAGTACAAACAATTGTATAACAATTAGAAAATTATCTATGTATTATAAGTATGTATTTACAAAAGAAAAGTATTCCCATAATACAAGCATAGAAATATAGCTTACTTTGGGACCAGAGGACGTTGTGTGAAATGTTCTGAATATTTATTTATTATTATTTACCACGAGGCTCGTGAGATAGAAAACTTCTTATAAATTCTTACGTGAAATTTCGACAATAGAAATTTTAACTGTTTATTTTAGTTAGCACTTATTAGCTTACAATATTTTTCTTAAATAGTAATAACTGTCATCTATGGTGTCCACGCACACATGATAGTAATTATAATAAAACTAGTAAATCAACACGCTTGTTCACTACGGCAAAGTAGAGCATAATCCCTCCCAAAGTAAAAAAGTCCGTGTTCAACAGTGGGACTGGAGATAAAGACAATTTAGAGATGTATGGATATTTTTTAGAAAGAAGAAAGAAAGAAAAAAAAATCATAACAGAACACGGTTGGCAAGAGTATAGAAGACAAGGAAAATAGTAAGAAAGTTGTCATAAAAACATGAAATAAAATAAAAACAAAACTAAAAACTGTTCAAACAGTAGGTATCTGTCACAAAACGGCCGCAGCTCAGCTGGATCGCTAGTTGAGAACCAGCGCTGGTCTTCCGCTGGCCCGTTAGGTGAGATCACAGATTATCAACTACTTAAAACTTAAGTAAATAAAACAAAGTAGAAAAAAAATTAAAAATAAACAATACATGCATAGGTAACAGATAAAAAGAAAACTAAATTTAAAAATAAGTAAAACATAAAAAGCGGGAAAGCAAATAGATTTTTTTTTTACCGTTTACGAAAAAATGATAAATGGATTATCATTACGCAACAAGCCATGGAACATGGTAGTACCTATAAATTGCAGTTATATTCAACATACATCAACTTTTACTAATCTTATTAATAAATTGCTTACAACTATGTGTGGTCTTTTTAAGTTTTATGTTTTCGTACAATTCCGCTTCAGTGTAATTTCATAATTGCTTTTATTGCTTTTAAACTATAGGGCAGCGTAAATAGTGTCTATTAAGTAATCGAAGGCGTGATTGTAATCTGAGATTTAATTGGGTTAATGCATTCAGTTTACCCGATTTAGAAACAACATGTTGGAGAAAAGGTTAAATAAAATCCGGTAAAACAATGTCTGAAATTACACATTTAATTGTTGTAATCTTGTTTATTCATTACAAAAATTAGGCGATTGATGTAGTTAGTTATTTCTATTCGTAATTATAAGGAAATTAAATTGCTATCGAGGTATTTAATATTACCTAGATACCAAACCTATCTACATAGGTTTGGTATCTAGGTAATCAGGTGGGATTTCAACCTAAACCTACTTTTTATTGGACATAAAATATCAAAATTAAATTATAAATAAACTGGAACCAATACTTGTATAGACTGTTGAGTAGTTAAATTTTGTATTGTAACATTTGTAACGCAGTTAAATGGGAAATTGTTTCAACGCCATCTATCCATCAAGGCACATACTACAAACATACCTACCTCATTGTACAGAATGCTTTGAATTGCCTTTGAGACATTATAACTCCTTTTAAAGAATATCTTCTTATTTTCTTGGAAAACGAAATACCTATCATCACGCCTAAGTACTGCTGATGGAATAGGTAGAGATCTATTATTCTTATATATCGCGTAGGTAAATTTCCCCCAAAAGTATTAAATTTCTAAATTATTTTGAATTTTGCCAGTTCAACATTTAGCAAGGCAATAGACATTTACAAAGTCAAATTTAATTTAAAACTGGTTTAAGTCAACCATTTAAACAGCGGGCTTTATTCCCCTAATTACTTTAATCAAGGCAGGCTGCATTCATCACTAGGAAACACGATGTATTTATAGGTATTCCTATAGATACGCTAAAGGTTACAATTTGTACCTATACCTATGTATTATCAGTTTATTAAAATAATAAGACTATGAGAGAGGGTAACCTCGAGGCTAAGCTCTTCAATACACCTTATAAGCGTCTTAGGCGTGGTATAGTAAAGCAAAATACACTCCTATTGTAGAGTGAGTCCTTGTCCAACAGTAAGATGTTTATGAGCTGAGAGTCAGGGCTAAAAATGTTAGTTTCTACTTACTTATAACACTATTATAAAAGCAATAGGTTATGATAATACTCAGTAACATTTTCGTTATTTATATAAAACTACCTACTTATTCAGATGCGTATATTTTTCTTCTCCTTCGTCGTCGTCTTGCTCTTGTCAGAACGATCGTAGTCACATTGAAGCATCCATGTTAATGGTGGAAGTGGACATAATCCTTCGAACGATTTGCTGCCATTTCTTGGTAAAGTAGTACTCTTCAAAGTGCAGTAGAAAAAAAATCTCTCTAGGGAGAAATGGCGGCAAAATATTTTAGTTAAGGAATATTTTATTCCGATGTTTCTTTGTTTTACTTCACTTCCGGACTGTAACCAGGCTACTGAACCTCGTTGAACAAGCTTTTGGTAGGGTTTTAGTTTCGAGGTTGTCGTCTCTCACAGTGGATGTCTATGGATATTATCAAAATCTGGGACCAAGGGAAGAATTGGGGTGATAACACTTGTATTTTCTAACATTTGCGCGACTCATCTGTTTAAATAAAACTACTTTTTACGGATTTAGACGCGTATATTTGTTTTAAATTTTGGCCCGACGCTTCGGAAACTTTGCAGTCACCATGGTCTCAGCTAGGTCTCAGTCAGTCTCACCCGTGACCACCAAAATTTAAAACAAATATACGCGTCTTAATCCGTAAAAAGTAGTTTTATTTAAACACTTGTATTCTTAATCCGTCATCACATGTATACTAAGTATTACTTAGTGTTAATATGTTTGTTTATTTTAGAGAGACGAACTTAAAAATATCTTACAATTTCAAGGCACGTCCGTTCGTTATTTTAGTCTCGCCAATTTCAAAGTCTCAGGACCAGACGACTGAATTTTGAAATCATTCGCTCACACACAGAGGTAATAAAACTCTAGTTTCTATTACAGTTCTTTATTTAAAAAAAGCTTAAACGGTTTTTTCCCTTCAAACCAAAAGTAATTAAGGATTTTTTTTTAAAGTGTGGGTTAATTGAAATTATCAGATATTTACCCATATTTATCTGACGAGAAAGTATCTAATATACTTAGTTCTCATAGCATTACTACCGCTACATACTGTTTTATTTATGAACAGTAATGAAATCAGAGGCGTATTTTGAAAATTAGCGCCCTGGGCCATTTGATTTCATGTCCTATTTGGTTTAGCGCCCCGGGCCAATCTAATTAGCCGCTCTTTAAATTAAAAATTTAATTTTAAATTAATAGATATAGAGCAAAATTTTAAACTTGAAGGCTTTCGCCGCCCTTCTGAAGCTTGCCGCCCCGGGCCATGGCCCCAATGGTCCTAAGGTAAATACGTCTTTGAATGAAATGGATAGGAAATAGTAATTTTTGCTGCCCTGACCTGCAACGAAGCTAAAAATATATTTCATTCGTATATATTTGAAAAACAAACAGAAAACTATGACAGAAGTTGCTTATCCATAACATGATCAAACTTTCCTACTTATATCAAGTATAGACCATTTCTGTCGCAATATGTCGCGGATCAACTTTGTTCTAACAAATAAATATCGACGCAAGTTGTAAACACAACATGTTGTACGCGCATGTACCGCTGCCTATACAAAGTATACCAATATTTTGTGAATGTATAGACACGTACACTCGCATCGAGAGTGTAATATCGGCCAATATGCGAATGGAAGACAACAGGCGCCCAATTTGTACATCAACAAACAACAGTAATTCCACCCATGTTTTTGCTGTTCTGTATTATTTTTGTTCATATTTTTTTGTGTCAATTTCATATGAAAAATGTGTAATCCGGCTTTATAAACATTCTGATTACGTTATGTGTTCCATATTTTGTCTGGTGGCAATATTTGTAGAGCACAATATTATTGGATTGCTTAGAATTTCTTTTGCTGTATTAAATTCTTGTCGTAGACCGTATGGGTATTTAATTGTATAACGGAGATATCTCCAATGTTTATATTTAGCCATAATTGAATTGAAATGGATTAAATACACGGATTTTTTCAGCCTTATTATCACGTTGTTTATTTTTTGTTTCTTCATAAGTGAGTATGATTTAGAAATTTCGATCTATTGAAAGTGGTGATAATAACGTTTAAACATAGCGTTAAATACATAAACTATGTCTAGCAATTGTTTTAAAACGAAAAGCACGCTGTATGAAGAGTTCTTGAGATAAGACAGCAAATATTGAGCTTCACTGTGTTCTAAAATCTTTAGTACTTTCGTTTTGTACGTATGTACTTTCTTTGCCAGAACTACAAATATCAACATCACTAAGTAACTACATCAATAAAATTGTTAATTTAATTAAATTTATTTCTCCCCGTACTAAAGTCGTTTCTGTAAATAAGATTTCCCGACCATGGCTACATTGTCTCAAGGACATATCAAATTATTTTCAGTGATATTCTCAACATTTAGTTGATTGTATCAAACATTTATTGCTTTTAAACTATTTATTTCATTCTGAACTGTAATTTTATGCAATCTATACTAATACTAGCTGACCCGACAAACGTTGTTTTGTCATACAAATTCAGGTAGGGGGTTTGAAAAATAGATAGTAGCCGATTCTCAGACCAACTGAATACGCATATAAAATTTGGTAAAAATCGGTAAAGCCGTTTCGGAGGAGTACGTTAACTAACATTGTGACATGGAAATTTTATAAATTAGACTAGCTGACCCGGCAAAAGTTGTCATGCCATACTAAAAAAAAAGTTTGAAAAATAGATGTCGGCCGATTCTCAGACCTAATGAATACGCATATAAAATTTCATAAAAATCGGTAGAGCCGGTTGAGTACGGTAACTAACACTGTGACACGTGAATTTTATACATAAGAGATTATGAAGAAAAAATGTTGTATTTTTGTAATTGCAAATTTCACGTGTACGAAGTCAAGGGAGAGTAGTCCGTTAAGAAAAGGCCAATTAAAAAGATAAAACTTTGAAGCTTTTTAATTAAAGACATGTTAATTAAAATTTATTAATTCATACATTATGGAAGTCGACGTTCTGCACATACCTAGAAGCAATATCTGTGTTCATAACACAAATAATTGTCGTGCGCGGGAATGAAACCGTTACACTAACAAATCGTTACACTACCACTGCACCACGAAGACCCGTCTCTATATCTCAATTCACAAAATCTTATGATATTCAAATTTTTATGAGAAGTCAATAAAGTTATATCAATGTTTATATTCCTAGGTCATGTCTACAAACAACCCTTTTGTTGCTTGACGGTACTTTACATATAAAATGTAATTACACTGTCTTTATGTTAGCTTAGATTATTATTTCTCCTACTATAGGCTTTCGCTCTATTTATTGTTGACTTAAATTAAAATAAATTAAGTGTATTAAAATATACAAGAACTAAAATACATACCTACATACTTACATGTCCCTATCTCATGAGTGCAGACAAAATCTATAGAACGCCATCTATTACAATCTAAGCAAAACTGTAGGCTTTGATGTACACTCATACCATACATAACTATGAAATCGCAGAGCCTCTAGCAAATTCTGTTAAGGGCATACATCAATATTATCGTATATCATCGCCGACACGTACATATTAACACAGCCAGTAGGCACAGAAAATGAAGAATTAGGAATACTTTTCCTATTTACTCAAAATCTACTAAATATATTTTAATCCTGATTTACGTGTTTCTATATATAATAGTTACTTATGTTTTTAAAGTTATTTCATTAGTTAATACGCGATAATAGACCGACAAATGAAAAAAATAAAAAATTAGAGAGGTTGTTTCGCTAAGATTTTCTATCGAGAAAACTTTTTTCAATCGCGTTTCTGAGTTTATGCGATCCTAGATTATATATTGAAAAAACATATACTTAAAAATTAGAGCTCTGGCCATTCAATCTAAAGAAACAATGAAAACTTCGTACGTAGAAAAATGCACGAAGCTATTTTGGTATCCTCTTAAGGGGCCCTTTGAAACTTTTGAGCGCGGGCCAAAGACGTAGTGCCCGTAGTATTTGGTACTACGTGGTTAATCTATTCATTTTGATATTCATATCTGCATGGATGACGAACAGGCAAGCGTTATAATTAATTTCATTTAACAAAATTTTGATTATATTGTTCCGTAATATCCGATCCGACGACCGTTAGGCAAGGAAGGTTCGTCATCGTCAAATGTGCAAGAAGCCGCTACGCGCTGGATGCAGATAATGCTTGTAGCGGCGATTTATGGGGGAAGCCAGAAGTCCAGAGTGGCCAGAAAAAGGCTGATAAACATACTAAATAGTAGGATGAATTTGCATCTAACTAAAAGACTAGCAGTTTTTGAGGTAATTGTTATTACAGGCACTTGCCTAAGAGAAGTGCTTTATATATGTACTAGCTGACCCGGCAAACGTTGTTTTGCCATACCAAAAAAAAAAAAAATGTTTGAAAAATAGATGTTGGCCGATTCTCAGACCTAGGGGATATGTACACAAAATTTCAAGAAAATCGGTCGAGCCGTTTCGGAGGAGTACGGTAACTAACACTGTGACACGTGAATTTTATATATTAGATAAGTAAATTTATTTTTAAAAATATAAAATAATACAAAATAATTTTGAATATTTTAGAGTATAGAACACGAGATTTAAGAAATATTCATTTTCAGAAAGATTATATTTTTTATCAAATCTACGTAAGACATACTGAAGGCCACGTTAACACTATAAACAACAATATTATTTAAATTTAAATAATGGAAATATAAAAAAGTACCTACTACAGCAACTATTTTCTTATTTTTTTTATGAAGTGTTAGACACTAATGCATACCTAACTAAGATGACGTTCCGGAAACTAGTTTCAAAAAATTGAATTTTAAAATGTTAAAAAGCTTAAATATAAAAAAATTGTCAAGTGCGAGTCGGACTCGCGCACGAAGGGTTCCGTACCATTATTTATGCAACATAAGGCATGTTATAGAACCAAATATTCTGTGAATAGTTAAAGCGTCTACCTGTCAACGTTATTAGTATCGAGCAAGAAACGGTAAAAAAATCATGTTTGTTGTATGGGAGCCCCCCTTAAATATTTATTTTATTTTATTTTTAGTATTTGTTGTTATAGCGGCAATAGAAATACATCATCTGTGAAAATTTCAACTGTCTAGCTATCACCGTTCTTGAGATACAGCCTGGTGACAGACGGACGGACGGACGGACGGACGGACGGACGGACAGCAAAGTCTCAGTAATAGGGTCCCGTTTTTACCCTTTGGGTACGGAACCCTAAAAAGACGTTTCAATTATTATAATCATACTTTTGTAGACTGGGGTCACTCCCTATCTCTCTCTCTGATTAATGTCCCTTTATTGGGCACAGGCATCGTCCACTTTGGAAGAGATTATGGTCTACTGAGCCGCGCTAACCAGGCGTGTAGGTACACGTTTTTTACATCAAATTCTAATGACCTCGTAATATCACCTATCTGAAAACAACTCATAATATAGCTGAAACCAAGAGACCTACCTTGTGTGGCTAATATGAAAACAATTTAGAATATAAACTTTTGAATACATATACCTACATGATTTTATTAACTTTAAACATCTTGTCTATTATGTCATAATATTTGTTTTTATTGTAATTTAATGGCTTCATTAATTAAATGGCTTTAGTTCACTTTATTTTATAGCTCTTATTAATCTTTGATATCCTTGTAGATATATAATTGTTTATAGGCAGGTGTTGATACGATCAATCCATGTTGTGACATCCTAAAACACGAGTTTATGTAACAAAACATATAAATCTAATACCTTCTATTCGCAGCTAGCTTGCAACTCAGCCTGCCGTTAATACGTATTTTATAAAAAGCCCATTAAAGTTGCATAATAATATTAGTTTAAAGAGAGAATGATCAAAAAATAATTAACATTTAATAAGATACTCGCCTTTTCCGTGTGGTGACGGATTAAGAATACAAATGTCACCACCCCATCTCCTCCCAAGGGTGCTGTAAAATCAGCTAAGGGATATTGCATACAGATAACATCCTCTGTGAGAGACGGAAAAGTCGAAAATAAACCCTGTGCCAACACGCCTGGTCAGCGCGGCACAGTAGACCATATTCCCTCCCAAAGTGGAGGAGGCCCGTGCCCGACAGTGGGACGTAATTAGGCTGGAGAAGAAGAAGAAGATACTCGCCATAAACTTGATAAAAAATATGTAGCTCACTCTCGGTGGTGTAGGATACGCATTTATCCTCATTATTTGTCGACGTTGGTCGTAGGCGCTGTCGCAAACCAACATGAAGGGCTGCAATCGGGACAGTGAATGGTGGGCCTTCCGTGCACGTATATAATGTATTTTGTAATAATTTCGCCTTATGCGCTAGTTTGTGTATTATTTTTATATTTGTTGGTACTTATGTGTCTACTTGTATGACTCTGGGAATATTATTGTTATTTTTGATAAAATTTATGAAGACATTGGTATGAATTAAACACTGTATTTAAATAAACCCTATTTTGCATGTTATCTCACGAAGATAATAAAATAATTATGTAAAAATTGTGTTCCTTTTTTAATTTTTCTAGTGTTATCTAAGGAAATAAAATAATCTATCAAGATACCTAAGTGAATTCGCGAGAATTCTTGATTGTTGATTGTCTTAACAGTGTCACACAAGAAATTTTTAATGAAGTACATATTTATTTTGAGACGGGCTTCGTGGTGGAATGCTTTATGTAATGGACTGCCATGCACGAGGTCGCGGGTTCGAGACCCGCTTGGGACAATCATTTGTGTGATATCCATAAATGTCGTACAAATGTTTGTACTGCGTCTGGGTGTTTCTATGTATTACAAGTATGTATTTACAAAAGAAAAGTAGTATATGTATTCTATCCATATTCTGGTACCCATAACACAAGCGTATAAGCTTAGCTTGGGACCAAAGGACGTTGTGTGAAATGTCCATGTATATTTATTTATTTATTTATTTATTTTACGTTGCTTTTTATATAGCTGACGTCTACGTTATTAAGCATAGCGACAGATTGAAAAGACAGTCTTCATCTCATTTCCTTCCTAGGGAGATATAAGAGCCAGCTATGGGACTATATAAGCAGAAAGTTTCGGTAAGATTCTTCTGAAAACTCGAAACTAAACGTTTTGCCAACAAATGTGGTCCTAATGGGCTGAAAAGAACGATATGTCCATGGAAAAGCAAGAGGACACGGATTTTAAGTACTTACGTAACAAAACGAGGTGGTGACATATTTTTGTTGAGTATCATACCCACTTGCCTATGTATAATGAATATCTAGTGTAATATACAAAGGAATCTCGTAAAAAAAAAAACTAACAGTATACAAATTCATCAATGCACCTGCCAGTTGTTTTGTACACACGTAAATAAAATGACTTTTGAAAACAAGACGCGTCGTTTTATACAGAAATAGATAAAAACAAACTTTGCTGAGACGAAATTCAAGTTTTCTGTAATATAGCGCTTCATGTAAAATGTATTGGCGTTGTCCTCGTGAAATTTGTATAAGGGGGATAGTTTCTCCGTACGCGTTGCCCTCTTTCGCAAGAATTTGATATTTTTTGCTTTACCAATTCGTATTTTTACATAGATATGTATTATATTTATTTATTTTATTTATTATTTCGTATTATATCTACATAGAAACATCTCCCCTTTACTATAGGTTTCGAAAAAACTGCTAATTTTACTTAATTAACGATTTAATTTTCATTGTAAACTCGAGATTTCTTTTATGAACAATTTATTAGATATAAGCATTCCTCATGTCTCTTGTAGTTACGGATGAATTTATTGCTGTATCTCGACCACTCGTATAGACTGCAGACCTGTAATTGATAAATAACATTAGTAAATATATAAAGTTTAAAAAATTGATTGTAACTACTTATTGCGATGTAATAGGCATCGATGTAATAAGTGTTCTAGGAATTACATAACTAGTGAATTTCATATTAAAATTTTATTAATATTCCTTAAGTAATTTGGATTATTACGACGGGCTTCGTGGTCTAGTGGTTCATGTAACGGACTGCCGTTCACGAGGTCGCGGGTTCAATTCCCGCACGGGACAATCATTTGTGTGATATATATTTATAATTGTCATACAAATGTTTGTTCGGCGTCTGGGTATTTCTATGAATTATAAGTATGTATTTACAAAAGTAAAGTAGTATATGTATTCTATTCGTATTCTGGTACCTATAACACAGGCATTTAAGCTTAGCTTAGGACCAGAGGACGTGTGAAATGTCCGTGAATATTTATTTAAATATAAATTTAAATATATATAAATATTATTTGATGCAAAATTGAAAATAATAATTGGTAAATATAATGTTAAACCGAAGTGCATCCAAAAATGTTAAATTATTATGCATTGACACACATACTTTGTATTTATTAATTCTGATAACAATCAGAAACAAACATGATAACTACATTCCATTACAAAACGTATCTGATAATACAAATCATATAAACTATAATTAAGCCATTTAAAAACACAAATCGGCCTAAATAAATCCGGATTCGTGACTTTACATTAGTAATATCTCAGTAACGATTACTTTAAAAAAGAATAAACAGAACGTTTTGTCATTTAGGTGAGAATAGCGTGAGTTTGTATAGTAGTAGGGGAAATGGCAAATATTGTGTCGTGTTTTTTGACTGAAACAATATTTCATCTCGAGTTCATGGAGTCGGATCACGCGATTGAATCGGGTTATTTTTGACTTGCCCTCGAAATCACCTACCTGCATAAATTACTGTATAGTTGTTTGTTGTTTCTCTATGTTTTAGTATGGCGTTACTGCTTAAAGAAAGTTTGTTAAGAAACAACTAATATTTGTTTCGTCGACAATCACATCAGCAATAATTCGGTAACTCAATAACTTAACTAAATTCAAACCAACAAAGTATAACGTATTGATTTAGTGGCTGCATATTAATTAAAATCGTCTTCCTTTCTTATCCCTACTAATATTATAAATGCGAAAGTAACTCTGTCTGTCTGTCTGTTACGCTTTCTCGCTTAAACCTCTCAACCGATTTTGATGAAATTCGGCACAGACAATCTTTAGACCCTGAGAAAGGACATAGGCTACCTTTTATTGCGAAAAAAGGGATGAAAAGTTTTCTAAATTACACACGGGCGGAGTCGCGGGCAACAGCTAGTTTAATATATTAGAAGGTGTCTTGTATTTTTAAACCTTTTTTTCAGTAGGTATGCGCATTATACAGCATGCGCAGGTATGTATTTATTAATTTAATAGTTTGATTTGTTTCTGGTCACTAATGAGTTTTATACATATTTTCGTAGACGTCATCACAACACCTGCTTTATTCAAAACTAGTAGACAGTTATAAATAACAGTCCACATCATTAGTAAGATAGGTGTTTTGTCAAATGTTTGCGGAAATTCCTTTTACCTACGAGGTTTGATTCCCTCAGGACCTAAATTGCTAGGTTTTTAAAATTATATAAGTAGGTACTTCAAAACAATGCTGCTGAAATGCAGCTGACAATATCTGCTTTCAATAATGATTTATTTAAGCTTATGCTTAGCTAAATATTTTGACTCATTTACTTTATAGAAAGAAAAGGTAAAAACCTTGGCCCAATTCTGCTAAGGACGGGATAGGAAAAACACATTTGTAAAGTTAAATGTTACGGAAATGGTGATAGAGTACCTTTTGAACCGTGGCTTTATTCAAGTGCGGTGACTTTTAATCTCAATGAGGTTTTAAGTTTAATATTGATAAAAAAATCCTAGGTTAATGATTGTCTATGGTGTGCTTCTATCAGTTTTTCTCCAGTAGCTCTCCGCAAACATGACGATGTCTTCATTTGCTTATTGATTTTTATGAAAAACGAAACCCTTACAAATTATACAAAAGAAAAACCATCCTATTGAATCACGCAAAAAAAAAATCCGTGGCGCAATTTCGAAGATATAAGCTAACATAGGTGCATACAAATGACTCTTTGTAATAAGTAAAGATACTAATATGTACAATAAAAGGAAAGAATTTAGTATTTTTTTGACTTAAGTAGGTTCTGAAAGTAATAAAATTATATATTTTGTTAACCTGAATAATTTACAAGATAATAGATACCTACATGTACCTATCGTATCATTCACCGTAGTACGATGTATTTCAACTCATGGTTAGACAGGTCAGTCTAACCGACCAAACTTAGCTTGAATGGATGATACTTACCTAAAAACTACTTGCTTTATCGACTCACATACAGCTACAAACGGCTGTTCACTCTGTGTGGGCTAAACTTTAACAAACAGCGTTTTCTGAAAATAAATGATAATTATAGTATTGAAATTTTCATGAGTTAGAGTTGTCTTAGAAAATATATATTTGTTAACGGCCAACAGTCCTGAAGATAAGCATCGGATATGCTTGAAACTTGGGTCGACATCATCGATTCCATAACACTGAGAATTAGCCAATAACATAATGTAGCACCTTTAGTTCAAATATGAAATCTATTTTTTATAGGATTCTACTAAAAGACTAGTTATTCACTACCTATGTTTAAAATGAGTAATAAGTGATGTGACATTATCTTCTGTCGGTATATTGTTTACAACAATATATCTACCAACTTATCATTTGTAACGATACCTATACCAATTATCTTGATTTCACCTGTGCTATATATTTACGCGTACAATACATATAACAATAAAAGCAAAAGTTGTCTAAAGCTTTTGTTTCCATAACTTTATTTGTTCATCGCTCACGTTAACTTTTTTCAATTTATTGTGTTGTAAAAAAATTACCTTTTTAAGAGCTAAATAGAACAATTGAATTAAAAAAACGGTAGCTATTTGACAATAAAATAACAATAGCAGTGTTTACCTGTTATAAATCGGTAGCGTCTTTTTATTAAAAGTGAAATCTAGTAGGATTCTTTGTTGAATTTTTTGTTGAAAGTGAAAGCTCGGTTTTGAGAAGTATTTTTATAGCTAAATATTGGTTTCCATGTTCATATAGTGACGGGTTACGAATAACCATAAACCTATAGGTATTAGACATTCTTTTTTAAATCTACGAGTGTTTAGTAATTCGTTAATCGCTTTTGATTAAGCCACATCAAACACACACAGAGACGTAGTTTTAAGTAGTGAAACATCGCACACAACACGCCGCTAGAATTATTCCCAGTTCCACTATTTATACTAAAGCCTTTGCAGGATCTGCAGAATGCAAAATACTTTTAACTTTTGCTGTTCAATCCCTTTGTTTTGTCTGCAGTTCTCCGAAATGGCTCCAGTCTTTTCTTATTTTAGTTTAGTTGAAACACTGGCTGGTGCAAATTTTATGCGTTTAAATGTCAACTTGAATATTTAATTTTGGAGTCCCAAATATTATATTTAGTATATTTGTTAAAATCGAATTTTAAGTCATTGCTTAAATTAACAACTATTAATAAACTTAAACATTTATCTTCGCATTAATTTAAGTACATACACATTTGATCCTATAATTAATTACAAAATTCTAATAAAACTTATTAAAACAATGTAACTTAATGAAAATCAAACAGACAAGGCGCCGCATTGTCTATCGAATTATGATAATATATGTTTTAATCCTAGCAAATGCAATCTCAAGCTTAGCTAATAAAGTTCGTTCAATGTAAGTCACGACTGAATCCCGAATCAGAATGTAGATTAGAAAAACATGTAAATAAAACATGACGTGAGTGACGGCTTCACTAAAACAACCTTCGCATGTAGTTGTACCACGTAGATAGAATATTGGGGAATACAATTGATTACATTAACATTTTTGATCTAACTTTGAAGCGGAAATGTCAGCAAGCCCAGTCGTGTAATACAAAAGTGTAACGTGAGAACCAGCCCATAGCTACGTTACATAATTTTGACTTTATTTACATGCATTTACATTTACAATAACTTATTTTTATATGAAAAACACAAATTGCATTATGTAATAAAATTTATTGTAAAATGATTTGTCAGAACTCTACATACCTACTTTTTGAATATTTTATGATAATACCTTGTAAATATAATTTGAGATAAAAGTGCTATTTTTCCTTTGATCCCTTAAACTTAGCCTCCTGCAAAACCCAGACGATACATTACTATTCTGGTTTGCAATTACCTTTGAACGTAGCTATACTTCTATTTCTATCAATATTTACATTATAATTTAGTATTAATTTAAACTTGTTCGTGTGGAGACGGAAATAGAGATTACATATGTCATCACCTTGTCTCTTTCCTAGGGTGCTGTTAAACCCAGCTAAGGGATATTTTATACACATAACATCCGTGTGAAAAACTCGAGAATAAATAAAATGGTCAGCGCGGCATAGTAAATCGTAATCCCTCTCAAAGTGGAGTAGGCCCGGGTCCAACAGTGGGGGGGTAATGGGCTGAAAAGAGAGAAAGACTTACTTGACTCATAAAATACTTTTAGAATACAAAATGTAAATAATAGCGATAACTTTATCAGTAAAAGCAAATAACAATAAAATTAATGCAAACATGGTATTTGCAACACTATTTGCATTAATTTAAGCTTGAGATAATTCTCATTTCTTTTAATGCGCAGGCAAAAATATTAGAATATTTTACAAGAGCAAGAGTTGTTACATTTGCATACAAAATGGCGTAAGTTGATATCATTGAACTTTATTAAGGAAAGCTCGCGATGAGCAACTCATATTGTTGTGATCACTTTTCATTTATTTATTGTTTTGATTTTACTGTACAATATTGCTAGGTACCTATTAACTTTTGGATGCAAATCAAGTTATTCCACAGCTAAGTAGGTTCGTCTTTATTTATATCATCTATGTAAGTACAGTTACTTAAAACATATAGCTCTAACTATACCTACCTACTATCCTTACTAATTTATAAAATGCGAAATCCGGATGATGCCACAGTAATAACTTTGACGAGCATAAGTGTTAATGTGTGGAACGAAACGATAGCGTGATTTAAAAAACGTACAACGCTAACTATTGAGCAGACGAGTAAACTTCTGTTTGTTAAGGATTGATTTAATTTAATTTCGTGCAAGAAGGATAATCAACGATCCTGAACTGGTAGAGGCAAAATTAGTTAGCCTCGAGCATAGGCGCCGTGTTGCTAGTCTCGCAGTATTTTACAGATTACATTTCGGAGAGTGTTCTGAGGGGCTGCATGAACTAGTGCCCGCATCACCATTTCTACAACGCACTACCAGACAATCGGAACGTCTCCATCCGTACGTTGTCGACATACCACCTGTCCGTACTAAACTTTTTGGTATTTTACTAAAATGTATGAAAAACGAAGCATTATATTGTTTTGGTTTACTTTTTTATTCAAAAGGCTTGGTTACTGTGCGACTATACCGCCCTTAAATATCTAAAGTAGGTATCAAAAGCACAGAAACATACTTCAGTAACAAAAATAAATATATATTACGTAATAATTATCAGATTAGTAAAAGACAAGTGTTGTTTTGTTAATGTTAATAAATTATTCTTTACAAGACAAAGAAATATTTTTTTAAGAACAAATAAAATTTTCTTGCATGCTTTGTAAGCTTGTAAAAATTAACATAGCTGATGTAATCTTCTCTCAAGGCTGTTTTGAAGACAAAATCTCCTAAAAGAGAGTACCTACAGATTATGTGTGGATAGCTTTTGTTATCATTTAAAATAAAATCTTAATAAACCTGCTGAATTTTAAACAAACACACTTAAACCCGCTTATTTATTATCACGGCTAATATATTAGGTAATTTGAAAACAAAAATTCCTAACATTATCATTTAGATTACCTCACATGTGCTGTGTATAAAAGCTTCATTAACCTTAAAAAAATTCACAAGTCTTTTCGTCTAAATTTACGTAAATTAGTTTTGGACTCCTATTATTACATAAATTATATATTTTTATCTGGCTTTTGACTGGCAGAAGTATTTCTTGGTTAATGATTTTGTTCCTTGTTTGAGTAACCTACCAAACAAAGATAAAGAGTGGAGCGAAAATTTGAATTCAGGTAGAGAGATGGCCTAAGAATAATCCACGCTTCCTGATGGTTATATTTATGTTGTTGCATGAGACCTATATTTTATGAAAGCTCATTGAATTTTCTATAAATGGGTAGGTATTTCAAATGTAGTAATTAAATGAACAGTTAACACTGGCGTGTAGAGAATTCGATGAGTTTTACTATAATATAGGTCTCAACTGGTTGTCAGGAAGTGTTGGTTCTTATGCCGTTTTTCTAACTAACGGCACGCACTGGAATTATAATACGTCATAATCTTATCTAATATATAAAATTCTCGTGTCACAGTGTTCGTTCCAATACTCATCCGAAACGGCTTGACCGATTCTTATGAAATTTTTTATACATATTCAGTAGGTCTGAGAATCGGCTACTATCTATTTTTCATACCCCTAAGTGATAAGTGTTGTCCACTTCTAACAATTATATGGCAAAACAACGTTTGCCAGGTCAGCTAGTAGTCTATATTTATTACGATTGTATACAGCGATGAAATGAATTTGAATGAAATAACTTTGTGAGAATTATAGATATAACTGAGAAGCGCTTTGTTACAAAATAAGACGTTCTAAACTCGAACTCCTCGTGTTACACCGGGAGTTCGTCACATAATTGATACGAAACTTTGTCTTGATAACAAAGACGTCAACAAAGCTACGCGCAGTACGGGCAGTAGATTAGTACCTACTTGTATTTACTATGAAAATACAATTTAATATTTTTTGAAAATACAGGTTTAGTTTATATGTTTATTTATACCTATTGCAATGAAATAAAGAAAACGATATAAGATTATACATGTATTAAAATAAATTAAATGTCTTTAGTAGTAATTTGTTTTAAAATACCTTAAAAATAAAAATAAACTGTATGCATAAAGAAACTATTTACCCTACTTAAAAAGATTTGTTTTATCTATACTTATAATAAATCTGTAGAGAGATCAATTCTGTACATGAAATATATTTTAAAAATAACTATCAGGGAGTGATTAGTGATCGATACTGATGCCAAAAATGCAATCAGTAAAATTTTTGTCTGTCTGTCTGTCTGTCTGTCTGTCTGTCCGTCTGTATGTTCCTTATAGAAACAAAAACTACTCGACGGATTTTAACGAAACTTGGCACAATTATTCTCCATACTCCTGGGCAGGTTATAGGATACTTTTCATCACGCTACAATCAATAGGAGCAGAGTAGTGAAGTGAAATGTTGGGAAAACGGGAGAAGTTACTCCATTTTTTAAGCTTCCGTCGCGTGTGCAGCCTTAATGGTTAAAGTTACATAGAAATCATGTATGACGGAAATATTCTACATAAAATTGTCTAAAAAATATCCCTGAACAGCATATATCTATATTTTATGGTTGACTCACAATAACACGTGTAACTCCTGATTGCTTAGCAGTTCGTTCATTCTGATTATATTTGTTTACTCTTACGTTTATAATACTCTCACTCAAGCAGTAGTTAAAAATGTTGCAAAAACGGGGAAAATTTCCTAAATTTTACGCGGGCGGAGTCGAGGGCAACAGCTAGTTTTAAGTATTTTCAATTAATGTGTTGTCTCTATAATATTTAAAACACTAGATAATAGTAACTTTTTCTGTTCTTTTTTTAATTTCGTATGTTTTGTACTCCATTGTTTTTTATAGGACCGTAATCTCAATTTAGCCGAAAAGTCAGTGTGTAGGAAAACTAAAAGTGCGTGAAAGGGCTTCCGCGGAAAAAGATGGGCCTATTATATTTCTATACTTGCGACTTTTTAGGAACGTAACTCAATATTACATTTTTTTTGTATTGATTATTATTTGTAAGCGTGGAATTTGGAATTTATTGTTTTACATAAAAAAAATAAATCGCTTCAGTAGTTTAAATGTGAAATAAGGACAGACAAATAGAAAGAATTATTTTCGCAAATGTAATTTTAAAATTAGGATGGCACTAAGGACTGTGTAAGCTATAAGAAAATATTTTTTGCAATTTTTAGACGCACGTATAAATTTTCTTTCAAGAGTAGACCTAACGTGAAATTAGAAGGGAAAATAGGACGAGATAATTGTGCCTCATCCCTCTCCTCACCCCACGGCTACCCTCGTTACCAAGCTTAATCTGTTTAAACTTTTATTTACTTACGCCAAATTGAACCGATTAGCAGCCAGGGTCTTTCTATGGAAATTCTTTCGTTTTAACGCTGTTCCAAATTAAAGTTTCTTAGCTTATTAGAAGCAAGAATGAAAGATTCAAGACGTTTCCTTTTAGATATTAGACTGTGTTTTTCGGGACAAATTTATTGAATTGTACCTACAAGTTCAATCTATTCCGAAAGGTAGTTTCTTTGGATATGTGGGTCGAAAATATAGTGGATATCATAACAGGTAGAGAAGTCGAGTTCAGTTTCTAAATTGACACACATTTCCTACTACATTGCAAATATTACCGGAAAACATTTGTGAGATAAACAGAAACATTGTATTTCATATGTAGCTGCATATAACATAATACTAATTTATCAATAGTGATGTAACAGTTAGGGTCTGGTGATATTTATATCTCCATGAGATGTATTGTGTGGAAGTTAATATAGTTGTTCTTTTTATATTGCCATTAAAAAAGCAGAAGATTATTAAAATTGAATGGAGAATAGAACGTAAGGCAGCAGCGAATACAGATAAATACAGCATTATAGAAGAACTAGCTGTTGCCCGCGACTCCGTCCGCGTGAAATTTAGAAAACTTTTCATCCCTTTTTTTCGCAATAAAAGGTAGCCTATGTCCTTTCTCGGGGTCTAAAGATTGTCTGTGCCAAATTTCATCTAAATCGGTTGAGAGGTTTAAGCGGGAAAGCGTAACAGACAGGCAGACAGAGTTACTTTCACATTAATAGTAAAATACAAATATTAGTAGGGATGATAAGAATGTGTTTGAATAGATAATAGGTACATATGCATTATTATTCATATTAAATAATAAATATTCATGAACACATGACATATCACACAACGTCCTCGGGTCCCAAGCTAAGCTTATACCTATGTTTGTGTTGTGGGTACCAGAATAAAGGTATACTACATAAGCTACTTTTTTTTTGAACATACATACTTATAATACATAGAAACACCCAGACGTAATATAAGCCTTTGCCAATCACAAATATCACACAAATAATTGTCAACTAACTAAATGAATTTTATAATGTTTACTTTTAAAAATACTATAGTTGTTTTTATAAAGACAAAGATAAATAATAATCCCTTACCGTACATACTCGAGGGATACAAAATGAGCATTGCTTTTATCGACAAAGTAAAGTAAAATATGATACTTTCTGTATGCGATAAATTTCAAAGAACTAGCTTCAATTGATATTCCACTTCGAAATGTCTACTGATCGATATATGTATATGTAAATTGTCTGTACATTCATTTATATTCTAACTAGCTGACCCGGCAAACGTTGTCTTGCCATACAAATATCGGGCTGGGAGAGGGGCTAGGTCTTTGAAAAATAGATGTTGTCCGATGCTCAGACCTAACGGATAATGTTTATAAAATTCCATAAGAATCGGTCAAGCCGTTTCGGAGGAGTATGGTAACTAACACTGTGACACGTGAATTTTATATATAAGATATCTGTATAAATTTCTGCCAACACGTCATGTTAGATATTTCTCCTAAATAATATTTTCGTTAATTTTGTTTATAATAATTTATAGGTATAAATATAATATGTTAACAGTTACAATACATTTCGATTATATCTTTTTTTTTATAATATTCATGTCAAAAATTTTAAATTATTATACAAATATTTACGCAATACCAAGAAAAAATTCCATAAATTATAGTTTATTTTATCTAGTGCTGATAACTAAATGTTAAAATATTAAAAAAACAAATTCCTGTGTTATTTTCAGTTCAATGTCTTACTGCCTACTAATCATTATATTTTCTTGGTGAATTTAATAACTGACATATCTATTAATTCATGAATTCATCAGCATATTTTAAGATATGCATAATAATATAATTTACAAACCTACTACTTAATTCTTTAAAACATTTCTCACAAAAATATTTTAAATAAAAGATCAAGATTTTTTATATATTAAGAAACTATTTTTTAAAATGCATGCAGATGCAATACCCGTCAGCCATGTTACTAACATCGCTTTAGTAGATGTACCTGCGTGGTTTAAACACCTCTCTTTCTCTCGCTCTCTAAATGGAATATTATTATCCCTTTCCCGCGGGAACTCTACACTAAATTAGGACGATACGCATGCGCGGCATTTCAATGTCAAATCAATCCTTGTAGGCTGATGCAATCGGATACACACGATTTACTAGAATAGTTACATGTGAGAGATAATTAATTAAACTGTTTTTTTTTCTTTTTCAGATCAAACATTTTTGGATTGGAAGGAGAATGGATTTGCCAGGAGTGCGAATGGTACGTTCACTATTCTTTATTGTTGGGTAATGTAGATGGGTATTATGAGAAAGAGGCTGTTACTCTTAATGTCGGTAAACGTGTACGCTTACCCCTGTAACCTTTTTGTAAACAAAGGTAGAGCAGGCTCTTGTTAGATTAATCTATGATATTTGTATAATCTTTAATACGAATTTGTTTTATTATTATAATTTCGTTACTATTCAAATTCTGTCGTCTAACATAACAATGATCTATACATTTAAAAATAGTGAGGTTAGCTGGTATTTAATTACATTAAAATATTTTAATAGCTTTGTTTTATACGGTTACATCTTTTACCCTTTTGATAACATCATATAGGTACTTAATAATAGGTAGGTAGAGGACTTATAAGTACATAAATTTAATATTAGAACCTGTATAAATATCTAACTATATTGATAATGTTTGACTTAATTTAAGGTACATTAAAAATGAATTCTATAAACTTTTAAATAGTTGCACTAATTTGATGAATCATTATGCGTAGGTAAGCTAAAAATAAAAAGTAAAGCATACCAAATAATTTTAATAAAACTACTTTTTACGGATTTAGACGCGTATATTTGTTTTAAATGTTGGTCCAAAGTTTCGGAGACTTTGCAGTCACCATGGTCACGGGCGAGACTGAGCTGTGTAAATCCGTAAAAATTGGTCAAGTGCGAGTCGGACTCGCGCACGAAGGGTTCCGTACCATTATTTATGCAACATAAGGCACGTTATAGAACCAAATATTCTGTGAATAGTTAAAGCGTCTACCTGTCAAAGTTATTAGTATCGAGCAAGAAACGGTAAAAAAGTCATGTTTGTTGTATGGGAGCCCCCCTTAAATATTTATTTTATTTTATTTTTAGTATTGGTTGTTATAGCGGCAATAGAAATACATCATCTGTTAAAATTTCAACTGTCTAGCTATCACCGTTCTTGAGATACAGCCTGGTGACAGACGGACGGATGGACGGACAGCGAAGTCTCAGTAATAGGGTCCCGTTTTTACCCTTTGGGTACGGAACCCTAAAAAGTAGTTTTATATAAACAAATGAGTCGCGCAAGTCTTAGAAAATATTATGCCCATATTATGTCAAATTAAAATATAAACTTATCATTAGACTTTTGACGAGCTTCGTGGTAGAGTTTCAAGTAACGGACTGCCGATCATGAGGTCGCGTGTTCGATTCCTGATTTTGACAATCATTTGTGTGATATTTATAATTGTCATATACTCGTAAGTGTTTGTACTGCGTCTGGGTGTTTCTATGTATTTTATGTATGTATTTACAAAAGAAAAGATTATCATTATATGAATAGAAGACAAAATTCTTATAGAACTTTGGTAAAAATAAAATTTATAAGTAGCTATGGGTGGTAGTATATAACTACTTTGCCATCATAGTTTATTGTATCTATGATAGTCAGCTCACCAGTAGTGGGCGTCGTGCCAAATAATATCGGGTAATATTCGTAGTAGAGCAATATTCACTGATTATAACTAATCTAAGTTTTCTATTTATTACGTTACGAAAATATAAAAAATATATATTACAGAAAATATTTGAACAATTAATATTATTCTCAAACACTTGCGCGACTCTTTTAGTAGCGCAAGTGTTAGGGAATCTATATTATAATATTATAAAGCTGAAGAGTTTGTTTGTTTGTTTGAACGCGCTAATCTCAGAAACCACTGGGCCAATTTGAAAAATTCTTTCAGTGTTAGATAGGGCATTTCTAAAACCCACGCAAACGGAGTCGCTGGCAACAGCTAGTATTATATAAATTAAAGTCTTTTTTTTTCCTTGAAATTTTATTAAAAAAAAATTTTGTGTCGGGTATATGACGAATAGATTATGATAATAACGGTACGGAACCCTTAATGAGCGAGTTCAACTCGTTCTTGACTGGCTTCTTTTTTAATGATATGTGGGGACTATTATTGTCTATGGAAATTATTCCATAAAGACCATTGGATTTAATTTAAAATAATGTTATAGAAGACGTTAGTGTCGTTGTCAATTTTTAATCTAACCTGGTCAGATAACATTTTACTGTTAGACGTATTATTAGATTTTGTTCTTAGGTGATTTGGCCTTTTTCGGATTATTAAGATTCTATTATTAAGCTAGAATTAGGTATCGTCAAATCAAAATAATAAACATATCAAAGAGTATCTATGTATATTAAAAGTTGAAGACAACTATTATATTTATGTTCTACCACTACACCGGAAGACTAGTTAAATATTTAGTCATAGTCCGGGAGCCAACGACCATATTTTTACGAGTGGGAAGAACGTCTCATTACTATGTTATTACATGGCGTGTCGGGCCCAGCCACGAACCGCAACACATCCAATTTCCCAGCTTCCCATTTATTGATATTGACTCTACGAGGACGCCTCGGGAATGCCTCGCTTTCAGATCTTATGTTCAATAGATGAGCCATCAACACCACTTGATTTTTAGCTCTGATGCATAAATTAATTTAATTTCTAGTATATCCTCTTTTAAATTTTTTATTTTTTTATTAATTTATTTATTTACTTCATGCACACAAAACAGATGCATAGGCGGACTTAATGCCGAGGTTTTTTCCCAAAGTTCTCTTTATATTATAAGTGAAATAGCTACTTAACTTACCCTTGAAATAGGTATGTTAACAGAACCAATTTAACTTAAAATGTTTTTTCCTGTATCTAATTTCACTAAAAGAATAAAATTGTTGTATTAGTTTATCAACTTACTACCTAGTAGGTACATTGCAACAAAAAATAAAAATAAGTGCCTAAGTAATTAAATAAAAATAGCAAACGTTTAAAGCAATCTGAAACCATTCTGTTTTTAGAAGTGTTAAATTAATTTCTGTAAATAAAGTATAAAATTAAAATGTTTCAAAGCTACAAAAAAAATTCCACCGAAGGTTGTCTACTAGAAAAGGCCTACAGCAATAAATACCACTTTTATGCCAATTGTATGTGTATAATGTTTTTAATAAATAAATAAACTTACTTGTCTACTCTAGCAAATGTTTTATGTCTGTGAGCACCATATTTGGCAGTATTACTTATTATCATCAAACCTAACACGGGATAATCTTGAACCGATACGTGCCTTGAGAAAAATAGTTATTTTATCCGTCCATCCCCTAAAACTTGTAAGACTCTCTACGCATACAATTGATATCTATAAATATCATATATACAGATACAGGGCAATGCTTCGAAAAATCAGAAATTATGTGAGGTAATACTCGCTCACTCTCTCTTTCTCCAGCCCATTCTCGTCCCACTGTTGAACAGAGTGGGACGATAATAAGCTGGAGAGAATCTTACATTTTGGTAGGGTATTTAAATACCCTAGTCTACCCTACCCTATATGTGAGGTAAGACTAGATAAACGTAATAATAAATGTTTAGAGCGCTTATACTATTAAAACTTACTGAACGCTAGGTCTTATTTTACCACACTTAAAACATTTATAACACTAAATCACACGGTTACTTCAATAAGTTCAATGACCTCGAGTAACGGTAGTATTACGAATGTTGTTATATAATCCAGTTACTTGTTAATAAGATTATCTAAATTCGTATGGCGACACACTTAAAATACACTTGTTTTGGTAGTATATTATGGTAGGTATTGATAGAGTCGGATGAGTATAGACGCTTTCGACACAATACTTTGTAATAATGTATGGATGTCACAGGTGAAGAATTCAAGTTTCACCCCCCCAATTCTTCCCCTGTAATTATAAACACGGGTGAAACCACTGGTATTAGCTATTAAGATGGAATGCTAAAGAAAGTTGTTGTTAATGTTTAACAAGAAAGGTAAAAAAAAATCGCTTAATTATATTAAACTTCCCCTCTTTCATTACAAAAGAGAATCAGACTAATGAGAAGTTATGGTCGTCTTGTAGACAGGTACATAAAATATAGAGTCACTCGCAGTTTTAAGAAAAGATAAACAAGCTATATCAAACGTCGCTAAATACTACGTAAGTTAATAATTACAATATTCTAGATAAAAAGTGGCATATAAACTGCACCATCGATTTAGTAGCTTTTATTTTTTTAAATGAATTTTTATGATCTATATTTATAAATCTCATATTTGCATATGGGTTTGTTTTTTTTAAAGTACAAGTTTTTAAAAAGTATAAAGGAAAACAGAACTACATTAAAATTTATCCATCTGTCTAGCGGCAATCATTTTTCATGGTTAAAATTCTAACTATATCTTAAAAAAACTTACAGCCGAACATAACAACATCCTCTTTTTTGGATTTCGTTCAATTAATCAAATTCTTATGCTGCCTTATATCATTGATATCTACGTCACTTTTATTTTAGTCGGGAGTTTAAAATTTAAAATAACAAATACGGCTCAAGCATAAACATGGCTCAAATATCACGTCTCAATTTTAATCAAAAAAGGTATGACTAGACGTATTGTATTTGATTTAAATAATGATGATAATCTTCTTAATTAAAATCAGCCAAGCCTTCGGATGCCAGGTGTGTTAAATATATGTTGTTTACCTAATTAGGGAACCGTTGCTGATAAGGTGACATGTAATTTGCTTTGATTAGCACATGATGATTTATTTATGTCAGGTATCGCATAGATACAAATTGCGTGCAATTTTATTTAGCTGATATTAATAACAGTGTTGTTTGTTAATATTTCAATTACACAATCAAGTTTATTTATCTAGTCGTAGTTAGTATGATATTAATAAATACTTGTAGTCGTCTTATGATATTTACCACGATTTATAGTTTTGATAAAATTTTATTCGTTAATTGAGTACAATTAAAGTTTATAAATTAAGTTTTTTAATTCGTTGTTTTATGAAATACTAGCATTTGCCCGCGACATTGCAACATTTTTCACTACTGCTTCGCTCCTATTAGCCGCGGCGTGATGTTATATAGCCTAAAGCCTTCCTCGATAAAAGTACTATCCAACACTGAAAGAATTTTTCAAATCGGACCAGAAATTCCTTAGAGTAGCGCGTTTAAATAAACAAACAATCAAACAAACAAACAATCAATCAATCAAACAAACAAACTCTCCAGCTGGCGGGCTTCGTGGTGGAGTGGTTTATGTAATGGACTGCCGATCACGAGGTCGCGGGTTCGATTCGATTTAGGTAGTCTATCCGTATCTGGTACCCATAATACAAGCATAGAAATATAGCTTACTTTGGGACCAGAGGACGTTGTGTGAAATGTCCTGAATATTTGTAAAAAATAAATAAAAAAAAGCTTTATAATATTAGTACAGTTTAGTATAGATAGTATAGATTTTAGAGTTAAAGAAACAACATTATTTTTATTACTTATACTAGCTGTTATCAGCAACAGTGTACGTGTCTGGCCTGGGTCGTGGTAAAACCTGAGTGACTACCACGGCCCGGGTTTCTGGGCGCGGAGAAACACCATGGGGTTTAGTGGGTAGTACGGCCGCCGCCGGGAGTACCACACGAAGCCCGAAGGTTGGCCCCGCACCTGACAGGCGAAGTGCGTCAACGCATTCCCCATGTAAAAAAAAAACATATTACGTGGGTACTTCGAAACGAAACTTAAACAAATTATACAAAAAAGCCATCCCCTTAAACCATTCTATCTAGTAAAAAAAATATGCGCTGCGTAGTTTTAAAAATATAAGCTCACATAGAGACATAAATACAAAAATAACGACTTTGTTTTATTAAAAGTAAAGATGACGAGTAAAAGCAATGTCCCTTTGCTTTATCTATATACTAACAAATCTATAGTTCTGAAATTATTCTTTGCTGTATTAACACCAAAATATGTTGATTTACGCTTAAGTTTTGTTTTTGTAATCAAATGAAATTTAAACTAGTGCAGCTGTCAAGAATTTCTAATTTAATTACATCAATTATATATGACTAACGAATTATACTTAAAAGCATTATGTTAAAATGTAAGTAACTGCGGTAGGTAGTTGCAGTAATATGTACTTATCAAATAATATAATTAAGAGCAGGTGAAATTTGGGATTTATATTACTAAGCAACTATTTAGATAGGTATAGTAGTGAAACATAGTCAAAGAGTCCATCAAACCTTATTGTATATTAGTTTATATGAAAATATCGATTAGTTAATAATTGTTTTAAAGTTATTATAATTTGTCGTTTTTATCTATAGATGTGTGGTCCTGCCGATGAATATTCCAGATGCACTTACAGCATAGATTAGTTATATATAATTTGATATCCAGGACTCGACAACATGTAGTAGTGATAGATAAAATCAATATATTTATAATTCGAGTCCTGTGTTCGAGTCTAATGAAATCAATATGGGAGCAATGAATTAGAAAATAATTGTTATTTTTCAAACAAATCATCTATTTATCTATATGTACATTGTACATTATTTGTGATAATAATATAGGCACTACGTATTACAAAAAAAGCAAGAGTGTTAGTAACTAACGCTTGAGACGTCAAAGTACATATATGAGTACTTAATGGGAAAAAAAGAGAGTCAGTGGTCAGATTAATAGATTTATCTAAATAATAGTAGGTATATTTATCATATATTTATAATAGTATATTTGTAATAGTATATAAAAGATTCATCAGATTAATCTTAAGTAGATTAGTTTAGCGAGTTTACTTATTATGTTTCTTTAAAAACCAATATTTTTGACTGACATTACCATTACCTACATTACCATTACCTACATTATTTTGTAATGATATCTGTAGTATTTTTATTATAACTTTAAATGGGTATATATGCCGCCTTAATATCGTAGACAAACGCTGGAAGCAAACGTTACAGGACTGAGCATTATGGCGTTCAATGTCAAAGTCAAAGTCAAATTTTTTTATTTCAAGTTGGCATGTTTTACAAGCTCTTTTGAAACGTCACAAACTAGGTGTCTGTTCCAAACGCGAATCCTATGGAGAAGAACAGACAAGAAACTCCATGGATTTTTTTTTAACAGGCCGTTGTGTAACAGTAGACGAGACAAGGCTGAATGCTATTATATAAAGATTGTAATACTGGCCATACTAATACTTCTGACAAAATAAAAACAAAATGCGTTCCAATTTTGAAATAGATGCAAACCGAATTTTGGTTACATTTCGAGATCCTTTATTACAAAAGTTTCTATTCAACCTTTATCCTTATTGTTCGGGCATGACACAGATAACATAACCTACCTACATACCTATAGCAATTGTTTTGGAAACGCAAAGGCGTGTTCGAACAACTCGATTAGATTAAAACAAAAGCGAAATTTTACCGGGTCTATCGACTTGGTTAATTTATTGTTCGGTTTATTCGTAACTTTGAGTATTGAACGAACGGGAGTTGTTATACACGCTGTTTTTAATTTACCTCAAATGGAGATTATAAATTAATTACGTGTTTTTTTGTATGTTTATTTTCTCCGTCTATTAAGGATCGGGTTTATTGACATTAGCGGGATGCCGAGAAAGAGGGAGCGTTGTAAAAACACTGACATAATTTGATATGTTGTTATAACACAAATTGCACGCACAAATTGCACAAATTTGGCACATACACATTAAAAAACTGCACCGTCTGTACACTATGGGTGTATGCATTGAATTCGTACTTTTTTCAGTAGCATTGCTTTTACGCTATATACAACAGGAACCGCGGTCAACTTATAGTGTCGACTCCATTTGGATTTATGCTCTAAGATTGGTAAAAAGATTCAAACTTATCCGGGTCATTGACATGAATGGTATTTCCGTACGATATCTTTAGTCTACGATCACTTACCTACCGAGCTTGGTACAGGAGGTATAGTCAATTTTTTTACATAATAATACAGTTAAGATTGATAAGCGTTGATCTTCGATAGTTATCGGGTTCTTAAAGTAAATATTTATTTAGGTACATACTTTCAACCGTCTATTGGAAATTGAAATCATTTGAAATTTTTGTAATACGATAATAAGTTGATAAAGATCACATTACTTTAGGTTTACTTTACATCAATTAAAGTGTGTTTACTTATGTATGCATGTAAAAAGTTATACTTCTTTGGCGTAACAAAACAAAGAGTTAAAGTTTCCCACATCGTAAAAATTTAAGTTTTTTTCCCCAAATGTGACAAAAAATACACAAAAATTGCTTTGCGCCAAGCATCTCTATCTCCTCTCTCTCTTTAGTTCAATAACGTCTCACTGTTAGGCATGGGCCTCCTCCACCTTAGGAAGTATTATGGTCTACTGTGCCGCGCTGACCAGTAGTTTAATTTCGAGTTTCCCGACTCTCAAAGAGGATGTTGTCTGTGTACAATATTTCTTAGCCACCCTGGGAAGGAAAAAGGGTGGTTAACACTTGTATTCTTAGTCACCAAATCAGTCACCACACGGACAATTTGCGTCAAGCATAGGATGTCCTCATTCTATAACTCCGTTTAAAAACTCTTGCCACAACTTTTATAATGTAGCGGTCAAAGTGGCCTTGTAAAGATCTCACTTTTATTTTACGAGAATAGGTATGTTTAATTGATTTACGACATTAGGGTGATTTTACGAGCTGTAAACAATAAAATTTTACTACAAACATGATGTTAATTGTATAATAATTGTTTAACTTTGCTTTTATCTACTAAAGAAATCATCTAGTAGAACATAGAAAAGTATTAGTTTCTGCACCGCCCAAGTTTAACTAGAAGACATTGCCCTGCATTAAGTCAGTATTCGTAATACCTATATTTATTTGTGTATAAAGATTTAATATATTCCAATTGATCTGTCAATTATCTTACCTAATAGGAAAAGAAAGTACAGTAACGCATTATATATTTTTATCAACGCAACTGTATTCATTGAATAAATAAATAAGTAAAATAGGTACACTTTAGTCAACTCGATCCGATACGGCAAATGCATTCGGTTCCATATCTCTAAACACCGGTACGGGCTTCTTTCGAAATTGGAACCTACCTGTCAAAACGAAATGAGCGGAGCCAATCAGAGATAAATAACCGTCGGACCGCGAGCGAGGCGCGTTTCATTTGCATGTCAATGATATGCGGGGGCGGGTACAGGAAGTGCGGGACGGACTCGCTATCGTTCTTGCAGGTACTGTTTTAGACAGATATCACCTTACTAATACGACTTATAAGGCGTATTATGGTAATGATGTGGTAGGGTTTTGTACCAAATTAAACAAGGTTAAGTTAACTGTAGTTAAGATAAGATGTAGGTAAGATGACGTAAGTTTTATATGTTTGATAGGTTTTTTTTTCTGATTGATGTTAAACATCTAGCCTAGCTGAAATGATACTGCGATGGTCCTGAATTTTATTTAAAGTGACCTTTTTACATAACATTGTATTACTAGCCAAGCTTTTAAACATTGCGTATGTAATATGTATCATCGAGTCATAAAGCTGCAAGTATCGTTGTATCAAATTTTTTAGCCTAGGTCGCAAATACATAAAAAGTGTATAGTAAAAAAAATCTTTTATAAGCTGTGATATATTACAAGTGCATTTGAAGGATTTTTGCTGTAAAGTAAATCGTGACTAGTTAAACAGCTTTACTGTCTCAAAGTGAATTAAAGCATGTAGCGTTAAATTAAGTCAAAAATGTTTAAGAAAGTTTTTCGGTATAGTTAAAAACCTGTGTTTTCTTTATTAAGCCATGAATTCTGGAGAATTCGAGCCTTATTTTAGTGAGTAAAATAAAGCTGTCGCGTTCCAATACTCGGTCTGGGAGCGAGTTCACGACCGCTTAGGTACACTTCAGCGGTTTGCTGACTTGCGCCGAAATGTTCTGCACCACTGCCGAGCAGCCAGTATCTTATCTGAAAAGGAGAATTTTAAATAAATTTATATTCTTTACTCAGATAAGCAAAATTAAATTTCAGTTCTTATTTGCTTTTTTATTAATTTAATGTAAAAATTATGAAATAAAATTAGTTGGTACCTAATTTAGTTGACGTAGAAACTTATATCTGCATGCCTAATTTCTATTAAAATTTACGTAGATAAGAGTAGGTATATTACAAACATACGTATGTAGGTAAGTTTAAGTTATTTTAGGAAATTTACTACATCGTGACGTTGCACGTTACTTATTTATCTTACTAAGTGAAATATTATTTAAATTAGGGCCAATTAGGTATAAATTTTCAGTGTGGTGACGGATTAAGAATACAAGTGTCACCATCCCTTTTCCTTCCGGGGGTGCTATAAAAGCCAGCTAAGGGATATTGTACACAGATAACATGCATATGAGAGACGGAAAGCTCGAAACTAAAAACTATGCCAACTCACCTGGTCAGCGCGACATACTACACCAAAAGCCCTCTAAAAGTAGAGGAAGTCCAACGGTGGGACGTCAATGGTCAATCAAAATATTGTTTGAATTAGCTTTACATCATTATTGAAATTAAGAAACATCTTTTAGCGCTAAATAAGGTCATCTAGGACTTTAAACTAATCTTTATATATAAAAAATACGTGTCACGTTATTTGTCCGCGATGGACTCCTAAACTACTGAACCGATATTAAATTTGATTTGCACACCGTGTGCAAATTGGCCCAACTTGAAAGATAGGATAGCTTACATTTCAATTTCTAGTCGCAATATTATTTTATTGCAAATTATTTGTCTACCCCTGACATTTGTATGACAAACTAACGTTTGCGGGGTCAGCTAGTTGTGTACTAAATTTCATATAAGCTGGTAGTTTTAGTGTGGAAGAGCCACAGACAGACAGACATAGTTACTTTCGCATTTACAATATTACTCGCAGTAAGGATATTGTAATGACATCCTTTGTAATCTTAACACAAAGTCTAACTCTTCTCATGCAAACTTTGTAGAAATGACATACATATATCAATAGGTATGCATACATAGTTCATTATCATAAAGACAGAATATTTTATCGACAAATCACAGGAAAAATCTTAGTTAAACATGCAGCAAGCCGTCATCGATCGTTTTAGGAAAAAATAACAATTATTATGATATTTTATTGTTTCTTTCGCTAACATTTTTATACAAATCTACGTAATTTAACTTAGTCTTTAGTTTGCATAACCAGTTCTAGTAATAACAGTCAAAAGGCTTACATTAATCGTTTTAAAATTTAACTAGATGGCGTTAAGAGTTTCAAATTAAACTTTTATTGAAGTATTTTAGTTTTTAAAATCTGTTGTGCTTATTTGATTAGGTATAACTAAAAGTATAACTAAAAATTGTCCGTGTGGTAATGGATTAAGAATACATGTGTCGCCTCCCCTTTTCTCTCCCGGGGTGCTGTAAAAGCCAGCTAAGGAATATTGTACCCAGATAACATTCTCTGTGAGAGACGGAAATCTCGAAAATAAACCCGGTGCCAACACGCTTGGTCAGCGTGGCACAGTACCATTATCCCTTCTACCACTATTCTTCCAATGGCACATCTGACATAAATGATTTCTTTACAAATAAAAGCTTAAGTAAAATTATCGGATTTTATTATGTTTATTATTTTCCGTCGGAAAAATAAGTATTTTGTGTCATAATTTTTACATATACCTTTTAGCTGTATCCTGTATGTGGATTAGTCTTTACACTGTAGGTACCTATTTACTTTTCACATAGTTTCAATACTATTTTATTATTACTTTTCTAACAGGACATATTACATTCCCAATGTCAACTCGATACGTTCTTTCGGTAATTCGTCGAATTGGGCAAATAAATTGAAATTAGAGAAATATACCTACCGATGTCTTTAATGTGACTATAAAAATCTTTTGCAAATAAATACCTACTACTTAGATAGATAGCCTAGCTAGTTATATTTTGCTACAATTATAATAACAGTTATATACCTACCGTATGTATTAATACGTAGATGTCATAAAAATATGAACAGTCAAGAACTTTCATTAGCGTGCATTATTCGGCCTCGGCGTATAATATTCCGATCAGCTGACGGTCATAGACGAACGTGCTCGGATCCCGTGTCAAAGAATATAGCTTTTCTCATAACTAGACAATCTTGTTAGTTTTATGGTACCGATGTTTATACAAGAAAGTTATTTTGCAAAACATTTTCATTAAATTAGGTTCTTTTGTCTTTATTACGACTAAATCTAAGTTTCCAAGATATAAATATTATTCTAATTTTGGATGAAATTATTATAATAAATACTTAGGTATTTATTTTTAGTGTAGGTATAATTCAAACACGACTAGGTCTGTCTGCGGCCCACAAATGTTGAATGCTCGAACAATAAAATTTGGTTTCCAAAATCTAGAGTAGAGAGTCATAATAATATACTTATATATGGTTTCATTTCGTGATTTAATTTTTGTGACATTTTTCCGGGATTTACTTTCAATATTCATTTATGATACTTAGGTAAACATAAAGTAATTTATTTGAAACCAACTTCAAAAAAAGGAGGAGGTTCTCAATTCATCTGTATGTTTTTTATTTTATCATTTTATGTTTGTTACCTCATAAGTACTCATAACTTTTAACTGGGAAAAGCGATTTTGATAATTCTTTTTTTACTTCAAAGCTGGTGGTTTTCATGTGATCCCACTGGAACTAGGTCAGGATCTAATGGTTATTTCCTAAGAAACCGAAGAAATCCCTCAAATAACGAAGACACATGAAGTAGGTTTAACTTTTTTTTATATATGCTCATAAGCAACTACAACGACATTAATTGCCTTTTCAATATCTATTAAAATAATGTTTAGTACCTATCTACAATTAAAATTTTTACAAAATAAAATTATTATGTAAATAGGTACAATAGCCCCATTTTATTTACAAGTCTGTAAATAAGCTGCACAGAGGAATAATCTTTGTCGAGCAAATTAACTGGGAGCATCATTTCAACGTACCTACGGACATTGGTCGAATACGTGATCTTGTCAAACCTTTTCTCGTCAAAATATTTATCATTGATTTCGTATAACTAGGTAGGTCTCTTTTTGTGGTGACTTGATAAAATGGAAACTAAGTTTAAAGATAAATATAACAGATAAAAATCTAATATATAAAATTCACGTATCACAGTGTTAGTTACCGTACTCCTCCGAAACGGCTTGACCTATTTTTATAAAATTTTACATGCATAATGCATATTCAGTAGGTCTGAGAATCGGACATCTATTTTTCAAACAACTGACATTTGTATGGCAAAACAACGTTTGCCGGGTCAGCTTGTCTAATATATAACATTCACGTGTCACAGTGTTAGTTACCGTACTCCTTCGAAACGGCTAGACCGATTCTTATGAAATTTTATATGCAAATTCAGTAGTTCTGAGAATCAGCTACTATCTATTTTTCATACTCCTAATTGATAAGGGCAACCCGTATCACTTAGGAGTATTTACCCCTAATATTTATATGGAAAAACAACGTTTGTCGGGTCAGCTAGTGAGAATATACCTAAAAAAGATAAATATAAAGATAAATAGAAACTAAGTATAAAGATATTTAGTTACTATTTTCATCAAGTCACCACAATAAGTCAAGTCATTACAATGGAACCATTTATTATAAAACAAAGTATTTATTTTTGCATCTATGTTCCTATGTGAACTTATATCTTCAAAACTACGCAAAAGATTATGACGCAGTTTTTTTAATAGATAAAATATATAATTTGTAAATGTTTGCTGTCTAAATTCCAAGCATACGGAGTTTCAGGCGGCAGCTAGTGGAATAATTTTTTTCAGACGGTTAATAAGATTAAAATAATGTTGTGAAGTAGATACCTAAATTATTTTAAGTTATCTTTATAAAATAATCATCATGTTTGAATAAATTTTATACTTTTTGTATTTTTTATTTTGTTACGCCTATATAATGTTCCTTGTATGTTAATGAGTAGGTACAAGGAATATTTTATATTTCATTAAAATAAAGATTATATAGATGTATGAGTGTGGAAGAAGCCAAGGAAGTATGTTTGGATCGTAGCAGTTGGCGCTCTATAGTCTCTGCCTACCCCCATGAGAAAAATGTGTGATGTTATGTTATTTTTTTTTCACTTAAAATGAATAAATATGCGCATATTCTACAGAAATCTTACACAAGTCTGAAATTCAGCGTTTTAATTAAAAGATTTTTGACGTTATCTTTCGTGTGAACCAAAACTAACCGATAAAAAATGTTTTAAAAAAATCTATTTTTTTAAGCTACATTAAAACATCTGTCTTATTACGTCATACAGCTATAAAACTTGTTATTAATTTTATCAATAACGTCTAAGGTTATTGTTATCACCTGTCTACGGTGTTTCAAATATATAGAATATGTAGATAGTAGTCGGGTAACTGCTACAAATATAGGAAAGGGACACCGCTTGGGGCGTACCTACGTTTTATATTATTGAAACTTGAAAAGCCAATGACTGATAAGCTTACCTTGTTTACGTACAAAAACTTACCATAAATGTTCAGTATTTTAGTTACTCAGAGATATTTAAAGTTGCAATCACTAATAGACATTAAACCTTTTAAAAATTATAAGGGTTTTAAGTTTATTTCTTCGCTGACAATTCAGAGATTTGGCTATCATAGTAAATACTGTTACGAGTAGAATTTTATATACGTGGATATTTCATAAATTGAAGCTTTTTTATTATAGAATCCTATAAATAGGTCCCAAAAAAATTAGAGGATATTAATTACCTTCGATTAAATATAATGTTTATAAAATTATTTGATTTTTATCATTGCATTACATTTTGACAAGCACGATTAAAGTCTTAAACATCATTATTATGTTTATTACACTTAAAACGTTGTGAAGTAGTGAATATGGCATTTTTATAGACATTTCATTCTTAATAAAATAGTTGAAACTGTTGAAAAGTCATTCTATTGCTTTTTATTGCTCAGAAAGTGTTTTATCGTGTTAGTAAGATGGTTGGCGTAATGATTTATATGATTTTAATATCGTATTTATAATAAAAACTACTTTATATTCGCTGTTTTATTCTATCTTTATTTACACAATTTGTCATATCTTTATATATATAAATCTCCTGTCACGATGTTTGTCCACGACGGACTCCTAAACTACTGAACCGATTTTAAATTTGATTTGCAACCATATGCAATTCGACCCAACTTGAAAGATAGGATAGCTTACATTTAAATTTATAGTCGCAATATTATTTTATTGCAAATTATTTGTCTACCCCTAACATTTGTATGGCAAAACAACGTTTGCCGGGTCAGCTAGTTTCATTATAAATATCTAATTGTTTCAAATAAGCTGTGGATTTAATAAAATAAATATTCAGGACATTTCACACAACGTCCTCTGGTCCCAAAGTAAGCTATATTTCTATGCTTGTATTATGGGTACCAGGTACGGATAGACTACATATACTACTTTTCTTTTGTAAATACATACTTATAATACATAGAAAACACCCAGACGTAGTACAAACATTTGTATGACATTTATGGATATCACACAAATGATTGTCCCAAGCGGGAATCGAACCCGCGACCCCGTGATCGGTAGTCCATTACATAAACCACTCCACCACGAAGCCCGTCAAAAATATTAATTACCTCAAATTTAATAGTGAGATAAATAATATTACGGTTATGTACAGCGTTTACGAATGACCTTTACCCTATTTTGCATTTAACATACTTTAGTTACCTGATAAAATTTACGTATGATAGATATAAAGTTAGATATACGATAGCAATAATTTGACATACTTCGTTCGACGGGCCTCGTGGTCTAGTGGATCACGTAGTGGACTGCCAATCACAAGGTCGCGGGTTCGATTCCCGCTCGGGACAATCATTTGTGTGATGTTTATGAATGTCATACAAATGTCTGTTCTGCGTCTGGGTGTTTCTATGTATTATAAGTATGTATTTACAAAAGAAAAGTAGTATAAGTAGTATATCCGTATTCTGGTACTACCCAAAACACAAGCATATAAGCTTAGCTTGGGACCAGAGGACGCTGTGTGAAATGTCCATGAATATTTATTTATTTATTTATACTAATATCACAAAAATCTGTCCTTTATGTTCCTAAAATGTTTTTGTTCATAAATATGCTAGGCTTATGTACATATCTTTATACAGAGAAACCCTCAATATCATCATATATGTACTTAAGTAAATGACAAACCCGCCCGATCCAATATCAAGTTAAACATTTGCATGAGAGCGACGGTCGTGCCTGAAAGTATTTTCATATAGTACTGTACAAAAACAAAACAATGTTTGGACACAAGCTGACATCCCCTGATTATATTTGAACAAAATATTCTTCGTGTACACAGTATAATAAGTCTCTTGGGTGAACAAATGGAGCCGAAAGGAAAACCATCGCGTCTCGTAGGATATACTTACGCTTTACGTGATCCATATAGATATGTTTGGAATGGAATGGACAGAGGGAAAATCCTTTGAGCTGTATTAAGGCGTGAAGGTAGCTATTCCCAAATGGTAAAGTTATTTTCTCATATTGCACGACAGGGACTCCACAGTACATTGCACTCTACTCAGAAATTGAATATCAATAGTGCCTACATGGCACTGTGAAGAGCATTGACGGAATAAAATGCGAGGGGGCTGAGGTGCTTATTACACTTACGCTACATATAGTCCTAAATATGAGAGAAACTGCTACTGAAACGCAATATTAGTGCATTGTTTCTATCTTTAACTTACCTTGGCTTTTTACTATGCATCTCTTTTTGGTGCATTTTTTTTCAATATCGATAGATCGATTAATAAAGAGGTAAAATTAGTTATATGTGTGAAGGGATAATACTCAAAAATAATGAGTTTGAATTTTCTGAAATGAATGAAATGCTTGTAAAATCTTAGGCAACAGGGAATACTTAATATGCCTATTTATTCATGATATTAAATTATTATAAAATATGTAGGTATGTCTCGCTATCCTATGAGATAACTAGTTGGTAGGTATTATAGGTACTACAGCATACGTTACGAATGGCTAGCGTTGCATGGCGGATAACTACCACGTGAGGAATATCCTTTACGAGTATATAGTTCTTATGTATTATGTTTATGTAAATTTTAATATGTTATGACTAATTCATAAACTAACACTAACTAATTTTAAAATATATGTTCATAAAATTATATTGAGGTGGTAGATAATTTAGTTCTTTTTGACTTTAGGGTTCTCTCACTTCTACTTATAATGTAATGCCAAAGAAAAGGAGGTAAAATAATGAATTTAATAAATTAAAAACGCAACTTTCTGCACTAATTGGATTCAATTAATATCGGACACAAATTCCAAGTAAAGTAAATGTCTCGTTAAAAAACTACCTTTATGTGAACTTATTGAGAAACAAGACCATTATTGAAACAAAATTGATTCGTAATTTCAGACAAATGATACAAGAAAGAATTTATAATCCATGTTGTTCCCAAAACTGACGCTCATAATACAGTTTCGCGAAGAAATTCCAATTCAAGTATCTTCGGAAACTCTACTGTTTAGCAAAAATAATCTTTGTTTTCCTACAGACAAAGTTGATTGTCTGTCATTGTTATTTAAATACAACTTCGGAGAGAAAAGGATGTAAATTCTACATTGTTTCTCACAAGTTAAGATAGAAATTGGTTCGTAAGATGTTGTTTTGTAAAATTGAGAGAAGTACACCGCCCGTCGTGATGGGACCACCGAATATTGCGACCCTTATTTATGTCCACTTGAAGTTTGCCGTAACTACAGCCATATTGAGGCCTTGAGGCACAAACTTTTTTGGACAACACGCATCACTAGAACGGAAGGCAATCTGGTTAAATTGGATTGCATGAGAACGCTGTTTAATTGGTCATACATACGTAATTAATTTTGTATGTAACAAGAACGCGTATCTTAATCTCTTGTTACACGAATACCTATGTTCTTATAATACGTATATGGTTATTCGTGTTTTGAGCAATATGTAGCTAAAAGGTGTTTTAAATCAATTTTGATTTGTTGGAAGTACACATAACAGGTATTAAATAGAAAACAAAAGAAATATGAGGCAAATATGAGCAAGCAAGGAATAAAAAATATTTTATATTTAGGTAAAACAGGAAACCTTCCAGTCGCCTGACTGTCTTTATCTTAAAAAACAAAGGCTATTCATGACCTCAAAATACGAAATTAGTTTTGTAGGTTAGTATCTAGAACTTCCTCGACTATTTTTTTTTTTTTTTTTTTTTTTATTTATTACAAAATATACAGTAAATATTACATAAAATAGCAACAAAAAACCACTAAGGTTTAGACCTATGCTATTGAGAGTCTAAATTATAAAATAACATAATAAATATGGTAACAACAATTCAATAACTCTAATACCTCATTCACAACTTAAAAAATAGGTACATGATTACGACAATAATTCATAGCATTATATAGGTGTGTTATATATTACTCAAGAAATAATGTTTTAGTTTCTTTTTAATATTTCTAACCGACAAACTGTTACATAATTCTGAGGGTAGGCTATTTATCAATCTAGGAACGATAAAGGCGGCGGTTCGCTCACCGTACACATTGACAGCGCGCTGGGTACGAAGCCGATTCTCAGAAACTGCACGTGTACATACAGGATGATCGATATTTGTTTTTAAAGTTTCGTTAAAAAATTGTTCTTTTAATATTAAATAGTTCACTTACTTATGATTACTATTTTCATACAAAAATAAAATAAACAAGTTTACTTTGTGGCTCTATATTCGAATTGTAATATACAAGGATAAAGCAAGAAAGGAATGACATAAGATAGATACGTAGGAAAAGAATACTACAAAATATTCTTCACACAAGATAAGCCCCTTATTCTCTCGAAGCCAACGTGTGGAAATCCAGCAAAACAATAGGGAACCAAAATTATCCCGCTAAAGCCCAAAGCAATAGAGCCTTACGCATATATTTCTCATGGATATCTGAATAATATTACACTATGTCCCCTTCCACTATATTTTGCGTCCTGGCTTTTTTGTTGACACAGCTCACATGAAGTTTATTAGATTGCGGTGCAAACAACAAAATTAGGTAGATACTTGCATGAGGATAAATCTTGGTAGTCGTTACTTATGATAACCTTTAATAATAAAAATAGTCTTACATAGGTACAATTGGATACGTTGTATGTTCTTGGTAGCCAGATTACTCTAGAAAAATAGATTTATCTGTTTAGTAAGCGAATGTTTTATCGATTTTTATGTAAGAATATTAGGAATCACAAATTAAAAACTTTATGGAAAGAATATTTATTAAGCGACGAGTTTAGTTTTTCTGTCGATTTAGATAGATTAACTCTTTATTGTACACATTTACAAGAAACAGAAATCAGAAATTAAGCTTAAAACTAGGTACAAATGGCGTCCTTATCACATAAAGTAATCTCTTCCAGGCAACCATGGGATGGAAATTTGTATTTAATGTATTTGGATTTAATGTAACAGTTATTATACGCGATACCTAGGTTTGCACTTTACTTTAAGAATAACAACTAGGTATTTAACTAAGAAACGACATAGTCATTTGGTAAGCTGTTGCATTTCAAATTAAATTTACGAATGAATACATTGTTGTATAGGTTTTGTATACGCATATATATTTCTATATAGTAGGTAGGTAGAGCAATCTTAAAGGGTTTTTAGGTAAGTCGGGCCGGGATTGCGGTAAACTCCGACTTCCGTCTTGGTTTGATTACCATTTGCCCCTCGAGATGCCTTCCTACCAACCACAGATGTAAGAAGCTTAACTCGTCTTAAGAGATTTGAGAGTTAAATAATTTTGAGTTTCGGTTCCATGTCTAACGTTTAATTGTTGTTTCGTTTTATTTGCGTATTTCGCTTTTGTTGATCTTTAATGTTGTGACAAGTGACAAGCAATACATTTAATTACACGTATCTATATATCTTTGAAGCGGAAATTAGGAATCTATACCTACTGGTAAAGTAGATAATATCTTAGTATTGAAATTTTCGTGAGTTTGAGTCATCTTAAAAATATTTATATGTTACCGGCTAACACTCACTTTTATAGGATCGATGATGTTGACCCAGGTTTCGAGCATAAATCCGATGCTCATCATCAGGACGAGCGCGCAGCGGTGTCCGTGACCTTCCAGTGCGTGCAGTGCGCGTCGGAAGGTCGGAAAATAATATCTACAGAAAACAGAGTTATTTTGACATTTAATATTTTATATTAAGTTTTTTATTTCACTTTTAATACAAAATATTATAAATTACTCTGTTTTTTGCTATCATAATATTTGAAAAAAAAAATGTACTTTTAAACCAACTTAGCTACTAGTTACCGCAAAAAAAATAATAGGTATTATGATTGTGATATATAATAGAAATTTAAATATGAACAGTTTTAAATTCAAATATCCAGATAATACCTATCCATAAATGGAACACATTAACCTGCCTTTTTAATCAAAGATTTTGAATATCAATATTCCTACCAAATAATGAGAAACTTATTGCAATCTTAATAGATAGTAACCATTTAGGCACATTTGCTGACTCCTAATCTGGGTATCAAACCAATAATTCGTATGAAACTTGAGCGTAAAATTATACCACAGGAACAACGAGGGTCTCAACAAGAAAAATATATATTACTGGTAAACAAGATTTATGTAATATTTTGGACTCTATTTTATTAAGTAATAAGGCTTCGGGCAGATTAAGCTAAATTGGGGAGAAAGCTTTTCCTCTTATTTTTTGCTTACGAAAAATATTTTTATATTTTATTATTCATATGCATAATGTTTGCGTATTAATCAAAAGAGAAAATCAGTAAAATAAAGCTACCTGCTAGGATTACAACAATATTTTGCCGAGTATATTAACAGTAGGTAAGTACACTTATACCAAATAAAGAAAGTGAGCATTTATCCAGCAATAAAGAATATCTTAAATATATTGCCATGATGGTTATAGATAAATAAATAAATAAATATTCATGGACATTTCACACAACGTCCTCTGGTCCCAAAGTAAGCTATATTTCTATGCTTGTGTTATGGGTACCAAAATACGAATAGACTACATATACTACTTTTCTTTTGTAAATACATACTTATAATACATAGAAAACACCCAGACGCAGTAGGTACAAACATCTGTATGACAATGGTAAAGATCACACAAATAATGGTGCCGAGCGGGAATTGAACCCGCGACCTCGTGAACAGCAGTCCGTTACATGAACCACTCCACCACGAGGCCCGTCTGATAGATACAAATTAGTTTAGTTTTTTAATAGTTTAGTTATGTTATCCTTTAATAGTCGATATATAATTCATGTACAAATAAATAGTAGCGTCAGAATTCTGTCTTTATGATGGAGAACTGTGTCCTAGCTATGGGAAATAACTATACAAGAGAGAATAAAGCAGGCGCTTATTAGACTTGTTTCTTTTAACGGTAAGTTATTTCTTTCTATCGGTACCTAGGTATTTAATGCATTTTGGTCATCATCCTCCTGCCCTTATCCCATTATTTGGGGTCGGCGCAACATGTATTTTTCTTCCATAGTCTTCTATTAGCTGTCATGTCTGTGTCAAATTCTCTTTCTTTCATGTCCTCTTTCACACAGTCCATCCATCTTTTCTTAGGTCTTCCTCTAGACTTTTTTCCTTCCACATTTATACTCAGAACTCTCCTAACGACATTACTTTCCTCTCTTCTCATGACATGCCCATACCAGGACATCCGCTCATTCTTCAATTTTTCAGTCACTGGCATCACTTTCTCTAATATATTCATTCCATATTTTATCCATTCGCGTGACGCCACACATCCATCTCAACATTCGCATCTCCGCAACGTGCATTCGTCTTTTATCCATCGCTTTTGTTGCCCAGCATGAATTTTGATGCATTTTGGTCATAAATAATAAAACCATTTTTATTTAGATAACTAAACTATATTTTGCATTATAAAAGAAAATTCAAATGACATTCTTTCAACCGTTACCTACTTTATATATTTTTAATCGACATAATTGTCAATTTTTATAGTAGGCAACATTATCAAATATAAATTAACTAATGTTAAGTAACTACTTAAAGTTACAAAATTTCCAGTACCCATATAAATATAAAGCAACTGCAAAGTATAGATAAGATTTAAGTAAAATTTCATAATTACTAACTCTGTTTTACATTGGAATTAATACAATAACAGCGTAGTAGGTACGTGAATAGTCATTTTGTCATAAAACATCTCTCTTTTTATATAGAGCCACATATTAAACAAGTAACCAACGAAATATCGATATTTACATTTATATGTCATAAAGTTTCTCAAAGTTATGGACATGCCACCATTAAAATAGGTAGTAATAACAAAGATAAGACTTTTCTTTAACACTTATATAGAATAGCAACATGCTTTGTATATTGCGTTACAGGTACAAGCACGCTGCATTTTTCACTCAATGCAAATTTCTTAATCTGCCATATTTGGGATTCATTATACTGTTTACCATTGCGTACCTAAGTATTATTAATTATACAATAATTCTGGCAAAAAAGTTACAAAACTTTGAAGACCTATGGTCCAAAGATTAGATAATTTCACTCGGTAGTACATTTCATGCATTTAGTTACGGGATATTGACAGATACTCGTAAAGGAAGTAATGGATATCTACCTATATAAGTGAAGCAGGTTTAATCTTAAGTCCATGTTACATTACAAGAGAAAGCGGAAACGATATGAGATAAAGCAAGTAATTAAAACACATTTGCAAAAGTTGTTCGGTGGGTTATATATTTTTGAAGTGTTATGTGATTTTAAGGGTCTGGTTATGTCTAAAGAATTAAACAAGTCTGGCTGCGACATGATTTTTGAAATATACCGATTTATATAAGCGGTATATTTCAAATATCATATCAGTAGCTCGCTTTTTAACTGACTTCAAAACTTATTATTAATTAATATAATTAATTTAATAATTAATTTATACTTAATTTTTTATATTTGAAAGCTGATGGGTTCCTGTGTGGACTTATTGGCACCAGGTCAGGACTTGATGGTTATCTCCTGAGAAATCGAGGAAACCCCTCAAATTTCAAAGACACATGAAGTTGGTTTAACTTATTTTTTTAACTACTCATTCACAGTGTGTATTTTATTAAGTTACTAGCTATTGCCCGTGACTCCACACGCGTGGAATTTAGAAAAAAATCTTCGTTTTTGCAACATTTTTCACTACTACTTCGCTCCTATTGTCCACTGCGTGATGTTATATAGCCTATAACCTTCCTCGATAAATGTACTATTCAATACTGAAATAATTTTTCTAATCGGACCAGCGGATCCTCAGATTAGCGCGTTTAAACAAACAAACAAAGAATCAAATTCTCCGTTTTATAATAATAGTATAGATTACAAATAAATATAGATAGAGGTGGATATTAGCAAAGATATCTTACGAAATAAAAACTCATAGTAAGATAGTGGACTGATCAAACTTATCGTTGTAGAGTTTCGTATCGCTCCAGAAGATTAATTTGCTTATATTTTCTTAGCTAGCTTTTACAGCACCTTGAGGAAGAAATTAGAGCGTGACACTAGTATTCGTATAATACATCGAAAACCCAAGGATATCCATTTATAATACAAAAAAAAAATACTTAGGTACATCGACCGTGTTACACCAATTAGGTACTCTGGTCGCAGCCTTATTCTGAGCTTGGCTTTTAACAAGCCTTACATTGATATATCTACAAATTGTTGACATATATATTCAAGTATCTACCTTTTTCCATTAAAACAATGGTGAGTAGTTCCGTTATCTTTATTTTACTGTCTATTTAGTAGAAATTTCGAAATATTTAAACTAATGTGGGTTCACTATGAATGATATGGAGGTTTCATCTACTCATTTTATATAAAGTAATTTGATTTTAGTATAATGATTAATATCGTAATTTATATTCATATGGTCTGTGTGATGACAGAACTAGAATAGCCATGTCACCATCTCATATCCTCCTTTGGGTGCTGTAAGAGCCAGATAAAATATATAAGCTGATAACATTCTCTGCGTTTGACAGAAAACTCGAAACTAAACCTAACCAACGCGCCTGCTATGCGCGGCTTCGTTAACCGAATACCTTTCCGTATTGGATGAGGTCCGTGCCCAATATTGAAACGTTAATGGGCTGGGAATAAGTAGAAGAATCATATTAAGTGACTTAATGTAGCAAAATCAACATATTTGAAATAATCTCATTCAAAAAGTTGTACATGTAAATAGTATCTACCTATGTTCGATAGAGTTCGTAAATAAAGATCTTTGGTATGGAGCTATTAACAACTCTACACAAAGTGACTATTTCAATAAATAAAACAATGACAAGAGATAGAAATAACGAGTTAGAATTTAATAAACTTTATAAATTATTTTACGCACACGAACTTTAATAGAAAATAAAAGCAATATTCCGCAACAAGATGTTGTACATTGTCTAATAATGTTAAATGAAACGTCCACTATATGATGTTTAAAGACATAACATGTAAGCTGTCCCTGGAGTATGAAGCGAGAATATGGCTAGCCTGTGTTCAGCAAACATTCCTTAATTTATAGGTTGTTGTGAAAGTGAGTGATTAGGTTTTTTGTAAAATATCCTAATTTTATAACTTATTTAATTATAATGCAATATATCATGAAAATTAAAATTAAATGGTGATTACTACTTACACACAAACATACCGCTAAACTTTTATTTATACTCTCTGTTTACACAAAGCCAGGTTAGTATGAAGGTGTACAAGTGAGTGCTTTTTTGGTAGCTGTGATATTTCCAGCGCTTTTTACAATACCTACTTATTGGAAACAAATTGGATTTATAGACCTATCACTAAAATGACAGTTTAGGGTTTTATAAAAATTATATCTTCACGTTCTTTTCATTATCTCCCATCAGAAATAATAAAGTAAATGCTAAACTTAGGTATTGTCGTATAATATAAGTGATAGATGACTATTTTTTAGGATTGTGTATAAAAGTTATACCTTTTCGGGACCCTAACACTGAGACTTCGTAGTCCGTCCGTCCGGCTGTATCTTTATGTTGTATAGAAACAATTATTTCAAACTTTATCCGCAACATATGTGTGTTGTACAGTCATTATGAAGAAGTTGCACTAAGAGACATGCAACTGTATGACCAAAGTGTATTTAGGGATCTTTAAACATTCTAGACAAAATACTTGGTGATAATGTTATATACCATAATAGTTTATACGAATATTATTTAGATGGTCAAACATTTACTCCATTCTAATATGAAGAGGCCAGACAGTAATAGAATAGAATATGTTTTATTTAACACCAAGTACATAAATATATTTAAAAATACGGCGATTTTATTGCAAGTTTATCATACAACGTAGGACAGATTTTTTAAATTTATGCTGGTGCTAGCCAACGATTTCGTACGCGTGGAATTTAGAAATGATTTGCCGTTTTTGCAACATTTTTTACTAGTACTTCGTCTCTCGCAGCTTGATGTTATATGGCCTATAGGTTTCCTTGATAGATGGACTATACAACACAAGAAAAAAAATTCGTTCGAACCAGTAGTTGGTAAGATAAGCGCGTTCAAATAAACAAACTCTTCAGCTTTATAATTAGTATAGAAATATAAAGTTTCAATGTCGTAGCGGCTTAATTTATGTGCGTATTGGTCTAAGAATTGGTCAACATAGGAAGGGGGACGGAGACGCTGTAGGTCATGGCATTATTTACATAAATATTCATACGAAGTCGTTAGTTTTGTATGTATGTCCTGGTTTGAGCTTATATCTTCAAAACTGTGCAACAGATTTTCATGCGGTTTTTTTAATAGATAGAGTGGTTCAAGAGAATATCTTTTTTGTATAATTTGTTAGGGTTTGATTTCCAAATTCCACGCGTACGAAGGTATCGGGCAATGGCTAGAAATTAATAATTTTTAAACTTTAAGAAACATTATGTACAACTACAATAGTGGTAATAATGAAACATTCTATATCAGTGAACCACGAGTCGCTAAGAGATAGTATGAAGTAAATAAAGGTAACAAAGAAAAAATAACTATGTACCTATCTATTACTTGTCTACAATGGTTTAAAAATGTACCACCCACCTAACTACTAATGGTAAGGTGTAGATAAACCTAAGTATGAGTAATTAACTGCACTTGCACTTACCATATTATGGTATTATAATTACATTATTATGCGTTATATCAGAATAGTAGGCAAAGGTATAAATATATAACTACTTAAAAGGTTTTTTAATATTCCATATTTAAAGACGTTTCGAAAAGTCCTAGAGTGGCGACCATGTATCGGACGACGCAGCGCGGCAGCATTCGGCGGCCTCCGACTAGGTGCAGCGACAATATCGTCAAGGTCGCGGGGAGACATTGGATGTAAGCAGCACAGGACCGCGCGTTGTGGCGTTCTATGGGGAGGCCTAATTCCAAGAGTGGACGAAGAGAAGCTGATAGATGGATGGATGGAAAGACGCTTCGTTCTTACAACTTCGTTCATATCAAAACCGATTTTCATAAACCTTTTACGGTCTTATTCATAATGACTTATCGGAGGTTTAAACGGAGATTTTATCGGAGAGATAATAAACATTTTAGCGTAAAAAGACTATTATGAATAACAAGTTTTGACAATTATCGCGAACCAATTTTAGCGAACCTTTAAACCTCCGATAAGTCATTATGAATAAGACCATTAGTTTTTAAGTAGATACGAGTGAGACGCGCGTATAAAGAGTTCCGTACTGTTATTATAATAATATATTCGTCATATTCCCGACCACAAACAACGGGATAAAGGTAAAAAAATGATGATGATGAGTACCTATTTGTTGTTGTAGCATCCACTGACCTAGACAAACTGTGAAATTATTAGCTCTCTAGCTGTCAACGTTCTAGAGATGCAGACTGGTGATGGACGGAAGGACATCGAGGTCTCAGCAATAGTGTCCCGTTATATACCTACTTTAGTACGGACTCTAAAAATGACGACATGTTATACAATATGTCCTCTTTTTTAAGCTATAAGGAATTTATTTTAATAACATTGTGCTAATTACCGATATTCATAGCTGGATAGTCCAGTATTGAAATTTATAAGTCTAGTATTTTTCACATCTTGAGCGTAAAATAAAGAAAGATTAATGGTCTTATTCATAATGACTTATCGGAGGTTTAAAAGTTCGCTAAAATCGGTTCGTGAAAATTGTCAAAATTTGTTATTCATAATAGTCTTTTTACGCTAAAGCGTTTATTATCTCTCCGATAAAATCTCCGTTTAAACCTCCGATAAGTCATTATGAATAGGACCATAAGCATTTAAACCGAAGGATATATAATATATATGCCTAGATACAAAGTAGATACATAGTCAAACAAAATTGTTTCTATACAGGTATGAAGATCATGTTTACCGTCAATTTATCATGATTTATGTACGTATTGCACGTCTAATAGAGTATTGTGTCGTGCTACTGTTGCGTTTAAGAGTAGCTAACACGAAATATTGTAAGTACTACGAATAAAATCGAGTACGGCAAGCGAATTCAAGACACAAGGATTTTTAGATGAGAACGTGCTCCTCATTCTAAGAATATGAGTAGGTATACCTATCGGCTCGCGTATCTTAGATTACCGGTTCGTGGCGTTGTTATTAAATATAATATGTATTAGCTTATACATATTAAGAATCTAAGTATTGCATGCCATTGTACTAAAATAGTTTGAATAGCTAAATATATGCTTCAGTATTCATTGTTTTCGAAATTTCTACTTAATACGGGATGAAAGTCATGTCCAAAGATTTCGTTAAATCTGTACTTAGATTTGTATCTTACCAATGAAGGGCATAGTCAGGCTCACTCAGGGCCTATAAATGGCCGGTTAGAGTGAGAGCAAAAGAATATCCCGCCGATGAATTAATGCACAAGAAAGACTCCCGTAGGTTTTTAAAATATTTAACATTTTAAAATTGGAATGATTTAAAATTATTGACAGACAGGTGTACCTACTAAGGTTAAGCAATTCGTCCTTTCTCAAACAGGGTAAGAATGACCCGAAAGTCCTTCGATTCGATTCGAAATTTAAATATTTCTGAAGGTTAAAGGTGCGTTCACATATTGTCTATAGATTAATCAAGGCTTTGTTTATGCTACTAAAACGATCTCATAATTAATATCATCCATTTACGACTCTATTATTAATTTTGATACACGCTTTGACTTGATCTGTAATAACAGTGTTAGTTATAGGTAATATATTTTTATAGCCACTGATTTCCCTTACAGCATACTAGCGTGATTATCGTATAGATATGTTATAATTTTTAAATAGAGTTTCATACAAACTTCGTAGGTAAACAAACAAACATTTTCCGTAGATGAATTACTTGTGATAAAATACTTAAAAATAACTAGTTTTTATCAGTATAACGATATCTAATATTTACAATAACTTATAATTACACAGTACCTAGAGATAATTACATGATTGCTAATTGCGTGATCTGATTAATTGCAGATCAAAAGGTTACCTAATTACATCCAATTTATCGAAAAAATAATATTCAAAGATGTTTTTGTCACTTTTAGATTTAGAGCATTACACCAACAAGAGTTACAAACGTTGCTTTCTTTGACAAAAATAACTACCTACAGCATTGCTGCTTAGGTGTGATGCCGAGGTAACGCACACATATGCATGACGCCCCGTCCAATATCACTTCACGCATTAAAAACAAGAGTCTCCGTACACAATAGTACCAAATTTCGATTGTGTCAATTTCAGCAATGTTAACTGAATTTTCTTATCATAAAAACTGTGTAATTAAGATTTTTTTTTTATTATTATGCATGTGTGTAATGAAATAGCTAACTAATCAAAATACAGCATAGTTGTTTTTATATTTTAGTTAAGTTTAGTTGTGCATATGGACCTGGTAACAATGAGTATGAGCATTTATTCTATATTGTAAAGTTATTAGCATTGTAAGTATAATTGACATTTAATTTAAAAATATTGATTTGATTAAAAGCTCTGCTGAGTTTCTTACGCCGGTTCTTCTCAGCAGATTGCGTCCTGAACCGGTGGTAGGGAAAAAAATTGGACATGTCATAAGCACATAATTTTTCTGAAAAATTGTGTCTACGTGATTAAATGATTTTTCATTTCATTTCATTTTTATTTCATTTTCATTTCATTTCATTTCATTTCACTGTTCTTGTATCTATTTCAGCGCGGTCACCTTATAATGTCAACTCCTATTGATTAATGCTCTAGGCTTTTAGATAAGAAATGTATTAGATCGGTATGTATATTGTAATTAAGATAAGTAAAGTCAAGTGTTTCGTAATACAATAATGATTAACATGCAAATTATCAAATTAACATAACATGGTTTTTACATAATATTACGTAGATATTAGGTGACCTTGAACTAAATACTGATTACAAAATAAATAGATGTATATTATTATTGTTAAAAAACTAAATCGAGAAATTTCTTGGGGAATACGTTAAAGAAATTAATTGGATGAAATTCTTTTGTTAAGAGGATACCAAAATAGCTTCGTGCATTTTTCTATGTACGAAGTTTTCATTGTTTCTTTAGATTGAATGGCTAGAGCTCTAATTTTTAAGTATATGTTATTTCAATATATGATCTAGGTTCGCATAAACTCAGAAATGCAATTGAAAAAGTTTTCTCGATAGAAAATCTTAGCGAAACAACCTCTCAAATTTTTTATTTTTTTCATTTGTCGGTCTATTATCGCGTATTAACTAATGAAATAACTTTCAAAACATAAGTAACTATTATATATAGAAACACGTAAATCAGAATTCAAATATATTTAGTAGATTTTGAGTAAATAGGAAAAGTATCCCTAATTCTTCATTTTCTGTGCCTACTAGCTGTGTTAATATGTACGTGTCGGCGATGATATACAATAATATTGATGTAGGCCCTTAAGTATCACAACGGTTAAATACTGTTTCTGATATGTAAGCTATATATCTGCAAAGGTTCATTAAAAATTTTCGGTAATTTTTGCTTGAAAGAGCCATAATTATCCATCCAGACATCCACGCATTCTCTTCGTAGGATATCTATATTATTGGTTATCTGTGTGTAATTTCCTCTGCATATGTGTTGAACGCGGGAAAAATATTGAATTTGGAACAAACGTTAGGTAGATATTTTAAGTAATAACATAGTTGTAGTAAGTAATAGAGGTAGACTGCACCTTACAGCTAGCAAGCAGAGAGTCAGTTTAAAAGTTAAAAAAAATCTTACCTCATCTCGTGAACGCAGATAAAGTTAAATTACATGTTAAAATTAATTGCGTAACTAATCTTCTAAGATTATTAAAAATACCACACAACGTCCACACGGTTAACTAGAAGAATTCATATCTAAAAGGGACGGGATAAAAAAGACGGGGAAAGTTAACCCCGATGAGCCACCCTCGTCTAAGAAGTGGGCCAATAGGGGACGGTTACATCCCAACAAAGGATTTTTTTCTACCAATCGATATGATTTCACAAAATGGCCGCTATAGCCGTTTCTTTTTTTGCGTCGGAAACAGCTGAGGTTTGACGTCACGCGCTATTAATAATAACAATGGTGCAAGATTTTAACTTTTTTTAATTCCTTGGATGTCGATATGGTTTTAATTTTACAAATTTTTTCTTTTATTCTTTAAATACAAATCATAATAATCCTCTTTCCAGCCAGCAGAAAACATGAACAATATTACCAACGACAGCATCGTACCTACCTTTAATGGTTTACTTATAACAAGGTAGCAGATTTGAGATGTCACCCTTACACCATAGACACTATACTATCTCGCAGCAAGAAATTTGGCAACTCATTTCTTTGTCACACCGCCAAGGTTTGGAATTCACTCCCTGCTCTTGTGTTTCCTGATTCCTACGACATGGGGTCTTTCAAGCGAGGCGTGAAAAAGCATCTTGTGAGCCGGCAAGGTGAGGGTGGCTAGTGCATTGACACTGTACTAGCCGTCCTAACATTTGGATTGCACCCCACTTATCATCAGGTGGAGTGTAGTCATTTGCCTACTCTAGCTATAAAAAAAAAATCATTCTTACTACTAAGGTAATTCTGTAGGAATCACTTCCGCAAATTAATTAAAATATTTTAATAAGATAAGCATGAACATTAATAACTTAACACTTTGTTTTAATAAATATTCATATATTTTATATATCTATGAACAACGTAGGTTGTGTATAAATCTTAAGCAAGAATTTTATTACAGTAAAGAATTGAACATTTTATATTATTTTAATGGCCATTTTATCAACAAACCTTTAGTTTATTACTTCTGTCTTTAATAATTGCTTATTAAGTCATTATTTAAATTTATTGAATAATGACTTATTCATATTAAAATAGGCCGATCGTGGTACCAATTCTACATGCATAACTAAAATTAACTAAACTAAAAAATATGTTTTGATTGAACTAAATCCATGGCAGAACTCATGATTAACACTTAATGATGATGAGACTAGACTGTGATTTTCTGTGCATTGCGAGTTTTGAGTTCTATTTAGAAATTATGTTTGTAAAGAGTGTAACGAGAACAAAAACAACGTACCTACCTACTAGCTGTCCTTGTGTCTGGATTACACTTTGCTTAACATTAGGTGGTTTTTTTAAAAGGAACGGGCAACGGAAACTAAAATCAAATAAAGTAACAGTAAACAAGAAATAAGAAAATACCAAGCTCCCTCAATCCGACTGGTCCTCGTGGGGGTAAGAGACCGCAACCCTCCAACATGGCAAAAGATAAATGTCAAAAAAATAAAGAATCGAACATGTGAAACATTTAAATTTGAGTTAAGTTTGTTAAGGTTATACCTGAAAAAGGTATAAGTAATAGAATAATAAAAAAATGTTGGAGGAGGCTTTTGCCGACTGGCAAACAGATCTTGACAGCTAAGAAATAGTTTAAAAGAAATAGTTATTATATGTATTTAGTGAGTACAGAATTAGTTTGTAAGTTTAACTTTACTGTAATTTAAAATGTAAAAGATCTGAATAAAAGGCTTTTCTATTCTATTCTATTCTATTCAAACATCAGGTGGAGTGTGTACATCACATTAATAATGGCCCTGTGCGAGAATCGAATCAAAATCTTCATGAGCTGCCCGCTATCATAACCTGTACCACTAGGGCCATCGAAATATTACCAACAACTACGACTAAAACCAAAAGAAGTTTGTAGTCCAGTTCTTGCCTTTCAATGACCAAATTTCATTTGGACATAATTTACTTAAGCACTGTTAAAAAATACAAACCGAGTTCGGATATCATTTAATAAAATCCATAGATAACCTATGAACGCGGCTTGCGATAATTATTGCGCAACCTATATCTGTCTCTACATATTACATGGATAATAAAACTGTTAATGACAAAATTTTTGTTCGTGGTAATATCTGGATTTACAGAAAGGATTTAAAAAAATATGTTTATATTAGATAGTCCAATAATGGGGGTTTACTTAAAGTGTATTTAATATCACGCTATAATCAATAGGAGCGGAAAATCCAAACAAAATGCTGCTGAAGGAATTATTCCACGCGGATGATGTCGTGGGCTCAGCGCAACCTGATAATAAATATACGGTGTAGCTTATAAAAATAATATGAGCAATGCTAAAATAATAATTGTAAAAATTATTAACAAATTTGATTTATTTAAATTTAATTATAATAATATATATCCACAGTGTCGTGTGGTGACAGATAAGAATACAAGAGTCACCACCCTATTGTCTCCCCTACGTGTTGTAAAAGCCTGCTCAAGGATGTAACTACCAATGTACAGGGATACACGCAGATCACTGTGATAGTCGAAAAATAAGAAACTAAAGCCTATTTAAATAGTTCTAAAACTAAAAAACACGTTTGAGAACTCTGAATATTTTTTTAATATTACATTGTTATCGGTATTACAAATGTTCGCAAAATTTCAGACGGATCCGGCTACTGTAAGTGGGTGAAAATCACTTTCAAAGATTCCATTACATAGATTAATACCTACATTAATATATAAGTTCCAAACTAATATAAGTGTGTTGAAAATAATAAACCCTACACGAAGACTCTAATACCTACTCCCCGAAGTACAGAAATCCTATCCCCAACTGTAAGACGTAAAAAAATAGCTGTTTACTTTAGTATCAGTCTGAATACCTGAATTGAGTAAACATCTACCTATTTATCTTTATAAAGCCATCCATTAGAAAAGAAGAGAAACTGCTCTTTAAGTGTTTTTTTTTTATAAAAAGACAAAAATACTATACAATGCATAGAAACTCCACTGGTCTACATCTACAATTTATACCGAATGGTGTTTATCTAAAAGCATTGTAAAAGTATCAAACCTACTTACGCCATCTATCCAATGCTGCAGTAATTCTACAAAGCTCATTGTACATAGCCGTCGATGTGTGTATCTGTATTCTGTTACATAAACATGCTTTTATACACACAAACATAAATCATCTGGTGTATTATTTGAAACATCCATGCCTGTGTGCTGTCGCAAAAGTAAACTTCGCGCATGTGTATACTATCCGTACACAATATTTACAACGGGTATTTTGCTTGTGTGAGTAGCGCGTTGCTACGGAGAGCTATCGCACACGAGTATAAAAACTTTTTACAAACGATACTAGTAGCGCCATCTGGTTTCAAACAAGGGAACGATTGTAGTACGTAGCTTTTGCAAAAGGTTGCAAATGAGTATTTCTATTAAATATTTTTCTTATATGATTGTAATACAAAACGTTTATTATGAAATAAAATTATTAAATATAAACCAATAAGGATGTATATTTATATATTTCAATAAATGATTGCTTAAATTTTTATTTTGTTTTATAATTTTAATATTATGTTTTATGTGATACTCGGTAAATATAGAGATAATAAATTACGTAGGTTGTAAAAACTTAATTATTTTAACAAAACAACAAACGTTTTGTTTGCCTTGTAAAATGGAATATTTGAAAATACTTCCTTTTAAGATAATTATGGATATTGGTAGTAAAAATTATAGATTATACTATGGTGTTTATAACTTATTATACGTGTTTATACTTACTGTGATATAGAAAGAGTTTCCACTAAAAAGCCAAATTAAGTTATTAAAATTACACATTTTAGCGGACCTAACCTTACTTATTTGCACACAAATATTCAATAAAATATATAGAAACATAGAAACAGATATTTTCAATAAATAATCTATTAAATGTAGTTAGGCCTAGTTTAGATGCTAGTGGTTATGTAAGGTAATATTTTTGTCTTAGCGTTACATATTATTATTGTTATATTTGCTTTGAGATGTTTATTGTATTTTTATTCAATAAAAGTTTATTATTATTATTAATGTAATTTTTGACAATAATGGAAATATCATGTAAAAGAAAATTAAAACCACTAAGAAATTTTAAGGTTTACAATATTCTTATTAGAAATTTAGATAATAGTGAAGTCTGTGGTAGTTAGTACTAACTAAATTGTGAAAAGTTTACTTTTATATTTGGTATAAATGGCAAAATGGTTTTAACCCTATGACACTCATCAGGTTACGATGGTTATACATTCGCAATATTTTGCACTTTAATATGACTAATTAAAAAAATAGCTTCGAGAATGTCACATTTTACGTAATCAAGTAAATACGTATCTACTAACAGCTGAACATTTTTACAGTTGTAAGTAAGTAATACGTACCCATAAATATAAGCCTTGAGTAAAGATTTTTAAACTACAGATGGTCATACCACATACTGTGATAATAATCATTATATTTTTTAAACTATAACGTACTTGTAATTATATGCGGCTTCTTCAATTTACACAATCTTATTATATAACATAATTTAAAACTATTAAAATCTCAAGATTAATTGAGTGGTTTCATTTCAAAAATTACAATTTATTCTTTAAATATTTTTATTTACATCAGAATATATACAACTAGAATGACTTGGAATTTTTAATTAAAAATACTAATTGTTGAAACATGTTGAAACATATTCGTTACAAAATTTTCAATAACAACCTTATTCACGTAGAGCGTACAAATGCTCAAAATAGACATCTTTATCAAAGACTTCCTTTACACATGGTCTGATTGGATTCGATTTGGATAATTATTACAAAAGCGTAGGTATATTAATTTTTAATCTAAAATGATGGACAGACATGTAATCAATTATATCATAATGCACTGACGTTGTAATAGTTAATAGGCAAGTCTCAAAATTAATTAAAACAAAAGACAATTTGTGTTTCGGTGTTTCCATTTGTAATTTTGTAACTAATTAAGTTTTTTCTCAGAGAAAATGGCGTCATACATACACATTTTTGTCAAGACAGGTCCAATTTAACATCAAGAGGATATCGATACGGTTTATTCACGTACATTTTGCGGTTCATTAGCAATAATTGTACATTAAAAACGACATGCAGACGGCTTAAATGTGACGTCGCTATTATGTTATTGTATTTTATGATATGCAGCAAATTTGGTCAATGACCTGATGTAACTTTCATACATATAAATGTCCACAAATATTGTCTGAATGAGTATCAAACCGTTATGTTGCTGTACTGAAAACAGCGGTATATCCAACGTAATGAATTAATTAAATTAAATCTCAAAATTGCGTTCCATTCTTAATGAAGTTTAGCTAAGTTCAATCTTAGTTATGTCTAGTAACGTGCCAAGGGTGCTGCGTAAAATGAATCCAGAATTAACATTTTTGCTATGCAAGGACAGCGGGAGTGGGTCGCTACGATTTGTAACGCACCGAGATTAGTAAAGTTCATTGACGTTTCGCGTAGACTATACGAGGGGATTAGGAGGCCGCGTGCTCCTATCTCGTAAATACCAATGAGTTAGAGTGAGATAGATGCGATTCATAGCAAATTGTCGCGCACGTCTCGTGGTAGCAGGTGGCCATAATTGCCATTTAGCCGGCCGGCTGTTTGAACTTTTGAAGGTCGAAATATAAATATTTTGGTGAAATATTATTGAAATGTTTAGACTGAGGTCATAATAGTTTGATATTTGGTTCAGTTTTCTGTAAAATATTCAATGATTTTAGTAGTGCAAAATCATTTGAACAGTTGGACATACGTACGACAGGATCTCTATCTATATTATTGGGGACGCTTACAACGAATGACGCTAGCAACGTGTAGAACAAATAGATTAAAACCTCAAACAAAACGATTTTATTCCTAACCTACCAATGATTTCTCAAGAAATAATATTACCTTACCCCGCTTAAACATATGTATATCCATGATAATAAGTTTTATTATGGATTTTTTCAAAAATTTTAATTATTTTTTTATGATAACTTAGTACAAACCACCCGTCCTTGTTTTTAAAATCAGTACTCACCCTCATCGACCGCTGGTGTGAAAATAATAGTCCTCAAAGGAGTTGAAAGTTTCATAAGCATTAGACATCCATGCATTTTTATACTAAAAAGCGTTCCGAAATGGAATTATAAAACAAAATTTTATAAAATTTTTAGTCTTGCTTTTCAGCAAATACGAGTATTATGTGTACCAACCTAATAATTTATGTTAGACTATATAAGTTTCTTTTACAAGCACGCTATTGTAGATAATTTGAAAAAATAAAATGTAGAATAGTTTAAAATTTTGAGTAAGTTCATGGTCTTCTACAGAACAAAGCAACTTAGTTAAACATTTCTAACCGTGGCTCTATCATGATTCTACCTAGTTAAACTAAATTTAGGATATTTAAGTAACTTAAACTTTTGTTCATTTCAACCAAAGAACTGGTTAATATTCATAAGTCTAACGACCGGCACGATACGCAAAAAAAGTTGTCCAATTAACTAAAACAGTCTACAGACGCTCTTTACATAATTCGACCTTCGTATAACTAGGACTAAAGAACCGCGACTCGTATTATGTAGATATTGAAGTGGCCTGGCTGTCATTATTCATGAATTTATTATTTTTGTTTTGATGTTCATACAAGCACAGGAATTTGTATACATAGACATTCGAATAGCAAAAATTATAATTTAAAAACATTGCTTTGAAAGTATTGTGTTCGAATTATGAATTTTAAATGTCGTCATACCTTATGTAGCTACAAGTTTTATCAAAACAAATTTGTGGCCACAAATACCGTCAGTGTCTCAACGATAATGAGTTGTTCGCGACACGCTTAGTTTCGCCTCATCTTATTAAAACAATGCCAATTTGTATTCTAGTGGGTAAAAATAAACGATACCGACGCCCGAAAACATATTTTTTTTTTTCTTAACATTTTTCCCGCGTATTGCCATTGCGATTCGTGTCAAAATATATTTTGAGTGGGACAGAATCTGTTTTGATATTTATTAAAGCCTAATAGTAGTAACAACGTATGGTTATAAAATCTGTACACATACTACTTAAATGAAACTATAAAAAATAAATTATTGATCTTAATTCTTATTAAAATAAACATCTGGATTTTGGTAGAGTGATTATTACTTCCAGTACAAAACATTGATGCATTTTTGCTCTTAAATTAACCTCGAAACGTAGTTGCTACGTTGTGTTAATTACACATAAGTTAGTAGTAGAATAAAAAAATCACACTGAGAGAATATTGTGTATTACAGCGATATTAGGTATTACATTGACGCGATATAGAGCGGTCCCAACTATGTGGGGTGACAATGTAATTAGGTTCACTTGGAGATGCTGGATGTAAACCCACGAAGGGCATTACCATTTTTTTGAAAACTATGTCCAGCAGTGGACGAAGCAAAACTAAAGAATGGATGAATATATTGATCCTCACTAAACCCACTTTTACGTTTAAAGTATAGAGAAAATTCATAGTTATTCTTTCATATGTTTACTTATTCAAGTTGATAAAAATAAAAGTAAAAAATATGTTAATAATGTATACTTTATTTACAAGACTAGGTTTTACTAAGATCAATGCTGGATGATAGATGATTGGATTTTGGGTACAAATTTTCTTGTTTAAATAATTCACCTCACTAGAAATCTAGATTTATATTCACCATTCAGAATACTTGATGCCATGTCCGCACTGATTTGCCCCGTAATATAAAAAGGAAATCCGTTCAATATATTCTACTATATTTAAATCCTTAGAGCTGAGAAGCTTTGCAAGCTTCATAGTTTAATTACTTTTAAAAACCAACGCCCTCCGCTTCCTGGTGGTTGATTGCAAATTCTGAATCATTCAGATATCGAGATTGTACTGACTTCTTCCCAACCCATTAACATCCCAGTATTGGGCACAGGTTCCTTTAATTCTGGAGAATATTTAGTCTACTCATGTTGCGCTTACCAGGTGTATTGTCATAGGGTTTAGTTTCAAGTTTGCCGTATAAAACCGATGATGTTTTCTGGTAATATGCCTGAGCTGGCTCATACCACATTTGGCAAGAAATAGGTTGCTAACAATACTATTACTAATCCGTCTCTACATGGATATATGGTTACTAGAGTTAATATCAAACACCAATCAATAACAATGTCAGTTTTAAACTGCCTTTATCCACATCTGACTTGAGTAACGTTAAACTCACATGAATACACAAGCATCCCAAAATTTAATTAAATGTAAATTTGGCAATACCGTTAATGCCAGGCTTATTATTTAACGTCTAATCGTCTGTTCCGGTAAATAATTCTCTAAGAAATGTCTCTTATCATTCTAGTTTGAACTCTACATCTTTGATATGAGGTGGAAAGTAACTTGTCTATGACAACCTTCCTAAGATTTCCCTTAGTTCTGAACTACAGCTGATGAAACGGGATATGTCTAGTTAAGATGCAAGTATTTTTATAATGATGTGAGAGTATGAGGCTTAGAAATACCTCCCACAGCGTCCATAGATAGCTATATAATATAATTTTATTGATTAAGCTTCACTTAAAACGGAACCCAACCACCATTTCTAATAAACATCCGTCTCTATCATTTATTATGATGATAAAAGGAGACAGGGAATCCGAAAACCCAAATTGGTGTTTAGATAAAATTGTGAAAATCGTTTAATGCAATCTACGTTGGGACTGATTTCCCGTGGGAATATTCAGTTTGTCTAGAATAGATAATGTTGAGGAAAAGACTGAGTGGCTAGTAGCCACAATATTTTAAGGAATATATTGGACGATTTTTTTCGCTCTCTTCCTAATATTAAGGTCACTGGTATTCGTTAACGAATAGTAGGTACATAGTACGGGATCCGTAGTACATTTTTTTCACTTGATTACTATCAAGCTGATTTTCCGTGAGTAGCTTTATTATATAACAGAGGTAACAAGGATAAAATATCGTACTATTACTGGAAGAAAGCAGTAAGTGACTTTTTTGAAATTTTTGTTTGAAATTTTTGACACAAGTTCACTTACGTCTTTTTTTTACGGGTAGTACGATATTTTATCCTTGCTGTTAGCTACCACAATCGAGATTTTGGAATAGAAAATTATTGGGCGTCTCGTCATAATAAAGCTACTCACGGAAAATCAGCTTGATAGTAATCAAGTGAAAAAAATGTACTACGGATCCCGTACTAACAGTAAGATAATTTGCAATTACTAATTAAATGACATCATTCTAAACATAAATTTAATTGCCATTGTAAACCATTGTATATTCTTTCCACTTCCTGACGTGTAACTTTAAAAAAAAATTGGTCAAGTGCGAGTCGGACTCGCGCACGAAGGGTTCCGTACCATTATCTATGCAACATAAGGCAACGTTATTAGTATCGAGCAAGAAACGGTAAAAAAATCATGTTTGTTGTATGGGAGCCCCCCTTAAATATTTATTTTATTTTATTTTTAGTATTTGTTGTTATAGCGGCAATAGAAATACATCATCTGTGAAAATTTCAACTCTCTAGCTATCACCGTTCTTGAGATACTGGGTGCGGAACCCTAAAAATCATGTTTGTTGTATGGGAGCCCCCCTTAAATATTTATTTTATTTTATTTTTAGTATTTGTTGTTATAGCGGCAATAGAAATACATCATCTGTGAAAATTTCAACTCTCTAGCTATCACCGTTCTTGAGATACAGCCTGGTGACAGACGGACGGACGGACGGACGGACGGACGGACGGACGGACGGACGGACGGACGGACGGACGGACGGACGGACGGACGGACGGACAGCGAAGTCTCAGTAATAGGGTCCCGTTTTTACCCTTTGGGTACGGAACCCTAAAAAGTGCCAAATTAATGACATAAACTCTCACGAAAATGCCAAATTAATTACACTTTTAATTACTAAGTATAATTGCATTGGAACTTATTTCTTTTTACATTACATTAGCCACACTTAAGTGTCTAATAATTTTTGTTTCTATCATCGAAGTAATAAAATCACGGAAAGAAACACCATATTAATTCAGAGCGAAGCTGTGATAATCGTTAATAAATTTATCTATGTGTCAGAATCTTTTACATGTACACTACTTAATATACGTGATACATATGACAGATAGACTTCGGCAACTATCAAAGAGTTAATTACCTAATTAAGAACCTCTCTCTATACATATTCAGTACCCATCTATATAATAATATAAAAACTCATTTATCTGTATCAAGTTAAATGCCACACAAGCGGTCTTTGCAATAATTGCTATCTCGTTTGTACTCAATACATTCGGTTATTGGCAAAAAGAGATAGATAGAAAGTAGGCTGGTTCGTCCTACAAAAAGGCTTCGCTGGGAAAACAGGTTTCGACTGAATGCTGCGGGACGTTAAACATATTTGTAAAAAATCCTTAATTTTTTTTGTTGTTATAATTTAGTAAAGTAAATGTAATGTGTATTACTTAAGTGATATTACTCTTTTATTATGAATAATTTGCTATTATATAATTTAGATCATAAAATAAAATTACCTACCGAAGTATTGCACTTAGCGTGTGCACAAATTGTGTATCTGTTACCAAAAGTGGTATTATTATATTAGTAATTGTTATTATATTAATCGACCCCGTATCTTAGCAGTAGTATGTAAATGTCTATAATATTATCTTTATAAACATTTGCAAATGAGTAAAATTTACATAAGAACTCTTCTAAATATAATAGAAATAAAATCTTTTATGTTTAGACAACTATGACTTGAAAAAAAAACGTGAGTTATAATTAGTTTTATTTTAATAACTAGAAGTAACAAAACATATCATTAGTTCAGAGGTTTACTATCAATCAACATATTTATAAAATATCAATTGTTTTTAAAAATCCTCACATTTTTTGTAATATAAAACTAAAATTATACAAGGAAAACAAAATCCCGTGAATATGCAACTACGTCCCGTAGCATTCGGTGATGTTTGAAAAAGCCTCCGAGGATTTCAGATAGATGGCGTTAGGCTGCATGTACCTAATTGCTCGCTACCTTATTATATACCTAACTATATAAACTGTAAGTTTTAAATTACTTATATAATAACTAAATACTAAATTTTTTTTTGAATTTCAGACAATTTTGATAAAAAAATTCCAATCATTCGCAAATATTCAATGGCACTCCAATAAGATTTTGTTCTGAATAAATTTGAATAGTAAGTGTTCGTTTACATACGATCAGGACCAGACTTATCTCAGAAAGTCTAATTTATTTAAAATACAAAAGACATATTTTGGAGGCTTTATAGGAATTGATTTTGGCATAAAGATAAGATAATAATCGGTTTTTTTTAAATATAAAACCTTAATTATGTCGTGTCCTGGTATTGATTACATGCCCAATTTTTACATTTAAAATAATGTATGTTGTTTCAGATTTATTGACGGAATATTGTTTTAATCACAAGTAAATAAGTACCTATAAAACTCTCTGGTATAAATCTAATAAGATTTACCTATTAGTATATTTTAAAAAGCATTTCTCTAGCTTATTTATAAAGTTGAGCTACAGGTGTTTTTTTTTAATGTTTTACGAATATAATTAGATGTTTCTAGATCAAAAAGTGTTGCATAATGGAAGGCTGTTGGATATATCCTCGCCATATTTATATCAACGCACACACCCGCCGTCGGCATTTGTACGCATGCGCAAAATCCACCCCTTATTTTGTTAGTAAACATGGCTTCTTTGCTTCTTTGTGTGGTCGATAATATTTTGTACACTTTGCCAAAATTTGTTTAGCATGTTCTAAAGGTAGAGGGCGCTGATTTTGATGTTAAACTCAACAAAGGGTCCCTTTCGATAGAAGATAAATGCATCAATTTAAAGTTGCGTGTTTGTAACACGCAACTTTAAATTGATGCATTTATTTTTTGATAAATAAAATTGTTATAGCAAATGACTGTAAATTAAATGAGTTTTTTTAGTTGTTCTAACAAATAATTAGTTCCTTCTGAATATAATTCCTAAATCTTCATAGTTAATGCCTCATACGTCATACGTTACATTATGTGAAATAATAGATATAATTTTTATTTGTATTTTTAATATCTTATGGAAAAATATTTAATCCATCTTGTATTACACGGAATTCACATTTACAAATCTTTAATAAAAATGTCTAAAATACTTAATATATTTAAAAAAGAGAATACCACAATTTAATAGCCGTATCTAGACAACTTATCTAGCCAATAATACGGGTACAGTCCTCAATTTCGGTATAATTATATACATTGGTACATATCTATTTGTAATGTTAAAATACCTAACTATACAGGAAACTACATATCTATCTGCACATAAAATAATCCATTAACATAAAAGCATTATGAACTAACGTTGATGTGGAAAAACCACTTTGCTTGAAGCCGTTGATTGAAAGCGTCAATACTATATATGTTTACTTCAGTATTTTGCAGCTACTAAAAATAAAAATCAGGGAAAATCTAATAAATAACTTATTTTATAACTCGCCTGTTAAACTTAAGATATTTATTTGTTATTTCAACAGATCGTATTTACGAATAAAGTATTATATTTTATATACGTAATTAGGTATTAAATCTTATTTTAAATGTCTAGATTACATCTAGTATAGATGGAATAAGAAATATATATATATATTGATATTGGTTTTTTTAGTTTAAGAAAAATGTAAATCCTATAAAAAAATAGATAAAATAAAGTACTAAAATTTATTTAAATAAAACTACTTTTTACGGATTTTGACGCGTATATTTGTTTTAAATTTTGGCTGATAATAACTGATCGTAGAAGACACATTACAGCTCAGTCTCACCCGTGACCATGGTGACTGCAAAGTCTCTGAAACGTCGGGCCAAAATTTAAAACAAATATACGCGTCAAAATCCGTAAAAAGTAGTTTTATTTAAACAGATGAGTCGTGCAAGTGTTCGAAAATATTACTAAAATTTATTTTTAACCCAAGCGTAAACGTACTTTAAATTTTATTTTTAAAAGTCTTTCTCGTTTATATAAAAGTTTTATAAGTTTAACACCGATTTTCTTTACGTAAACCCTTAACTATTATGAAACTGAAATCCGTTACATTTTAAATTTCGAAAGACATAACATTTTGAATGTAGAACTCTTATATAGTTATTTAATGTTGCCTCAGTGACACGCTTTCAACACCCTAACAACGACACCCTTAATAAAAGCAGTGAGAACATTATCTGTTCAATTATCACATACGTATAACATTTAACTATGAACACAAACGCAATAAATTTCTACCTACATACATAAAATAACCATATTTACATACATAGATATAAACTTATAACTCACTTAAATATTTAAAAAATTTGAGGTATAATTTGTAGTATAATTATGTGCGTACTTTAATTAGATATACAAACACAGCGCTGTATTTCAAAAATAATTAATTCTCACACTTTACCTAACAACGGCGGTGTTCTATGTAGAACTATGAACTCTATGTAGAGTCGTTAGAAAACTCGTTTACTTTATATTTTATTGTTTCTTGTAATATAAACTAGTTCCTGGATAAGGGCATTGTAGTTTCTATGTACGGAATATTAACAAATAGAAGAAAAATACAAGCTTCATGTATTCTTTGATAATAATTCCGTCAGCTTTGTCTGTTGTGGGTCCTATTGTCATCCGTAACAAACATTTTGTGATCTTTGAAATATTTTTTATTGACTATGGCATAATAATTTTATTAGTGGCATAGCGCCCTGATTATATTTTTCAATTGAAACTCTAACCATTTATGCTACTCATCGATTTTATGTTGAAATTGTATGCACGACATAGACGTACTAAATAGACCTAAGATATTTTTGGAATTTTCTTAAGATATTGAATATTCATTAAAATATATCGTATGTTTTCCTCTATAACAACAGAAATAAGTAAATAAGTGAGAAAAATTTGAAATGTAGTGTAAATAAATGCACTTACTCAGGATCTATATTACGTTCATCATATTAGAACTTAACATAATTATGAATATTAACGTCACATTTTTACTCAATGACAACTTGTATACAAAACCATAAATCGTGGCATTTGGCAACGGTTTCTTAGCCTTATTCCTGCTAAAAGACTCTATACCTAATTTGTGGTATATAAATGGTCTCTTTCTCTCTCTCTTTAGATCAATAAGGTATCACTATTGGGCACGGGCCTCCTCCAATTTGGTAAGCATTAAGGTCTACTATCCCACGCTGACCAGGATTGTAGGCACAGGGCTTATTTTCAAAATTCTGTCTCACACAGAACATGTTAGGTATCTGTATACAATATCCTTAACTACCTTTTACAACACCATGGGAAGAAAAAGGAGTGGTAAAACTTGTATTCTTAATCCTTTACCGCGAAGAATATATATATTTGGTCTATTGAGAAATAATGCGATTAAACATAAGAGTTATATTTAACCCTCTACTGTAATGTACTAGAGCGTTCACACATGGTACAGGCATTGAACGGTTGATAACAGGTTCGAATACATATTTCAAGTAGATAATAAACGGCGCCAACATTCTACGTTTCTTTATCTTACATGTACTTCATTATCATCTCTATAATTGTTTTATATAGAACTAGGTAAGTTTGTGGCGCCGTCTGGGTGGAGTCATGATTTTTCCCGTAGATATAATATATGTATCGTTTAGTTACTATGGCGGTAGAACAATTATTCTTCTTTAAGTCATAGTAGTTCAAAGTCCCACATAAATAAAGAAAGAAAAGAAGTTTCCTTCTTTTATCAAAAGACAAATATATGCGAATAGCGCTATGTCTAAAATTGACCACCGAAAAGAGAATTTAAAGTAGAAATCGTAAACGTCACTATACATCTAATACTAAAATAAGGAAAGCAGACCCCATCATCATGTGGGATTAATGCTTGGGAGAGAGGGAGACTATACATCTAATACTCAAAAAATCAATAAGTTCAGTTTTAATATCAAAATAACTTACATAAAATTTTGGTTCTACTTAATACTCAATGATAATAAAATCCAATAAATGATTTTTATTTTCCTTATCCAATGATATTTCTTATAATGATGATGGTAATGTCTTTTAAATGTAGTTTTATGACGACTTAGATATTTGTGCTACTCTATATATCCCATTTCCTGTACCACTTTAGTAAAAAAAAACTGGAGATGATAGAGCATGAAAGATTCAGTTTTGTACTTAAAATGTAAAAATTTTGAGATTACACACAAAATTATATAGGTACGAAGCTCTATTATTTAGGTACTAATTAGTAGGTAGGTAACAAAAGTTTAACGGAATAATAACGGTTAATGATTAGTTTTTGACAACAATTTTGCATATTTATTGTTTAAGAAGCATCTGAATAATGTTTTAAATAAATCTGAATATTGTTGTAAAATGCGTCACATGTAAAGTAGTGCTTATATTTATATCAGTAGGTACGTTTTACATTTTATCACAGATTTTCTAATGGAGTTCTTAAAACAATACTAGCTTTAATCCATACCTTTACATTTCTTACGACTCTACCAACCCTCTTTGTACCTCATTTACACATTATCTTTAAAAAATATCTGTAAAAGCAATTACGTTGAAAAACATTATCTTCATTTTCCACTTTATCTTGAGGTAGGTATTCATATATAAGTAGTTATCAATGTTATTTACTTTATATAAAGACAGTTTTATCTGCCCTGCTTAGTGTGAAGTCTTTATAGATAACAAAATGTGAGTGCCAGTTTTAACTTAGTATCAATTTAATATATCGGTATTATTTTTTATATTCTCATGCTTGAGTCACCCCAAAAAGTACGAATACTATATTAAAAGAAGTATAGTTGATGTTTAGGTATAGATTTTAATATACACCTGACATGACCCTTTTAGCGGCGTTTATAGCGAAACATGATCCTCAAACTAACGGGTCATCTACCAAGTTATCTAATAGATATACCTGTTATGAAAGTCAAGTTAATATAATAGTTTTCTAATAAAATAAATCGTATATGATATAATAACAAATCGTTATATTTAAATTACTGTTCATAAATACAAAGAATGGCTTAAAAAAATACCAGTTATCTTACCACAAAATTAACCTTCTTACAAAACTTTTCTCGCCCTAAGTATTCTGAAACAAACAAACCTCGTAACATCCCCTTTCTCCCTAGGGTGACGTGGGGAGAACACCCTAAGTGAAGGGTGTTCAGTATTTCTTGATTACTATAGGTCCTTTGCTGCACTGGCTAAAGATCTGCATACGAATACCCAAATTTGCGAAATCTCCACTCGATATTCCAGAATGATATCGATTCTCTAGAATGTTTTGAAACGAGATGACATTTTGATGACATCGCGTTTAACATTTGATCTTACTTATCGTCTTCAAAATGCAGTTAATGAAGGACGTGATCTGATTGTGTTTGATTTGCTTACGTTATTTTCTTGTCATGTGATTTTATCTTGGAATAACCAACTTCGTTATATACTACATCTATATCCAATGATAGGGTTGATAACATACCAAATATCACAATAACAAACTTTAGTTTTGCAAGTTCATTATATCTGTAGGAAGATTACATGCCAATAGGTGGCTGTTATACAAATTAAGAAAAAAATATTCTTTTTTTCAAATGTAGGTAACCACTTTTTTAAGAATTTAAACCCGTATTTTAGTTTAAATTTCAGCTCGATGTTTCTTCTTTTTTACTAAATACACAAAACTATTTAATAACATAATTACATTTGGATGAAAAACATGAGACTATAAAATAGCAAGGATAAAAATATAATGTGTGTTTATTATCACGTTTTTAAGTGTGTCATAAATAATTTGCATGATTAGATAACTAACATTACTAGAATTATTATAGAATTTAAATAGAGATATTTTAAGATAGATTCCTATTAGAACTGACACTAATTATTATTATAAAATAGCTTTATTAAGTTTGCGCTTTTAAAATAGTTCATATTACTGATAATTCTTTATACGATTTTAATCCAAGGTAATTTAATATAATGCAAAATTCTGTTCAGTTACCTTAATTAGATCACTTTTTACTTAAAAGAAGTATTCATTTCGCTATGAATTCAGGATAATGTGAAAAATAACGTGAATAACTAGAAAAATATACCTAGATAAATAAACTAGATTTCTTGTAAGAAATATATTCTAATTGTTAAATTTAATGTAGTATATCCATAAATATGTACAATAGACAGCTATAATTATATATAGCTCTATTTACATAGGAAAAGTTTATGTAATTTACAATTTAAGGAACTTAAAATAACTATTCAAGCTTCAACATAATTAAAATAAACGACTAAAAATGAAACTTTGTATAAAATATGTACATTTCAACTTATTTTAATTTCTGCAACTTGAGAATGACGCTGGCAAAGTAAAATTATTCTTGTTGTCTGTAATACTTACTTATATTAAACTGTCGTTAGTTCCGGCGAGATAATTACATAATTTGCATACTCTCATTTTATTGTACAAAAATAACTCTGTTTATGAATAATATTTTAGTAAGAAATTATTTATTTAAACTTTATGGATGCATACTCTACTTCTTACTTCTTCTGATTCAGAAAAGTAGGTACCTATCGCTATAGAATCTATAAAATATATTTATCAGAAAGTAAAAGACAGTTTAGGACTCACTTTACTATCTGTACTAATTATTTTAAAGAGCTTTAAGTATCTATATAAAAAAATAGTTTAAGTTTCTTACTAGACTTCGTTATGCAGTCGTAGTTATACCAGGTTAATTTACATATTGATCAAATTGGAATTTGAAAATTTAAGCGGGTGTAATCGATAGTATTGGTTTGTATTTAAATAGGTTAATTTCTATGTAGAGAAAACACATTAGCACGAATTACTAGACCCTTATTTCACGGTATCTACTGTTATTCAATTAATAAAATAATAATAATAATAATAAATATTTATGGACATTTCACACAACGTCCTCTGGTCCCAAGCTAAGCTTATTATGTTTGTGTTATGGGTACCAGAATATGGATATAATACATAAACTACTTTTCTTTTGTAAATACATACTTATAATACATAGAAAACACCCAGACGTAGTGCAAACATTTGTATGATATTTATGAATATCACACAAATGATTGTCCCAAGCGGGAATCGAACCCGCGACTTTGTGAACGGCAGTCCAGTACATGAACCACTACGCCACGAAGCCCGTCAAAATATCTAGCATATACTGATTTCACCTTACTGGATACAAAAGAAACAGAATCTTCGAAAAATACTCATTGGTTTATCCACCAAGATTGGAGTTGTGCTCGCTAAATAGCTATCGAGTCCCCCAAATCCATTCTGAATGAAACCGCATCCCTATTTACAAAGGTTTACCCCTTGGATCTCAGAAACGGATATATAACATGTATAAATGTCTGACAAGATATTTAACAGGAAATTAAAATCATTTACAAAAGAGTTATGACCATTTGAGATAATTACTTAGCACTGTTTTAGTATAAACTTAATTTTAAATGTTGTTCATTAAGTTTAGTTTTTATTTTGTTTTATATTATACTAGGTCGTGCCTGCTATTTCGTTTACGTGGAATGTAGAACCAAATTATAACAACTTACATAAAAACCACCATCATTTTGCAACACTCTATCTATTAAAAAACCGCATCAAATCCATTACATGGTTTTGAAATTTTGAAACTCAATTATGGACATACATACTCGCACATACAAAAATAAAGACTTTGTTTTATATTGAGTAAAAATTTAATATTATGTATTTACCTGGTTTAACTTTATATATTATGTGTATCTAGATTTGAAATCAAAATCTTTTTGCGGAATTACCAATTATCTAACACCCGCTGTGCGATCCCAAAATAAATATACATTTTTAGTAAGGTATAAATTATGTGTATTTTGCACAAATTTATCCATGTTTTTAATCTTTATTATTATTTTTTTATTAAATATTTATACTAATATCATACTTCGCACGTTATGCTATAAAAAGTAATGAATATTGATAAACATAATAAGATAAATATTAAATTTATTAACTGCCAGCTCTATCCAAAACATAGAGCCAAAAAAATTTTACCTAGGATTTTCTGTAATAATTCTTTTATGTCCTTTACATTAATACATTTAATTTCAGATTACTAACACTCAAATCATATACTTAGTAAAAGACGTTACCTAGATAACTCATAATTAAAATTTTAAAACTAATATACAGAATCCAACAAAAATCCAGTTCCCAGCGGAAGTTACTTTGTCGTATCGTTTTTAATGAGAATATCTTGTATCAAAATAATCTAAATGCCGTTTTTTAAATATTTATTAATATTGAAATTGAGTAGTTACATATCTACACAATTTTCATTATTAATTAGAACACTTAGAATTATCATTACAGGAAGATATGATTCGAGGTTATGATGAAAAACGTTGCGCGCTTATTTCAAAGAAATTACTTAGATGTTTAATTTGTCTGGGAATTTTTTGAAGTTTATATTCATTTACCCCTTTTCTTGTAAGTAACGCTCCATTTGGATGGAATATAGTAAGTGGTAAGTGTGCCTAGACGGCATGGTCTGTTGCGTCAGCATCCACACCCTCGTGTATTTTCAACCTTTAGACGTCAGAACCGCTAACCAAGTCTGAGTACCTCTCTAGTACTTGCGTATGGGTTAAATATAGCAGTAGCGCGATTCACACATTCCAAAAATAATTTTATAATATCTATGACTTTTTCACATGTCTTTTTTTGTCTACCTAAACATCGATTTTCAGAATTCCATGTTAAATATATTTAAAAATAAGAGACAATATTTTATTCTCTATATCTAGTTTTGGTCTCTATGGACTTTTTTACAATTTATAACTTTAGTTTTGAAATTTTTGTAAATTTGTGTTATGCGATAATATAATATCTATAGGTACCTAAGTAAATCTTCTTTATTTCCCCTTTAGGTACTGTATTAAAATGATGGAATAATGTTATGGAACTGTCTCTAGCAGTGCTGTGATTTAGCAGCTACAGAATTTTTATATATACATATACGTATAGATAGACTTACCAAAACTAAAAAAATTAAGAGCGCTAAAAGCTTATAACTTTTAAACCACACTTCTACAATTTAGTATAAAGTCTTTATACCCACAGGGAAGGGAATAGCATTGCAATGTACCTTACTAAATGGAACTTCGGTCAAACGTTGAACTTTATAAGAAATGTTCTCCAAACTACAAGCTTAGCATTTGAAGAGCCAATAGCCACTTTGAACAGACAAGCCATTGTGAGAATGTACTATGTTCATTTCAACCGTTGTAAATTATCCCCACTTTTTCTGTTTGTCTAACATTGACATTGCTCTATTCTAAGACAATTTGTATGACATATTTCGTACTATGACATATTCCGTATTATTACACCACATTTAAAATTTACATTTTAGAAGTAAAATTTTCTCTTGTTCAATTTTATTGTAATAATGATTATTATGCGTGCTGATTACACTTATCCCATTCCATACTTTCCAAAAGGAAAGAGTAAAGAGAGACTTTATGGCTACATCATGAGTAACGACCGTGGTTGTGATCATCACAGTCATGGCCTATATTTTAGATTATCTTTTTACACTTATAGTTAAGTCCAGTTTTATTTCCATTTAGTAGAATGAAGAAAATCGAGTTTCGCTACGTATGGGTATTGTTGGAGATGACTTATTGGTTAGCTCGCTTAACAAGTTAGTGCTAGTCTCATCTAGCTTTTTCATGTGTCTATATTTAGTGCACTTTTTATGACTAAAAATGTAAATAATATAAATATTTATTTATGGTGTGAGGTAATGAACGTTGAAACAAATATTTCTTGGAAAGAAATTAAGGTTAACACCCTTCGTACACTCGGTGCTTTCACAATCAGATCGATGACTTAATTCGTTTGTGGACTGTGATTCATATATAATAATAATAATAGTTTAATAATAGTTTATTTGTCCACAAACCATAAGTCATGATACAATTATTCAACTAACACTAGTAGACTACAAAATAAAACTAAACTAAAAATGTAGGTAAGGCTTTATTGTTTATTTTTTTAAATAGATTTTACTGAACAGCTGTTACAATTGCTTTAATAAAATATTATGTGTTGTTTTCATTATAAATATGGTAACAACATATCATAAAAAGATATAGAGTTGGTGTAATCTTATATAGGCTTATACAACCTGTTATAGGCAGTTATTTTTTGTATTAGTAATTGTATTACGCTTATGGTAAGCTGTGCGTAATTAATGAAAGCCGTAAAACTACTTTGTTGCTAAATTCCTACTAGTTAGGTTAAAGAAGGTCATCACATAACAAAAAAGGTATATGTTAGGTAGGTACATATATATGTTCAAAGACATGTTTTTCTTCCTAGGTCATTATTTTCTTATCTATAGTATTGAACCTCTACGGGACCTCTTAGCGTGGTATAAGTACTACGCTAGTTATAGTTATTTCTTTAGTCTTTGTTAGTTATATAATAGTTACACCAAGGTGTAACTATCAAAACATAAACTCAAAAGGATTTTTCAATAAACTGTTAATATTTGCTGAGTTTATTTTAAAAGTATATAAAACTAATTTACTGTTTAATTTGGTTAAATTTAACGTCTAAATTACCACAAATTGTTGCGTATTGAATAAAGCAAATTCACAAAATGCTTTTGGAGAAAATAAATTAAATTTCTGAAAATTAATCAACGTGAATGAAAGTTGGAAATAAACAAAGCAATTATTTACTAATTATATTACAATGCTGTGGAAATAAGTAGAGATCTGGGGCATCTGTTTCTTACCCCAGAACCACACAATTTCAATCAACATCAGGAGTTTTAACCCTTACATTAAATGATTAAAAGAGGAATATTCCTTTGACACTCGAGTTTGTAATATACCTACTCAAGATATTGTTCTACTCCTTAAAGTAAAATTGAGTTTCTACTTATTTCTATTCGGCTGTTACTTCAAATAAAATTAATTCTTACGATATAAAAATATTAAATAAATAATTATTGTAATTACTAACTGTTAAGTGACCACATTCTAAATTTAAAAGCGAATATAAGATAATTGCAGAAATGAAATATAATCATTAATATTAATCAGGTAATTTTATAGTCACTATAATTACATTTAACTTAAAAGTCTTTGTATTATAATAAAAACAGCTGCTTTTAGCAGATACGTAATTTTACTTAATAAAATATTCTAATACAGCAATAACCTATTTACAATTATTACTTTTCAATGATACATTATTAAAATGTTGTAATATCAAAGTTAATGGGTTGATGCAAGAATTTGCTACAAAATTTAAGATTGACTCCGTGCCTAAATAGGTATTTGACTCTCAAAATGTTTCTAAAAGGCTCTATCTATAAAGGTATCTTAAATCTTATCATTTAAATTAATATTAAGTTGGTGCTATCCGCATTACTACAGGAATATTTTATCTCAAGCTTATTAAGAAGCATTTCCACTATAATATATTTTAATTAAAATTCTTATTACTTATATGGGCACCTATATCATATGTAGGTATCTTACGAAACATGACGATGTCGTTCCTTTCATGTGTTTACTGCTATAAGTGCAACACGAAAACATTAATTCGATATGTAATATAAAAACTGTGAATTTATCTGCTACGAAAAGGTTTAACCTAACATAAAATAAGTATTTGTATGTCTATATGTCAAGCAAGTGGCCCTGAAAGTCGGAAAATACTTATCGGATTATTTCATTTCACGCTGAGACACCCATAAAGGGTATTTCGATTTCGCAATGCATTTAAATGCAAGATAATCTGATACACTTCATATTCTTACCTAATAACTTCAACATATTTATAACTCATATAAATTCATTTAAAATATGCACAATTTCTTCCGACAGTTATAAAAAAAATCTTTATATGCAAAACTCATACCAAAAAGGTTTAAAAAAAATCTAAATTATGATTTTTATTCGAAAAAAAAAGAGTTGGTAGCCGCCAGTCATTTTCAAATCATGTTCTATCGATACTCGATTTTAAAATATAGAGGCAAGTGCACAGATCCCTAATTCGATAGGAATACAATCGTCCATTATATCGAGAACTCTTAAGGTGGCCATTTTAACTTTTTGAAATCGACGGAACTAATGAATGGCAGGCGGGGTTGGGGTCTTCGTATTTTGGATAACAGGCGGCTCAAAACAGCCAGTCCTTGAGAGTGGGGACAAAACGGTACCAACAACACGCGAGGGCTTGCCGCTGTCAAATCTATCATACATTTTATGGCCGAGAGGCTTAAAAGCGGACCGCTTACATGCAACTCTTATTGACTGTTGGCTTATTTCAGTATTAACCTTCTATCAGTTATTATTAAAAAGGCAAGCCTGTTTGGATGTTTGTAACTCTATCACGTCAAAAAGTTCTGTTTTTGATTGCAATATATTAAGCGTATTTACAAATTCTGTAGTATTAATTTTTATAAGTACCTATATAAAGTTGAATAGTTTTAAATTTTATCACCATATTGAGGCTCTACAACCAAGGGAGTTCAGATTTTGTAGTGGTTGGATTAGATGGGTAGGTATCCACCTATTTTGTGAAACACCATTTATGACGAAATGAAATATCAATATAGCAGTTTTATAAAGTTATAGCAGATAAATAAAGCCACGTGGATAAATGTTTAATTTAAACAAATTATCAAATTTGCAAAATCATAGCACTGAAGATGTTTTCTTTCAGTAAATTTGTAGATAACCCACGGGTAAGAATCTGATCACGAATTTTCCTGAGTAAGATAATAATTTCACCCTAAGCTGATTCTCGTGGCGTGACATAAAAGGCTAATATAATTATTCTCATTTTACATAATGTATTTTAAGAAAATATCATACCGTCTTTAAAAACTTCACTGGATTAACTTTTTAAAAAGTTTGGCAATAACGATCTAATTTTGTTTGAAACGATAGTTATTTTACAAGACTGGTGCCCAATCTATTATAACCAAAATTAGATTGTTTATAAAGTTCATCTAAAATGTGGATTAGTCACGTTCTGTGGTTTAGAGCGTTATCGGAAGTTTAGTACTTAACGTTAAAATGTCTTCGCAAAAGCGAAAATACGTAATCTTAGTTTCATATTCATCTCGCATATCACAAATTGTACCTAACTTTGCAGGTTGGAATACAAATTTTAGTTCTCACTCATGATATAGGTACCTAACTATCCGCATATCTCTCCATTATTTTACAAAGAATATTTTGCAAGTTTGGTCTATAAATAATTAAAATTGCATATAGGTACCATAATGAAATAGGAAAACTCATCTACATTGCGGGTATTTCAAGTGCAAATCTCTGTTATTTTTCAGAGTGTACAAATTATGAAGTTACTTTTGACAAAATTTTCAAGTTGGACAAAAGTTTCAACAAGAATTGGACGGGGCCAATTTTCAAAACCTATTTGCATATTTCTTAACTAACGGACCAGCACCGAAAAGTTTCTTCATTACAGAACTTCTTTTCCACTTCAACTGCTTTGTAAATGTAGTCGTTTCACGGTACGGAGATTAAATAAATGTCATAATAACGTTCGCTTGAAATAAAACTCTTTAGACTAAAATTGTTCTCGTTTTAGCGAAAAATATCTCTAGGTGACAAAATTGTCAAAGTTTTCTTTTTCTTGTTTAAGAGATTGTTCCCAGTGGAGTCTCATTCTAATAACTAGTGGAATTTTGTTATGTGAAAATTTCGTGATATTTTTCTAATTTTCTTTTGCTAGTACCCTACTTATTTTAGAATAGAATTGTTATTCTTGGACTTTCATTTGATTAGTTAGTTAAACTGCCTAACCTAAATTAATTAATTAATTATTGTAGGTATAAAATAAGGCTATAAGCAAAAATATTAAGTAAGAACTATAGATTTTAATCAAAAGCTTTTACTCTATAGGGTACAAATTTTTTAAATTAGTAAAATATTTTTGTGGACATGGTAGGTATATTTATGTTAGCTACATTTAATATACAGCTAATAACAGTTTCCTTTAAAACATTTCCGTGAGCAATATTATATTTACTGACGAATAAGTAACTGGCATCAATTGCTTTATCGGCACCCCACAGTCCAATTTCATGACCAATTGCCACCGTCTTGGAGTAATCAACGCTTTATTACGCCAAAAAGAAAAGCCAACGAGATAATAACAGACGAAAATGTGTAATAGCTGAAAATGTTTGTTACAACGTGTCGCGCCTAGATATGTTGTATTTGACATACCAGTTAGCACGTTCCACAAATATTGTACTACAGACACGGCAAATACAAGGCAAATGTGTATGCTTTAGTATGGTACAAACATTGGGTCATAATACCAGTAAATTGTGTTGATATAAAATTACGAGTTGTTACGACGTTTGTCTCCTACGACACGACTGGGGCACGTACAGAACTTATCGCTTGTTCAGCTATTCGCACAATCAAATCATTTTCTTTTATTGGAATATATTTTATTATATTTTTTGGAGAAGCCGAAATTTTCATCCAAACATTATGTAACGTAACTTCATTATATCATAGGACTATTCCTATAGAAGCCTGTTTAAAATACATTTGTAAAAATATATATATTAAGTTAATTTTGCAATTGACTTGGTAGCCTTTTTACTTAATACATGGTTCTGCTTATGGTAATCAGATTTTTCTACCATAATCTATACTAAAATCATAAACCTGAAGAGTTTGTTTGTTCGAACGCGCTAATCTCAGGAATCATGGCCTGATTAGAAAAAAAAATTCAGTGTTGGATAGTACATTTATCGAAGAAGGCTTTAGGCCTTATAACATTACGCTGTGACCAATAGGAGCGAAGCATCAGTGAAAAATGTTGCAAAAACTACTAGCTAGTTTGATTTATAGAGTTAAAAAAAAGCCCCCTTTTTTAAAGCTACTAGTTTCATTTTAATGGAATAGTGACCCATTTAAAACTAAAGAAAACAATGTGTACCCAAATTTTTTGGCTAACAAATTGGCTCTTTGTCTTGATATACTCTACATCTGTAAGACAAATGGTTTATTTTTGTTCGAATTACTTTCCGTAACACAAAAAAATGTAACCCTATTACTGAGATTTCGTTCCTTGTCCGTCCACCTGTCACTAGGCTGTATCTCAAGAACAATGATAGGTAGCTAGATTTGAAAGTATCACAGATTATGTGTTTTTATTCGTTTTATATGTCTTGAAACATGTTCAATGTTTATGAATTTTAACTAAATCTAATTGTATCATATATGTATTTTGCTATAAACGCTATGGTGTTTAGATAGATAGATAGATTAACTCTTTATTGTACACATTTACAAGAAAAAGAAAACTGAAATTAAGCTTAAAACTAGGTAGAAATGGCGGACTTATCACATAAAGTGATCTCTTCCAGGCAACCATGGGATGGAAAGAAAAGTTAAGGACTAAAATAAAGTGGGGCTGCAGTGTACAAGTAGATTCATGTAAAGGAAGAAAATAATAATAATAATAATGTAATTATAATAATAAAATAAATAAGTAAATATTACTTAAAATATACTAGGTATACATAAACTACTTATATACCGTTAATATCATATACATACATAAACAAGTACACATATACATAACTAAAAAATGTTTACATTATTCTTTGCTATTTTAAAATAAATATGCTTGCTAAACTTTCATTAATTTATAAAATATGCCGATACTAAATCATTTGACGGACCCCGTGGTGTAGTGGTTCATATACGGATTGCCGATCACGAGGTCTCGGGTTCGATTCCCGGTCAGGACAATCATTTGTGTGATGTTTTTAATTGTCATACAAATGTATGTACTGCGTCTGGGTGTTTCTATGTATTATAAGTATGTATTTACAAAAGAAAAGTAGTATATGTAGTATATCCGTATTCTGGTACCCATAACACAAGCATATAAGCTTAGCTTGGGACCAGAGGACGTTGTGTGAAATGTACACGAGTATTTATTTATTTGCTATTTCTGAAATTTGTGAATACAAAATTCTAAAGTTGTTGTATGTAGGAGAAGATAATAATGTTAACTTCTTACAAAATGTTTTGCAACATTCTGCAAATAAAACCATCGAAATATGCACACGTGTTTCGTCTCACAACGACGCTTCATTAATAAAACTATCAATATATAAAAACATGCGACAACATTTTTAGCTGTAACTCTGTATATTAAAAAAAAAATAACAAATTATAAATTAACAGAAAAATAAATAAATGTATTAAAGATTATCAAGATAAACTTTCTAATTTCGCATTTACCTATTTGTAATAAATATAACATTTTTATAACCAAAGTTAGTTTATGCATCTATAACATTTAAAACATAGCTCTCTCTCTCTCCAGTCCATTTACGTCCCACTGTTGGGCACGGGCCTCCTTCACTTTGGGGAGGATTATGGTCTACTATGCCGCGTTGACTAGGTGTATTGGTACAGGGGTTATTTTCGAGGTTTCCGTCTCTCATAGAGAGTGTTATCTGTGTGCAATACATAAAACATGATTACTAGCAGATAAATATAAACAGTCTCTAAAATTAAATATAACAAACTTTTAACTAACACCTTCTAATAGAAGAAAGAAAGTATTTACATCAATAAAAAACGTACCTGATTGTTGCACTCTCACTGACCACAGTAATAAATCAATGAACCAAAAGAAAGCAATTGAAATAACTTTTTAAAATAGGCTTATACATTAAAGGCAATAATTAACGATCTTTGCCACGTCACCTGTAATTTGAAACTAAAGTTTACCTTCAAAATATTTCATTGTCGAAATGCGGAAGGGTTTATTTTTTGTTTATGCTCCAAATTTTTATGGTACTCACTAAAAAATGAATAGAAAATAAACAATACACTTTCAATTTCTTTATAAATGTATAACAAAAGACGAGGTAAGGTGTTTTTTGATTGTAAAGACGATGCAAAAGTTTGTTACAATTTTTTTTTAAGTTGCATGCGATAGATATTTTGTCAGTTGTTCTTAGAACGTTCCTGGTGCTTAGCAAAAAGTGTGTAGTTTTTTAATCAGAATAAAAACATTAAAATATCCAAAATGTGTTAAACGAAGTCACGGATTACGCAGAAAATTCTTGAGTCACACTACTAATAAGGTAACCATAAAAAGCTTATAGAAACAATTGGCGAAGAGCAGCATATAATAATATTATAACTAGCTGTTGCCCGCGACTACGTTTTCGTGAAATTGAGAAAATATTCTACGTTTTTGCAACATTTTTCACTGATGCTTCGCTCCTATTGGTCGCAGCGTGATGGCATAAGTAAGAATTTTTCAAATCGGATCAGTGGTTCCTCATTTTAGTGCTTTCAAACAAACAAACTCCTCAGCTTTATATTATTAGTAGGTATAGATTTAATGATATTCTTATATTCTTTTATTAAAACAAATATGAGTTGGATAAACTAGGATTTGTGGCATCTTAATATGAAAATTATGTAGAAGAAGATATGTTAGGCTTCTTAGTGATACGATGTAGAATAATTTCTAAGATTTTCCTCGGATTCTGCTTTATCATTGTAGATATATAGGCGGTTGTCTTACAGGATTTAATTAGACCTATTAACATGAGGGTAAAAGTTGTCTTATTTCTAATACTCGATTTCTTTGACGTAACTTACTATGTATGTTTATTATCTACTACTTCACCCACTGTCTTTTAAACCATATTGCTGTGATGATTCTCTAACAATCACATAAATATGCGTTTATTATTAAGATCATTTTGTTAAAGTCAACAAAAATGTGCAAAATAATCTAAATAACACCTTTAAGTAGGAATTTAAAATGGCTGCTAAAATATACAAGTTATTAAAATATTTACTACCCAAATATGGGGAATAACTGAATATCAAAACGAAATATACAAATCTTTATTTTTTTTCTATCCTTTTTAATTAAGGAACTTCGGCAAAATAGACGATGGCCTTCCTAAATTATTTTTATTAGTTTAATTTATTTAGATGTTACTGCAATACTGTTAAGTATTTAATTAAAACTATTACTATGCGTCTATCATAGCTTTGCCCTAAATTAGTTTTATAGTAATTTCAATTAACTGTATTGTATGTAAATAAAGTAGTTAGTAGAAACATCAATCGCATAGTAAATGTTTAATTAATTCGTAACCTTATTGTGGTTGAATTCTTTGATAGTAATTTATTTTGTCTATAATCGAAATACGTAAGCTATAACTATATTAATATTAATTTAAAAAGATAGTTTGTTTGTTTGAACGCACTAATCGCTGGAACAGCTGGTCCGGTTTGAAAAATTATTTCTGTGTTAGATAGTACATTTATCGAGGAAGGCCATAGGCTATATAACATTACGATGCGGCCAATAGGACCTAAGAAGCAGTGAAAAATCTTGTAAAACGGGCAAAGCTTTCTACATTCCATGCGTAGTTCCAGTGAAGTTGCGGCAACAGCTACTTTAATAAATAATATTTGTACAATATTATTTATTAAAGTAGAATTTTAATTTTTTTTCTATTTAATTTGAATTCTTGAATCTGATATTTTAAATTAGTTTTAAAAGTTTTCATGTAAACCAAAAAGCAAAATTTGGTCTTGATTACTCTACTATATTTCAAACGGTCAAAACTGCTGTAGAAGCAATTTTTTTTTCCGATATGTTATTAATTATTTATATTTCCTAGCTCTTGTAACACAGTATTGTGAATGGGGTCGTGGAAGTCTCTATTATAATGATGACAAGTTATGATGCAAAATAAAATATATTTTTTTAATTATATTTTTAGAGATGAATAAACTAATTACTTAAACATAACTTGGTGTGACTTTTATGGCTATGATTAATCCCTCTAGTAAATTGTAACTAACTATCCTTTTTTAGTTTTACGATTTACTGATGATATTTACTCTGTGGTTGTATTATTGAGTTAATATATCGGCCGCAAAAATCACACAATGTTTGCAGTAAAGTTGGTTTAAATTGCGCTACATAAATTCTTGAAACGTTTAAATTGTCGCCAACGCATTCCTTATACGATATTTTACCAAAGACCACCTAAAATCTTAGGCCAAGCCACATGTATATTACTGTAATTTAAAATGCTATCGACTAATGTAAACGAGCCCTTACATGTAATGATGGGTTCCAAACAAATTAGAATTATCCTCATGTTCATGTGAACACTGCCTTTTCTTTAGTTCGATGAGAATCAGGCGTGGGGCTTAATTTGTCGTTTATAGTTCGTGATCTTATTAGTCAGGTATAAGAAGGTATAAATTCTTAATTTAAAATCTCTAATCAAGATAAACATACCTACATAAATATGCTTTTTAATGACACACTTGTATAATTGCAGATTCGCTCGATTGGATTAAAAGTGAACGTCAAATTACTGTAATGTATTTTATTACATGGGATTATCGTTAAAATTTACATATCGATATTATTTTGAAGTTGCTAGAGATAAATCTAGACATCAAACTGTACCTCCCCAAATATTTTTACTCGTAACGATATTGCTCTTAAATCGCCTCGATTAGACGTGATTTAATGTGTTGATTGCCTATTTATATGCATATTGCATTATGTACTTTACAATTAAATATATATTTATGAAGATCTTTATAGATGTATACGGTTTTGATCTTACGAGATAGTAAGTAACAGGCATAATAGTTTTATCATATTTTATCTGTTAATTTATCAGTCGTTTAAACATAATTCATTAGTTCTTAAGCTTCTATCATAACTGGTAGATTGTCCGTGTAGTGACGGATACAAATGTCACCATCCCATTTCTTCCCCAAAGTGCTGTAATACCCTGCTAAGCGATATTGTACACAGATAACATGCTTTGTGAGAGAAGCAACGAAATAAAGCACTACACTAATACGTATGATCGGGGCGGCACTGTAGACGATAATCCCTGTCACAGTGGAGGAGTTTCGTGCCCAGTAGTGGGATGTTAATGAGCTAGATAAAGAGAGAGAATACTGGAAGATGGTTATACAACGTGTTTTAGAAAGGTGTAGTCATATTTGACCATCGTTACACATGGCCGGTGACTAGGCACTAGGCATGGATGAAATTACAAATACTAGTTATATTATGACTTTTATGTGTTCATAAAAGTTTAATTAATTTATTAAATTAATAGATCTTCTTTAAATACAACACTACTATGAGGTCATCTTTTATCATAAGGTTCAATCGCATTCAATAAACCGTAAACATCTCATAATTGATGCATTTCTGGTAGTTATTTAATAGTAGGCAATAAACAAAATAAACTTACCAACTGTATTTTTCTATGTGTAACTATGTATAATATTTATAATATTTAAGGCCTATCTAATGCAACTTTAAATTATGACTACACCTTTCTGCAACACGTTGTATAGAGATTTCTCTTGTCCATATATTTATTTTCGTAACATCGTCATTACAGTACAACAAAGCTTTATCGATTGCCAGTCAAAGTGTTTTACGTTCATGTCATATTATTGTTCGGGGCATTCACATTTTTAGGCAATAAAAAGACAGCGTGCCTATCCAATTAACTTCAAAGCCTGTTCTTATCCAAAAGTATTTAAACTAAATTTAGTCGAAGATTTACTTTGATTACACATCAACTTTTATTCAGAGGACTAAGAGTCAAAATCATTATCTTGATGACCACAATCTCGTTTTAAGAATAAGTTAGTACGAGTACATACTAACAGAAAATCCCTAAATAAGATTTCTACTTGATAGAAAGAAGCTTTTATATCAAGTAATTTGAAAAATTCTTGTTTCATGATAAAATATTTGTCTCCAAAAATAAATAATGATAAAGAATAATATATGTTTGTTTATATTATATTCAAATTATGTTGCGTAACTCTGTGTAAATTTTGAAAACGAACAGCTCTAACGTAACTGTAATATATGACAGATATTTTAATAATAATGACTGTCATAAGTAAAATTATTAAGAATTTATTTATTTTATTAGTTGAACCACTTGTTAAAATATTATTTTTGAATATGTGGTTTGTACAATATAACTAGCTATTGCTCGCGACTCTGTACGCGTGATATTTCGAAAAATTCTTTTTTTTTTAAACATTTTGCTTCCTATTGGTCGCAGAGGGATGTTATGTAGCCTGTAGCATTCTGCGATAATTGACTATTCAACGCAAAAATAATTTTTAATTTGCACAAATGTTCCCGAGACAAGCGCGTTTGAACAAACACACTCTTCAAATTATTAGTACCTATAGATTTTTGTAAAACAGTAATTTATAGAATGTCAATTAGGTAACCTCATTTTTTATCTAACAAATTGGCGGCTCTAAAGATTTGTTTGTGTTATGTACCATCATGATTTCACTGCTCTAATTCCAATGGGTGTTACGTTGAAAGAATTTTAAATATATACATTTATGTTTCATGAATTATGTAGGTATCTAACTAAAACCTGTTTATTATTCTTGTTGAGATTTATTCAAAATTACGCAGCCATTGAGATCGTGCTAAATTTATTTTAAAACAAAAGCCGCCCAAGTATGTATTTGTGCGTTATATAGAACTACAATTTAAACTTACTTTATACAATAAACTAGCTGTTGCTCGCAACTTCGTACGCGTGAAGTTTAGAAACGAAAACTGAACAAATTATACAAAAAGCCATCCTCTTGAACCAATCTTTTATTTATAAAAAAAGGCATTATAATCCGTCGCGTAGTTTTGAAGATATAAGCTCACATAAGGATATACATACAAAAATAACGAGTTTTTTCTATAATAAGTAAAGATTGAATCTCATTCTACTACCTATCAGTATTGTTCAAGTGTCTTTACTAGGTATATCTACATACATAATGTAATGTTGCATTTTTTTTTTCAGAAATTACTTTTTTTCGCTATCCAAAAAAAAACTATCTACGAAATGAAAAAAATAAAATAATGGTGTTTTGTTAAATTTTTGTTCTCAATCTAAACCGGATTTTATAAAATATATCACCTATTTTCAATACTCTATTAAATCTAACGTTTTAACTTAAACTGGACCAATTTATAATAATAATAAATAATAAATATTCATGGACATTTCACACAACGTCCTCTGGTCCCAAGCTAAGCTTATTATGCTTGTGTTATGGGTACCAGAATACGGATATAATACATATACTACTTTTTTTTTTGTAAATATATACTTATAATACATAGGAACACCCAGACGCAGTACAAAAATTTGTATGACAATTAGAAAAATCACACAAATGATTGTCCCGAGCGGGAATCGAACCCGCGACCTCTTGATCGGCAGTCCGTTACCAGAACCACTACACCACGAGGCCCGTCAAATGTCATATAGTTATGTCTACGTTCAGAAATCTCAAGCCAATGACCGAACTTGATGAGCGGAATGGGTTTAAGCCATTTGTACGTCATAAAAACTTTGGTTGCTGATAACAAATGGGCAGTTCTTATATATATTTAGATTAGTCATTTGAGTGAAATGTACCTACTAGTTACCTACCATTAATAGTCTGTGTATTTCAGAGTTCATTCGTAAATTATACAAAGGGAATTTAAATTAAAAATATTTGTAAATTCAACGATTCAACTTTTTGTAAAAAACTATTACGTTTATCATTTCAACCCATTATAATCTTAAATTGTCGACTATTGTATATACCCCGTGTGGTGACGGATTAAGAATACAAGTGTCACCGCCCCAGCTTCTAAGGGTGCTCTAAAAGTCAGCTAAGGGATATTGCACACAGATAACATCCTCTGTGAGTAATGGAAAACTCGAAAATAAACCCTGTGCCAACACGCCTGGTCAGCGCGGAACATTAGACCATAAACTCTCCATAGTGGAGAAGGCCCGTGACCAATAATGAGACGTTAACGGGCTGGAGAGGAGAGGTATATACATATATTTTAGTATATTAAGTCTTGGGTAGCGGTATTAAGACTTGGTCTTAGTGATTATAATCCTATTTAGTAATTAAACTAGGTTCAGTATAAACAGTAGGTATATTTTTAACTATTACACAGCCAATATTGCCTTAATGCTATAATCTGATTTAAACAATATTTGTCAGAAACGTTTGGGTACCTAAATGTTATTTAAAAGAATTGTATACATGAAATACAAAAAAATATTTATGTTGCTGATGTCATTTATTTCAGAAAAAAGATAATATGTTTTTCATCAAACTACAACGTTTGCCTTAGAATATCGACGATTATTTTGTATATCAGACATTTTGTCCAAAAAACATATTAATGGTTATGTTATTCTTATTGAAATATTTATGTAAACAGATATTTTAAGAAGAAAATACGTCATACCTACATAAATATATCTATACCTACATAACATAGTAGGTAAATATGAGGTAGTTTGGTGGGCCCGTGCCAAGTTGGATATTTGCCAAAACATATCAAAACTATAGGAAAGGGTTTGTCGATTTACATTACTATTTTAGTCGTATAACAATTTGATATTTTTGATAATTAACTGTATAAAGTAACTGTTTAAAGTAAATGAACAAATCACTATGATATCTAACAACATTCATCTTAGTTTCTACTGCTTTCGTAATTACTAGACCGAATTTTAAGTTTTTTTTTAATAAAACATGTTGGCACTTGATCCCTTGCCATCTGTTGGTAAGCGACAATGGAATCTTTGATGGTAAAGCGTACCAACTTTGTAAGTAGCCTATTTACTCTTTTTTGAACGTGTCTACCTTGTAACTCTCGGGGAACACAGACATCGATAAAGTAAGTTAATTGTTACCTAAGTTTTCCTCCTCCTCCTTCTCCTTCAGCCCATTAATGTCCCACTGCTGGGCACGGGCCTCCTCCACTTTGGGAGGGATTATGGTCTACTGTGCCGCGCTGACCAGACGTATTGGCGCAGGGTTTATTTTCGAGATTTCCATCTCTCACAGAGGATGTTATCTATGTACAACATCCTTTAGCTGGCTTTTACAGCACCCTGGGGAGGAAATGGGGTGGTGACACTTGTATTCTTAAAACGTCACCTCACGGACCAACTAAGTTTTCCATCTTGAATCAATCGTTGCTAATATTTATACAATTTCATTCAATGATGTAGGGCTAGGGTATTGCCTAGAGAATTGACGAAGATAAATCAAATATTCTTTTTATTACCGTCTCATTATTCCTGACTGTATGAATCTCTTATGGTAAAAGTGTAAAAATAGTAGGTAGTTGTTACTGCTTACTTACTACACTTATATGTTTTTAATAGATAACATATTTAAGTCATTCTAAAAAATATTTGAAGTTCACATTATAATAAAACTAATAGAACTTAAACTGTGCATGACGGCGTCATGGACATTCATACTTAGTTGCCATAGCAAGCAAATTCAATGTAAATTGCTACACCCAACTATGATTCATCTTGTATGAGCCATAGCCAACAAAAACGGGTTATATTTTCATCAACAATTCATTACAAACTAATATTATTTGCATGAAAATTTCAATTCATACCTAAGTCTTTTATTGGCTTGGAAATTATTCGGTTTTGCGCCTTTAAATAGTTAACTAAGATATAAATATTAAATAATTGGCTGTAGAGACTCGTAATACAGTGAGTTTCCTGCAACAATGTTGGGGTAAGATTGTAATAATTCTGTAATGTGATATACCTAAGTACGCAGAACGTTAAAATTCCTTTGCATATTAAAAATATACTCCCCTTCACAATATTTTAATGGAGAGAAGTGAAATTATTTTATTATTTAAACAAAAATTGATGGATTTAATTAATTCATTAGTAGAAACCAACTTACTTACAAATTCCATGTCATACTTCTATTCATAATACGTAGAATGTTATTGTTTTTGTACCTATATACCTAATCAAGTAACTATTACACTGAGTTTGTTTTGTTCAAATCATGCAAAAAGAGAGTCAAACTAAAAAATAAATTACTGGCAACATGATTATAAAAAAGTAAGCGATACTCATCTTAAAGATATCATACCTACGTGACCACGATGTCGCATACACTTTGAAACATTGGATGAGAAAAATACTATAAATAAACGCCACAGATTGCGTTAAAGGTTAGTGATTAGATGAGTCTTAAATCTTGTGAGGTTCTGAAAATATACTCGTAGTAATACAGTGTTTCTATCTCTCGCTCTCCAGCCTATTGAGGTTTTACTGTTGGGCACTCCTCTACTTAGGAAGGGATTAGGTATGGTTACTCTGCTGCGCTGACCAAGCGTGTTACCGTAGGGTTTACTTTCGAGTTTTCCGACGCAAAGGATGTTACCTGTGTACAATATCCCTAAGCTGGCTTGTACAGCAAACTGGGATGGAAAAGGTGTTATAACCCTTGTATTGTTAATCCGTCACCACATGGACATACAGTATTTATATACTCTTTATTCTAATCTTAATTAGTTATTTAATTTGCAACATAGGAAACCGTTTTGATAACTGTGTAGGTAGCTTCCAAAACTAATCTTATTCGCATCTGTTTGTAACTCTAAATTTGGACATAGTGATAATACAAACATACTTGAAATATTTTATACATATATCCTAATCTCATAAACAGAGCATCGTACGCATAAAACTACGTTCTTTGATGCCTAAATATTAACATACATTTAAAACACATCATGAAATAATTTACATACATTTTGCTTTGTTTTCGCGATTTTATCAAGACCACGTGTATAAAATCTTATTATCTTTGCATAAGCATCTACATTGTATCAGATTTGATATTATAAAGCTTAGGTATAATTATATTTATATACCTAATAGTGGTATATTAGTACAAGGCATGTGATTATCCCAATTTAGTTCAGTGAACACATTCTTGTGTAAAGATTCAGCTACTATAACTATGAAGTCCAGAACAAATTTTTTTTCACGTCTATAAACTATCTTACCACATATCTATCCTAATATTATAAAGCTGAAGAGTTTGTTTGTTTGAACGCGTAAATCCCATGAAATTAATGAAACTATGTGGTAGGTACAACTGGTTATTGTAAAGTTTGGAAAATAGTAAATTCAGAATGCAAAACATCCTAAGTTCATAGTTTAAGTGTCGACATTAGATCCATAACTAATTGGCTGGTTGCCAACAAGAATGCTTCTAACTTTTAATACAAACGAACTGGTATTAACAAGGTGTCCTGTTACTGTATTCTGAAAGCCCCCTTTGTTTTTGAACTAACAAGTCCGCCTTTGATATTTTACTAGGCGATCTTTTTAGTAGAGTAACAGGCTTCTTTATGACTAACACTTTAAAATCGTTTCTACTGTTAACTATGTTTTGGAATATTAAACGGTTTTTAGGTCTGTTTTTAAGTGGACAAATATAAGTACAAAATATTTTCAGAGTTACTTTGTGTTAAAGAATTCCTTTTAATACTGCGATTACAATACCTTTTTGAATATTTTCATTAAAATAGAAGCTTTGTTTACGGATATTTATGTTCGCATTAAAATTGATTGACCACTTTCATAAATTATAACCTGAAATTAGCAACAGAAAAGCAAATATTTGTTGCGACAACATCGCTTTTAATGACTAATAATGTTTGACAGTTTGTTTTCTCTATTTCGTAATAGAATTTAAAAGAAGAAAAAGTTTGTGCCTCTTGTTAGACACTTATTTTTTTTTCTTTCTTGTTAAATAGGTATTACAACTTTATATAAGTAAAAGAAATGTATATTACTATTACGCTAATTTAGATATGCTCTCCTTCTCCAAAGATGTCTAGCATTTTAATAGACATTATAACGTATTTGATATTAGTTTTCATCTTATCTAATATATAAAATTCACGTGTCACAGTGTTAGTTACCGTACTTCTCCGAAACGGCTTGACCGATTCTTCTCAAATTTTGCATACATATTCAGTAGGTCTGAGAATCGGCCAACATCTATTTTTCAAACTTTTTTTTTTTAGTATGGCAAAACAACGTTTGCCGGGTCAGCTAGTAATATATATAATTCTCCTATCACGGTGTTTGTTATTATACTCCTCCGAAATGGCTCAACCGATTTTCATGAAATTTTGTGTACATATCCGTTAGGTCTTAGAATCGGACAACATCTATTTTGCATCCCCCTAAATGTTAAGGATTATCCATCCTTAACAATCTTATGGCAAAACAACGTTTGCCGGGTGAGCTAGTCTAACATATAAAATTCTCGTGTCACAATGTTCGTTACCATTCTCCTCCGAAACGGCTTGACCGATTCTTATGTAGGTACATATTCAGTAGGTCTGAGAATCGGCTACTATCTATTTTTAATACCCCTAAGTGATAAGGGCTGTCCACCCCTGACATTTGTATGGCAAAACAACGTTTGCCAGGTCAGCTAGTTAGGTTTATAAAGTTTTGTGTGTTCAGTAATATTTATTAAAGCTTATAACGCCCTATATTAGTATACCTACCGAGTATACGTTATTTAAAAGCTAAATGATAAAGTCACGTTCCTTTCTCGATGCAGATTGAAGGTGCAATTTCTACGGTATTGACTTGAAGTACCATCTGCAAAAAATTTTCTATAGCCCCTTTTATAAATTACTCGTAGATCTTTGTCTTTCTAAAACGCCATATTTTTAATACAAGGATAATATCTTTAAAAAGCTGATGAAAATAAACTCTATAGTATTCTTTTACTATTTTTTCCTTATGTAAATATCTCTAAGTATAACTTTTGTGAAGATTTTTAGGGAAAAATTATAACTATTATTATGATTTGTTATTTATAATGTTATTATGTTACTAATAATAATAGAAAATTAAATAATATTTACTACTTATTAACCTTTTTCATAAAAGAATATAAAAGTAAGTAATTTATACCTATTAATATTCATTAAAACCTATATTTTAATAATACTATAATATAAATTTTTAAACAAATATTTTATTCTTGTAAAATTTTAGACTCTATTTATGAAACGGCCGGGTGGTCACTACCATGCCTAGTGTTATTTCATTAAAAAAATAGATTAACATAAACTAAATAAATTCATCCTATTCATAATAAAGTAATACAATATACCTATAGTATACGTATATACTATACGTATACTGTAGGTATATTGTATTACTTTAGATTACATAATATCACAAAAATATTCCGGCTTTAAGTAACATGTCACTTCCCAAAGTACTCGAGAAGGGGAGATAAGAAAACAAGTTACGAAATAGTAAATAGGTCTAATATCTAACTTACTTAGCTAAAACTAGTCCAATCGCTTAAATACATGGGAACTCACGTGCAGACCATTCACAGTTCTGCTTGCAGCCCGCCCTGCAGGACTGCTAGTTACACATATATTATGCTATACTTAAGTGACAATTATTTGTAAGCGTATCGCCTGGATTTGACTAATATTATTAATGTGTCTTATATCGATTGGACCCTAAATATTTATGTGAGCAAAATTGAACTATGTTTCTTTATTAGTTACGTAGTGTACCTATAGTTTATCTAAAATATCACGTCTGTATTACGCGTATATGATATAATTTATTTATTTATTTATTTATTTATTTATTATTACATCGATACAATTAACAAGAAAATAACAGGCATAAAACGCTGTTAAAACAGCAGCAAAACATATAGATCTCTGGTGACCGTGATAAGATTGAACTTGTGTTACGGCCACCAGGAATCACTTACATTTTTATTTTAGCACAATTTAATTACAAACTAAAAAAGAAATGAAAAGAAGTACAATTAGGTATAAGGGATTGTGTGTGTTAGTGTGTAATGTGTGTATTTGTGTGTTTTGAGTTTATGGATGTGTGTTATGGATGTGTGAGAGTTATACAGCTTGAAGGCTTTGTGTATTGTGAGCAAACTCACATATACATTATATAAATAGGATATAATAAATAGGATCTAAAGAAAACGGCAACGTAGGTATTCTGTTAGCACATTTTATAATCGTTGCTTATTACACTAAACTTTTATTTTCTTTCTACGTTTACCATAGAATTTTTGCGAATCCAAACTGTGTACATAAGCAGCACTATATATTGACGCCTTACCGTGAATGGTAGCTTTAAAAAGATGTATGTAGTTATCGCCGATTAAATTAAAATGTAAACGTATTTATATACATCTAATAAATAATGCAAGTAGATATAACTGATATTTAGTGAATCTCATGTTTTTTTAAATGTCAATCTATAGATACCAAGCCAACAAAATATCAAATTTATGACATTGATTATAAAAAAACATATTTAAATTGAGTCTCTTATCAAAACGGTTTTTCGTTGTCGGTATAAAGGTATTTCAACTATTGAAAAGTGGATAGAGGCATTTCCTTAATGAGTAGATGCCAATGAATTGGTTGTTTTATCTCCAATTATCTAAATAATTATAAGTAGGTATGATAAGTAAGCGGCACCGTTTAAATTGTGTAATTTATATACTGCCTTGTTTTTAGTCAGCTGCAAATAGGCTAATAGCATAAACAAAAATCCCCATTTTTGCTGCATTTTTCACTGATGCTTCTCTCTTAGGTATTAGTTGCAGCGTGACGTTAGTCTAAAGTCTTCCTCAATAACTGAAACAGTTTTTCAAATCGGACCAGCGGTTCCTGAGATTAGGGCATTTAAACACACAAACTCTTCAGCTTTATTATATTAGTATCTATAGAAATATAGAATAAATAAAATAGATTACGTCTTTAAATTTTATTCATATGACCACCTGGAGCGTTATTTCTTTATTTAACAAGCTTTATTACAAGACTGCCAAATAAATATTTATAGACATTTTTTTTTTAATATACATATTACATGCATTTTTTATAAATTGTGAAGACTTTTATAAGTTTTAATACATTAATTTTTGTTATATTCATTCTTTTACATACAGATTATTGGCTTTAGTCTATTTAAAATGTAAATGTTTATGTATTAATAAATAACCCTTGGATATATCAGAAAAGCATACCTAAGTACTAAAATACTTACTCTTATAAAACTATGTTTTTAGGGTTCCGTACCCAAAGGGTAAAAACGGGACCCTATTACTGAGACTTCGCTGTCCGTCCGTCCGTCCGTCCGTCTGTCACCAGGCTGTATCTCAAGAACGGTGATAGCTAGACAGTTGAAATTTTCACAGATGATGTATTTCTATTGCCGCTATAACAACAAATACTAAAAATAAAATAAAATAAATATTTAAGGGGGGCTCCCATACAACAAACATGATTTTTTTACCGTTTCTTGCTCGATACTAATAACGTTGCCTTATGTTGCATAGATAATGGTACGGAACCCTTCGTGCGCGAGTCCGACTCGCACTTGACCAATTTTTACACGCTTTATATTAGCTTCACTTGTATGTTTGTTTGTATGTTTGTTTGTATGTTTGTAACCGACTCCTTTGGACGCTATTTTGACCCACTTTAAACGGTCAGATTCTATTCAAATTTTGCACTCCTGTCAAAGACCGATGACAATGCAATAATTCGATTAAATAAAGCGTGTTTTTTAGTTTTTTAAAACTATTACTTATTTTATTTTAGAATAAATACCTATATATTTTACGTTTACAGTAGACAAAGTATTAGATTTATAATCTTATTTATTCTTTATTTGGTAAAGCGCTTTGATAATCGCAAAAATATTCTGAATAAAACAAAACACAAAAAAACATTTTGGATATGCCTTTTACTTCACGCAAATAAAATAACGAGAAATTATTAGCCAATTGGTTGCTGGCGTTACAACAACCACTCAGGGTACATAATCTCAGAGCCCCATCTTGCGAGATAACATTATACCTACTCAAATATAAAATATGCTAACTTGAACGCGTAATGAACCTCCAATCTTATATAACACTAGCTGTTGCCCGCGACTCCGTACGCGTGGTATTTAGAAAATTTTCCCTGTTTTTGAAACATTTTACACTAATGCTTCGCTGCTGTTGGTCGCAGCGTGATGTTATATAGCCTATAGTCTTCCTCAATAAATGGACTGTCTAACACAAAAATATTTTTTTAATTACGAAACACTAGATACTGAGATTAGCGCGTTTAAACAAATAAACAAACAAACTCTTCATCTTTATTAAATTAATGAAAATTCCTGTTTCGTGATTTCAAAAATATTCGAAAGTAACACAACCAAATAGGGACTGTCACATAATAAGCGATGTTTATTGGTTTATTTACAAGATATTGGCGTACCATGTAATGCACAAATGGTGTCATTTTACATTATATATCCCTTTAAACATTTAGGCAGGTTTAGTAAAAATTTGTCGTGTAAATTTTACTTTAAATTGGGGATATCCGTGAGAAAACTCTTGGGGACTATTATTGGTTATTTTATCTTTATTATTATGAGATTTATCGTTATTTTTGTTTAACCACTTATAATGCTATCAAATAAATTCATTCATTCATTTGTGGACTTTTCACACAATCTCGGCTGGTCCCCAGACTACGGATATATTACATAGACTACTTTTCTATTACATAGGTACTTATAATACATAGTAAACACCCAGATGCAGTACAGACATTTGTATGACAATTACAAATAACACACAAATGATGAATATGATACAATATGATGCCCGAAGATCAGCCATCAATGCTCATAGCATACTTAGAAAGAACACTATTCTAGTCTATCAATAATGTACGTCCACTTACAGAAAGTTCTATCAGAAACACGTAGATGAAGATGGAAAAACAGTTCATACCGATCCAAGGGAGACATAATACAATAACAAAAATATTTACTGAAGCTCATAGCGAATAAAAAGATGTCCCTTAATGCGGCCCCAGATGCACTCCGTCTATTATTTGCTTCCCCAGAAAAGGTAGCCTTCAAAGAAATATGAATATTGGTAATATAATGCAAATTCATCCGTCGGGTCGCGTGAGTCCTACCACTATTTTCTTTTTCTTCCATCTATCCAATAGCACCTCAGGGAACAATGTTATTAAAGAAAGATAAGTGAGAAGGGAAAGATCTTATCGTAAGTATGGAACCTTTCGTATTTCGATCAATTTTTTGTGCTACCTAAATATAAGGGCGACTATCTTTATTCACTAAAAGTATAATAAGTGTTTATATAAATAGGTACTAACAAATAATAAACAAATTTTTATATACTACTAGCTGACCCGGCAAACGTTGTTTTGCCATACTAAATTAAAAAAAAAGGTTTGAAAAATAGATGTTGGCCGATTCTCAGACCTAGCGGATATGTACACAAAATTTCAGGAAAATCGGTCGAGCCGTTTCGGAGGAGTACGGTAACTAACACTGTGACACGTGAATTTTATATATTAGATTATAGATTTGCTAAATTTCATGCCTACTAGATGGCGCTGTGTAGATTCAACACTATTATTAAAGCGTCAATGATTTATAGATTTAAAAACGATTATTAAACAATGCGATATTAAACTAAGGCGCCTTAATAGTTATAAAATTGCTTAGTTTAAATAGCATATCTAATTGCTAGCAATAATCCAACCGGTTAATTACTCTATCTAATAAAAAATCCATGTAGTAAAAATTTGAAAGTGAACACGTTTGTATGAGTCAAGTTTTGTAGTACGCATCAGAGTTCTACACGTCATAGATTACGACACGCTCGTAAAATTCGTCCGTCCAATGAGTGAAACAATAAAACGCGATTTGGATCAAATGGTGTCACTAGCCCGCCGCACCAAGTTCAAGTGTGCTATTAACTTGCATAACAGGCAATAAACGATTGAAATAAAAACGTGAATATTCCTCGTAAAGTATGTATCATTTATAGCAATAGCGATGGTAAGTTATTTATAACCAAGCATCCGTTCGCTCGTAAATGGCGTAGACTAGAAGCAGACGGGTTTTACGGTGTCGGTTCAGTGACGAAGAAAGAAGATGATGAGGTGTTGTTTTATGAGGGACCATTGCACCTTTTACAAGCTATCGTGTAACGGACGTTGCGCTTGAACGAGCTATCTAACAACTTAGAACTTGCATTCTTGTTCTCGAATAAAATTCCTGAACAAATCAAATGTTGCGTCCAAAACAAATATGAGTTTGTATGACTGGAAACCAGATAGGGATAGTTATTTACTCTCTAGTTTAGTTTTTATTTTGGACAGTTAGTTGTAGTGTTTAGAAAAAAATAATCTATAGTGTGTTAGAGAACACTTTCAGCCAAGGAATTATAGTAAAAGCTTTTTAATGTAGGTAACTATTTTACCATATTTTTATTTATTTATTTATTTATTTACACTTTATGCTTAAACTATGCAAAGGCGGTCTTAATGCCTAAGGCATTTTCTACCAGTCAACCATAGGGTGGTGCAGAAAAAGGGAAGGTAGAAGTGTAACAAATAAAGCTAGATTATCAAAAATTATAGTTGTTAAAGATTTATTGACATAGATAAATCCTATAAAGAGTACATTACATACACATACACAGATATACACATACATAGGTATACACGTAAATCAATACAATTAAACAGATAGATACATACATACACAGATATATACGCACATTACACATTCCATAAATACATATTTGACGGGCCTCGTGGTGTAGTGGTTCATATAACGGACTACCGATCATGAGGTCTCGGGTTCGATTCCCGGTCAGGACAATCATTTGTGTGATGTTTTTAATTGTCATACAAATGTTTGTACTGCGTCTGGGTGTTTAGTATGTATTATAAGTATGTATTTACAAAAGAAAAGTAGTTTATGTATTATATCCGTATTCTGGTACCCATAACACAAGCATATAAGCTTAGCTTGGGACCAGAGGACGTTGTGTGAAATGTCCATGAATATTTATTATTTATTTATTTATTTATATAATACAGGTACTTAAATACAGATAGATAGTAGTATAGTAGCTTCATAGACTCATATATGTATAGGTACAACTGTATAGGATATGATGATGATGTATTAAGATAATTAGTAGCAGTTTAAAGGATCGGGCACGATGTTTTTTATTCACGTGACTGGTTGCTATAACTTTTATGTCTCTCTCCTCTCTCTCCAGCCCATTTACGTCCCAATGTTGGGCACGGGCCTCCTCCACTTTAGAGGTATTGTGGTCTACTGTGCCGCTCTACTCTACTCTACTGACAAACTTATTGATATAATATACTTTTATTGTTTCAGATAAATAAGGAATTTGGATGATATCTTAATTTTCGGAATGACTACGAAATCATAAATACTTTGAGGTAAGTTGTAACTCCAAAATTACATTGAATTTATACGCTCTATTATTATCTATAAGATCTTAAGTGAATTAGCTTACTTGAATATACAATATTAACATCTTTTTCAGGACTCACATAAAAATCAAGAAAAAGTATATTAGTATTCCAATCGAAAATCTTGCTTATAATAAACGTCACGCAACGCTTGTAGTCTAAGTCTTACCCAAATAAATGATATGGTAACACTATGGTAATACTGTTACCCAACCAGATGTCACTTCTTCGGATATCTATGGGAAAAAACGTATCTACCTAATTATTTTAAGTTATTCTATACACATCAGCATTTATCGTAAATATCTAATGTTAATTTAAAAAGATTTGCCGCTATACAAACCTATGTAATAGTATTTCTTAATGAATATTTCAACCAATTAAAATTCTCATTAAGAAATATTCACTTGTACGTTGTCTACGAGTTAATTAACGTTGAATTATATCAACCTATTTTCTTATTCTTAAATATTTGTATGCACCGCCTAGTATAGTAGCGTCATCTACAGATTAAATTGGAACTTGTTACTTTTAATTCTGTTCGTAGCTATCTATTTCCTATTCTAAACGCATTGGAACTGAATACGTGACCCTAAATTGGTTATAAATATTTATGTCTACCTTATAAATGTAGGTACTTAAGTCAGGTACAATATTTAAATAATAGAAATATGCCTAAAAATTCCTAGGAAGTCTTAATTTACTATGCCTCGTGTCTAGCACAGTCTGGGTAGGTTTCAAAACGTCTGTAGTTAATTTACTTGTTAGGTAACCGCATTTTAATGCTTTACATTATCTAATGTTCATGTCCGGTTAGGCCTAGTATTATTATTAGAAAAATCCTGATTGTTCTCTTGATGAATGAATGAGCTACATATGATTAGGGGCTTACATCAATATTATCATCGACATGTACATATTAATACAGCTAGTAGGTATAGAAAATGAAGAATTAGGGATATTTTTTTTGTTTACTCAAAATCTACTAAATATATTTTAATTCTGATTTACGTGTTTCTATATATAATAGTTACTTATGTTTTAAAAGTTATTTCATTAGTTAATACGCGATAATAGACCGACAAATGAAAAAAATTAAAAATGAGGGAGGTTGTTTTGTTAAGATTTTCTATCGAGAAAACTTTTTTCAATTGCGTTTCTGAGTTTATGCGATCCTAGATTATATATTGAAAAAACATATACTTAAAAATTAGAGCTCTAGCCATTCAATCTAAAGAAACAATGAAAACTTCGTACGTAGAAAAATGCACGACGCTATTTTGGTATCCTCTTAATGCTTTGACATGAAGATTAACAAAGTCAGTAGAGAGGGAAACTTATCTATTACTCCTTATATTCCTATGCCAAAGTCCATGTAAGTAGGTAGGTATATAAATGTACGACCGAATCTCAAAATATTTCTATGGAAAATAATTCTATAAATACATATTCAATATGATTGAAAGAAAAGCAATGTGTCTTGGCACAGTCAGCATAAAGCTAATAAGGAAAAAGGTCGCATTGAGACCGGCCGGTTATATCATAGATATTGGACGAATATCACAATGTAAGACACTCGCATCTTTATTAAGATTGCCATTGAATATGTGTGGGTTGTGACATAATATACGTAGTATTTCACTTGTTATTTTGTGGGATTTCAACGAAACATATACCTACTGTGTTCTTTTAGAAGAATATGTGTTTTTATAAATAGTTGCCTGACTATTTTTATACGCATGATGCTCTCGCTTATGTTTTGATTCGTTAATAGCCATTTTTAAAGTTTGTTTGGAGTAATGTAGGCGCATTTTATGTCATGAGCGGTAAAAATAAATAACTGCCGTGACAAACTGCAAAGTTCTACAAATCACATGGTGGCTGAAAAGTCTACGAGACACATTTGAAAACAAAAAAGCTCTTATTTGAATTGGAATAAAATTTAGAAGAAGAAAGAAAAAAAAACTTTTTATATCATTTTTAGAATAAAATATACCTAGGCAAGTAGTAAGTCTTGCCCTCTCATCATAATTCAATAAGTTGCATAGTCTGTGTTGCAACGGCACCAAAAAGTAAGACTAGATATTCATCTTGAGTTTCTATCGAATTGTAAAATTATATTATATTAAAGAAAGGCTCTTCTTAAAGTGTGTTGAGTCATCTAATTTTATTGTAACATAAATACTCAGAATCACAACATAGACCATTCCGGAAAATGCCCATGCAATTTTAATAGCATGTATTGTTATTATACATACCTATACCTGAGTATCTAACTATATCTATGTGTTGGAATGAAGTTACAAAGTAAACAAATCTTTACTACAATACACAGTCCGTATATAATGCCTAATCGTACATGTGCCGTAGATAGGCTTGCTTATAATGTCTCAAGCAAATAAAATGTATACATTATGGCCCATACCTGTGCACAGCGCCAGCATATTTGCATATTTGACATTTTTATACCTATAGGTACAGCAATGAATTTAGAGTTAAATAAAAAATAAATATTCATGGACATTTCACACAACGTCCTCTGGTCCCAAGCTAAGCTTATTATGCTTGTGTTATGGGCACTAGAATACGGATATAATACATAAACTACTTTTCTTTTGTAAATACATACTTATAATATATAGAAAACACCCAGACGTAGTACAAACATTTGTATGACATTTATGAATATCATACAAATGATTGTCTCAAGCGGGAATCGAACCCGCGACCTTGTGAACGGCAGTCCAGTATATGAACCACTACGCCACGTAGTCCGAATCAGAAATTTACTCTACAGAGACCGATATTATGTAAATATGCAATATTCAGCTATATACCAATGCATCGCGCTGTAGAAATCAAAAACATTGTGTTGTAGGTAGGTACGTCGTTCTAAAACCTAATTGTAGGTAGGTACTTAACTAACCAAACTTAACTCGTCTAAAACTACATTAATTTATGAATTTTTGCAATTGACTTGCTATGTTTTATCAATTTCGTCTAAAATTATATACATATCTAGCACTAGACTTAAAAGAATTATGTACAAACCTAAGTAACTACTAAGCACAAAAAATTGCTTAAACCAAACATCTGCCATGATTATTACATTTTTATAAAGGATTAGAAAGCTCTATATGTATAAAATTATCTACCCGAATTAAAGAGGCACCTATAAGGTATACCTCATTGTGAAAACTAAGCCAGCTCGGTAAAGAGAATGTGCTTAGTTAAGAGAAACGTTCCGGGCCTACCTAAATTGCTTAGGTAATGTGAGTACACGTTAATACCCAACCTTCAGATAGTTATGACTCAGAACAGGAAAGACGCGGTATCGTTGCGCACAAAAATTTACGATAACGATATTTTGTTGCTAGGTATATTATATATTTAAAGGCTTAGGTACATACCAAAGCCTTTATAACATTATCAAGCATAATCTAAGAAGAAAAACCCCTCAACCGTTTAACTTAAGTACATATTATATTGATTTTAATTTGCACATGAATTAGGTATTGTTGCGAAAGAATCAATGTATTACTTGGTCTATTTATTTCCCATGTAATGTTCCCAAGAAAGTATTCACACATCTGTTATAATGCTTAAAACACAAATCAACAATGTTGCTACATTATGAAATAAAAAAATGTAGTGTATTAGGTTTTATGCTTAATTCAAACATAGCAAAAAAAAATGTAAAAAAAGATCATTAATGTCGATCTTAACAAGACATGAATGATATTACAGCAATAAAAATTTAATGAGTAATAAAACTCAACTCAATGCGGTTATTGTTAAACATTTGGTGTCGTAAAAATGTTTTATAAATCGACCACGTCTAGAATCTGTCTGATAGCACATGTGAGGAATTTATTGAAGAAAATACGTCATCTCATTTTGTGGTGACGTAGATTTTTATAAAATCATGTAGAACTAGGCTCGTGCTCAGGAGATTCTAGGTCGAGCAAACGTAGGTATTAAGCGTGATACCTGCGTTTGCTTGTTTAACTCGTAGGATTTTTGAACTAGGTAAGTATAGTTCTAAAGGAATCCTCATAAATATTTCAGTCTCCACCTAGACACGTGGTAGCGTGCTAAGCCAAGTTGAAGGTAAGTAAGTTATTAGAAAATCATCAAAGGTGGATCAGAAATTTGGTAAGACTTACGGAAAACCTTCAGTTCTCTTATCCAGCCAGATAGAAAATATTCTGTTAAAATATCAATTTCAAAATGCCGAAAGAGTGAGTGAGTGTGAAAATGCTGTATAGGTACCTTTGTGCGTAGCAAAAAGCAATTAACCTACACTACCACGGTACAAAAAAAAACTATTCTTAACCCAGTTTGAAGCAAACACGTCATAGAGACTAGTACCTACCTATAATGCTCTATCAGGGGCAATTTAAATAGCTCCTTACAATTTTACGATTTTGACGTCAGTTTATTGCAGACACGCGCCTGAGTTGGATCGTAAAAACCTACGGTCACCTGTTGGCTGTTATCCTTACTATGTGTCAATAAAATTTTGTCAATGAATGACGTTTTAATGTGCCAATTATGGTACGACGTCTCATTCACAAGTTATACTTTTACGATCTTACCAACTAGGTACTTTAGAAACATTCTGATCATTTTTGTGGCCAGTTCGTGTTAATTAAAAGCTCTATAGTGACAAGTTTTATTACTGATTATAATTTAATCGATTGCATAGATAATTTCATACAGCTACTTAACTGTAGGTATATTTTGAATATGTAGATCAGAATCTGGAATTATGGATGGCGTAGACAGATCAATAAATTCACTATTATTTGGCAGGTAAGTATGTGGGACTTAAAATAGTATCGAAGTAGTAATATTGTCATGTAGCTACTGAAGTCACGTAAACGGCATAAATTAGCTACTTACGGAGGAATTCCTAAGTCATTTTATTTTCCTTTAATAGATATCTTTCTAAATCCAATAGACATGCCTACATGGGCAGGAAAATGGTAAGAGAATATATAGATACTGTCCTTATTTTTAGGTAGGTACCTACTAGGTACTATTAAAATGGTATTTAAGAACTTAAGAACCACTTCCTATTATATATATTTATTTCAAAGTCGGAAAATGAGTTTTATTGCATCGAATATATCAATATGAATATGAAAATAAAAGGATACCTTGAGCGTTCTTAGGAATAATTTACAATTATGAAAACTATCTACAACGCATTTGTTGTCGACTGTACCTTACAAATATAAGCGTTTACGAGTAGTTTGTACGCATTAGTAGGTATTTCTCTCGGTCATACCTACTTTATACCTACAAGAATGTAGTGACTAGGTGTATACGAATTTTGTTATTTGCCACTCATTACTACTAAAAATTTATTTTATTGTTTATTTTCTAAAGTACCTTTATAAAAGTATATATTTACCTATTTGCCATTTTAGTTTGTAGGTAGTGTTTCTATTAAAATAATAAATATCTTAGTATATACCTAAATACATCGCTCATAAAACTAGGCAAAATATTTTAACTACTGAAAACAATAGAAACATATTATTATTTAAATAATATCTATTTTATTTCAAGATGATCAATCACTTCTTTAAGATCCTCGAGTAATATTTATCTTTATTTACTTTCAATTAGGTATGTAGGTGCCTTTTATGCCTAAAACCGAGCATAAAAGTTAATGATGTCAGTGATGGTGCTTAGTAGGTAGCCCCAAGTAGCTTTTAAGTAAATTATCATTTCTCATTCATCTACTTACTGTAATTAACTAATATTAGTAGAATTCGGTAGTTAGGTAGATACATTTGGTGAATACGTAAAACTTCGCGTTCGGTACTTGTTTTGTCCGCACGCATTCGCAATTGTTAATCCCTACTTATTATATTATATTTGTAATTAATAGTGATGCCACGACTAATTATCGATAAGTTATCGATACTGTGGATTCTAGAAAAATGGATAAATATCTAACTAAGTCGGGGTCGACCGGCAATCTCAACTCTAAAAGACCCGGAGATGATATTACTGGCTTGTGGCAGTCTGCAAAACGCCACTCTGTTTCCAGAAACACTGAAAAATTTGATGAAACACGCAGATTACCACTTCAAAATCAATTTGCTAATCTTACTATGGACGACAAGGGCGAATCAGCAAATAGCCTGTACAATGATGCATCAACTGGAGTAAAGAAAAAAGGACATATTCCACCCTTGATTCTGGAAGTACAGGACGACTGGACACACGGTACGATTAAAAATATGATTTCCCGCTACACTGACAGATTTCATCTACAGTACAGAATGAATAACAAGGTTGCAGTAACTTGCTACACAATTGAAGCACACCAAAGCGTTAAGGATGGCCTACGTAAGGAAAATGTAGCTTTCTTAACCTACACCCGCAGAGATGAAAAAGTTCCTAAAATGGTTATAAAAGGCTTACCATCTCATGTTTTCAATGAATTACCTGCTGAACTTGAAAAGCTTGGATTTCCTAAAGCATCAGTAACCCAATTAAAGAGTCAACATGTTAATGCATATAACTGCCCACCATTCTTAGTTACCCTACCAGTTGGGACGGATATTTCAAAGTTTCGCAAAATAAAATATTTGTCGAATTGTGTGGTAACGATTCAAAAATTCATGCCAAAGAAGCTAGGTGGTACTCAGTGTTATAGATGTCAAAATTTTGGCCATGCATCAAGAAATTGTAACATGCCGGCCAGATGTGTTAAATGTACTGAACCTCATGCTACAACAGAATGTCCAAAAAAAGACCGCCTGAAACCCGCACGCTGTTGTAATTGCGGTCAAGATCACCCTGCTAACTATCATAAGTGCGAAAGTCGAATTACTTATCTAAAACGCATTCAAGAAAAGCGTGAGATTAACTCGAGGTCGACGCGCGCCATACTTGAGCATATGCCTGCTCCTACCATAAATGCATCGTCATCGTCAAAGGCAATATCGTACGCAGCTGCCGTCAAAACCAAAGATGAACGGGCTCCTGCTGAACATTTACCATCAGAAGATTCTACAACAAAGGAAATGCTTGAAATACTTAGCTGTGTTAGAAATCTTAAATCTCAATTTTCTGCCTGCAAAAATATGTTGGATAAAGTCATGCTCATTTTAACACATCTTGGACATTATGTATAATAAAAAAGCAATAAGACTGTTATCCTGGAACTCTGATGGAGTTCGATCTAAAATTCAAGAATTACTTGATTTAGCGGTATGTACCCTATCTATTGATATAATAGCTCTATGTGAAACAAAACTAACTAGTAATACTTTGCTTAATACACCAGGTTATACTTGCCATCGACAAGATAAGCACCCTAGCGGGCGTGGTCAGGGAGTAGCTATCTTGGTCAATGACAGGCTTGAAGTTGGTCCAGTAACTATTCCAGAGACCAAAAGTATCGAGGCGGTTGCTATCGAACTAAATATAAGCGGCAAAGTCTATATTTTCGTATCAGTCTATCAATCTCCTAATTTACCCCTAATAGGTACTGATTTGGACATTTTAATCTCTCTTGGTCCCCATGTTGTAATAATGGGTGACTTTAATGCCAATCATGGGTATTGGAACAGTAGTTACGTCAACTCTCGTGGCACTACACTATTTCGTCATATGCTCAAAAACGAGTACGTCATTCATTATCCTGACGCACCGACACAGGTAAACTACCGTCCTGATCTAAATTCCACAAATCCGGACTTGATTCTGGCGTCCAACGTGACTGGTTTATGCGATACTCGTACAATACCCGCTCTTTCCTCCAATCATTTTCCCATATTCTTTACTATAAATGGCGATTGTTATCGCAAAACTATTGTTAACTACTACCGATATACTGATACTAACTGGAAAAAATACAGGGCCACGCTTGACGAAAAGATTTCTTTAAGTACTAAAACATTTAATTCCATATGTGAAATTGACCGAGCAGTAAATCATCTACAACAGAGTATCGTTGAGGCCCGCGATATTTCTGTTCCTTTAGTACGTACTAGCAGTAGTGATAAACTTCCATTGTACATACTAAAAATGATCAGGTATAAAAATCAACTTCGCCGTAAAGAACAAAAAACATCTCTTCCCGATAAAAGAATATTACGGTCGGCCATTAACAAGTTGCAACATTCGATTAATCTAGCTATAAAAAATCATCAGGATGAGAACTGGAATGCTAAACTCTCAAAGGTTGACAACCCCAGCAATGACCTTTGGCGGTTAGTGAAATCTCTTAAACCAAAGTCTGATTTTATACCCCCCCTTAAAACACATCAAGGCTTATTAACTACCAGTGCCTCCGGTCAGTGCGATTTATTAGCAGATACTTTTGCGATGAATACAAATCTTACTCGTGACTGGACCAGTTGTGATACAATTGAGAACGAGGTTCGGTTATCTATTGACTTCTTGAATAGCTGTACTGTAAGTGGACTAGATCAACCTGTACGCCCAAAAGAAGTCTGGAAGGTAATTCGTAAACTCAAAACTAGGAAGGCTCCAGGTGATGATGGTGTACACAACATTATGTTAAAAAATCTTTCACAAAAGTCAGATGTATTTTTAACAAAAATATTTAATAGTTGTATCAAGATAAGCTATTTTCCAAATAAGTGGAAAACCGCTAAAGTCATAGCATTGAAGAAACCAGGCAAAGATGCTTCCCTTCCAGTTAGCTATAGACCCATAAGCCTTCTTCCTGTACTTGGCAAATTATTTGAAGTCATGATTTATAATCGCTTACTGCATTCTTCGGCCGATCTTATTATGAACGAGCAATTTGGCTTTCGTAGCTCTCACTCTACGACACTTCAACTAGCGAGGGTTACAGAACATATTTCTTACCATCTTAATCTTAAACAATCTACCGGCATGTTCCTCCTAGATATAGAAAAGGCCTTCGATACTGTCTGGCACGAGGGCCTTCTATTCAAACTCATCGGTTATGGCATTCCTATTGCATTGATTAAACTCATTCAATCTTATTTAAGTGATCGCAAGCTTGTGGTCCACATCGGCACTAATAAGTCCTCGATCCAGACAGTATCGGCAGGAGTGCCCCAAGGATCGGTGCTAGGTCCCTATCTCTTTATTTTGTTTGTGAGTGACATCCCCGTGCAAGTACGCACTCATTTAGCTTGCTTTGCCGACGATACGGCATCTTATACTAGCGATAATGACATTGACATTATCATAAGCAGATTGCAATTGTCACTCGAATTGCTTCAATCTTACTTTAATAAGTGGAAATTAAAATTAAATGAAACAAAGACTGAGGCAATAATTTTCACCCGCCAACGTTCACTCCCCAAAAGAAAATTGAATATTTCTGATCAACAAATTCAGTGGAGCACATCAGTTCGCTATCTGGGTGTCATATTAGACAATAAGCTTAACTGGTCTAAGCATGTAAGCAAATTACGTACTAAAGGAGCCCGGGCCCTGGGTTCTCTCAGCCCAATTCTCAATCGGAAGAGTAAACTCAGTGCCTCCACAAAATTAAGGATTTATACCACTCTCATCAGGCCATGTATAACATATTCGTGTCCAGTATGGAGTAGTACTTGTGATTCTAATTATAATCTGTTACAATGTATACAAAACAAAGCTGTTAAAATTGCCTACAATACTCCATTTAAAACTAATCTTAAACGACTGCATGTGAATATAAAGTTACCTACTATCACTCAGTACATCTTAAAACTAACTCGTAAATTCTATACTCAAAGTAAAACACATAAAAATCGTCTAATTGCTAATATCGGTCAAACTGATTTAAACGTTTTGCGAAATATCGATAAATATGGTACATACAGGCTTCCACATCACTACGTATTGTTTGCGCACAATACTGATAACGCGTCATAGCTGGACCTCTGCAATGCGCTGGCGCCTCCCCGCTTACTTCTTATACGGGAGTGGGCACGCATGACGTGGTAGGTCATGCATTGCTGGTTGGCGTTGACGCGCTCGGTAACACTTACGTTCGAGCGTAGTAATTTTATTTAATTTTACCCTCAATTTATATAAATGAAATTAATACAATAATTTTCGTAGTTTGATATTTAAGATTTTAGATCGATAATTTTATTTTGTAATAAGCATAAGTCTACATTATTATTATACTTAAAAAGGCGTCGTATTTAGTCTGTAAAAGTGTTTTCTATTTTAAGTTTACTGATACATACTTAACCTGTAAGTATTTTAGTTGTCAAATTTTATTTTTTGAATAAAGAATTTTATAAACAAAACAACAACATTTCTCATTCATCTACTTACTGTAATTAACTAATATTAGTAGAATTCGGTAGTTAGGTAGATACATTTGGTGAATACGTAAACGCCCGTCGGAAAGCAATTTGTGAATTACATTTTCTAGTATGTAAGGCCTGAACAAAGTATGTATAAATATTGATATATAGAAGCAATATTATATCTCAGCATTATTTCTTGAAGGAATATTAGAGAAAAATGGAAATTCTGCAGATTTGTTACAAATACACGTAGTCCTACGCCATCGACCATAACTCAAATGGTTGCATACGTCAGGAATATAAAGGAGGAACTATACTCAAGCCCCACCTTAAGTAGCATGGCCGTTCGTTCTGCAAGCAACCGCCACGCACCGATTGGCGGAAGTCCCAAAATAACCAGTTTACCACCTTTCACTTGAACCAATCAACGCAGCGCATATTTATAAGGCAATTTAGAAGACATCTTGGGAGGTATTCGCATCTCTGTCATTACGTATGCGAGAAAGCGATGCGGCGATACACTGTCAATGTAGTTGTTTGTGTGCGAGTTGTTGAAAGATACGCATAGATGGCGCTACTTGCTACAAAGTTCAACAAGTCAGCGCTAGATGGCGGATGTATTAATGCAAATCTTATTAGAGTCAGCTGTTAGTAATGGGGCCGAAATAGAATTTCAAAATAGCCATGCTTTGTTAGGATAGTCTGAAAATTATGTTTTATAACTCAGTTCTATAATTCATTCAGTTAGCCAACAAATTTAAGGCGGTAGATACTTACCTAAGTGTTAATTTTACGACCGTACATAATTGCACACGTATAATAAAATGAACACTTATCATTCAGAAGATAACCTATATGTTTTATGAATATAAACTATGAAATAAAACGTATTTTTTATTCAGCACTTTGTAAGTGCTGATAACAAAACTGTAAGGTTAATTCTCACCATTATAATCAGTGCATAAATGTTTATTTTAAATTACCAAAGCTATATTTTAAAATTTCAAGGAAAAATATTATTATAATGTCGTAAACCTAGGTGTTAGAATTATTACCCAAATCTTATAAATTAATTATTTATGAGAAGGTAATAATTTATGAATTTAAATTTTATTCAATTTAAGCTCAAAACATTACATAAATTTATGTCAATATTTTTATATCTAAAGTTAAGAACACCTATCTACCTAATATGTAGATTTATTAGATATGTATTTAGGTAATCGTGGACATGTCAAGGTATCACAATCAATTTATTAGAAGTATTTTTAATATAGGTAGTCTCTCCAGCACCTCCTCTCCAGTCCCATTGTTGGGCACGGGCCTCCTCCACTTTAGAGGGATTATGTTCTACTGTGCCGCGCTGACCAGGCGTGTTGGCACAGGGTTTATTTTCGATTTTTCCGACTCTCACACAGGATGTAATCTGTGTGCAATATCCCTTAGCTGACTTTTACAGCACCCTTGGCAGGAAATGGGGTGGTGACACTTGTATTCTTACTCCGTCACCACATGGATACCGTCACGACACGGATATAGGTAGGGTATATGGGTAGTAGGGTATGGTAGGGTATATGGTAGGATATAGGTATAGTATAGGTTACTACTACGGTTAGGTCTACTTACCTAATTTAGATATATTTTATACAATTTGCTGGCTAATATTCAGCTGGCAGATTAAAGAAAAAGGCGATAAATGTGTTCCTATGAAGGTTCTCAAATCAAAATAAGATTTTTATATTTTTATAGGGTTATTTTTATTTACGTAGAAAAATATCATAGGTAGGTATATAAGATTGGGAGCCATCTACATTTTTGGAAAATAATCTATATAGGTTATGGAAAGAAATATTAATTTAGAAGGCACTTAGGTAGGCTAGGTACCTACCATCAAAATGTTTTTAAACTAGCTTTTAATATTTAGCACCGAAGTATTTTTTTAATAATTCAATAAGATTAACATATCTCATTACACTAGTATGCAATATTTTCATTTGTATTAAGATTATAAAATAATCTTTACATAAGTTACTGTGTGACAGTAGTCGTAACGGTAAAAGGTAACGGTTGCACTTTTTTCTTTAGGTAGGTATAGGTATACCTAAAGAAAAAAGTGCAACCGTTACCTTTAATTTAAATCATTTTGGTATTTAGGTACCAGTATTTAGACTAAATTATAATACATAAATTGTAAAGAATGAGTTAGCTTGAATTATATTTGTTATGTAATAATAATATCTACCTACTTAGAAATTTGACTTAAAAACTTATAAGAATATCTTTATAAAAGTATTCTTATAAGAGGTTAGTAGCGTTTTTCGCCGAGGACAAAAATGAGCCTACATAACTCTTATTCTCATAATACAATTTCTCTATATTTTTACTAATTGTAATAAATAACTTAGATGCTGACCGTGAAAAAAATACTTACTGCTAACTATTTACTTACCTACTCATTCAATAACGACGAGCCTCGTGATTGAGTGGTTCATGTAACAGACTGCCTATCAAGAGGGCGTGGGTTCGATTCCCGCTAGGGAAAATAATTTATATGATTTTTCTAATTGTCATAAAAATGTTTGTACTGCGTCTGGATGTTTCTATGTATTATAAGTATGTATTTACAAAAAAAAGTAATATATGTATTCTATCCGTATTCTGGTACCGACCCATAACACAATGATATCAGCTAAGCTTGGGATCAGAGGACATTGTGTAAAAAAAAAAATTCTATGGTCGCTAAAAGCAACAACCTTCATTCCAGTTTCTGGATAGTATCAGGAAGGAAAATTGAGTTGTTGAGTAATGATTCTTGCTGTAGGTACCTACTTAAGAATTTAGAAAAACTGTAGTTGGTAGATCTAAAAATAAAATATATCTTTAGGTAGGTATCAAGACGCCTGTCTAGCGAGATATAGTACCAGAGATATAGACCAGGTAGAACTTGTCGTAAAGAAAAAGCAAATAAAATACTATCCAAAATCGAGTAGTTACCTACCTATTCATTCATCGTAATCTACGTTACTTCGTACTCAACGACCTTGTGTGAAATGTCCATGAATATTATTTGTTATTTAAATATTAAAGATAACGATATAATTACGTACATAAAAAAATCAAGTTCATTTTAACGCTTATTGTTTTATAATATATGAAGCAGATAAAGAATTTTTAATTAAATTTTAAATATTTAATTACTCAAGAAAATACCTACCTATTCACAAAATTAAACATACACTGCATTAAAATTAGTAATTTGGATTATGGCTGCAATTATTCTTATATCAACTTTTGAAGAAATTAATAAAAAGGAAAATCATTTTTCTATCTATCCATATTTGAATGGGTCCGACGGGATGGTTAAGCTATCTAGACACGCCGCAACTTGTCAAGCCAAGTTCTTATAACCATAGGACGTTATGTGAATATACGCAAATTTATATTTACTTACTTTTTTAAAGTTAAACTCATTATAACTGACTATTTTTAAAGGTAAAATCATTGATGTAGCCATAGACTATAATCTGGTAAATTTGTGACAATTAATGAAGAAATCATTAAAAATTTAATTTATGAAGTTTCTTAAAAAAATTAGAACATTACTTACGTTTTTTCCGTATCATCGTACCTAATATGTAGTTACAAAAGGAACTCTTTTTTCTTTCCAGGTTCTAAACCTTACAAAAACTTCTACGGTTTATGAGTTGTGACAGTTATGCTATGTTTTATGGCCGTTAAGTTTCTCATAAGTATAAATAAGTGTTGTCATTGGGGTGACGTATTTGGAATACAGGTGTCATCACCTAAGGGTAACAGCTCAGGGATATTTAATGCAAATTACATTTTTAGTGAGTGATGAAAATCTCGAAACTACACGTTATACCCACACGCCTTGTCAACATGGCTTAGTAGATCAAATCCCTCCTGAAGGGGATAATGCCTGTGCCTAATTGTGGGCTATGGAAAGAGTTATAATAATTAAAATACCTATAATAAATCGTCGTAGGTACTTAAAACCATTTTGTGAAGTAAATTTTAAATTCAACACTGAAAATTTATGTAAGGAAATGCGCGATAAATAGTTATAAACGGATATCCTCATTATAAAATTACATTACACACACGATAAATGTTAAGCTTGTGGCATAATTGCACGTAATTTTTTTTTATTAAGCATTAGGGGGCCTGATTGTTCACTGCTCCTTAGGGAGATTTGAAAATAGCCAATGTGCCTGTTTTAACTATCAATTTACTTTATTATTTATTCTTTATGGATTTATAAAAATCATAATAATACCTAATCAATAGAAAGTCGGTGACGGCCCAGATGTAGAAAGCAGTCTTGCTAGACCATCCCTGTATTGTTCGTCGGTTTCTCTCCCATTAAGCTCCACCGCTCCGGCCGACTGTTGCTAATCTTGTCGAAGTGCGGCCTGCTGCCTTTCGAGTATATATTCCAATAGGTACCTACCTTATTGTATCTTTCTAATTTTATATTAATGCTTGTAAAAATCCCGTGTTCTATATCTTCTAATACATAAAATTCTCGTGTCACAATGTTAGTTACCATACTCCTCCGAAACGGCTCGACCGATTTTCGTGAAATTTTGTGTACATATCCGCTAGGTCTGAGAATCGGACAACATCTATTTTCCAAACAATGACATTTGTACCTATGACAAAACAACGTTATGTAACGTTACGTAACAAGGTATAATAGCTACTAACGTAATTATGTTATGTAGATAAGCAACTAGACTAAGCGACTAGATATAGGTACTAAAAGCACAAATAAATGTCTGTTTGTATATTTGCAATGTCTAAATAACATTTTAATACATGTTTACAAAGCATTACCTCCCAAATGTTTTCATGTCTACTTTTCTGTGCGTCAATTAATATGAGGTAATTTCCAAACCTACTGAACTTATTTGACCGGAATTTTATTAATAGATATTCTTAACATAAAAATAATAATAAATAAATAAATATTCAGGACATTTCACACAACGTCCTCTGGTCCCAAAGTAAGCTATATTTCTATGCTTGTATTATGGGTACCAGATACGGATAGACTACATATACTACTTTTCTTTTGTAAATACATACTTATAATACATAGAAAGCACCCACCAAAAATGTCGTATTCTACTCTGATTTTCCAAAAACAATTAGTGTTTCGTGAAAAACTGCTATACTGATTTTAGAGTTTGGCTCATACCTATTCCCATAAATATGAATGTCTAATACCATGTTTTACAACAGCTTGTTTTAAGTTTCCAATAAACCTACATTATAATGTTATAGATAACAGAATTTGTTGCACGTTTGCACAATAAATTTATACGTGCAGATACTCTACCTACACGGAGTATAAAAATAGCTTTGCATCACGCAATACTGTATTTCCATACTCGCTTCCGTTTTCTATGCTATAAAGCATGGAATAAAAATGTCACTTTTTCTTGAATAAACGTGATAAAAAATTTACTGTCGTACAGCGACTAAGGACATTAACCCGTCTCCTCAAAGTTCCGGGTTCAAGCCCGGGTGTGACAACACGTGTTTTGGTTTTTCAGCAGTACCTACTGCAATGTACCTAATGTATGGGAGTGTGAAATGCAGAAAAAAAATTATGTGTATGATGTTAAATTGTGATGATGTATTAATTACATCTCCATACGTAATTTATATTTATATTTAAGAATTTCTTACACAACTTACCTTATTGTGGTCCCAAGATTTGTATACTGCTTGTGTTAAGGTTACCAGACTACGAATAGAATCTTTTGAAAATGGAGATCTATATTCTTATTATAAAAAAAATAAAGAAAACATCTGGTGAAAAGAAAAAACAAAAATATAAAAATTTCATCTCAACAAAACTCTAGGTTTACCTGCCAACTATTTTAGCCCGACATCAGGTTATAGTATAGCCTTAACATAATAGACCTATGATAACTTTACATAATAGAGTACTTACCCTACATAGGCACTAAACTTACTTATTAAATGAACAAAACAACAAAGATCGACGAGGGAATAGTAGTAAGGCCTTTAGTTAAACGTAGTAAAGGTTTATGTAGCACAGAAATTAATAATTTAAAGTACACATTTCACACATAACACTTAATGTTATGTTGCTATCATAACAATTATACTTAACCAAAAGATTGTGAAACACCTACTAGATACCTAGAATGGAAGATAAAAAATAAAAATCAATATACATACAATCATCAATAAGGTAGTCAATGGACAATAAAAACGATTCTATACTCGATTATACTCGCTTCAAGCCCACTGTATCGATTTTTTACATCTCAAATGACGAAATCGATTCCTTATAGCAACATTGTATGATTGTAACATTGAGTGGAGCTATTACTGTACAAATAAAAAGTCAAGTTCATGGTCGTATTATTTTATTGCTTGTCCATTAAAATATGTGCTAGTGAAATTTATTGTGGATTCCTTACATTATTAGAGGTCCGTACAAAAAGGTAAAATGGGTCTCCTTACTAAGACTGTTCTCTGTCCGTCTGTTTGTAACTAGACTGTATCTTGTAAACGGTGATAGCTAGATAGGACTTGAAATTTTCATAAATGATGTATTTCTGTTACTGATACCTATAATAACAAATAATAAAATCCAGAATACAATAATTATATAGGTAATAAAAAATATTCTTGGCAAAAACATTATCGTACATAATATTTTATTTTGTTTTTAATTTTATATGAAATTTCTCCTTCTTCTCCAGCCCATTTACGATTGCGAGCATTAGCTAGTGTTAAATATAAAACTGTTAAAACTGTCCGTGTGGTGACGGATTAAGAATACAATTGTCACCATCCCATTTCCTCCCACGGGTGCTGTAAAAGTCAGCTAAGGGATGTTATCTGTATGCAATAGCGTACAGATAACATCCTCTGTGAGAGACAAAAATCTCGAAAATAAACCCTGTGCCAACACGCCTGGTCAGCGCAGCACAGTAGACCATAATCCCTCCCAAAGTGGAGGAGGCTCGTGCCCAACAGTGAAACTTAAATGGGCTGGAAAGAGAAGGAAAGAGATATATCAAATCATAAGCTTGTGAAATAACTTGAATAAATTTTATTTACAATGTTGAACTGATTTCATACATTTATCTAAGATTTATATTTGAACACTGTAAATATCCATTTAACTTAATCTATAACTACAAATATATACTGAATATATAAAAAACAAATACGTTCTAGTTACCAACATGTTAAATTAAATTAGCTTTACTATGTAGCTTGACCTAAATTGCTTTATTATTAAATGTCAAATTCAGTGCCTAATAATAATTGTAACGTAAGTTATAGATGACTGCATCTATAACTTACGTTACAATTATTATTAGGCACTGAATTTGACATTTAATAATAAAGCATTTAATAAAATAAAAATTAAACATTTAATAAAAATTTGACATTTAAAAATAAATAAATGATTATTATATTATTACTAGCTGACCCGGCAAACGTTGGTTTGCCATACTAAGGTATCAAATAAATGACTGCATTTATTTGATACCTTAGTATGGCAAACCAACGTTTGCCGGGTCAGCTAGTAATAATATAATAATCATTTATTTATTTAACCATAAATTCATACACAGGTTTACACCACAATTTGACAAACCTATAGTACTAGATCATAAAGTTGAATACCGGTACCCAATTTAAGATCTAACTTGTGTTATGGGTACCAGGGCCCTCACAAACATTATCAAATATATTTAGTTTACAATAATTTGTACATGCATTGTGCTACCCCGCATATCCCCCAATCAACCCGCCTACATAAGTTCAGTATGTATCTATCAATGTATTAATCTATGTAACGGAACCCTTGAAAGTAATTTTAACCCACTTGCAGTAGTTGGACTGAGCTGAAATTTTGCACACATACCTATCAAGGACCAACAATACAAAAACTCAAAAAAAGTATTCAGGACTTTCAAGCGTGTTTCTAGTTTTTGAACTAAGTAGATTATTATTTATAATCAAGAAGGTTGTATAAGCCTTCCTCAATAAGTATACTAACCAATACTGAATGAATTTTTCAAATCGGACCACTAGTTTCTGAGATTAGCGCGTACTAACAAACTAACTTTTCAGCTTAATAATATTCATATATCTAGATGTCATATTCAATGACCCATAATAATTGTAAAATAAATGTTATATGCAGTCATTTATTCGATATATTTAATTTTTGGCTGTAAGTAAAACGCTTGTGTAATCAGCATAAAATAATGGCCTCAATTTCAATGAATATGTATTACCAATTATATCTCGTGAAGTGCTTTTTAAACTAATGGTTTGATTTAAATACAATTTGATTTAAAATCTACTTTAAAATTCATAATATCTATCTTTAGAACAAACAGACTTAGTATCTTAGTACACAGACATATATTATAGCTATAAAATGTTTCAATTAGAATGGGAGTCAAAAGCCAAGGATGTGTCTGTATCTGCCTATCACCATGAGAAAATGGCGTGGTGGTATGATGATGATACAATAAGCTGAAGAAATTTGTTAGTTTGTATGTTTGTTTGAAGAATCTTACAAAAATACTTTTAATCCGGTCAAAAAAAAAATTCCCAAATATTTTTTTGTAAAACTACCAAAAAAATTTTTTGTCATTTGTACAAACGTTCACGTTTATAATATTAATAGGACAACTTTATTAATATAAGTGAAAATACTGACCTCTGTTTTGATTACAAAATATTATTGCAGCCTATAATTAACCAAATTGTGAATTTGTCGCCACTAGAGTCAGGTGTTAAACCTGACCATAGTGGCGACAAATTCACAATTAAGGAATTTGCCTGAGGTATTGCTATCTCTATTCCCGATCGCCGCGACGAAGGAGACAAAATAGGTTTAGCCAGATTTACCTACGCGGAGTACTTTGTCCAAATTTTTGTATGGAGCAAGGCGAACTCTCTCAAAATTCTAAAAATGGGGCTTATGCTCTCCGTGTCCCAGAGGTTATTTTTTACTGTCTTGTAAACATAAACAAAAAGAATATGTTTGCATTTATCACAAAAATATACGTGATGCTTTGTATCTATCGACATAAACTCACAAACGGTAATAATATATACAACATCAACAAATTGTCAATATTATTCTCAATATTAACTCTATGTACAAAATATAATGTAATTTTAACCCTACCTATCCATTTTCAATCTTTATACATTAAGTTAAAGTTTTCTTTTGTTAGGATAAAGTAATATTGTAGTTCGCGTGTGTATTTGATGTCGCAAATTTGTATTCAAAAGATACCTACCATTGAAGTACGCAATAATCGTAAAACGAACAATTTAAACTCGATTTTGTCGAGTTTTCAATATTGACTTACATAAAATAAATAGGTAGGCATATGCGTAGTAAATACATTGATCTAATTATAATTACATGCAATTTTTTATTTTTTTTACACAAATTTTATCTTCCTTTGTATTTATAGATAGATACATAGAAGATAGATAGATAACTTTCAATTACTTGCAGAAGTCTGGTTGATGTAAAATTTTCAGTCATAAAACCGATGTCATATAAATTTAAAAAAATATTTAGAACATTTCTTTTTATTTTTAATCTAAACAAATTATTAATATCTTAAAGTATAACAATCTACATATTATTACATTTCTGCTTTACGTTTAAATCTTGGATTCAATAATATAATTAAAAGCTTTTATTATTTAATTTTTTTTAAATAGTAAATTTTTGAATTAAAAAGCGGTATATTCATACTATTACATTTATTTCTTAAATAATAAATAAAATTAATGACCCTGACCAATGGGTTCGTTCTAAAGGAAAAAAATATTATCAAGAAGCGGTCCTTTTGGAAGCATATTAATAAAAAAAATTGTTGGAGGCATTGAAACAAATATAAAAATTAATGTGGACATTTTTATTTATTCTATAACATAAGAATTAATTTAATGATTGCTTCTTTGATAATTTGGCAAAAATATGTTAATTTTTTATAAGAATGATAGCTCAAGGCCACTTTTCGTTGTTTTTTTTTTTGTACCACTAGGATGGCCAACAGTCATACAGCTCGGATGATGGTATGTAGTTATCGTAGCCTATAGACTTCAGGAAGACTAGAGGTATAATCCGCGCATCGCCAATCCTGCAGAAAGAAAAATAAATATCGTAAATCAATCATTATAACTATAAAAAAGTCCAAATACATTTAAACACTTAATAGCCATGCAATTACAATACCCAAAACAAGTTAAAATTCGTAATACTTAGATTAAAATATAGCTATCTACATTTTTTTTTCTCATCGGTTATACAGTGATAATAAGTTAATATTAATTGATTAAGTAGGACTCACACTGTAAAAATTCTAAAGTCTATGAATACAATATTATTATCATATTTTCTAAAAAGGGGGCAATTTCTAAAAATAAAAATACAATATTATTATTCGTCAAATAAGATAGGCACAACCATTATATTTTATTTGATACAGGTAATTAATATTTTGATTCTCCGTAAAAATGATTCTATATGATGATGAAACTAGAATATTATTCATATAATAATATGTAATGTCATACGTATCATTTCTAATTCGCTTATTTATTGTGAACCAAAAACTTTTGTTTATCAAAAGTGGATAAAATATAAATTTTATATTCCAAAGAACACACTACATAACATAACTAAACTGAAAAAAATAAAACTAATATCCATATTTACAAAATAACCTAGCTATAGTTTAAATTATCACAAACTTGTCTTTGTATTAAAAATAAACTATAATTATCATTTTTGAGGTTAAACACGATCACAAAATTTCATTACAATCAGTTATTAGTTTTGTTGTTTTAAACGTGGTCTCTGAATGTCGGCCTCATAACAAAACTCAGATTCGCGCAGCGTCCTATGGAGAGGGCTGTGCTCGGTGTTTCCCTACGTGATAAGATCCGAAATGCGGAGATCCGTAGAAGGACCGGTGTGTACGACATAGCCCTAAGAGTTAGCACGTTGAAGTGGCAATGGGCAGGCTACATCGCTCGACGATCTGATGACCGTTGGGGACCAGAAGTCCTGGAGTGGCTACCACGCACTGGACGACGCAGCGTGGGGCGGCCCCAAACAGGTGGACTGACAATATTGTCAAATATGCAGCTGGATGTAGTTAGCGCAGGACCGCGCGTTGTGGCGTTCTATGGGGGAGCCCTATATCCAGTAGTGGACTGAGAAACGTTAATAGGATGGATGGATGGATGGATGTAGTTTTGGCTCGAAAGAGCGATTTATAACATAACATAACCGCTTAATAAACACTCAGAAATTGATGCACCATATAGGAAAATTCCCATAATTAACTTCTGATATTCGCAATCCATCCATTTTGATACGACAGTGGTCTTTCTTCTCAAAAAATCACAAACGAATCGCAACTCTATTACCACTTTACATAATTTTATGAGGCTCAATATCGTCTGTGTTTTAGGAGCAAGATAAGCATGAGTTGGCATGGTATCAAGCTTGCTATAAAATTATGAAAATATTGTGGAAGTGTACATTTGCAATGAAAATAAAGAATTTCTTGTATGCTGGCTGAAACTCTTCTGCTTTCAGCATACTTCACGGTGATAAACAGCTTTGCTATCTAAAACAAACAAAAAAAGTGGTCAAGTGCGAGTCGGACTCACACACGAAGGGTTCCGTACCATTATCTATGCAACATAAGGCACGTTATAGAACCAAATATTCTGTGAATAGTTAAAGCGTCTACCTGTCAACGTTATTAGTATCGAGCAAGAAACGGTAAAAAAATCATGTTTGTTGTATGGGAGCCCCCCTTAAATATTTATTTTATTTTATTTTTAGTATTTGTTGTTATAGCGGCAATAGAAATACATCATCTGTGAAAATTTCAACTGTCTAGCTATCACCGTCCTTGAGATACAGCCTGGTGACAGACGGACGGACGGACAGCGAAGTCTCAGTAATAGGGTCCCGTTTTTACCCTTTGGGTACGGAACCCTAAAAAGCACATTATTATCATAAAAGAAAACTTTTTTTATATCAATTGCTAATAATATATACAGGAGGTCAACCATGGTTTGCCAGTTATAAAACAATACAGTTATAAAATATCATTTGTGTGATGTTTATAAATGTCATACAAATGTTTGTACTGCGTCTAGGTGTTTCTATTATATTATAAGTATGTATTTACAAAAGAAAAGTAGTACCTATCCGTATTCTGGTATCCATGACACAAGCATAAAAGCTTAGCTTGGGACCAGAGGACGTTGTGTGAAATGTCCGTGAATACTTATTTATTTATATTTATATTGCGATAATCGCACTCAAGGCAGTAAAGCGACGACGTTTTTGAACTATATCTAATAACATACCTAAAATATTTTGTAATAAAGCGGCAACATATGTCACAATCAAAAATGCTTCATAGTGGCTATTTAATTAGAGTAATAGCGGCTTCATTTGAACCGTATCAAATATGCAATCAGTTCTAATAATTTATGGTTATACCAATTAAAAATTCTTAAACTATAACTCACCTCTATGAAGCTTCCATTTTTAATTAAAATTTGATAAGGTTGTAAGGATTTATAAGAGAAATACCAGATCCAATTAATTCCTTCCAACCAGTTTGACTTCGAGGCGGGCAATAATTAATCCTTTATTATGTATATAATGCAAGCAATCTGCACTTATACCCTACCTCAGTTTGCAAGACAATAAACTATGTTCTTTAAGTAAATGTAACTTTACCTCTTAAGTGCATAGGTATTTTAGTATTTTAATTGTAACTGAATACCATACTGATAATTCTACATTAAGCAATAAAAGTAAAATCTTACACCGTAATTAAAAACATTGTTTCGTTTTTTTTTGTAAGCACTTGCTAAATATGAAATAATATTCTCATATTTATTATAAGCTTTCTCGTTGGTAATGTGGGTTTGTTTTTTTTTATTATATATAATGCTATTGCATTACCTCAGCTTGGCTATCTGGGTGGGATAAAAAGTATTAGAATTATCAGAAATGTACCTACCTATGTAAATCCGTCCACTTAGTAATAAGTATTTATGAATGTTATTGCGTCTATGTACAGTCAAGGGCGCTGACACTTGAACTCTATTAGTACTATTTTCGCTTAGAAGCTGTTTAACATTTTTCTTAACGAATCCTGTGCTTTTTTAGGGTTCCGTACCCAAAGGTTAAAAACGGGACCATATTACTGAGACTTCGCTGTCCGTCCGTCCGTCCGTCCGTCCGTCTGTCACCAGGCTGTATCTCAAGAACGGTGATAGCTAGAGAGTTGAAATTTTCACAGATGATGTCTTTCTATTGCCGCTATAACAACAAATATCCATACAACAAACATGATTAATTAAGTATTGTGTGTGTTGTTTGCTCATTTATTAATAACGTGCCTTATGTTGCATAGATAATGGTACGGAACCCTTCATGCGCGGGTCCGACTCGCACTTGACCAATTTTTTTCCTATGCAATGTGTTATGGCATGGCACGCATTCTATAGGTATGCTACTGTATTTCACTCATGTCAGAATAGGTATGTTTAGTCAGTCGGTAGTAGAAATCTAATAATTTCTTATGAACACTGGTTAATGCAGCACTAATTGATTTCTATACAATACATAAAAGATATTCTTGAAATCAACATTAATATTATTGATAGACAAGTAAAAATACAAAACATTTTGATAACGAAACATCAAAATTTGGTTATTCTCCCTACGTAATTTAATTTTTATCTTACTTATGTTCGCATGTTGCCGTTCAAACAATAGCAAGAGCACAACACGTATTATGCGCACTATTTGCCAACTTAAATGAGGGTTTTATCTTCTTAGATCTGTATACAAACCTCCAACAAGCCGCATCAAATCCCTATAGGTGGTTACAAACCTAATTCAAAAGGTAGAGATACCTACATACATGTAGAAATCTTGCAAACAAACACGACCTCTCTTGTTTATAATCGCTTCCTAACATTTTAAAATTTTAAGGAAAGTAAAAACGCTTAAAATCCCCATTTTCACTTTCTCTAAAATGTTGAAAGTTGCGCCGAAAAAAAAGGTTTGACGATAATTTCGACAAATTTAGTCATAGGTGGCCTCAAAAATTAAATCAAAATTGGAAACGCTCCAGAACTAAATCCTGGATATGACCATGCCTCCTGATAATTGTCTGAAATTGTCAATTATGTTAACCTTTTCTATTAGCACTCTATCCAGCCCATTTACGTCCCACTGTTAAGCACGGGCTTCCTTTACTTTGGAGGGATTATGGTCTACTGTGCCGCGCTGACCAGGCGTGTTGGCACAGGGTTTATTTTCGAGTTTTCCGTCTCTCACAGAAGATGTTATCTGTGTGCAATATCCCTTAGCTGACTTTTACAGCACCCTTGGGAGGAGATGGGGTGGTGACACTTGTATTCTTAATCCGTATTCTTAACACGGACAATTACAGCACTTTAATGTCCTACTGTTGGCACGAGCATTCTTCCCAGATACCAGAACCAGATATAGGTATTAGTTTCGAGTTTTCCGTCTCTTACAAAGGATATATGGAAACTAGGTGCTGTCATTAGTATTCTGACTACGTCATACGGACATAATCGTACGTCGACGTCATCATACGGACTATTCTACTTCCAGCGATCTTCTATGTCTTTAAATCTTACGTTTTCAAAAAATCAAATCAATTTATCAGTTAAGGAATCTTAAAGAGGTAACGCAATATCAAAGATAAGAATATAAGGACTCATTTAAAATCAGCATTTAAAAGGCTTATCTTAACAGTTATTTAATATTGATTTATTTTTAAATTACTTCTTCAATCCTATATTATGAATCACTTATGACATTCGTGAGGTCTTATACCTATATAAAACTCTTGTGTCACAATGTTAGTTATGACGGATTTTTATGAAATTTTATATGTTTAACTAGCTGACCCAGCAAACGTTGTTTTGCCATATAAATGCTAAGGGTGGTAAACCTATATAACTTAGGGGTATGAAAAATAGATAGTAGTCGATTATCAGACCTACTCATAATAATCGGTCAAGCCGTTTCGAAGGAGTATGGTAATTAACACTGTGACACGAGAATTTTATATATCAGAAGATATTAAGTTAGTCTGTGAATCAGCTACTATCTGTTTTTCATAGTTTCCAAGTCTATCCCTAAGAGCTGTCTACCCCTAATATTTATATGGTAAAATAGTATTATTTCAACAATCAAAATTTTAAGTTCTGTACGTTATTAGTAGAGGAATCCATCTCATGACTTCCATTGAAGTTCACTAGAAATATTCTATATTAATGTAATTACAAAATCATCATAACACTTCGTGTGTGGTCCATTTACATATTATGAATAGCTAGCTATAGGTATATAGGTTTAGCGGAGCTTATCTCAAGTAATGCAGTACATTTCTCTCAAAAAGCTATAAATGTTTTAACATGGGTTGATTAGAAACATGTCGATAATAGAATAGATAGGTAATTAGATGAGGATTAGGTACATGATCTAGAACGATAACAGTGTCATCGATTTAAAACCTTCAGTAGTAAAAAATAGAAGAAATGTTATTTAAGCTGTTTGTGGCCCTTTATATCAGGCAGCGATACTTTTTGCACTTAGGTGAACAATTCCGTGGAATGGTAGCAGCTAGAGAGCTGAAAATTTCATAGTTTATGTATATCAATTGCTGCTATTACAACAAAAACCCATAATAATGACTCTCATGCCTTCATCCCTTATTTAGGGTCAGGAATTTGACAAATATATTATGATAATCATTTTACGGAACCCTTCGAGTGCGATTCCTTGACTGGTTTTTATTTAAACATTTTTTTCTAATCCTAATCTTTCTTAACCTATCCTATTTCTACTACTATATGTTATTCCTTCCTGTATTTGCTTATTCTAAACCCAAACACAAATATTTAAGCGTAACACAGATTTGATAATTATTTTTTTCATAGCTATCTCCACAACCACATAACAACGAAAGATAGCCATAAATTTGTAAAATTTTAGACGAAATTTGTAACTGTACTTAAAAATATGTTTAAGTAACTTTAACATAGCGATGATTATAATTAGATACTTGTAGCGCATATAAAATACACGCTGTTAATTATAAACATGGGAATGTTAACATTTTATACCTATATTTAAATGTTATAAGAGATGGTTAAAAATTCTTTAAAGCGACTGATTGCCATCGGGATACACGCCAGATATATCTTAAAAATCGTCATATTTTTGTGTTAATTAGCTCGGTTTCGTTTATATGAAGCTGTACCTATGTATTTAATTAAGGTTAGTTACGATGATATGCTAAATACATTATTAATTTATTATCTAAACACTAAATAAGATATTTTTAAAGCGTTTTAGGTTTATAAGAAATAATATATGTATGTTTGAAAACCACCAGCTGGTTGAAAGCAGAGCTTCAGAGTGAAGCTGGCAAGCTATTTTGGACTAGTTTAATTAATTCATGACATTATTAAATCAATAAGATTTTTATTACATGCTAAAGTTAACAGACGGATTAAGAATGCACTTATCACCACCATTTCCTTGCCAGGGTGCTGTAAAATCCAGCTAAGGGATACTCCACACTGATCTTCTGTGAGAGACGGAAAACTCGAAAATAAACCCTGTGCCAACACGCCTGGTCAGCGCGGCACAGTAGACCATAATCCCTCCCAAAGTGGAGGAGGCCCGTACCCATCAGTGGGACATTAATAGGCTGAAGAGAGAAAGTTAACAGTGAATGATTTCCTTAATATAACATTAAAACTAATAAACAATAGGGCTTTGGTTTGAGTTTTCCGTAAGTATTCTCGAAGACCATAAATATCCCTGAACCGACCCTCTGGACTACAATCTATTAACATAATTGCTTTTTTAAAACAGATAATGCCAAAATATTAGGTCTATGATTGTATAAAAATCAAGTAGTAAATTACAGTGATAAAGTGGGTATATTATATCTATATTTTTACTCAAACATATGTTATGTTTTATGAATGCGAGTATATGCGTGTGATAGACATACATATACACAGTTTGTTGTAGGTTCGGGAGCTCTGAAGTGCAGTTAGGGAATACCACACGGTCTGATATGCTATAAACTTGGTGCGTGTTACACGAGATATTTGTCACGAGGATGTGTCGTCAGATAATATTTATTACGTAATTTGTTTATGATATAATTCAATAATTATTTATGTATGGATATTGTAATCGGAATGTCTATTAGAAAATCATTAGTAAGACTGTGCTTAAAGACAGTATTGATGCGGATATTGTCTCGTTTATGATAGAAGGAATAAAGGAAGATAAAAGTAAAAATGGGCTGTGTGAAAAAAAAGAACTGAATAAAGAAATGACATCTGACAGAAGTTTAAGGAAAAACAAATTCTGCAAATAACAAGGCAAGTGCATTAGAATGTTGATTAAGTATTTTTAAGGAACTAAGTAATATATCCGATAAAATTTTTATCAAGTAGATTATGCATGTTAATAACTTTGTCTATTATTGATGGTTAACATATCAAACTATGAACTCGAGTGTAAATTTTTTTTCATAGTACTTAAGCATGGTGAGTAGGTACGAATTGGATTAGTTCTTTATTGTCATAACATTTAAATATATTAATTGCTTATAAAAATGAGTAACAATATGGATGAATATAATTATCCAACCCTATCTTGTGATTAATTTTACTATTTTATATCGTGTGGTGCGGTTGTGTCAATAAAATATGTACACAGAGTCGTGTGCCCTTTCTCCCGCTTTTTCTATAACAAGAAAGAATTTTTCTATGCATTCATTCCTTACACTGAAAATTCTTATGAATATTTTTTGTTTGGAGATAAATACACTGTTTGATACATAATTTTAGATTCAAAAATGACAAACAAGAAACTGTGGGTGTATTTTATGTTTCCGATGACATTAATTGAACATATTGTTTATTTTGTATATGTTATGTAGATGTAATACGACCTTTCTAATAAGTTTACTAGAAAAATAATATCATGTTTAGTGCAACCAAAATGTAGTCTGAATTATAGAGGGATTTCTCATAGAGCTATTACTAATTATAAAATAAAAGTTGTTTAATTTAATTACAACTAGAGTTTCAAATTATTATTTAGAAGTCAATTCTATAGGTTCGATTCAAGTACCTAGGGCCGAGCAATTGAAGTGGATACCTCGTAATCATACACAATAATCAAATCAAAATACTTCGGCATAAAAATTGCTAAAGGTTAAATATACACTAAATAAATAGATTATTTGCTTAAATTATTATTTTTTAGAATAGAAAATTACTGTTCGTGTGTTTTTGACACCAACATGCTGATTTCTTAACTGAAAAACCTGTCAAGAGCGAGGTAAACCGCACACTTAGGGTTTCGTACCTACTAGACATATAAACATAAGTAACTGCATTCAAATAATCATTTAATTAAACTCGAAACAACTCACCAACTTAATTTTGTAGTTAAAATATAGGGAATCGCCTACATTTCAGCTACTTCATAAGTTGGTATTAGTATAAAAACTTTTTTACTTGTGATGTGATGACAAATTATAAGTTTTTGGATTTTCCCTATATCAGCACTATATAGACTTGATCTATGCCAAATTTCAAGGCTGTAGGGCAACGGGAAGTAACCTGTGAATTTTGATTCCCTAGCATAAGTCGAAAAATTCTTAAAAGTGGTCGTAATTCGGTTATATCTTTTAAATGCGTAGAGGTGAAAGGTTAACTGTATTTTTTGCAGCAAGGGACCGCATAGATCTACAAATCGTATGAGTGTCGAGTAGATACCTGCAGCCGTTGCTGAGTAAAAAAAGTTTGACAGATGGACAGACAGACAGACAGACACCGGAGTGATCATATAAGGGTTTGTACGAAACCCTAAAAATGATCATTAATACTACTGAAACGATTCAATTGATTTAGGACGGCAGTAAGTAGGTATGTAGAGTAATGTAATGTAATTCCTATTCATTAAATATAATGTGGCACACGAAATGTTAGGACGTTATTTTTCGATAGTTAAGACAATGCGCGCGACAATACCTCTCTCTTTTCAGCCCATTAACGTCCCAATATTAGGCACGGGCCTCCTCCACTTTGGGAAGGTTTATGGTTTACTTTGTCACGCTGACAGAACGGGAGTAACGAAAATCTTACGTGAAATCCTTCGTTACTGACTTTGACGCTGGCAAATCCAAAGAGAAGCCTCTTGTATGGACGGATGAAAAAGAAAAAAAATCCTTCGTTCATCATCATCATCATCATAACATCACGCCTTTTTCCCATGGGAGTAGGCAGAGACTATAAAAATCCTTCGTTCTTACTTCTTATTTGATTATTGTCTCCATATTGAACATGAGCCTCCTCTTTGAAAGGATTTTCTAACAAGCTAAAGTTAACTTGATTGTTTCTAATATGCAATGTTAGGTATATTAAAGATTTTTTACAAATTAAAAGGGGTTTCTAATTACCAAAAAAGGTGTGTTCATCGTTAATGATGAATAAAATTTTTTTTTTTGTAAAAACCCCATATTTCATAACGCCCAAAAGATAAATTATATCAAAAAAATACAAATAGAATCTTAAGCGGTAACCTCTTTGAATTTTTAATTTTAGATTCAGATAGCTATTTTGAAAATAAATTAAAAACGTGTCTATATTTTTTTTTAACTGTTCTCACCAGTAATGTTTTTGGGTGATTATTTTTCGTTATATGTATAACTACCGACGCGTACAAAAAAAAAATAGTTACATAGTCTATATTAGGTCTATAAATACCTATTTAATTAAATTAAAGACAGGGAATTTGATAAAATCTCAAAGTTAATTAACCTGGATAAAAAAAAATATTTTACACATTTTTTTACGCAATTTTAGAAACTTAATTTAATGTTATGAGGAATGCCCAAGCAAAACGCCTAGTAATTATAGCTAGCATATAAAATATTCCAAAAATAATTAAAATTAAATATACATATAAGGTATCTACATCAGGAAGTGTCTATCGCACTGTGTATAAGGTGTGAAGCGAACACTTAAACTTAAACACTTCTACAGAAATATATAAGTAATAATAGTTTTCTATTCACACCAACAATTCGTGTACCACATCATGTTTGACACAAAAACGATGTTGTCTCATTAACCATGAGGCAATGCTCGTTGTGGTAAGTTAGTGCCGGCTTGTAGCAGTAAAATACAACAGTTGATTGGTGGGCAAATACTGGCCTCGTCACATAACTAACAAGGCGACACAGGGCTGGCGAGGGAGCAACATGTATTGATTTCGCAGATCCGATATTATCTTTAATATACCCACATTAACCTCAGTAATACCTACCTACACCGGTAGCTCCAAATCACTTAATTGGAATAAGTAATACTGTATACCTATAGTTTGTAAGGTAGGGTCTGCAGATAATGTTTAACAATGTATGGATATTATGGATAAGCGCAAATTTCATGTTATTCAATGCTTTTATGATATTAAGTTTGAATGTTTTTAAAAACTGCTTATTAATTAAGTAAATTAAATAAATGAGAGGTATTAGGTAATTACTAACTGTTTAATACGTTACTGAGAATTTTAAGGCCTTTAGTGAAAGCTGTCTTAAGGATATTCTTTAAAATTATGCAATTATCTGCGACTAAAGACTAAAATTATTATTTAAAAATATATGGCAATCCTGTGGATTATTCAGGACTTAGTAAAGCTGAGGAATTTGATGATATCTGGATATACTTTGTGAAGAGAGTATATTAGAATAACGCTACGCATTTTCTCAACGTAGCTACTATGTCAAAGTCAATTTTTTCATCATAAACAGGCATGATTACTAAGTTATTGAAATATTTATAAAGTTGTCTGTAAAAAAAATTTTACTCCATGGAGAAGAATAGTTAAGAAATTCTATAATAAGAGCAAGTCAATGAACCTGTTTTAGATTTATGGGTAATTCACTTACTGAGGACATATAAATATAGAGACCAAAGATCCTTTTACATTAAGAACCTGTGTGTAGAGGAAAGAAACTAAACGATAAAATAGCATATTTAATTTTATAATTTACTAGCTGTTCCCGCGACTTCGTACGCGTAGAATTTAGAAAATGTTACCCGTTTTTTTAACATTTTTCACTACTGCTTCTCTCCTATTAGTTGTAGCGTGATGTTATATAGCCTATAGCCTTCCTAAATGGACTATCCAACACTAAAAGAATTTTTCAAATCGGACAAGAGGTTCATGAGATTAGCGCGTTTAAACAAACAAACTCTTCAGCTTAATAATATTAAAATATAGAAACACAAATGCCTAAATTAAAATAATCCTCCGACACTAATGACATGGGTAGAAATTATCACTGCCGTATATTCCAAAAATTGGTAAAGTGCGAGTGGGACTCACGCACGAAGGGTTCCGTACCATTATCTATGCAACATAAGGCAACGTTATTAGTATCGAGCAAGAAACTGTAAAAAAATCATGTTTGTTGTATGGGAGCCCCCCTTAAATATTTATTTTATTTTATTTTTAGTATTTGTTGTTATAGCGGCAATAGAAATATGTACATCATCTGTGAAAATTTCAACTCTCTAGCTATCACCGTTCTTGAGATACAGCCTGGTGACAGACGGACTAACATCGCTGTTAGTCCGTCTGTCACCAGGCTCAGGCAGTCTCAGTAATAGGGTCCCGTTTTTACCCTTTGGGTACGGAACCCTAAAAACAAAGGTTTTCATAATTTATTTGCATACGATGTTTTTACCTACATTGATAACGTGTCAAATGTAATCTTAATCTACTGTAATACCTACCTACGCACTTCATGTGAGTTCGGTATGCTTCAAAACAAGTCTTATAATACGCAAAGTAGTTAGATACTAATTTTATGAGACGTCCAAGCTAACGCCTTGCGGCTTTCACAGGTAGATACACCAACTAAATTTATATCAGGTTTCCGCCTCCAAATATATATTTTTTTATTCGAAGCTTGAGCGAGTTATTGGAATTACATTATAGATTATATTTACTAGACACAATCCAATTCGAAAGTTCAACTGTGAAGGTACGTTATAAAATATGGCCTTCGTAAGCAGGATCTTACGAAATATAAACAGTTATTAAAACTTTACAATCGAAATTAACATCATCACAGAATCAAGTAGGATTCATCGCAATTTTAAAAGAGATTAAAAAGGAATAAAATTTCAAAAAGTTTTAAATACCGTGAAACTTTTTTTATTTAACAAGCGTACTATGACGAAATATTGCATATTAAAAATTTAAGCTACCGGTGAATCATTTTCACACTCAATAAGGCAAAACTCAATTTTGCATAGCAATATAACGATACTAAATCTTTAATTACACGTCCATTACTATTGATATACTACACAACATGGTTGGCTTTCTTGATTTGTCTTTAAACTCAAAAGTTGTTCTTTCACTTGAAATTATTAACACATAATAATGTAATTTTATGGTTTCTTTTAATGGAACGTGGGGCTATCAGAATGGCCCGGGGTTCGAGATATGGCTTCAATAACGCATAATGTTAATGGACTTGCTCGAAGAAGGTGTGTTACGAGTATAGGTATACCCGGTCATATACATTATACCTATACGCTTACTTACATACAATGAGTTACTATAGTAATCTAAGTTTGATATTATAGCTTGTTTATTTGTAATATTTAACACTATACTCTTACACTAACGTTAAGACGATACCAAAATAGCTTCGTGCATTTTTCTATGTACGAAGTTTTCATTGTTTCTTTAGATTGAATGGCTAGAGCTTTAATTTTTAAGTATATATTTTTTCAATATATGATCTAGGATCGCATCAACTCAGAAACGCGATTGAAAATAGTTTTCTCGATAAAAAATCTTGGCGAAACAACCTCTCAATTTTTTTATTTTTTCATTTGTCGGTCTATTATCGCGTATTAACTAATGTATTTCATTAGTTTAAAAACATAAGTAACTATTATATATAGAAACACGTAAATCAGAATTAAAATATATTTAGTAGATTTTGAGTAAATAGGAAAAGTATCCCTAATTCTTCATTTTCTGTGCCTACTGGCTGTGTTATGTACGTGTCGGCGATGATATACGATAATATTGATGTAGGCCCTTAAGTTAAGTATTTATTTAATTTATTGTATTGTCTGCCGATGTACCAACAAATTTTTACTACAAGTAGGTACTATTTTAAAAATTTTTTTTATCACGATTAGTAAAACAGCAAAAACAAATGCTTCGTCATGAAAATAATTATTGATATTCTAATATCTATGTAGGTTTTATAGGTAACTTTATAGTACAAAGGACAATCTTATTGTTCTTACAGAAATCGATAAGATTTGTTTGCATGAGAGAAAATTATTATTTTTAGTCCTGCGTATATTAATATTATCTAAACCTGATATTTTCCACCTAACATGTTAATGTAAAGAACACATTAATTACTGTCCAGTGTCCACTCCTCAAAATAGAGATAGGTACCAATTCTACGCGCACAACTAAACTTAACTTAACTAAAAAATGAAATTTGATTGTGTCAATAACACAATTCCGTAATGTTAACGATTCTTTCTTGTTAGCAAATCTGTTTATTATAGATTAACGATTGTAATTAATATAATATTACACAACAAAACAGCCAAGTAATCAATATACAGCAATAGTTGTTTCATTTTTTAGTTAAGTTTAGTTATGGATGTAGAATCGACACCATAGCCTGATAAAAAGTTTACACGAACACGACATTAAATTTTACGACTACTATTTATTGATTTATTACGCGAATTACGCGAAATATCAATTAAAGAGAATGATAACACTATGACCGTGAACTACGAGTGTAAGCATAAGATATATTCACAATTACATAATTAAATTGGCTTTTTATTATAATATTAACAGCAATAATTAATTTATTCAAAAATACGATCAAAATGCTCATAGAACGCTTTAATGTTACAACTATTAACACTTTATCCAACGGTACTAAAATATCGACGTGTTTTGTTATTCTTTAGCATCTATTATTCAAAGCTATGGCGCATACACAAATGGATCTTGAAAAACAACCAGTTATTTTGACAACTGCTATTTCAAAATAGATCGTAAATATTACCACCCATAAGCAAATATTCACTTTAACACCTCGTAGTAGAGTGCTTTTCATATCACAAAGTATTGATAACATATAAGATTTTTTTCTCTAGTTACGCTAGACCTTAATTTTAATTTGGAATGAGCTTTTTATAGAGGACTTTCTGAGGAGAAACGATTTTTCATAAATGATGAGGCGGCACTGATTGTGTATATTGGATAAATATTTTTAAGAAAAATCTCCGAGGTCGGGAAATATGTAGAGTGTAATAAATATGAAGCAAAAGCAACGTCGACACGTGTATCTAATTTTTCGATTATAACATATTCTTAATGAATTAGCTCCCTCGAGAGTTTAATCAGTATAGAGGCAGGGATTTACATGAAATATTGGCTTTGTGTCAGGTAAATATTAAAGTATATTACACGGAGGTAGACGTATTAAAAAGAGAGAGAGGGCGTCGGATATAATCCACGCCTGCCTATTGGCATCGTTTTGTTACTTAGCTCACGAACACAGATGTTTCTAATGATTTAATTTCGCCTAAATCCGGTCCTTCGGCGGCACATTGTTTCTTGAGTACCTATTCTCTGTGAGCGCAATTTATATTTTTGCAAATGTAAGCTTCGATAGGAATATTTGATATTTTCTATCATTAGGCACGTTTTCCTTAAGATTACTGCGGATATCTTTATTTATGAGTGCCAGTTAATTTCTTTATCTCGCACACTAATTTCATTTTAGAATGTAATTTATTTTCTCTTCGCATTATTATATTCTGTACCTACTTTATCAGGCCTATAGAATTAAATAAAGTCAAAAAGACGTGTAATATTTATATTCCATATAGATAATAGATATAGTAGTATTTCGTTTAAATGCAATAATATTTAAATTAATAATATTCCATAATTATTTAAGAGGAGTTAATAAAATAAATATGTACATGTGTTGTACACAGATAATAATTTAATAATTTATAAGATGAAGATGTTGATTTTGAATATTATGTTACTAATCTACTAATTTCGGGCAAATAATTTCCGCCGTCACACTTTTAGACCTTATGTATTATTTAAATACCTATTTTAATATACAATTTTATTTTAGAGTTACTTCTAGAGATCACAGTATAGTTATTTATGTTTGAATTTCAATAATCAAAATTTAAACTAGAGTTAATTGCACATTGTTAACTCACTTTATGTCTACTCGCTAAACCTACCTACAACATTATAAAATACAATTTTACTTAGGTATTATTAAAACGAAATCATTACCCATTTCTGTAGCTTCCTATGTGATCTTTGAAACTACGCAGTGAATCATGATGGTGGTTTTTTTAATAGATAATATGGTTCAAGATAAAGGTTTATATAGGTCTTAGATATATGTAGGTACATATACCTATAATTTTCCAAGTTTTGTAAATAAACTTCCGTGCGTACGAAGTCGCGGGTGGACAGTTAGTTTACTATAGAAGCTATATTTTTATCTTCTAGTTGGTATTTTAATAGCTTTGGTATCTTATAATGCATTTTTTGCTAGAATTTAATTGGATTGGATTGTCACGACAGGGCTATTGGAAATATATTAAAATGCTATAAAATTTCGATCGTAAAAGAATTGCTGGTTCCATGGAGTATTGAATTAAATTAGTAACAACATATAGTAGCATCATTTAGATAATTGTTATTAATGCATGCCTTTAAGCTCAGTTATAAAAATATTAAAATGAGATTATAGAATACCGCATTATGAGAAAAAAAGAGTCAAGTGAACACATTTCATTATTTTCATTATTATTGACGGGCTTCGTGGCGTAGTGGTTCATGTAATGGACTGCCGTTCACAAGGTCGCGGGTTCGGTTCCCGCTTGGGACAATCATTTGTGTGATATCCATAAATGTCATACAAATGTTTATACTACGTCTGGGTGTTTCTATGTATTATAAGTAGGTATGTAATTACAAAAGAAAAGTAGTTTATGTATTATATCCGTCCATAACACAAGCATAATAAGCTTAGCTTGGGACCAGAGGACGTTGTGTGAAATGTCCGTGAATATTTATTTATTATTTATTTATTTAATATGTTAACTGTAATTTTCTTTTAGGTAGGTAATTTATCATTATGTGGTTGGGCGAAAACACAGGTTTTAATTATTTGTGAATTAATAATATTTTGTAAAAGTAAATCTCTTGAATAGTTGAATCAAAAATGGCATTATTAAATACTGTCACTAACCTAACCAACAGTACCAAAACTCACCAAAAGTGTACAAAATAGTTATCCATATTAATATTACATATAAAGAGGAAAGATCTGTATATTGATTTGTTTATTTGAAATGGCTAAGCTCTGAAAATAATGGACCGATTCTAAAAAAATTTCACGTATACCGTTTAACTATGTTATTCCAGGGGAACATAGCTCAGATTAAAAAAAAACAAAGAAGTCATATTCCAAATATAATGAATATGGGTTATATTCATTATATTTAATTGTATCAAGGTCTGAAGAAACAGCAACTATTCTCTTTAATGATATACGTGCGAAACGGGGAGTTAATTTCCAGTAAATTATATGACAAATAATATCATATTCATAACGAAGAAATATTTAAAACTTAAAGTTTTATGCTAGGAATGCTACTTGTCTTTTTATATTGAATTTGAGATCTGAATATCTTTTCATTTTTCTAACAAAACATCGAGGAACGGCGAACGTAATAGAAGTTTCGTCTCAGAATAGGACGTTATCAAAGTAAAAGATAAAAGTTTTAAGATTTTATTTAAGAGATGATACCCGTTCGTACAAACTTCGGCCATTACGAGCCGGGATCCAACGGCTGTGGCATTTGAACTCAACATAACTAGACTATAGATATCTATATCATATCAAATATCTGGCATGTTTAACATAGTATTTTACACTTACGCTAATCCTTATTTAAAAAAAAGCTTTAATTTTTTTTTTATTAGTAGGTGTCTCATCTGGCAGGTATCTATAGTTACGTTTACAGTTACCTATTGATTTTTGTACTGTAATACAATAAATCGCAAATTATTGTTCCGTGCGGAAATCGAATCCGAAACGTCGTGAACGGCAATCCGTTTTATTACCCATTATAGAGTTTAAAATATTAAATAATCAATTATACCTTGTTTGTTATTTGATCACCAATTTTATGCATTTAATTTGTAAGCTAACTCGTGTAATAAATTATTGTTAGAGAATAAAAGGATACATATTACACTGATGTTATATTTCGTACGATATTCTACATTATGAAAGTTTAAGTAAAACGTACCAAAGTTTAGAATGAGCCATTTAAACTAAAGGGACAGAAATCCTATGAAGCGAAATAGATAAAACGATATTTAGATCATGATCGTGAGTGTGTAATTTACATTTATACTTCAGGCACGTATCTTTAGTTCTGTGAGTGATTCTGTAATAAATATTCTGAATAGGTATATAATATAATATTCTGAATACGCACCAGCTGTTATTTAGGCTTAGATTTACGTACTAGATCATTTTTCATGTGCATATTAGATAATAAAATTGGTCAAGTGCGAGTCGGACTCGCGCACGAAGGGTTCCGTACCATTATCTATGCAACATAAGGCAACGTTATTAGTATCGAGCAAGAAACGGTAAAAAAAAATTATGTTGGTTGTATGGGAGCCCCCCTTAAATATTTATTTTATTTTTAGTATTTGTTGTTATAGCGGCAATAGAAATACATCTGTGAAAATTTCAACTGTCTAGCTATCACCGTTCTTGAGATACAGCCTGGTGACAGACGGACGGACGGACGGACAGCGAAGTCTCGGTAATAGGATCCCGTTTTTATCCTTTGGGTACGGTACCCTAAAAAGCAATAATTAAGATAAAAAGAGTTCTTAGATAGTTAATTTTCCTTTGTAAATATTACGTATGACTATTATACATAGTAGTACATATTAAATATCCCAAAACATTACAAATATCTGTACGTATTGAATACAGAAATATTTGGTCTCGTCAAGAATCGAATCCACACTGATATTTACATAACACAATGTAGTTAAATGCAGGTTGAAGAAAATATTAACAATTATAAGACATCGTGTGGAAGTAAAAATCCCTTTTTTATTTATATTCGGCTACAATATATCTATATTAGGCTCTATAAACTCATCAAAAATTAGCAAACCAATACGTATGTTATAAATATTTGACCGCTACGGAGGCGTTGCGTGCTAATATGTAATAAGTGTTCATTAAACATTTAACACTCCATCAAAATCATGTAAACGAAATAAACATTATTAAAAAACCGACCGTGATACATTAAACTCACTAACAAATCCACTATAACTAAAGAAATTGCTTACTACCTCTTAAACCTGGCAATTTCCATTAGTTTGATTAAGAAAAGATTTAACAACATGAAAACATGTTGGTATTTAACTTTTAACTATCCACGCACACATGTTTATGTTGTGTGTGCGTCCATATATTACCTATATACACAGGTATAAGCATAAACAGTACAAAATGATACAACTCAATATACATCTTATTACAAGATGTAAACGGTATAGCTTTCGTTGTAAAAGGATGGCATTTAAGACGTTGTAGTACAAATATATCAGGTATCGATTGGTAGCGGCTGAGAGCCGATACAACCGCTTCTATTTACGCTCTTTACCTATTTATAAACCAAGCTATCTGACTCCCTACCTGCGTTCACCGATCCGATATTATTTCTCGATTCGATATACGCAACGCATATAGACACGGCTATCATATTCGATAGAAAGATTCGATATGGTTTTAGATATCAGAAGTTTTTGAAAAATATGGAATTTATGATGGCAAAAAATAGAACAAGATTTTTTTATACATATTCTAACTGTTTTTCTACTGCATCTTAAATTTTAGATAGGTATATGAAAATGCCGCATGGGATTATGAACTTTGATCAATTCCATATCCGTTGCTCACACGTTCTCAATAGTAGTGCTTTGTTGTACCTATTTTAAATTAGCTTTATATGAAGAATGTAATCCATAATAGTTAATAACAATAACACATTACTGAATAAGAGAATAAACGGTAATAGTTATTGCAAGAACAAATTTCGTCGTTATGTGCCAGAATTTTGGAAAATGCTTTTATATTAAAAATAAGTCTATAATAAAAATTATGGTGTAAAATGTTATCAAGCATTCCATAGATATTTATGTGTGTACCAAAAGTAGCTAATAAATTTAATGATATATAAATACAATAAATGTAGAGTCTAGGTCATTGACACGATGCATCGATAACTCCCATTGTAACACCGCAAACATTTGCATGCTACACCGTAATTACATTATATTTTAATCCATTTTATATTTTTATCAAGACTGCATTATATTTCACTTTTTATAGACTGTTATTTATTAAGACTGTTACCTTATACTCGTACATAATTAAATAAATTAAAAGTACATTATCGTTTCACTCTATAGTAGGTACCTACTTTAGGTACATAAATTTTAAGTCTTTATTTAACTCTTTTATTTTATTAAAGCTACGCAAGCACATAGATGCTTGGGCAGAACTGTGTTACAGAACATATTGGTATTAAATAGGTAACAACACAATTACTATTTTATAAAAAAAAAAACAAATGCCCGTGTAAGATCTCACATGTCAACCATTTTACAGTCCATAAATTGAAGCAGATTGAGCTCATTTCTCTTGTTAACGAGCAGAGAGAAGTGTTTATAGTCTAAAATAATACCAAATCACGTCCGTGTTCGAATTAACAACCAAAAATATTTATATTCAATGTCAAAGGAATACCCGTTTGATAAAAAACAAACTTACAAACCTAAGGCGTCTCCGACTGTGTCTCTACATTATTATTATTTACGGATGCAAACAACTACTACGTACTGGATATCGTTCAAAAAACCACGCCCAAAGCCAATATTTGTGCTAACATTCGCATAAGGCGAAACTAAAGGAAAATTACGCAACGCCCCATATATTATTAAAGCTGGCCGTAAAATACTTGAGTTACCGATTCCATCGACGTTTAGTGTCGAACAATCGGCTGTAGCCAGTGAGTCAGTTGGCGCCCGAGGACGGACGTCGAACTACGCCTACAAAATGGAAAATATCCCTTACCATGTGTTACTAAACAAACATAGAGCTCCATTGCTTACGTTTTATATGGCAGCGACGCATGGGGTACCTCACATATAATTGTCTATTATCTTTCGAAGGCATGGCATTGAATTCGTTATAAAACGTATACTCATAGTCAGTATTGACCTGTACTTATGCTGGGGACGACAATATTGGAATTTTGATTAGAATTATTTTATACGAGCCGCGATTCCTTCAAAGAAAATTCGTATTGTTAATTCTTATACAGATGCGACGTCCCACGATGCCAGTTTTGCCTGAACTCTAATTAAATATTTTAATAAATTCACTCCATCCGTTCTCGGTATTATTTCTCGTGTATAACAAGTACATACCTTTTAGGTATGAGTTTAATTAAAATGCATTGGTTAATTTGGTCGATAACATAATTTGAAAGATATCTGCACATTTGCAGTCGAAAGCCATGTTTATATAAAACGTTTTATATCTTTTGATAAATTATGTCCCATTTATGGAAATGTTATAACTTTTTATTATTCAGTGACAAAACTAACAAATAAGGATCTGCAACTAAACTAATATACAAATACTCGTAATCGTATACGGAACATTTAAGAGGCATGTAAATCAATTAAAATGCTATAAAATGCGTAGTTTCCCACCATAATTATTAAGTAATTCCGTATCGTTACCACAGGATGATAAACACGCTTCTCGTGCCGAACGTAAAAACAACTTTTGTTACTATTTTATGACAACAATTACGACCTATAAAACGTGTAGCGATTATTCTTCGTACCGATTGTTGTGGTCGCGCTGTCATCAGCCCATGCTTTCGACTGGCTACTTACTGCCACGCTACGATCTTAAAAAAACTTAACTATTAAGATGTCATATCATAAATTAAACTTTATTGTTATTACTAATAAAGCTGAGTTTTTATTACTACAATTTGTGATATATTCATCGTTAGAGAAGGCGTTGATTGTAAGGAGTCTACGAGTGGCTTCATCAGCTGTGTATAATTCGTCAATCAGTTCACATTCCGCGCCATGTGTGAGTTTTACGAGTCTTTTTGAGTATTCGGACATTAATGTATATTTAAAAAGAATACTCGTTAAACATTTATTTTTTATAGTTATCCACTTCAATAAAGTTATGCAAATTATTTTTTGTGTCAGTTTTTTTTCTTATTTGGATTTTATACAATTTTAACAAAATATATTACGTGTTTTATTTTTATTACTTATTGGTATTTTAGATGATAAAGATAATTATTTTTATTAATATAGCAGTTGTAAATAAATAGCTTGTTTAGAAATGTTTTATCTATGTCGTTTTCTGATGTAGAATGTTGCCAATTTAGGGAATGGAACAAGGGGTTACAATTTGTGTTCATAGTTGTTATCTATCTCATCCATCGAGCACGTACAGACTACAAAAAAAGCCGCCAACCAACAACCCTATAAAATATGTAGTAATATTAGAATCTTGAAATTATTTTATAATTACATGTTACGCATGTTACCGGTAGTTAGAAGCAAACCATTCAATGTGCCGTCACTAATGAAGACAAATTAAAAGTCGTTATATCTTGAACAATCAACGAGATCGAAAGCATACAAAATATAACTAGCATTGTGGCCTATAATAACTTAATTATAATGCTTAATTGCCAATTTAAGGAATAAATAAAAAATAAAAGCGAACGATAAAAATCTGATTTTCTATTTAAATTGTCTTTGTTAAGATAAAAAGTATATTTAAGAGTAAATTGTTCTAGTAATTGTAAGCTGCGGATTTAAAGTGTGCGTTAAGGTTAATAAAAACAGTGTTTTTTGGGTTCCGTACCCAAAGGGTAAAAACGGGACCCTATTACTGAGACTTCGCTGTCCGTCCGTCCGTCCGTCCGTCTGTCACCAGGCTGTATCTCAAGAACGGTGATAGCTAGACAGTTGAAATTTTCACAGATGATGTATTTCTTTTGCCGCTATAACAACAAATACTAAAAATAAAATAAAATAAATATTTAAGGGGGGCTCCCATACAACAAACATGATTTTTTTACCGTTTCTTGCTCGATACTAATAACGTTGCCTTATGTTGCATAGATAATGGTACGGAACCCTTCGTGCGCGAGTCCGACTCGCACTTGACCAATTTTTTATATATTTAAATTAAGATATACATTATATTATTATGTATCTATGCCAAATGGTCTACGGGTGGGCAAAAAGTGCCAAATGTTATTTATTCTGACCACGACGATGTTGGTTGGCTGATGGTTATCTAGTTAGGTATTTATTTTTAAATGCCAGGTGTATTAGTGGTTTTGAGATAACTCATATTAGACACCTATAATGTAGATATTTTTTTAATATTTATGTATATTTCAAACAACACCCTCTGGTTCCAAGCTAAGCTTTTTTGCTTGTGTTATGGGTACCAGAATACGGATATCCTCACCTCCTCATCAGCCCAATTACGTCCCACTGTTGGGCACGGGCCTCCTCCACTTTGGAGGGATTATGGTCTACTTTGCCACGATGACCAGGCGTGTTCGCAAAGGGTTTATTTTCGAGTTTTCCGTCTTTCACACAGGTTTTTGTCTATGTGCAATATCCCTTAGCTGACTTTTACAGCACCCTTGGGTGGAGATGGGGTGGTGACACTTGTATTCTTAATCCGTCACCACACCGAAGAATACAGATATACTACATCTATATACCTACTTTTTTAAATACATACTTATAATTCATAGAAAACACCGAAACGCAGATCAGTCATTTGTATCACAAATATACTTAAATATCACATAAAATAAGTTATTATCCAATGCTGGGATCTAACTCGCGATCTCATGAATGGCAGTCTTTCACATGATCCACTAGACTACGAGGCTCGTCTTTTATAGATACGACGTATTTGTACGTCGTGCGTAAATAAGTAAATATTAAACATATTTCCTGATCGAGTTTTGGAACATAAATAGAGATAAAACAAAAATAACATAGGTAAAAGCTAAACCTATAAAAATCTACTTAGTTAAAAAACTAAAAAACACGCTTGAAAATCCTGAATATTTTTTTTATTATTACATTGTCATCGGTCCTTGTTAAGTGTGCAAAATTTCAGATCAAGCCAAATACTGCAAGTGGGTGCAAATCACTTTCAAAGATTCCGTTACATAGATTAATACATTGATAGATACATACTGAATATTTATAAGCGTGTTAAAAATAGACCTACCCAAAGTTTAAGTAGGAGAAAATTAGTTATAAAATTTCAAAAGTGAACAATGAAATTGCCCTGATCTGTAGATTTTACGCTTTGTAAACATACAATGAACAGTTATGAACATAAAAGAAAGTGTAGAAAAATGCTTATTATTATATAACTGACTAGCTGTTGCCCGCGACTCCGTCCGCGTGAAATTTAGAAAAATAAAAATTTCAAGAAAAATTTCATCAAAATCGGTCCAGCCAATTTGTAGCCTATGTGTTATTCTGATGTATAAGCTATATTGTGGTAAAGTTTCATTCAAATCCATTCAGTAGTTTTTACGTGAAAGAGTAACAAACATCCATACATACAAACTTTCGCCTTTATAATATTAGTAGGATATAAAATTTAAGATTAACATTGTTTTATGCACAATAAAATATTTGAATAAATTACCTAAATGTAAAAACATGTAGGTACGTAACCGTAATTCATTCATAATCCCTTAGGACCTATTCATGTAAATGAAAAAAAAAAAAGAATAGCGATTTCCATTGAAATACAAAATGATATTGACCTTTTACGTTTCACTGAAAACGTTAACGCTATATCGTAGGGTACAAGGCTACAGGTTTGCCTTTTAAAAAGTTGGCATTTAGTACAATGTTCATAGTTTTAGTTTTATATTGATTAAATACCTGTTAAAGGTATAACAAATTGAAAAAGTAGTTCATCTAATAAATACAAAGCGACATAACTCTAGTGTTTGCTCCTTTAAGCGTTTACACCAAACTATTTCATGATATATTGCTTTTTTTAAATATTCTACTTGTATCGAGTATAAAATTGACAGCACTAATATTATGAAATTCAAAAGTTTAATTTATAGTTGCACAATTTATTTTCCGACGCTACAGGGTTTCATATTCAACGCGCCTACCCCGGCGATATTTTAAACGAGAGTCTCCAGACCCACACGTCCATCTATCCAATACACACATCATGTTTCATCCTGCAGAATACCAACTCTCTTGTATTTTACACGTTGAAAGACAGTAAACAAATATAAACCACAAAAAATTCTCGTACGGTATTTGTATAATTAGATAACTAAAACAGTTAATAAAGTATTGCAAATTAGCCTGCTAAATAATAGGTGCTAAATTATGGTACGACAACATTATAGGTGGTCTTTATTGGCGTAATAGACTTATAATCTCCTGTATTTTAGACGTTAAAAGACAGTAAACAAAATATAACCTACAAAAAATTCTTGAACGATTTTTTTATAATAAGGAAACTAAAACTGCTAAAATGGTACTACAAAATAGCCAATATTAGGTCCTAAATAGTGGTACTGCAAATTAAAAGGTGGTCTTTATTGGCGTAGGTAATAGAAGCCAAAACAACGGTTAATAGAATTTTTGCCTGTTTGTATATTTGTACGCGCATCACGCCAAAACTAATGCTTGGAATTGAATACCGTTTTCAGTGATATGTTCGTATAGATCTAACATAAAGTATAGACCAAAATTTATCCCTGGATAGTATTTTATTCCTCTGTGTGATGACGGATTAAGAATACAAGTGTCACCACCCCATCCTCCCAAGGGTGCTGTAAAAATCAGCTAAGGGATATTGCACACAGATAACATCTTCTATGAGAGACGGAAAACTCGAAAATAAACCCTATGCCAATACGCTAGGTCAGGGCGGCAGACAATAATCTCCCCAAAGTGGAGAAGGCCCGTGCCCAATAGTGGGTAGTAAATGGGCTGGAGAAGTATTTTATTCTTTCGAAATAACCTAAGTTTCTTATTGCCCGGTCATTCAAACTTTTACGCGAACGAAGTCACAGGCAACAGCTAGTTGGTAAATAAAATTTCATGTTACGTGTGAAATTTATAAAACATATCGAAAGGCCAAAGTGTATTGGTGAGGTAACTACATGTTATTCATTATTCATATTTGGAGGCGCACATCACTTCTAACTTCCCAAGGGAAAACTTACAAGGAAACAAAAATTCCTGTTACGTATGTTGAAAGCTACCTGTTTAGGTACCTGCTAACAAAAACTTGAAGAAAATGATACGATAAGTTTTCTTAGAACTTGAGAAATTGTTTTCTTTTGAATTAATACTAAAATCTGTGTTTTTAGCTCAGTCGATTTTCTTGAAGTGTGATGTGCGTATTTTTTAAAATTATTATTTTATTTATTTATTAAGTTCTACCAACAGTTGCTACAGAATATATTTAAATTGCCTAATTAATAAGATTAAAGAGCTTTAGCCATTTTTATCAACATTTTAATCCGATTTAAGCGAATTGTGGTCTTGCAGGGAAACCATTATCATAAATAACGACTTGTGATAAAGGTATTTTAGAATTAAATTTCATTTTTTATTTAAAGTTCGACACGACTAAAACTATTTTTGTAACCCGATTAACAAACAGCTATTAGTTATATAATGGACGATAGGAATAAAAATTAAGTTCGTTGACCAAAAATGATCATCTTTCTAAATGCTCTATCCTTATTTACTTCTATGCCGTAAAAACATGTGTAAACATAGAATTCAAAACTAGCTATTACCACGACTTCGTACGCGTGGAATTTAGAAAATATTCACCGTTTTAACAACATTTTTCACTGATGCCTCGCTCTTATTAGTCGCAACGTGATGTTAGATAGCTCATAGCCTTCCTCGATAAATGTACTATCCAACACTGAAAGAATTTTTGAAACCTGACCAGACATTCCTGAGATTAGCGCGTTCAAACAAACAGACAAATTCTTAAGCATTGTAATTTTAGTAGGTATAGATGAGCAATCAAAAAACCGATCCCTACTACTTATTTGGAAGAAGTTGAACGGGTTTAAAAACTTTAAATAAAAGCTTACGTTAGCAATAACGAGAAACAAAACAAGCATAATATTATGTACCGTAGACATAAAGATAATTTGTTTGTATAAACACACTGCTACAAGGGGATGAGTGCTTAGAATAGGACCACAGAATACACCCAATAGATATGACATTACGATATTTTAATTAACAATTAAACGCACCATATTGATGGAGGAATGTGTCGGTGGTAAGGTATGGAATAGTGCATATTTTACAGGCAAAATCATACACCGATTTCTCATACATTACCTATGCGAGAATAGCGCATGCGTTTGGTGTTCCTTGTTGGCCTTGCGTATGGAATCTATTGGGTGTGATCTGTGAATGGGACGGACAAAGGGTCCCTACAAGTGCGGTGGCATAACTTTATTTTGGAATTAACATAATTAGAGAAACGTGATCCAGGGCTGGGTAACATGGCGGGTGCTTATTAAGTTAATAGTAGGTCTGTAGCTGTAATTGTACAATTCTCTTAAAAACAGGTGTAAATTATTATATAGACTGGAGGTGTTAGCAGCATATAAAATTTCTTTGTAAGAATATTTTTAAATTTGTTTGTGAATAGAAACAAAATAATTTAAATAGACCTCATACTATGGCACGAAAATGTTTAAAAGAAGATAACTTAATTAATTCCTAGTATAAAAGTAGTACCTACCTAAGTATAATTATAGCGGCAATAGAAATACATCATCTGTGAAAATTTCAACTGTCTAGCTATCACCGTTCTTGAGATACTGGGTACGGAACCCTAAAAATCATGTTTGTTGTATGGGAGCCCCCCTTAAATATTTAATTTATTTTATTTTTAGTATTTGTTGTTATAGCGGCAATAGAAATACATCATCTGTGAAAATTTCAACTCTCTAGCTATCACCGTTCTTGAGATACAGCCTGGTGACAGACGGACGGACGGACGGACGGACGAACGGACGGACAGCGAAGTCTCAGTAATAGGATCCCGTTTTTACCCTTTGGGTACGGAACCCTAAAAACGAGGTGATAAAAATTTAAAAAAAGATAATAAAATAATTCGTAGCAACCTATATACTTCTACCTATCTCATGTATGCCAGTACCATTTTATTTTGATGAAAGTTATGTTCGAAAAACTTCAGCTATTTTTTAAATAAAACCACTTTTTACGGATTTAGACGCGTGTATTTGTTTCGAATTTTAGCCCGACGTTTTTAATTTTACATTTAATGTGGGATAAATCGAATGTGGTTAAATCCTGTAATAACTGATCGTAGAAGACACATTACAGCTCAGTTTCACCCGTGATCATGGTGACTGCAAAGTCTCCGAAATGTCGGGCTAAAATTTAAAACAAATACCTACACGCGTCTAAATCTGTAAAAAGTGGTTTTATTTAAACAAATGAGTCGTTGAAGTGTTAGAAAATATTATACTTATGCTATTGGTTATGTTTCATCCGTAAGGAGAACATTTTCATTTATTTAAAGTTACAATTTTTTTAAAGTGTCTAGTCATATACCTGTAATTCAGGATTTCAGGTGACAGATTACCGGTTAATCCCATAGGTATACCGAAATACCTATACATAAAACAAAGTAATTTGGTCAAAGATTTATATAAACTGTAGGGGAGAAACCTGTGTACGGTTTTCCCCCAATTTTTAATACATAAATTTGAGAAAACATTTCGACATCCCTCGAAACAGATATAGGGCATCAGGTGTCCCAAAGTGGTCCCTAAGAATGGCATTATCCCGAACATATTTTCCAGGCAGGGGTCGTACAGAGCACTTGGAATATCCGCCCTATTCTGAATAAATTACTTATCTACATTGATTTTTTGATCGTATTTACATAAAGGCTTAGAATGCGAAGACTGCCTCTTATCTAAAATTCTTAGGCTTATCATATTGCGTATATTTGCTGAGTCCGAATCTCGAGGCTAAAGTTAAGATAAATTGAGGTAGGTATTTTAGACCTTAATTTAACTTGAGTGTTTCAAGTCCTCTATTAAAGTCCATTTCTACAATAAGATTCACTAGTATTACTTGCAAAGTATCTCAAGATAAGTATGAAAATTAAAGAATTTGATAATTAAAGTTATTTTGTAAGTTGGAAAATATCTATTACTGGTCTGTTATTAGTATTTCAGATATGTGAGTCAATATGACAGGTGTATTATAAAGAATTAAAGTGTATCTATTACCAAAATTTATTGTTTCTCCTTTATGTCAGAGCTTATTTTGAACTTAAGGGTTTTGGGTCTATGGTAGTGGTTATATAGTTATTGAACTTGAAAATAATGATGGCCCTAGAAGTTGCAATTTAGATACATTATTGAATAAATGTTACAATTTAGTAAAATATTATGCAACCGCCATATTGACTTACAAATATATATCAATATCTACTTTCCATAATGTTTAGCTTAAAAATGCAAAAATTTGTATAGAATAGAAATATTAATAAAATTTAATTATAGAATATAAAAAATCGTCTCAAAAAAGTCTGTGATAGAAATTCTGTTGACATCCTATTTAATTAACTTGCTATAATAAGTAGAGCCATTTAATTGTTATATAGTTATTGTGTATCTACGAGTACTTTCAATTACCAACGTATTAGAAAGACTTAAGTCTGATATTAGCTGTATTAGTAGTGTAAAAGCTATCGTGCTAAGTAAATGTGTCTTAACAATTAAAGGTCGAAGGTTACTATCCTGTAACATTCTGAGTCTTTCAATTTGTCCAACAATATTACCTAAGTTACTTAATGTCAATGTACTTAGTGTCATTAGGACAGCACAACCTCTCTAGACAATTGTGATACAACGTTAAGGGACTAATTTCGTTTAGTAAAAGTTAAAAATATCATAGAGAGAATGTAAGCTGGGATTTTTTAAATGACTGAATGAATGCGGTTTTTATTTCAATGTCTAGTTTGTAATTCGAAATTGTAATTTTTAATTTTCATGTGACATATTTAACTTTATAATTTCATGACTGGCTTACTTATCTACATGTAAAGAATATTGTAAATAAAACTACATCAAAAATACTAAGTATGTATAATATTTTACAACAAAAAAATATGCAAAACACATGGTTTAATTTTATAGGTACCTATAATAGCTATTTGTATAGGTATTGGAGTGGCATATTTTTATACATTAAATAAAGGCAACATTTTCAAACTAATTTATAATTAGTTTTAGAAAACAATTCTAGAAAGATTAGTATAGAAACGAGTTTATTATACACAGTAGATACACATAATAATCTTATTTTAAACAGTTAGGTACAATTTCGATCTAGATTAGGACGTAACATGATGTGCAAATAGTAGAAACCTAATTAAAATGTCGAACGGATATAATAAAAACAGGCAAAAACACAGAAATAAAAATTAAAAATACTAATATATCACAAAAATTATTATTTTTAATATCTATTCGTAGAAGGTGGTTTTCTTTTTATGTTAGATAAAATAAATAGTTATAATGTATTACAATGTAGGTGAACTATATAGGACATTAGGTAATATTCGTGTGCTGAACACAGAAGTAGGTGATTAGATCAGTAGCGAGTCGCTACTGGTTGGCTTGCTAAATGTTGGTAAAAAGAGAAGAGGAAAATGTAAAAAGAGATGTAGGTAAGTGTAAAATTTTTATTTAAACGGTAAGCAAATTTTTAGCATACAACGTAAATTAAGTTCAGTTAAATGTTTTAACGAAAAATTTAAAAAGCATAAAAGCTAAACAGTAAGTAAACAGCATAATTATATTATTATGAATTTTAAGCAGACTACAAAAATTAAGTTGAGTTAATTTTCTTAACGAAAAAGTTAAAAAGCATAAAATAGCTGCTTAAAAATAAGCAACTTTTTAAGCAGCTAACTTTTTTAAGTATCTCGTTTAAATTCGTTTAAAATTTTGAGCCGTTATTCCCATTTCTAGTAGCAACAAACAGCACCGAGGTATTATATTATTATAGATTTCAACGGACTCTCAAGCCTATCCGATATGGGCACAAAATTCTAGAAAACCAAGGGAGAGTTTTTGGCAGAGTTTGGTAACAAATATGACAAAAATTCGTAAACATATTAGGTACTTTATATCTGCGATTTAGTGCCCTTAATACATGAAATTAAATTTTTAATATAGTAAATTTCTAACAAAATGTAATACCAATTATACTGGCGTCCTGTTTATGGCTATAATGACCTTTTTTATCCTAATATATTGTGATGTACGAAACGAAAAAGTGTTCTTAGTTCATTATATTATTATTGTATCTATGTGTTGGTAAAAGTTAACTCGTGACTACGGTCCCTCTAAAAGGCGTCTCGAAGACGCATTCACTATTCAGATTTTATCATAACGTTCCTTCGCTCTACCTAACTGAAGAAATAAGTCCGATATATCAAGGAATAAAATATTAAAATGACAACTAAAATATTTGAATATAATGTACCCATTTAAAACCTATCTATTTTATTTTATTTACTTACATATAATGCCTGTAATATAATTAAATATCTTGATATAATAACATAGAAAACTTGTATAAAAAACACACCATGTGAGTAAATATCCTTTACATTCATACATGGGAATAACTTTTGGAACAAGCTCCTAGCTTCTGACATTTAAGAGCATTTAATAATGCCTATTTCCAATAAAAATATTTAACTTTGATTTGTAACATAATACCAACTTATTAATATATCTACCTAAATACTATTGGTACTAACATGCCTGTTTACATACAAGGTGTATAACATTATGTTACTTTTAAAAACTGAACACAAAAATGTAGTGTGCATTATTTGTAGCCCTGCTTACCCCTTCGGGACAGTGTTAGAATTTAAGATTCTAATCTACTCCCACTATTCTTTTTTCACATATTGCCGTAGAAACTTTTTATTTCAAAGCCTGATAAACCGGTTATCACAGCGATATCACGATGTATACAAACACTAACAAAATGTAAGTGTACGACAATAAGATACGAAGGGAGAGATCTCCGAGTTTTACCCATTTTACTGTACCATAGAATTCTTGTATACAAGTAGTTTCTACTACAGCTCTATAGTATTTCATAACGATTTTTCTACTACCTAATAGTGTTTTTCAATACCTATCTTTTATTTATCTTTTAGGAATTGTTTTAATTAAGTTTAGGTTTTAAATACAGTTTTTAAGTCTATAATTGACTTGCTGTGCTTTTTATTTTCAAGTATCTAATCAAACCACGTTTCAATATAAATAAGTTTTGATTCTTAATGTAGCTACCTGTTTTATAAAAGGCGTTTAGATATCAACCAAGATTAAATGTGAGGAATTTAAGAACTCAATTTAGCAATTAATTAAGCAGAAAAATAGCATTTAGGCTTCAAATTCAATTAATTAACTCACTAAAGATAAACATGAGAATGTCATTACAATTTACTTTGTATTTTCTTTTCGATTTAAATTTGACCTTTCGTCCGGACGTCGAACTGAGAGCTCTTGTCTAGACATTCAATAGCTGCGCCTTCACTACGTACTGATAAAAAGCCGACTAAGTTTTTGAGCTAATAATAGATAGATGCCTTGCCAAAATAAATTTCAACTACAATATCGCATTTTAGATTTTTGGCGAGATATCAAGCAACATCTACTTAATTAATAGGTGTCTATATCTACGAGTAAATCAACTATTAATGAGGCAAAGTTTTGTGAAAGAAAAGTGTATAAGTTTTTGAAAAGAGGCAAGTTTTGTAATATGGTAATAGACTGAAAAAATCGTCAATAGGAAACAATCGCCTCTGTAATTACTATAGGATATAAAATATTTGGTCTTATTCATAATGACTTATCGGAGGTATAAACAGTAACTTTATAGGAGAGATAAAAAACATTATATTGTAAAAAGACTATTATCAATAACAATTTTTGCGAAACGATTTTAGCGAACTTTTAAACCTCCGACAGGACATTATGAATAAGACCATTTGTCTCTATTTAATGTTTACAAATTATAAGTGTACGAAGTTCCAAGTTAGTGTAGTATATATATTGATAGGTACATACATAATATGCATGCAGCGTGTTGCTGTCTCTACTTAACTCAAATTGCAGGTCTCTCCCTGCATTTCCCGGCTATACATTGTTTTTACGACTCGTTATCTACCTACCTGATATGCTTAAATGTGCGATGTAATATGTTTAAATTGGACGAAACTCTAAAATTCTTTCACACGGTGTCATTGTAAAAGGGTGGTGAGTCAAGAAACATTGGTACATACGGATAGTCCTTTAAGTAATTTTATCTATATACCTTTTTTTTTCTTTATTTCAGATATGAAGTAAGTTATAAGTTTTTGGCTGCTTATGTTTGTGTTATGGGTACTTTTCTTTTGTAAATAGGTACATACTTATAATACATAGAAACATACAGACGCAGTACAAACATTTGTATGACAATTATAAATATCACATAAATGCATAAATAAAACTACTTTTTACGGATTTAGACGCGTATATTTGTTTTAATTTTAGCCCGACGTTTCGGAGAGTAAAAAGTAGTTTTATTTATGCAAATGATTCGCGCAAGTGTTAGAAAATATTAAAATAATATATCACATAAATGGTTGTCCCGAGCGGGAATTGAACTTGCGACCTTGAGATCGGCAGTCCGTTACTACTCGTATGTGTCCTTATGTGAGCTTATATCTTCAAAAATACGCAACGGATTTTGAAGCGTTTTTTTAAGATAAAGTGGTTGAAGAGGATGGCCTTTTTGTATAATTTAATAAAATTTGATTTCTAAATTATATGCATACGAATTTATGGGCAATAGCTAGTAATTTATACATAACAAATATTGTTTTCCAAAGCGGATAAAATACATAAATGAAATAAATAAGGAATCTTACAAATACTTATACAGAAAGCTCAGAAGAAAAGTTATCTTGTAAAGTAACATTTTTTGTAAAAAATACTGGAGGGCGCAGGTAGTAGAATATCGCTTAATCGAGGCGGGAGGTTCTGTCAGAGAAGCGACATTAATCGGAGGCTTTACGAGGGGAATCCGCACCGCAGACAACGTCAGCCTCTTAGAGTATTGAACGCGTGTAATAAAATTACGCAGATAAAATATCTTAGACCATACCAAATTGAAAAGCAAGAAAACATATTTTTAACATTCTTTCCATCTTATACGTACATTAAGATCGAGTGAAGTGATAATTTTATTTGGAATTTAAAATATAAGCAGGTTTTAAACTCTTATTATCGTTGTAATTATCTACTATCTACCTGTTTATGATTATATGCAGCTAAAGCAATGTCTAAGAGTTTTTTTAAAACTGAAAATAATGTTTAACATTAAAGCTTAAAAATAAATGTCTGCATAATTTTATACAATACATTTCATATATAAATTAATCCTAATTTGCGTGTGTTATGTTATTGTTTCTTTATGTATGTCTTTCATAATGTTACAAAAACATAATTTAAATTTAGAAAATCGTGAAACAATATATTCTCGGAGCCGGCATGTCCCATATTCAATACGGAGAGAAAAGTAGAACTGGAATCGAAGAACTTCTTCCAAACTGGAAATATAATTTTAAAGATGGCCGCCGCTCTCGACCTACCCCTGCCCCGCACCCTCCGCACCCGTACCCTGACGTAGCCTAAAATATTATGCACCCAAAAACCATTGTCTGTTGCCATGACAACGAGTCGCTCGATACTAGTGACTCGCAGCCGCATAATCAAAGTTACAGTCATCTCGCTTACTCTTAAAGTAGACAGATGCTGGGGCTGAATTTGTATGAATCTTCTTATTCACAGTACGATGGCTGGATGCCAGTATTTGTAGGGTTAGCAAAAATGTACTGCACACTGTCCCTTACACTAGCCGGTGGTCTAGTTAGAATACTTTAGACCAATTGGATTAGAAAAAAATTTAGAAAAAAAGGTTTTAGTAAATTTTTAAGTTGGAAATTTTTTATGAAAATAATGAATGAATTTATAATTTAACATTTTTATAAGATTTTTTTAGGTAGGTGTAATGATATTCAACCCAGGATAAAATACATACATTACTTAATTGATAAGTTATTTAATATTCTCTTAAATAATATTTTGTAATAATAATAAGTTATTTTTAAAACAATTTAAATTACTGTAAAAAAATTGATACTCACCAATACTTTCATCAGATTTTTGGACATTTTTACCAATTATTCACGAAATTTATGAAATGATAAAACAAATAATACCATTAAAACATAATTATGTAGACGTTTCTTCAATAAAACTTGTTATAAAAAATTGCACTATCACTAAAATATTTTACACCACTTATTCTTATTTTTCCCTTATTTTTAATTGATTAACCACTGTTATTACTTTAGTAGGTATGTATAAGTATCAGATTGACCTAATTTTATAAAACAATTTCATAACTCGATTCTACCAAACTCATCTAGAACAGCTACCGTGCAAATGACTTCAAACTAAAAGCAATTTCAAAAACAAATTAGAAAGTCCTATTTACTTCATCCCTATTGGTTGAATCAACAAAATGTATTATTTTTTACCATACCTTTATACTAACTTTCTCTTTTTTGTTACAATTCCCTATTCTTCCTGGTTACCTCAATGCGGAAGAGTTTTTAAAACTTTCACCCCTTATACAAAAGTTTATTGCTTTAACCCTACAGTACCATGAAACAAAACATTTATTAAAAAAACACCTTGTTTTGTCACTGTGAATTCTAAACAGAACAAATTTTTTTTATTTTTAAGTTATGCAATTTTATTCTTGCCTCTAATCTCGCCATGCATACCAACTTACTGTAGATAGATAGATAGATTACTCTTTATTGTACACCAATTTAAATTACAGAAGCTTATTTTATATTAACAACAATATAGTACAACAGGCGGTATTATCACATGCTGCGATCTCTTCCAAACAACTTAGACAGATTTAACTAATAGAACGTACAGTAAAGTTGTACCTACCTGCCTACTACAGCTTCTATTTCAGTTATGTAACTAAAGTCCCGTGTCTTATTAATGTTATAATTACGAAAATGCTTTGAATATATATGTCACAGTAAAAAATTTCGAGGCCGTAGAGTTTCAATTCAAACAGATTTACTATTATTATTGGTACTCATTGAGAATGTCCTTTAAGGGGCTACATCAATATTATTCAATATCATCGCCGACACGTACATATTAACACAGCCAGTAGGCACAGAAAATGAAGAATTAGGGATACTTTTCCTATTTACTCAAAATCTACTAAATATATTTTAATTCTGATTTACGTGTTTCTATATATAATAGTTACTTATGTTTTTAAAGTTATTTTATTAGTTAACACACGATAATAGACCGACAAATGAAAAAAATCAAAAATTAGAGAGGTTGTTTCGCTAAGATTTTCTATCGAGAAAACTTTTTTCAATCGCGTTTCTGAGTTTATGCGATCCTAGATCATATATTGAAAAAACATATACTTAAAAATTAGAGCTCTAGCCATTCAATCTAAAGAAACAATGAAAACTTCGTACGTAGAAAAATGCACGAAGCTATTTTGGTATCCTCTTAAAACAATTATTAATTTACCATGACTATATCTCTTCTATAATAATATTACGTTGGCAAAATATACAAATATTAATTAAATATTACATTATAAGCTCTATGGTTCTCTATCTTTGTAAAGCCAACGAACCCTATACTCTTACCAAGAAGTTCAGCCTTGAAAACAGAGATGGCGCTTTTAATGAATCGTAAAGTAAAAATTTTATCTGTTTTACATTTACATGATTTAGAAAATAAATGTATCATTTTTGACGGTTTGTTTTATTCCACTCAAGATATAAATAGCTCAATATATGTCTCCTGTATTATACGTAGGTAATTTGTTTAATTTACCATGCTGGCCAGATTTATTTATAGTTAAGCACTTTATTATCGAACTGTATTATATTTCAGCTACTCAAAAATATATATCTGCTTAGTCTAACCTACACATGACTTTAGGAGTTATATACATACCATTAAAAGGAAATATTCTCATTACTTCACAGTATATAATTATTCGTTTTTAGGCAAAAAAGCCCCTAATATTGAGTACGGACCTCTTCTACGAAATGAATTATTATTTCTTCTACCAGATATTTTTTAACTGGCCTAGCGAGTTAGTAGTCCTAAGGTTTTGTTAGGTTTTCATCTCTCATACAGGTTTTCTGGTTAAACAGGATGTTTATGTTAAGAACTCTGCCTTCTACACCGACTTACTGACTCTTACTAATAAACTAAGCATTCACAGGACGGGAATGGGGTGATGACTTGTCTATTCTCAAGCTACGAGATGACAGTAATTACTTAAAGGTGCTATTTCCATTATAGCGACGTCTATTAAAGTTTATGGAGTTAAATATTGTTTGATTTAAAGATTTTGTTACTGAATATATTTGTTATAGGTTACATAGATATATAATTATGTTTCAATACCATAAAATTACAAAAATGCCTTAAACCTCTCCATAATTTAAAATAAACTGCATAAAAATCCGTTGCGTAGTTTTGAAGATATAAGCTCACATTGGGACATACATACAAAAATAACGACTTTGTTATATAATAAGTAAAGATTATAAGTACTTATTTCTTCTAATTATCAGATACATAAACATTTTATATCTAGGTACTTAATTACAAATTCTCTAGGTTTTGGAAAGTACCTAACCCATAGGTTTTAATCTTCATTCCATACACAAGGATGGTCATATTTCGGTCGTGTTTTTTCCTATTGCAAGGACTAAGGAGTTTCACTATTCTATTTTCGTAATAATGTAATCATTTATAGTACCTACCTAACTTTAAATAAAATCTACAAATTATTAGGATATCCATAAAGTACAGATTTAAACATCACATCCCAACTAGACAGCCGAAAAACGATCTCAAATACGTGCTTCTGAACACTTTGTAAATAAATTATACTACCAGTATTTATATTCCACATCGTATAGGTATACATCTTTTATTGGAACTCCTTGATTAATGTTTAAAGCTGCACTAGTATTGAATAAGGTATCAAAACCTATTTTAAAAACATCGCTACTAATATTTTAAAAGCTGAAATGATTGTTTGTTTGACCGCCCTAATCTCAGGGTCCACTACATCGATAATATTTTTTTTTTGTTGGATATTACCTTTATTGAGGAAGGCTTTAGGCTATATAACATCACGCTGCCCCCAATAGGTACGAAGCATCAGCGAAAAAACTTGCAAAAAGGGGCAAATTTTACAAATTTCACGTGAAGTTGAGGGGACCAGGTAGTGTTTTAATAAGATTAAAAAAATTTGTTTTATTCTTTTTCTTAGATATATTTGTGCTACTATTGGACAAGAGGACCTTTACATAGTTAGGGTGTTCGGTCTACTATGCCACCCTAAATAAACTTAACTGCCTTAGGGTTTAATTTCGAGTTTTCATTTGCAAATAGGATGTTCTCTGCTTATATTTACAAGCTCTTACAAAGCTGTTGGATGGAAATAGGGTGGTGCCATTTGTATCCATCAAGGATTCAGTCTTTTTCACAGATAAAATTACTTGCTAAGGTAAGTTATTTCTTTCTCTTTTCGGTTCATAAACATACCTACCACTGCACACTGTAGGCCCTCTTTACTATAAGAGAGTTTTTGCTCAACCATAAATTACATATAAACGTGATATATATATAGTAGATAGATAGTGTAGAGTTTATTTTCAATTTTTTCATATTTCATAGAATATGATAACAGCTAACTCTACTGCAGTCTAACTCTTGATGTACTTGCTAGAGGAAATCACCTTGTATCTAGTGGATTCTTGTGATGAATGCAATCTGTAATCCTGACAAGTTAAAATATTGGTACGAATTCTACGTGCACAACAAAACTTAACTAAACAATGTTTATATTATTTAATAGTCTATAATATACAGATTACTCCGTGTGGTGACGGATTAAGAATACAAGTGTCACCACCCCATCTCCTCCCAAGGGTGCTGTAAAAGTCAGCTAAGGGATATCGCACACAGATAACATCTTCTGTGAGAGAAGGAAAACTCGAAAATAAAATCTGTGCCACCACACCCGGTCAGCGGCACAGTAGACCATAATCCCTCGCAAAGTGGAGGAGGCCCGTGCGCAACAGTGGGACGTAAATGGGCTGGAGAAGTAGAAGAATATACAGATTTTCTAATATAAAAGTTCTGTTAACATTGCCGAATTGTGTTATTCACACTATCAATTTTAATTTTTTTGTTAAGTTTAGTTGTGCACGTAGAATCGGTACCATTCCCCTGTTATCACATCATGTCACGTATTAATCAATTTCTCTCTCTCTCTCTCTCCAGTCTGTTGAGCACGGCCTCCTTCATGATCCTGGTCTACCATGCCACGCAGACCAGGCGTGTTGGCAAAGGGTTTATTTTCGAGGTTGCCGTCTCTTGCTAAAAATGTTATCTGTGTAAAAAAATCCCTAAGCTAATTTTTACAGCACCCTGAGAAACGGGGTGGTGACACTTATATTATTAATCCGTCCTCACACGGACTTTGCATTATTGTATGTTTGGTATATTATCTCAAAATACAAATACTAGTAAAGACAATACACAAATGCTGTGAGGCATACAAATCGACTCTACCTATTGTTCGCATAGCGAACAGGAAACAATAGTTAAGGGCCTACATCAATATCATCGCCGACACGTACATATTAACACAGCCAGTAGGTACAGAAAATGAAGAATTAGGGATACTTTTCCTATTTACTCAAAATCTACTAAATATATTTTAATTCTGATCCACGTGTTTCTATACATAATAGTTACCTATGTTTTGAAAGTTATTTCATTAGTTAATACGCGATAATAGACCGACAAATGAAAAAAATAAAAAATTAGAGAGGTTGTTTCGCCAAGATTTTCTACCGAGAAAACTTTTTTCAATCGCGTTTCTGAGTTTATGCGATCCTAGATCATATATTGAAAAAACATATACTTAAAAATTAGAGCTCTAGCCATTCAATCTAAAGAAACAATGAAAACTTCGTACATAGAAAAATGCACGAAGCTATTTTGGTATCCTCTTAAGACAATATTTTGTATAGTCAGTTTAACTGATTTATATCGGTTAAATTTTGTCATCATCATATTTCTTTCCAATTTATAAAATACATACCTATCAAGTACAAAACAGACTTACGCTCCGAGAGTTCGGTATCCACTAGAGCGAATTAAAAAGCATTATTGTAGGTTTTCGGAATTTTTTGGTTCATTGCGCTTAATTTTTTTGTTCGGTAAAACTATAGTCTATTTTTGTTCTGAACCCTACCTATATTTTATTTTTAAACATAAAATATAACTTCTATTATTACGTGATTGAAGTCAACTCCTATATTATGATCAATGCAATGTTTAGCCTAAACGAATATTATAAACTAAATATGCAGCATACTTTTGACATATTCCTATAACATTAAATTGTAATTGAATAGATCTTGATTTTACAATCTATTTATCTATCTGTTATTATTATTCCTTTTTATTGTTATTGATAAACAGTATAAGGATTTTATCAGTTATTCCTAAATACATTTTTGTATTCTAGTTTTAATGAAATGTCTCAATTATACCTAATATTGGAATACTTACCCACTTGTAGTAAACGAAATAGTTCGAAATGAAAGGGAATGTCTTTTCTACTTATTTAAGTTACTGCTATAAAAAGTTAAGCTTTTATGTGGATAAGAAATAAAATAAATATTAATTTTTATTGTCATTTATTTGAGAGGTACAGCAACGTTGATAAATATAACCTGTAATTGGTAAAAACACATAGTACAAAAGTTTCCTAAACTTAAGTATATTGATAATAAATAGCAAATTATACATAATCTACGCACATGTTTGAAATAGATTTTATTATTCTATAAATAAATGAAAATATTAATTTACAATTGAAAACACACAGACAGTACTAGAAATAGACACCAACTGAATGGAAAGGATTACAATGCTGATGCCATATCAAGAATTCTTCAAGTCTCCGGTGGTCATCGATGGCAAGTGTCATCTTCTGTTACGTATACTGAAGGTATACCGGAAAGAATGAGGCACTCAGGATACATTCAGTATACGTACAGAAGGCGACGCATTCTCTTCTCTTCTGATCTTCGCAGCTCAAGAACTTGCAACAATTCAACCTAAAAATGGACTTGTTTAACTTAAACTAACTTAAATCTATCCAATATCTCAAAGGCTCACCTAGAACTTACTACGGCATCAACATGACGCATCTCCTTGGTGAACCAGCACCTATAAAATAAAAATAATACGATTATCTTTTAAATCTAAAGAGAATTGCTGATAGAAAGAAAAGCACAACAGCTTAACTTCTATCTCCTTAGTCCGTATTTTTCTGCCATGGGAGTGATAAAAAAATATCATCTGTTATCTATTCTATGATTTTATGTAAAAGTAATTTGTACTATTTTTAGAATTAACGCCCAACAACCTATTGTCCACACAGACCAATGAGAGCCAAGTAATTTGCAAAAACACGGGATTGGTTTGCAAAAATTATTTTCGCCAAATTGCAACCGGTAGCAAAGCGACTCTTTGTTTTTTACAACCTATCTGCCGAGCGGGCAAAGTCAGTATCCCGCAGGCCTTTTAGTCCACAAACCATTGTTGCACATAAAAGATAAATTACAAAAGACAAGTTTCGACCACCACTCGTGAAGTTACTAAAGAAATTCCAACGCCTATGTGTGTGTCAGCATGGAGTTGAATAGAAAAACATAAAAGGCGTAAGGGTGTATTATATTCATAATTTACGATGCAAGTGAACATTGCACCGAGCCTATTTTATCGATTCTAATGCACAAACTAAAGGTTTTATATGCACCCATAAAATATTCACAAAAATGCATTAACACACACTGGAACAGAGACGGGGAGAGCGCGAAACGTGAGTCGTGCGTGCCGAACGCGATAGAGAATGAATAGCACGTGACTTACCGGTCCGGTCGGTCAGCTGTTCACGTCGTCCGATAAGTAAACATTGAAGGATGACGGATGGGGTTGCGCGAGTGTCGAAGGAGCGTCTGATCAGGGACGGCGTCTCCGGGCGTCTGCCGGTCTGGGCGTCGGGGCGCGCGTCCCGGCCCGCCATCGATTGCCGCCCTCGTAGCTCGGCGCGCGCCGCATCACAGGACGGCTAATGCCGATGCAAGATTTTCATTACATACGCCATAATCATTGTTATTTGCACCCCGTAATGTTTTTTGATAGTTTACTTAGCCTTCAAGACCGATTATATAACACATATCTAATATCTATTCGCGATTAAATATTATTTACATAGAAGCCCGACGTCTGTCTGATTAAATTATTAGATGTTCGTGCTAGTGCCGATAAAAAGTCAATATTAAAGAGTATCCAGGCTGCGCCACCTGTTCCTGTTCTCTTGGTGATTACTGTTCCACCCTGCGGTGCGACGCGCTATATTTAATACCAGCGTATGTTGGCTTCATGTAGTGGTGTAGATAATAAGTGCTTAATGTAAATTTTCGCAATTTATAAACAAAATTCGAGACATCGTGAGATCCTTATTGCTAAATACGACTTAATATTTTAGGAGACGCTATAAGAATGTTGACAAAAATAGTCATAGTTATCGTCCGCACATAAATAACAGGGTAAATTTTTATGGCAGTACCTACCACATTCGCGATAATGCTGATGCAATCCTTCATCCTCCATGTAACTTTTTACACAAATGGCTAGGTCGAGAGTCTATTGTTTTAGATTTTATGTTTAAGAATCCCTAAAGCGGAATCTCTTTTAAATTTATTATTTTTTTAGCATTAAAAGGATAAGAAGTGTTTTCGAAATGTTTTAGGCGAGTAAAGTGGTTATCTATTTAGTTTTAATGTATATTCTCCTTAGTTTTAAAGGCCTGTTACTGTTTGTAAGTACTTTACATAAATTTGTGGTTAATATGCTTAAATACGGTTTATATCTCAACTACGATTTTGAATGCATGTATTTTCATTTTATAATTTATTAGTGCTGGTATTTGTTCTACAAATATTGTACTTATATTTGTGTAATCATTTCTCGAAATATTTGTATTATATGGCTGGAAAGAAATCCGCTTAGTGCAGAATATCATGCGTGTAATAATTATTGTGTATTTTTGTTAATATGTATGAAAATATTATAGAGCTAATAGTGCTCGTACAGGTACATAGGTGTCAAAGCAATTTAACTGTTATTATAGCTAATTACTATTAGTTACCAAATTTATAAGAAAATTTATGTAAATTAAAGTCGTCGTCTAATAATAATACTCCCTATGCGCTAAAAATTAACTTCAATTCAAGTCACGAATCATAATTTATCACAACTTATTATAATTATTTATAATGAAATATCATGAAGTGAAAAATATTTTATGTTCATAAATAATGTTTCTTAGAATTTTCCGCATCCGAAATTTCAAAGACGGCATCAAAAGACTTTGACGTTAACTAAAAATATTATGTAGGAATAACCTTATTTAAAGTTTTATGGCGTACTTTTAATAATTCTGGAACTAACAGTTTAATAAAAATTTATGACTATAAGGAAAGCCGCTATCTATAGATAGATAATTTTGACATAAGTTTTTCATAATAAAAATTCTATAAATTGGACAGTTAGAGCTACTGTATGATATCCTATTCTGTGTCGTCATCTAGATATATTCTATTATAATAATAATAATAAATAAATATTCACGGACATTTCACACAACGTCCTCTGGTCCCAAGCTAAGCTTATATGATTGTGATATGGGTACCAGAATAAGGATATAATACTTAAACTACTTTTCTTTTGTAAATACATACTTATAATACATAGTAAACCCCCAGACGCAGTACAAACATTTGTATGACATTTATGGATATCACACAAATGATTGTCCTGACCGGGAATCGAACCCGAAACCTCGCGATCGGCAGTCCATTACATAAACCACTCCACGACGAAGCCCGTCAAAAACCCGTATTATATGTAATGTATTGGATAAACAGGTATAAATAGATACCTTTTCAACCCACTTCTTCAATAACAGCTTTGTATATTTGTCATACATAATATGTACCTACATTCTTATCAGACGCAAAATAAACTAGTATTCTTAACAATTGGTGGTGGTTCATAATATAGGTATTTTCACATACAGTGTGCACCAAAAGAAACATGGTGCGTGTGGAGTATTATTTTATTAAAATTCATAATATGTAATTTACAAATCCAAAATAATAAAAACTATGTCAACATCTATGCTGTTTTTTAAATGTAGACATATTTAATGCTTACGATTTAATTGCTTACAATTACCAAGTTAATAGACTTTACCATTTAGGATGAAACTTGCACTAAGGCAACATAAAGTGAAGTACCTATAGTTCGACGTTGTGTTAAAGCGGATAACTCACTAATTTGTATATAAGTACCTACCCAGGTCTATTTAAATAGATAGATATTTGTAGCAGCCTACACAACAGTTCTTTGTCATCAGGTGTGGGTGGAAATTTGTAGAATCTGATAAAGATACAATCATTTAATTGTAAAACAACACAAACGTTTCTAAATTGTGCAAAACCAATAAAAATACGTTCGCAAACGTATTTTAACTATTTTAGTACTTACTTTGGTTTTAAACTTTTGAGGTAGTATATAACTTTTTATGCCTTATTCACTAATTATGTAAGTGATATTTACTTTTTAATCTTTTATTAAATACTAACATTAAACTCATCATTATCACCACACTGTCATAATATGTCTTCTTAAATTTATATTTTATTTAAAAGTTCGAATTTTGATAGAGAGATGGCGCTGTAGTCTGTTGGTATAAGATTGTTTTTATTTATTTATAATGTGAATTGAATTAGCGTTAAGGCCGTCCTTTTGTTCAATAATGTTAAGCCAAATCATGGTGTTATCCTTTTCTTTGTGTAATGGTGTGTAAATAAAAAGGTATCTAAGTATCTATCTATATAATCTTGATAATAATTTAACACCTATTTGTATTAGAATAAACTAAATATAAATATCTAATTAAAGTAAAGAATATTAGACATAAGCCTTCTGATATCAACAGGCACACAAGCTAAAACCATGACATCGCGTGATTAGAATCCCTAACATGGCGTTATCACGGTTAAACAGTGTTCCTATTAGCTATTACGACCACACTTATGTGAGTTTACCGGTACATAGATTTTTATGTATTTACTATTTGCCTTATAGTGGCATATATACTATGACAAATCAAAATTTTCCATTTCTTTTTAATTACTTATTTGGCTAAGCGGTGATTCAATTGAGTCCTGTAATTGGCTATTTTTTAATAAAAGTGTAACGATTTAAATACGCATTAGCTAAATTAATTACACGTGAAACACATACCTATAGCTAAATATATATAATGTGTAATACATGTTTCATATATATATATATAAATCCTTTACTTTAGGCACGTGAAGAACACAATAATGTACTTAGAATTTTTTTTCGATGACATTATTCTTCCCTGAGCAAAAACCAGTTATCTCTCCTAATACTTTCAAAATAGGAATAAAATAGAACATTTTTATGATTCGTAAAATGCTTGCAAATTTATGTAGAGCAAGCAATATTTAAGCTCTAAATACCAGGGTATTAGGCCCACACAAGCAATGAACAAATAGGACACAAAATAATACATGACTACTTTAGTTTAATAGAGGATCGCAAACATAAATACGTACCTACTTTACAGACCCGTATGAAACATGAATATAGGTACTTGGTTAGATTCCCAAGTCAACTTAACTCTATAAATGTTCAGCCCAGATAGGTATCATAAAATGTAAGAATATGGGTTACCATTTCTCTTGAACCGGTGTTCTTCTTCGGTCGATGGTCAAATGAATGAATAAACGGTTTCAACCCTAACGGCCTTTCGAAGGGTGGGGACGAGTAAAATAGGGTAGGACAGACGACCCCTGTAACAAAAAAATCAAGATTTATTTGCTAGTACCTCGTAGTATAATAATAATAATGGGTGTATGATTTTGTTATAGTTGAATATAATATTATGCAGTATAAGTCAAGTTACTTTCAATGTAGTGTTCAGTGTAATTTATTTTAGACTTTTCTTGCTTACTAAACATTTGTGAGTTAATGCTTTTGCAGTTGTTATCTTTACCAACTTTTCTATTTAGCTCATTAGAGATCATGTTCCGTTTATTTTTTTTAAATACATAGTCTCTTCTTTTGTGTAAAACACTTTCTGTCTGAAATCTAATGGGTAGCAGATAGGGATTTTCTCATTAAAATATTTTTTCTAATTTATTGATATATTTTGGAATTAGGATTATGTTAGAGATTTATAATATTTGTTTATTTGTTTCATTTATTAACAAATAATATGAAATACAAATCGCATCAAGTTATTTAAAATATACTAACCTAATACAATTTTATTAACATTCAAAAAAGAACCTCAATCTTCACAAAACAGGTGACTCAAATTCAGAGTTTAAATTCAAAATAATATGGGCAGGCTCCCATTCTCATTGGGTAGGTTATTACCTGTAAGGATAGATTACTAAGGCTACCCTCTACCACCCTCGATTTTTATGACTTCCGCAAGATGATAAGTAGATCATTCTATTCGCTGTCAGTGCCTATCTGCAGTAGTTATCTGACTCGGCTACTTGTCTATTTCTAAATTACATTTAGTAGGTACGTACCTAGCTATCTAACTATTGCCATAATTGGCATTGTTCATATTTTTTTAAACTCTTAATTCGAAAACCATTTCGGGGAATTGTGTTTCTGATCATGATCCATTAGTTTTTTTCGGATAATTTGCTATATTAACGATTATTTTTCAAAAAAAACGAATGATCTCACGGTTGTAGCCGATTAATAAGAAGTAAGAATCTTAGGACAAACTCTCATTATGGACTCAAGGGACTCAATTATTATATTATATTGGCTTCGTGGTCTAGTGGATCATAACGGTGCATTTGTGTGATTTTTATAAATGTCATACAAATGTTTGTACTGCCTTTGGTGCCTATTCACAAAAGAAAAGTGATATCTGTATTCTGGTAACACAAGCATATAAGCTTAGCTTGGGACTAGGTGTGTGAAATGTCGTATTTATTTATAAATATCCATGTGATGGTATGGATGTGTGTGTTGTCCACAATGAAAGAGCCCCATGCCCAACAGTAGGACATTATTGGCGTGTAACGAAGATATGTTAACATAACTCTATCATATTTAATGTTAACAAAAAATATTGAATTGATTAAAAGCTCTGCTGAGTTCTTCTCAGCAGATTGCGTCCTGAACCGATGGTAGGGTAAAAAAATTTGGACATGTCATAAGCACATAATTTTTCTGAAAAATTATGTCTGCTTGATTAAATGATTTTTCATTTCAATTTCATTTCATTTCATGGACTCTACTCAATTACAGACCGTGAGGAGAATAAGTTCTTTGCATGTACCCATAACACAAGTTAGATCTTAAATTGGGTACCAGTGTTCAACTTTGTGATCTAGTACCTTGTGAATGTATGAATGTGGTGTAAATCTGTATATGATTTTAAGGATAAATAAATATTATTATTATTATTATGTAGGTAGGTAGATAAACAGCATTTCTATGTTGGTATATTAATCTACGTATGTACCTAAGTACAAAATTTTTGATATCTGTGTGTATTTAGAGAATACAGTAGTAAAATTAAACTTACACAATAAATTTTATCTAAAACCATGGGTTTTTATTTTTATTTTAAGATGAAGTAATGTGAAACTACATCATTTGAATATAGTTAGGCATATATATGAATATAAAAAAAATATTATATCTTTTGGTACGCAACGTATTACCTTTTATTGACTAACGTAACTACTAAAAAAAATTGGTCAAGTGCGGGTCGGACTCGCGCACGAAGGGTTCAGTACCATTATCTATGCAACATAATCAACGTTATTAGTATCGAGCAAGACACAGTAAAAAAATCATGTTTGTTGTATGGGAGCCCCCCTTAAATATTTATTTTATTTTATTTTTAGTATTTTTTCTGATAGCGGCGATAGAAATACATCATCTGTGAAAATTTCAACTGTCTAGCTATCACCGTTCTTGAGATACAGCCTGGTGTCTGGCGGACGGACGGACGGACGGACGGACAGCGAAATCTCAGTAATAGGGTCCCGTTTTTACCCTTTGGGTACGGAACCCTAAACTTTAATCTGATGTAACTGTTTAATTTTATCTTTTATCTTTTTTTATCTTTTTAGATAGGTTAAATTATTTTATTATCTAGATAGTTATCATAATAAAATTATGTAGTATTTCTGTTTCTTACTATTTTTGCAACTGAAAAACGTATATTGATAACGAATTTACATACAAATCTGACACAAAGCTAAATAACGAGTATTATCTTATATAATAGATAGCAACGCAATTGGGCCATAACAATTGACTAGAGTAAAACCACGTGTGTAAGCTAAGGTGATAGGTAGGTATGTTCGCCTTACATATACCTATTTAAAATATTCGCCAGGTAAGATACTTATACCCAAATAGATCCGCGCAAAAAAGTAATGCTAATGGCTTCCGGTTATGCCCAAATTAGATTATATATTCTTAATGTGTTATTTTTATCTAATTTAATTATAATTAGATAGATAAAATAAACGATATAAAAAACCATTAAGTGCCATCAACACACCTAATTTTATTCAGTGAATCATGAATTTAATATAGAAGATAATATGCTCACATCTCGCAAAGACTTTGGGTTTATTTTGCTCGTGTGCGAACACAAAATTTCACAACACATATGCAATGAATAAACATACCAACTCCTAATCAACTGTGAATGTGTGTACGCCACTTTAAAAAGGGAAGCCTTTGATCCCCATTTTGATATTCCAGTATTCAGGGAGGGCAATAAATTGGCACGATTTAATTGCTTTGTGTATAGTCGTCAAATAATTTTGTTGAGGACAATTTACATATGCATGTTTTTCGAGAATTATTTACGTATCTCACACGATGTGTTTATTATCGAAATTAATCATGATGTAGAATAAACCTGTACAGTTTTTTTTTTATGAATATAGGTACCTACCGTAGGTAAGTGTATACTGCAGTCAAAGATATTATAATTTTACCATATAGGTAGTTGGAAGTAATTCGTAAAATAGTTTATGATGAAAATTTTGTGTGTCTAACGTAGGTAGCTATATACTTATGTACATATTCCTACGCGTCAGTTAGTTCTAATATCTATACAAATATCTCAGAAACTACGTACGATCGTGATGTATTTTTAGTAGGTACCTACCTAGGTGCGTACTTTGCAAACAGTTTTGTCCTACGCAAATTTTTATTGACTTTCTTTTATGTTAGGTAGACATCTAAAAAAAGTAAAAAAAAATAGTATAAATAAATAAATATCCATTTATTTAAAATTCATTACCTATAAAACAATAAAATAATTTAATACCAACCTGCTTTTTCAAATCTAAAGAAGCTAGTTTATATAGGTAGGTATGGAAAATGAACTCATAACTAATGTTTTGCCGCAACCGAATTTGCTTTTATACCATTATAAAAATAATAAATTGAGATGTTTCTGAATAACCGTGAAGATTCTTACAGCGATAACAATTTAAACATAAAATATGTGAAAACAATAATTTTAGCGGAGAAAGTAGACTACATAAATTCACACTATAATTAATTACACGACACTTAAATACATATATCTATAAATTGAAGGAAATCGTGAACTATATTCATTATAAATTTATTTGAAACAGTTATCTTGCTTAAATTATTTGTAAAATTAAAAAACACTTACCTTACAACAGCAAAACATATCACGATTTTCACTGGTATTCTAAAATAAATAAAACTCTACTAAAGAAATAGAATCTGTAAAATATAAACATATTTTTATAAGCTAAATACACGTTTTATTTAAATAAAATAATATTTTTTCGAATTTTCTGTTTATGTTTAGGCCTAAACACAATAAAAGCGGCGGCGGCTGACCGACGGCGGCCATTTTGTGGCGCTGCCGTCGCGTCGCACTGCACGCTCATTGGTTGAGTGACGTCAAGCGCGCCATGACAGTCCACCATTACTCGACATAGACAAATTACACAATCTTATCCGTTTACTGAATTATAAACTCTATCACGGAGACATAGAATGTAATTTAACTGTACTTTTAAGTTTGTGACGTATACACGCGCCTATCCTTGTCGGCTGGCATTCTTGCGTTGTGAATTATCGCTTTAGAAGCTTTTAGGATGCACCCTAATCGGGCAAGAGGGAACGTTTAAAATTCAAGTGACTTCATAGTGATAGGCTGAGAGATTTTAATTGGCTGCTGATTTTTGTCGTCTACTTTCCACTGGTATTAAAATTAGAAGAAGTTTCTTAAGAAATTTAAAATGTACTTTGTGGTATTAAAATTTGTTTTCAACATGAAATTTTACTATGAAACAACTATTTCAGACAGTAAAATTTTGTAAACACAATAAATACTCCGAAAATAAATGTTTAATCCGGCAAGCAGTTGAATTTAATATTATTCGTTATCAATTCCTCTTGACTTAGGTACATAATGGCAGTGAAATAATGTGGAAATATTGAGTATTTGTTGAAAATCTTCCTATGTGCTAGGTACTCCATTAAATTGAACTACGTTACCTATAGAGCTTGACATATACCTAGGCACCTACCATCTAACTTGCTGTTTATACTTTTATCAGATTAACGATAATAATTTATTATATCTAATCTTTCAAAAATTATAAAAAGTGACTCCATCTGTCAGCTACTCTTTAACACCAAACCTACTGAACTAATACCTATACCTAAATGAAATTTAGTATAGTCTAGAAATTGAAAAAGGACATACTTAGGCTAGTTTTTAATGTGAAAAAAGTTGATTCTGTATTTCAGCTGTATGAAGTCGCTAGCATCAGTTAGTATTTGTGTACATATATGTGATTTAATAACAGATAGATATTAAAACTAGATTAGGTTAAATGAATGACTTCTAAACAAAAAAGTACCTATTTGTTATTTATCTCCATGACTCAATAATTTGCTCTCAGAAAGTACTTTATGTTAAGCAGGTACTAAAATTGTACCTAGTGAAGGAATATGTACGTAAGACAACAATAAATACCAATTGAACTATGGGAGCCGTCAAATGTGCACAACATTGTAGCCAGTTTCCGCCAGACATTAAAGGGATTCCAGTGAAAAGGTACTTATTTAGATAGGTAGGTATTCTTACTAACGACCCGTTTAACCATAGTAGGTAAGTACGATATTTATTTGGTGGTGTTATATTTACTGATTGGTAAGTTATACTAGTCTAAAAATTTTGGCTTCAGTTAATTCTTGTGTCGTAGCGTTGATTCTTAAAAACTCTCGAAACAGCTCGACCGACATTCTTTAACATTCGCACAATCGAAACATTGATACTAATACAGGAAAACAACTGTGGTGGTGTATTTTAGTTATCTAATTGGCTATTTCGTTGCAAACATTAATATTAATTAAAATCTTTAGTTTACATGATAATACCTACATAGCTTTTATAATAAAAAAGTTCAGTAAACGTTTGCAAATTGTGTCACTACCTATTGTATATGTAAATTGTCACTATTAATTTTCATTTTTATTGGCACCGATACCTACTTATCAGTGTTTTTTGTTATAAATACTTACACTATAAATTAAAACAGGTAAGGTGCACTTGTACCAACCTAGATAAAAATAATAAATAAAAAAATATTACAATGCTAGAATGTAAGTGAAGTAGTAATAGGAAGTGGCGCTCTACAGTCTCCTGCCGCGATGGGAAAAAGGCGTGATGTTATAATGATGATGCCTATTTTAATTTCCAAAAACCTTGTACACGCTACGTTATTTAAAAATAAATATATTTCCTTATTATGAGTTTTATTCTTTACAACAAAATTAAATCTTTTTAAACCTATTTATCTGTTATTTAAAATCGGAATCTTATTAACTTCATCTAAACACATTGGTATCGATTCTAGGTGCACAACTAAACTTAACTAAAGAATGAAAATTGATAGTGTCAATAACACAATTCGCAAATGTTAACAGAATTTTTGTATTAGAAAATCTGTATATTAGGTATAGACTAACGATTTTAATTAACAAAAATGTGCACAATAAAATAGCCAATTAATCAAAATAGGCCATACTTAATAAATCAAATTGTGGTGGAAAAATTGAACGCCGCAACCGGGACTTAAATTCACGACCTCGGAATACCGTTCCGTAGCTTTGCCAACTGAGCTTATTGCGGTCGTGCTAACAGTAATCAATTAGACCACCACAATCGTCACTGGATTGAGTTTACATCGCATTTTGAGGTACAACGCATACATTTATTAAGTAAAAGCATAGCAAGTTAGGCCATACTTTTTTCATTTATCAGTAAGCTTAGTCGTGCATGTAGAATTGATACCTTAAAACTCTTATCAATATCAACAAATTACTTATTATTTCCAGATACTTCCGACCTTTCATAATTTAAACTATCTTTTGATATTAATCTTTTTAGATTCCTAATTGTTCGCATAACGTGAATAATTCAATATTTAGTTATTAAAATATCACATTGGATGTTACTTATCTAAAAGAAAACATCAAATTTTGAGTTAATGAAGTACTATCATATTTTTATCTTAAATAATTAAGGACCACCTGACCACTCTTAACAACTACATCATGCCTTTGTGATGCCGACGACTGTAGCTCATTTTTTTTTCATTTCCAAAATTGATTATTGTAAAATATGAAATTTCATATACAAATGTAGGTGGGGCTTTATATTGGGATACCATCTGTTGTTCCCTTTTATTTATGTGATTAGTTCATGGATTGGTACGTATATTTTTTATTTAAAACCGCCAATTTATGATTATAATCAGGATCTGATGTGGTTGTCAAAAGTCTTAATCGATTTATCGTATAGCTACGAGTATATTAGCTAACGAATACTATACTTTCTTATATAGATAAAACTTAATTATATATTGTACCATTTTAGGTACCTACTGATACTTTTTGAATATAGGATAGGTACCTATGCTTTTCACTGCCTCCCAAAAATACATGTAGGTACCTACATATTAGTCTAGTTTAGGATTTAGTTAATTGTACCTTCGTAATTTTTGTCTATTTTAATTAAAGGGAATGATTTTAAAAATTATTTATTATCTGTACCAAATTTTTTTTTCATTTAATTCAGAATATGGGTACAGATACCCATATTTTTAGTTTTACAAAAAAATGTTTACTAACTACTAAAACCTACTTTATAACACCCATGTTTTGAATTATAATAATTTTACAGAATAGGTACGTAATACAAAAAAAAAATACAAAAATAAAAAATAGTTTATGAAAAATAGTTTTATCTACGGCAAATATTAAGTTGATAATTATGTAGATATTAAATTAATTTGTTAATTTTCAAAAACATTAAAATCTCTTAATGTTTATCCTATCGTAAATTATGTTCTTATCTTATAAACTAAGTTACAAATAGTTACTGCAGTATGCAATTAGTTTTGTAAGTTATAACATCCCTATTAGTTACAGCTAAACAGGAAACTATAGAGTAGGTAATAGATTTAAATAGTTAATTATTACGGATTCTTTTTTTTGCTTTCTGGCCATTGTTATTTGTAGATTATTAGTCTATGCACAACTTAAATATTATGTAAATTAGTTCTTTACTAATGATTTTTTTTGTATTTCTGAAATCGAGTATTCTAATTATTCAAGTAAATATAGGTAGCAAATCTGTACGGATAGATGAATGAAATGTAGGTAAGGTTGTTGTTCTTTCACGCAAAAGTTACCAAATAATACACATGTTAAATATGAATAACTTAAAAACCAAGCAGGAGAATAGTAACTATAAATAAAATATAAATAAATATTCGGGACATTTCACACAACGTCCTCTGGTCCCAAAGTAAGCTATATTTCTATGTTTATATTAAATAAATAACATCACATAGAAAACACCCAGACGCAGTACAAACATTTGTATGACATTTGATTGTCCCAACCGGGAATCGAACCCGCGATCTCGTGATTGGCAGTCCATTACATAAACCACTCCACCACGAAGTCCGTCTAGGTAGAACTATAGGTAAATGCGAGTGAAACCGCAGGCCCTATCTAGTAATTTCATAAAGTGGATACTTACAAATGGATAGCGAAGTGTCTCTGTCAATAGTTACAAAAAGAGTTTATGATGTTGTCTTTAGCTACCTGAATAATAAAATAAACTTGAGAATAAATTCCTTATTTGTTACACTGTTTTATTTTGTTCGAGCTCTACGCAAAATGTACTGCAGTGTTTATTACTGATATTATTGAATACTAGATCAGTCCTACAGTTTCACTTGCATGCTTACTGAATATGACCAAGCTGTTAAAAAATAATGTCTGAACAACAAACTTTATAAAAAGTGGCAGCAGTAGTAAAAGGTTTAAAATATTATAATAAAATAATAAATTTTCATGGACATTTCACACAACGTCTCTGGTCCCAAGCTAAGCTTTATATGCTTGTGTTATGGGTACCAGAATACGGATAGAATACATAAACTACTTTTCTTTTATAAATTTAAACTTATAATTTTATAATACATAGAAAACGTACGTAGACAGACGTAGTACAAACATTTGTATGACATTTATGAATATCACACAAACGATTATCCCAAGCGGGAATCGAACCCGCGACCTTGTAAACGGCAGTCCATTACATGAACCACTACGCCACGAAGCCCGTCAAATATTAAGAATCAATTAATAGGTATTTTAGCGTGTTATTTTGTTTAATCTACATATAAGCAAGACTCAATATACTGTGAATATTGTTATGTATTTGCTAAGTCATATAAATTTGTGTTGTACTAAGCATTCTTGTGACTTGGGTAGAAAACATTATGAGGGTTTTCTACTATCAAGATAGTTTCCGTCGACAGCTCGTCTGGGTAAGTTATCAGGGTAGTTATGTTAGTGAAACAACGCCCTTCCATATCTGTTCTTATATCTACATTTATATTATATACTAGCAGCTACCCGTGACTCTGTGTACGCGTGAAATTTAGAAACCAAACTTTAACAAACAGAAGTTTACTATACTGCTCTGTGTACAAAATTTGAAAATATTGAACTTGAGAGCTTTGAAACAAATACAAGCCCAATATGGAACATTGCTTGAGCTTGCTTCAAAACACCTTCAAAATAATATACCTAACATAGGTACCTAATTATATAGTAAAAACGATACATCTTAGAAAATCTTATAAAATAATCTACAGTATAATATCTTCTAACACTTGCGCCACTCATTTGTTTAAATAAAACCACTTTTTACGGACTGCAAAGTCTCTAAAACGACGGGCTAAAATTTAAAACAAATACACGCGTCTAAATAAATAATAAATATTCATAGACATTTTACACAACGTCCTCTGGTCCCAAGCTAAGCTTATTATGCTTGTGTTATGGGTACCAGAATACGGATATAATACATAAACTACTTTTCTTTTGTAAATACATACTTATAATACATAGTAAACACCCAGACGCAGTACAAACATTTGTATGACAATTAAAAACATCACACAAATGATTGTCCTGACCGGGAATCGAACCCGAGACCTCATGATCAGCAGTCCGTTATATAAACCACTCCACCACGAGGCCCGTCATCCGTATCCGTAAATCCGTAAAAAGTGGATTTATTTAATCTACAGTATTTAATTTCATACCTTCACACATTCCTAGACATATCTAATCTAAAACCAGCTCTACGTGAGTTAAAAATAAAAACATTGTATAACATTAATAACAATGAAATACAACAAACAACACATAACCACACAACTAAATTTATCAACATCTAAAATACCAAAGAAAGTAACATGTTAAAACCATACCGTACATATTATTATATAGCGGGGTCGATGCACTTGTCATGTATCCATCTTAACACGTTGGAATAAAGTTCTTAGTCGTTGGTAACTGCATGTACCAGTATCAAAGTAGACGATCACAGATGCAGATATTTGTCACGTGTGACATGAAGCGAAGTGGCCTTGACCCACGGATGACGGATTCCGGCCTTGCGAGGTCGCTGAACCGTACATGTAGGTTGCCACAGTCTATCTAGTCTACATCTACAAAACGTACCATTTAACCTAGAAATTCGCATAAAAAATATAAATGCTTCTACTGTTTTAAACTACTAATACACGTTTCAACAGACTTCACAACTTATAGAATAGTTTAATACTTTTATTTTATTTTTTAGACTTCTCTAATGCATTCTGTCAAAATACCTACACAATGTTTTACTTTAACTTATCGATAAGTTCTTGCTTATTACAATATTATAGATGATTTTTATCTTTAAGTTATCTACATTACCTGATAAATAAATTGATTACTTATCTTTTTTATGTATAGACATAATACGATCGTAATCATGAAAATATCTTAAATAGATAATGAAATTTATTGGTTAAGGTATGTATTTATAAGGAATCAATTCGTATAACTTCGATACATAATATAAGCAGTTGTTTAGGTTTTTTTTACAAATAAGATCGAAAAATATCTATATACTTATGTGTGTTTAAATTGAATTAAATGCATTACATTCTTTGTTTTCTTTAGTTACAAACATAAAGCCAAATATATGATACTTGGAACGATGATAATGTTACTGGATTATTTCATTTACTTCTGTATAAAACTTTTGTCGTGTCTCCTCAATGTGCATATTGATGCACTTTAGAACAATATAACGTTTAGTTTTTATTTCAACAAACACCATGTATTTATACGAGACATTAATAGTCATTTTGATGTACCTACCTACTTGAAAAATCTTTTTAAATACATATCAGTGCGTTTAGTTACTACAAATTTAAATTTACAAAAGTGCAGCGGAGCGTGATCTCATGAATTGACCGGAGTAGCCACTAAATTATTTATTAGACTCAACAAAGGAACCATTTCAGCAGACTAAATTGTCCCGTAAATAAGTTGCATTTGATTCAAAACACAGGTATTTGACCGAGTCATTCTGGTACAATAATCGATTTATTTACAACATTTTTGATATGTTTAAAACGACATTTAATTGGCATGATTAGTTGCATTCTCAACAATTGATTGAGCTAATTTAAACACTAAATTGATGGTTGCAATTTATATATAGGTATACATTTATATTAGTAACGTTTATATCTGTTGTTTTAAATATATACATATATGAGGTATCATAATACCGAAATGTAAAAATAAAGATCGCTTCTCGAAGTATAATAAATCTGTGCTCTCTGGAAATACTGGTCTTAGTTATTTTGGTCGATCACTGACACTGATTCCTTGCATAATGTACTTCTTTAATCGTCAAATAAATACAGAATGCCGTCAAAAGAGGCTAAAGTGACTAAGCAGCTCTGAGCTTTGTGAATCTGAGGTGTCCACAGGATTTGTTCTGTTGCCAAAAATACCAGCTGTGGTCATATGCGTCGTTTTTGGAAAATAAATGTATGTTTTCTTTTTACTTTTTCACTTTCGTTCTTTTGGCTCTACCTAATAAAATTTCATACGTTGTGTATTAAAATCTCATACAATGTATCTAATCGAATTAGTACCAGTTACTACTATAAATATCAATGATCGAATGATTCTGCCAAAGGAAACGCCGTCAATTATTATACCTACAAGTCTACATTACCATACACTTCGCATCAAATACAACGGTCCTTTATTGACGTTGATATTGCTTTTATTTGCTAAATAAAAATAAACGAGGCTATATTCCGAGAATAATCGACTCCATCCCGGAGAATTGCGAAGAAAGAGAATGAAATTGAACGTAGGTAGATATATACGAGTATAATGCTTCTGATTATGAAACGGCAGCGCTGGTAGTATCAAACCGCTGAATAGGACCGCTTAACATCTGTGTAGGATTATACTTATGAAAATAAATCGTTATTTTGAAGCAAACTTTCATCTTCTACGAATACAAATGTGCTATAACACTGTCAAATAAACATGTACTTACATGACAATACAGATACGAAATCACGTTAAGCCTTAGAATGGTATCGACAAAAAGTACTAAAAATGCCAATTAATAGAAAACTTCAACAGACGTGACTGTTGTCGTTGAGCGTTTAAAATACGGCATGGTTTTCCTTTAGGTGTAAGGGAATAGGGTCCCTGTCTCTCGCTAGAGGTATCTAGTTGAATGAAACGAATACGGTATATGTATGTTACTTCTTTGTAAAATGCATTTGTAATAGTAAAATGTGTTTGTTTACGATCTCTAAATTGCACATTTTTATTAAGGGCGAATAGGGCAAATATCAGCTACATTCCAATGTTATATGGGTTATGTAATATCTTACGTATCTTTATTGTATCATAGTATTAGTTTTAGCAAAACACGTTGTAAGTGATTACAATGATTAGATTTTGTTTACTTACTAACGCCGATAGACTATAAAAGTAAGTTTACGTTTTAAAAATTGAAAGTGAAGAAAGATTAAGAGGGTACTGTACTCCTCATTTAGGCATTTGCCTTAGGTATCTCTATCCTTATTTCCGAGCGCCGCGCTGAAAGGGACAAATATAGATGAAGCGGATTTTACCTACAAATTCTTTGAAAAAAGTCGTTTCGTACTTCCGTTTTTTTTTCGCGAAAGTTAAACCGATTTTAATAGTTTTTGAGTTATATTATAGATAAAGAGTATATCTATGCTCCTATAACTATCTTTTGTGGTAAAACTTTACCAAATTTGTGTGATAGACGCTGCAACTTTATCTAAAGTAAACCGAAACAAGTGGGTTTTTCGGATCGTCATATTTCTTTTAGTTATTATGTTTTGAAAAAAAGAAAGTAATGGAAGCATAGATATACTCTTTATCTATAATATAACGCAAAAACGATTAAAATCGGTTTAACTTTCGCGAAGATAAAACGGAAGTACGATACCCATACTTTTGTATGGAGCATAATTTGATATCGTACCGTCTTAATAATAAGTACTTTTATTCAATGGTTTATACTAAGTAAAATTTTAAAAAAGTTTCTTTTTTTTGACGGGATTCATGGCGTAGTGGTTCATGTAATGGACTGCCGTTCACAAGATCGCGGGTTCGATTCCCGCTTGGGACAATCATTTGTGTGATATCCATAAATGTCATACGAATGTTTGTACTACGTCTGGGTGTTTCTTTGTATTATAAGTATGTATTTACAAAAGAAAAGTAGTTTATGTATTATATCCGGATTCTGGTACCCATAACACAAGCATAATAAGCTTAGCTTGGGACCAGAGGATGTTGTGTAAAATGTCCGTGAATATTTATTTATTTTATGTTATTTTATGTTGTTATGTATGAGACGCTAATAGGCTAGAACCTATTAGCGTCTCACTATTTGGCGTGGACGTCCTCCACTTTGAAAGGGATTATTCTCTATTATGCAGCGCTGCCCAGGCGTGTTAGCACAGGGTTTATTTTCGAGTTTTCTGTCTCTCACAGAGTCTGTTATCTCTGTACAATATCGCTTAGCTGGCTCTAACAGCACCCTGGAAAGGGAAAGGGGAGGTGACCATTTTATTCTGTCACCGCACGGACATATGAACTTTAAAAGCCACTAATTCTTGTAACTTTTAATTGACATAACGTGTAACAGCTGGAACTTAAAATACGTAAAATATTAAAAAGTAAATTGTCAAAGGCATTAAATCACGTTTTAAAAAAAAAAATAATCGAGATCGGGATCCGAATTCACTGATACTCGCGAATATAACAACTTATCGAATAAAATATCACTGAAAAACGGTGTGTTGTATTAAAATCGGACTTATATCTTTGCTTGTGAGATTTATTTTACCGTGTCATTTTCAGCCCGTTTACGTCAGTTTTCCAGGTTAAGGGAGCTGATGTAGGACATGCAAATAAACACGGTATTTTTATCGTCACAAACCTTTATATATAGTTGCGGTTGATTTCTCCTCTTTATCCACACAGAGCGGTGTTTGCTTTATCTTGAATAAAAAGAAACACACTTACATACTATACAATATTTTACTTCAAGTGATTGGTACTATGATTTTGTACCTATCGTCTTAAGATATACAAAGTGTAATAAATTACGAGGCTTTTTAAAACCTCTTTCTTAGTTAGTTACTAAATACTAAGATAGAGAATTAAGTTATGTGACAATTCTTAGTAGTAATTTATTATGCGTTAGTAACTCAGTTTATCTGGCTATCTGTTTATCACTGTTTTACTCCAAAACTACTAAACCTATTTAAGTGAAATTTGGTACGCAGATAGTCTAGGGCTTGAGTATGACATGCTTTGTGATGCGAAAAAAGGTTATTTGAAGTCTCAGGTAACAGCTAGTATAGATATAAATGTTCAAAATAGTAAGTATTTGTTGTCTAATTTTCTTTTTCAACGTATTCTTAGCAATTGGAAGAATCAGTTAGCTAACTGTAGAGAAAATCTAATTACATGACATAATATTTTAATACTTGTCCTCAATGAGCTGGTCAGAGTCGGAGAGACAAAATTACACACCCTTCGTTAACTAGATTCCAAAAACGAGACGTTTATGAGATACCAGAAAAAGAATGTATGCATTATTTTTTTAGGTAATACGAAAATCTGGTTCTGATTTTTCCTAAAGCTAAATCTGTGGAATGATGCCTTTTAAAGGACTAATTTGAAAAGAAGTGTCTATTAATACGATTATCGTATAATTAATTATTTTTCATTAATCCGACAATCGTGGATGTGACTATTTGTACGGCTTTTTTTTTAATGAGTATATTCATACGGATATTATTATTTTTTTATTATTAAATTTATTACTAAGAATTTTTTTCGTGAAAAAAGTGAAAATCTTTTTCGACACTGTCCACGGAGCAGAAGATTAACTAAGGAGCAAAAGGAAAAAATTGCGCAGTTATTAGATCTCGAAGCTAACCGAGTGAAGGTTAGGTTAGGGTTTTTTTTTTTCGAAAACCTTATTTTATTTAGTTTCTAAAGTTATATGAAACGTAATTAGTACAAATAATAAAGTAGTCGTATAAATAATTATTTTTTATTCATACGATTGTCGTGCGATTATCAACAGCCAATTTGAAATGATATAAAATGAAATAAAATGCGTTTAATCATCTAGACTCTAGACAGATTTTTTTAACAAACTTATGATAAGTTCAATTTTTCTCTACTACTGGTTCAGGAAACGTAATCCGCTAAGAAGAATCAGCGTAAGAAATTCAACAAAGCTCTTCTGCTTTTTACGATTTACCTACGTCATGTCGTTTTTTTTTCACAATAACAAAACAAAGGCTAAGAATCTTTCTCTCAAACGAAAACAAAAGTATAACATAGATCCTATCGTGTCATCGGCTGTAATTCAAATTAGCTCTTTATAGAAGTTACACATTTGTTTGTTCTGAGAAAATTTTTGATTCGGTAAGAGATCGTAAAACACTGGCCCCCGTGTCATAAAATAGTATTGGGTTTGTCATGCGAATATGGCCTTAAATGTTAGGTGTTATATAACTTAAAGTATTTTTTTTCGCATGGCTTGTGTTGCCTGCATTGTTTTATGACCATGGAAGGGTTACCGAGTTACGTAATGTTACAATAAACGTTTTGAGGGTAATAAATTTTAATAGAGCAGAAATTTATAGTCAATTTGTGGAGACATTTACAGCTGATGAACAAAAAGGTTATTTTTCATTCCCTTGTTTGCCAAAGAATAAATCTTGTATCGGTATTGGCTTCTAGTTGTCATAGATATTTATGTTACGACGCGAGAAACAAATAACAGTGGAAATAAAAATAGAACGCTGATTATTTTGTGACCTAAATAAATTAATAATTATTAGGTATAAAGTGTAAATAACAAACACGTATATTCAACCTTACACAAAGTATCGAAATCGATCAGACCAATGAATTTAAAAGATATGAAGTAGATAATAAAAATACTTGCAAATATGCTGTACTTTATGTAGATGTGTAAAACATTCTATACCTTGAGAATTGGCCAATATTAAAACAAAAGTAAAATTCATGAAACAAATATAATAAATAAAGTCGTTGTGTAAAAATCCTAAATAGATTCTATTTCCGTCTGATTCTGATAGGTGTTTAGAATATAATAAATTGTAACCTACATAAATTAGTCGTCTATATCTATTCTCGAACAACTTACATATTTATGTCAAAAGTATAATATCCTAAAAGAAACAACAATACGTGGCGAAACAAATGCTGCTAAGCCAATATATTGAAATTGCAATACAGACGAGGCAACTTCTTTCATTAGGGTTGGAAAATAAAAACAATACAAGTGAAAAGGGTATCGGATACTGTGCGCATATTCGCCAGAGAAAATTTCCTATTATGATCCCTTCCCCAAAGTCAACTACGTACTGTCTGTACGTAGATATAAACTTGTACAGCAATTGTCTGGTGTCCGCGTCAGGGACCAACTTCAATTGAGACTATAATTAAACTGTTATTGAATCTGTAAGTATTTTTGTATTACGATTAATTAATTTGTGTACCAATAATTACCTACCAAAATAAGCAGGTATATCATACATTTACCTGAAATTCTACCTTAGACACCTGCTGCTATACACATATTTTCAGTTTTATAGACGTCAATATACTTTTAAATTTTTTTCATAAACACAATATACATTAATATTTTGTGGGCGATCCCAGAACCCGATACCTAGGTGTTATATATGTGTTCCGATGATTGTCCTATCGCAACGTTTAAATTGTTGCAGTTATGTTTTACCTTTGTACCTATCTATTTATATAAAACTCTACACTTACCTAGACTCAAATTAGCACAAATATAGTCGAAAAATATTCACACAAATTTTTTAAACGAATACTTTTGTTCAGATGAAAAACAACAGATATTTAGAATTTATAGAGTAGGCCAGTTGTCAAAATTGGGTCTCTATATGGATTATAAATAATAATAATTGTAGTAGCAATCATTATTATTATGTCGTTTAATAACTATTGCACACCAATTTACAAAACAAATAATATAATACGGAAATGTTTCAGTAATACAAAGCATTATATGCTGACTTGCTTGGGACCAGAGAACGTTGTGTGAAATGTCCATGAATATTTATTTATTATTTATTTTATTTATTATTAATACATATTTACGTAATACCTTATACAAAACTTAAAGTACTTATTTAGAGAAATACCTGATGTAATCCGCGCCCAGGAGAAGAAATTTCAATAAAAATGCAAATTTTACCCGCGCTATTTTCTTCCCACCGCTGCCTGCCTCATTTATTGGGTCCTATCGTGTTATTTTTGGGTTTGCTACATTATAACACACCTACGAAGGTAATCTGCTATAAAGCGAAGCTTACCTAAAGCGCTTCATTTTACCTGTTAATGTTTTACGCCATCGCATTAAGGTTATCTCAAGCGCTCAACAATGGCGTGTAATCCCTCTTAAATCGACACTTTGTTAAGTTAAACGAAACTCTTAGCAGTATTCACTCAACGGCGAGCTCAAAATTGTAGTTGTAGTAATACTCATTAGTCTCATTACTGAACATCTGTTTTGTAAATATTTGATCAAAACTATTTTTATAATTACACACTTACTTATATAAACTTTCGCTATCCATTTCTAAGTGTAAACGCAGCTACAAAAGTCATGCCTCTGACCTGTAATGAGAATCAAGTCGATGACTTGCCTCATAAAAATTGTGTTGTGTACAATAAACTAAACTATTAGGCCTTATTAGATCTTATACCTATTATTGTCTGACGTAGTAAGATTTTATTTTAACGAACAATCTTCGTTACTATTGCGTATTAAGAGTTATATAGAAAAAGGACTAAACTTAAATGATTTCGTTATCATGTAATCTGACTAATTCTCACAATAAAAACAAGTGGCTAAAATCTACATAAACACCTTCAGTATTTTAAAACTTTCCGCTTAGTTGGGGCGCGGCAGCCAGGGGTTGGCAAAGGGTGGGGTAAACAGGGCAGATTAAGGACGCTGGAAGCGAGGAAAGAATACACAATTAGCTTTCTGCTACCTGCTGCAGATAACGTATCCAGTTTAATATGATCTCCTTTGACACTTAGCTGGCGTTGTACTGGGTATCGTTTTTATATTGGCCGTCGAAGTACGGGGTTCTTAGATTACGTTGGTCGGTTTGATCGGGGATTTTAAAAACGCTCGGAGAGTTTTAGCTGCGACCGGAACCGGGGGGGCCGGGATCGATAAACGGAACTTGAATCCTTGTTGGCTTTGTTGAAAAATCAAAATTAGATACTTAGTATTCACGTGCGTATACTGAATGGAGTAAGATAGCTTTCTTGTGTTGGGGGAACGTTAACTTTTTTAAATTATGTACCTAGCTAATCTAATACTCTGTTAAATTAGGTACATGATAACTTCGTAAATTTACAAAGTTTTGATTATGTACACACTTTTCTAAATAGATTAGGCATTTGACTCTAATTAGTGTAATATTGTATCCCAATAATTTTGTATTCAGTTATAATCTAAGTGATATAATGTTAGCATCTTTGCTATTTTTTGCAAGAATATAATTTATAACTGTATGTAAAGTATCTAGGTTTTATGTATTTAAACAATGAGCGGAGGATGCTACGAAAGAAAAGTAATAATCGTTTAACTACGGAAAAAATCAACGAATGCTCGCACAAAACGTCGGATGCCGCGTTTCCCCATAAAACTCTATACTCACACACAACATTACACAGCGAGACCCTATGTTTGCCAGTAATACTTTACAATATATGTATGTAAACATGAAACCATATGTCATATTCATTATCTACTAAACAATAGAGTTGAAAATACAATGAGTAAACGTTTAAGGGAATGCAAATTGCACGTAAATATTTTGTGTTTATTTTCAACGTTGAAGCGACGAGATAAAATTCGCGACCATAAAATAATATAGCAACGCAAGAAAGACTATATTGTTCTTGGTAACATCGTGCAGTACTTAAGTTCCTATGGTAGTTAGCTATTGTACTGACCCGAAGATTGCTTTGTTTGTGTTATTATAAGCGATTAAATATAATGGAAATTGAATACATCATTACCTGTTCTTATTTTACAGTGTACCTACGAGTATATAGTTTACGTTCATTAATTTTTACAGTCTATAAGTTCGTTAGTGTTTTACGTTGCATGTGTGTGTGGTACCTATGTTTATAATAAATACTGCATTTGTATTTTGTATGCGTTAAATCTGATGGTAAAAAGTAATAAATATGTTAGTGCTCAAGGTAATGGCCCATTTTACATTGGTGGGCTATTTGATGGTTTATTATCAAGCTTACTTTTAGTTAGTGGGCGGTACAGTGATTTAATGTTCCACTAACGATTCTTGTAAATACAAGTTCTTGTGATGAAAGTGTAAATAAAGTATTTATTTTCAAATTATGTAACCATTTTATTGAATTATAAAGCTGTCCTACGAAAGCAGGATGTGATGATTTTGTACTTGGTGGTCTGTTATTACTTTTTAAATTCTGACGTAATACAAGATTTCGGTAAATTGATAAATCTTTGTCATTGAAATCGGTCAAAAATAAACAATGAGGTAAAGTTTAACTCTTACAAAAACTACTAAATATATACCAATATATAATATTATACCAATACATTAATGTAAAACATCTATATAACTAAGTGTGTATAATATAGAAGCAAAATTTTCTTAATACCTTAGAGCGTTTTGAAGCCACCCTTGGTAATAAGCCAGCGGAAGTCCACAGGAAGGTTCCACAAGTGATTTAAAGAGATTGTCAGTTAATGAGTCTGTGTCCGCCACAAATTCAGCCCTTTCCCATATCCTAAGGATCTAATAGCGCTATTAACTTAGATCGTCTTAGCTCAGGTAACTATTTGGGAATATTTAAACAAAATTATCAATAAATTCTCTTCCATTATGTTCCCTTATGTTGTATCAGAAACCGTTCTTGTTTTCATTATTAACAAAGCAAAATTTCGTCATTCTCAGTGGCGTAAATATAGCTTATTTGAAATTCTCTCTCCACTCGCTCCAGCCCATTCACGACCCACTGTTGGGCACGGGCCTCCTCTATTTGGGAGGGATTATAATCTACTGAGCCACGCTGACCAGGCGTGTTGGCACAGGGTTTATTTTCAAGTTTTCCGTCTCTCACAGAGGTTGTGTGCAATATCCCTTAGCTGACTTTTACAGCACCCTTGGGAGGAGATGGGGTAGTGACACTTGTATTCTTAATCCGTCACCACACGGAAATTATTTGAAATTATTAACTTAAAATAAACTTTTTCTACTTAGGTTTACCACAATATGGCAAAAAAAAATGTTGGTAAGTAGTTTATTATTTAAAACTGACTGCTAGGCTACTAAGCCTTGTTTTTTTGAAGATATAACAAAAATTCTACATTGGTGAAATTGATTCTTAACTGGTTAAGTGTAAACAACTAAATACATATTTAAATCTAGGTACCGTAACATTAATTAAAGAGATATTCAACTCCTTTCAGACTAAAATAAACTACACCCCACTCGCATTCTGCTATAGTGTCAACACCGTAAAAAATACTATGATAATATTCCGTCTGACGGCAAATTAAACCACAAAAATAATTACCCATCCAGTATAGTATGTAAAGGTTCAATGTAAAACTTACTTCCCATTTACATAACTAGTTGGGTTTGCATTCTAGAGGCCCTACTTTCGTCTCTATATGCCCCCGGGTAAACGATATAGATTCACAGAAAATCCGCACTTTTGTACCAACTTATCTCAGTTCAATCGAGTGTGCACGATCGCCTTATTCGGTGATCTTCCCACACCTTTAACCTACCTGTTTCCAATATCAACAAAACTAAAAAAAATATATATAGATAGGTATATCGACTAAATACGTTTTCGTTCACGCGGCTCTAGGATAAAGTTATTGGATTCCAACATTATATATGAACATTGATGGCTATTATGAACTGAATTAATGTCATAATTGCGGCAGTTTCGGATAAAATAATGTGGTAAGGTCTGCTTATGTAATACCGCCCGCAGACTGTAGAACGAATGTTAGTAACCATTTAATCTTGGCCTCTAGGAATTAATGGGTTTTTGTGTATTCAATATGTTATGAAGAAGGTGTGAAACGGCCGGGAGAGGTCAATAGCGGTTAAGTAGATGAGCTTTTCAAAACTATTTTGAATAAAATACTTATCTAAATCCATTGATATATGAACGTCTATATCAATCTATTATCTAGTACATTTTAGTAATTTTAGAATAATTTGAAGCGTTAGACACATCGTTATTTTGGTTTTTGAGTAACAATAAGATGAAAAAAATGTGTATGTCGTATTAGTTACTGGATGGAAGTACAAAAAATGACAGTGTTTATCGTCAAGTTTTTATAAATGCCTACGTTTTATATCATTATCTCTATACCAAAAAAGCTCAAGTAACTTTTATTGGCTTTTAAGAAAATAAATATTATAAAACCTTTTCTTCATATTCATCGTTTGTAGATTTTGCGATAACCACTCTTTTAACATGTTATTTGCACACATTTCCTTATAGTTAACCTTAACATGTATTTTTTAAATCAATATCTGTTTTTGTAATAAAATAGGCTACATTTTACGTAGGTATAGAACCTATTCTATGTGGAACCTCCCTGTGGACCTGTACCTACCTGTCTATGCAAAATATAGCCTAAAAAATAATATACATATGTCTATTTTTTGGCAAAAAAGGTATTGATTTTAAAGATATATGCTAAGGTACATAACATAACTATGTATGGTATATACATAGGGAACAAGCTACAAACAAAATGTACTTAAAACTTACTACTACAAACTACTAACTTACCTACTTACTATTATAATGAAACTGTTCATAGTTTCCAAGCTTCAGTATTACTTCAAGTCGCATTAGCGGAAGCTAAAAGCTCTGAAGAATATTCCAATTTAGTTTCTGTCTGTCTAGTTATTTCCGTTTCTGCAACTTAACCAGTTTAATATGAACCTCGGATAGTATTTTAATCTTCTAGACATTGAACGTTTTACTTTGCAAAGTAGTTTCATTTTAAATTGGTCAGTGCTGTATACATATTATGTGTCTATATGAGTGTATCGCATTTTGTGAGATTGCGAAGAAGCTGGAAATGTTCTCATATGCCCAAGGGAGAGTCTGAACTAAACTTATTTTTTTGTTTTGTCTAGGTTTTAGTACCTCCCAGGTTTTTATTCACGATCAAATCTTTCGGTTTTCTGATGGTTGCTATAGTTTAAAGTATAGATTTTAATATATAAAATTTTAAAGAAATGGTAGTTTTGGAGTAATTTAGACCATAGCAGATGGCTCTCTTTGATCTCTGCCTAACCTTATAAGAAAAGACGTGATGGGTAACTACGGAAATTGATGCAATCCCACCTAACTACTATTATTTCTTTGCAAATGTTTTATTTTTCTTTTCTAAAATAAATTATCTCTTTGACAATTATTTTAAGTTAAACTAATAGGATTAGTAATAACAGCGCTGATAAGCAATAAGAATTATCTACTACAAATTTATGTTTGCTATGATAAGTTATCTTACAGACTTAAAAGTAAGTATATCATGTTATCGGTACGTGAAGGCGCCTACTTCAGCATTGGTTGTTCACATTTTTTTGAATACCTCTTCAGTCTCATAGCTTGCGTTGACATGATTTAGAAGATTCGGGTTCGATCTCTGTTAGAAATGTTAATAGGATTTTTCTGTTCTGTTCGTAGATTAAGATATTTTGTTGAGACCGATATTTATTATGATTTGATATTTATGTCTTGTGTGGTATTCTTTTTCCTGTTCAGACCACTCCACTACTGAGTTGTATAGTATAGATAGATATTACTAATACCGTACCTAGGTTTTTTATTGCATACTAGCTGTTCTAAACAACTTCGTATGCCTGGAATTTAAATACAAAACCTTTACACAAAAAAAAACATTCTTTTAAACCACTTCATCTATTAAAAAACCGCATCAAAATTATTTGCGTAGTTTTGAAGATATAAGCTCACATAGGGACATAAATAGGTACATAAAAAAATAACGACTTTGTTTTATAACGAGTGAAGATAAAAAATGTGTGTGTAATCTCGGCCTATATCTAAGTACCTGTATAAAACATATAAGATTGTTGAAACAATATATATACCTACAAGCATACCTATAAGAGCTTTGACGGATCTTCAACAAGGAATGCTATGAATACGATCTAAGGACAATAAAACTCGTATTAATTCAAAAGAGCATTCAAGACATAAATTTATCCCCCCAAGATACAAACCACAATTAAATTCCTTGACTTTCCAAGAACCACTTGTTTCTATAGAAAACAAGATACGTTTGGTGCGTATCGCGTACTAATGCTTACATTTATATTAAAATATTTTATGGATAGAAGTATCAGCATAAGTAATGTGATTAATTCTGGTACAGAGATGAACCAGTTGTACGCACAAAGACAACTATTATACATTAAAGTTAAAATAAGGTTACTGACCACTTATTGCTATAAATAAAATTACATTCTGACCCTTTTCTGAATGAAATATATGAATTTGGTAGTTTAGCACAACGGCTATTATAACCAAAGCCACGCACGCCATTCCTAATTCTTTCTAATGGTTACAAATGGCTCCTATTACCATAATTTTAGCCATTACAGGGCTATTTTTGTGTAACGTAATATAAGATATAATATAGGATAGCTGTAATCATTTGTTCAGATTATAAAATACCTGGAAATTAGGTTGAACGGGAATTGGCGGAGTTGGTTTAAGAATACAAAATATCTTTACTTCAATTTATTTTACTCAAGTAGTTACTTATATATAACTATTAAAATAATGATCAGTATAAGATAATAATTATCATAGGAAACTAAAAGTATGCAACATGATAATGCAGGCTTTGCTAAGGAATACATTGCAAAACAAATACATTTACGATTTGTTTCTTGAAATCAAGAGGTGATTCAAAAATAGAAACACAATAATAGGTACACTCATCAAACGACACATTTAAGAAAATATGAATATGTGCATATTTATAAAATTGTATAATAAAATACATAATTTTGCAATAGATGAAACATTAAGATATTGTAATTTTAACATTGTATGTTCATAATAATGTATTTTAATCTACGATAATTGCCGCAAACTCGCCATAAATTGTTATAACTGTATTATTATTGCAAATTAATTCAGCTTATCTGAGTTGAACACTAAATTACTTGTTAATATCTTTTGCATATACATACATAGGTATACTAATATAATCTACATTTAATTAACAGAGGTACACTTATACATCACAGTTGTCGCCAAAATCGCTAGATATTTATATCACCATCGTAACCGCTCTGAAAGCGCCGAATATCCCATAATTATTGTCTATACAATTGCTACGCCATTCCTACGAGCCCATAGTACCTCATTAGCAACTCTCATAATACTATATCTGCTATGAATTATGTTTATAACTGTCTATATATAGGTACTTTTTAAACAATTTTGTATCTTAGTATCCGAGATTTAGAGTGAGTATTGTAAGCTAAAGTATGGAATTACAAGTGTGGGGACGATTTTGTTTTAAAAGGGTGGGTTCTAATGACCGGTCATCGGTCGTCTCTCGCTAGAACGTAGGGGTAATTTGGAGGCAGACAGCGGACGCATTTGCATTACAATGAGACTCGGATCTCGTAAGGCGGGAGGGGGGCTTCCGTCCTATGGATAAGCTCGCATTTTGTATGTATAAAAGTGAGTAAGTTTGTCTATTCAGTTGCGGAATGTTTGAATATTAATTGTTCATATTAATGTAATTGTAGATATGTAAAAAAAATATTGAGTATTTGTTGTTAATACTGTAGGTATTATTATTATCTTTCAAAATTATTATAAATCTGATAAGTGATAAGATAAGTTTTACTTACTTGGAATTTATACATAGCAAGTACACCACTAATACCCCTTTTCAAATAAACTGAGACCATCTAACGGTTGTCTGGAAGAGATCGCAATATGCGATAAGACCGCCAATTGTACATGTTTTATTGTTACATTAGTTAAGTGACATGTAATTTATGGTGTACAATAAAGTGTTTTCTATTCTATTCTATTCTATAAGTACCATGATAGAATCTACATTGCATTTAAAATCAGCTGATGATATCTTATATCATGTAGATTGCAAAAACTATTGATATAAGATCTAGAAATATGTCTTTATTAAATCGAATAATCCTATCGATTTAGATAGCTTCTATCTACTCAATTTATTGGTTACTAGCTAACGCTTGCGACTTCGTACGCATGGAATTTAGAAACCAAATCTTATTTGAACGAATGAGTCGCGCAAGTGTTAGAAAATATTAAACCAAATCTTAAAAAAATAAACAAAAACCCATCATCTTAAACCATCTTTAAAAAAACAAAATACGTTGTGTAATTTTCAAGATAAAAGCTTGCAATCGGACATACATACATTATAATAAGTAAAAATGAAACTTATAACATTTCTTTGTTCTTTGTTCAACTAAAACTAATTTTATTAATTAAAAGTACAAATTCAATAATACAAAATGCACAAATTATTCACATAAATTAACTACTAAATGTCATTTGAAGTTAATATTTTCATATTGCAAGCTCTATGAAATGTTTCATTCCATTTGTCTAGACAATTTTCTAATCAATGAATTTTGGTTCTCAACAGCTTATTCTATTTATTATGACAACTGAATAAGTATAAAAGTTGATATTCGTTTTAAGAAAATTGGCTTGCTAACTATAACTTTGGATGTTTATTTAATTTCAAAGCAGTTTGTAGCATTAGATAAAAGAGTGTCGAAACAACATAATATTTATTGTTATTTTATAAATTTAATTAAGTGCTAATTCTTAATTTATTCTCTTAAGATACTAATGCTTATTTTAAAGAAAGTAAATGAAGACCCTTGCAACAATATATAGGTACTATTGATAGAATAACATCCATGTGGTGACGGATTAAGAACACAAGTGCCACCACCCCATTTTTCCTCCAGGTTGCTGTGGGAGTTAGCTAATGGATATCATAAGCAGTTAATATCAACTGTGAGAGACGTACAATTCTATGCTATATGCTCTATGCTCTATGCTATTACGCCTGGTCAGCGTGGTATAGTAGACCAAAAGCCCTCCCAAAGTGGAGGAGGCCCGTGCCCAGCAGTGGGGCGTTATGGGCTGGAGAGGAAAAGAGATTGATAAAATGAGACCTTACAAAATATTTATGTTACGTAAATATAACTGTTTTTTTTTTAACATTTACTTATTACAGTGAAATACATGTTCAATGTATTGATCGATGATGGAACCTTTAGAGTGGCTTAATTCTATAAAAATAAAACAAGTCTAATTCTATAATTGTGAAATGCCAGCCAATCACTAGATTATACATTATCTACAGCTACTATAAATAAGTACTTTAATATATAAAGCAAATGTTCATAAATCATGAAGATGCGTATTACATCTATTTAACAACTCTAAGGTCATAGCTAGTTGGACTGCATCAAAATAGAGCATATTGTTCATATTGCCAATTGGCACTTGTAGACACACTATAGCTCAATAAATCATAGTTTAAAGTATTAGTAGACGTGATGTAATAAAGAGATCGCCAACATACTGTGAGAACTACATCAAATGCATTAATAAAATATATCGCGTATACAATTACTTCAAAATAGTTGCTTCCCAAAGGCGCCAATGCATTGAACGCGAGACAAATACCAATATGTTGCAGTAAAATGCATTGCAACGTGCTCCGAATGGAGTACAATAAGAGTTTGTAGGGTGACCAAGAATGTTGTTATTTAATTGAAATTTTGCGTTGATTCATTACGGATTAAAAGACGAACATGGATGTATTGGTATAGTAATTTAATTTCCTGTCTATAAGTTATTCATTATTATAATACTATCACGATTTTTCTTATGGAGGCCAGCAGACACTATAGAGCGCTATCTCTTAATCTAAACACTTCCTTGGCTGCATTTAGACTCATTGAGCTGAAAAAACTAGCAGCAAAATAAGCTAGTACAAATGTTTTCCTATAATGAAAACTGGGTGCCTATACGCTAAATTTAACTGAGGGATTCTTGTGATTGTTATTTATTGCAAAAGATATGAGCTACAAAGACCTCTAAATATTAGTCTTACTAATAAGCAAGCGTCTTGAAAAGTATTGAAGTGAAGAATATGAATTACTTCAATCGTAACACGATTCCCAAAATACACATACGATAAAGACATGAAACAATCGGACGTAACTCTTTTAAATTTAGAACAGGCTGAGTAACTCGATGGCTAGAAGCGTACGGCTACGGTGTTGCTTGTAATTGTAGGCAATAGACGCTGTATCTAATTTCTGATGTACCATAACGATGTTTAAACTTGAACGGTTTATAGCCGAATGAGATTGGCTAGAATTAAATTTTATAATATTATCATGTTTGTTTTAATACAGTTATAGTTGTAAAATTTTATTGTATGGAATAAATGACGTCATAAATTAGGTGATGGAAGGAACTCATTGTCTGTTATATACTGCAAAGTTTTATTAAATTAATCAATTGCATAATTAATAAAGTTAATAATCTGCCTATTGTAAATTAAATACATTCGATTGCAAGTGTGTAAACCTCAGATAATTAAGGTTTTTTTTAAATAAAACCAAAAACTTTGCATTGGTCAAACCATGGTCACGGGGCTGTCATATCCGTGGCCATGGTGACCGCAAAGTCTCCGAAACCTCAGGCTACAATTTAAAACAAATATACGCGTCTAAATCCGTAACTAAATCAAGTGGATTTATTTAAACAAATGAGTCGCGGAAGTGTGGAAGAATATAGAATATTTTTTTATTAATAAAGTATTAATAAAGTAGGTACTGGTTTACTTTTAATTCCAGTTTCTCGATTTTTTATTCCATAATATTTCTATCCACTTAATACTACTCGAATACTAATCGTAACTGGATCGCAACCTAATAAAAATTTTCCAAACACTTAGTCTCGAAATCAAAGTAAAAAGAACTATAAAATTTGATTTACTAATTCAAACTGATTATTACAAAATTACTAAAAACAAAATAGTCAATAGATTCGTTTAGAAATAAATCTTACCTTTCTTTGTCCAATTCTTATGTTTTCGATTCTGTACCTAACAATCCGAGAAAATCAAATTACATAGAGACCCTACATCGAGACAATAGATACACTGAGCAATAATTATTGTCTTCATTTGATTATATAAAATATTGGAATCAGTAGTGTACTATTTGTACACCTGGACTAGGTATTCTTTGACATTCATGTGTAAATAAATAACGCACAATCAGTACTGATGGTTAGGTTAGGCAGTTTGATAGTTAGTGTAAGCAGCATTCAGAAACTTAATATCACGCAGTATAGGTCTAATAGAATCTTTTTGGTACTTATATTTGACATAAAATGTTTATTTGATGGATATTTGTAAGCCTAATTAACACAAAGAAATAGAATTATGAATTAGACCTAAAGGTATGCCTATATACAAAGCAATAAGGGATTTAAATATTTTAAAATTAAGCAATTTAAAATCTAGAGATATAATTTTAAACTGATTTTTGAATGACTTAACTAAAACTGATTTTGCACTAAAGGGATGGTAGTAGTAGAATTTTAATCATTAAAAACGTTTGGCTTATAATCCATTCCACCATATAGGTAAAAAAAAAATTGTTTATTCTAAACCAAAAAATTAAAAAAGGTTGAAATCCATATTTAAAAAAGGAATGGAATATTATTTATTCCGAATGAAATGGAGTGATAAAACTCGCAATGTGTAACGATCTCACAAAGAGAACCAAAATATATTAGGAAGGGCTAAATTGTAACCTGTCATTGTGTATGAAAAAGATATTTATGAAGCACGGATACACCTTCCATCCTAATACACATTTTAAATCGGGGAGTTGATTTTTGAGTTATGTACTGAATGCCGATAAAATTATTTTGTTTAAACCAATGCATGTTGGTGCTCGACCCCGTTCCACCTGATGGTAAGCGGCAATGGAATCTGTTATGGTAAGGCGCACTAACTATGTAAGAAGCCTATCTTAATATATATATTTCTTGTGTGCGTGTGTATGTGACTGAACTCCTCCTAAACGACTGGACCGATTTTGATGAAATTTGTTGTGTGTATTCAGGGGGGTCTGAGGATGGTTTAGATTCACAATTGGCTGGACCGATTTTGATGAAATTTTTTTTACACAGAATTGTATGGCAAAACAACGTTTGCCGGCGCAGCTAGTTATATATAAATTTATGATTTAGTACTACCTATTACCGCTGTTGCCCGCGACTATATGGAATTTAGAAAATTTTTCCTCTATTTTTGCAAGATTTTTGAGTTAAGCTTAGTTCTTATAGATTTTTTTAAATCGGTCTAGCAGTTGCTGAGATTAGTGCATTCAAACAAATAAACAGACAAACACCTCTTCAGCTTTATAATATGTATTAGTATTGTTATAGTTATTTTGAATGCGAAATTGATAATATGGCATCAAAAAAATTATAATAAACATTCGATTTTATATTGTTTTCTCAAATTGGTATACTAAGATTGTGACAAAATGTCTACCTTATATGATAACATTATTCGTAAATAAAACTTAATTATAGCTGTGGGTGTGTTTCAAAGTTAAACTAATTTAAATAGAACAATTAGCATTGATTTAAAGAGACAGCTCATTTACTTAACAAATATGTAGGTACTACGACGTGGTTCTTAAATGTTAGTGTGTTGCTAATTGCTTAATGTTTTTAAATTATAAAATTTGACTCCATCACTAGCCCATTAACGACCCACTGTTGGGCACGGGCCTCCCAACTATTATTGGAGTGATTATAGTTTATTATGCTGCGCTGACCAGGCTTGTAGGCATAGGGTTTAGTTATTATGGTATTTAACAAAATGGTCGCTCTCCTTTTGAGAATCCAGTCCTTGAATAAAGATTAAAAAATATATATGTATATGTTTGACGCAAATATAATATATTATACATATAAATATGTAACGCTCAGACTAGTGGTCGCCCATTGCTCGACTATAATTTATTTAAATAACATTAAAATAATAATTAGCGGTACAACTTCTTTGATAAGTGCCTATTTTTCTATGGCTTTAACTTTAATAAAATACTCATTATTTTTTATTTGCAGGTGTGTGAACGTGCGTGTGTGTGTGTGTGTCTGTGAATGTACGTGTGCGTGTGTGTGTGTCAATGACTTTATTAATTTATTTTATGTAGGTACCATAAGATAATTAAAAAATATATTAGGTTAGCTTGCCTACTCCGCATTTTCATATTTACTTATTCAATCGCGTAATTTTCGTAAAGAAAGGTAACTATTTACATTTCTCTGTTCATTTTATTTACGACTAGCTGTTGCCCATGACTTCGTACGCGTAGAATTAAGAAAAATTTTCCCCGTTTTTGCAACAGTTTTCACTGATGCTTCGCCTCTAATAGTCGCAGCGAGATGTTAAATAGCCTTAAGTCTTCCGCGATAAATGTACTATAAAGCAATGAAATTTTTTTATTTTGCGCGAGGTACTTGAAAGCATCTCCACATTTGCACAATCTGTCGCGGTCATTCTGAATACAGCTGTCTCTTTATTTGTAAGATTTAAATTTAATCTTTATTTTCTAATTAATATCTATAATTTCATTAACAATTTTAATCAGGATGCCCACGCATTACTACAAGCTGCTTTGAGAATATCTTGTAAACATATTTATGCCTACATACAAGCAACTAAAATACCAGAGATTTTAAATACAAAATGTAAGTTAATTCACAAACCTGTTTAAAAGGTAAAACCGGGGTTATAATTTAGTCTCTTTACAACATTGTAAGAGCGGTCGGCCTTCCTTAATCAATGCAAGTAACGTGCTCAATCAGACGTAATCTTAGAGCATTATTTCAGCAGGAGTTGATAATGTTACCTATTTTATTTATTTATTGATTATGCGTGCATAACTAAACTACTTAAACTAAAAAATGAAAACAACTATGGTGTATTTTGATTAATGGACTATTTCGTTGTGCACATACATTCAACTGTGTATTATAGACTAATGCTATTAATAAATATGTTATTATCATTCAGTCATATATCATTAGTCTATAATACACAGTTTTTATACTAAGAAAGTTCAGTTAACATTGCTGAATTGTGTTAATGACACCATTAAATAATTTTTTTTTGTTCAATTCAGTTGTGCACATAGAATTGGTACTATTATCAGGCGAAAATTATTGAAAATGGTATGAGAGCTATGCGCAAACTTATAAAGTACGGAGAGTGTCTTCCTTTAGTGTGCATGTCCCGATTTTTAGTGTTAAAAATAATGTCGTGTGTAACTACTCCTGTTGGGTTTATAGTCTTAGGGTCATGATAGTAGTGATATACGACATGAATGCATTATATTAGCGATCCGGCTTGGATGCACAATGCGAATGCAATGATGTCGCTTGCAAATGAACGTGGGCCCGTCTGGGTGTTCAGACGTACTTTGTTGTTACTTATAACAACCTACAGATACATAAAACATCTTTATATAAAAGTATTCTTTATTAAAATAAATACATATAAAAATGTACTTTTGTCAGCCTATAGACGTTTACTACAGGGCATAGGGTTTCTTATAACTGAAAAGTATTTGGGAAAGTTAAGATAGATAGATAGGTAGAGAGATAACACTTTATTTGCACATTAATTAAGTTAAGATGCAAGTTGTCCATGTCCTATTAAAGATAATTATACATGTAGAATTTTATTAGCTTGTTGTTATCGCACCTATATGGATGGATGAAAATGGACGATAGGACGTAATAATAGAATTCATAACTCGTCAGTATACAGCAAGAAAATGCACTCAAATATAATCATTGAAAGATAAGGACAATTGATTTAAAAGGCCTATCATGCAATTGTAGTTTAAACGATGTGTGTGGGATTCATGACAACAACTTTAAATTCTCCAAGTATACCAAACACGTGCTTAAATCTGACAAGTTAGAAAAGAAACACCTATAAACGTAACATTTCGTCAAACACAAAAAGTACTTCAAAAGCATAAAAACAAACAATAAAAATTCTAAAAGAGACAATAGTTAAAAAACAATGAAACATGAACGTTAAAATAGTATGACAAAAGTAAAAAAAGAATAACAAAAAAGCACAATATGCTATTCAACCCTTTCGTCAAAATATGAGTCGAATTGACACTTCCTTATTGCATCGTAAATTTAACAAGCGTCATACAAATCTTACGAGACAATAACCCACGTTTTTATTGAAAATAATATGTTACCACTCTTTTAACAGTGCTAGCTCTGTTAACGTGTTCGAAATGAAATTTTAGTTTACGTAGTAAAACGTCTGGATGTCAACTTGATTCATTCTCAGAACTTTATAATAATATTACAGTTTTCAAGAATCTAATATCTATTCACTTTGGGTAGAGAAGTTGCCCACACAGAAAAGCAGTTTCAACGGAAAGGTTCAGCGTTTCCATTAAGGAAATGATTAAAGGAAAGGTCTTTACGAAGTAAGTGTGCGTTTGGTTTATATTATGTTCATACCCAACAGTCATGTTCAGAACATTTTCTGATGAATTTTATGGTAAATAAAAGGAGCCCTCAGCTTCTTACGTATTGTAAGTAATTTTAATAGATATAAAATCTCTGTCTCTTAATAGATAGAAATCACTGTTTTTATTATTTATCACAAAACATTGGAGAGATGACTTTTTAATATTAGTTTATGATATACGAGCATTTATTACATGCACAAGAACTTTGTGTATTTAAAGATAATCCCAAAACTAACCCCACAACTAATTTCAAAATCGAGCCCGTTACAATAAAAAATTGGTCAAGTGCGAGTCGGAATCGCGCACGAAGGGTTCCGTACCATTATCTATGCAACATAAGGCAACGTTATTAGTATCGAGCAAGAAACGATAAAAAAATCATGTTTGTTGTATGGGAGCCCCCCCTTAAACATTTATTTTATTTTATTTTTAGTATTTGTTGTTATAGCGGCAATAGAAATACATCATCTGTGAAAATTTCAACTGTCTAGTTATCACCGTTCTTGAGATACAGCCTGGTGACAGACGGACGGACGGACGGACGGACGGACAGCGAAGTCTCAGTAATAGGGTCCCGTTCTTACCCTTTGGGTACGGAACCCTAAAAATGCACAAATATATACGTACTATTTCATGAAAAAAAAACAGTAGGTTTGATTATTATTTTATTACTCTGTCTACCTTTTTAACTACTCTATTATATATCGAATATTAATGCAAGCAGAAATCAAAATAATAAATCATGTTGACATTTATGAAAACCTCTTAGAGTAATAATTCAATCATCTGATTACTTATGACAGTCATATTTTATTACCAATTATCATTATATTTATAGTTATAAATATTCATACTTGACATATAAGCATCCTAGAAGCGTAAAGGGAGTAATTATAATTTTATTTGTGTAATAATAACAAATGTTATTATCAAGTTGTGTGTATTGATAATTTAATATTAATCTGTGGTGCTAAGTATAGTTTTAGACATAGCAAATAACGTTTTTCATAAAATCGCATGTAGGTATATAGTACAGGTACATAATGCCTATGAAGTTAAAGGTAGCTAAACACCATATGGTTCTAAAATAAGTTTAGTATGATGCCAGCTAATCTAGTTATCTAAAAACGGTGTTGTTTTTTTTATTTCGAAAACAAACACAGCTAAATAAATCAAACTGAGTTATATACAGGACTCTAGGAATGATGTCTGATAACATACCAAATAATCTTTTTAATCACCATCGTGAAATATAATGATGATGAAATCATAAATAGCATAAAAATAAATTAAACATTTATAAACATTTCACTCTAAGACCTGAGGTGTAGAAGTAAGTACGAATTGCTTATGCATAGCTTCCAAATTACGAAAATATATCTATAGCATTAATAGCTAAGAAGTTCTATATGGTACGTTAGAAGGAAAACGTAAATGGAAGTAACATTTAAGGTTAACGGAGCGAGGGACGATTATGTACCGTGACCTACCTCCTACAATTGTCTACCTAACATTGCTATATGTAAGATATGTATGAATACGCATATTGGACTAAGAAACAAATTCAAGTACTTCATACAATTTTGTATAAAACGAGTAGCATAATTTGATTCCATTACGCGACAGTGGATCCATTGCTGTCCAAAATGATTTGTAATATTCCGCAAACGTACCTACACAACGATTGAAGACATCGTTACATAAAAATTAATATTAATTATATAATATTTTAATGATACCTTATTTAGGAAACACACGTGTAGGTACTGATATTCTTATAGTTTCTATGCGTAGTGTTACAAAAGGTTTTGTTAAGTGGTGGTCTTGTTGCCGCCCTTTTCAGACAGAGCACCCTTTTTACTTAGATATCTTTGTATTAAAACAACTTCTAGTCTATTTTTAGGATGTAAATTATTTAAATAGATTTAAATATATTATATATTAAGAGGATATATATTAAAGGAATATATATTAAGAGGATACCAAAATAGCTTCGTGCATTTTTCTACGTACGAAGTTTTCATTTCTTCTTTAGATTGAATGGCTAGAGCTCTAATTTTTAAGTATATGTTTTTTCAATATATAATCTAGGATCGCATAAACTCAGAAACGCGATTGAAAAAAGTTTTCTCGATAGAAAATCTTAGCGAAACAACCTCTCTAATTTTTTTTTTTTCATTTGTCGGTCCATTATCGCGTATTAACTAATGAAATAACTTTAAAAACATAAGTAACTATTATATATAGAAACACGTAAGCCGGAATTTTAATATATTTTGTAGATTTTGAGTAAACAAAAAAAAAATCCCTAATTCTTGATTTTCTATACCTACTAGCTGTGTTAATAGGTACATGTCGACGATAATATTGATGTAGGCCCTTAACTTAAATAATGTAGGACTAGGACACGAACACGAAAAAATATCTATTTCAAATTCCTATCCTAAAAGAGAACAAATTGGTTATCCTACTTTCGTTCCTTGCACCTGTTTTTATTGAAATCGTTCAGATAGGCAACACATTTAATTATTTATATAAGGTGTTGTAATGTTCTTTTTGTTAAAAGCCGACATATCAACTATATTATCTTATTAATGTAGATTTAATATAAACTTATATTTTGTTTAATTATGTTTTACTTAATTTGAATAGTTATCAACAAAATATGTTCTCATAGTCTTATATTTCTTTACATCTGCTTAGAGATAAAAGAAATAGTTTACTATCACATTTTATCAGAAAATAACGTAACAACTTACTAATATGTACTATAAGTAAACGCTTAGGCTTTTTAGGACACTTTTAAACTTAAATAAAACTACTTTTTACGGATTTAGACGCGTACATTTGTTTTAAATTTTGGCCCGACGTTTCGGGGACTTTGCAGTCACCATGGTCACGGGTGAGACTGAGCTCAGTCTCACCTGTGACCATGGTGAGGAAACCTCGGGCCAAAATTTAAAACAAATATACGCGTCTAAATCCGTGAAAAGTAGTTTTATTTAAACAGATGAGTCGCGCAAGTGTTAGAAAACACTTTTAAACTATTAAAAAAAAACTGATTGTGATAAAGCTTTAAATATACAATGTGTGTACCTATATACATACAAAAAAACTCAAACGATACGAAGGTACAATAAATGATAGAGAAACTTCAAGATAAAAAAAATACAATACATTTTTTCAAAATTAGGTAGTAGCTATATTATTTTGTGCAGGTCCGATATTCTTTCTTAAGCGTTTGCGCTATCAAAATTTTTTAAAATGCAAACAGCGTTAATTTTTTCTTCATTATAGTAACGGCATTTTAACAAAAAATCAACATGCATATTTTAACGATATGGAAATATTAACCCTGGAAAGATAATCGATGAGCGGGATTTCGTATTTGTGCGTTTAGGATATTTCTATTGGTGCTAAGAGCTACCGCGAAACATACAGAACCATGAGGTAAGTCTTACCGATGTTGATATATGACGCCTGTATGCGTGAAAAGTACGCATGATTATCTTTAACGTGACTTTTAAGACTAAAATATATATGATGATTTTGTTATTTGTCATATTTTTATGCTTTAAATCTATTTTTTTATTATTGTTTATTGTTATAGATGTCAATACAGAATTAAACAACAATGGGAAGTAGGTATTTAATGGAAGGCAGTAGTCTGGTCACTCTTATACTAAAAAAATTGAATTCTCCCATGAGGCCTCTATTGGTCAAGCACCAGATCCCAACAGTGAACACAATAATAAAGAGTGTTAAAGAAAGCTTTTATATATTAAAATTAGATAGAATATCTGCTGCGAGAAGACTATATCAGGAAATTTAGAGCTGAAAGAACAGCCTCTCTTACCAGCCTCTTAATGGAATCTTAGCTATAAATATTATTTGAGTTACTGTTTTTAACTTTTATGACTTTTGTATATACAGTATAACATGAGTAGACAAAAAAAGAATGAATATGTAGTCTAAGAGTGATGTCAGTGATAGAGAAACTAATAAATGAGAAGCTGTCTTGATATAGTCATGTAATCAGATGAAAGAACGGTAATATTAAAAAAGAACGATAAGATCAAAAGAAATAATAATGGACCATATGGAAGAGAAAATAATAGAAAAATAAGTAAATACCGATATGACGGCAGACAAAAAAGCACGGAAGAAAACCACAAGTTTTGCTAAGTCCCAGCAGTGGGATATGGGCAGGAAAATGATGATTTGTTAACGATAATATCCTCGTACCATTTTTGTGATAAAAAGGTGTGGCCATTTTAGTAATAAAGTAGTTGAATGGTGAAAAAACGAAGATTCATAATTTTTGGTACTTTTTTGAAGAGCATGCGTGCATTTTACGCATGATTATCTTTTCCGTACATCTAAATAAGATTATCTTTCTAGGGTTAATGTTGTAATTAAAATCGCAATAATGCTATGAATTATCCATCAATGGTGTGCTTACACTGTCAAATAAACTCATTTCTATGCAAATTGATATATTTATATGAATAACTTTCATGATCACAAACTTAATATTATTCACATTTTTTCGATACGACTTAATTGTTGTTTATAGCTAAATTGACTATTCGATTGATTTATAACTGATTTGTAATAGTATATATATAATAATTTAATGTTATTTTTACTAGTTCACAGTAATACTGGTTTTGTTATGAGCATATTTTAAAACCTGTCAAGTCAATGTGACGCTTCAATAGAGTTTCAAAGTTAGTCGAACTGAAATGAGGGGAATATCGCTTTATGTTCAGAAACTATAATTAAAATGTTTTGGTTATAACTTAGTCTAATCATTTTAGTTTGTAACTATAGAGATTTCAATCAAGTTAAATTTTTTATTTTACATTAGTTGTCTTTTAATCAGCTAATTAATAAATATTTATCTTTTGTATTTCTCAATTTTTTTATTAAAAAGAATTAAGTACCTATCGTATAAACGAATGAGGAATAATTATATTTTAATTTTAGCTCAATTCATCTATGGACAGATAGGATGTACTCTACGATAGATTACCACAAATTTTATCTAACTACCTAAGTATATGTAATTGCTTATTAAGTGTAGCATCAATATACATATACTCGTATTGTGATGTAAGATGTAAAGCTCGTTCAAGCAACATTTTCGATGTGCATATTCGTAAAGATCGGTTTTCTGTATCGAGTAGATATTGAACAGTAATCGATTCATAATGATGATGATAATGACTTCATTATATCTCTTCCCTATATAGAAATTGATAAGTTATTTCGCTAACTATGTATATATTTATTATTAAATTTGTTTTAAACCAGCCCTTGCTTATGACTTCGTAACAGTACCAATAGTGTTTTTTTTTGGAAATGCGATGTTTTCTCGCTCAAAATCAAACATAGCCTTTTTCCCACGGGGGTAGGCAGAGACTATAGAGCGCCATCTGCTGCGATCTAATCGCTCTAAATGTTATAACAAATAACTAAATATGTGAAAAAAATACAAATCCATGCCATATTTTTGCGGGATGCTAGTAGGTACACATCAATCAATCAATCAATCAATCAATAATTTATTTTGTAAATATAGGTACATTATGATGTTACAGTTGTTCGATTTAGATACAAAACGTGGTTTGGTTTTATTGCTGTAATTACCCTCATATTTAATAACCCTCTTTAAGTCATTCATCCTTCCATCAGCCTCTCTCCGCCCACTATTAGACATTTACCTCACCCACAGAACGTCACTACGCGCGGTCTTAGGCCGCTTGCATCCAGTTGCTCCTCGCGACCTTAACAATATCGAAGCTCTACCTATTTAAGTAACCTCTTATATTTAACTGAATTTTTCTTGAATATCTTTTACCTATATCCTAATATAATTTTACTAAAATTTATAAAATTTACTAATGTTTAAAAGTTTGCTGAAATCGGTTCGCTGAGTTATTCATAATAGTCTTTTTACGATAAAATGTTAAATATAAACTTATTGTTTAAACCTACGATAAGTTATTATAAATAAGACCATAAGTCGCGTAATAGCTAATTTGCTTAATCATTGTATTATTATGGTGCTAACATTATTTATAGTATACCTAACCACATAAAGCATAATCACGTAACCTACGCTCCTAGCAATCAATATTTCATTATTAATTAAATCAATAGGCACAAAATCTTAACTTTTAGACTATACACATGAATTTAACTTGTAATAATATAAATATATGTGTATATGTGTATGTATAATGAATATAAATGCTCTACGATCATTATGTATTTAATGTAGCTTTATAACAAATCTATACTTAATATTATAAAGCTGAAGAGTTTGTTTGTTTGTTTGAACGCGCTAATCATAGGAACGACTGCTCCGATTTGAAATTTATTTCAATGTTGGATAGTACAAATGTACTATCCAACATTGTTTGTTTCAACATTGTCCAACAATGTTATATAGCCTTCCTCGATAAATATCGAGGAAGGCTATATAACATAACACTGCCACCAATAGGAGCGTAGCATCAGTGAAAAATGTTGCAAAAACGAGAAAAATTTCCTAAATTATAGTAAAAAATATTGTAGTGCTTGTTAGTAAAAAATATATTAATATATGCTTGATATCTGCTGTAGTTATAATATAATATGTTAAGTACATATTTTATTATTACAACACCTGATATTTTACTTTTTAAATTATAGGCAAAATAGTTGTATAGTGAGAGCTATCAGAACGTACTACAGGCTATGCAAACAGTGCAATATCGATCCATATTCCGTCAGCGTTTCGTCGGCTAAAAGATGTTTAAGCTCAGCTTTCTTTCAGTAGCTAATTACCTATATCAGCATATATGGGCACTGTATTTATACTTATAAAGTGGTATGTAACTATCTTTTAACCTGTACTCTATTTATATGTTCACACTTCTTTTTCATCTTTCATGTCTATCATAATTCTATAAATGAAAACTTGTTATTGGCTTTATGCTACCTATTGTAACACTGTTATTCATGTATAGTAGCTGTAAGTTTTCCATATATTATAAATAAATAAATAAAAATAGTTTCCAAATATTTGATTTTGCAAACTCTTTAGTTTTATTACCGCAACAAATAAGATAGGAAATATCAATAGATCGAAAGCACCCAGGAATTAGTACTAAAGACACCAGTGTGATAACTATGTACATATATGTAATATATCAATTGATAGATTCGTTACGTATCTTAGAATTATCTACCTACTCGTATTTGGACTGTGAAGTCGATTTTGATTCACGCTCATTTGATACTCAAACGATCTATACGGCTGTAATCGATTATCAATGGAATATAATCTCTATAATTTATAAATCCAATAACAATACATGTCTAGTGTCTTAATAACTTTTCTCATACCGCTTAAGACGCAATAATGAATTACTTTTTCAAATCACAAACTTGTTTGATTAATTCTAATGACTAGTCGTAATCGATGAGTTTATTGACTTTATACTTAATTTTTCTATTAAAGATTTACCTGCTACATAGTTAGATTAATAATATTTAGTTAAAATACAAATCAAAGGAAGTATTGGTGTTTTAACACATTTCGATAATTTTTTATTTGTATGCCAAATCTGTAAATGAATGTTTAACTTTTTATCATATATACATATATGTATGTACATGATATTGATCGTAGAATATTTAATCACCCTATTAACATTATATTATTTTAATTATGAATAGAGATATTATTTACAACTTAATTGTAACATTTCACCGATATAGGAATGAGCCCTACAAAAAAATTGAGAAATATAAAGCTGAACATTCTTTCGATTTACGAAATTTATAATTAAAATTCCAATGTAAAGTGGAAGATTCTACGGAATCCTTATTTCACGTTCGTGATGGGATCCAACAAAAATCTTTTCGATCCTGTAAACGGCTAAAGTTTAGCAATTTAATAGTGTCGAAGGCAGTCACCGTCTATCGCTGGCACTTAATTACATTCTGTAATTGAAAGTTCCAAGCTTATCGTGTCTAAGTTTTGCCGTTGTTTGTTACCGACAAACTGGGGCGAGGGTGTTTCGCAGTTTGACTTATAAAATACTAGATGTGTATTGATAATTTGTGTGCATGTACAAAGTTTTACTTTAAAAACGAGGTTGTAAATAATTCAGTTAATGTGACTGATGTTGTTAGACATAGTAAATAACTGTTAGCAATTGTTCTTATATAGTGGAATACAAGCATTAGAGTTAAATGGATAACTTACATAGACATTACATACAGTATGTTTTAGTACAATATTAAAGTATAGTCTTCCATATGGTACCCATTTAAGGAGATGGATACCTACTACCAATATTTTTAGTGCAAATATATACCTACTTATCATTGTAAATATCTAGGCACAGTACAAACATGACATAACTATCCTGTGTGATAATAAGCTCTTTACTAATCTATATACTCTAGAGTATTAACTGGCTTTAGGCTACTGCTACAGAAGTACTTCGTATATAAAACTACTAAGTCCCTTAATACTATACATTTATATGGAATTGAAACAAAAACCTCATAAGTTTGTGTAATAAGGAAGAGGAAAAGTACACGGACGTTCGTGAACTACCAATATGAAGTTCCAAAGTTGTCTCCCACAGTTCTACACTGTTCTAAATACCTTAACTGTACCAAAACAGTTCTAATTCGAGCAAAATGTGTAGAAGGTTTCGTTAATTTCGGTTCAGTATATTCATAATTGTTCTTGCGAAGCGAGTAGCTTCTAAACTTACTTATTAACGTTATTCCGTAGTCCATGTAAGCCATGGCGTTCCATAGACTAATTATAAACTTTTCCAATTTTCCTTAATTACGCTATTATCCTAAATATTTGTTGTATTTTATGCATTAGTTAAATACTACAAGAGAATTTTAATTTTATACGTAGCGTTCTATTTTCAAACAAGATATTTCGTAGCATGTAGCGTGTTATTGATTTACTAACAGGACCAATTGACGACTTTGCTAAGGAGTCTTATAACCTCATATTTAATTTGGACTTGTGATAGGTATAACAAATTAAATAATTAAGAAAGTGCAATACATTTATTTTGCTGTGTGTTCTCACGGAAGTTCTACATTGGAATGTGATTAATTCATATGATTAGATCTACGTAACAGGTTACTTCTGATGTATTTATTTTCAAATTGAAATATACAACGTGTTGCAGAAAGGTGTAGTCATATTTTAAGGTTGCATTGGATAGGCCTTAAATATAATATTATAAATATTACAGTTACACATAGAAAAATACAGTTTGTAAATTTTTTTTTGTTTATAGCCGACTATTAAATAACTACCAGGAACGCATCAATTATGAGATGTTTGCGATTTATTGAATGCGATTGAACCTTACGATAAAATATGACCTCTCATACTAGTGTTGTATTTAAAGAAAATCTATTGATTTAAAATAAATATTAAATATTTCATGAACACATAAAAGTCATAATATAACTAGTATTTGTAATTTCATCCATGCCTAGTGCCTAGTCACCGGCCATGTGTAACGATGGTCAAATATGATGATACCTTTTTGAATCACGTTGTATAGCCATAATAATATAACATTGCAGATAAAACATTCTTTTATTACGTCTTACGGCCGTCATAAATATTTCATTTACCCCAATTGCTGCTACTAAAGACAAACAATTCTAAACTTAATGTCCTTACTTGCTTTTAAATAAGCTAACGATAATAGTATTTTATATTGTAACTTTGATTGGAGATAGAATTATCTTACTGGTAAACGAGGTTAACAATCTATCCACAATCTTAGGTTTGATATTGAAAACGGTTATTAATTCTTTAAAGTAACATGACAAAATGTATAAAACTTCATGAAAAATTTCCATTTCAATGCGGAAGTAGAGGAGATTGTACTCAAACAAAATGTAAAATTTAGTCAGGCTAAGTTAAAACAGTGCTGTATATTTGGCCAATAAAACATAACAATATAATATTCTCTAACCCTTGCGCTACTCATTCGTTCAAATAAAACTACTTTTTACGGATTTAGATACTTGTAGGTATTTGTTTTACATTATAATATGGTATACTTATACGATATGTTTTATTGTAAGTATTAAGTAACTCGCACTCGTAATACACGATGAAAGTCGTATAGTAAAACTAGGTCTTAACAGAATTATATTTCTGATGCTAAAATAATGACTAACTATTTAGATATATTAAACCATAATTATAGTAAGTAATAAATTATATAAACTGCCTATAATTGTAGTAATTTGTAAAATCTACCCTATATTTTGTTATGAAATGTACCACTTAAACCTTTTATTGCATTGAACACGCGACTAATAGGTATGAATAACATATTATTTTCAGATTGAGTATTCAGCTTTACGAAAACAAAAACGTAAATTTACTTTACATGGAAATTATTGTTAGCTATGTCTAAACATACATAAGCACTATTTTTAAGCAAGTAGGTACTTATTAGAAACACCTCGGTTAGTTAACTTAAAAAATATCCTACAAATAGGTATTTCATTTACTACCTAAGATGAAGTATACTTAGGTACTACTAAAATGAACAAGAAAAAAATATGGCATGACTCAAGTTTTCTTCATAAGGGTAAAGGTCCACTACTGGACATGGTTGGCGTTACCACAGTAGGAGACACATTGGTATAAGATATCATTTTGCAGTGACAATTTACTAAGATACTTCAATCGTACGGTTATGGGGAGTCTAAAAAGTTTTCGACAAATAAAATAAATAAATTAGGTAAATATACCACATTTAAGTGCCACGCTTAAGAGGGCACAATACCAAATTATACTCCATACAAAAATATGGGTATCGTAGTCTCCATTTTTCTTTGCGAAAGTTAAACCGGTTATAATTGTTTTTACGCTATATTATAGATGAAGAGCATATCTATGCACGTATCAATTTCTTTTTTTTCAAAATATAGTAACTAAAAGAAATATGACTATCCGAAAATCCCGTTTTTTTCGGTTTACTTTAGGTAAAGTTGCAGCGACTATCACACATAGGTATTTGGTAAGGTTTAACAAAAAAAAAAGAAAGTGATAGAAGCATAGATATACTCTTCATCTATAATATAACGTAAAAACAAATAAAATCAGTTTAACTTTCGCGAAGCAAAAAGGGGACTAGGAAACATCTTTTTTTTTCAAAGAATTTGTAGGTAAAATTCGACTTTAGCTATATTTGTCCCTTTCAGCGCGGCGCTTGGAAATAGGGATAGCAATATCTAAGGCAAATACCTAAATTAGAAGTACCTACAGTACCCTCTTAACCCTCAAAAAATATGTGTTCCTATTATTAATTGGGCGACTTCTTTTGCCATTTCCAAAACTATTCTGAGGATTGTATCTAAACACTAAACATAGGTATTTTCTAGATCTATAAATACGAATTTGTATATCTTAATGACTACTGCATAAAACAGATATCTACTACGCTATGTTTAAATTTCATTAATAAAAATCCAATTATTTTAATTAATAACTTTACATGCCTAATTAAAAATCAGCGTACATGTTATTTAATGTAATTACAGAGCTATAATAGTTTTCACTAGCGCTTTATTTTCTGAAATAATGCCTTAGGAAAGCTTTGCCGACCTCTTAAACACGCCATAAAAGAATAAGGCAGCAGTTAAAACAGTATAACATGTTTAACAAGTGTTTTATTCTCAATTATGCACAATTAAAATGAACGCGTATAAAAGATTTGTAACAGAAAATTTGGCGCTTAAATTTCATTTAAAATAATGGTGAACGCAACAAAAAACGTCTTACCTACGCAAATAATATTGTGAACTGTACAAAACGTTTCGCATGATGGCAGACGTCCGTAAAAAGCCCGGTTATAAAATAAGTAAAAATAAAGGGCCCGCCGGCGGCAATGCGGGTAAAGTTCTAAAGGAACTTTTGGTTTTTAACCAGACGGTCGCCAAGTTTAAATTGGTTTCCACCATAAACTAACCTTATCGTAAAGAAAGGAAAAACTGGTAACAAGATAATTAAGTTTGCGTATCTTCTAAGTTGACTTTTTCCTCAATTTTCCCTTGGATCACCATTACTGCGGGCTTAGTTTTTGTTTTAATTAATTACCAATGTTACCAGAATAAAGATTGAGTAAATAAAAGGTATATTTAACTAATATTGCAATACTACATAGTAAGTTCCAGGCAAATTTTACTTTAATGAAATAGGTAGGTTATATATCCTTAGATCAGATACATAATAGTTTTATGCATATACTAGCTGATGCCCGCAACTTCTTACGTGTGGAATTTATAAACGAAAACTTAAAAATTATATAAAAAACAAACATTTTGAGTCTAAGTCTCATTTAAAAAAAACCGCAACAATATCCATTGCGCAGTTTTGAAGATATTATCTCAGATAGGGACGTCCATGCAAAAATAACTACATACTTGGTTTTATAATAAGTAAAGATGTAAATTGTTTAATGTACAGTGTCTAACTTTTAAAATATAAACCAAATAATCTACCTATACTAATATTGTAAAGCTGAAGAGTTTGATTGTTTAAACGCGCTAATCTCAGGAACTACCTACTGGCTCAAATTGAAAAATTCTTATGGCTTTATAACATCACGCTGCGACCAATAGGAGTGAAGCATTTGTGAAAATGTTACAAAAACTGTTCTAAATTCTACGCGTAAGAAGTCGCGGGCAACGGCTAGTTGTTTAATGAAATAGAGCCATTTCATACGATGAACTTGTACACATTTTTACGTAATCTATAAATAAGGAGAAAATAACATAAAAGTAATGTTAAATTAGCGATATGTCAATCTTATTACGTAGTAAGTTTTGTTTAGAGTGTTTTGTACCGAAATAGACCTTTGACTTATTGATAGTCATGAACTGCGTTAAAATATCATTTATTATGAATACAAATCAATCAAAGCGTTATAAATATCTTCCTGCATCTAATTCCGCAGTTGATTGCCTACCAGACGCATTATTATCGAGTTAATTGTTATTTACATACAGACTAACGTAAAATTATTGTTGGGTCATGTTACTTATAGCCTAACAATGTAAATAATTGGCGACGAAATATGATCAGTCATAAAATTAAAGGAACAGATATTTAAAAGTATAGTGGTTTTTAAAAACCTTGTATTACCAGATTTTGTCTTGGATAGCTGACAGAATGTTTTTATATTTAATTTAAAATAATATTTTAAAAACTACAAGTTATATTTTTGTCACGAATAAGAATGACAATTGCAAATAATTTGGCACATTTTATCTTATCATCGTCAAATTAATAATTTAAAATTTATAACCAAATAATAGCTTTGCCCCGCGGTGTTACCCGCGGTAAAAAGGATAAAAATCTGTTCGTTTTATCACCCCACGGGAACATTACATTCTTTCGCGATAAAAAGTAGCCTATATGTTATTCTAATGTATAAGCTACATTATTGTTTTCATTTAAATCCATTCCGTAGTTTTTGCGTGAAAGAGTAACAAACATACTCACAAACATTCACATTTATAATATTATTAGGATAAGTAGGTACTATCATACAGATACTGCTCTAACTTTATTTTGTTACAGAATAATTGTTTTTATTATTTAAATAATAATCATATTTAGGGTTATACGGTGAATAACACCGCGGTGGAATGTTATCGGCTCGATCTCGCTCGTTTTATCGTTTCCCGTAGAGTTTTCGTATTTTTAAACATTATCGTGCCGTAAAAACCGCACTTCATACATTTAAATTTATCTGTATAGACGCCGTGTTGTTATATAGCTCACTCATTCATTACTCAACGATTTATAGACTCGATTTGATAAACAACAAAGTAAACGATTGATTTAAACAATAAAGGAAACTTAAATCACTTAACATGTAAGTTTGATTCATAGTCGCAATAAATATTCCCGTAAGACAATTTCAAGGTCGTGAAGTGTCATAAAATTATTTACTTACCCTTGCCACATTTGTTTATTGCATATTATATTAATTATAATTTATTGTTATACATATCTTTTTAATGTGTGTATGTATGGGTAATTAAACTTTTTATGGAGCAGTTTAGTACTTTACAAGTTCAAAAAATGTTTTTATTTCTATCTAAATACCGACTTAATTGATATCTATGAAAAGAGGTGAGACATGTGATTTAGTGAAACTTCTTGACCATCTTGAGTATTTCTTTACCTATTTTAACAAGAATATAATTTCTTTACATAAATAATTTGAAGTATTTTTACCAAACTGCTTTGGCTTTACTATTTTTTGTATTTTTTTAACCAATCAATAAATAAATAAATAAAATAAATTCATGGACATTTCACACAGCGGTTTCTGGTCCCAAGCTAAGCTTATATGCTTGTGTTATGGGTACCAGAATATGGATACAATACATAAACTACTTTTTCTTTTGTAAATACATACTTATAATACATAGAAAACACCCAGACGCAGTACGAACATTTGTACGACATTTATGGATATCACACAAATGATTGTCCCAAGCGGGAATCGAACCCGCGACCTCGTGAACGGCAGTCCATTACATAAACCACTCCACCACGAAGCCCGTCAATTAAAATTAAGTCAATTTAAATATTTTGTATTTCAAATTCATTTAAGTAGTTTCAAAACAAAGTAACAACCAGAATATCTTTGAGTTCCTTGAGACTGAGATCCCTTGTAAGACCTAGTATAAGTGTAAGAATGGGTTGTCGACTTTTATACCTCAACCTATATAAAACTTTTTTTATTTTAATGTACACTCATTTCAATCATATTTTTTATATACCTATTTAATTTTAAATTATTTTATGTTGTGCATATTGTTTTTTTTTTATTTTTTTGTTGTTTTTTGCTGTTTTAATTGTATATAGACCATTTTATCAAACCTATTAACAAAAATTAAGATTGCCCACAAAATAATATTTAGGTTTAACAACCATAAATTTCCTCATTACTACTACCTAACGGAAAGTGTAATTGAGGGGCACAGCTAGTCAGTAGAATATAAAATAGCTAGTACATAATAATCTTAACGTAGATTGAATGAGACTCTCGCGAACTGTCTTTGATTAGAAGCAATCTCGTAAATTTTGAATTAAATTTTAGTGATCGATATATACCTTAATATATATGAATTATGTAATGAGTATCAAATAAAATAAACAATAAAACGTCGTTTTACATTTAAATAATACATACAATCGATTAGTTTAAATATTTACATTTAAATGAAGAAGTTATTTGCGCATTTGCGTTCGAATGTGTTGAATATTTTCTAAGCAAATGTACCAATATATTTTCTGAAATCGTAGCGGGAATTACTTCAAAGTATTTAACTAAATATATTAACAATTTACAACTAAAGGTTAGTCGTTGCACTAATATTTAACCTACCTGTTATCGTTATGTGTTCAATTTATTACGTATTTGAATATCTTCAGCGCACTTTCAGGGCTATCACACTTTTAGAATTTAAATATAAACTTTGTTTACACATTCGCTTGCGTATTATTAATAAATATGTATTATGTTTTTCTCACCGCAGCACTTATATGTCTGGAACACTTTAAAATCAAACCTGTACTGATTATTCTTTTCTAACCCTCAGGTGATTATTACTTTTAAACTACATCTTTTTAAAATTACCTATACAATTAAATTTTAAAAGTCCAACCTGCTTTTATAACCAAGTTTAAAACCAAGCTTGTATAAAAGATTAACAGTTGAAAATTGCACAGCTTTGGCAAAAGAAAGGCATTGACAGAAATATTTATTACACCTCAAAGGGTTGGAGTAATACTGTGATGGTTTTATGATTCTACGTTGTACAATTTGTAAATTTTTTCTGTATTGTGTATTGCTAATGTAAGTATGCGAGTTAGAACTTTGATACTTGGAATAAATAAATAAAAAAAAAATTCTGTACATCATTAATTTGTTAATTAGTTATTTTGTTAAGCACTAGTTTATTCCCATACTACTGTGAAATATAATATAAATATTTTTGTACTAAACATCATTAGCTAACAAGAAAAAACGGCTTTACAGTCTGTCGAATTAAGCTAAGATTTAGATGTATACATAAATTTTATTGCATAATTATTACAATTAGGTACTTTACCAAGATTATAAATTTCATTACGTACCTTACTACTTTAACGATTAGGTTTTCAAATTATGTGAAATTAATGATTTTCTATTTAGGTACATAAATGAAAGCAAGCTTTTTAAAAACTTCTGATTCACGCTAAATATGTTTTACAAAAAAAGATTGTAAGATAAATTAATAATAATGGACATTTCACGTCCTCTGATAACATAATTTTCTTAAATTTTATGCTCATTAATTATGTATAAATTTAAATTAAGTCTTATTAAATAAAATAAAAATAAAATAGTTCATAAAAATATGCTAGTTAACAGGAAGTAGAAAATTAATAAAATATTTCATTTACACAAGTATCAAGACGTTGCATATCTTGTACATATTTGTTTTAACCAGCAATCAACCACTGGACCATCAATAGTACGTCAATTTTTCTTTGTAAATGTAACCCTTTCTTCGTTACGCAAAATTATAGCACTTTACCGCTATACAAAACAAGATCCTTATGCTATTGTCCGTTAATTTGTTTGGATTGTAAAACCTTTACCTGTTAAATTGAAACCGTTAACTATTTAGTATCATTTGAAATATTTAATAGTTTTTTTTCTTTACCAAATGAATTTCTATTTGTTGGACTTTGTGGTAGTATACCTACCCAATAAGCTATTGTTTTTTTTAAATATTCGCGGACACTTCACACAACGTCCTCTGGTCTCGATCGAATATTGTAATATTTAAAATTAATATAGTCGTACTTACAACATAAACAATTTTATTTTGCCAATGGTTTTCAGCGTACTTTTTATTGTTTATCCTCAAGGATGTGACTTGAACAGCTCTCTCTCTCTGCTAACTTCTTTCTACCTACCTCATAAAAGATCTGCAGTGGTCGCAAGTCATTTTAGTTTAGGCATTAAAATACTTTCGTTTCATTGTTTTAATAGAGCAGCCTTTTATTATTTTTCAAGAAAACTATTTTTGACAGCCCTGGGACTAACTAATTATTTTTTGAAAATTATTTGAATAACACCATCTATGTTTAAAAAGTCGAACTATTTTGTTTAGTTCAAAATACAGTAGCACCATCTTTGGGGACAGACTGTGTTTGCAATAATTTGCCACCCCCTGCATCCCGTCTGCAACGAGGGGTGACAAACATATCGATGCATTACGTAACGCAGTAGCAATTGTGTCAGAATCCAGTCTCTTTCAATATTTAATCAAATCTTTGATTGAATTATTACTATCTTTATTAAGTATCTACAATCTACATATTCTATTATTTTTATGATAGAAAAGCATCGCATGTCTAAGTTTTCCAAAGGAATAAATTGTTCAGACTTTGACGCGGAAATGAATTGTTACCATATTCTCTGAAACAGTTTTCATCTATGTTACGCTTCAGTGAATCTATCTTATGTTCAAATCTGGGTCATATACAGCGTTCTTTGTGACATAACGATATCTTTACTGGGTTAGACAGTTCATAACCGATAAATTTATATTTTATGTGGAAAAATGTTTTCATTCACTTTTCTTTCTTTTTGACGTGGTCAAACAAACCTTAACTTTATAAATAAACTAACTCCTGTCCGTAACTTCGTACGCTTGGATATTAGAAACCTAATCTTAGCAAATTATGCAAAAACAATCCCCTCTCTATCTTTAAAAAAAATGCATCGAAATCCGTTGCACGCTTAAAGAGATTGACGTTCACATATGGATATACTCATACATATAAAAATAGTGACTTACTTTTATAATATGTAAGGAAGCTTATATATTATACTTTCTTATTGGTACCCTACGTCCTAAAACGTAATTTAAATAAGCATTATAGTTATGACATGTAATAAAAGTCATATCTAATATATAAAATTCACGTGTCACAGTGTTAGTTACCGTACTCGTCCGAAACGGCTTGACCGATTCTTCTCAAATTTTGCATACATATTCAGTAGGTCTGAGAATCGGCCAACATCTATTTTTCAAACCTTTTTTTTTTTATTTTGTATGGCAAAACAACGTTTGCCGGGACAGCTAGTATCTACATAAATATATCATGTAAATCAATTTTTTTGCACTTCCAGTATAAGTAGGCTCCATTTACACATATTGTTTCCTGGTATGATTACTTTAAGTGGTCAGTTTATCTACAAACAGCTTTAAGAGGCTTTTAAGTTTAAACTTGAATAATACATATGTCATTATAAGTGTTAATAATAGTACTAATACATGGAAATTATTTATGTACCTATATCTATTAAATAAATAATTTACTCTATATTGTGGCATAAAATTAAAGTCTTTAGTTTAATAGAGCAACTTATGAAAATATTACGGATTTGTAAAATATTAGTTAAATATGTAAATGTTATCTTAAAATCCTTGCAAAACAGACTGTTACTGAGTCTAATTAAAGTGGTGCAACTTTGTAATATTCACTACTTTAGTACTTTACAACGTAATATAGAATGATTATTAATGATTAAGTTCTTTAACACCTGGCTTCCAGTGTATTAATTATATGATACAACATAATAAATATTGCTATTTGCTAAAGTTTAATGTAATCACGTTTTGACATGCAATAATTTTAACATTGACTGATTAAACTGGACATAAAATGATTTATGTGTAATAAATTTAAAATAAATTAAATATATACAATCACTTTCAATAATCAGTTAATAACTACATAGTGTTAAACTATAAAATTGCATTGACTTGATACGTAATTGGTGCCTTTTTGATTTGCAATAATCTGTATTCAAACACATTATGAATAGTGAAAGCCTACGTTGCCTACCTTTTATAACTATAGTCATATATATTTTAATAGCATGCTCTCAATTTTGGACTAGGTAATAATAATATTATCTTATCCTAATAAAAAAACTTATAATAAAAAATAATAACTGAGTATTTTTTTTTAAGTTAAACTTACTTTACATGCCTTTGAAATGGTTTTACTCGATTTCTTATAAAATAATCATCAGATCCTGACCTGGTCCAATGGTACTACACGGGAACCATAGGTACGCTTTTAATTTTAAAAAAATCATTAAAATAGCTTCGCCTAGTTAAAACATACAGATAAATTGAGAACAGCCGCCTTTTTTTTAAATCGGTCAAAAATAAGAGTAACTAAGAATAGTCTCAAAGATGAAAATAAAAAAGCTTTTTGCGTCGCATTACGTACCATAGTATATTTATCTACTCAGTAAACAACATTAAAAGTAAATCAATGTACCCAACGACTCCTTTTAACGTGCCATTGACTAATAAATTCCAAATAATTGACTCGCCATCGACTGCTATCTTCCCATAGAACAAAGAATACCGAACTATGAAAATTCAAACCAACAAGAAATTGCGTGACAGAAATAAATACTTTCCTTATATACAAAATCTTTATAAATATATATAAACACGTGTTCGTGAGGAAACGAGCGGTGCGTTTAGAATGATAATAGGGATTTCCCTTTCAAGCGGAAAATTTACGTGATAAAAATTCTAAAGAGTCGCGTGTGAAAAAAAAATTGTATAAAGTCCAAAAATAAAGTGTCTGCGGTAGGTGTCATTATGTAGTCCTATAGCGGTTATGTTTGGGGCCGTAAATCAGTGGAGAACGTGAGAATGGATTCATTATTTAGACAATATATGTTACGTGGTTGAGCGTTTACGTAGATCGCGATATACCGTATTTTATAGGGTTGTCAGGCATCATGTTTACTTACGTAGAACAAACTACCCATTGAAAACAGACTGCTAGATGGCCAGTACTCTTACTAGACTTTAGAGGTTGCAGTGGCTGTATTAAGTACGAAAACATCGCTATGGTACTAATTACTGACCCCACTATGAGGTAGTTGTGCTAAAAATACACCAGCTATTTTAAGAAAACGTCTACTGGTAAGTAGACGTTTTCTTAATGACGTTATCAAGTTTAACAACAGGTACCCTTGATTTGTTTATTTGTCTATCGATCAATCTTACATTTTGACACATAAAATGATGGATGAAATAAGGATGAACGCAATTTGTCCTGCTTATCATATTACATTATATATTCAAAAACATTGAAAACGACTATTCCAATAATTTTAAAAGAAAACTGATGACCTACAAAGGGAGAATATTTCATTTAGTTGAATGGTACTCAGTTGAAGTAGGTCAGATTCTCCAGTGATGTAAATCAGCTAGTTATTTATTGATTTTATTAAAATAAATTGAAGCCTGCTAACTATTGTGTTACAACAAAAGAGCTTAATAAACCAGATATTGCTTAAATTTAAAACAAATATACGCTTCTAAGTAAAAGTCGTAAAAAATGGTATGAACAGAATATTTTTGTTTAAAATGAAACATTAATTTTTATAAGAATAATCTACTACTTTTCTTCCTCTAACATTATGTGTATATGTAGGTAAATATATTTGATTTTTTAGTAGCTAAAACCGTTTGTAAATAAATATTTTTCAAAGTTTATCTATTTCGAATAAGTTTTTAAAATCCATATCTATGTACTTGATTATCTTAAAATTATCTCGTACCCTAAATTTGTCAACATGAGACCATGATAATGAGTAGAATGAAAAAAAAAAAAATTCTAAAGTGGTCTCTATCGCAGACTTATGTACCTAGTATCTACTTATGATATGTAACCGATATTTTTTGATATATAGTTTTTTTTAAGTTCCCTATGAGTTCACCAAAGTCAGTATATCATCTAAACCTCACAGTTATTTACATTTTTCGTCGACTTCAAAAGAAAGCGGCTATATTATTGTAATATTTCAATACGTTTGGCAGTTTTCATTCAAAACACTGCCTAATCCTTAAAATATATTGTGTTTGTTTCTTATAATGTAATTCTGTTAAAGGAATGAGTCTCTCACTGCTATCATTTTTAAAATCCTGTCATAATGAGAGTTACTTAGTTCTACTAGAGCAACATTTGCTGGGCCAGTCAGTTTTATGTTCATCACTACTTTTCGTTTGCCCATATCTATCTCTTGAACTAACAGCTAACAACGACCTTATAAATATATATAGGTAGGGGAGCGAGGGGCTAGTTGTAACAGTTTTAACAAATAATTATATATCTTGAAGTGTATTGGCTAAATTCCCATTAACTAAACTTTAATTGATACTCTAACTATTCTTTTATTAAGTTAAATCGAAAAAATATCAAATCTACGGGTAACTCTTTCACATTTTTAATTTTAGTTTAAAAAGGGAAGTGTTACAACTTACCCCGTGGTTGGGGCTAGTTGTAACATCTATTGGGGCATGTAGTAACAAAAATAAAAACAAAAATGTGACACCTTCAATCGTTTATTTTTTTCACATCTTGGACCAATTTGCTTTATTTACAACAAAAACTAACTAGATAATTCTATAATATGTTTTTTTTTATAAAACTATTAACTAAAACGTTCGTTTTAGTTAATAATTATACAATCAACAAATTAACGAATTAAGTTTTTAACTATCTATCTTATTTTGTACTTATGTACTACTATAGGTACTTATATATCAACATGGCACTTTATAATCAAAGTAAATTCTTATTTCTTCTTCTTCTTCTAGTTATAAACCTCCTAATCTTAATTATCTCTTAGTTCTAGCTTACATCTTGCAATAATCAGCCTTGCAATGAGTTGCTTCTATTTCAGCGCACTTGAGGATATATGAAGACATTTTACATTCTTCTTCTTCTGTGAATACTTGTCTAGGCTTGACATAGCCTACTTTTGGACTTTCTTTATTTTTCTTCTTCTTAATGTATCTGTACAGAGATACGTGACAAGGATAAAAATTCTTACTTGCCTTCCGAATACTATAGTTGTTTTCTAAAACTTCAGCTACAGCTAACTCTTATAAACTCAGGAGGCTTTATTTTGCCCGGTCTGTCTTTCTTTTATATTCTCTCATTCTACACGAAAACAAATAAGGTAGGTTACATTACAAATAATAACAGTAACTTACGGCAATCTGGGGGCAAGTTGTAACATGGTACAACAAACCCCGAGGTTTTGTTACAACTAGCCCCTAGGTATAGTTCTTAATATTTATCACGATAAATATTAAATCAACTTAGTAATCTCGAAAATTGTTGCACAACATCATAAATAGTTATATTATAGCATCAAATAAGGTACATAAAGCTTCAATTACTCGAAAATAGTAAAGCTAACCAAAAACTTAGGCAAATAAAATTATAGGTTACCTGTCTACAACGAAGTGTTTGCACATACCAACTCACTGTGCCCCCTGGCGGGACACTGACTGTGAAAAAGTGGCGTGGCACGTTATAATTTTAAGATTTGATAATAAAGATTCGTGAATAAAGTTTAAATTCCTATTGAAAAAGGTCTGTTACTACTTACCCCTGTTACAACAAGCCCCCCGCTCCCCTACCTACTTAATAAATATATATAACTACTTTATTTTATTATTATCTACTTTATTTTATATTCACCTTGTATCTGTAATTTTATATACCTGTCCACTTACCTTATACCTATGTGACCTATTAAGAATATATTAAAATTTACATGAAAACAAATTACCAAAATTAAATACCTATACCTGCTTTATAGTTAGGAGATATTGTTTTCGTAGTTTATCTCTCTCAAATGGTTCATGAATAATACATTGTTACAATACCTATAATTAGTTGATAATATAGACATAATAATCTACTTAGTTTAAAAACTAAAAAACACGCATAAATATCCTTAATTTTTTAAATGATTGCATTGTCATGTATACTCAATTCTATGCTACCTACTTACAAAACGTTGACAGCTTATGTTGTCAGAGACATAAGTTTCTGTTGTCACAATCTTAGTAAACACAAGTAAACAATTCTGATATTTTACCTGATTCTATAAATAACGCGTTTTTATGTGAAATTATCTGATTGTATATGAAAGGCATACGTAGAAACAATAATCTTGGTGAGTCTACTCATATACAATTAAACTATTACGTGTATAATTAAAAATACAAGTGTGGTCATAGCGATACTTCAACATGCTATTCTAGTAATTCTGATCAAGGAATTGGGATTATTCTTTTAAATTATTGCATTGTCATCGGTCATTGTAAGGTGTGCAAAATTTCAGATCCATCCGTCTACTGCAAGTGGCTGAAAATCGCTTTCAAAGATTCCGTTACACAGATTAATACATTGATAGTTACATACCAAACTTATAAAAGCGTGTTAAAAATCACAATTTTCATGATCGCATATCAAAACCAGCTATATTTCACAGATTCACTTGCGTATTTACTGGTAAGTCTTCCAAGTTATGACCTAAAAAAAAATTGATACCAAAATATCAAAATTACTAAATACATACAAAATTTCATCAGAAACTGTCAAGCCGTTTTGCCGGAGATAATAACTAAAATTTTGTAACACGTGAATTTTAAATAGATACAAAAGCAAAATATTATTCGGTATAGTACAACCCTAACTTTACACATTTTTGGTTGTAATGCAAAAGTTCTTTGATGCCTGATATAAATCTTCGTGACCTTCATGTAAACTTGTTTGGTTAAGTAAACTCATATTAGATTCTGATTAAGCTATTGACTCCAAAGTGGGCTACGAAATGTTGTTATTTTTTTTTCGCCGCTTTCGATATATACGTCATTGTGACGCATTTGGAAGATGTATGTTTTGTTTTAGTAACATCACTCTCTCTCTTTCTTTCTCTCGTCCGTCCCACTGTTGGGCACGGGCCTCCTCCACTTTGGAAGGGATTATGGTCTACTATACTGAGCTGACCGTTTTGTGTTGGCACAAGGTTAATTTTTGAGTTACTGTCTCTCACAGAGGATTTTATCACAATGAACTAGCCAATTAATCGAAATGCATCATATTTGTTTTCGTTTTTTGTTTAATTTAGTTTAATTGCGCACTTAGAATTGGCACCAATATCTACATAGCAAGTATTAATTGTTATCAAAATCTCTACGTAATAGTTCCTATGTAATATTTATTTAAAACTTATTTTATTTAAGTTACCTACTAGCTAATGCCTGCTAATGTATATAGTTATAGTGGTTCTCCTCTCCAAATATACACCAAACCTTAACAAATTGTAAGAAGAGCCATTTGAAACACTTACGTTGTTTTGAAGATTAGAGCTTACATAGGGACCAGAGGCGTATTTACCCTAGGGCCTTAGGGGCCATGGCCCGGGGCAGCCAGCCTGAAAAGGGCGGCGAAAGCATACATGTTTAAAATGTTGGTCTATCTCTATTAATTTATAGGGTGGCTAATTAAGACGCCAGGGGCGTTAAATCTAATGGCCCGGGGCGATAATTTTCAAAATACACCTCTGATAGGGACATACATACAAAAATAATGACCTTGTATAATAATAATTTAGTTATTTAGATTACTGGAACTTAAGGTACTGAAACCGATGCTTACATTTATTTGAAAATTAAAGATGTTTCAGACATAACGCTTAAAATACCTTTCTAATAAGAATGATAACATTCTTTTGTTTACAATAACATTCTTCGATAGTTATCAAACAAAAAACTACCTAAACTGTGTAATGCAATGTACATTACAATGGTGGCGCAGTATGCATTATCACGAGTGCAATCTTAACCCTTTCACATCAATTGTTCTCCTACCCTTCAAGAGATGGCGTTATAACGAATGTTTCATTTATTTTTAAAGCGACTATTGTGTAAACTAATAAAAATAAATAGTTCCCTAAAACATTAAAATTATAATTTTATTGAATGGTTTTATAAGATAAATCACTTTATTTGTTTAAATGTTTTATTTTAAGTTCGCATGTCATCAGTTACTGTTCACCTTACTAAATAGTTTGTGTGAGAAAATAAAGATGGCGTGCTTTCTTCATTTAGACTAAAATACCAAAATATGCGAATAAATCAATTTTAATTTGCTATTTAACTTCAAGCGATTATATTGAAAAAGAAATTTTACTTTATGTTATAACTAGACATACATACCTAACCTATATTTACCTATCAATCCTCAAATTATGTAAGTGGGTCGTACTTAAATGCTATGGCTCAATAATCGATTGGTATTTTATATTTAATATTTCCATAGATAGTAATTAATAATATATATTATGTACACAAGGTGAATAAAAGATTATCATAGTACCTAATTATCTAAAAAGGAAGCCCTGTCACCTGCCATAAAAATATGTCGTTTCTGTTATTCGTTGCAGGCTAGGAATTTTAATAAAAGTGCATTACATACTTGAATGAAAGTTGTTGCATTATTTTGCTACAGAAATTCTTACCTACGAAGTACCTACGTCCGATTTTGTAGTAGGTACCTACGTATCTAGATACTCATCATTCCCCCACTATCCCATTAGGTACAAGGGGTCATCGCAATATATTTTTCGTTTATACTCTTCTGTCAGGCGTCCTAGCTGTGTTTGTCCGTTTTTCACCCAATACATCGACATTTTCTTTGCTATTCCGACATATATTTATAATTCCTTTTTAATTTATACGCAGAACCCTTCTAACAATATTAATAAATAAATTTCCTCTCGTATTATTTATTTTAATGACCGTATCAGGATAGATGCTTGTTTCTCAAATACTTTTCCGACAAAAAGAAAATAGAAACAATAATAGGTGTAGCGTCTTGTACCTAAGAATCACTATGTACCTATAAACATATTTTTACTGCAAAATTCTGCTCTTAACATAGAAATCTGATCCTAATTTTGTAACTGGTCAAGCATGTATAGAATGAACGACAACTATGTTTGTGGTCTGGTATCGTGTTTATGCACCAGTCAGAGTCTCAGAGTGTCGGTTGATAGCACCATCCCCTATGACGAGAAACTCGTGCTAAATGTGACCTGGCCCTTGAGTTTATTAACTTGTGAGGGTGATATTTACAAAAATAAACGCAATGATATTATTGGCGACTAATTTGGTCCTAAAATTCCAAAAAAAATTGTCTATTTCAACTGTCAAACTCTCTCTCTTCAGCCCATTAACGTCCCTCCTGGTCCCTCCGTCAATTTTAAATCTATTTTATATTTATAATTCCCTCAAAATATTCACGGGATTCCTCGTCTTTGGGAGGGATTATGATCTAATGTGCCACGCTGATCAGACGTGTTGGCATAGGACTTAGTTTCGAGTTTTCCGTCTCTCACAGTAAACGTTAACTGCTTATATTGTTCATTAGCTGGCTCTTACAGCACTCTCGGAAAGAAATGGGGCGGTGACACTTGTATTCTTCTTCCGTCACTATCAAACTAACTAACCTATATTATCTTATTAAACTAACCAACGTACATAGGTACATAATGTAAAGAGCCATGTTCTTGTCAAGATAATTTTTTTCTCTATTTATTCTACATAATCAAGTAGTTAAAATTAAGGTAATCTATACTTATAATAAATCTGTAGAGAGGTCAATTCTGTACATGAAATATATTTTCAAAATAACTATCAGGGGGTGATTAGTGATCGATACTGATGCCAAAAATGCAATCAGTAAAATTTTTGTCTGTCTGTCCGTCTGTATGTTCCTTATAGAAACAAAAACTACTCGACGGATTTTAACGAAACTTGGTACAACTATTCTTCATACTCCTGGGCAGGTTATAGTATACTCTTCATCACGCTACAATCAATAGGAGCAGAGTAGTGAAGGGAAATGTTGGGAAAACGGGAAAAGGTGCTCCATTTTTTAAGCTTCCGTGCAGCCTTAATGGTTAAAGTTACATAGAAATCATGTATGACGGAAATATTCTACATAAAATTGTCTAAAAAATATCCCGGAACAGCAATTATCTATATTTTATGGTTGACTCACAATAACACGTGTAACTCCTGATAGCTTAGCAGTTCGTTCATTCTGATTATATTTGTTTACTCTTACGTTTATAATACTCTCACTCAAGCAGTAGTTAAAAATGTTGCAAAAACGAGGAAAATTTCCTAAATTCTACGCGGACGGAGTCGAGGGTAACAGCTAGTTTATAATAATCTTTGAAATGTGTTAATAAAAAAGAATTTAGAATTATTGTTGTAGATACATTTATTGATAGCTACGTATTCTCGTCCATAATCCGACAAACTTCGACAAAGATAGGTTAATCGTCATCTCACTTCTATAAGAGCTCATACGAACATCTTACTACATATTTCGCTAAATAAGAAATACCTCTACTATTATGTTCCCCTTTACACCCCAAAATACCACAGGCGAATGTCTGGAATGCACGTCTATCAAAAACTATATTTTTCACCTCCGAAACACAAAAGGAAAAATGACGTACATGTTCAACGTAAGCTTCTAAATGTCCCGTAAAAGTATTGAGAGCGAAAAGTCGCTAAATTTGAGGCGTTCTTTGAGGCTTTTTGAGGAAAGCTCCAATGCTGGTGTTATAGGCTATGAGAGGCCCGGGAGGGAGGCTCTATAGGCACTTTACACGCTCTACCGAAGCTAACCTCCGCCCAAATGTAATAACACGCCACCAGCTCTCTGTTTCAATTTGGGAACAAATTGAAATTGTTTTTATTTGAATAATATTACTTGGTAGTCGTTGTAGTATTCACAAACGGCCAGTTATTATAGGTATTATGTATATTGTCGTACAACGATATCAATTTGATGTTCTTATTGAATAGTATCAGGCTTCTTTAGGCATAGTAGCTTTAGAAGATAGTTCAATATTGGTATTTATAGATTATGAAAATTGGAAACATTTGAGCAAGTAATTAAGAAACATGTTCGTTGGTATTTCCGATAGATATTAAGTACAGTCATTTATATTTTATAGATATCTATAGGTATTTAGCATCTTAGAAAAACGATTTTTTTATACAAGTTTCGGATCTTTGAAGCTAATGATTATACATTTTGTAAATTCTAAATTTAGTTATTTAATGTTCAAAATGTCAATAACATTATTCTAATGATGTAAAGAGGTAATAATTATAATATGTATGGGGTAATCTTAACAAGTAATGGTCCACTCTTACATACTTTTTCAGTATTATGATGTTACGTTATTCCCGAGTGCTACCATAATCAGAAGACTCTTGTATAGCCAGACGAAGTCGCGGGCAATAGCTATCTATATTTTTTATACATGTATTTAGTACCTTTGTACTGTGTTATGTTAATATAAACAAGTTGTAACTCATTTCTTAAAATTATCTCATGCAAATCTCTGTAAGAGAAAATAAGTAAATTTTACTATCAGGATAGGTACAAATGAAACAAAAACAATATGTTTTATTATTTTACAAAATCTACTTTGCTTATTAGTTTTTAATAAATTTCTCGAATAATCTTCGACATAACTGATCTCAATATACCTAGTATTACAAATTATAAGTAGTTTATGGTCGTTGTATTTAAACTAGGTACTTGATAGTAAAAAATGTTAATTTATTTTCGTTTTTTTTGTAAGTACATAGTATTTTATAGCTTATGTATAAACAAAAAAAAACAATTAAAATTATACATCATTTGTATTTTATGCAAAAACCATAGACTAAAGGAGTACCCAGCAACTGGGTACAGAAATTGTAGGCTAGCTACTGTACATTAACAGTGGTACCTTAGTATAAAATTTCCACTTTAATCTATAAGTAAGTAAGGTTCACAAAAAATACTTTCTTATTTTGTAAAACAAACTGTTTCATATTCTATTCTTGTAGAAAATAATTCCTATTAATAAAATTATTATAAACGGTGTTCATTGTTACGCAATTCAGCGTGTTCAGTTGGGATGCGGGCGCGCGTTGCATCCTTTATCACGGTACGGGGTTGAGGAGGCTGTGCGGGGGACAGAAACGGCGCTGGAAAAATTGCACATAAATATTGAAGCTGCCACTTACACGTGCGCCCACCGACTGACGCTAGACTAGTATGCACATGCTTGTGAAAATAGAATAAAAATATAACAATATAGATGATTCTGCGATGTTTTCTGTAGATTATGATTTATTATACTTTAGTTTTGCTGAATTGATTATTATCATAAATAAAGAATTTTCGCACAAGCTCAGAACAAATGAATAATATTCTTTGTGTTTCTTTCATTTCGATCAGCTTTTTTTTGTTCTGCAACTGTACTTAGAATTCCTACAAATAAAAACACAACGCGCATTTTTACACTGCTTTCTAAATGCTTATGGATATACTATGACGTGTTATGTTCTTGATTATGTCGTTATCAAATACAAAATATTTTTGGGTATATTCCAATAAATAATTTAATTTCACAGTGATATGCAGATGACAACAAACAAGAAATATAATTTTACTAAAAAACCTACAATTTATTTTGACAACTTTCTTTAAAAAGATAATATTTGAAAAAGATAATACGGGGAATTACTCGTAACAGGTTCCTACATAAGGTAAATAAATACATACTTATTGTTCTCATAATTCAAAATACCTATTAGTAACCAATAGTCGTTGTGGTTAGTAGATGTAAAAAACTAAGAAGTGTAGTGTAACTTGCAAAAATAAAGTATTACTATCATTTTACGAGCACAAATTAAAATGTTTTTGCAGTATGTCCACACAAATCCAACGGTCCTCTGATGCGAGCCCTCGTTCTTTTTCTTGTAGCAAATTTCGCAACAATCTCACTTATTATGCCACACAAATTTCCGCTCCCCGCCCAACTCCAGACGTGAAATTAAAATTTCCTACTTACCCCCCTTTTTGTATACGATACGAGCCGAATAGCTAAATAAATATTGCTACTTAAGAACCTTTAGTACGCTGACTACGTTATCTTTTATGAATTTATTTTGTACTTATTAGTTTCGACTTGAGCATTTTGGGTGATTCTCTTGATTGGGAATAATATTTTACGGTTCTTAATAAATTAATTTGAAGATACATATTTTGTCATGCAAGCGTTGTTACTAATAAAAATGTTGTGTAGCTATGCCGTGATCCAATACCTTGCCACTATAAAATATAAACCTTGTTGGAAAGTAGTAAAAGGTTTGTCTTAGGTACCGATTCTATGTGCACAACTAATTGATAGTGTCAATAACACAATTTGGCAATGTTAACAGAACTTTTATTAGGAAATCTATATAGGTACGTATAATACACTAACGATTTTAATTAATAAAAATGTGCAATGAACTAGCCAATTATTCAAAATACGCCACAGTCCTTTTCAGTTTTAGTAAAGTTTAGTTGTGCATATAGAATTGATACCATTGTATCGTATCTAGTTTTCAAATTACTAAGTCTTGTCTAAGATTAATGGGCATTTTCCCCTATAGTAAGTTTGATTACATAGGTATACCTATACGATTACAAAATGTGAAGATTAAATTGTGAAATAAATTTTCACTCCAATTTAAACATTAATTAAACTGAATTCTTTTTAAGTACGAACTGAGAAAAATAAACTGGGTATGTTGTAATATATGAGCTAACACGATTAAGTACATTGTTACAACTGCGCAAAACAAGTTAGCTATGTTTAACCTCGCATCGGGTTACATTGACCACATGTGTAGAAAATATGATTTATAGGTAGGTAGTACTGTATTTTTTTTATTATGTGACTATGCAAAGATTTTTGCAGTCTGCAGAGAATGTTTAGTTTAAAATAGCCACTTTTATAGGCCTTACCTAGAAATGGTCTTGCAATAGTAGGTACCTATTGAATTGAGAATTACGATATTATATTAGCTAGTCATCATACTTCTACGCCTTTCGCCCACGGGATAGGCAGAGGATAGAGTACTATTTACTACAATTACACGCGTTCATCTGGTCATAATTGCATGAGGGTTTTAACATTTAATGCTACCTACTTGACGCTTTTATAGACACACAAGACAATTAAGAAGAGAAAATAATATAATATTGAGAAAATATTGATTAAAATATTGAGCAAATTTTGAACTTAATATTTTCTTTTTTCATTTCAGGTGACGATGGTAGTGTCTTGGGTAAGTAGATATGTATACTTTTTTATCAACGTCCGTACAATAAAAACTTGATATGTAGCAAATTATGACCTGATATTTTAGGGTTGTGTCTAAGAGATATTAAAGAAAACTGACTAAATATTTTATCTCTGGGCATACTTACGATGCACTACTTTTATTTAAATCTTAGTGACTTGAAAAAAAGATTAATGAAGATTGAAGGAATCAAATTTTTTATGAGAAGGTGTCATTCATTGCCATACAACGGTACATATTTTACAATAATTTCGGTACTTTCTTGAAAACTAAAAACAAATTAAACCAAAAGGCTTGACAGATGAATTTTCAATAATTAATTAAATAATTCAGCCTTATTACGTTTGAAAAAATCGCGCTTAAAAGTAAAGAAATAATATTTTAATAGGAAGAAGAAATAACAGTTTTGTGCTCTTACAAAGCTTCGTTGATAGATAGATAAATGTTTATGACATAGTAAACATTGTGTGTATAAAACCACAGCACGCATAATATATTATTTCTGTTTGCAATAAATGAAGTGTGGATAGATAGTTATATGTTGACGAAAATCCACGAAATAAACATACGTGATTTTAGTATAGGTGATAAAATGTCATAAACAAATGTTCTGCAGAAAGAACCAGTGGTAAATTGGTGTGATCAAGATGAAATACGTCCATCTGGAGTGTCATAAAAAACTGATAGCCGTTTAGCATAAAACATGGAACACAATTACACGTAACATCGTAAGTGGTACATTTGTCACATTGATAGCAGTTTCATTGAGACAAAGCAAGTTTATATCGAATTTAAAAGCGTTGGATCTATAAACTGGTCGTTAAATCTCACAACGATAGTTGTAAATTTTCCAAAGACTCAGAACACTTTTACGATGGACAGTTGCTCCGCCCACCGGCGACTTTGCGGCTCGCAAGAAAGTAGTTCTCATATATCGATACCACTATAAAATGAAGGGTGATTGCTTCACGCTTTTGTGTGTCTTTTAGGGAGCTAGCCTTATTGGAACATACTACGTGTGCGAACTTATGTTTTTAGAACATTTTTACTTAATAGCGGATCTAATGAGTCTTTTTAACTGAACAAGCCTTATTAATTTATAAATGTAACTCAGTCTATCGCTTTTTACATCCTGACTCTATTTCTATGAAATCTTCTATACCAATATTATAAAGCGGAAGAGTTTGTTTGTTTGCTTAAACGCGCTAATCTCAGAAACCACCTGGGCCGATTTGAAAAATTCTTTCAGTGTTAGATAGGGCATTTATCGAGGAAGGCTTTAGGCTATATAACATTACGCTACGACTAGTAGAAGCGAAGCAGTAGTGAAAAATGTTGCAATAACGGGGAACATTTTCTAAATTCCACGCGGACGGAGTCGCGGGCACAAGCTAGTTTGGTATACAAATAGTATACAACCCAGAAATGACAATTTTGTGATGCAAAATAAACATGTGTAGAGATTTTAAAATCAACGCGTACCAGAACATGCATCGGCAAGAGATTGTTATCTGCAAAGTTACGAAACACGTAAAAGAAAATCGAATAGGAATATTTTGTTCACTGTTATACCGTAGATATGAACCCGTAGCCATCAAAGTGGGTCCTTAAACCTCAGCACCACAGTGTAAAGTATTGCAGTGTTTGTAGCTATTTTTATCACTTACCGGTTTTTTTAGTATCTAAATAATAAATAAAAAAAATTACATGTTTCTATAAATAGATTTATTAACCTATTTGTATTAATTGCCATAATACTACCTAGTACTTACCAAAGTATATATTGTAGAATAAAATAATCTGTTGATTTCTTATAAGCAATAACTATTACAGTCTTTCTAAATGTTTTAATATAAAATCAAAGAATTTTAATATTTTTATATCTCTTTGCTTATTTATGATCTTCAGACAGCAGATTAGCAATCGTAAAAATAATCTTTATGCATATCTCTTTGTAATATAATATTTACTTATATATATATAACAATTAGTTAAATATATGTTTAATTCATTATAAAATTTTGAGTCATTATTTTACAGAAATAATTAATGGCTTTTTATTTTTATTCTAGCAAATATAATAACGGGTTATTTTATGTACATATAATAAAAGATATTTAAGTACTTAGATATAAAATTAAACACTATTGTATGTATTATTGCAATTTTCTCACTATGAAATGATAATAAAAGAGTTTTTTAAAAATATAAAAAACACCTATAGAAGTAAATGACAATGGAAAATAAAAAAACTAGAAATATTAGCATGTTATTCAGATAATACACAATTTTATGAATTGTTTTTAGGGTTCCGTACCCAAAGGGTAAAAACGGGACCCTATTACTGAGACTTCGCTGTCCGTCCGTCCGTCCGTCCGTCCGTCCGTCCGTCCGTCCGTCTGTCACCAGGCTGTATCTCAAGAACGGTGATAGCTAGAGAGTTGAAATTTTCACAGATGATGTATTTCTATTGCCGCTATAACAACAAATACTAAAAATAAAATAAAATAAATATTTAAGGGGGGCTCCCATACAACAAACATGATTTTTTTACCGTTTCTTGCTCGATACTAATAACGTTGCCTTATGTTGCATAGATAATGGTACGGAACCCTTCGTGCGCGAGTCCAACTCGCACTTGACCAATTTTTATTTAAAATCGCCCATTGAATTTTTATTTTCAATTCTGAAAAAACCATGTTGCCATGAAAAAATAAGTAACTATCATTATCTTAATTCATGATAAAAAAATACAGGCGAATTGATAACCTCCTTCTTTTGAAGTTGATCAGAAAATAATACAACACTATACCTAAAACAATACTAGAATAAGAATCAAGAACAATACTAACCTCCTTTTTTTTTTTTTTTTTTTGACGCAGTCGGAAAATGCTTTTTACGCATCCCTTTGACCATAGGTGAAGACGATCGAAGGGTAATACTAACCTCTTTGGTTACTGACTAACAGTTAGGTAAACTTGAAACACACTGTTCGTCTATTCTCCGTAACTATGCTTTAATTGTGCTCTACACGACGTCAACTTAGCTACAGATCAGTTCAATTTTTTTTTCATAATAATATAAATTTTCTATCTTATATTCCAATTACAAACCATAACATGTGAATAACTCTATAAGGACAGATCATGAAAAGTGAAATTTGTTAGCCTTTCTGGTTCCACATGAATTTTAATACTACTGTTCCATTTGCGTTGGAGCTAAATACGCTAAATTAAAACTGCAATGGAACTGCTTTAAGATGATGCTACATGTGCGTTTAGTTCTAATTGAGTCCAAGTATAATGGTACAGTTACTTGTTAAATGAGTTGGTTACCACAGGTTACGATTACTCTTTATGTGCCTTTAGTTTATGGGTATTTAGTATTTTGGGCATAGTTGTACCACCGTTGTTGGTGTTTAGGTAATAGATAAGTACATCTATTCTAATACTGTTATCAAAAAATTTCTTATTAGAATAATCTCTATTTTGTTAAGTCTAATTGGACAATTCCTTGGTCATTACATTGAAAAGGAGTGACAACAAATCACTACATTTAAATCAAAGCTTTCTAATTGGAATTGAAGTAGACGAAAAAAGTTAAATTCTATGACATTATGTTATAAGAAATAAAAATAGATACAATAGGTACCTACTAAATAAACTAGACTGGCTTTAAGAATATGTAGGTAAATAGAAACCTACCAGTACCAATATAATAACGAAAATTAATAATCAATTGATAATATAATAAAAGTGTTCTATATTTAATTCAATAAATTTATTCAACATTTTTTTTTTATTTTGCTTCAGATTAAAGTATCATACAAAAATATTGCCAGGTCTCTAAAATATATTATAATCAATTACCTACTAAATTGAATAACATTGTTCTAAATTTAAACACAAATGACGATTTCTTTTTAAATTCTACTATATTAAAGAAAGTTGTGCGGAAATAATTATTTAGTTGGACGTTGCGGCTGATCCACTCATCAAACAAAATGAGATCGTGAATCAACTATATTTATTTGTCTTTTTGTTTCTATTTATATGTGACTCTAGCGTCTCATTAAGAAGTTATTTATAACAGTTGAATATTTAAATTCAATGACATAGTTGTATGACGCATGATTATATTTGTTTTAAAAGTATGTGTAACAACAAAATAAATAACAGATACCTACCTATTATATATCTAAATAGGTAATTATTATCACGATTGTCTATTATTGAAATGGTAAACAGAAGTAGACCAGCGTTTATATGAAAGTGTTATAGAATGACTGTCTTTTCAGTCCATGAATTTCAATTGAAACTTTCAAGTTACCTGCTTGCATTATAATATAAATTACTTTCTTAATAGATATAGCCTTTTTGGCATCATTACAGTCAGTCAGGTACTAGTTTTTCAATAGTGATAGTGTTAATTAGTGCAGTGAGTGCTAACCTTAAGTAACACAAAAGCAAAGTGCCATCGCCTTAAATAGAGACGATAAGAAAAGTGTCGATGGACACATTCATAGTTATTATTTTATTTAGTAATTTAAGTTAGATTAAAATTACTTATTAGCCTTGGTTGGCTAGATTGTAATATTTTGATGAATGGGCTCTCCAAAGACCGAGAGTCATTAAAAAGAAAAAAAAAATTATGATTGGCATATTAATATCTTGTTAATAACGAATGATCTTTTATTTATTTACAATATTCCTTCCCTCATATTAACTTTATGTGAAGGTAAGTGTAAGCCTTTTCATAGTACCTTTTTATGTCAAATTTATTTTAATTTTAACGGCAATCGAATCATAAAGATCGATTTTTATACAAGCTTTATTACCAACTTCTTCTAAGTAAACAGAAGTATTATACGCTCCAAAGAGTTTCCTCTAACGGAGCAATACATTAAACTGTCATTAGCCTCATTAAAATCCAATAAAAAATTGTCTGTATAGCGATATAAACGGCTTCAACTGGCCATATCATACATTCCATACGTTTACGGCGAAAACATCACAATAACAGCATAAAACCTATACTTATGCAATGTTCCACTGCCTCACAGTCGTACCACCGACCTGATAAAGCTGAAAAGGCAACTTTAGCCTATAAAAACCATGCACTAAACACGCGTAACACTCAAAAGTGTAACAAATAAATATACTTCCCAGCCAATAAACAGTTTTATGCCAACAATCGTAAAGTTTGTTATTGTACATGTGCGCGACGTAGTTACGACTTAAAAGTATGAATGAATCGAGAGAATGAGATGGAACATTCAAAGAAACGAGATGAATAGTACCCGTCCGTCGACGTGGTCGGTGTAAAACAATTTGGAGCAATTCTTTTTCATGTATTTTTCAGATATTAAGAATTATTGTAAACAAAATCTGTCTGTGCGTTTATTCTTTATTTACAGTTTGTAAAACGTTGTTACGTTTTGAACATAAAATAGAATATAAAGTTATTTTATTATTTTTTACTTAGCATTTACATTATTACAATTTAAAATTTAATTGAATAGGTATGTAATGCCAAAAGGCTATGGTAAGTTTTACAAGATTTTAGCTGTCGACAACAGTCTCATACAGAGGCGTATTTAACCAAGGGCCATAGGGGCCATGGCCCGGGGCGGCCGGCTTGAGAAGGGCGACGAAAGCCTTCAATTTTAAAATTTTGCTCTAACTCTATTAACTTAAAGGGCAGCTAATTAAATTGGCCCGGGACGTCAAATCAAATGGCCCAGGGCGCTGATTTTCAAAATACGTTTCTGGTCACACACATATACCGTAAACAAAAAGATATCAAAATATTAACCTAAAATGAATACTAAAATTGTACAAGGTCATATGTCTATAAAGATTTCATTCAATTGTATTGTAGAACGAACATATATTAAAGAAAATTAATATGTTGTATATTATAAATATTAACAGTAAAATACATGCAACTGAAAATTTATACTCGAACAAAATTAGTTTAAGAGTTAAAAATCATCGAGTTAGTAAGGTAAAAATTAACAGATATAAAATAATAAGAACTTGGTATGAATGTGGTCAAGACAATAAGACTACAAAATACGTAACCTATGATTGCCAAATTGTAAATCATTTTTTAGTCTAAACATGATACGACAAGTTTTATGAAAGAAAAAAGTAAAGATAATTATTAATTAGGCACCAAAGTGTTTAAAATATTGATAAAAACCTGCTCAAGCTGCAATAATCAATTTACTATTTACGTATTTATACATTTAAATATAATTTTCTATTCAACATTTTACATGATTTTAACGAGTATACGCATAAAATAATATTTACCAATTAAGTTTTACTACATTGTGTAACAATTTCAATAAAATTACCTTCAAATGGTGTTTAATACGAAATAATTACAAAAGCAAACACCATTGAAAATTAAAGTAATGTTGCAATTCTGGTTAAAGCCATTCAAATTTGACAGCTAGAAGTGCCGGAATGGTTTGTGATTGGCGGTGAATGTTCTGCACCGGATCACTATTGGTGTAGACGAGGTTGGCACGTGGGAGCGCGGGGCCCAGCGCCATTACGAACAATGGCCGTCAGAATGGTCGTTAGCGAATAGCTTTTATCTCTTTCTAATATAAGCAACGCAGGTAGGAATTAATGAGACGGAGAAGGTTCCGGCGGGTCGCCCGATATTATCGTTGCGTCTCTGTCGCACGCACGTGGTGCGTTTCGCCGTCTCGAGCGTGAAGCGCGGCAGCGGTAATGCTCGCCACGACAGGGAATTCGGAGTCGTAGAGCCTCATACGCGGGTCATAAACGATCCGCGGCCATAGTAGAGGTGCACGCGCGAGAATCGATCCGAATCGCCGGCGATAAACGCATCTCCCGCGAGGCGATCGTCGCGCGCCGCGTCGCCTCCGAGCGATGAGTTCCAAGTTCATCATTGATAGCATGCTCCCAAAATACCACCAGCAATTCCATCACCAGAATTTGTTCGCGGGTGCTGGGGCGTCGCCTATAGAGGCGTCGCTGTCATCTTCATTGTCATCGTCCCTATCGACGTCGCTGTCTAGTTCGTTGTCAGGCGGACTGGGAGCGGCAGCGCTGGGGGCAGGCTCACCAGGAGCTGGTAGCCCGCAGCGGTCATCCTCATCATCCTCAGCGTCCCCGGGCGCACCGGCGAGGATGTATCCATACGTGTCGCATCATCAGCAGTTTGGAGGTTCGGTGCCATTCGCTGCCGGTGGTGGTCTCTCCTCCGCGGACGATAAAAGTTGCCGGTATCCACCATCTGTGGCTGGAGATCCGATGGTGAATTACGCTCTTGGGCAGCACAACGGCGGGGCGGCGGTATCTGCTGCTTCAGCCAGTATGGCGGCTGCAGCACAGTTTTATCACCAAGCGGCTGCTTCCGCAGCTTCAGCAGCTTCAGCCGCCAGCGTGGACGCCATGGGAGCCGCATGCTCACAGCCATCAGCTCAGCCTCTTCCGGACATACCCCGATACCCCTGGATGTCCATCACTGGTAAATGTTTACTCTTACAATGCATGATTTGAGTGTAGCTTTTTAGCGCCATTGTTTCTATCTGAAAATGATAATTTAGTTGAAATTAGTTTACCTATGTTTTGCTTTAAATAATGTAAAGAGTAATTTTTATAACTGATAAGAATTTATTATCACAGTTTTATACGCTTTATAGGCAATAAGACAGCTAAATGGAATTCTTTATTGCGATTTGTGTCAAGTGTGTTCCTTTGTTTATGTTCATAGATTGGACAGTAGGTATCTTGTATGTTTACTCAATTGCTTTAGTAGTAATTGGTATTGATCTACCAAGACATAGCTACTTAATATTTAGAAAGACTTTTCCTTTTACGTTATTATAAGCAATAATGATAAATACTTATCGATTTGATTGGTAGCCGGTAAAAGGGCTCTGACCTACGTATTGTAGGAACTCGATTACCTAGGTACCTATTAGTAACCCAATAAGAATTAATATCTTATACATAAACAGTACCTAATAACCATTTTCATATAATACAATTAATTGCAACTAATTAACAAACATAAAATTAATTAAAATAGCTAGCTAAGTACTATAAAATCAGTCATTAAAATTTTATTTGCAACAATTCATTGTAAATCCGTGTAACCATAAATAATGATTTACATAAAAAAATTTAGCAACTGGATACTTAAGTATAATGGGATTACGTGCAATTAGTTAACTTGTACATTGAATATAAAAAACGTAATTAAAGAATAAGGATGTTTTGGAATAAACAGGCTATAAAACAATAACTAGCGATCGTAAATGTTTTGTGAGCGTCGGGCTTGTCCGACCGGCCGTCGCGCTATTCGACCCGCCCAATCCGCCGACGGGCATATTATGGGCGGTACTACGTATTAGGTATCCATATTTGCTTACTAATATCTATAACTGTTCCACCTGATACCTAATAATAATTACACAATTAAACCCATTATTAAACACAATTAGTTATAAAAATAACGTAACCTATAATAAAACAATTACAATAATAAAGTTTATAATATAATTTTAAAGTGCGATTAATGGGCTATAAATCTTATTTTACATCATGAATTTCGAGTTTAGCACATTTTTTTTGATAATTATTTAATTAGTTTTATTTGGCATTTAAAAAGTATGAGAATTCTGTAATAATAACGACATTGTATAGGTATAAATCATTGGATATAAAAATTGGATAGTGGTGTTAATGAAACTTTATTCAAATATATTTTTTAAACAGCTGAAGTAAATTCTATTTTTAAAACGCATATTGTATTATATATTATAATTACTTTTTGAGGCGTTTGCGTTTATGAAGATAGCTATACTTGTGAGGTCCACTTAGTACTCAAAAAAGGCAAAGCATTACGGTCAAAGTGCCTGTATGTTTTGCATACAATAGTACAATTAATTTTATTTGACGTTTTATTATCTAGCAAGCACTCTTCCGCGTTATAAACCTATATACCTACGTCTAAAGAATAATATATAATAATTTTACTAAATTATTAACACATTCTTTTAATAATAATAGACAGTTTTAATAGGTTTTATTTTATCCAAACATACTTATTACTTTGGAGATGGAACAATAATATAAGAATAACTAAAGAGCTATGTACCTATACCAATTAGAATAACATAACAAATAAACAAATTAGGAATAATATCTATAGGTAAATAGATAATAAAGAATACCTAATTCAATCAATTTATCAGGACTAAAGTAACTTATTTAATCAAATACTTACATTGGTAGATTTAACTGTATTTTTTTTTCAATTCACTTTTCGATTAGCTACTTTATAATAATATATAAATAATAATAAATATTCATGGACATTTCACACAATGTCCTCTAGTCCCAAGCTAAGCTTATTATGCTTGTACTATGGGTGCCAGAATAAGGATAGAATACATATACTACTTTTCTTTTGTATATTATAATACATAGTAAACACCCAGACGCAGTACAAACATTTGTATGACAGTTAAAAACATCACACAAATGATTGTCCTGACCGGGAATTGAACCCTCGTGAATGGACAGTTACGAACAGTTAGTTCTGTTAGCGATATCTTAGTTTAATAAAACTTTAACATTAAATAGAAATGATCATTATCATTTCATACACACTTGAAAGCAGTAAACAGAATAAAAATATGTGGTTAATTAACTATTTAATTATTAATATCTACTTATAAATCTTAATTCACACACAATAGAAGCGTTTCAAAATTCGTCTAACAGCGTTTAGATGCTTTAAGAAAACAAAGACAAGATGAACGCGTAAATTTTCATACAATAGCTAGTTTTAATCACGTAAGAATATACATATTTAACAATGTAATAAAAAGCCTATGAAATGTTAAAATTGATGATAAACTTACATGCTAATAATTTGGATTAAATGAAATCCAGAAATATATGTGCTGGTAGATTTAAAATTTTGACAGTCATGATCATTATGCCGTTACGCCTTTTATCCACAGGGGAAGGTTGAGGAAGTGAGACTTTTTAGAGAGGTATTAACAATTATAATTAATTAGTTTATTTTGCAATAGACTTGCTATGTTTTTACTTATATCAATGATCCATCGGTCGCGTTGTGGAAACTGCTTCATAGATGGCGTTGTACAATTGTTATAAGAATTAGTACGAAGCGCTGAGAAATAGAAAGCTACGTGCAATAAAAATTAATTCAAAATTTGAATCAATCACAAGGTTTGTACCTAATCCTAAATAGGTTCAGCAGCGATTCTAGCAATATTATCGTTCCTAGACAAAGGTCTGGGTTAGGCCAATGCATAAAGCAGAGCCGGGTTAGGGCGCGGAAGAAAAAACTCATTTAAGAGCTTCATTTATTGCATAAACATCAAAATTTATAATTCCATTACCGTACAAATGTACAAATAGCAGGGATCTTCCTAATTCATTGATACACTAAGTACCGTTCTAAACCTACCTCTTAAAAACTGTCACTATTGTAAGATATCATTAAATAAATGTTTGACTATCTAGTTAATTAAGATAAAATAATTAAATAAATACTCACGGACATTTTACACAACGTCCTCTGGTCCCAAGCTAAGCTTATATGCTTGTGTTATGGGCACCAGAATACGGATAGAATACATAAACTACTTTTTCTTTTGTAAGTACCTACATACTTATAATAAAATAATAAATACATAAATAAAATATTTAATATTTTAAAATTTTAATAATAATTTAATAAACTTTTTTGTATATCTAGACATTTTTCTACTAAAAATTTTAAAACCTTGAAGTTATAATTAACTGTAGATTTAACTAACGTACCTACCTACCTACTAATGCGCGTTGAAAAATAATTCTGTTCATACTTTATAAGTATCTTAAACCTGTAAACAAAATTTTCCATCCATCCATCAGCCTCTCTCCCTCCACTGTTGGACATAGGTCTCCCCCATAGAACGCCACAACTGTCAATGAAAACAATGTCTCCCGTAATAACTTTTACTCTCTCTATATTGTTTTTTAATAGCCAGCTAGAATATTATAAACAAAGAATTCTAAAAAGTTATTTTTAAAAATAGATGTATTCATATAAAAAATATTATTTATAATTATAAAATTTTTCAACATTGACACCATATTTTAATTAAAATTGGTAATAAAAGAAAAAGAAACAGCAACAAAAGTTTCCTAAGGTAACTTAATTGTAATATGTATATGTATCTTAATTATCAAGTAATAAATTAACAATAAATCGTTAAGTAAAATAAAGGTTCGAATACAAAACTAATGTGACCTGCTAAAACGTAATTAATGACACATAGGATATTTTTTCTTCATGCTTTGTTATACCTAAACGTGTAGGTAGGTAGGTCTTAATGACGAATATAAAATATATATACAGAGTATCCTTATACCTTTAGGTGATTCTTTAATGAGATAAGCAGACATCATAACGTTAGTATTTTTGTTTTGCTATTTGTTTTTAACAGATTATACATTTCTGTTGCCATTGTAACAAATACTAAAAATCCATAGAAACACAAGATGAACATGTGCATGGAGGGTTTTGTAGTCATCATTATAATTCGAGAAAGATTCAAAGAATTATCATAATAAGTCTCGGTAGAGTAGTCCTGTTTTACTTTTCGGTACGGAACCCTAGAAACAGTACCTATTGGAAGTGCCTCCCGTATAACAAGAGTTTTTAATGAAACACAATGATATTTCATAGTTGTTTGTTGTTCTGAATAAAATAATGGTATAGAAGCCTTCGTGTATGAATTCAACTTGCACTTGGCTGGTTTTTTCATTTGCCAATGCGTTTCTAACTAAGTAGGTATCTACAGCCGAAATCCAAAGCCTATAAATAGATATTCGAAAATAACGTTTTTATTTCTTACGACATAAACAGTTATCAGATAATTTACATTAGGTAATAACAACATAATAATATGATAATATTTATAACCATTTTAATAGTACAAAAACTAGTAATGACTTTTATTATATACAAAATCAACTTTATATAAATCAAAAAGGAATATTATAGACTGTATTGTATTACTTTTATTTACTCATTGACATAATTGACTAAATTTTCGTATATTTTCGCTAGTTTTTTTTATAATTTAGAATAAATAAATTATGCTAACTGCCTATTTTCGTGTTGCTAAGTGCCATATTATTGCAGAAATGAATTAAATGTACCTAATTGTTATTTTGTGTAAAAAAATTAAGCCTTTTACTATGGATATTTATTATAATTTAGGAGGTATTTTACAAAGAAAAATTAAGCTTTTAAAGAGACCATTATCTGTACGAGTCTTTAATTAGATAGGCATGTTGTACTTGTTTCTTTACAGTCCATATATTCCACTGTTATGAACAAGCTAATTGTATTAAATTGAAATAATAAGCGTACATTTAGATAGAGTTTTAGACGACACAACGAGAAGTCACATATATTTATTCCACTTGTAGATTAGACTCACCCAAAAGTAGACAGAGCCAGATTGGAGGTATTAACATTTCATACTTACATATTTTCACTCTTAATACGCGTAAAAGTGCCCTCTAATGGTCTTATTCATAATGACTTATCGGAGGTTTAAAAGTTCGCTAAAATCGGTTCGCTAAATTTGTCAAAAATTGTTACATAACAGTCTTTTTACGCTAAAACGTTTATTACCTTTCTAATAAAGTGACATTATTTTATTGTTTAAACCTCCGATAAGTTATTATAAATAAGACCATTAATCTTTACTGTAGTAGGTAATCTATCTGTCTTAATATTGATCATAAAAATATCCGTAAGTTCACCAGCGGCTATTTCATATCTGTATGAATAGATCTACCCAAGAACAATAGAATTCATTGTAATCTTTATCATCATCATTATTATAACATCACGATTTTTTTCCCATGGAGGTAAGCAGGGACTATGTAGCGCCATCTGTTACGATCTAAACACAGTTTTTTGGCTATATTAACACTCATACATCTGGCCATTCATTACTGTATTTATCAAAAAATATATAGGTACTTTTTACTAAACGTGATAAATATTAAATGATTGAACATACACGTAAAATTTTATTTTTAAAATTAAATTGATAGACAACGGAGATAAAGCGACACACACACTCTTGGCACGTTGTAGAAGCTTAGTTACTTTTGTTATGCGAAATAAAACTTAACAAAATCGAATACGGAATCATAACTGTGTCGTATATTAACAAAATTATATAAAATGGCCGATAATCATCTTGTTTTTGTTTAGGAATGGACTATTTTCGTGATTTGTCGGCAATGCTAGAGTATAAAAACGTCTTGGCTGATGAAGGTGAAAATTCGTCTCACTAAGACGAAAATAACGCGACAGGTGCTTGGACGCGCGCACAACATTAATAAAATACGGTGAAGTGTGAACCTCACATGCCGCGAGTTCCGTAGCAATTAGGTAATTCAAATGAAAATATCATCGGAAAAACATTGGGCCTTTATTATTTATTATATAATAGATAATTAACTCTATTATAGTCTTACAAAAATTAATAAATTCTTTAAATTGACAATTAGTAAATTTGTCTGAAAAATTATTAATTTACTTACTTTCCTTAAATTTTTCATCCAAGTTCATGGTCATATTAACCATGTCTCGAGTTATAGCTATACCTATGTGATATTTTATTATTGTAGATGCAAAATAAAAACTATGAAGTAATAGACAATCAAAGGACAATATATTGAGAATAAAATATTAAACTCTATAAAACTAATGTATGAAATCTGGCGTACGTTATAGAGTTATCTATTTATCTAGGTCTAAATATTATAGACTACTAGCCGTTGCCTCAAAATCAAACCTCAGGAAACAGAAGTTTACTATACCGCTCAATAGGTGGTGTTGTACCAGTTTTTTAAATCGCGTTACAGTTTCCACTTAAACTTGTCAAAATCCTTTTACGTCATCATCTCATTTCCACAATTATAAATTAGTAAGGATAAGGCAACAATTTTAGCACTTTAATATTATTATGGTTCTTTGTATACGGTACCCTAAACATGGCGGATTTGTTTGTAGCCGATATTTATTCGTAGTAAAGTGCAACATTCTACTATTTGACAATATAATAGTAAAATACATTTAAACTTTATTTTTCTTTTAGTTTGAATGAATTTTAGTGCCACAAGACTCTACTACCTAGCGCTAGCACTAAACAATGTACAGAATAGTATTGATTAAAGAACTATCATTTTATTTATCAATATCTTAATTCATTGTCCTATACAAGCAACTATTTTATGTTTATGTTGACAAATTTATTTAACTCTACGTTTTTATTTATCATCTTGTTTTGACCGAACTAAACTTGAAATATTTTAAGATGTAATTAAAATGTGACCGAAGCTCTTTATACGTTTTTTATACGTGTTACTAAACTCCGTTTAATTATAAAATTTTTTGGCAGTACCTTTTGCGGGAAAATTTACAGAATAGGTAATAATTAGGTAGTAGGTAGTAGGTACTAATAGTTTTTTTTTTACATTAATTGTATTGACGAAATATATTTTTAACTATTAAATAAGTGTCTAATTCAATTGAAAAAGTCGTTTATTATTTAAATTTTTTTATAAATATTGTTGATAAATAATGAAATATAAATATAAACTCATTATAAAATTATTCCAAACGATTTAAAACTTACGCTGCTACTATTAGTGTAAACATGGTGTACCGCGTAAAAGGACACCCTAGTCACATGTGTACAATTGCACAGAGCGATTAGGGCGCATGCGCCGAACCAATATGGCCGGCTATCCCAGCCAATCACAAGCCGCCATAAGCAATCGGAACTCACATGCCATCAAAAGCCCTTTATACTATTGATTGCTATTTGTAGCGCGTTATTAATTAAAATATTAATACTATACTGTTTGATTATTTCATCTATTAATTACTAATAAATAAGATAATTAATAATCGATTAAATAATTGTAATTAACTATTAATCTGACATGTTTGTAGAATGTTGTCATACGCACGCTGTAATGTTACCATAAAATAAAACTTTTATATTTAAAAGTAACATCATTATCTTCACTGAATGAAATATGACGCTGATAGAGAACTCTTAACCTTTCCATTTTAGGGCAGGGACGCTTTTTTAAATGTTTCAACAGAAGACTTTAAAATTCCTGATCGAACTAAATGTCTGTTGTTATCGGGCCCATGAGTTGTGAATGCCCATTATTAATGTGTCGCATACCATTCAAATAATCGTATTTTTATACAGTTCCATAGTAATTAATGGTTGTACTCTAAATTATACATTTTAATATCGACTTATGTGATCAGAGAAACCCTTTTTTAAACTTTGCAATTTTTATTTACACGACTTTTTAATTAAACGTTTATTTATTGCGATTCATTATATTTGCAACGTTGATCGTTATAATATTTTAAATATAATCTAATGTTTTTTTTTTTTATGTTTGCCTATTTTCTAAATTCTGTTTGATGATACGCCAAAACATTTTAATAAGACACTAATTCAGTCGCGGCAACGCTCACATTTTTCAAACATTTATTTTGCTTATTAATAAACATTTGACTATGTCTATACTCTCGTTCCAAGTCTTGGATACGATAAGTGGATAGTTTAACAGTATTTATAATAAAAAACTAATTATATTTGACGAAAATTTTAATGGTAATAAGCCTGATAAAACGTAGGTATAATAGTTTATATATAATTCTTGAATTGTTTCAGTCTTTGAATTCTTTTTCTTTAACGTGGATTAACATATTTTTTACAATGACGACATTTTATTTTCGTTTTCCTTGAGATTTTAATTGACAGTTTACGCTATAAATCATTCTTATGGTGAAATAGAGTTAGTTTTTAGAACTGTTTGATATCTACCCACACATTTCTTTAGTTTTAAGTAGTTATATAGTTATTTAAATATACCTACAACATTTTATTGTTATTATAATTTTATTTCATATCATTTTTATTGTAGAAAAGAAATATGAAATGGATGTACACTTTGATATGAAAGATATTTAGAGTATTATGTTGAATACTACAAATGATTATTATTTCTTAGTTTATTTTACACTATCTCTATAATACCTACATTTGGTCAGTCATAAAGGTCTTTAGTTTGTAGTTGTAGTTGTATGTTTAGTAAAAAGTAGTCTTTACATGCTCTACAGTCTAAGCTTTTTCCTATGAGTAGCAATAGATTTGTCGCCTATCAAATCAAGCAATCACTAAATTGTGGTCCACTGCTGGACAAACATCCCGCCGAAAAGTGAGTTAAAAGTATACAGCTTCTGAACAACGATAGCAATATCTATAAAAGAAAGAAGACTGTAGGCATAAATAACTGTAATGTCTGACAGAAGAGTAGAGTAGTAGTAGACTTCGGCCAATGTGAGCAAGGCAGGACAATAAATATTAGTATCTAGACCATTTTAAGCCTATTAATTATACTTAACAAATGTTTCGGCAGATGTCTACACTAGTTATGTGCTTGTAATGTACTAGCTTTGTGGAATTTAAAACCAGCCCTTAACAAATTATGCAAAAAATCCATCCTCATATCCATGCTACATATATATGTATTAAAAAAACTGCATCAAAATCCGTTGCGTAGTTTTGAAGATATAAGCTCATATAGATGTCCCTATATGAGCTTATATCTTCAAAACTACGCAACGGATTTTGATGCAGTTTTTTTACATAACATACAAAAATAACGAGTTTTTTTATAATAAGTAAAGAAGGTGTACTTATTCGTAAGTACATAATGACTATAATACCTCTACCTAACTCTTATTTATAGTCGTGATAATTATGATGTAATCTTTACTGAACTGATGCCATTCGCATAAAGTAATTACGGTATCTAGATAACCTTTTAAAATAATAGTATTCAATTGATACCACGCTATTAAAAATGTTACACTAGCTATTTAGATTCACGATAATATACATTTCATTATTGTATGTTGTTGTAAATTTCACATGAGCCCATCTTGTAAATATATTTCTAACTATTAACATTTTATGACTTTAGTCAATCTATTGGCTTTATATAAACTTTAATTAAATGTTACGATTTGTGTGAAGAAGTCAAACCTAGATTAATTTACTGTTGTTTACCTAACAGTACGTAATTAGTGAGATTCTCTTTAGATTATGTATTTTTATTTCACTAGTTTTGTTCCCGTAGCTTGAAATGAATATTTTAAAGAATTTTTGTCGTATAAGACGTAGTTAAAATTTAATTTTCATGAATTTCAAACACAAACAGTAGCTTGTATTACATAAAATGCCTAGATAAATAGATGCTTATAGTTTCCCCTGAATTATCATTTAAATACTAACGTTATCACTACTAAAAATTAATCAAAATTTTTAAGTAGCGAAACAATAATAAAATGGGTCTCTCTAAAGTATGTATTTATAAAAGAAAAATAGTATGTTTAGCATATCCGTTTTCTGTTACCCATACCACAAGTAGGTAAATAAGCTTAGTTTAGGGAAAAAAAAATAACATACATATGTATTAGGTACCAATTATAAGCCCATTTGAGGGCTTATAGTTCTACTTATCATAGTTTCGTAGGTTCAAAAACCTTTCCATAAAATTATCTTTTTCTACTTATGTGACCTAAGTCTCTATAAGCATTGCTAATTAAAAAAAATCGAGAAATAAAATGATTATGACAGAATCTGTCATTCTGTCATAGTCATGTTATGTAGAAAATCTTTATTAATATCGAAAAATAATCTACTTAGTTTAAAAACTAACAAACACGCTTAAATATCCTGAATATTTTTTAAATGATTGCATTGTCCTTGTCATCAATACTCAATTCTATGCTACCTACTTACAAAACGTTGACAGTTTATATTGTCAGAGATATAAGTTTCTGTTGTCACATGTTGTCAAAATCGTAGTAAACACAAGTAAACAATTATTATAATTTTACCTGATTCTATAAACAAAGTGTTTTTATGTGAAATTATCTTATTGTATAATAAAGGCATACGTAGAAACACAATAATATATGTGAGTCTACTCCTAAACAATTAAACTATTACGTGTATAATTAAAAATACAAGTGTGGTCATAGCGATACTTCAACATGCTATTCTAGTAATTCTGATCAAGGAATTGGCATTATTCTTTTAAATTATTGCATTGTCATCGGTCCTTGTTAGGTTTGCAAAATTTCAGATCAATCCGTTTACTGCAAGTGGCTGAAAATCGCTTTCAAAGATTCCGTTACACAGATTAATACATTGATAGTTACATACTCGTACCAAACTTATAAAAGCGTGTTAATATACACCTTATACATATATAGCGTAGATGAAGCTAAGGAAGTGTGTTTAGGTCTCAACTGATGGCGGTCTATTGTCAAACGTGCCACTATGGGAAAAAGGCGTGACGTTATGGTGATGATATGATGTACATATATGTATTTAAATTAGATTGCTTATTTTGCCTTTTATTTACAAAAACGTACAAACCGATGCAAAGATTTTGTGTTCTTTTATTATGTAAATTGCTTATTTAATTACCAACTTAAATGAGTTATTTTCTACATTAATATATACAATTTAGTTTATTTAGAGTTATTTTCTGCTAATAAACTATTATTACAAAGGTCAATATACAGATGGTAGGAAGGTTAGTAATCTTGGTTTATAACGTAATATATTTAGGTATTTTGTATTATATAACTTACTATTAAAGTATTATACTTGTATTATATACCCTTTCACATTGGCTGTTATATTGCGTTATCAATCTGACGATCAAATTAGGTTTCTTCTATTGGTAAGTATCTAACTTAAGCTGTAAAGTGAAATAAGTTTATTGTACATTTTCATGAATTAATAATCTTTTAACTATTGACTCTATATTATACCTACTACTTTATTGGTTAAGTATTTTAATCGAACATTTTTCCATAACCATTAGGTCAGATCTATCATGAAACAGATCCAAAAATATACTGTATGTACAATTTATTATTTATTGAATGTTTTCTTTCATAATTTGAAAGAAATTATAAAATAGAATTTTTTAAGTGCCTAATCAATTTATTATAGATCCAGGGCATGGACAAATTATCTGTAGGATGATGTCCATTCTTATTTGTGGAACGTACAGCTCACGGATACTGATTGGGACGTAGGTACTAAACACTAGTCTAGGTACCAATATATCCTAGTGTATAAACTCTTTCTAAATTTTCTCTATTTATGTTAAGTTGTTGGTATCCTATTTGTGATTACCAAATTTCAGAAAATACGAAAATGAATAACAACCTTTTTAAAATGAATTCATCACATAATAATCAACTTAAGTATTTACTTATAACCCCATTAAAGGCAATATATTATTCGCAATTTAAAAACCAAGTATGATAAATTATACCATAAAATTACACGTTAATTCATAATTTCGTTTTGTATACATAAGTTAAATTGTACATTATTTTAAAGTAGAATAAAATTATGCGTTTACTTATACATAACATTATGAGGCATGCATTTATTTTGATTGTTACTTGTTTGTAGGCTTTATCTGTTGTGCATGTTATTTGGCCGAAACATAGAACTTTCAATACGATTGATAATAGATTTTCCATTTCCAGATTGGATGAGCCCCTTCGATCGGGTGGTCTGCGGTGAGTTCAATGGTATTTATCGTTTCAAATTTATTTTCTTTTAGTTTTAAGTGTATTTGTGTTAAGAATATAACCCATGCGACTAAATTAAAATAAAAGTTAAAGTACATAAGTCAATTAATATATTATTATTTTAAATAGGCAAGATTTACATGCTCTTTTATAAAAGGCCAGAAGCTAGGCGTCTGTTCGATAAGTGAATCCTATGGTTCTCCATTAACAAACAAAAAATTGTGGATTTTTTAATTTAGACGTCATTTCTCATCTTCGTCATTCTCATCTTCGTCATTTTATTATCACATTAATTATTAGTACCAAATATATGCAGACTTCAAATTCAACAAAATTTTAAATGTATCTAGAGTCGCAGATACGGAAAAAATATTTGACATTAAAACTGTGCGAAAATATTAGCTTTTTATAAATAACACCCGTAAGTAATAAATATTATAAGTAAATGAGAGAATATTTGAAGATCTCTTTTATAATCTTAAAGAAGAGAGTTCTAGGACTTTTCGTTGTAAAAACTTTACTTTACTTTATATTAAGCAAGTCAAGCTTATTAAGCAATTTGATAGATTTTAATATTATTACAGATAGAGACGACTTTCGTATAAAACCCTTCATAACTACAGAGTACTAAACCAATTAATTTTAGTCGCATGGGTGCGAAGCTTTAGATTGAAAATATTCTTCAAATGCTGTCGTAAACTTAATTTGCAATTATTAATTTAAAATAGCTTTGTAAAATTATTGCACTAATTAAACTTCAATTAACTTAATATTACTTTAAAGTATTTATAAGGTTTCAAAGTTGAATGACTGTTTCAATCTTTAGATGTGTTTTAGTTCAAAAAAAACTTTTAGAAGTAATTCTTTCTCGAAGTTTCTTTACTCGACGAAGAGAGTGTATCTAATACGCTACCTGTCTTTAGTATCACATATCAGGTTTTTTTTGCGTAAAGTTTCTCTTAGACATAATTGCGTAATTGTACTATTGTTTATTGACAATTGCGCAACGATTGTTCAAAGAAAAAAGTACGAAAAGGGTTTAAAGGATTCGCAAAAAACAAACTTTCACCAAAACAAAAGACTTTGTCAATATTATGCAACTCTCTAAAAGGTATACAATGGGTTTGAATATGGCCTTTGATTTTAGTAAGGTTCCGAACTGATAAAACCTTAAGGAATTTTGTTAATCATACCTAAAATACATATAAAATGCACATAGGTACACGCCTTTAAATAAGCCAAATTATAGGGGAAAAATAATGACCATGAGCGGGACATGCTCCCACAACCTGCTCTGCCAACTGAACTACCATAATAATACATAAAAGGAGATATTTTGAATTATCCGTTAATTACTTTATTACCTAAATTTAAATGATTTACTTTCTGTATTTTTTTTTATACAAAGGTCAATAAACAGACGGTAAGGTAAATAATCTTTTTGGTATTAACCTTTAAATTTTAAACGAACGAATACGCTGATTTTTTTACGCACTTTGTAAATGCCTAAGTTAGATTATTAAATCTAACTTAGGCATTTACAGAGTGCGTAAAAAAATCAGCGTATTCGGTCGTTTAAAATTTATGTGAATTAAAATGAGCATGTTGGGTCATTGATACATAATACACACACGTAATTAAATTAAATTTATAGAAGCTTTTATATCCAAGAAAAATATGAATAGTCATATTTTCAAACTACAATAGGTGTTAATAAATTCATTTTTAAGAAATACTGAAGTTTCACGCACATTTATTTCATAAAATGTGTTTGAAATTCGTACATAGCTTAGGTTTAATAAAAGTCTAATAGCTTATATGTCTCGTAGAATCTGTTACTAGTCTTTTCAAACAAACAAGCAAACAATCAAATCTTTCTTATTTATGATGTAAGTATTGATTTTACCATAAAAACCTTGAATTGATATGTTACTGAATCATAAAATCAGTACAGCAAAGAGCTACCTTTGCCAATTTCTGTTAAATTATAGTAAAAAATTCAAACAAAGGAGTTACGGCAATAGGGTTGTGCAAATTCTCATTTTTTATTGTAAACAGAGATTCTTTGTGCTTACAAGATGTTTACAAATAAGTTATAAGTCAAAGGGTTTTAAATCACGGCGTCGAAAGCTTTTAAAACAAGCTTAGAAAGGGGTCCATTGTTTTGTTGGCGCGCCCGCAAATTGCTTTATTACAAACGCTTTGCGGCTGTTGTGCGAAAGTCGATATCGCCGAAATGGCAGTCAAAACACCATTTGTTGTCAAAATTGTGTTAGCAATGTAACTGACAAATCTGGACTTTATACTTATAATAAAAATATCCATCACCTCGCCGTCTCAACTTTATCTTTTACCCGTAAAACATTCATTCAGATAAATTCATTCATTCGTAAATGTATCAATCAATGAATGTTTTAAAGCATTCATTAGATTGTAAAAGTTTTATTTCAATCCTTTATCTTATTGTAATATATTATTGTAACAGTGGATCAATGTTAAAAATGGATAAACATAACACTGTTGAATACATAAAAGAGTTTTATAGCGTCATAACAATTAAGGCTTAATCACTGTCAATCGTAACTTAACCGTTATAAAGTGATTGACTACAATACTGTAGTAAAAAAGTTTGTCCGCGAACAATAACTGCTGAGAATTGACCATAAAGTGGCGACCTTGTGGTAATAAAAATTTAACGAGCCAAGCCCGTGGTGTAGTATAGTACAAACACATTGTCAGATTCAGAACGTGACTGTCATAGAAACAGCTGGGCCAACATCTGTGTCGACGACCGACTAGATATTATGGCTCATTAAAAATCGAAAGAGTTAGGAAACAAACTATTGACATAGGTATACAAGTATTTTAATATGCTCTTCTCAATTCTATTTGGTATACAGGAGATTTATTACTTTCACTTTTATTATGTTTGAATTTGATAAATGTATTGAATTAATTTTAATAGTTTTAATTGCACAAGATTATTTCTATGTGGTCGTTATGAAAAACATTTTATGATAAGTGGTTTCAACGTGAAGGCGCCAAAGAATCTAAAGCGGAAATTAATTTCCATAATGGTCGAATTGCCCACGGAGTCAATTGTCGTGTTGAGAATGGCGATTGCGATGCATGCCGTATACATTTTTGAGTACTCAAGTTATAAATATAGATGTTTCAATGAATGTGTTCAAAATGAGAGACTTTAACATTTACGACTACTAAAAATTGTTTTATTTCTTTAATATAGCTTCTTAAAATCTTCTTCGTTTAGTTAATACTGCCGTTAACATGATTATGTAGTAGAACATAGGTCCTGTTTTTAAGTAATATTTCGCTGTTACCTATGGTAGAGTCAGTACCTACATACCTAAGTAACCCTAAGTATTCCAGTACCTAAGTATATAAGTGTGAAAATGGGCCACTCGTTACATTATTGTATCGGAATAGATATTTACAAACTCGATGTCGCATTTGACTAATATTTTCCCTACATACATACTACAATCGGTTCCTCTCCCAATAGACACTACCGCGCCGCCTATTACAACCTCGTCAGAGTGCGTCCTGACGCTTTTTTGGGCAATTTATTATCCTATCCCACAAATCATATCAGTTTTATCGTAAATTAGAAACACGTACGTGGTTTATGTTTCCATTTCATTTCACATATGTAGGAATCATGTAGAATTATTTCTGAGCCATATTTGTCAAAAATTTGAGACAAAGAGCCTGTGTTCTTAAATGAACAACAGTCTTAACTTTTCTCGAGTGCTGTCACATGTGCCTTTTTGAACAACGTTTAGAACGAGAACCTTTCTCACGATAAGCAGTAGTTTTTGTAGAAGTTTTTCTTAAGTCTACCAATAAATTCTACCAAGTAGGCAGATAGACTGGTCTCCAATCAGTTAGATAGATACCTCATGAGTATTGTCATTTTTTTAGGAATAAAGAATTTTTTGTTTCACGTCATGATCGTTTTGTATCATTTGGGATTTTACTTTTAGCTATCGACTGCGGTTTTATGTAATTATAAGTATACGATGTTATTATCCTCTATCAATCGTAATTTAGGTAGGTATATAACTTTCTATCTTCAAAGAGGATTGTCAGTCCACTGATATTTGTGTTCTTAATCTGTCTACATGAAAAATCTTTTAGCCTACCGTATCTTTAATTTATTGCTAGAGTTTTTGCCAGCATAAAAAATACTTTAAGTATCATGTTATGTGAGAATTTCTTGTTTTTACGTATGACTTTATCTGTTGTGCTGCATTTAAACACATATAAATGTAAGACAAGTTCTTTATCATATAAACAAACTCGTTTGTAATGTGGATGAAAATGTCAATCATTATGAACTTATTTCAAAATATACATTATCAATGTTACACAGCTCGAAGACTACAGTTACTTTAGATTCAATTTATCTCAACTAGATATCATAATATTAAGACATTAGGTAAATATGTCATTCAGAAATTAAACATAATACTGAACTTAAAATAAAAATACTATAGATATCTGTTGACTAACACTTACTTGCCAATACATTTTAACATAAGTAGGTATAATGGTATCCTTACTTTAATACCTATTTAATGACACAAAGTCATAAGTAAATCTGGTTGTCACTTTTGTACGCCAACTCTGCTATACAGCAGAGTTTACAGCAGCATATGATTACGACAAATCATACGATTTAAATGAAAATATTTAGTTATCAGGTATTCTAGGGTAAGGAAGTCCATAGGCTACTTTTTTAAAGAGAAAAAAGTATGAACTTTAGTAATAAAGTTTATTCTTTTTTCTTTTTAAAAAGTGGCCTACATTGGCATTACAATTTTCATTATGGAATATGTAAATATTCCATATTGAAAATTGTGGTCTAATATCTAATGTACATAATATAAACGACTAGCTATTGCCCGCAACTTCTCACGCATGTAATTTAGAAACAAAACCTTAACAATTTACAAAAATCCACCCTCTTGAACCAGTCTATCAATAAAAAAAAACAGCATCAATAAAATTTGCGTAATTTTGAAGATATTTATAAGCTCGTATAGGGACATACATACATACAAAAATATGGACTTTATAACAAGTAAAAATTACATCATGTGGTAGATATATTTATAGATGTTTTTATTAATAGTGCTTAAATAATAAAAGTAGCTTCCTTGTTGAGTTAGTTTTGTAATAACGTTACAATCAATGTTAAAAGTGAATTAAAGTGTTATCTTGATCTTCTTAGTTTTTCTTAAACATTTATTTATCAGTTCTTGAATAGCTCCGTAGTTCCTTACTACGCGACAATCATCAATATATGTAAATACTAATATGATTTTCAAAAATCTGAATAGCCACAAAGTTTTAAGAAAAATAATAATTCGTCAAAATATTTTTGTTTCGCATAGTAATCGTTTCTAAACAATGTATGTTAGAAAAACACCTTATCTAACAATATGTAATCTATCTTATTCTTACATCGAAACAATTTTCAAGTTCATAAGAATAATAATGTCAAAGTCAGTCGCCGCACATCCTACTATCGTATGCTCACAATTCACATATTCATTTAACGCCTAAGGCAATCGTGTGACAATTGCGCTCGCCATGCCAAGGCTGTATTTGTTGACTATTCTCTTACGTAACAAGCTATTTTAGACACGAAAAACTCAAGTTTATTGACCTCTTGATATACATTCTTACATCACTGATTCACAACTTTGATACATATTTTAATAGTTTATTTTTACAATTTGTTTATATTTAATTATGTTTTATACTATAATTAATATAAATTATTACGTTTAAATTAAACTTTAAGAGATTTTAATCAAAGTTTTAGTAATTAATTTGCTATAGTTTTTACCTAAATACAATTAACTGTTTGCACTGATTCAACCTGCCTCAAAGTATGGTCAACAACTTTTTAAACATAAGAAGCATTGTACAAATTTAATGATAAATATATTATTATGTACGTAATTATTGTTCATAGAAATAGTTACTATGTATAAATAGTAATATTATTGTCATTTCCATTCCAAAAGGCATGTAGTAATTTAGAATCATGAATCTATTGAATAATAATCGATTTATATCAATTTTACGGATGCGTTAATAATCAAAATCGTATTCATATGACATCTTGCATATGTAATATATCATGTTTATGAATGCAGCTAATATATATTGAACAGGTAATATATATGTGTAAATTGTCACTCTCTCTTGCATTTGGACGTGAGCAGAACGCTAAAGACGAGACGAGGTTTTACCTAAACATATACAAAATACGGGCTATATGTTTTGTCTGGGTCTGTTAAAACAATAGCTTTAACTTAAAATTCTTTGTATATAAAGTTGTGACAGTAATAATAATTTTAATATACCTGTTTTATGTGTCATTCCTTTACGATTTTTAAATGTAAATTACTTATAAGAATGATTTGCGTTTAGTAAAGATTTAGTATCGATTATTGATTAGTTCGGAGTAAGTTAAATTTAAGCTGCATTTATCTGTCTTAGAATCAGGCGATAAATTGTATTAAACATTCTACTCATGCTACATCTCTTTGTGCAAATTAATATAAATGTATCGTCAAAATGTTAGTTTGCATGAGCATAACTTCTAAACGACTTCATTAAATTAAATAATTTCTTTTTCGTTGTGTACCTAATAGTTAGGACTAGGTCTGCGTAAAATAATATGAAAAGAGTAAAATATGGATGTGACTAAAACCGTATGTGTATTTTAAAACTAATTATAATAATAATAATAAATAAATAAATAAATAAACATTCATGGACATTTCACACAACGTCCTCTGGTCCCAAGCTAAGCTTTATATGCTTGTGTTATGGGTACCAGAATACGGATATAATACATATACTACTTTTCTTTTGTAAATACATACTTATAATACATAGTAAACACCCAGACGCAGTACAAACATTTGTATGACAATTAAAAACATCACACAAATATTTGTCCTGACCGGGAATCGAACCCGAGACCTCGTGATCGGCAGTCCGTTATACTTATATGAACCACTAGACCACGAGGCCCGCCAAATTATACATGTAAGTGCCGCATTTTTTCAGGAATTGATATAAATAAAGCACGTTGAAATAAATTATGTTTTTATATTTACAGTAAATTATTAAACTAAAGCTTCATAATATAACAAAATGTTAAAAGAAATTATTACCACCTACGTTAATGTTCAGTAAAAACATGATAAAATGGAACATTATTTATTGATCCATATAATTTCCCATGTAAGAATAGAATATTTAAGATATGGTAGAATAATTGCAATGTTTTAACTATTTCTTCTTTAGTTACCTACTTTAGACGAAATTATTTATAAAATATTCATAAAAATTTAATTATATAGTCTTGTATAATATTGTTTGTATTCGCGTGTAAGTTATTAACGCTAGAGTTAACATTTCAGCGGTTTTAATATTTATATAACTATTGTAGTTAGGTAGTAACTTTTTTATTTTGAGTAGCGGCTATTCAGGCTACAGTACGCCTAGTATCACTGCGACCAGACTGATCTATTCTGATCGCCACTTTTTACAGTTCTCGGTCCAAACCTGTTGCCATAAAGAACTCCAGGATCTTTGTGGCTCCGAGAAGTTTGGTCTCTTTTGGGTGCATGGTATTAATTGCCCAGAGAGGAGCATCGCATGTATTGTGCATCACTGAAGGGCAATCAGTGAGAATGTGAATGGGCGTTTCCTCCGCCAAATCACAGAGTCCACACATCCCATTGTCAGTCAGCCCATTGTCTGCGCATGCTTATTTAGGCAGCAATGCCCAGTAAGTATTCTTACCAGCATTCGCAGATTATTCCTATTTAATGCCAGAGCTTCAGAAGCAGCCTTTAAGTTAAAGGGTCTTATGAGAGCCTTGGGCAATCTCAATCCGGGATTTGTTCTCTGGAGTTGAATTGTTAAACGCATGCAGTCTGCCGTCAGAGTCAGTCTGGCCAACCTTTTGGGCATTCCACAAAAGGGTTCAGGACCAAACTGAACACTTTTAGCTCCCGCCCGCACTAATTCGTCGGCTTTTTCATTGCCTTCGATCCCAGCATATCCTGGGACCCAACGTAATACGAGTATTAGGTACTCTGTCTTTTACACCCAGAGTATTTAATAGTTGTCTGCAGTTCATGACCAACTTCGAGCTAATAGCATCAGAAGACAAGGCCAAGAGAGCCGCCTGGCTTATATAATTATAGTTAGGTACCTTATTGAAGAGTATTGTGTGAACCTATTAATATAAAAACAAGCTGTTGCGCGCCACTTTGTACGCATGTAATTTAGAAAATTTTCCTCGTTTTTGCAACATTTTGCACTGATGCTTTGCTCCTATCGGTCACAGCGTGGTATTGGTGGTCTTCCTCAATAAATGTACTACGAATTTTTCAGATTAAACCAGTGTTTTTTGAGATTAGTGCGTTCAAACAACCAAACTCGTTAGCTTTCTAATATTATTATAGCTAATTAGTTTAGTAGGCGTCTTATTATTCTATAACATAGCTTCAAATAAACTGAAATAACTTAATTATAACCACAATTCGAGCAGGACTCATCTTTTTTTTTAAAGAATACTCTAGGTATTAGGTACTTTTGATAATGCATAAAATTCGTTAAATATTTAAGGACCTGTAAAGCTTATGCAGAATTCTGTCTAACTTTTAACTATAGGTTATCTTTTCGGATTTTAACAAACGTGACAATACATAATTATGCATTACACTGACAAACACGTGTCAATCATAATGTAAATATTTTTAACGCAGAATAGAATTGACGTATTACCGTTTAAAATCTAATTAGCATGCAATTATGTATAATGTTATCGGTGGCATAAATCAACTTGACGCGTGACATGGAAACGTGTAGATATTAGCTAAGGAAAAAAAAAAGCTATGAAAATTTTTAGATATTAATTACTGAAAAATGTATGAAGTCGTGGTCGAGTAATTTTGAATCATTACATGTCTAATACAGACATAGTCTATGACACTGTCGGAGAACTTGGTAGCTTCCTATTAGTAAAAAAAATCTCTCTTTCTCTCCAGCCCATTAACGTCCCACTGTTGGGCAGGTCTTCCTCCACCTTGGGAGGGATTATGGTCTACTGTCTCGCGCTGACCAGGCGTGTTAGCACAGGGCTTATTTTCGAGCTTACCGTCTCTCACAAACGATGTTGTCTGTATACAATACCCATTAGATGGCCTTTACGGCACCTTTAGAAAGATAACGGATAAAACATTTCGAAGATGACTCTTGTATACCTACTTAATCCGTCACCACACGGACAAAAGAAATAGGATCGGAAAATACATTGTAGTATTGATAGATTATTGAGCTGTGAAAGCTTGAGTAAAAAGTCTGTCTTTATGAATTTCTGACGTAGTGAGATTAGTAGGTACCTATTACAAATACACTATATCAATATAGGTGCAAGCAAGATCACTATTTATACAACTTACCATCGATGCATTTAAATCGTGAGACGTCTAGGATGTTCATAGCTAGTTACAGGCGACAGGATGACTAAGTCTCGACATTGTGTTTTGTATGGGTCATGACAAACTACTTGGCATGCATATATTCACTTAAATACATTATACCTAACTTCGAAGAAATCAGAACGAAACATTGAAGAGTCATCTATCTTTAAAAGTCATATAAATGTCAACTTACCTTACCTTACCTACAAACCTTTTTTTATAGAAAACCCATGTAATATATCTGTATAATAATGCACTTAGATATTTTTTTAGTACCTAATTACGTAGTTATAAATTTGGATAAAAGTTATTTGACTCTCTAAAAACTCATGTAGAATATTCGACCTTTAGGATTTATTTGGATATCTGCTTCCACATTAATATAATCGATATTAAACATTTTAATATGTAAATATCTTCAATAATAATGGTTGATTCATTCATCCAATGAATTGACGCAATAACAATTAAGTATTGTCATGTATACTAATACAAAATGATTATTTGATTCATGGATATTTTCTTCGTGTAGACTAATTGGAAATTTTATTTAATTAATATGTATCATCGTACACAATGAATAATGAATACAATTGCTTCCATGTACCTATTCCCACTGCCAAGTGCCAATATCGCGTTGCTTTACAGAATAGACGAATGATTTCATTATAAGGATATCACATCACATATATGTTTGACGTGATATGAATGATTTCGAGGATATTTCTATGCAAAAATATTAAAATGTCAAATTAAAATTCGCAAATCCTTCCTTCAATGCAGAGTTCTGAGAATAATTTAAGACAATTCATCAGAAAGGATTAAAACCGCTATGGTCAAGCAATTCTAGCTAAATCTCTGATAGGTACCTACTCAAATAGGTATTTTATTTCACAGAATTGAAATGTAAGTTTAGGTAATGTAATATGGATTTGGTTTTATATTGGCGAATATTTTGTTTGAGCGTTAATTAAAAGTGTTCTTGAAATTATAATTTCGAAATTTAATTTTTAGGGATTAAGAATACAAATGTTACCACCCTATTTTTCCCCAGGGTGCTGTGAGAGCCAGCTAAGAAAATTTGTACACAGATAACACCCTCTGTGGAAAACGGAAAACTCAAAAATAAATCCCCCGTCAATACTTTAGGAGGCATTATATTCTACGCTGTACAGTAGACTATGATCTCTCCTAAGGTGGAGGAGGTGCCTAAAAGTAGTATGTTAAGGCTTAGTTAAACTAAAATAGTGATAAGAATATTTGTGAAATAGTTTATATCTATTTATTTCAGGCTTAAATATTCATTGGATATCTACATATACAACCGCTATCAGTACCTAATTAATTAAAATTTTATGTTGATGGAATAATGGTACCATTAACAAGAATGTTTTCTTCTAGTCCTACAATGTTTAAAGTAGTTAGACTTAGTGTTATATAGTTGAATACAGGGTGTTATTAGTACAAAGAGTTCAAAGACGTGACTCAATAGCTACAAGAATGTGAGCGGAGGCATTGTTCAATAGTCCGTCGAACTTTCTTAAAGCTTTAGTTTACTCCGTTTATGCCAACTACGTTATGCTAATATTGATACGAAGTCGTCTGCCAGTTCACTATTGGAATTTATTTTATTTGTCTATATTTAGATGTTTAGATATCAAATAACATATTTTTAAACTAATACAGTCGAATTTTTAAACAAAATATAGGCGATTTAATAATATATTTTTAGTTTATTTATTACGAAACGTTTAAAGCAAATCTCATTGAGTGGTGACGGTGACACTCCTTGGTTAGATTAGGTGCGCTTATAAGTCAAGTCATTTAATATTGTCGAACTGATAGCGAAAAAAGAAAATAACAATAGGTGCTCATATTATTATTATATTCAGTATTGAAGAGCAGCAAACTTTACAAGCCGACTTCAATGCTATAGGGTTGCAAAGACGGTAAACTCCTGAAAGATTTACAAAGGAGCAAAATATACGTAATATATCTTATGTTACTAAAAGGCCTGGTCGCGTCGATAACATGATGATTCGTGAGGCTATAGATATCGAATGCTTTCAAAGGGATTAAACGGAATGTGTACAATTTATATCTCTATTAACGTTGAGTATTGTTTACACACGTCTGACCGCGGCCTCGGAGGCCAAACTCAGACGCTTGTGAAAACATTGGCTGTGAGATTAAAGGTGGACCTGGCCTCAAACACCAACAAACCTAGAGCTGGTAAAAACAACCAAAATTCTCACGTGTTTTACTAGCCGAGAGGTCAACGTGTATTGGTCGTGTTTAAGTTTGTTTACAGCGGGCTCAGCGTTTCCGACCAGTTTGCATAACTCGGGGGTAGTCTCAATAAAAATAAATTGGCTCGCTGACCAAAGTTGCGCATTACACACGTACGAGGAAGCTGGGCGACATGCCCGGAGGTGATTTACTGACATTTCATGCTACTAAGCTTACACGGTTATAGAAAATAGATGTAAGCAACCGTAATATAATATCTGAACTTTTCTATGTGAACGCCGTTCAGATTTAAGAGTATTACGATTCTATAAATCTGTATACATTAGTTGAAATTATGGTTCTATTATGGTTCTATTATGTATATTTATGGTTCTATTATGTATATTTTCTATTATGTATATTTAACCGACTACACAAACAAAGTACGAAACACCATACATACCTATTAATGCATACGTTTGAATAATGAAAATCTACTTCACACATATTTCGGTTAATTTACAAAAGTATTTATAGCTAATTTAAATAATATCTAGTAATTAATATCGTCACGTTAGAGAATTAAAATTCCTTGTAAGAACGAGAACAATATAATATATAGCGTTGTAGACACAAAATTTAAATTACCTACCATAAGACAGTTAAGGCAGTGCGACACTCTTGCGCATTAATCTGAGAGATAAAATCGCGGTCACTGCGCGCTCCGTAAATCTCAGATACGAATCTTGATATATAGCTGGGAGAGTGGGGAGTTTTACCTTTATAAAGCCCTTTGCAGAATGGAGCGACACCTTGACTTGTTCAACTTTATGTGAAATGTGGATACCTTATTTCTTTATCACTTTTTACAAACAACATGTAGTGGCATGGCTGTTTAATTTTTAAATGTTTGTTCTAGATATAATGGTACCAATTCTATGAGCACATCTAAACTTAACTAAAAATGGTAATTGATAGTCCATAACAGAATTTGGCAATAATAACTGTACTTTCTTATTATAAAAACTAAAGATTTTTAATTACTATAAATGTGCACAACGAAATAGCTAATTAATCTAAATTCACTATAGTTGTTTTAATTTTTTAGATAAATCAATTTTAGTTGTGCTCATAGAATTAGTACCACTGTTAAATTTATGTCTATTCGTATAATGTAGCTCAGATTAGGCAATCTTTATCATGCTTTAAACGTCCATTACATAAATGTATAACAGTTTTAAATTATATCGAGAAGTTATTTAATAGGTAGGTATTTAACATAGCTACGAGGTAATTTTAACATAGCAACACCGTTTCATTTCGGTCTTTATTTTATTATTTCGCTTTTGCCATTTTAATACACGAATTTCCAATTAATCTCAAACATGTCTACTTAATGTATTTATTATATAATTATGACCATAAAATTTGATATTAACGTTGTGCTTTATTTATAAAAAACTCATGGTATTATTTAAATAAAATTATTCACCAATGGTTATGTGGCCTTGTGAAAAGTGTAAATCATAAATATACTGATTAAACCTCCTATAAATTGTTTATAAATATATTTAGTGTTTTTATATGACACGCAACAAGAACGCAGCTTATAAAGAAACGAGTTATTGTAACCACCTTTAAGATCATTAATCTTCCAAAATATCTCGGTAGTCCTGCATAGGAACCTACTTAGATGCCAAGAGCCATTCACGTATTCTTATATGAAATACACCGTAGCTGTCTCACACATTATTTTTACTCCACTCCGATACTATAAATAACAGAGTTTCTTTCTTTTGGTTATACATTATGTCCTCCTAGAATGCCTAATAAAAATTAATGCGAACATTTTGGTGAGATTTATGAGGAAAAAATTAAACAGATGCCTTGAAAAATGATTAAAATCTAAAGATACAACATCAGTAACTTTAACAAGGTTTGGTGTAACATACTTTTGATATAAAAAAATTTTGTCCGCAAAGGAAGTTATATAGGTATACTTTTGATTCTCTTTGGTCAATTAAAGTGATATTTAATAAAATTTTATAGTCTTTTAAAGAATAATAAAATGTGATTTTAATAGAGAAGTTTAAATTTTAAATAAGGAATTTGGAATTACTGTTTAAAGTCAGCGGAGAATTCGTTACAACATAGCGTGGCTATAACTAAACAATTTAATTACTACTACTGGAGATAATCGCATAATGTAATTCGCAAGTTATATGAATTATGTAGTTAATCTAGTCTTTGCTCGTATTACCCAGGGCTTATGCAAATGATGCTTGGAAAGCTGTAATCAACGTATTGATCATGGCTACCACCCACGACTTGACTTTAATAATTTATGCAAAAGAAATTATATACCGTACTGTGGATATAATCTGTGCAACCAGCTTTTAAGTCTATGACTTTTTTGTATACTAGCTTTTACCTGTAATTTCGTACACGTGAAAAAGGTGATTTCACACCAAGAACTCTATTTTTCACTACATTAAATAGGTTGACTATAACTCTTTAACAATAAATAATGTAGATATGTATAAAATCTTATAGGTTCCTAGCCAACGCTGTATCATTTGCGCGTTGATTTTAGACCCTTAGAAGAAGTTAGTCAGCCAGATACTACTTTTATAATACACCAAGCCTTTTTCCCTAAACCCTCTACCAACCGATTTAGGATTTAAGTCATGGAGAGAGAAACAAGAGAGAAAAGTTATTTTTTGCCATAACCTAAAGTGTTGTATTTAGCAAAATTACGTTATATAAGTAAACTACTATTTATTATTACAACTATGTTATTTTGCAAACGCTTTTAAGGTAATTTTATCCATACGATTGATTTACGTCAATTGTATAGAAAGAAAAATGTATGTATGTGTTACGTACATATACAAAAACATAACGTATTTTCAACAAGATACGCATGTTGTAGCTCAATCACTCGATATAAATAGTAATGCTTACATCTGTAATCCTAAAATAAGCTCTGTTTGATAATCTATAAAGTAAACTATTTCTTACATCAATGACGCCAAGCCAAGACTCAAGCCCTTCGCTATAATTAATAAGATGTATCTATATTTTTAATACCAGTTACTTAGCAGGTTTCTTAGTAATCGCCGACCGGATACAGAGTCGCGATAAATTCCATGTTTACATTATGATATGAATCTGCACCACAGAAATCTAAATTATGAAGAATTCTTTGTATTGCTTAAGACAGACTCCACGAGTTCGGAGATAAAAAGTTTGAAGTTGTTTTGTGTATAGTAGGGGAGTTTCGTAGATATTATAACCCTTTCTACGTTCATAATATACGAGGTGAAGAATCTAAAATTGTAATTTGACAATAAAATCCATGCAATTGATATAATTTTATACAGCCGTTAGCATTCGATGTTGTGTGTTGGAGGGACGCGATGCCTCTGTGGGGTTTAAAGGATCCGGGGACAGGCACAGGGTGCGTCTGACATTGAAGAAGTGCCAATAACTGAGGTATAAATAGCAGGGGTCGGTGTGGGAGGGCGTTACTTCTGTACGAGATCAGAATATTTTGTACTACGTACACTGCCCTCAACAACAGATTACAATGCAGGAAGGCGACTATCTGAACGATAGCAATCTATATCTTCTACTATATAAAAATAAGTCGGATTTTCCTTCCTGACGCTATAACTCCAGAACGCACGAACTGATTTCCACGGTTTTGCATTCGTTGGAAAGGTCTCGGGCTCCGTGAGGTTTATAGTAAATTTTTTTTTTCTTTTTACTTTTTTTTGGTATGGCAAAACAACGTTTGCCGGGCCAGCTAGTCTACTTGATAAATTGTATAGTTAAATCGAATTTATGGGTCTTACGTGTTACTTGACACTTTGTGTTAAACACTTATGTATAAGTGCTTAACATTTAAACAAGCAGAAAGCATAATAATTGCTTTTGTTTAACGTAACTACCTGCAACAGTTGTTTAAAGCATGTGATAATAATTTTATTTTACAACACTCTTCATGACGAGTTTGAAATTAAGGTTTCAAAAATATTTCAACAGTTTATAACAAGTTTAAATATGAAACAACAAGTAGCTTAATAATTCGCTTATTTATTCGCTATTGAATTCATAAGAAAAATAACTTTATTTTATTATGAATTCAAATATTTTAACAAACAAATCAGGTTTCTGTTGAGAAATGGTAGCTAAATGAATGTACTAGTTCCAATGTGATATTAGCCTCAAAAAAGTTATAATACAACTCATAAATTCTCCCCTAAAAATTGGTCACCCTCGAAGTAGACAAAAATGACCAGAATAAATTGGAATGGTAGTGGCAGCCTATAAAACATTGAGTTTATGGGGTGTCATATTTACATTCGGGAAAATATCGACGTGGGAATACAGATAAGTACTTATTTTAGTAATACAATATCCTCACAATATGTTAGAATTTTCCCCCTATATAAATGTTTGGGTAGCAAAAAGTATCTTTAACAAATACAAGATAAAACAAAAAGCTGAAAATAAGAAGACCATATTATGTAACTGTGCTTAATTTTTCCAAAGTAAATTCTCGTAACTTTAACCTTTTTCATTCATTACTTACAGGGGTTCTACTTAGATATTGGCTACTTTAAGCCTGTTAATCCAATCACGGTAGCACTTCAGTTAACAAAGCCCTCTGGCTGGTGCTAATCGATTGGCAATAAATTGGGCTTCGACCTCCGAGCGCATAATTCCTTGCACCCTGCGGCTGTTATGCGATGTAAGCTGAGGGTGTAAATGCATAGGAATGTATATTTTATATCACAGAGCTGACAAGAGAGAGATAAGTTGTAATCTCGTTACTAAACATAGGTATAGGTTACATCATTTTGTAAACCAAGGATTTATAAAGACAAATGGCTGCATTATTCAAGTAATATTGAATTTCAAAAATATAATTATCTAGTATAGTCTAGTATTAATCGGTAATACACGCGGTAGTGTATCCGCCAAATTCTGAATAAAAAAGGAATAAATTTTTCCCATAATAAAACCATGAAACAAGATTTACTTACTTTTATTCGTCTGAACGTAGAATTAAATTAATATTAATAATGTAAAGTACCGAAGTATATCTCGTTGTCGATTCATGTTAACAGATGTCGTGGCATGTTCAGCCATAGTTATACGAAAAACTTAGGAAACACCCCCTAAATGATAGCTTAAGATTAGTCGGCATCATTCCGACACGTTACGTGAATAGCGATGCTACCAAATAAAATGTTTAGGGTCATTTTGACCGGCAACGAGCGCGCTAGCTCGCTCAAATGCCAATAGGTCTATCCTACCCCACGCCCGAGGGGAGCTATATAGCTATCATAAATTGTCCGCCGCAAATTTGCAATCCTATCTTTTTTGGCCCGGTGAGGGAGGTTCAACATTAACATAACTGTATGTTGGGTAATTTCACGTGTAGCTTTATAGACATAATGGCTTACCCAGGCGTGTATATGTGCTCAAAACTCCGGTGAGTTTACGTTAACGGTCTTATATCACGTCCTTATGTAAGTAAAGATGCGTCCTAAACAACTACAAATATTTGAATTTCTCAATATCTTTTGCATATTTTAATCATAATAAATAAGTAGATGCACTAAAGTAAATTTAAAAATACTTTTGTTTAAAAATTAAGATAGGCAAAAACTCATTTCAAAAAATATTAGTTTAAATAAAACCCAAAAAAATACACTGAAAATTTTAATGAATCTTCATGAATCGAGATTAATTTTTAATTATAATTGCGGCATTGCAAATGGCGGGCGGGAGTCGCCAGAATGCGTGAGAGGCTTGAATTAATCGCTTCTTATAAAGAGGGTGGAAGGTGATGGTAGAATATTAAGCACGTCTTTGAGTTATTAAAGCCCTTAATTACGTTGAGATATTTTCTGGTTCATTAAATTCTTAAGATTTATACCGTAATACTTGACTGAACAAGATAAGTAGGTATCGTGATGGGAATGACGAAACTTATTACGTAATTAGTTTTTACGTTTATAGTAGAACTTTCTGTAAAATCTATGTTTATGTTTAACTCACTAATGGTGACAATGAGCGCTAGTTGGTACATTGTACCCGCACATTTTTCACTCCAAACACGTATCTACTTCTACGTAGAATAGATTCTTGATTATTTTAATAACTGCTTAAACTTATTGATTAATACTTTTCAAGAATGTTCATCACCATACAAACTAAATAAAGCTAGTGCTTTTACCATTCTTAAATTATGTGGTCAATTTGTTTAATGCTTATTAGCTAGTAGGTGCGTCGTTGTTGTACACTGGGGACGTGTTTTAAGTGACGGATAACTACCTATAAAGGCTTAATTATTGCCTATTATAATTAGTTGTGTAAATGTTAACTATTTAACACAGTAATACAAACATGAAACTGGCCCTTTACAGCGACAACACGCGTGGAACGTGGCCCTATCATAGTTTACAAGCACATAAGGGAGGTCTACGTCGTTGAGCGCTTAAGGGCGTATTACACACCCTTGGAATAGCGCCTACGTAATTAAAACGCTTTAAACTGGCAATTACAAAGTACCTATGAAAATAACACGGTAGCCTCCACGGGTTTCACAACGACTTTGAGATGCTGATATAATTGCAATGAAATTTTATCTCACTAAAACTACGTACAAAGACGCCTTAGAGAGATGGAAGCTATGAAAACTAATGGTTATGAAGTTTCCAGTTATTGGCGAATTTCAACTGGAATTTCTAAGACTTTTCAAGGTTTAAACAATTCCATTTATACACAATTCCTCGACGTTTCGTGAATTGTTGTGAATAATCTAGAAATATCCGGAATAATTTTGCAGTTTCACGACGTGATGTTTCACCAATTTGTTTTTATGTTTATCTAAATATTTCATCTATCCCACTTTCAGCATTTTCTATCCAATGCTAGACATAGGATATGTTAGATTTCATGTTGAAGCGTTATTGCGTCCCAGTACCTACACTTTGATGGGGGGGACCCCACGCCGCGTTGTTCGGTACCTTTCTCCTCAACGTTGTTTGTTCCACAATAAATATTTGGTTAAGTACATTTTGATGTCATCTATAATGTTAAGATAAAAGGAAGCTGCAGCTAATTCAAAACAACAGATAACTACTGTTGAGTATCGATATCCATATTATCTAGCCCGCATTAAATTTCATTTAAAACAATTTATACGGCCAGCATGTAGTTCTGACGTTGGATATTGTCGTAAATTATACAGTTGAATTAAGAAGTGTACAATAGAGAAACTAACGAGCACAGTCGGTGTCGACCGCCTGCGTTGCATACAAGCAAATTAAATTTGCATGTTTGCAACCCCATATCACCCCTTCGCCCCGCCCTTTACGTGCGGGAGTTATTAGTAGCAGACGCCATTTTCATCCACGCTGACCGTGGGGTGGACCAATAGAGAAAATGCGGTTTGTAACCAATTTATTTTCTCTTTATTTTTGTAATTAATTTTCTATCACTGTTATTATATAATTAATTTCTATTTGTAATGATATTCAATCATTACAAATAATCTTATTGTTCCTAATAACTTAAGTGCTAATTCTACATTTGTAGCAAGAAAATTTAATCTAAGTATGAACGAGACAAAATACTACGATCGCGAAAAGCAGTAAGTAAACTGAATTCAAACTTCACGTTAGTGCATTAGACCTAGTCTAGTTTTGCTGCACTGGGCTTTTACCGCGTGTATATTTAGTGCATTATTTATTGAAATAATATATCAACACGTATTAACTCTACATAGGTATCTACTCCATGTGGTGACGGAGTAAGAATACAAGTGTCACCAACCCATTTCCTCCTAAGGGTGCTGTAAAGGTCAGCTAAGGGATATTGCACACAGATAACATCCTCTGTGAGCGACGGAAAACTATAAATTAATAAATCCTGTGCCAACACGCCTGGGCAGCGCGGCACGGTAGAGTATAATCCCTCCAAAGTGGAGGAGGCCTGTGCCCAACAGTGGGACGTAAATGGGCTGGAGAGGAGATGAGGTATCTGTTGTTACTTAGACTAGTAATTAAACTTATTACCTTGGATGCAACTATGAAATAGTCTACGAAGATAATAAAAATGTGACTGCGTAACACATTCAGAATATTCGACCTACGAGTATTATTTATATTCCTACCGACTCAGATGATCTAAGCATAAAGATATTCTATTCTCGTATACTTTTTATGTTTATTGAAAAAAGCACAAAAGGTAATTCCCACTTAGAAGTTAGATCACTAGGAAGCTTTAGACATAAGTGGTTAATGTAATACCTTCTTCACTCAAAGTGAGATGATATTAAATAGTCATTTTCCGCAGCACTATCAAAGGAAACAACAATTTTTCCTTAGATAAAAACCGTAATTTTTATGCAAAATCTCTCCACCTAGACGTTAGGTACATTAGGGGTCTATTCTAAAAAACATTTGTGTTTCTCGCTACGGGCGGGGTGGGACTCAAATTATAAAATATTACAACAATCCTCCCTTTGTTTTTTGAAGGTAACGTACCTATCTGATGGGGCGCGAGCACATCTATGCGGTATTCAAATTTGGATGCTCGGCAGGGGTAAACTAATTCGTTTTAAATTACGTTACGATATTGCGTTTCGGCTTAAAATATAGCTGACATAAACAAAGAGGAGAGGGTTCGAATAAAATATTAGCTGGCACTCACGTTCGCGTAATTAGATTAGGTAGGTTCGTAGCTATTAGAGACGCAGTCGTGTTCCAATCGCTATTTGATATCGGAAAACATAACAATAAATCTAAATATAGAATATGTTAACTATTGCTTCGTAAGTCTACATTATATCTAAGAGTGTTCAAATTTAACGTTAATACGTATCTGTATCTATATGTATCTGCAGTAATATATAACAATAATGATACATTTTATATTATTAATTAGATAATTAACATTTAAATAATGTGTTGTAATTGTTCATATTAAAGAAATTGTTATTGTCGAGTGATTACATACATAATAAAAACAATGATGCCGTTTGATAACAAGACTTTATGAATTATTAAAATGATATACGTTTCGTATTCATATCTAAAATATACTAATACTATAATGCTGCAGAGTTTGTTTGTTTGTTTGAACGCGCTAATTTTAGGAACTACTAGTTCGAATGAAAAAAAACTTTTTGTGTTGGATAGTCCATTTATTGAGAAAGGCTATAGATATGGGAGCGAAACATTAGTGAAAAATATTGCAAAAACTGGGTAAATTTTCTAAATTCTACGCAAACACGCGGGTCAATAGCTAGTCTTAGTATATTTCGTTTAAAAGATGATATTTGGGTCAGTATTTTGAAGCTATATTGTACCAAATGACCTTAGAACTTGAAAAGATAAAAATTCAGGTCATCTATTTATTATTACTTTATACATATTATTTTTTAATATTAATGTTTATGAATTCGTTGTCAATGCATATCTAATTAGGCATTAATCAATAGTTAAGATTTTTCAGTAGATTTTATTAATATATTAGAAAACTCAATAAAATGCAAATAACACTGTAATTTTTTATTATTTATTTATTTAGCGTAAACAAAAATAGAATGTTGAAATTGCACTTTTGAAATAGCTTTATCGTTTTTAAGAATAAAAGCTTTGTATCAATCTTAAGTAATCTTAACAATGCCTAGAATTAATAGCAAATGAATTTCAAATGAAATATAAGCTAAGATTCCAAGATATTTTCTACCCACTGAACTAATTTACAACCACGAAACTCGAGTCCTGATATAACAACACGCTTGAACTAATATTTATTACCCAGGTGTATATTTTACTTGCTTTCGCACGTAAAACAACGCAAAACAACTATCTCAAGAAAAACCAAGTGAGAATAACAAATCTTATTCGCAATAAACGAGACGAAACGAAACGCGAACGTTAATAAAGATATAATAATAAATATTCTGAGGAAAACCTTTCGGGATTCGAATTAAACTAAGGGTAGGAAAATTGCGTGAGTCCCCACGGAGACAGAGCGACAGCTGCGATCCTAATGTCCTTTCTATTCTGCGATCGGGGAAATACTATACAGATAGATACTACGTCATAACAGTAAAATATATAACAGTGGTGACATAAAGACAACCGCGTGCTTTCCAAGTACGACAGATGTGATATCACCGATTATAATAACTTAATCCATGTTTTTTCTTACGGTAGATTATAGATATTCTTAGAAATAATTTTAATTCTCAACATTATACTATTCATAAATATTCATAGCTAATGTTATTATATCCTTTATAGATGAATTATCTTAATATATATATTTCTTGTGTGCGTGTGTATGTGACTGAACTCCTCCTAAACGACTGGACCGATTTTGATGAAATTTGTTGTGTGTATTCAGGGGGGTCTGAGGATGGTTTAGATTCACAATTGGCTGGACCGATTTTGATGAATTTTTTTTACACAGAATTGTATGGCAAAACAACGTTTGCCGGCGCAGCTAGTATGCTATAAATATATTTCAATAAACAAGAATAAATTGATATTATATCGACTTATAGCATTGATATTGCATAAGTCGTGATGACAATCTCTGTTTTATGGTGTAGACCTCGTAAATGTCTATTAATATGAATGGGGTCCAATTATTTTTACGATTCGCGTTTTGTCAAGAGATGTTCTGAAAAAGTTTACGACCTGCCTCGCCCTATGGTCTGTTTGAGTTTATGTCTAGCCAAGGGTGTGAGGCTATTGAGAATGGATTGAAGCGTGGACAATCGTCGTAAACGACAGATGGCACACGAAAACTTATCACCTGTTCGGATCCAAACTTTGACTTTTAGAGTTAACTGTATAAATTGAGATGTTAATCGTTGCCAAGTAGCTTTGTTATTTGACTATTCACCTCTAGTTGCTTATGAAATCTTGGCATAGACATGGACATTATATTATTACAGTGCAAACTTCAAAGAGGCATCTTTATTTCTTCATTTCTCTAATGTATTTATTAAATTAATAAACGGATATCATAATGATATTAAACTATACGAATGGAACATTGAAATATGTTTTTCAAACGCGACGATGAAGCAATTACGATGGTACATGCGCCCTGTGAAGTGGCGAGCGATTTTATTACAATTTAAATTTCATGTTTATTTCAATTTATGAGTTACAAGAGATTATCTTTTATCATCGATTTCTCTTTATACGGAGTCCCTTTTGAAATCATCAAGTGTGATAGTGTGCTGGGAATTAAATTTTACGACACATGCAGTGAATGATTGTTATGTTTAAAACGTTTAATCGCCATATATTAGCTTTTAAATTGATTAGACAATTATAATCATTACCAAACATGTAAAGTTTAGATTCACATTCATTGAATAAATAAGTATCCGTTAGTTTGAATGTCTATAGACCAATAAGAGTGCCAACTTCCTTTAGCTAGAGTACGTCGGCCCGGGACGTCTATCACATGATATGACCCGTTGAATGCGTCTTATTACACTTTTATCGGTCGTATCAGTCATAAAATGCTAATGAACGACCGTTTCGGACCAAACATCCGAGCGACAGATTCAAATGACAGTATAAAACGTAACACGAAGTCGACACTTCGTTGGAAACGTAATCGTAATCGGTCTATGTGCTTTCAAAACAACGCGTAACACGAGCGCTTATATTGCCTCTGAGATACCACACGATGTTATTAAAAGCTCTTTTATTGTGTGACTGATATGCTTCGCATAGTAGTTTTTTTCTGCCCGTTACTGTCCCTCTATTGGGTTTATCGACTTCCTAAGGATTTCTGGTCTACTAATGCCATTTTAACGTAGGGTTTCCCTTCTCATAGAATCTATTTACTGCTTATACATATAGTCCTTTAGCTATCTTTTACAGCACCCCGGAAGAAAAGTGTTACTATATAATATTGTGTATTCATAATCTGTTACTACACATACAAAAGATAATTCTAACTTAGGTAACATACTTTCTCTAAAATTTTTCAACTTATTGTCGACTAATTTCAAGCTACTATTTGAACTAATTTTCCGATGGTTCTATAGCCTAAAACTATATGCATATTAAATATATGCCTCAGCGTTCGAAAACAAATAAACAAAATGCAACATAATTAATTGACCTCAGTACCGTTTAGTAATCAATTAAATCGGCTATTACACTACAATATTATATCTAATTGTCATAATAAAAATGATGTCAATTTAAATATCTCTAAGATCCGAACAAAACGACCAGCACCAATGACTCATATAATTCATTTAAGATTTTTTATAGCAACTAGTGGCATTTACGTGCTAATATTTCTTAATAAATGCGGCTTTAATATTTTTAATTACAATAAACCACTGTTTAATAAACTGTAATTGATTACAACACATTTGTTTATTGAATATGTTCTTTGTTATTTTTATTGCTTGGTTTTAATAAGCCGATCGTGCTGTCTTAATAAATTCAGTTTTAAGAAGATTTTGACTTATTGATGAGTCTGTCTTTAGCGTCATCGACTATATCGGTCCGTATATGAATTGATTTTCTTTATGTTTCAGTTTAAACATTTAATATTTGCATTTCGGAAATTATTTAATTGTAATAAATTGTATTTAATGTCGAGTTACAGTAAAAATTTTGATGTGAAAGTATACGAGTAAGTTATAAGGTTCATTTTTAATGGTTTTCATGCTTTTTTCTAGACTCCTTAACTAACAAAAGGGATTTACCCAGTTGCATACCAGCCATATGCTCGATAGATTACTCTTATTATTAGTCAAATATTTACTACAGTCCAAATTCTAATAGAAAATATTATTCTTCTTTAATTTATAGAACACCTAGTAAGGCCAAAAATTTGGATTTTTTATCTTTATTAGCAAAGATTGTAGATTATGGATACATATATATCTCTCTCTCCAGCCCATTAACTGCTGAGCTGAGCCCGAGTACTTTGGTGAGGATTATATTCTACTGTGCCGCGTTGACCAGGTGTATTGGCACAGGGTTTATTTTTCAGCTTTATTTTCGAGTTTTAGAGATGACGTCATCAGTATACAATAACCCTTAGCCGGCTTTTACAGCACTCTGGTTTTTTTTACGTGGGGAATGCATTTAGGTACACACTTCGCCTTTCCGGTTGCGGGGGCAACCTTCGGGCTTCGTGTTGGACTCCCGGCCTATCCAGCACTCTGGGTTGGGAAAGCGGTGGTGACACGTGTATTCTTAATTTCTGACAACTCGGACATGTGTATAAAATACTGAAACAGGTCGTTAATCAATTATGTTATTATACAGCTGACGAACGCTACATCCTTTTCTGTGGTAACTTAGATAGTATTAAGTTATCTTGATTGAATTCAATACGTACTTACTCAAATTTAATCTACACCAATAGGTAATTTATTAACTATAATACACACAAATTAATTAATTTTAATCTATTTCAATGATTTAATCGATTTTAATTACACAATAAACTTGTAATCTACGTGTACTACAACATTCTAATATTATTTTGGACAATTAAAATAATCCAATATAACAAAATTGATTTTATTCAGATTTTGTCCGTGTGGTGACGGATTAAGTGTCACCACGCCATGTCCTTCTCAGGGTGCTGTAAGAGCCAGCTAAGGAACAATATAAGCAGTAAACCTCTACAGTGAGAGACTGAAAACTCGAAACTAAACCCTGTGCCAACACTCTTGGTCAGCGCGGTGCAGTAGACCGTAAGCCCCTCTCAAAGTGGAGGAGGTCTGTGCCCAGCAGATGTTAATGAGCTGGAGAGATTCAGATTTACTGATCTGTTTCAAATCGTCACGTAAGCAGAAAAGAAAGGGGTACATTTATATCTCGTAGTCTATATTTAGACTAAAGACTTTTATTCCTAGATACATAAATCTATTCTTTCATTATGTTCTTCTTTCAAATGTTACAGTCCTCTCTAAAATTCTACTTATCCGAAATCCTACTAAATATTAGATTTACTAGAACAATCTTAAATCTTAATTTATGTAAACGTAAACCAGTCAAACTAACAAAAATAACAGTCAAAGTACGACACAATAATTATTTAGTTACAACGAAATTGTATGTGACACATAATACGAAGCATTACTGTTTTTTCTGACACCCCTGGAACGTTATCTGTGACTGATGGCGTCATTTTCAAAAATAAAACGGCCCTCTCTTCTCGCGATGAGAATATACGACCACTTCACATTAATATATTATCAAAATAACGCTTTCTGAGCCACGAGTGTTCACAACCAAACGGCTTATCTACAAACACAAATACTCACAAATATCTAATACGAAATGAAGTATGTACTTAGCGTAGTGATTTCGTGTTTTAAACATCCTGTTATAGTTTTAACACGTGGGCTTCTAATACAAATAATGACGACGAAAAAATTAAAGCAGTGTAAGCCAATTGTGTCCGGAACTTATTTTTTATACATTCAGAGCCTAAGTTTAAATTTCAATGTTTCTTCGAAGTCATTATTTACTTCTCTGTAAATGAATAGCTCTTAATTAAAGTATGGGAAGCGAAATGAACAAATCTTTATAACTGTAGTACATTACATTGTGATAGAACACAGACTTGTTTCATTTTCATTGATGAAAAATATTTCAGACTTAACTATCAGAGCAAATTCTTGAGTTTCTATAATTCATAAATACAGACAAACACATCACGCCTGTTTCCATGCAGCGGTTAAACAATACCAATGACTACGAGCCTTCACGTTATTTGTACTTTTTTTTTCTGGTCATACATACATGACAGTTGTATGTGCGCACCTAACCCACGGAGCTTCACTAAATCAATATTTCTGTTTCCTGGGCGTACTCTACCATCATTGTAACTTTTCTCCCCCTTACCTTTTGTTAATTGTCTACCACCCATCATCTGTATTATGATTAAATCACCTAAACATCTTTGTTAATTCTTTTGTTAATTCCATTTCAAACCGCAGAGTTTTCATACGAGTTGAGATTTAATTCATGACTTCTGCATAATCTGAGTTAAAAGTAGGTACAAAACTACAGACAACTAAATGACTCAACAGTGGCAGTGTGCACAAAGAACTTAATTAAAATATCAAAGGCAAAACGAATTAATCCTGAAGTACAATAGTGGGCGGTAGACTGTACTTGTTTAAGGGGGAAATCCTGAAATTCATATTAATTTTAAACTCACAAAATGCACTTTAACTTTACACAGTACAGTTGAATTTTCCGTTTGTAGCGTCAGTAGTGGTAACTTTTACCAGGTGAGTGCGCCCACTATGCAGACATTGGTTATTTTCTGCAGGATTACGGTGTTTAGTGTAATGTGTCTAATTATAACTTAAACTTCATACTGCTTAAATATTTTTGTCTAATATCTGATAACCTCTCTTTCTCTATGCAGAACATTAACGCTCCACTGATGGGCACGGCCCTCCTTTACTTTGGGAAGGATTATGATCTACTGCCGCGCTGATCAGTCGTGTTTACATATATATACGGGTTTATTTTAGAGTTTTACGTCTCTCATGGAGAATTTTATCTGTGTACAATATCCCTATGGTGGCTTTTGAACCACCCTGGAAAGGTAAAGGGGTAATGACACTTCTATTCTTCATCCATCACCACACGGACAATCAGACAAGCTGTTGATGTAATAAAAGCTTTTAACTTAATGAGAATAATAATTACTCGAAGCAATTAAAGCAAAGTGATGCTAGTCGTGATTCTTGTTTGCATTAGTTGAGGGTAGGTATGTGAAGAGAAAGCTATGTTTACTGCATATTTAACTATAAAATGCCTTGTAAAAGGTAAAGTAATTTGTTATTAAAATCAGGCAAAATAACGTCTAGACTACTGTTTTAATTTACAACAACACAACGGGAATAAATGTAAACTAATTTAGGCACAGAAATGTCTGACTGAGACGGTACGATAAATTATGCTGCATACAAAAGTATGGGTATCGTACTTCCGTTTTTTCTTCGCCAAAGGTAAACCGATTTTAATAGTTTTTGCGTTATATTATAGATAATGCGTTATATATATATCTATGCTTCTATCACTTTCGTTTTTTCAATACATAATAACTAAAAGAAATATGACGATCCGAAAAACCCACTTTTTTCGGTTTTCTTTAGATAAAGTTGCAGCGTCTATCACACAAATTTGGTAAAGTTTTACCACAAAAGAAAGTGATAGAAGCATAGATACACTCTTTATCTCTTTATCTCTGTCTTTTTTCAAAGAATTTGTAGGTAAAATCCGCTTCATTTATATTTGTCCCTTTCAGCGCGGCGCTCGGAAATAGGGATAGCAATACCTGAGGCAAATACCTAAATGAGGAGTACAGTACCCTCTTAACATGTTATTACAGTACGGAACGTATTAAAAAGTAAAACGGGACTCTTAATGAGACCTCGCTGTCGTCCATCCATCACGGTGCTGTACAGCAATAGCTAAAGAGCTGGACAGCCCGGTTAAAGTTTATGTATAATGTCGAAAATAAACTCTTTGCCAACTTGGAGTTAACATTTATGGAGTTTCTTGTCTGTTCTACTCGGTTAAGCTTTTATAAAATTTATGAAAGACATGTAATAACATGTCTATTTGAAATAAAAAAATGGACTTTTGACATATTGTCTGATAAGCATGGTGTAAGTAGACCAGAACCCTTACCAACTCAAACTAATTTTACGCTATCATTATCTTGTACGCTATTTTACATAAAACAACTCTAGACATGTTTTTTTTTAATTTAATGCATATGGTTATACATATTCTAGGACAGTTACTTTTAGGTACAGATATAATGTATCGTGTGAGCTTGGTTTTTGATGTTTGAGGTCAGTCTTAGAATTTATTTTCGTTTTTCAAGGACGCTAGGTTTTTTAGTTACCATCTATTTTCTAAAATTTAAGTCAGTTAATTTTATTCACGATTTTATATCTAAAATATATGAATGACGTGTTTAAATTTTACATGATCTTTGAAATATTTATGTATTACCAGCTAATACTCACAGTTTTGGGATCGAAGTTGTTGCTTGCAAAACTGTGTGTGACAGCGTGAATATGATCCTTGCCTAAATAGGAAAAATACATCATAGGCAGTAAAATTTTGTCTCTTTCTCTCTTATCTCTCTCTCCGGTTCATTAACGGTTCACTGTTGGGCACGAGCCTCCTCTACTTTGGAAGGGATTACGGTCTCCTGTACCTGATGATTTACCTAGATGTTGTTATCTGTGTACAATATTCTTCAGTATTCGCGGGGCGTAGCGTTTTATTTACTGTAAGACCAATAAAGGGCGTCACAAAAGGCATTTTAATATATATTAACATAGAGGGAAAGAGACAGATGTATATAAAAAAGGCGAGGAGATATTAACGTAAATTGATATGCCGTTTGTGGTGCCCTTAACCGTTACACTTGCCTAAAATTTCTAGTTTATCGTTTTCAATAAATCTATACAGCATAAGATACATCTGCTGTCGCCCGCTGTTCTATAAAAGAAACTAATAAATTGTATTCTTATATTAACTTAAATGTATATTTCCTTAATTAAAATAATATTTACGAAATCTTTACTACAATCTTGATAATATCAATTGATAAACGAGGAATTATATTAAGTTATTGCCACTAAAACATATTTTTTTAATAGCTGTGTGATTTCGCGATATAATTTTAACGTATCTATGATTATTAACTATATGGGTTATGTTAATAACTATAACATTATTATTCATGGCCTATAAGTATGTAGGCAATTACAACATAGTTAAGATAGATTATACATCTATAAGTATTTCACATATGGCCTAAGTATTTTTGTTTATCTATGGATGTGGTTTTGAACGAGAACAGTGTAATTTGATAAAAAAAATTGTGTATCTTGTGGTTGCAATCGCGTCGCATCGAATTTGGCAAGAGAGCTAAGGAAAAAATGTAGCAGATGACATCTTCTGCCAGAAATAAACTGTTGGTTCAAACTAACTCATATACCGACAGGCCTGGGGGCCAAGTCTGCTATTTCTGCTATTACAATCATATTACAATGTTGTTATAATGGTCAGTCACTGACGCCATCATGGCGTCATTATGATAAAAAGGTTATAGTAGACTACCAAACTTGATAAAATTCCGCCTTTATGGCACCATTATGGTGTCATAGTGACACCAAACTTGATTTTTTGTCACAGATGATGCCACTATGGCGCCATAATTGTGCCATTGAGCTGTCATTGTAACAACATTGTATTAGCAGACTTGGGGCCCTTGTCAGTTTGGTGTAGTGGACAAAACATACTCTCCCTATGCGGTAGAGCTGTACTAGATAAACTAGTCCACAATATTTAACAATTTAGAAGTATCGTTTGATTAGCTTTCTTACACATCTCTCATAGATGCTTCTATCAGGGTCCTCTTTATGTCATCCCTGATAGAAATAGGGGGTTTCGACATGGTGATATTTCTCCCTGTAAAAGAATACGTATCTATACATTTTCTTTCCTAAACATGATTGCAAAAAAATTCTACGTGAAAGGCGGAAATAGAGTTTATACTAGACTGTTCATGGTCTAAAAAATCAAGCTCGTAGGACATTTCCTTACCAAGCAGCTGTCAATTAATGCCGTTCTAAATTAAATCTGTAGATATATGATTGTAATTCATAACTGTCATAGCGGCATGTCTACTTCAAACTGGTCTATTAATATTAATGTCTTGATATAAAGTTTTATGTAACTCTTGCTAAATGTGATATCTGGCACTACTTAGTCATTTAAAAGATTTTTGATATATCTTCATGGATGTTGAGAAAGATTGGCCTCGTATTTGACATATGTATTATTTTTAAGCTGGATTATTCTTTAATTTAATTTTGAATATTTGATAATTATTTACGCTTCCGTTACACATATATCGCTCTTGTATTAAATACTAAAATCAATTTCATCACTAATTATTTTGTGATGGAAAGAGACGCTTGGTCGTGTCATAACCCATTTGGTATATTTTTATTTAAACCAAATACGAACGCATAATATATGATAGCTCAATAAAAAGCTATCAATGACACTAAAAACTCAACTCTAACACTAGTCACAGAAATCCATATTATATTTTCGCATATTTGTATAAATATAATCAATGTGTAGTGCATATTTTGTATCGAATTGACTCGAAATAAACATTGAAATTACAAAATGTAGCAATTAATACATTTTTAATATTTCCTTCAAAATAAAATATTAGAAAAGATATTAACAATGTTGAAATGTTTGCTAAATATAGAACTTCATAATAATACATACGAAGAGATACAAGTTACTAAATAAAATCCTATATTTTCGACGAGACCAGGAGTTAATTAATGTAATCATTTAGTTTTCTCTTAATATCTACTATCAGAACTTCAATATCGCTAATTAAAGCAATATACACGAGTATATAGGTAAAATCGATAACGAAAACATTCAGACTAATTAAATCGAACATTATATGTCGTTGGTGATACCATCTGACCTATTTTATCTTGAATAAAGTCATCCATTTCAATAATACCCGTCATAACATCGACAATGTACTGCCTTTTGTAATATACACGCATTTATAACGATTATTTACGTGCAATCTGTAGAACTGTGCGTCCATTTATGTATTATTAATTGAGTCATTGATAGTACTTATGTGAGCATTTTATTATTCATTTAGTTTAGCCGTTTTATTAGTTTTAATTACAAAGTTACTTATATGGTTGCTTTGTTTATTTTATAAACTTGTTAATTGAAAGCTTATGTTCCGAATACTGTAATTAACTACTTTATGTAGTTCAATGATAGCTAAAAGATGCTCTACCAGCAGTGAGACTTTAAATAATATTAACTTGTAAATCAACAAATTTCTGTATTAAAATGTAGTTAAGTCATCATAAATGTAATTTTTAGGGTTCCGTACCCAAAGGGTAAAAACGGGACCCTATTACTGAGACTTCGCTGTCCGTCCGTCCGTCCGTCTGTCACCAGGCTGTATCTCAAGAACGGTGATAGCTAGACAGTTGAAATTTTCACAGATGATGTATTTCTATTGCCGCTATAACAAAAAATACTAAAAATAAAATAAAATAAAGATTTAAGGGGGGCTCCCATACAACAAACATGATTCTTTTACCGTTTCTTGCTCGATACCAATAACGTTGCCTTATGTTGCATAGATAATGGTACGGAACCCTTCGTGCGCGAGTCCGACTCGCACTTGACCAATTTTTGTAATATATTAGAGTATCCAAATAAGTAAATATCTTAGAAATACAAACTCCCTATCTACTAATACATAAAATACAAGTGTAAGCATTATGCCATGTTACACTTCCTTTTATATTATTTTATGCCAACAACTCGAGTACTTAGCTGCAAAACAACAATAAGTAGTAGTTATTAATGCAAACATTTTATAAAAGAATATTAAAATATGGGTAATTGTAAAATTCATCATGACATCCCCACACTTCTCTATAAAATGGGATGTCGCCATTGCTTCGAGCTCAGTGGTGGTTAAGCGCTGGTACAGTTAACAACGGTCTACTGCTATTTAGTATTGAGTATAAATGTTGTAATTATGTAATAACAGTTCTGTTGAATTGAAAGATAAAGCTTTATATTGTTGCACATTTCATTGCATTTTAATAAATTGACAAATTAATAGTCTCTAAATCTATAAAACTCTTATTTTGTTTTACACAAGTAAAGAAAATCTTCTTAATACTTTCTTCAGTTTAATCTTACTAATATTATTATTCTGAAAACTGTTTACAAATTTTCCTGACATCCAAATGTAATGTTTGTTTATGAGATTTTATTTATGTATGAGTATTTCATACTATCCAGATGCCCAATAAATGATAAAGTAAATGGGTTTATCTAAAATGACAAACATTTAAGTAGTAATTTGACTGTTTGAGATAGATTCATCATAAGTTTTGAGCAGTTAACTAATATTAGTTTGTTATATCTAAATATGTTATATCTCTCCGTGTGGTGACGGATTAAGAATACAAGTGTCACCGCCCCATCTCCTCCCAAAGGTGCTGTAAAAATCAGCTAAGGGATATTGCATACAGATAATATCCTCTGTGAGAGACGGAAATCTCGAAAATAAACCCTGTGCCAATACGCCTGGTCAGTGTGGCACAGTAGACCATAATCCCTCCCAAAGTGGAGGATGCCCGTGCCCAACAGTGGGACGTAAATGGGCTGGAGAAAGAGATATCTAAATAATGTTTTTACAGCTAATTTGATTACCTACTATTTTTAATCATCATTGCCCTGCTCTTATCTCTTCATTTGGGGTCGGTGCAAAATCCCTTTTTCTTCCATGCTCTCCTGTCAAACGTCATTTCTGTATTAAATTTTCTTCCAAAAAATAATTAACAGTAACCAGAATTTATCATGTAAGATTTTTGTAATACTTAAATAGATATTTGTTATATATTTGATAAAAAATACGTAATACATTCGTTGCTAAACCGTAGTTACTCTTAAAGATTAATAATTACAGAATTAATAATGTCTGACATCACAACCGTTAGAAAAGCGTTAAAAACTCTTCATATTCGTTGTGATCAAGAATTTCTTAAAAAGGAGAATATTTTATCCGTTATAACAATCCCGATACTTATGAAGGTCATACCTATTTATTACGATTCTTAACAATTTAACTACTAATACATGTAACTATAATTTAATGTATTATAAAACATTTAATACACCCTACATTGGAATTCCTCACATGAAGTTGTATTTGTAAAACAGTTAATCGCTTGAATTATACTCTGACCAAATGTTTACAAGAGTTATCTAGACAAAACATAACAAACTAGAATATCTTTGAAGAGAGATTTTTTAAAGCCAGTAAAGAGCTTTAGACGATATTTAAATAAACTGTATGGAATATATATTATCACATCTACTAAATTACAGTATTAATAAAAACGTAGAGTAGGAATAAAATCTACGCAACATTAACATTTCTGTAACTTTATAATTATATGTATGTAAAAAAAATATTTAGTTGTTTTAAAAGAATGTCGTTATTAGTTATTACTGTATGACCCTATGTGAGCTTAAATCTTTAAAACTGCGCTACTTGTTTTAGTGCTGTATTTAATAGATAGAGTGGTTGAAGAAACAAGTTTATTTGTATTTTTAACTGACTTCAGAAAAAAGACAGAATTTCTATTTCATCTTAGACGAGTTTCCGATGCCGATCAAGAGGTCGCGGGTTCGATTCCCACTCGGGACAATCATTTGTGTGATTTTTCTAATTGTCTTACAAATGTTTGTACTGCGTTTGGGTGTTCCTATTTAATAAAAGTATGTATTTACAAAAAAAAAGTAGTAGGTATATGTATTCTATCCGTATTCTGGTACCCATCATAACACAAGTATTATAAGCTTAGCTTGGGACCAGAGGACGTTGTGTGAAATGTCCATGAATATTTATTTATTTATCTATTTAACTGTGTATATTTTTTTCGAACGAAGTTGCGGTCAACAGCTACATAAATGTTAATTTTGTACCTGTAATTTATAGTTATAATGTTATTCAAATATTAATATCATCTATACATGACTTCAACCTAGTTAAATTAATATAATTTATATTACACAAGCACTAAAATTTATTGCCTAGCCTGCAGCAACATCCGCAAGGATTTCAATTAGAATCAATCAATGTAGAGTATTTGATACACGAACGGTTTTATTTGGTTATCCGTGCGATATGAATAAACAATTAAAATATTGTTATTTATTTTAAATATACAAATTAAATAGACATAAGTGTGTTTATCGTCTATTTAATTGATTTAAAAGTATCTTTGGAGTCTAGATGTTTTTAAATGTTTATTTTATATAATGTCTTAGATTTTTTAATTTATTTTTGAGCTTCTATATAAATATTTTATGTTATATTTACTTGGTGACATAAACTTAACTTTAAGGGATAATAGCTATCTACATAAAGTTTTCATTAAATATCGTATTCGAGGATATAAATCTCGGGTCTTCCTATGAAAGGGCTATAAGATACATTCTGCCCTTTTTCTATCTCAGAAAGTTTTATGCAATATTTAACTATCTCTAACAGAATATATCTACCCATCTTTAGTTTAATAAAAAATAAGAAAAAATAGTTTTTTCAATAATTACTAAAAGGCATTATTATTCGTTTTAAAGGGAAACTAAAAAACCATTCGATGCAAGCGGCACCAGACCGCGTGTTGTGGCGTTCTATAAGGGAGGCTACGTCCAACAGTGGACAGAGAGAGGCTGAGTGATAGATGGAAATACATAGTTAGGTACTAAATTAATCAGTGGCCTAAAGGGAAAAAATCCGTTTTATTTAGGAAATACCTACTCCTATATGTTTAATTTTTCGTTTGCTCTCTATTTTTTGACTTATGAATTTTGTGTAATAACAGACACCGCATAATTTGCGAATCATTAATATGATATTACAAACTTTAATCAGTTAATTTTAGTTAATAGTTGCGTATTTATGTGAACAAGTATGTGTCAAATATTTGTTCAAACATTTGTCACAGTTGATCACATTGAGGTCTTAAGTGGAGAGAGAAAGGGCATCGACCCGCCTGCTTTAAATCAGGTTGTCTGCGGTTGTTAGTTCCCTTGTGTTGTGAGTTTGCAAGATGCAGCTGCACTTAACTCTTTTATATACGTACATACTCATTATATTGTATGCACCGACCATCATGGTCAGTTGTTAAGCTTAACGATCGCTACAATTTCTTTTTTTCATACTTTGTATGTTTTCAGCGAATTCGTTTTTACGCAAGTAGGTAAATAAAATATGGTTTGTATTTTTTTTAAGTTACACCTATGTGTAACTTAAAAAAAAATACATTGCTAGATATTGGCACTAAAATAGCAAAGAAGATTCGAAATATTAAGTTGATTGGGAAACTTGTAAAACAAACCAGATTTTACAATTATTCCAAACCATTAATTTATAGAATTTTTGGAATGGACTTGCTATGCTTTTTTTAAACTCTATACAAACTAATTTAAAGTATGATCACCACAAGCGGGATTTGAACCCATGACCCCTGTTGGCTCCATTTTAACTGTGCATAAGTTACTTTTATTGTTTTTTTTTTCAGTGAAGTGTGTCGTAATTTCTATCACAAAGATATTATTCTCGAAAAGTTAAACTAAAGCTACATATTTTAATATTTGACTAACTTGATATAAACATATCGCTTATACCTATACTTTATTTATTTATTTATTTATTTCAAACTTTTTATACAATAATTGTACAAAGGCGGACTTAATGCCTGGGGTATTATCTACCAGTCAACCTTGGGAGGTGTAGAGAAGTTCTGTAGGTGTATTCAAAAGTTATAATTTAGAAAATATAAAAAACCTAATAAAGTAACACTATAACGACATTATTATTCCTAACTAACTTATACACTACCTTATTACACATATATAAACAAATAACACAATATAATACACATAGGCAATACAAACATACATACTAATACATACACTTACATACATACATATAATACATACATATAATACATACATATACCTACAAATATCTACATAGATGCAATAATGACGACAGATGTTCTAATCATTGTCGAGACATGCCAGCAATTCTATCAAGCAACAGTTGCTTGATTCTTTTCTTAAAAAGGAAACGGCTGTTGCAAGTTCTTATTCGAAGGGGGAGTGCATTCCATAAGACAACAGATTGGACCGGGAAAGACGAGTGGACAAAACCAGTTTTATTGGGAGGGCAACTAAGAAGAGGATTTTTAGAAGACCGAAGTATTCTGTCGTGAGTATCACAAAGGTACTGAAAATAGGGTTTCAAGTATGAAGGAGAAGAACACTTTAAAAAGAAAAGAAAAAGAAAGAAAAGAAAAGAAAGGAAAAGGAAAGAAAAGAAGACTTTATTTGCAAGGTGCAACTAAAATACCGCCAATTACTTTAAAAAAACCTCATAACCCGTTTTAAGCTTTAAGGAAAGAATGTAGATTCGATATCGGCATAAAGTTGAGCCAAAAATTGTTTTTATACTAGCCTATGTATAAAATAACACTCACCATTTCACAGCCCTTGCTTATATTTTTTGATGTCTCATAAGGGAGGAGTCAATATATAAGAAACCGGTCATGTGTGAATCGGGATTACTTGGAGTCTCATGTGTTGTGAATATTCTTGATGTAATATTTAAATATTGATATGTTTAGGATATTAAGTTCAGTGTTTGATATTATCTAGCTTACCTACTTATGTTTAACAATTTAGATAAAAATTGTGAAATAATCATGTGCAGTCTTTACTTATTATAAAACAAAGTGGTGATTTTTGTATCATCCATATTTGAGCTTATCTCTTTAAAATTACGCATCTGATTTTGATGCGGTTTTCTTTAATAGATAGAGTGGTTCAAGAGAATGCCTTTTTTGGATAATTTGTCAAGGCTTTGTTTCAAAACTCTATGCGTACGAAGTTGCGGGAAACAGCTAGTTACTTACTAATAAAATTTTAGTCATATTATTATGTAAGTGTACAAAATTTACGTCTCGAGCTTAAGCAGTGTGAGCTGAGCTTTTTTCTTCACATTATTCCAGGGGCCCAAGTCTACTAATTCTGCTATTACAATCATATAACAATGTTGTTATAATGGTCAGTCACTGACGCCATGATGGTGCCATAATGGGGTCATTATAAAAAAAAATTAATAGTAGACTACCAAAATTAATAGTAGACTACCAAATTTGATAAAATTTCGCCATTATGACACCATTATGGCATCATTATGACACCGAACTTGATTTTTTGTCAAAAATGATGACATTATGGCGCCATAATGGTGCCATTGAACTGTCATTGTGACAACATTGTATTAGCAGACTTGAGCCCCAGGTCTGTAAATAAATTCAGAGTCACCGCATGTCCTATGTTATTTAATAATCTGATACCTACGCGATGGTGAAAATCGATCGTATAATGCGTGGCACCGACCCCAATTAATGTGGAATATGGCCAGGAAAAAGAATATTTTCTCTCATACACCAAAAGCAGTAGAACATTGTGAACTTCATCCCAGATTTAGAATAAATGTGAAGTAGATTGAATAAGCTGTAGGGCACAGATTGATAAATTACATTGCCCTTGTACCAACTCTTAGGATGCATGAATTCGTAATAATTTTCTTATTTAAAATGCAATGCAGGATACTACTTCTTTCATTGGCGTGCTGCACACTCGGTTTTATTAAAAAAACTGGCTAATATTTCAAGAGAAGCATAGCAATCACGGAATTATTAAAAAAAACTGCTCAAACCCTATTAGTCTGTTCCCGGTTCTGTCTGCAGACCATCGTGTTTGTCTGAATTTAGTTACCTATTATAGTGTATTCTGGGTATTATATTTATTACTTTAGGTGTAGACAATACTCTCTAAGTGGCCAAATGTACCTATATGTAACCGGATGAAACGATCAATAAAGAGAACGACGCATTTTAGTTTGTCTCACTTCATTACACTTGATTTTTGCTACGACTCTACATTTAGTAAAGATTAGCAAGAGTTTTGCGATAGTCCATCTTGCAATCATATCGTGAATACCTTATCTTGTATCTGATCGTACCTTAAGATACAAATACTAAACCTATGTTTTATAGAACATGCAAAGGAAACATGTCCATCTAACGTATAGTTGATGACCTCAAACAAATATTATGTAATAGTCTCGGAATTGTTATTAATTATAGGCTATCTTCAGTATGAATCTCTGTAACATAACAGAGATTAATATAAATAAATAAATAAATATTCATGGACATTTCACACAACGCCCTCTGGTCCCAAGCTAAGCTTATATGCTTGTGTTATGGGTACCAGCATAGGGATAGAATACATATACTACTTTTCTTTTTTACATACATACATAAAATACATAGAAACACCCAGACACAGTACAAACATTTGTATGACAATCAGAAAAATCACACAAATGATTGTCTTGAGCGGGAATCGAACCCGCGACCTCTTGATTGGCAGTCCGTTACATGAACCACCCAACCACGAGGCTCGTTAATATAGCTCGTTCGTTCGTTATCTTGCAGTTATCTATTAATTAGATTGCTTATTAACAAATAGGGTCTTGACAGATTTAATACTAAGAAAAAATAAACACATATACATACTTCTTTTCGTATTTTTTATAAAAAAATAATTATTCAAACTTTTGCATTCTATAAAGACAATATTTTTACTTTTTAATGTGACGTGTCAAGTTAAAAAAAGCATCTTCTTCTTTTTCTCCAGCCCATTTACGTCACGGGCACGTTGGGCATAGGCCTCCACCACTTTGGGAGGTATTGTGGTCTACTGTGCCGCGCTGACCGCTCGAGATTTCCGTCTCTCACAGAAGATATTATCTGTGTGAAATATCCCTTAGCTGACTTTTAGAGCACCCTTGGGAGGAGATGGGGTGGTGACACTTGTATTCTTAATCCGTCACTACACGGACAAGCAAAAAAAAAGCATACTCAATTGAAAATACTCCTAGGCTTATAATTTTTTTCTTAGGTTTCCTATGGTTGTTATATAGAAAATAGACAACTACTATGGCAGCCTACATGGTATAAAATAATAAAGACACATAATTTATAACTTTTTTATAATTATTTTGACTTTTATATTGATAAAATCATTAATTTACATTTCAAACTAGATGTTGCCCACAATTTCGTACGCGAAGAATTTAGTAACACAAACTTAACAAACTGTACAAAAAAAAGGCATCCTCTTGAACCACTGTATCAAAATACGTTGTGTAGTTGCGAAGATATAAGCTCACATAGGGACATACATACAAAAATAATGACTTCGTTTTATATTGTGTAAAGTTTATTTAGTATATTTGTGCAAGTTTTTAAAATATTAGCAAAATATCGTTTCAGAAAATAAAAGTCTAAATATGTGTCCTAATTTAGTGGTTAAGTGTAGAACGAACTTTGTTGCAAATGAATACATTATCTAAGTAATTGAATGTTTATAATTATATGTAAATACGTGCTTACCAGTCAAACAAGGTAGGTACTTGATTGGTTGCAAAATAATAATAAAATATCAGAGAACAGCCGTACGCCGTACCACATGATGATTCCAAAGAAATGTATTTTGCTAAGTAAATTATAAGCTATGTGATTTAAAGTGTGGCTATATTTAAGTGTGGCTATGTGATTTTGTTTAAGTTTTTTAATGATAACAGAAACAAAAATATTTTATTACGCTTTTATTAATTCGGTACGTCAAAGTCAAATTTTTTTATTTCATGTTGGCATGTTTTACAAGCTCTTTTGAAACGTCAGAAACCAGGGGTTTGTTCCAAACGCGAATGCTATGGAGAAGAACAGACAAGAAACTTTTTTATTCATTTCTTTTCTTTTTTTTTTTCAATAATGTTATACATAGTTGTATCAGGGGTGTAATCATTAATAAATGTAACTCATTAATAAAAAGCCTTGTTGGAGCAAATCGACCAGTCCCAGCAGAAGGCACGAGTATAACGCACACATCAGCCCCGCACAGCTCGACCATTTTGTAGGGAACCGTGCGACCCGACGTGCAACGCTACCAACTTCGAGCATGACGAAGTCGCTCCGTAGCACAGTACACAAAGCAAATAAAAAAAGACGTGTGTCACTCGGGGACTGCCATGGTAAAGCTATTGCATAGTATTTTTTATCAACTTATGCAATTATAATTATTTATTTATTTTATTTATGCAAGAATCTAAATACCATAAACTAAAATAAGATTAATAATCCTTATTTACTGATGCTTACCTATGTCCATTGTTTATGGTAATTATGATAAAATAGCGATTGTCAATCAAATGTCAATAAAATAAAAACTAACGCCAAAACTGACACGAGTCACCAGCGCGAACAGCGAAACGGCGTTATTGCGCCATGTGTAAAGGTTTTTTACGCTAGCTATTTCCGTTACCTACGGAATTTAAATTTCGAATTTTGTGGATTCGGTCTCCACGCTCAAGGCCCGCGATAGAAGCTATGCAATAGCTTAAAAACAATAAGAAATATACATGTATTAATCTATGTAACGGAATTTTTGAAACCAATTTTCACCCTCTTGCAGTTGTCAGATTTTTCTGAAATTTTGCGCACATAATTAAGGACCGATGACACTGCAATATTTTCAAACAAAACTTCGGTCAAACAAAAAAAAATTTAAAATTTAAAAAACACCCTTGTAAAATCAAGGGTGGTTTTTAAATTTTTTGAACTAGTACATTATTGTTAGGAATTTGCCATGTGTGCGGTATAGTAACTGGTACAAGCTAATTGTAAATTAACTACATACTTTAATTTTTCATTTAACATGAAAATTTGTTAGCATCACTAATTCCATAGGTTTTAATAAAAAAATTTAACTTTATCCTATTTGTTGCTTTTCACATAAATTTAATCTTCGTTTAAAAATTATGAATTTTTTATCATAGATTCTGTGTGATAAACCTACCTACTCGTATGTGTTAGGTATGTATAAAGTTTTAAAATAATATTATTTTATTTACGTTCCATGAATGAACTAAAACTTGTCTGAAAATTTTAAAGCAATGAATATTTATTTTAAATTCATAGTATTTGGAACTAAGATTACGGTATGTTTGGCGGATATGGACCATAAAGGAAGTGCTTGAGAGAGTACACAGTGCTACCTTCTATGTTTAGTTTTCAATAACTTGCATATAAGATAGAAACTTATGCATTAAATATTTGTAATAAATGTTGTATTATTTCTTATTGATCAAAATAGAACAATTTGGAAACATTTTTAAGGAATTTTTTTAAATAGTTTAAATGATTCTCTTAGAAAAATATCTAGGTACTTAATATTTTTTCTATTAATAAAATTATCTTCAAATGCGCTTTTCTTACACAATTTTTTGTATACTATTGTATGAATCTTTGATTACTTATAAAAGAGAAGAAAAAAGGCAATGTATGTAGACTTTTTATTTCTTTTATAGGTAATCAAAGACGATTGTCACGTTGTTAACATTATTTCATTGATTTATTAAACTATACCTATATCTTAACTTATTATAGAACGAAGTCCATATTTTTGTATGTATGTCCCTATATGAGCTTATATCTTCAAAATAACGCAACGGATTTTGATGTGTTTTTTGTAAAATATAGGGTGGTTAAAGAGGAAGAGTTTTTTTTTATATGGTATGGTTTTGTTTTTAAATTCCACGCGTATGAAGTTGTGCGTAACAGCCAGTTACTTATAAAAAAAAGGCAATGTAAGTAGCCTTTTATAGGTAATCGAAGACGATTGTCATGTCATTAACATTCATTGATTTAATTTATACGTAGGTATATCAGATGAAAATGGTATGAAATAAATAATAACATAATAATTCAGTGTCATAGTGGATATAATATGTTATAGGATTTCCTAACACCTGCGCTTGTAAATACCGCTGCAGGTGCTAGTGGCATACATATAATATAAATTAACTATGACTTTATAATAATATATATAATAAATTGGATGATAAAAATATGGAAACAATATATAATTTTAATTAAGATTCAAAATTCTTTTAAATAAGCTGTGTTTGTAAATAAATGTAAAGTTTTAAAACCCAACACTTTATGCAATGGAAATAAATTCAATATAGTTTTTGAATTAATTTTTTATTAATTCAGGTATTTCGTTTACATTTATTTTTAACTTCTGTCGTTCTACTAATAGCTTGGTGTTTATATTAATTGATAAAGGCTGGATTACATAGTAATAATCTGTCATAGCAAGGATCAGAATCATTTCAGAGGCTGTAAAAATTTTGGAAGTCTAGTATTTTAACTGTAAAATTAAATTTATATTTTACTTCATATTAAAAAAAATACTTTTTCGGAAATATATAAGTAAATAGATAGATAATAATATACTTACTCTTTATTGTATACTTTACAAAAAAATAGACAAGAATCATAAGACTTGGTACAAATCACATATACCTACTGATCTCTTCCAGGCAACCATAGGATGGAAAAGAAGTAAATAAAATAAGAAATACATAACAGTAAATTGTTAAGGTTGATTAAGGTTAAATAAGAACATTCCATCAAAGATTTAGTCACATCATTCTAGAATTTTCGGTAGGTGGTTCATTAGTTCAGTTAATAGGTATTAGGTACTTATTAGCATCAAAAGCTAATCATAGTGAATAATAAATGACGTCACCATCATATTCTACCCTCAGGACGTTGTAAAATATGTTTAAGGGAGTACTTAAGCCAAATAGACATTACTAACATCAGACAAGGTAGAGTTGAATGAAGTCCTATATATAGCACTCTACGTTCGAAAGTTAGGGTCAGCTCATGTGTGATAATAAAATTGCAATGCACATTTCTACACAATGTACAATATACAAAATATTTTTTCATTATAAAATAAAGTCGTTATTTTTGTGTGTATGTCTGTATGTCAGCTTAAATCTTCAAAACTACGCAACGGATTGATGCGTTTTTTTTATACATAAAAAATGTTCTTTTTGTATAATTTGTTAGGGTTACGTTTCTAAGCTCTAGGCGTACGAAGTTACAAAAAAACAGCTTTGTAGCTTCAGCAGCAACAAAATGAATCTTACTTTATTTGTAGCTCTGCAGTAAAGAATGGTAGTATTCACCTCTTATATTATTTAAATGTTAATTAGTAAGCAATAATTATAATAATAATAAAATCCTTTACTTCCTAGAAATTGATAGCTTAACATTATAAGTATGTTTCCGACAAAAACTAGCAAAAAATTCACTTCCGATTGGTCTACGAGGTCTGTTTATGTATGTTATGTTTACTACGTAGTTAATAGTAGATTATTCGGGATGAATAAATCGTGACGTCAGTTAGGCGTGCCGCCCCTAGATCAAAGATCGTTTCGCTCCAACACACCACTGTGCGTATGCGCAGTATACTTTAGGGTTGTAAATAATATTTATTAAAAGGAAATAACAAATCAGGCACTGAATATATTTTCCCGCTTTTTGATGCATTAATACGATTTAAATTAGCTTATTATTCAGAAATTACAATAAAAAGGAATAACATTAAAAACTATTTACGAAAATGTTTTTTACCATATTTTAAATTAATTTCCTTTAATAAAGATTTTATTTCTCAAATATATGGTGCCAATATTTTATCCTTATATCTTGTTCAATGTCATATAATTATCATATTTGGACTTATTCCAAGTTTCAATGAAGTCAATACACGTCTGCTTTACTTTAAATCTATTTAAGTTTAAGGTCTTATGTATTCTATGCATAAGGTCAATAAACTTAACATGTAATAGGTATCTATAGTTTAACTTTAAAAATGACTGGATAATGCATGGCATAAATAAGATGAACTTATAGTAATTATACAAAAAGTACCTACGTAAAAGTACCAAAAGCATTCCACAAATTGATTTTCTGAATGGTTAAAAACCATTCAGTTTCGTTCAGTTCACTTCTAAATTCAATCAATCAATCAATCAGATACCTAATATCTACCTAATTATTTTCACATTTTAGCTGGCCAATAGCTCAAAAACTCTAATTCCTTATAACAAAACCTAAAAAATTAATATATAAACTTATATACGTATAAAATATTATTCTCTGATGCTTTTTTTAAATTTCAAGTTGACGAATCGGAGACTTTTCGGTCAACATAGTCACAACAAATAAACGCGTAAAATTAAAATTTAAAACAACAGCACTAAATCTGTTATAAGTAGATTTATTTGTACAGGTAAGATATTCAAATATGGTATTTTTGTTACAATCTTCTAATGTCATCATCAGATGTTAGTTAAATATTTATAAAGGAAAATTCCTTTGACTGTTTCACAGGTAGGTAGGTGCTAGGGCAGAGGGCATCTTGTTCCTCTGATACGTATACAGATAATAAGGCCGGCTCCACGTTTATACATGCAATGCATATAACTAGCATGCCTTATAGTTCAACCGGTCCCTTCCATAAAGAGATCAATTCTCCTCACGGATTTTGTTAGAACTTATGTTACGGTTAGGCAACTATGCATTATTTTAAACTAATTTGGTTATAACGAACGAACCAATATGAAGTTTTCTTAAATTTAACCAAATTCACCTTTTTATTTTGAATTGCGTGTAATTTTTAATAAATCCGAATCGTAGGAGATTTATCTTTCTAAAATACTGTTTCTTACTAAATATTATTTTATTAAGTACTTCTTTATAATTTTTATAAAGAAAAAATTAAATATTGTATACATTGATCAGTACTTAAGTGAATTTCATTTGAAGTTTCTAAACTGTGACAACCCTACGCTCGAGGCAATGTCCTACGGAGCACACAGAACAACATTGTGATGATTTAACAGGCTCACAATGAGCAAAAATAGTTCTTTCCGACACGACTGCATATGATATGTATGGTACTAACACATACGTGTGCTACGGGCTGTAAACTACTTACAACGTTGCTTTATATATTTAAGTGCAAACGCATTTATTGACGTACATAAACATATGCATTTCTCTACAGTAATCATGTCTATTTGAGACAATACTGTCTTTATGAGTTCTTCATGTCTCAGCCTGTATTTACTTTTTCAATAGGACTAGAAGTTTAAAGATTAAATTGATTATTACACAGGTTTTACATCATCATCTTTGCCCTGCCTTTAATTTAAGGTCGGCAGATTACGCCTTTTTCTTCCATGCTCTTCTGTCCGACGTCATTTCCATATTCATTTCTCTTTCTTTCATATCCTGTTTTACACAATCCATCAATTGTTTTTTCTCAACTTTCGAATCAAAAAAAGTTTCACACACAGTTTTTTATATAAATACTAGCTGACCCGGCAAACGTTGTTTTGCCATACTAAAAAAAACGGTTTGAAAAATAGATGTTGGCCGATTCTCAGACCTACTGAATGTGCATGTAAAATTTCATAAAAATCGGTCAAGCCGTTTCGGAGGAGTACGGTAACACGTGAATTTTATATATAAGACTAGATCTACAGGATATGCTGTAACACCTCTGACAGTAATGACCTCTGTTACTATCTGCATTAATTAAATATCGACGTAATTTAGATTATGATTATTATATCTAAATGTAAGTAATTACTTAACACTTATTTTAAATTTTACATCAAATATCACTTTTAATTACTTAGACCAATTAGATAAATCCCCTTACATATTGCTGACCTACAGCTCACGTTGGCTCGCCACATTAGACATCGGGGTACTAAGTATCTAAGTAACACTGACAATAGTTCATACAACAAAAATTGGTGTTTAGTTTGAATTTAAACAAGATATTCCAATTTCAAAATTTAACGAACCTTATAACGCAATGGTAAGTATTCGAACTATAAATTTTCATGGTACATCAATAAAATTACAAAGCTAGTTATCCAAGTGTTCGAATTTCAAAATTTGACAGTTCTAGCATGCGGTTCTAGTGAAGCGGTGGTTGCTCAAATAATCGAATTTCAAAACTATGTAAGTGATGTTGCGTCTTGTATATTATTTTGTATTCAAGATACACAGGGCGATATTTGTATGTTGTCTATGTAAAAGTATATATTATGAGGTACTTTTACAATGAGATATTTTTTAGAAATGTTTAATTTGGAACAAGTGGACTTTATGTAAATGCCCGTAAGATGTTTACATTTTCATAACTGTAGTAAAATAAATTATAGAGTATATTATACTCTATAGTAATACGTAAACGCAATTGTAAACATGATGTAAAAACTCAAAGTGAAGCCAGTTGTGGTGATTCACCTCACGTCAATGGCTACTCACTTATAAAAATAGATGAGACGAAACACGAGGTATCTAAGTCACGAGGAGTGAGTTGAAGCTACGCATATTTAAGTGTGAGATCCCTTGTTTTACTAGAAATGACGCTATGCCCTCGACGAGGCTCATGGTTTAGTAGTTCATGTAACGGACTGCCATTCACGAGTTCGTGGGTTTTAATGCCGCGCAGAATAATCATTGGGCGATATTTAAAATCATACAAATTATAGTCCTGTCTGCGAGCTTTTTATGTTTATTTTTTTTAAATCTCTCTGCCCTCTAGGGCCATGGTGGTGCCTTGAGCCTTACCACGACCCGGCAAGGGTGGCCCCCTTTCTTCACGGGGGGCTCAACGCGACGGGGGGATCGCTAGGTCCCCCGTCATTCAAATGTGGCCCTCCTGCCACGAGTCTCTGAACTGCGACCCGCCGTGCATGACCACGTCCTCAGGGGGGCGGCCGGCCACCGCGCGCCGACGACCCCTACCCGGGGCCCTGCGGGGTGGCAAAGTGCCACCAGAGCGTTCGCGCTCTCGCAGGGCCTCCCTCTTTGCCGCCATCACCTCCCGAGCAAAGGAAGCGACGGCGGCCCAACACAGTTCGCTCTCGGCCATGGATGAAACAACGACCGAGAGCGACAAGTTCTGGCCCAGCACGCTGACGAGTTCAGCGCGCTGGGCGTCCCAGGCCGTGCACACGGCGAGGGTGTGTTCCGCCGTATCCACGGCCCCACTTCTGCAATTTCGGTAAACGGGATCCGACTCGATACCTACCACCTCCCACAGGTACTTGGCAAAACAGCCGTGACCTGTGAGGAGCTGGGTGAGGTGATACGTCGGATCCCGGTGCCTCGCCTCGACCCAGTCTCTCAGGACTGGGTGGACCGCCTCAGCGAGCCGTCTGCTCGCGGAGGGGTCCGCCAACCTCTCGGCCCATCGCCTGAAGAGATCGTCGCGCAATTCGCTCCTCCAGCGAACGATCTCTTCCGCGAGGGGGAGCTTTATATGTTGTCGTTTTAAGCTTAGTTTGGGACTAGAGGATGTGGTATAGCAAGTTTATGAATATTTCATAAATTACTCTAAAATTTTACTTGTTGCTTGTAGTCGGAGACATCTGAGTAATGAAATGAGAAGTCAAGAACCATATACGCACTTCAAACCCTTTTGGGCTTCTCGAAGTTCTACAATTGCGGATTCAGGAGATGGGGTGGTGACAAGTATATTCTACCTCATGAAAGTACTACAACGTGCTTTGTAGCAAATAAACTGTTAAAAATAAGCTTAATTATAGTCACAATTAAATAGTAGATATCGGTTATCATGCGTGTCTCTACCCACTTGAGTATCATCGATTAACTCCAGTTAAATTGCCTAGTACCTAATATAGCTACTCGGATACGGTTCGATTGTAACAAAAGATCCATACAAATTGATTCACACGCACAGTTATACAATTAATTATTAAAATAAGTTATACATACGAATAAGTGTATAATATCTTCGCTAAGAAAACGACTACAAAAACTTGAAATAAAAAATAAGCATAAATTAAAATAATTTTATGTTTTTTTTTCGTGGCCAATACTATTTCTTAGTTTTAATTTCAACGGTAAAGATCTAGTAACAATATTGTAGTTTTGATATTTATAACATCTAATATCTGATATGTATGATACCTTATAATGTCTTTTTACAAAATAAAATCAAATATTTATGATTTAAACTGTTAGAACAGAAATAACTCTAACGAACTTAAAAGAGCAGGAAACAGCACATCATGGCAAGTCAAACATCGATCCGTACCAATAGTAGAGTCTGCATTTGAATTTCGAACACGAACTATTTTAAGATGGCGTCCCGAACACGCACGAGAATTTACGACAATTCGCGAATTACGAGGCTATAAAGTGTGGTGTCGCCGACACGCTGTTGCAGCCCTTAAGGCTTTTAATGTGCTCTTAATTGATATTAGTTATACATATTAATGATATTGATTTCTTTTATATGTCGTTTTATTACCAAATAAATTATGTGGTAAAACTTTACACTTTATTTAGGTACCTACCTACGTCAGTCTATCTGTCTTTACCTGTGCCACCAATTATGAAAAATTAATATCAGGCGGTAATAATACTCTCATTTCCAAAAACACAATTGTATTTGTGTAAGTGTTTTTGGTTTGTAGTTTGCAAACTATGTATAAAAATTTATCTAATATCCATAACTATATAAGAGAAGTTATTTCAAAGTTGAAATTAGCACTAACAATAAATTCGCAGAAGGGATTTGTAATAAAAAGAGTAAACTTAATATCCAATCAAGCGAAAAGCCCTTGAGATATTTAGAATTATATTAACCCAAATTGTTCTAGCGATAAATAAGTGGTTCTATCAAAACGAGTCTTTTAATTCCAAGACTAATGAATGAAATCTATCATAACTTATTCTAAGCAATATATTTATATCTATAAAACAATTATTCTCTCATACATCTCAGATTGGTAAAACGTTACCTGTTCTATAAATAATCGGCTTACTGGACAATATTTCTGTTATAATTTACAATCAGACCTTTAATATCTCGATCCGACGGGTAGGCATTAATCAAATACATAAAACAGGTTTGTACAAAGGCGGGCAAGTTAAATAAAATAATAAATAACAGACATTCCGTGAGATTTATTTCGAAGAAAAAGCGAGGCAGGGTAAGAGCCAGGTCATGTCGCAGTATGTTTATTATCCAAGCCGGTGTCGGCCCACAATGTACTCCTCTAATTAATGCGATATCTCCCTCCTGAGAGATATATCGTGTCCATGTATTTTTAAACTTCCAATACTCTTTTTCTAATCTCCAGATTAGGTGCAAACAATTTATTACCTCATTCACAGGAAAACATATATATCCTTCATTTGAAGATTAGACATCAATTACGAAAAAACAATGCAAATGAGGTAGATGCATTGCATCCTGAATATAGCAGCCGTTTGATTTTTATCGCTTATCTATGGGAAATATTTAAAGTCTCATTAAAAAAATTGGTCAAGTGCGAGTCGGACTCGCGCACGAAGGGTTCCGTACCATTATCTATGCAACATAAGGCAACGTTATTAGTATCGAGCAAGAAACGGTAAAAAAATCATGTTTGTTGTATGGGAGCCCCCCTTAAATATTTGTTTTATTTTATTTTTAGTATTTGTTGTTATAGCGGCAATAGAAATACATCATCTGTGAAAATTTCAACTCTCTAGCTATCACCGTTCTTGAGATACAGCCTGGTGACAGACGGACGGACGGACGGACGGACGGGTCCCGTTTTTACCCTTTGGGTACGGAACCCTAAAAATGAGCTCTTATAGGTACAATAGCCAGATCGTCAAACCTCTTCGTGACAACAATACCGTAGAGAATAATGGTAGACAGCTGACGGGAGGTGCCTTAACGTCCGTTGTCATGGCGACCATACGGAGGGTGAACCTGCCTAACGTATCACCGACCCCGACAAAAAAACGGTCACAAGACTCATTCAATCAGATTTTAGACTCTACCCCATAAAGCAGAAGGAATCCTTTGATGCTTCATCGGACATCACTTACGATCTTTCACTTTTATGACATCATCGGGATGCGTGTATTGTGTTTTGGGTTCCATCTTTACTTTTTTAAAATTAGATTGCCTATTGTTGTCTCGCTCTATCTTATACGTTTTATCTATTCGCATGCATCTAAAATCTAACCACATTTGTATAATTATTCCATTGTCTGTTTATGACATTTTAAACAGCTTTAAGTTTTTGTTGAAATAAGAACGAACCATAAATGTTATTGCGGCCGTAAAAATGTAGTTTGGATAATTTATGGCTCATGTAAATGTGGTATCAAAGTTCCGGGCGAGTCTCATGATTTATTATCTTTTACGCATATTTTTACATTGTAATTAACATGCAAAATGAAGGTTTTCCATCTTTTTCATTGACATAAATTCATATTATTATTTATGTAAATTATTAAGACCCAGTAAGAGACAGTATTTAAAGGTTAGGTAGTATTAGAAAAGGTTAGATATTTATTACCATTTGATTTATTATGCTTTATTTATAATTATAATCAAACTTTAATTTTACACTTGGATAGTAAAATCATTAAATTTGTTAACGTAATAAACCACTTAAACCCACTTAAAATGTATTAGGATAACCTGAATATAACATAACAGTTACGTTTAGTAGATAAATAGTAGATAATAGTTAAAAGTAACTATTATTCTCGTAGTATTAGCAAAGAAGGTATTGATATTCCTAACGAATACGTTTTATTTTACATTAATATTATATTAATGACTGGCCGAAAGGAGATGCTTGCGGAAGTCTTTTGTTGAAAAATTTTATTTTTATTGACATTTTAAAAATTTTATGTAAATTAATATTACATTTTTAAAATTTAATATAATAACTTATGAAACAAAAATAATTATTTTATGTCATTAAAATAGGAAGCTTTAATACAAGTTTTCTATATTTTTGTCTAGATAATATTTTATCAGCCATCTGATATGTTCTCTAAGTCGAACGCTAGACTAGGGCATAGAAACATTAACTACACGATTTTCATCGCAGATGGACATTAATAGAGATACACATAACTAAGACTAACATATCATAAATGAAAAGTACATTTAAAATAACTACCTAAATAGGTAATTGTTTTAAATGTGCTCGGTGTTTTAAATAAAACAAAAAAATAAATACGTTAGGGGTGTTTTTTTTTTGTTAGACACCTGAAGACAATATCTATATTTATATCAATGCTAATATAATAATGCTCCACATTCTTGTAGAATATACTTCTTTGTTTGACAGTTTCAATTTAAACTGCTTGTACACCAATTAAAATGTCCATTAGCGGCATCGTGTCTATATTCTTTTAACGTTGTTCAGGTAAGGTTCAGCCTACACAGACGGGCATTCCAAGCCGCTGTTGGTCCGCTATCAATTTTATACACGGTGGGAAGGCCATTTATCTTACCTTATTTATTGGCTGACTCGAAAACCAGTTCTAAACCCAATCGCTTTGTGGAACTCAGTATATACCTGTCTATATATACACGCTACGAAACTTGTGTCGCAAATACAAGAATTTAGCGTTTGGGATAATTTTGTCTTATAATTATTGAAGTTAGATAAAAAGTTGAAACTTATAAGGGTTAAAAAAATCAATAAATCTAAAGGGTGAACTTTCTCAAATTCTAAGAAAGCATCTTCCAAATAACATAAAAGAACACCTTACAAAGCATTAGAAAGTTGTACAACCCTTCTTTACGCATCCATGACTTTTTTTTAGCTATTTCTTTTTAGAGAGGACACTATTGTTCGCGGACCGTTTGTTTCTAACCCTTTCCGTTACTTTTTTGTTTTGCCGATATTGTTTTTACTTATTTTTATTGTAAGAGCAATCTTACTGGCCTATAACCGTAAGGGTACTTATGTTTACCGCAATACTAGTGAGTAATTCGCATCAATGTCGGCCTCAGTAGCGGATAACTCTAAAATTAACTTTAGTACGCTATAAAATATTAATGACCCATTAAAATCTAAAATGGTATAAAAGTGAAATTTAATGACTCTGTTCTGATGCCTTCGCGAATCATATACATATTATTATATAGTTGTTGAAACGTGATATATGATACCATAAATTGATTTTTGAAACTTTAATTTAACTGTTTTTAATATTTATTGCACATTAATGTTATTTTTATTGTGTAAACTCGTAAATAATGTTAACATTTATAACGGCATGTGTAATAATGTTGATTTATTTGTTTCCAGGACCAAACGGATGTCCACGAAGGCGAGGTCGACAGACATACACAAGATTCCAAACACTAGAACTAGAGAAAGAATTCCATTTCAATCACTACCTGACTCGCCGGCGCAGGATAGAGATCGCTCATGCCCTATGCCTCACAGAGAGACAGATAAAAATCTGGTTCCAAAATCGACGCATGAAATTAAAGAAAGAATTGCGAGCCGTGAAAGAGATTAATGAACAAGCTCGCAGAGACAGAGAGGAACAGGAAAGGATGAAACAGCAACAACAAGAAAAGCAGGCTAAGCTGGAAACTCAGCATCACGGACATCACGTAACCCACCACCATGATCCAATGAAGATGCCTATCGATAAGGGGTCCAATGACCTACTCAAAGTGAACAAGGTCCCTACGTAAGGTGTCCGTGACACAGTATAGGAAATCTTGACTGATTCTGTATCATATAGTGTGAGAGCAAGTGTTACGTCCATATGGACCTACGGGCGTTAGTCGATTCGTATCCACTAGTTTTATGTTTTCGCGTCAGGGCGTTGGTTTCTCGTTGTGGAGGAATCTTGGCTCATATCGTTTATGTAATTATGTTCCTTTAGTGCGAAGGACTTGCCTCGGTGTCGTTCGCTGGGTGGACAGACTGGTGATGTGCTTTAAGCATTTATTTTGTTGCCATAACCACTCCTTGTATTGCAATAATATTTTACTAAAATATACAAAAATGTGTTGGAGTCACTCTAAGGTTTATAGGACCCCGAGTGATTTTCGGTATTGTTAGTTAAGATTTTAAATCTGTGAATCTCATAGTATTTATTGCTACCACTTACTCTTAATCCATTATGTTATATTTTTATTAATAGATATTATATTATGTACATTTTGATGTATATTTTATTATTTGTCCGCTGTTAGCGGACTGGTTATGTTTTGAGAGTCACATTTTTTATGATTGTAAAATTTGTTGTATTTTTATCAGTTGATGAGAAAAGTTAAAATACTTTATTTCATTTCTTTGACCAGATTGTGATTCATTTCAGTAGTTTAAGTTCACAAATTGTTATTTTAGTTTTGTTTGATTTATGTGCGGTCATAAAATTCATAATGTTTGATTATAACATATGTGTAGCTAATTCAATGAACGTAAAGTTTGTATAGGTATTTGTTACAAAATACGTATGGAAGTACAATTGAAAATAGGTCAACAATGAGACGAAATCTAAGTAGGTTTTGTATCGTCATCGATCATATTGAATATTTAAATGTGAACAATATTTTTTGATAGTTCTAATCAAAAATACTAAGTCCATGAAATCGCAAAAGAAGTAAATGAACAAATATAATGGATAGGTATTGCGTGAGATGTATTTGTCCATGAATCCCAGTCATCAAATGTTCAAAAATTATATACGTAACAATGATACATATATTAAATTACAATAATGTGACTAAATATAAATTTTACACGTAATATTAAAAGTTGAGTAGTTTAAGTGTATTATACATAGGTAAATAGGTTCGACTTTATATATAAAGTATTGCTAAGACTAGATATTTAAGAACCTAAAAGAATAACATTGTACGGAGGAATATTGGTCTCATTTTATCACGGCCATAGTATGACAGTAAAAGTTCCTTAATTCCAACGAAAACTAAAAACGCCATTTATGAAAATGGTAAATCTATATTTCAAATATTGCAAGACCAGATTTAATTTTTTAGTTTAATAATTTCATAAAGATAAAAGGTACCTATGGTATAATAAAATCGAGCTCAGAAAAATCTGGAATTTTATCTCGCAGATAGCTTGTAAAGATTTGAAATTATTCTGCATACAATAATCACTTTCAATTCCATATTGTGCCAAAATAATTAAAATTATTTATTAACACTTTCATTGCAAACAATGGTCTCCGTATAAACTTCTTCCTAACCTTTAATTTGAACTCTATACGTAATGTCAAAACAAAAACTAGTGATTTAAAATTTAGTATTGATAGTCACCATTATACGTAAATTATTGTCAGGGTAGAATTAAAGAGATGAACTAATAGATACTTGTATTTAAAATTGAAATCATCGCTTAATTTTTATACCACTAACTCTCTGTCCACTATTTGGAATTCTAAATAAGTATATATCTGTATTAAGATTACTGATTATTTTAACTCCTGATATCATCAGAAGAAAGTTAATTAATCTTCAATAAGATTATAAGTAAATAAATTAACCTGTATTATAAATAAATCTCAATTTAAATTTCAGAAACTATTTTATTCAGGAATAAATTTAATGAATACAAAATTTATTCCTGAATAAAATAGTTTCTGAAATTTAAATTGAGATTTATTCATAAAACAGGATAATTTATTTATTTAATTAATTAATAAATAATTTGGTGATTTAATTTTTTTAAACTTTTTGATAACACCATTTTATAACAAATAAAATAGAAAATACAATATTAAACAGGCCATAAAACCTCATTAATGGTCTCAGTATTTCTATTAAGGATATGAATCAGCTAGCGTAGCTATTAATGTCCTGGTTCAGATTTGTATAGATCTTTGATCACTCAAGTTTGAAAAATATTTCTTATATAAACAGCAGAACTGTTGATTGCATTATTTGATAAATATATTTTGTCCTTTTTCCCAAAAAAAAAACCGCAGTAAACGTGCAATAAACTCACATTAATTCATTAAACCCGTAGTCCTTTTAAGGTTTAATACATAAAATAAGGTTGTCGTTAGTAATATAACTTTATCCCATCTTATTTTAAATATACATATATACTAAAAATCGAGAATAAAATCGAACAAAATGTACTTAAGTAACTTCGATTTAAGTAGGCTTTATAAATTATAAAACGCTTAGTTATTAAAAATATCGTAGACACTTGTAATAAAAGTTAATCATAAATCAGATGGTTAGTAATTGAATTAATAAAAAGCGCTTAAATTTATTAAGTATTGTTCGTAGATGGTCATTTGAAGGAAGAAGCTCACTGATACTGGCAGGCACACACAACAAAAATAGGTCCTTATGTACAAAATATAATATGTAAATCACGCATTCTGTTATCGTCATAACGAAATAAAACGCAACAGTAACGTGTTGTAGATTAAACGTTATAACGTTTTAACGTGATTATATGCGATAAAATATCATAATATGTTTGATCGTGCCGTGATAACACACATTAATTAAACCTAAATTTAAGTGCATAAGGTCCTGCTACGCTGTTGAAATTGAATGTTACACACTGTGTGTATACGACTTAAATTGTTATTTCTACATTTAAAATTAATATAGTTGTTTTATCACTTTATTGTTGGGTCTGTGCAAAATTACAAAATAGGTGGCAGTTTTCAATATGCGAACAGCTCTTTAATACTTGCTATACACGTTACGATATATAATATCGATTAATCCGTCAAATATATTTGATTTGTTAGTCTTGTGTATGACTAATTATTACAGATTAATCGTAGGAGTGTGGAGAGACTTGGATCGTTAGATTTATCTGCACAAAAAAATCGTTGCGATATATCGGTACATGTGTAGCAAGCATTATATATTAAGTTTTGTGGACAACAATAGGCAAAATGTTGTAACATAGTAAAATATGTGTGTAGGTATTTATATACGTCCGATGATTTATGTCAGGTACACCTATATTGTTTCTGTCTCGTAAAGAACTGTAATCCACTCTGAAACAATGAGCAATTTACTAAATAGATTATATATGTCCTCCATCCGTAATGCTGTCTTGCCATATTACTAGTGTTTTGTAGACTGTAGGTATTAATATACCTTACCGAACATTTATATCAATATTAATATTAATTATTATAAACAATTTTCTAGTTAATTTATCATATCGTTTTCCATTATTAACTACAAAATTTTATATCTAAAATTTGTTTGGACATTTCTGTTCTATTAAGTTTAACTTTTGTTGCGTTGTCCAAGTTTTAAAAAGTCCTTATTCTTTATATTTTATAATTAACAACAAGACTTCTGTTCTATTAGTTTTAACTTTTAGAAAACGATCAATTTTATCTTTAATAATAAATGTAGCTATGTATGTATGTACATCTATATTTTTGAATATAGTTAATAAAATCGTCTTAAATTTAAGTAAATGTAAATAGTCGTGAAAGTTTTAAGTGGCGCATTATTATTTTGTTTAATTTTTTTTTGTTTTATGTTATGTATTTATGTATTGAGATGTTTTGTATGCCTGTGCAATTTGACTACGTTAATAGGAGTGCTTGTCCAATGTCGCAAAATGTATTTGGTATTTACAGCATTGGTTGTGAGTTTGACGCTATACTTAAAGCTAGTCTACTTTAGATTGGATAGTTCTAACTATTCAGAGTAAGACTAAATCTCAAACTCTATGACTCTATGCACTTTATAACGTGGTCAAGTAAAATCCGTTGGTATGATTGGAAGTGATTGTGTCGTGTTATATAAGCAAATAGTTGGGTGATTGTATATGAAACCCGCATTCAATATTGTAATATTAATTTCAAAACTTCAACAGAATAAAGAGTTAATAAAATTATGGATTCTTTCTTTTTTCCGAAAAACCCCTAATTTTTTAAAATATTATAACAATTGCGTTACATTACGTTGCGTCACATTACGTGCGAAATGTTTGACTATCATTATAATATTCAAAATCATTATGTACATAAAGAATTTACAGTAAAAGTAGAGTCTGAACTGAATGGCATAATTTTAAGAAAAGATTAAATTGAAACCTCTGAAAATTTAACGAAACAGCATGAATATATATTTTATCATAATAACTAAAAAACACATAGACCTAACTGCTAAAAATCAGTAGGTATAGAAAATTTTAAGTAGTTAAGCATACCCCATTACGGCGTATTGGTTCTAGCTTTAGCTTTTGAAATAAAATGATTAACAAAATACCAAAACTAACTCTCTCAAGTACATATTTCAAATTAATTAAAAACATACCTATTACAACATTAATACTCATACTTTATGTCTAGAAAATTACTTCTTGCTATGTCTATAAATATTAATAGATAGCTGATTATAATACAAAACACAGATGACGGATACATCAAAGATCCGTGACTTGCAATCAACTTAGTTATGACTCAAACCCTGCTTATATTCACTACATTGTATCGAATATCTTAATTACAGACATGGTTATTACACCCAGTTGTTAGTAAACTTTACAGCAATAAAAAATAAAAGTAAAAATAACAACTCAATTTATCAGTTCATTTGTAATGTAATATGAGTACGATTGCTAGTATGCAGTTCTGTCTTAAAGCATTAATCCAACCGGAGGCAATCACTACTGAAAAAGATACAAGAACAATGATCATACTCATTGCGTACGGAGGTTGTTGTCTCTTAGTGAGCGTGAGGTAATTTTGGGCGGGGCGTTTGCCGTGATCTATGAAATTACATCTTCACCCCTCATACCTCAGCATCCCAACGACGTGGCAGTATATTTGTGATAGAAAACATCTCCTGTTGGCTAATACTCTAAGAGTTCGTTTCATTCGCACTGCTCACGCGTCGAAAGTGCCACAAATAGCTTTTTCTGAGTAATGATTGCTATGTTCTGTGGCACATACTAACCGTAATATACCTACATACCAAATTGTTTCCTTGTTTTTCCTTTATTATGTAATAACTAATTGGAAATACTTAGAAACCATTCGCGACTGAAAAGTTCGTTTGTATTATACATTATACAATTTTACTTAAATATGTACTAATAAACAAAATAATTACACGATAATGCAAAGTATCAGTAAAGTATTATTGCTATAATATTAAAACTAATAACAAGGAGTTCCAAACGTTTATTTAATATTGATTTATATAATTAATACTCTTATTTACATAGATCTAGTTTCTCATCATTGCAATAGAAAAACTTTCAATAGGTTAGTAAATATGAAGTCATGATCAAGACAATTAAATAGAAGTCAGGTAAAACAAAGGTACATAATGAATACAGCAGTATAATAAATTACATTATAAATAAATAAACATACATGGATATATACACAATGTCCTCTAGTCCCAAGCTAAGCCTAAAGCCTAATTTTGATGCAAGCAAAATAAATAAAATTTGACGGGCTTCGTGGTGGAGTGTTTTATGTAATGGACTAAGATCACGATCACGAGGTCGCGGGTTCGAGTCCCGCTTGGGACAATCATTTGTGTGATATCCATAAATGTCATACAAATGTTTGTACTGCGTCTGGGTGTATTATAAGTATGTATTTACAAAAGAAAAGTAGTATATGTAGTCTATCCGTATCTGGTACCCATAACAGAAGCAAGCATAGAAATATAGCTTACTTTCGGACCAGAGGACGCTGTGTAAAATGTCCTGAATATTTATTTATTATTATTATTTATTAAATACAATATCATGTAAGTTTGAAATAACTTTATCCGGACTTAAAATTAAGCTTTGTGGAGTAAGTTTTATAGTTTCTGCGGGTTTTAGCTGAGAATATTAAAACTATAAACAGTACCTACTCAGTAACTTCTTATAAAATTACCTATACGAGTTTTTATAAGAAGGTAATTTACTGAAAATAGCCCAAAAAATAAAAAGATGAAGAAGTGAATAAGTTTTTGTAGCGAAAATACATTGTTTGTAGGGAAAGTACGTACGTTGTTATCGTTATTGTCTGAAACAGTCACATAGATTTTAATTTTAAAGGGAAATAAAGATAATTTCTTCATGAATGATTTTAGAGATCTTACTCATCACGAAACACAGACTTAGAGCCTAAAAAAAATAAGTTGCACAATTTGTTTTTCCACTTAAAATGTTTTTTTTGCAATTTTTTTTTGTTACATTTACCTTTTTGTACTTAGGTATATAGTGAAACCTAACCTAACCGTGGATCTAATCTTAAACCTTTTTATATTTACTAAACAGTATTTTTCATAACTCTACAATTAAAATTTGATTTATTAAGCCCTACAATTATTAAAACACAATACGATTTGCAATGCATTAATTAGTTCTACGCGAAAAAAGAGAAAATTAAGAAAATAAATATACGCATGGGAGTAATCAGTACCTACTATCCCAATAATTCACAGATGGATTGTCATTTTATGTATGTTGGTAAAAAAGAAAAATCTACAAAGTTCTAAACATCTTACTTAGATTCAAGTCGGAAGTTCGTTCGATTTTCGAGGTAGCTGAAATGGACGTATAAACTCGGCTACACATTCCAATTACGTCTGAAACCCTCTTAATGTTTAATCAAGTTGTACATATATTGGTATCCGCATTAATTTATTCATCACTTGGCAACGAAAGATTTATTTTTAACCGACTTCAATAAAAAGAGAAGGTTTTCCATTCGCTTAAATGTATTTTTTAAATTTTCTTGTTTGTCACTTTATAATTTTTAAATGGGTGCAAAGATTTTAACGACAGCTGGTGGTCCCCGTGTGGTCCCATAGGTACCAGCTCAGGATCTGATGGTTGTCTTCTGAGAAATCAAGGAAAACCCTCAAATTTCAAAAGCACATGAAGGTTGGTACAACTATAAATTCGGATTGTGATTCGCTTCTAGCCACTGTGGAAATATTTTTGTAATGCATAAATAAGTGTATCATAAAAAATCCTATGAATATTATAAATGTAAAACTTGTTACTCTTTCACGCAAAAACTAGGTACTGAATGGATTTTAATCAAACTTTACAATAATGTACCTTATACATCAGAATAATACATAGGCTATTAGGATTTATAAAGAAATTGTGTGAATTGTCTAAAATGTGACGATAAGTGTAAAGTAAGTAGGAATTCCAGAGGCACGAAGTGGCGGGAAACAGCTAGTATATAAACTGACTCGCTTTTTATCTACAGCGTTTAAGTGACAATGGACAAAATCGTCACTTATTTAGCTGGTTGTGTTATCAGTATGTTTCACTCATGTAATATCCATCGTTATTATAAAACAAACAGCATTCACAAGTTTGCACAAATCATAATTATACATAATCGTTCTTAGATTGTATCCAGATAAACTATCCTAAAAAGTAACATTCTATCATAATTCTTAGAACATCATATTAGTACTTAACATGAAACTTACAACACTTGAGACGCTATTAATTCCCACCGTAACCAACGAGCCCCGTGGCAGATACTCCATGCAATATTTGCTGTCACATATATTAATAACAAAGAAAAAACATTATCCCTAATAGCTAAATGGCCTCAAATACCAATAACGTTTGTCGGATCCCCGCCAAAAACAAACCATGAGTTATGTCCATGATGTATTCTACCATTCCGCCATTTTCCATTCTCCACAGACACTGAATCTGTCAAATAAATTTCAGTCCTACGTATTTCACAATAGGTGGGATCGATACCCTTTGGATTGAGAATGGCATAACCAACCACCCTCGTTTTAATACAAAAAGTATAAGGAATTTTAATAACATTCATGCTATTTTCAACTCAACATACTTAACATTTTTTACATCGACCTTTCATCTGATACTTGGCTTTTATAGTTTTTGTGTAACAATTTTTTATAGTGCTATCTTTTGACATTACCTTTATGGCGCCTAATATTCGAAGGATCGACGGTAGCAAATTCTAATGGCTGTTAAAACTCGCTAAATGTCAAGTTACCAAAACAAATTCAATTGTGATTAGATAAAAATTGATTTACGTTTTAAATTACAACTTAAGACTTTATAGAGAGGAAATTGGCAGTTACTGTTAACGCGTAAGAAATTAAATTGTCTGTAAATAACAAGTTATTTTAAAGAAATATTTATAGATATGAATATAACTGTGTTGTAAGTCTCAGTTCTATGCTTTTATACGTACTTTTCAAGCAGGTGACAAAAAACAAATATTAACTAACTATTATTACCTACTTTAGTTAAGACTTTGATATTTTTAAAAATGTATGGCATTTATATTATCCAATTTTATTTTAAGTCTTTTCGAAAGCCTGTTTTTGAAAGCCTTTTTTAAGTTCAATTCTGTACAAGAAAAAGTTTATCTATCTATCTATCCTTTATCGATAAATTTGATCAAATTATAATTAAACATTGGAGCGTTGCTGTGATGGCTTGCACTGGACCAATTTCATGGTCTAACGATCCCTAGAGTGTATGAAAACCATTACGTATTTGTACTACTAGGTATTGCAATCGCAATAGCAATTCCGGTAAAACTAGCTGAAATTCGGCAACCAATATTTAAGTATAATGAACATAATTAAGTAGGTAATATGATAAACTATGTTATCGCTATGACTTATCCTTTTCCAGGAATATATAATGTATCCTGCTAGTACGAGTATAAAGAATATGAAGAAATAATAGATTGAAGTTCTATATAGATAGAGCATCTGCCTGTCTACGCATCGTGTGTTGCTCATATTTCAACATAGGCGTACTCCGTACAAAACAGTCGTTTAGTGTAATTAGTTGTACAGGTATAAACTAAACTGTTATTTTAATTAGTTAACTAATTTTTATAAATATCATGTTACAAGCTAAAATGTATATAAAATTTATCTAAGAAATACGTCAAACACAGAAAATTAATGAAAATATTTTTAAAACTATTTGGATTTAAATAGTAAAGGCCTTATTCATAATGACTTATCGTGTTTTCTATTTATCAATAGTAAGTATTTACGTAAGTAATGCTTCCGTTTTGGGATATCACAGTTCTACAATTGTATTTCAATACTCTTTTGAGTACTCTCTTTTTATATCTATTAATTATTGAAAATATCTATGTTAATTTTTTATCTAAGTCAATGCTCAAATTACTGCATTTACTAAAGAAAAAAAAGAAAAGAAAGAAAATTGCAAGATTTGAAGCATAGGGCGTAACTTTTACTAATTGCTATCCATCAACCTATTGTAGGCGTGCCTTAAAAGGAGGTAACGTAATAAATAATATCTACTTCAAGAGCGTGACAAATGAATGAACAAAGGTGAAACATGACATATCTGTGAAATGTAATGACCGTTGCTTTGTAAGTAACACTATCTAAGTATCTACCTCTAGTATACAAGGCTTTTATTATCTGTCGATTGATCACGAGTGATGATAGAACACGCTCAAAACTTGGAATTACAAGACGGTCATCTTACAGTGACTCTACTTTCCTAGTAAAAGGACTTCCAGAGAGTGTAGGTGATTTAGATACAGCCTTATTTTCAAAAAGACAAGATGTCTACCTACACATTCAAAAATTTTAATATGTAGTAGTTCGTAGTTCATGTTTTTGTATCTCCTTATTCTGGTACCCGTAAAATAAGCATAGAAATATAATATTGCTTAACTTGGGACCAGAGGACGCTGTAAAAAACACTTAAGTAAAAGTTTCTGTCCTCACAAGTGTGTTAGAGTTATAGCTAATTAAAAAAAAGCAACAAAGACGCAGTTTTCTCTCACTTATTAAGAAAACTACAATATGTTTTTGTTGCTTATAAGATAATACACATTCTATCCACAGTCATAATAGTGTTCATTGCTTATATTATATTTCCCGTTAATAGCGACAAACCCTAGCAATTTGGTTAATGAGATTTTTTTCCCTAACAGACATCGAAAATTATTTTGTATTTCATTTAGTTTCTTTTACTTTATTTAATCAGACTATTCATATCTATTTCACTACCCCCGCTGATCTCTATCAAATTTTCAAATTGTCAATGGTATAGGCCCTAAACCTTATGGGGATTTGTGACTACTAACAGTTATATTTCCACAATAAGACAACACAGTTTAGTGTAAGCAATGTAGAGATTGATGTTGCTTCTTACGGGTACCTATATAAACTTGGTAATAGTAGGTATTATGTATATCATAGTAATATATAACATTTAAGATGCATTGTGTAATTCTAGTACCGTAGTATATAATTGTATTTTAGAGTAACTGCAATTTTTTGTAGATATTATTATTGTGAATTAAATATAGGCAAACTGAGATATACCTATAGATAATATTATCCACATATTTCATAAGCCATACGCAAAGAAAAGTTCCTGTTTAGTGAGTTATCACTTAAAACTTTTTATCAGACGGTTTGCAACGAAACAGAATTTAAACTGATAAGTAAAAGAGCAGAGAAGAAGCTTCCAGTCTTTATCGTTTCACAGCCCTTCCCTAGTCGTGTCAAACACTTAAAGTAACAAAACAACGGGAGTAGTTACACATGGTGTTTTCTTTGTTGTTAAGATATTCTACCAATTCGGTGAAGTGCCGAGGTGAGGCCGAGTGCACACAAACATTATAACGTAATGTCATTGGTCGTTGCACTCGCTACTCACGCAGGGCACAAAATTTTCAGTTGTAATGCGTCAACAAATAAACCTAACTTTAATATAGGAAATCAACTATTTCGTCGTCGTTACTGTTGGTTTTACACCTTATGATTAATTAATAAGTTATAACACAAAGTATTTAGCTAGTATTTAGCGCAGGGCATCCTCTGTATGCCGACCAACTAAATGTGAACTACCTTTGCGAGAAGGCAGTTTCGATGTACCTACAGCTGTAAAACTATATAATTACATAAATAAAAAGTTAACCAAAGTATCATTGAACAAGCGCAGACATATGGAAACAGTTAGATGTATGCTAATAAACTGATTTCTTCTTAAATATTTATACTTAGATAAACCTTTAAATTATTAAATAATTTAAACGTTTAAATAATTAAGTGAACAGATTGTAATACTATAACACATCTTAACACTTGTACTATATTGCAGAAGCAATATAGTACAAGTGAGCCAAATAGAAATTTGGCTCAACCAACCACTGACTCACAAAATACAGGCTTAAGCCTAATTTGGGAATCAGTTTATCGCTATCGTACACAATATTATGATTTTTACCTTGTTTGTAACTTTATTAGCGTATCTATGTATTTTGTTTTTGTGTGAATAAAAAAATAAAATATTAAAAAAAAAATATAATAAGAAAGTTCAGTTAATATTGCCGAAATGTGCCATTGGCACTATTAATTTCCATTTTTTAATTAAGTTTAGTTGTGTGCTTAGACTCAGTACCACTGTCCGTTCATTAACTTAACATTATCAACTCCTAGTAAAATAATGCTCTAAGTTCAAAACAGACCTTTAGTAACAATTCTGAATAAATGAAGGCATTTATTCAGAATTGTTACTAAAGGTCTGTTTTGAACTTATTATATTATATTAGATTATTTGACTAGTCACCTTTTTTAAAAAGTAAGGACTTTTTAAAAAAGGTGACTAGTCAAATAATCTCAAATAGATTAAAGACGTTCAAGAACATCTTTTAGCAGTTTTTAATCTTATTTATTAGTGTAAGGTCTCTATATCAAATGTAATTCTATGTTAATCAAAAATAAAAGAAACGCGATGATTTATGTCATAATTCTTGCATTCTTCCGCTATATCTGTGTTAAATCCGAGTTCTTTAATGTCCTCGTTAACACAATCCATCCATCTTTTCTTACGTCTTCCTCTTTTCTCGACTTTTTCCTTCCACATTTATACGCAGAACTCTCCTAACAATATTGCCTTCCTCTTGTCTTGTTACATGCCCACGCCAGGACAGCCGCTCATAATTCAATTTTTAACAGTATCTATCTACCTATATTTTAAAATAATTTACTTAGGTTAAAAACTAAAAGAACACGTTTCAAAATCCTGAATATTTTTAAATTATTGCAATAATTTAAAAATAATTTTTAAATTATTGCATTGTCATCGGTCCTTGTCAAGTGTGCAAAATTTCAGAACAATCTGAATACTGCAAGTGGCTGAAAATCACTTTTAAAGAATACGTTACATAGATTCGTACATTGATAGATAGATACTCAACTTATATAAGCGTGTTAAAAATACAGCAATATTTAAAATAAAATATCCGGATAACACAACCGCGTGGGATCACAACAGAGGTTAGATTAATAAAATTTACAGACAAGCACTTGATTCTGTAAAGTAAGATTTATTTAAATAAAATTAACATTTCTCTCACTCGTTTTATTAATCTGTAATAGGCGTTACACTAATTTATTTATGTAAATGAAAGTCAATAATGTCAGACTATTGTAACTTCTGATTTAAATTACAATTTCTTTAATTAGCAGTTGTAGTGCTTGTCAATTGCATATATTTTTTACCACTAAGGTAGCAAACATGCAGACGACCCGCCTGATGGTAAACGGTAACATAATTATGATGTAAATTGTATCATACAAAATAATCCTTGTCATCTGTAATTTTCAGAAATGATTAAATCCGCAAGTGTGTGTATTAAACAGTAGGTGGGTGCTAAATTATTATTTGGAATGTATTTTCGAATATTGATAATTTATACAACTCCATCTACACAATATTTAAAAGCTATCAATTTGACTTATCGTCAAATATGCAGTAAAAGTATACTAAAATGAAGATAATTAAGATTATATTTAAAACCATTCACAAGTTATAAAGATGTGTGAGATGTATTTGATGAGTATGTATCTACTTAAATCGTTTAAAATAGTCACAACAGCACGGGCTATATACGATAGAATGGCTGCAACTCCTGACCGGTAGCGTTCTGTGAGCGTTTTGCGACTGCGCGAAAACTTGCTAATAGCCACATTGATTTTGCAGATAGAAGCCAGGTCGGAGCGCACAATCCTACCTCTTATTCCCGGAATCAAGTTACCATTTACCGCATATTTACCTGCAATTGACATCTATCGTACTTCTTGTACGAGTTTTCATCTCAACAAGTTCTTGAAACACGCAATGTAAATCGTAAAATACGAAACAGTAAAGTGGAACCCATAGAATCGCTCTCATGTTACAAGGTTTAGGTTAAGGGAAGGTATAACAATAACTATATTATTATTACCTATGTTCGCTTCAACTGAAGCCACCGTTCATTCTTACTTTACGTCCAATAACGACGAATTGCTATTGGCAAGGAAAATCGTTATTATATAACAAAATGTAATATTACTGTCCTCGGTCGATTACGTTTTCCGAGGGAAAATACAGGAATATTGAAAGAAACGGTCGAATTGTCCTTTTTCCTATTGAGATGATTGTAATAATTTGAGGACTCCTAGCAATTTTATGCACTGTCAGTTAGAGTTAAGTTCATTGATATAAAAAGGAAATATAAAAGGCCACAAAAGTAATAACACTAAGGAACTAAGATACGAATATAGAAATCCGTTCCAACCTAATTTCGTTTCTAATTCAATTTCACAAAAAGCTTTCGATATTTTATAAGTGATCGTTTCAATAAATTGTTCAGTTTACAGTGACTCTGTGACCGTATCAAACAATGTATCGATTACAAAACGTTCAATCTATTACTCATGTCCTGTATAAAAACAAACAGAATTTAGGAGACTTTACTTGTGTAGTATACACAGATAAATTGGTGACTGTTTAATTGGATCGTATTACGTGGTAGATGGTGTATTTCGTAGCCGCTGGCGCAATATAGGACGTTATTCGTACACTTAACTAGGTATCTGGCGAGAGTTACGAGCAACTGGCCTGTTTTGTTGTGCCACTAGCTGTAAGTCCGGAAATATTGGGAGCATTCACCTTCATTGAAAACTTGCTGCATGATTGCGAGTTAGTATAGAATTTGCAAGTACTCTTTAAATCCCTACTAATATTATAAATGCAAAAGTAACTCTGTCTGTATGTCTTTCTGTCGCTTTCCCGCTTAAACATCTCAACCGATTTTGATGAAATTTGGCACAGACAATCTTTAGACCCTGAGAAAGGACATAGGCTACCTTTCATTGCGAAAAAAAAAATTTCCAAATTCCACGCGGATGGAGTCGCGGGCAACAGCTAGTCTGTAATAAAAATGAATGTTCTTTCGACTTTAAAAAAAGAAAGTATCATAAATTAATCTGTAATTTTTGTTGCATATTTGTTAGCTGGTTTTTCCGTCAAATGTGAACTAATTTAAATCTTTTTTTAATTGAAGGTATATAATAAGGTAGTCGCGTAGTAGATCAAAAATTAAGTTTAGACTGAATCTCAGAAAAATCTATATAGTACCTATATCTACTTTCGTATTGGGATCTTGCAATGATAATTTTATGATTCTGAGCTGCTCGGCTGTCCAAAACCAAAACCTAGCAAGTACCTACATTTGAGTAAATTATTCAGGAGAAGCTTTTTAATTTTGCAATCAACAACAAGAAGTGCTAGTTGCTAGGTTTATTTACGTTCATATCTCCGTTTCTATTTAAGATAGACATACAGTTGTTTTTGCACTATCCGCAGTTAAAAAAATGGAAAATATTGGTTTAAGAAAACGAATTAAAAAAAAATGACCCTTGCTAGGTTTTGGTTTTGGACAGCCGTGCTAATGAATGGCTTTATTCACTTTTTATTTTAAAGAATTACATGCAATTCTTGTATTACGAAATAATAATAGTGAAAGTAGGCATTATAAATACTGCATGTGTTATTCATACAGTTTATAACACTTCAATCACAGCGTGATTGAGCCTTAGGGCATTGATCCAACAGGAGTTAGCGTTATCAGACGACACTAATCGAAACAGATATGAGAGTAATACACATACTCTTAGTCTACAAACAGTGTGATCTTTTAACGCCAAAATGCTAGCGTTAAGAGATCAGATCACACTAGAGATACGCCAAGCGAAATCGTCATACATACAATACATGAAATCGTACAGGAGTATTACTTCAGTTTGTAGCGCACAGACAGCGTCGTCTCTTAGTGTGTGACGATTTTGCGTGGTGGGTGCGTGACGCATACAAACACTAATGTAATAACTAAATTCAAATATTTGAATTTGAATTTAGTAGCATTTATTGCATACTAAGTGTGTTACATGGTGGTACAATATACATAATATATAAAGTGCTTTAGACTTAGGCCTTTTACAGGCATAGCAATGTTAGTAGGTATATAATTATGTTAGTAGTTTGTTAGTTATATTTATTTAGTCATTAATTAATTTATTTTAACAGAGTAATGCTTAGGTAGTCAATTTATTTAACATTAAAACAACATAAATCATAATAGTGGTCTAGTACTTACATTCTAGAAACTCCTTAACAGAGTAGTAACAATGTTGGACCAGGTGGTTTATTAGCTTGTCTTTAAACGATTGGATGCAATCAGCATTCTTTATATTGGCTGGTAAATTATTAAATATTTTAACTGCCATATAACATGGACTTGCATTAAGCATTACTTGTATTAACTACGTTGGTCGCTACACACGTGCCGCACAAAATCAGGGGACCAAGTCTGCTAATTCTGTTATTACAATGTTGTCATAATGGTCAGTCACTGACGCCATAATGGCGTCAATATGACAAAAAAATTATAATAGACTACCAAATTTGATAAAATTTCGCCATTATGACACCATTATGGCGTTATTATGACACCAAACTAGATATTTTGTCACAAATGACGCCATTATGGCACCATAATGGTGTCGGTGATTGATCATTGTGACAACATTGTATTAGCAGACTTGACCCCCAGAACACATATCTATAGACACTATGAATACGAATATTACTCTTGTATATTTTCCAGTTAATAATGCCTAACAGCTCCTGTTAGACAATACGCTCCAAGCTTATAATAAATCCTTTGTATTGCTTTTACAAATTGTCAAGCGATGTATAAATTGCACTTAGCTATTGCAAAAGCTTACAGCTGTTGTAGAATTTGTTTGTGAAATATTACAGTCGTTGCTTAAAGATAACATTATTATTAGTCATTATTATTAACATTATTATCATACTGTTATGTTATTAATTGTAAATGCTTGTATTTTATTTATTGTTTGTTTGTGTTTTGCTTTGATGCTGACTTACTTAATATTATCATATATTTTGCATGATTTTTGTTTGCCATTTGCTTTTATTTATAATTGTAGTATTTATTTAGTTTCTATGAGTATGTAAACTGTCTGTCAATTACGGTTACTTTGTTAATCATTTATTTGCCGTGCTTCACTGCAGGGTTTGGACTGAAAATCAGCGCTGTGGACTCGTCCGCAGCATAATGCTGAGTCTAGACCTTTCATAATACTATCATTATGCACGCGACAGCTACATCCTTATCCTTAAGCTGCCTGTTATCTTTATTTTGTTATTATGATGTACTGTCTATTTGTCTACTTCTTCTATGTAACAATACGTATTTTTGTAGTATTATGAATAAATGATTTTTCTTTCTTTCTTTCTTCTTTCTATTAGTCCTTTATAGATAATATAATATGATACCAAAAGAGGGATATTCCAAACATGAACTGCATATTCATGTTTTAATCACGACATCATGGCACTCAAACTATGAGATTGGTATTAATTGCATATCTTTTATTAGGTAAGTAATACAATAAATTTTGTTGAAAATATAAATAAAAAATATATGTTGTTAAAAATTTTGTTATTTTGTAACACCAAAAATGGAGCTTTGGAGCTAGGTGCCTTAAAATATTTACCTAAGTAGGTATACTACGTATTAATAAGCCAAATCTTTATATCTTTATGAAGAAATCAAGATAATTAAAGTTCACTCAATAAGTTAATTTAATCATTTAATTATGTTCTTAGAAATGATAAAAACGTCGATGAAAGCCTTCAAATAGCCGGTATAGGTAAACTAGGCACTTTACTTGATTTCGAGATCACCAATATTGTATAGAAATCCTTATAAAAAGCAGTCACTGGCAAGTAGCTTGAATCAATAACGGCACCTTTAGCCACCTTCATACTATCTAATGTATCTAGACCCCTCAACAAATACTTAAACTCCCTTATATCACCTCCTTTATTTAGAACAGCGGAGGGATGTATAGGTTTTTGTAAACTGGTTATTGATGGCACTTATGTGTGCGTAGGGTGCAATAGTATTACAGAGTAAAATGTTTGTACGAGTGCAGTGCATAATAATGCGTGTGTGCGTTGAAAACAATGGGACAGTTAAGGAGAAAATTATTGAGAAGCTTTGGATATTACAAATGTATAGTTAAAATGAAGACACCTAGATATTTTTCTTTTTAAAATTTGATTCATTATGGTTTTATAATACACGGAAATACCCGTAAAAGCAATCCTTTGAGTTCCCATTCCTGTAGGATTGATCCTTATGGTTTCTGATAAATTTATTTATCAAATCAGGAAAGAACCATTTTCTGTTTGTTACCTAGGTTTTTTTTAATTTTCTAATGGAAAGTTAAATACCCACCGTATTTAAATAAAATTAGACGTCATGTGAAAAGTCTAGCCATTTGAACAGACAAATACACTGATTTAAGGAAACAGGCACGTGAGAATGTTATCACATCACTCTTTCCAGTTCCGAGATTTTCAAAAATTGCCATTTGGGAATTCAACAACTTTCACCTGAAACATTTATTTTGTATTCCGATTTCACCAACTTGAAAGTTACCGTTGCGGAATACAATATGTAATAGGTACTTCTCGATACGATTGTACTAGACGAGGAGGTCCGTTCATCGAACGAGTTTCCCCAGTCAATACTAAAATGTCGTATAACAACGCTATATACAGCAAACAAACGCTATTTCAACATCTAAAATATACAATTCCTCTTCATACACAAATGTCTCAACTCGCTTTTAGTGCTTTGTCACTTATGCCATTTTCATTCTGAACAATGCAGAAAATATCCCAGGTTAAAACCAAAATGTAATAAGTGGCTACTTTCATCACACACATACGACATTTGAAAATAGAATGTGTACAGTCTTATCTCGTCCGTGGTAAGGTGATTTACTATAATTAGAAAGATAGCGGTAGATGCCTTTTGTTATAATTTTCCACGCTGGCTCTCGAACGTTTTCCCGCGCAAACTCATGAAAATGTCCGCCATTTTGTAATGTGCCTTGTTTTTTGATAAGGGTATTAAAATAATGGAGCTTTCGGACGGTTCTTTAGTTTGCAGTGGAAGGTATTTGTGTAGGCGCCTAGGTACGTGATCGCACATTTTAAATGCAAATTGGAAGAGTTGCTAATGAAATTTAAGGAAATTAATTGTTCGAGATATCGCCTTTCTGTTGTTTTGTATACATGAATACGCAGTTATTATACATACTTCTGAATATCAAGTTATGAATTTGTTTTAGCAAATTGTCTTAAAGTTTTAATGTGTTATGGTTATGAGTCGCCCAAATATGGAACATAATATTGTTAAAACAATGATATTGTGATGACTATTAAGATTGTAGAACCTACTTGATCTCTAAATTGCAGCCGTAACGTATGACCTAGAGACAGTAGAGCTTTTACCTGTTAAGCACCTTCAAATAATAAATAAAGATTCTACACACATATTTCTTCCAACGGTCGCTATTGCTCATTTTTGGAACTAATTAATTAAAAAGCTGTTTACAAAATATTGCTTTAAATTAGTCAGACGTGTGATAGTATTTCAGTGAAACTAAGTTGCATTTCAATACCCAATAAATAACACAAACTAATTTCGACTCAAATTTAATTTAATGTCTGTAATGAAGACTTAATTGAAATTGATTTTGCTTAGAATGCCTCTAATTGGAAAAAAGTAACAATGAGGACACTTCTATCGAATCAAATCGGTTTAAAATTCCCGAAACAGTCTTTCGACGATACTTATTTTCTCATTGAAAGTACATATTAAGCAGTCTGAATGGATAAGCTAACAATAGAAACCTTTAATATAAACAGCCACGATAATTAAAATTGAAGTGTCTAATGTTATCAATAAAATTTAACATATTAATAACAATATCATATATATGTCGCCCGTTACTTAGGGCTACGTAATTGTCGGTTCGGTCGTACTATGTAAATGTAGTCAATTACTATAGGATTATTGTAAAATCTAGTTTTGTATAACGTGTCTGTAGTTAAGCCATCATTTTGTAATAAATGTTGTAATATAAATTCCCTGTTGTTTCACTTCTGATGCCCAACCCGACATATATCTTGTGTCGATAAAATAAGTCTTTTTTTTTGCAGACCAGTAATGGTCATATACACGTCTTCTTCGCCAGCAATATTGGTTAAGTTGATAAAAAATAAAGTGAAGGATTTTGAATTTACTATAGTTAAAGACTGAATACTTTATTACGGTTTTGATAAACCACCACTTAAGAATATTACCAGGTTTAATCCAGTCTTTACATTAACAGTTTATGAATGGCTTTGTCGTAAAAGAAATGAATATCATAACGTTTTGCCTAAATGAACAAGCTACTAACTATTGACTTCATTGCTCAACAGTTTCCTTAAGGAAAATGTCGTTCCACCTGTGTATTATTGGTATACTATTTCGTTCTTCATATCAATAATATTAACAAAAGTGTATAGCGTTTCATAAAACCTTTGCATTAATGTAGCGATAATGCAAATATTTGGACGAACCGGCGTCGGGCTGCATAATGTTACCCATTTACTGAAAATTTCGCCGCATCCGCCTCCACCCGAGGGCTTTAATATACAAAGTATCTATATATACTCCGAATCAACTCATTTTTGTATCAATTTTAATAAAATTTTACGATATGTCGGTGCGAAACCATCCAACGTTTCAAATTTAACTACTTGTGAGTGTCTGCGTTGATTACAGAGGAATACATGTTGTAAAATTGAATGGCTATTACGTTATTTAGTTGATTGTCGAGTAAATGTCTTCTGTATTTACGGCTTACTAAACACAATCGTAACTTAAGTGAAAGATTTCACACTTTATTTTGGCATAGAATATCGAACATAATTATTTAAAAGTCTATAATATTTTATTTAGCAGATGTAGCTTTGTTTCCGAATTTGATTGCGATAAATAATAATTAATTAAGAAATCACTCATAAATTTTAATTTTTCCCGTAATCAAAATTCTTACTAGAACTAAACTTAACAACTTGACAATTACACAGTATAACCTTTGCAAATCAATGCTGATTTCGTATAAGACTAGCTGCGTCCGCACTTTCACTAGCTTCAAAATGGAAACCCGTAATAAAAACCCGTCAAGTACGAGTTGGACAAGAAGGGCTCAGTACCGTTATTATCATAATAATGGAATAAGGGCAGGAGAGTGATAACGATAAATTTTTGTTGTTATAGCATCAACTGATTTACGTAAACTGTAAAATTTTCAGCTGTCTAGCTATTACCGTAAGTCTCTATGATAGGATCCCTATCTATTTTATGTTGAGAAAACCTTATAATAGATATCGAATTTATTCGGCCTATCTGCACTCAAAATTGCATAAAAATTGGTAGAGCCGTAGAGCTGTTTTCGAGGAGTTTGGTACCTATTAGGAAAAATATCTTTCTTACCAATAAGCTAGCTTAGTCAATTTTGACTATAATGTGCCAGGTGCTTTCATAGAGAATAAATTGGAAATACCAGTGAGTAGAATAGAAGAGCAACAATGCGAATGGACGACCACTTATTTTGTATAACTATTTTAATTACAAACGGTAAAAACAAAACAATAATATAATAATTGAACTACATAATTTCGCATTGACCATAATAATATAGGTAACTAATGTACTAAATAAATAAGAATCACTTTGAACGAGGTATAAAAGGCACATAACGCACGAAGGTGGACTTTGGGTACATATTTTTTCTACTAAGACGATGTTAGCTTTTCGCAGGTGTACAAACAATAATTGATATTTACATAGCAATGTAATCACCTCCTTATTTTTCTACCTTTATAATTAAAAATTGTTAATTAATACTCACAATATAAATTTTATTTGTATAAATGTCAAAATTTGCATTGACTTCCTTGGGTAAACACGAATGCTTTTAATGATCTGCATAATTAAGCTGATTTCGAATTATACTATTATTAAATTAAAGTAAACAACATATTGGGGCTATTAACGGCAGTTAATGATAAAAGAAATATAAAAATAGGTCGGTACCTACTTGGAGTTTAGATTTTACTTGCGTTTTCAGAATACCTTCTTTTCTTATTAAAATACAATAAGTGTCTTCATTTCATTTCAGTGTCTATGAGATGTCTTGTGTGTGTGTATGAGATCTTTCAATGGGTACTGAACAAGATAGAAACGAACAAATCAAATTATGGTGGAAAAAATTTACTGCCGCAAGCGGGGCTTGAACGCAAGACCTCGGAATACCGTTCCGAAGATCTTTCCAACTGAGCTTATTGCGGTCGTGCTAGCAACATTCAATTTAACCACCACATTTGTCACTCGACTGAGTTTGAGACTGAACTCAGTTCAAAACTCAGTTGGAAAGAGCTTCGGAACGGTATTACGAGGTCGTGGGTTCAAGTCCCGCTTGCGGCAGTCAATTTTTTCCATCATAATTTGAGTTGTTAAATAAGGCATAGCATGTCAATTGCAAAATCAATAAATTACTTTAGAAACGAACAGTTTAAGTTATTATATTTATATTATGATGCACGAAAAAGTGGCAAGCTGGACGGTGTGGTCTTTTAGGTACATTAGGAAATTTGGTAAACATATAATAATAATATTATAAAGCTGAAGAGTTTGTTTGCTTGAACGCGCTAATCTCAGGAATCACTGGTCCGAATTAAAAAATCCTTTCAGTAAACGATAGTACTTTTATTGAGAAAGGCTTTTATTAGGATACGAAATCATCTAATGATACCGTTTGCTGGGGGCAGAGCAAAGGGCATGTCAGAATTTTACTGACTAAAACCCACTCCTGTCATCACGTGTCTTTCTTAGCCGGGGATACGGGATCCCTCCCAGACGTCTCCGCAACCCCTGCAGACAATAACCCTTTTGAGTCCCCTCTGAGAAAGGCAAATAAAGGCTATATAATATCACGCTGGTACCAACTTACAATATTCTTTAACTTTACAGCACCACGGGGAGGAAATGGGATGGTGACACCTTAACCCGTCACCACACTGAATACCACACAAGACTTCGACTTACCTAGTATTTTATATTTTAACTAAGCTGTTAAAAGCCCATGATATCAACCAAATGGAGCGACTTTTATTCACTAAAATGGAAAGTCGGTAGGTTCTATTGCACCCTACGATTCGATATCCTTATCTACGCCACTGGTACAGAAAGAGAGGTCCGAAAATAAAGGCAATTGATGGTAATAGAAAGCGGTTTTAGTCTAGACGGTAAGTGTCTAGTAAGTTTGAAAATATTGGTGCTACTTCAAAAAGAATGTGTTGTAATAACGCTTTGAGGAAAAAGTAGAGTTGCCTGACCGTGACTAGAATTATGATAAGACTACAAATCATCTTTTATACGAGAAAAATGCTTATATTGAAATAAAATAATGACGTAATCACAGAGATTATATCTTCTTATATATAAAATTCACGTGTGACAGTGTTAGTTACCGTACTCCTCCAAAACGGCTTGACCGATTTTTATGAAATTTTACATGCATATTCAGTAGGTCTGAGAATCGGCCTACATCTATTTTTCAAACTTTTTTTAGTATGACAAAACAACGTTTACCGGGACAGCTAGTTATATATAAAAAATGTATTATGGCTCATAAAGTTACAGACATGTTTTTCAAACTGTGCTTATGAAAAGCGCAAAAAAGCAAGTATTAAACAAAGTTCATGTGAATCTCTACACTTTACTAATTATATAAAGCTGAACAGTTTCTTTGAACGCATTTCACTCAGCAACTACTGGTGAACATTTTACACAACGTCTTCTGGTCCCAAAGTAATCTATATTTCTATGCTTGTATTATGGGTACCAGATACGGATAGACTACATAAACTACTTTTTTTTGTAAATACATACTTATGTTACATAGAAAACACCCAGACGCAGTACAAACATTTGTATGACATTCATGGATATCACACAAATGATTGTTCCAAGCGGGAATCGAACCCGCGACCTCTTTATCGGCAGTCCATTACATAAACCACTCCACCACGAAGCCCGTTAATTCTATTTATGCTGGATATTCCATTAATCGAGAAGGGTTTTAGGCTGTATAAGTAGCAAAACATTATTGAAAAATGTAGCAACAACGGGGTAATTTTTTTAAATTCCACACATACGAATGTATAATAAATAAAGAATAGCTTGCATGCATTGACTATGCTGTACTCAGTACTCTCTTCGCCCAATGCCCCACATTACTTATCTGTCCTTTTCGATTACCTTACTACTAGCTGCGATAGAAGTCTTCGTCCGTCTAGAAATCTTCTCTTAAGCTGTCCTTCCCATTGCACTAATTTTGTTCACTCTTCTTTTAGGATACAAGCCGTTCTTCTTTGGAATGCCCTCCCTCTCGAGATCAGGATGTCCAAAAGTAAGCAAATTTTCAAGCAAAAAGTACATAATTTCTACATTGAAACGCTGGAGAACCCCATCTAAGTTAATTTGTCTGTGTTATTTTTTATTTTTTACATCATTTATTTGCCTTTATTGTAAATATATAAGGATATCTATGGTATAATTGTATGTACGAGTATATATGTATGCTGTGATGATGTATGTGAGATGAACATGTATGTGTATCTATTTATATATGTATGTACGTTTACTGATTATAGTGTTTAGTGTATGTATTGTTTTTTATAAAATAGTAAAATATTAGTGAATATTTAATTTTCATCCTTAAGCACCTACTTTACTTATTCTCTGCACCACCCAAAGGTTGACTGGTAGAAAATGCCTATGGCATTAAGTCCGCTTTTGTACTCAAATTGTACTTAAAGAGTTAAATAAATAAATAAATACGAAGTCGCGAGCAACAGTGCTTAAAAAAATCTTAATATGCCTAAGGAAGTAATCATAGGTTAAGTTTTGATGTTAAAAAATAAACCAGCCCTATAAGTCATAAATATTCTTGTAATTACGTTATGCTCATAAAATACGTTAAAAAGCAAGTACTAAACAAAGTTCACGTGAATTATTTTATATAGCTAGTGCCCAGTAGGTATTCAGTGTTAATTTGTATGTTGTTCGCCAAAACAGACCTTAGAGCTTTACGTTAATTTGTGTTATAGCAACACTACGGTATATTGTCCCTTACAAGTATTTGCGAAATTGTTAAAATTACTACTGGTTAAACTGCCAACATTGCGACATTGCCGAGGGAGTCTCTCGACCTATTCACTGTCAAAATGGTTATAACAAAACTTCACACCATTATATTATATTGTAAGAAACTTTTCAGTTTGTATTAGTATAACCAAATAACTGGGACTAATAAAAGGTCTACCGCGGTAAACAATTAATTTACTTAAGTAAATAAATATAAATAAATAAATATTTATGGACATTTCACACAACGTCCTCAGGTCCCAAGCTAAGCTTATTATGTTTGTGTTATGGGTACCAGACAGACCCAGACGTAGTACAAACATTTGTATGACATTCATGGATATCGCACAAATGATTGTCCCAAGCGGGAATCGAACCCGCGACCTTGTGACCGGCAGTCCGTTACATGAACCACTACGCCACGAAGCCCGCCATCCTCAAGTATCCTAAAGTATTCCTAAGAGTAGGTAATTTATTTTAACTATGTATTTGGTTATAAATATTTAGAAATATTAACACATTAGGTAAAACAAGCTCCGATATCCTTCGTAGATATCCACACAAGTTCTTCGGCTTTTCAATATTAAACAAAATTATATAGAACACTTTATTCGATGCGTGTCTTGACTCCAAACGAGGCTTCTTTATAACTGCTTGGCAGCAAAACAATAAAAAAAATTAACCGTAAATTGTAACCGGCTTTTCTTGTTTTTCTCTTTTCCCTAAGGTGTGCGAATTCAGACAATCTGTGTCGTTGTAACAGTTGGTTTCGCAAATCATACGTTACAGGCAACTTTTACTTTTTAGACAACTTTTCAAAACATTTCTTGCCTTTTAACGGCAGTACTAAACTGCTTTTTAGGGTTCCGTACCCAAAGGGTAAAAACGGGACCCTATTACTGAGACTTCGCTGTCCGTCCGTCCGTCCGTCCGTCCGTCTGTCACCAGGCTGTATCTCAAGAACGGTGATAGCTAGACAGTTGAAATTTTCACAGATGATGTATTTCTATTGCCGCTATAACAACAAATACTAAAAATAAAATAAAATAAATATTTAAGGGGGGCTCCCATACAACAAACATGATTTTTTTACCGTTTCTTGCTCGATACTAATAACGTTGCCTTATGTTGCATAGATAATGGTACGGAACCCTTCGTGCGCGAGTCCGACTCGCACTTGACCAATTATTTTGGTTGCTATTTCCCACCTCTGCGGCCGTATTATGAGCTTTTATTCACAGGCAGTTTACGCCGTGAATTGAACTGTCTGGCAAATTCGTATTATGAACAAATTATTAGTCAGTCAGTTCGCTAAACCAGTCATACATTAATATGTTTAAGGAGAAGGTACAACTAAAAGTTAAAGTCCTAACTAAAAATTTTCAACTATAAGTTTTATTTTTGCCATAATACCTAATTTAGCCATGCAATTTCCGGCCTGCCTGTAACTTGAATGATTTTAAAAAGCTCATAATACGCCGGCTGATATCTTAAGAGGGCACGATACCAAATTATGCTCCATACAAAAATATGGGCATCGTACTTCACTTTTTTCTTCGCGAAAGTTAAACCGATTTTAATTGTTTCTACGCTATATTATAGATGAAGAGTATATCTATGCTTCTATCACTTCTTTTTTCAATACATAATAACTAAAAGAAATATGACCATCCGAAAATCCCGATTTTTTCGGTTTTTTTTAGGTAGGTACAGTTGCAGCAACTATCACAGATATTTGGTAAAGTATTACCAAAAAAAAAGTGATACAAACATAGATTTATACTCTTCATATTATTTAATATAGCGTAAAAACAATTAAAATCGGTTTAACTTTCGCGAAGAAAAAAGGGAAGTACGAAACGTCTTTTTTTTTAAAGAATTTGTAGATAAAATCTGTTTCAGCTATATTTGTCCCTTTCAGCACGGTTCTCGGGAATAGGGATAGCAATACCTAAGGCAAATACCTAAATGAGGAGTACAGTACCCTCATAAGGACTTTTTTGACATAATATCCTATAAAAAGAGCTTAAACGGTAGTAAAATGTTTACTATTATTTAAAAATAGGTTTTGTTCGTTTTTATAATGCCACAAAGTTATAAACGATAGCTTAACACACCTGCGGTCAACTTAAAACAAATACATCAGGTACCACATTCACCTGCCAGGACTTTATGTCCCTATAAAGTTCACGAGCACCCATAAAAGCATTATTACCTATTAATTTCACACCACATTAGCGAAACACACAATAAAACTTTAACATTTGGTTGGGTGACAGTGATTTCGAGTTTTGTGTTAAGCGCCATCTATTCGTAGCAAGTGGAGCTTCGCGGAAAAAGATTATAGCGATTATACGGCCGAGTTTACGACGTCGTAAAAGTATGTCATAAAAGCGAAGGGCATGCACGCCCTCTGTTAATCGTTCAGAAACCGATATTGCGGTGAAGCCTCAAGATAGATTACTTTTAGGAACGTTAGGAATAACTTCTCGACGTTTGTCTATTTAAGGGCTCGTGTCGAATTACGTTAGTGCCATAGCTCACCAAAGGGTAGTAAAATACGTAATGTCTTGTTTATAATTTAACTAGTCAAAAGATAAGAATAGGTACGTGAAAAATAAGCTGTGCCTACCTAAGCCCGAAACTTCGGCTTTGACTTTGGGCTACAAACTTGAATATAATATTTCTGAATACCTACCTAATAAATGCCTGCAGTCAATAACATTTTAAGTAGTTTATTCCCGAAAAAAGTTTTATTGGGATAGATAATTAATTTTAAACTGGTTATTAATCAAGTGCCCTAACATATTGTATTGTGTTATCTACCTGTCTTCTAAATTTTCAAAACAATATACTAACCTTAAAACAAAATACAACCACAAACTACAACGCGTATCTATCTAACAATTTCATTCGTGCACCCTCGCAGTCGTTAAATTTTTATTGACTCCAAACTGCGTGACTTTAAAAATACACAAATTTATGGTCACTCAAAATGGAAACGATTATTCAACACGTCGTAACTATTTTATTACATAAATGTAAACAAAGCATCAATTTTGTTGTCTATTGGGACATTTTTATTTTATTAAAATAGGTAAACGTTAACCTTACTTATGTTGTTTTAATAATAATATTATTTACCTATATTAATTTAACGATTAATAAAATATAACAATTGTGATAATGTTCTGAAATCTGAAAAATCATTGTATCATAATAATATCGATGTAGTATATAGGTACTGATATGTCGTAAATACGCAGTGTAGGTACATACACTGCGTATTTATATATATTTTACGGTCTGATTGTTTTAAAAATTATTTTTGTGAAGTGCTTTTCTTTTGGGGACTATAAAAAAATATTTTTACTTAATTATTAATTGTAATGATAAAAAGAACCGTTAAAAATTACTGTAGATCTGTGGTAGAGTTAAGTTTAAATCAAATAAATTAAAGAGATAAAATCAATTAATATTGCTTACAAATAATACATTTATTAGGTATAAATAAAATAATAATATTATAATCATTTGTATTCTTTTTTCAAATTACGCTAGCAGCCTCTATCGTAACTTGTAAGTATTACTGACACGCAAACGCAGTTACTAAACTTTGTAAGCAAGTAGTGCGCGCGCAGATACATAGATGGCACATGTTTAAACATTTGTGCGCAAAGGTGGTGGATTCATGTTTTTCTAATTATATTTGCAGTAACTACATAGATGGTGTTGACATCAAATAAAATTACGGTACTATTTAATTTTATAATGCAAATCTTTTAAATATTTTTTACCAATCATAATCATTTTACGTTTAGTTTATATTTATTACTAGATTTATCTATTCTATATTTATTAATGGCAATGATTTGTAAGAGTGATACTATTTATGTTCTTCAGCTTCTTTCTTCTGTGGGAGACGATTAACTGGCACGTAAAATAATACAAGAAGTACAACTTCTTACATGCGTAATTTTTACTTATTAACATGTAAATTTCCGTGTAAAATCTCCGTGTAGTGACGGATTAAGAATACAAGTGTCACCACCCCATCTCCTCCCAAAGGTGCTGTAAAAGTCAGCTAAGGGATATTGCACTCAGATAACATCCTCTGCGAGAGACGGAAAACTCGAAAATAAACCCTGTGCCAATAGTACTGGTCAGCGCGGCACAGTAGACTATAATCCTTCCCAAAGTGGAGGAGGCCCGTGCCCAACAGTGGGACGTAGGTAAATGGGCTGGAGGGAACATGTAAATTTAAGTACATAATTATTAGGTGGAGATACTTAATTAGGCAGGTACCTATAATATATTATTATGCACTTACCATTTAGTAGAGTCAGGTTTACAGTTGCGAATCCATAGATTTTTTGAAAACCTATTGCACTTCACTAGACATTCTAAGCAAACGTCAAGGAATCTCAGATTGATAAAGCCTACGACTTATCAGTTCAATGGGTTCTTGTAAGTCCACTAATTATTTGAACAACACAAAGCAAAGACAAAGATTTGCATTTGTACTAAGTAAATAGTTTTAAAGCATAAATAACAGTCACTGAGGCTGAATAATATGAATTAGGCACCCATTCTAATCCCAACAAAAATAAAAATGACTTTGAGTAATTGCTAAATAGTTCAACCACAAAAACTGGGCATTATTTTTAATCACGTTTTGTTACACTATTTTACACTATACCTATAGTATTTAATTGCACTAATAATCACTAAAATTGACACAAAATAAATAACAGTCACTTGTGTTACTAGAATTATACTAAACAACACAAATATTTTGTAAGTTTCGTTTCATAAAATGAAACGGTAAATATAATTAAAACAGGAAGGGTTTATTACGCAAACCCATTCAATATTGGAACTTTTAAGTTTTTGTTATTACAGGCAGGTAATAAATAGAAGAAAAAGAAAGATAACCTTTTATGACAAGAAAATATACAAAAACAATTGTTGTTTACTTTTTAAATGTTTTTAATGTTATTGTTGCTGTAAAATTAAAATTACATGATAAAAAATATTTATCATTGTACTTATTTTTGTTTCTTTTTGTTACAGATTTATTCCTCGAACGAACAGCAATAGGAGAAAAGGTACGAAATGGCTTGTTCTTCTACTAATATGCAAATATGTGGTAGTTTCTATGAATGTATGTTTGCTACTCTTTCACTAAAAACCACTGAATGAATTTTAGTGAAACTTTACAGGTCTAAAGCTTAGCTTACGTCAGTATAAGTCTTTATTATATTATCTGTGGTATTAGCATACAGGTGAACTAGTCTACAATATGGTAAGGTGTGCCTGACCATGAATCAGCAAGGATTACCTCATTTGGTTTAGAAATAGGTTTTTCTACATATTAACCCCCACAACAAGTAGGTATTTGATATTTTGAAGTCTGTAAAACTTAGTTAAAATTTCATTTAGGTAATGATGATATGCTAATGGGTCCAATTAATATGATAATTCAGTTCATTATAATACTATTATAATGTGTCGGAAAGTAATCTTAAATTCAAAACAAGTGTTATTTATTTTAAAATATGAATATAATTCTTTAAATTTTAATATTATCAGACAAAGAATAAATTTTGTTTCTCATAATTCTAATTTGTTTAATTATATAGGTACTTATATAGATATGCTAACCATATATCTACATATTAAATTAATAATAACATAGAAACCTCATTATATTATAATAAAAGGTATGTATAATTGTAGATTTATTTATAATTTTAATAATTATCAAGTCTATTTAGTGTCTATAAGTCTTTTTAAGTATACCTACTTTTGATATAAAGTTCAATTGTGTTTGTGTTGTTATCAACACATATTAATTAAAAGTTTCATGATTAGTGATACGCGATCTAGACTAAAAAATATTAGTTAAGAAAAAAAGGACTTGAATAATCCCTAAATAGATATTTTTTAACTAAGCTAAACTACTAAAAATATTGCCATTATTGGGCGTACCTACCCCTGTACTTATTGTGGGGAGTTAATAGTACAAGTAGTCACTACCTCATTTCTTTTCTGCAATAAAATGTAGCTGTAAATGTGCTGTAAAATCAGCAAAGGAATAAACAATAACATCTTTTGTGAGAGACGGAAAACTCAAAATTAAGCTGTATGCTAACACCGCGGCATTGTCGACCGAATATCCCCAAGGCCTGTACCCAACAGTGGACCGTTGATCGGTTGGAAAAGGAAGGATACTTACCATGCCAGCCAAAAACGGTATTTTGGCCTCGATATTACTAGAAACATAAATAGATCAACAAAAGTCAGTGATTTTATTTCCGTTATTTAAAAAAATCTTAGTTCAACTGGTTCTTCGGGAGGCAAAGGTATACTTACGCACTACAAAACTACTATGCATTGATCAAAACTGTGACATTGAACTTAAAAAACGCACTTTACCTATACAGAGTCTGTTGTAGCGACGAATTTGTAGTTTTTAATAAACAAACAAAATAAAATACATAGACTTTTGAAGTTCATGTTCCAATTTTCGTTGGCCATTTGGTGCATACCTACCTACAATAAAATATACAAGCCTGTTCAATACAATAAAATATACAAGAACCTTAACAGCTATTGTGTGAAAATACTTAGGTACTTACTTTTGAAAAGCTCTCAAAATAACATACAAAATTGGCGGATATTTTTTATTTCCTTTACAATCTTGATAATACCTATATTCTCATGGACAATTTTTATGTAAATAGGCATTTATATACTATATTACTCTATAACAAATGCATAACATATAAGACTTCTATTACATGTAGGTAGATCCATGGGTTGTTTTGCCAGGAGACTGGAGTTATCCGATCCCGCCATCTAGTGGAGCGTTCCAACAATTTTTATCGGTTGATTAAATCGTTCTTAGCTACCCCTTTATGGCCGTATATCCACTTGTTTGTTTACGAAGGCATATGGAGATAATATCTTTGAGTGTTTTATAACATAAAATAATGTCAAGTAAGCAAAGGGAGTATTTCTCTATCAAATAAGGTATGTTTATATTAATTAAATCTTGTTTAAAAATGTATTATTAGTAAGTAATTAATGTATTATTATTTCGTAAGTAATTATTCGCGGAGCTGATGTTAATCGATGCCAATACTTTTTATTTACAAAATACAGCGGTAGTGTTTGGATCATAGCAGATAGTGCTCTATAGTCTCTGCTCACCACCAGGGGAAAAAGGCGTGATGTTATGATGATGATGATGACTTAAGTAGTATGGCATTTACCAGCCGGGACCCCTCTAGCGTAGGTGATCGCAGATCTCATTATCTTGAGTCATATCTTTATGTCTATACTAGCTGACCCGGCAAACGTTGTTTTGCCATACTAAAAAAAAAGTTTGAAAAATAGATGTTGGCCGATTCTCAGACCTACTGAATATGTATGCAAAATTTGAGAAGAATCGATCAAGCCGTTTCGGAGGAGTACGGTAACTAACACTGTGACACGTGAATTTTATATATTAGATATATCTTTATATCTTTATCCTCTCAACTGGCACTTGACATTGATTTTTATGTTATATTACAAGTAAAGAGGTTTTTTTAATAATATCAAAAACTTATTTTGGTTTTGGAATGTGTAACACAACAGAAGACTTTCTACATTTTGATTTTGATGATACTACGTGCGGTGACGGATTAAAAATACAATACTCCATTTCCTTCAGAGGGTGCTGTAAAAGTCAGCTCAGGGATATTGTTATGGGATCATATCCTCTCTGAGAGGCAAAAATCTCGTAAATAAACCGTGCACCAACACGCCTGATTAGCGTGCCACATTAGACCATGATGCCTTCCAAAGTGGAAGAAGCCCGTGCCCAGCGGAAGAACTTTCAATAAAATGGAGAGAAATCTTATATATAAAATTCACGTGTCACAGTGTTAGTTACCGTACTCCTCCGAAACGGCTTGACCGATTTTTATGAAATTTTACACGCGTTCTAGTATCGTATATCGTAGTAGGTCTGAGAATCGGCCAACATCTATTTTTCGAACCTTTTTTTTAGTATGGCAAAACAACGGATGCCGGGACAGCTAGTCTCATATATAAAATTAACGTGTCACAGTGTTAGTTACCGTACTCCTCCGAAACGGCTTGACCGATTTTTATGAAATTTTACATGCATATTCAGTAGGTCTGAGAATCGGCCAACATCTATTTATCAAACATTAATTTTTTTTAGTATGGCAAATCAACGTTTGCCGGGTCAGCTAGTCCAAAGTTAAGCTCATTTATGGTTGTTGTCCCAGAATACGGATAGACTAGATAATATAAGCCACCTTTATTTTTTAAATACATACTTATAATTCATAGAAAACACCCAGACGCAGTAATAACTTTTGTATGACATTTATAAATGCCACACAAATCATTGTCCCGTGCGGAAATCGAACCCACGACCTCGTGAATGGCTGTCCGTTACACGAACCAGTCAACTAATAGACCCGCTAAAAGGAAGTATTTAATTATGCACGTTCTTTAATTAGTATCTATATAACTACTATCTTATAATAATTCACGATAAACACAAGATCTCTCCATTGCCCTACCTCTTACCTTTACATAAAACAGAAGCCGACGCATAAATAAACATTGTGTGTGAATGTAACATCATTATCCAATGAAATACTTACGAGATAATTCCATTAAATAAACGGAAGACGTACGGAGAAGATAAGAAGAAATACATCCGCAATATATCAGTGTTCACTGTGAAAAGACTTTGTTAAGAGGCTGCTTACACTGTTCTATTTAACATATAAATAAGCCTTTTATTCGAATAGTAGGCAAACTATTCTCTGTCCAGCTCATTAACGAAATTTCACTGCTGCTTCGCTCTATCTCCTTCTGAAGTGGAGCAAGACCATGTACAACAGAGATACTGTTGGGCATGGTCTCCCTCCACTTTAGAAGGAGATAGAGCGAAATAGCAGTAATTTTCTTAATAAATGTTGCTAGATAAGGAGGGGAAGTACATATGTTATCATTTCTACGAGCTACAATAGGTCAATCTATTTATGGCCCATGAAGAATATTAATATCTAGCTGTTGCCCGCGACTCCGTCCGCTTGAAATTTAGAAAACTTTTCATTCCCTTTTTTCGCAATAAAAGATAGCCTATGTCCTTTCTCAGGGTCTAAAGATTGTCTGTGCAAATTTCATCAAAATCGGTTGAGAGGTTTAAGAGGGAAAGCGTAACAGACAGACAGACAGAGTTACTTTCGCATTTATAATATTAGTATGTAGGCATTAATGCATCTTAATAATATATGTATAATAAATTAAGTTCATACTAACATTTCAATAAGTGTATAGTGCTATTCATTTGTTCTTAGAATTTACATTTTTGGCAAGTCATATAAATGTCCGGTGTAGGCACTAGCACCCTTAAGGGCCTACATCAATATTATCGTATATCATCGCCGACACGTACATATTAACACAGCCAGTAGGCACAGAAAATGAAGAATTAGGGATACTTTTCCTATTTACTCAAAATCTACTAAATATATTTTAATTCTGATTTACGTGTTTCTATATATAATAGTTACTTATGTTTTTAAAGTTATTTCATTACTTAATACCCGATAATAGACCGTCAAATGAAAAAAATAAAAAATTAGAGAGGTTGTTTCGCTAAGATTTTCTATCGAGAAAACTTTTTTCAATCGTGTTTCTGAGTTTATGCGATCCTAGATCATATATTGAAAAAACATATACTAAATAAACTAAATTATAATGGAAAAAATGATAACCATAAGCGGGACTTGAACCCGCGACCTCGGAATGCCGTTCGATCGGCATTCCGAGGTCGCGGGTTCAAGTCCCGCTTATGGTTATCATTTTTTCCATTATAATTTAGTTTATTTAGTAAAAGCATAGCGAGTCAATCGCAAAATATTAATATATTAATGTAAAACATATACTTAAAAATTAGAGCTCTAGCCATTCAATCTAAAGAAACAATGAAAACTTCGTACGTAGAAAAATGCACGAAGCTATTTTGGTATCGTCTTAACACAAGTTATTTATTTAACTTAGCTAGGTTTCTGGTCGTGACACACTCCTTTTTATTATCAGTTTTACTTGTGTGTGCCAATTAAACAAATATTGTAGTGTATTAGTGCTAAGATACCTGTTTAAATAAATAAATAAATAAAAATAAAAAAATAAAATAAATAAATGTATGACTTTTGACAAAAATAGCTTATGAATAATGTATACCATTGTAGAACGAATTTCAGAATCTGATTTACTTAGTTCTAAATTAGAATTATTTACTTATACCTAAGTAGGCTTTACAGCGCAACATTATTCCAACTTGACACATACTAGTAAGATTGAGATTTAAATATGAAAATACATTTGTTAAGGGAAATCTTATAAGATTTTCGCTTCTTTATTTATTACAAGATAAAGTCGTTATTATTGTATGTATTTCCCTATATGAGCTTATATTTTGAAAACAATGCAACGGATGTTGATGCGGATTTTTATAGATGGAATGGTTCAAAGGAATAGCTTATTTGTATAATTTGTTAAGGTTTGTTTTCTTTATTCCACGCATACGAATTTGCGGGCAACACCTATTCGCTTTGAACCGAAAAATAAAAATTCATTTCCAACCAAAAAGAGGAGTGAAGTTCCTGGTTTCTTTTCCATGTTTGAATATTCGATATTTCATTTGTCGCATATGGTTTCATTCTCGTTCTCCTATCTTGACCATCGTTGATAGCCATTCCTTCTTGGTCTTCGTTAAAACGCCGCTGCTGTGATCTGAAACATGGCATTAAATGGTTTTTGTTATTTTTGAAATCTTGAAACAAGTATTAAAATTTAATCTTTTATTTAATCTTTTTGAAACAAGTATTAAAATTTAGTTTTTTTATGGGTTTTGTTTTGTTTGTATCGGAGTATTAATAGGTATAAGTATGTTATAAAGCTGAAGTGATTGTTTTTTTTTAACGCGCTAATCTTAGAAACCTCTGGTCCGATTTGATAAATTCTTTCATTGTTAAATAGTACATTTATCGAGGAAAGCTATAGGTTATATAACATCACGCTGTTACCAATAGGAGTAAAGCATCAGGGAAAAATGTTCCAATAACGGGGGAAAAAGAAAAAATTCTAAATTCCACGTGTACGAAGTCGCGGGCAACAGCTAGTATAGTATAAATCCTCCCGTTTTAGCGCCTTTTCAGTGACTATGATCACGAATAGGATGAGCAACTGATATTTCTTGTAAAGGAGTACATTTTTTAAAATAAAAACCACTAAATCAGTTACAACTCGTTCTTTTTGAATAAAAAGGTTGCGTGAGTATTGAAGTTTACTTATCAGTCTATTTTACGCAAATCGAACCAGATTAATAAATTAACACCACAATGTCTTACGGAAACGTCATGTTTGTAAAATCAAAAAAGTATATAGAACTAATAAAAAATATAAGAAACATGTAAGAAAAATTGGTCAAGTGCGAGTCGGACTCGCGCACGAAGGGTTCCGTACCATTATCTATGCAACATAAGGCAACGTTATTAGTATCGAGCAAGAAACGGTAAACAAATCATGTTTGTTGTATGGGAGCCCCCCTTAAATATTTATTTTATTTTATTTTTAGTATTTGTTGTTATAGCGGCAATAGAAATACATCATCTGTGAAAATTTCAACTGTCTAGCTATCACCGTTCTTGAGATACAGCCTGGTGACAGACGGACGGACGGACGGACGGACGGACGGACGGACGGACGGACAGCGAAGTCTCAGTAATAGGGTCCCGTTTTTACCCTTTGGGTACGGAACCCTAAAAACAAGTATACCTAACAAGAATTTTATTTATGATAGCACGATATTAAAATATATTCTCAGACTACCTATAGGTATATTAATACCTAAATTAATCAATGTTGATTTAAATATTTCAAGTGCTCTACTACTTTAAATAGTATTTATAATTAATTAATTAATTTTTTGTACAGTCAATATGTTGATGGCCTTAAATTATTACAAGTGTAAAGTGTTCACTCCATTTTTGTCCCAGGGTGCCGTAAGGGCCAGCCAAGGGACAATATAAGCAGTTAACGTCTACTGTGAAAGACGGAAAACTCGAAACTAATCTCTGTGCCAAGACGCCTGGTCAGCGGGGCACAATAGACTATAATCGCTCTTAAAGTGGAGGACAATATATTTGAAAAACAAAAACTACGTCATACGGATTTCCCAACGTACTTACGCATCTGAATCAGTAAAAGGCGCTAAAACTAATTTAATAAATCATACCATTTGTGTGGAATGACCCACCTATGAGTATTTTAAATACACTTAAATATTACATCAAACCAAATATTATGTATTTCAATATTTAATTGCGTAAACCTGTAGATACAGTTTCTATTTTATCTGAAACTCAATATTTTTAAGTTCGCTTGTGCAATCTCTCATTAGTAATAGTGTATTATATTATCTATTTAATTGATGCGAACAGGTTTAGTTTCACATGTGATATAAGTGTACAACTAGCTTTAATCCAAAGATTTGTGCGGCGTACGTTTACGCAGCGGCAATTAAGGGGCGTTTGTCGATTTACGACCAATTAAAATCTATATCGTGGAGCCAATTAAACCTTCTACTTGTTTATTGGTATTGAATGTTGTGTTTATCGAACCGGTCTCTAATCTAGTCAGCCAGAGTTATTGCATTATCTTCTCTTAATTAAGGCTCGCTACAAAATGTACATAAATACTTATTTCTTATTTTTTCTTACTTATGCTAAGCTCGCGAATAAATAAATACTCTATGCCCGTTTTAAGGTTTTTCATATAAAAAAAAAAACATTTTGTAAAGGTTCTTTGACCAGTTATAGTGTTTGTTTGTGAAAATAAATTATGAGAGTAAGATATGTAAATTATTTGATTAGAATACTCGGTTTGAATTTTTAAGATAAGATTTTGTTGTGTTTTTACGCGATATTTAAAATTTCAATTCTGTAATCAAATTCTTGGATTTGTTTAAGTTGGTAGTAAATAACTAGCTCAAAGTGCTACCACAAGATTATTTATTATAACCTATAACTTTTTAAATCTATTTCCAAGATTACCAATCAATATAATAAGTACATGTTAAAATTCATTTAATTCATGATTTTAATCGTGAAATCTATTCAGTATTCATGAAAAAGTCCATATTTTCTATATAAAAAATCTGTATAACATCCAATACATGTGTGATAAAACTTGATAGGTGAATTAATAGGTTAAAGAACAGTTTGACGACAAAATCTGTTCTAGATAAAGTCACGTCTTTTAAATACGTACCAAACACAGGCATACGTACGTAGATATTAAATTTTATAGGTATTAGATATACATTAAGAAGTCTTTGACAAAAGTAAATTAAATAAAAAAAAAACACTCGATTACCCTTTAAGGGCTTTAATATTCGACCCAAACTGGAAACTAATCACTTAACTTTCCAATCGTCATTCATAGGCTATCCAGGGTCAATACAACAAATTTTCAATTACCCCCCAATGGTAGCAAATTCAGCTGAAATGTAAATTATTTCAGCATGTGCATTATAAATATAATTGTAGGTGTTCATGGGCGGAGTTTGTCGGTCCAATAGCGAGTAAGTGTAGGGCTTGGGCGCCGCCCGCCGAAAGACTAATGTTGTGCCGTCGAAGCCTTCGCCGAGGACGCATACCTCCGCGGAACATGAACTTTGAAACTTATTATATTTTCTGATTTTAAACTTACGCAATTTGAACCGCAACTGTGATCATTATTTTAATCATTTATCATTTAATAATTTTTTGCAATACTAATATTTTAAATAAGTTATAGACTCTCATGTAAACTCCACACAGTAGAATAACCAATTTCCAATTTTCTTTGAAGAGTATTTAATTTTGGGTTTCGTACAAAAAAGAAACTCTATTGTCTCACTACGGTGTCCGTCTGTCTGTCCGTCCGTCAAACAGTTTTTACTCAGCGACGGCTGAAGGTATCAACTTGTTTAAATTAATGATGTTTTGTTTTCGTCACTGTTTTTGCACAAAGCAAAATTAAAAATATCGAGAATCTCCTCCATTTTTTGATGGCGATTTTATTTCCCAAGAGAAACATGAAATCTATACTTATAATAAATCTGTAGAGAGGTCAATTCTGTACTTGAAATATATTTTCAAAATAACCATCAGGGGGTGATTAGTGATCGATACTGATGCCAAAAATGCAATCAGTAAAATTTTTGTCTGTCTGTCTGTCCGTCTGTACGTTCCTTATAGAAACAAAAACTACACGACGGATTTTAACGAAACTTGGTAAAATTATTCTTCATACTCCTGGGCAGGTTATAGTATACTTTTCATCACGCTACAATCAATAGGAGCAGAGTAGTGAAGGGAAATGTTGTGAAAACGGGAAAAGGTGCTCCATTTTTTAAGCTTCCGTCGCGTGTGCAGCCTTAATGGTTAAAGTTACATAGAAATCATGTATGACGGAAATATTCTACACAAAATTGTCTAAAAAATATCCCTAAATAGCACATATCTATATTTTATGGTTGACTTACAATAACACGTGTAACTCCTAAAAGCTTAGCAGTTCGTTCATTCTGATTATATTTGTTTACTCTTACGTTTATAATACTCTCACTCAAGCAGTAGTTAAAAATGTAGCAAAAACGGGGAAAATTTCCTAAATTCTACGCGGACGGAGTCGAGGGCAACAGCTAGTCTATACTAATATTATAAAGCAGAAGCGTTTGTTTGTTTAAACGCGCTAATCTCAGGAACCACTGGGTCGATATAAAAAATTAATATATATGATAATGGCATTTATCGAAGGAGGCTTTAGGCCATATAACATCACGCTACAACCAGTAGAAGCGAAGCAGTAGTGAAAAATGTTGCAAAACGGGGAAAATTTTCAAAATTCCACGCGGTGGGAGTCGCGGGCAACAGCTAGTAATATATATCGTTACAATTCTTTTGACTGAAATAAAACACACGAAGTAGATCTATATACATTGTACATGAATTTATTGAAGTTAAAGCCCTGTATCTAACAAAAGATACTAAAGTAGTCATATTCTTTTAGACACAATATTTAAAATAAGATACCCATATTATGACAAATGTATTTTCATGAAAGTAATAAAAAGACAAAGAACGTGCCAAAAAATTGGATACTAAAATATTATCTAAGTGCTAACATCCGATGTTATAATATTTGAGCTATAAATCAACAGCAAGGTATCTAAAATGACAAGGCAAATATTTAATTAAATTCTGTCCCAACTTTACACTTAAATCGATAGATAAATGTTTCGATAACTTGAGACTACAAGTTATTTAGTATATTAATTTTATTAATGATATTTTTTTTTTAATTTTTTAATGATAAAATCTTCAACATTGAAATTCTATTCAAATTCGGTAGCCATTTGATAAAAAACCTGATACATTAATACAATAAAGGACATTTAGTATAAATAAATGAGTCATAAAATTGCCCAAATATCCAACAACACTATAAATTTATCGACGAACCACGTCATTTAGATCGTATAACCATCGAGTGGTATAATTCTCAACGGGGACAAAACTCTCATGTCAATCATTTACGTCAAACAAAATATAAAAATCAATTTACAACGACATCCAAACCATTATGTGGTAGTGAAAACCGCTTCATTACCACTCACGATACCCATAAAAGTGCTCATATCACTGATCACAATGACTATCATGATTTAACACGCGAATGTATCTTTATAAGTAATAATACTTTGTTCATTGTTAATTTGAACCACTCCGAGCCCCAGAACAATAAATTTCCGATTAGATATAAAACTGAATTGTGTGTAGAATGATTTAAATGGCATGGGTCCCGTAGCTATTTACCTGAAGTGTATTGAGATTTTAATGGGATATAACTTGCACCACAATGTAGCGAAAATAGTTTATTTTTTGTGTGTGTGAAATGCGATTTTGCACGTTCATTATGGATGCGAATTTCTTTTGTCATGGCCGACAAAATACATTGGAATGTAATTTTTTTTACCTCGAGAGAAATGGTTTGGCTTGTGTAAAAAACTTGGCAGGTATTACCAAAAGTTTTCTGTAGCTTGTAAAAGCTACATAATGAGAATTATTTTTAAGTCTCTCTCTCCAGCCCATTTACATCCCACTGTTGGGCACGGGTCTCCTCCAGTTTGGGAGGGATTATGGTCTACTGTGCTGCGCTGACCAGGCGTGTTGGCACAGGGTTTATTTTTGCGTTTTCCGTCTCTCACAGCGGATATTATCTGTGTGAAATATCCCTTAGCTGACTTTTACAGCACCCTTGGGAGGAGATAGGGTGGTGACACTTGTATTCTTAATCCGTCACCACACGGACTATTATTTAAGTATTTATTTTTAAGTATTTTCAACATAATAATCTTAATTGGGTAGTAATTACACTCGGACAAATGCTAATCTAAACACGTTTACTCAATTTGGTACAGGCCTATTTTAAATTAAGAATTTATTAAACCATTTTTATTGGCAAAACTTTTTCAGTTAAAAAAATAATTCAATGTGTTTTGTGGGAAGGTTACTACGAAATAATCAAATATCTTAAATGTAAACCCTAAACTCATGTCAACTTATTTAAATATAACTTTGATCATAGGTTTCGGTAAAAACAAAAGTTTGAAACAAAAGTCCTTCAAATTTATTACACATAAAAAGGCTATGGAGGCCATATTTGATTTTCAACATAATCTTTATGCCGCCATTAATATATTTCTGATCTAATTTATGGAATCCCAAAGGAAGGTCCAAGCAGGTGGTCTATACTTAATCAAGATGTTACCGATTATAAAAAAAGATGTCCAGTCATATTTTGTTTTTTTGTCTGAGTTATAGCTCGACCCATGTTACTTATATGACGGACTGTATAGTATTGTATAGTTATTTTATTATATATATATTTTAATGCGATGGGAAAGATTTTGTAATGAATATATTTAAAGTTAGGGAAGAGAACCAGTCGTGCGTAATAAAGCAACATTATGATATGTTAATAATATGAACAAACGTGTGTTGTAATGGAGAGCACTGGTTATAAAATGATCTATAATAACAATGATTTATTTAATAGCTGAAAGATCTTATTATATTATCAAATTATTCAGTACAACGGGATAACAATTGTAGAAACATAAATTGTAACAACAAAGGTTTATATAATATACCTCTTTGGTCTTGTGACCCCTTGACTTAATAAGATAGACCAGTCTCTAAATTAATACTAAGGAATTAAATTCGACGATAAAACTCAATCCATATGAAAAATCGTGTTCAATCTTCATTTTATTTTTCAACCATAATATAATCGTCACTCTGCTCATTTTAAATTATTATAGAAAAAATAAATATGTTTTATTTAAAGCAATGTAAATTACTTAAAATTAAACAAAGTTCCAGCAAGAAAGAATAAAACAAAAAATAAATATTAGCAAATATATTCTCAAGCAATGAGACATATAAAACAGTGGACTACATAGGTAATGTAAGTACTAAAATAGCTAAGACAAAAGGAGACAGCAAGAATGAAAACATTTGAATAAGATGACTGTGTAATAAAGTAACGTCCTACGGAGATCCGAGTTGAGATATCCACTTGATTTAGTCATTTTGAGTATAAGATTTAAAGAGCTGTTGGATTAGCTTTATGAAGGCATTAAGTCGTTATGTACGGTGGACAATTTTATGTATGACAGTGTATTTTGGTGTTAAAATAGTTAATAAAATATTTGTGTAAGCATAATAATGTGTATAAAGTATAAAATACATTGTATTTTAGTTATATTTTGTTGTCTTATTTGGTAAAGCTCTGTAGACAAATTAATTTTGGTTATTTTTAAAAGTATTGTAAACAAACGTATCTTTAACGAGTTATCTTTTCCTTCTAGAATTTGCTTTAAAATTGCCCAATGTATTATAATAATATCATCCATCAACTGCCTAATTATTTTCGGGGAAGGATATTTTGTTGTTTAATATATTATCACCTTGGTCTAGTTTCCACTCGTCATAAGACGCTATCTGTTCAGATTTTTCCTTTACCAATATTTACATCAAACATTAGTTATAAAATTCATCAGACTCTTTCTGTTAACTGCCGGTTAGAAAACTAGATTAAATAAAACACTACTTTTAGTCTAAACAGACACCAATACAAAGTAATTTGCAGTTCCTTACCTCAATAATTTCTGGCAAATACTACGTGTTTGTCTCAGTATATTAAAATTCGAAAAATATCTTAAAATATTTGGAGGCCAGAACAGCTGTTCATCTAGATCGCATGGTCAGCTACAATCTTATCAAGAATATTGTCCACTACACTGTTCATTTAAAAAACAGCCCTTTTCGGAAAACTTATCCTTCTAGGGTGAGGGGCGAGCCAACAAAAGATAAAAGAGATATATAAGTGGCCCTCGGCAGTACCATCAAGTCGTTACAACAGTCGTAAAATATTTCAAATTGTGCCCAATGCTGTGGAAAACGGAACTTACGCGTTACTCCTCGCCACCGCCTCCAGACCCCCCTTTTCCGAACACTATCTGTTTTTGATTTCGATTTTTTCACATTATTGGAAATGTTGAAATTAGAGATTGATGTGCACAGAGTCAATGTTTTGGTCGTCAAGACCTCATTTTGTAGTCAAATGATAACTGTTTAAAACGCCATAAGTTTTTCTAATATCTTGAATACATTTTCATAACTTATTTCATCACTACGTTACTTGTTCAAATGATCAATCTATTATATTTTTGTATATTTAATTTCCAAAATATAGTCTTGACCATTGTCTTTGATTGATTTGATTGGCGGTATTGATTGTTTTGTTGTTAACAGTCTTAAAATAGGGGTTTTTTATTTTATATTCCTTATTAATATCTTGTCAGAATCTTTAGTCAGGTAAATGCTTAGTGTTGGTTTTATGTAAATTTTTCTTAGATTAAGTTTTAGTATTGTTACCATTCCTATAATTTTAACTCGCAAATTATAAAAAATACGTAGTTTAAGCGATTATAATCGTTGATAAAAAATCCTCTGAGCAGTTAACTATAAACAAATAAACAACTAAATTATTAATATTAAGTACAGTAATAAAATATTCTTATTTACATGGATAATATGTATATGTATCAAAATAGTTTTTGTAATGATTATTGCTTTTCTGATGTCCCATTTCAAACATTAAACATGCCACTGTGTAACAATAAACTAATTATAGTATACCTACTCCAGCAATGTTCATCCTTAATATATATACATTATGTATCTACAACCCATATACAAGAACATGACCGTCCATTCCCATGATACAACAATGGCCTTACAATTAGATGCAAATATCATTTGAATGGTGTGATATGATCAGATAGGGTCAGCACTCATGCAAATATACAAAACTGGTCGATTTCCCCAGGGTCATCCTTCCCGTATAAAGTAATAACTTTTGCACTCAGCGCTGTTTATTATTTGAAGAACATTAAAAGGGATATAGCTATAGGGCAATAGCGTTTAGAATGGACAATACTTTATTAGAGAAATTATCAATACTTCTATAATAATATTATAAAAAATAGAATAAATGATTTAATTTCGGTTTTTTTTTTAATTTTTCTGCTATAAGCCACACAAATTGGTAATGCGCCTGGCGGCCATGTTGGTGACGTCATAGTGACGTATAGATGAGAATATTACATTTTGTTAGCTGTAATTTTTCTTTGCTGATGACGTCACAAGGGCGTTAATTTGACAAGGTTCCAGCGCATTACCAATTTGCGTGGCTTATACTTAGAAATTTCAGAATATTAGATTATATTTTTAGTATAGATAACCCAACAATTACAATAAAAATACTTCAATCATACGCAATTCTTACTTCTCCTGTATAAATTTAAACACAAATAAAGCTAGATATTTGCCAGCATCCCAGTACGTACTGTATTAAGCGTGTACAAGTATGTATGGTGTATAGAGATGTCCGTGTTTAACGGGCCGAGGGTAGTTTTACGCTTGGCTGCCGACTGCTACTGCGTTGTTTGTTTTGTACCCTGTTATATTTTAACTAGATAGGTATTTATATAAAGGACTACATTGTTGTAACTGTATCTAGATATAAAATATTTTATTTACATACCATTTGTTTTGCAATTTACCTAATTACTGGAACTGTAGATATCTTTGTTTGATAAATGAATGTTTAAGAAAATATTACCATGAAAAGGAATCTTTACTTATTATAAAACAAAGTCGTTATTTTTGTATGTATGTCCCCATGTAAGCTGATATCTTAAAATTTACGCAACGGATTTTGATGTAGTTTTTTTTAATAGATAGTTTGGTCCAAAAGGGTGACCTTTTTCTATGATTTGTTAAGATTTGGTTGTTATTGTCCACGCGTATGAAGTTGCGGGCATAAGCTAGTCTAAAAATAAAATAATATAAATAATATATGGACATATCACACATAGTCCTCTAATCCCAAGGTAAACCTATTTGCTTGTGTTATGGTTACCAGAACACGGATATGCTACAAATCATAATTTTCTTTTTTAAATACGAACTCTTCAATAATCATTTGTTCCATTATAATTTGATTTATTAAATAGTCAATTGCAAAAATTATTGAATGACTGTACCTTTGTTATTACAAAGACTGTTTATACTGAAATACAACGTGTTGAAATTGTTTTATGTATTTCGATATTTTAATACACATAACATAATTTAAATACATGTTACGTACATGTGTCTTTTTGGAATGAGGAACGCAATATTATCCAAAATTAAAATAAATATCCACAAGTTTAATAGTTCTGAAGCCACCATAATGATTAATCATCATTATCATCACAACGTCACGCCTCCTTCTCATGAGGGTAAGTAGACACTATAGAGCTACATCTGCTACGATCCAAACATATTTCCTCGGTTTCATTTACAACGTGCGTAGCACTTACAACTGTCGGACTTGCATAACCAGATGTATAAGTATAATAATTAAGTTATCTAATAGTTATTCATATAGGTAAGTACTCCTAGATAACTAGATCCTTTCCTAGAAATAACTCTGTGAATTGGGGATCAAAACCACTCGGTCGCATGCGCAGAGATTTTGAAAGAAAGAAAGAAAAATAGTTTTATTTGCAACTTACAAGGACAAGAAAAGAAATACATAGAAACTAGAGATAAATTTACAATGTAAGCTGCAAATACGGATTTTGAGTATATCACTTATTAGGTGGTCGTCCAATAGATATCTACTTGTTAAACTTATACGTGAAATAAGAATCAGTCTTATTTGAATTGAAATAAAGAGTTTTAGTCAGGACTTATTTTAAATTTTAATTTAATCAATAAGAAAATATCCACCTAAAATCCAAATATAATTTCTTTAAGTATTTTATCCACTATTTTTTACAGAAATCATGCAAGATTTAATATTCATAGAGTCATTATAACAGTTTAAGCCACATAAAGGTAATGACAACATAACAATCCACTTAATTTACGATAGGCATTGCTATTAACTAAAATACCCTATTTCTTTAACCCCATATAAACAATGGAGTAATCAAAACATATTTTTAATATTTTCTACGTTCACCTAACTGCTACATTTCAAGCTAAACCATTTAGCGTGATTAAAGTTCATAAACCATTGTCCCCTTGTTCATATTATGGGCGTATAGATGTCGCTACAAGTCACAAATTATTGTAAATAGATACATAGATATAGTAAGTTTGTAAAATTGTAAACGCAGATAGTTTGAATTTCAAATCGGTTTAGTTTTCGCAGTGTAATGGTTAATAAAAATTAAAAAGTGTTTTTTAACAATATTATATTATTAAATATTATATTAATTTGTTGAACAAGGTTTGGTTTACCAAGATTTTTGGTCAGTGTGGCTTGAGTAGACCGGGTAGATATTCTCAAATTAAAGGAGGGCAACGGCCAATAGTGATACCAATAAGCTGAAAAAAAACAGACCAATGAAAAACAAAACAACATAGTCAAATATTTCAGTATGTTATATTTTCACGAACTTATCAGGCATACGCTGCAAAGGTGTATGCTAAAATAAATATATGTATAGGGTCCCTTTGTGAGGAGACGTTGTTATTGAAATAAGGTGTCTCTGAGCGGTATCCGATCGCAGTTATTGATATAGCTTTATATACTCGTAATCCGATCCTTTCTCTATTGTTTACTTCCTTTAAGATATCTTGTTGTATCTTGGTGTTTGCCTTGCTCACTGTAATGCGGTCATATTATTTTGAAATAAATTACTAAGTTTTAATATTAATTTCATTTATTCATTCATATTAAATTGTTAGCCATATCAATCGTTAAGTTTTTGGCCTTCAATATAGAGAAATATTTCGTTTTTAAGGCAAAGAAAATAGCCTCAAAAAGATTTCTTTCCGTCTCATAATGAATGCTATGAATGCAAACGGCAGGCGTTGTTTTAATTTTGTAATAAAAATTGCATTATTTTATGGTGTAACAATTATATCATTACGTAGAACGAGGTTTTAGGATTTACGTGAGGTTTTAGAACTAGAAATAAGTAAAAACTACATATCTTTAACCACTTTTTCATCATGACGTCATCGCTGTATTGACGCATTGTAAAATCCTGGAATGACTTAGTCATTCCAGGATGCAATTGGCGAAGAAGATCTGTCGCCAATGACCATAAAAGTAATAATGACATATGCTAAATCATACTAAGCTGTCTCGATTACCAACAAAAATGTTTTTAAAACATTAAAATGTAATCAAGCATATAAATAAAGTAATATATTATAACTTAAAGGTATTTTAATGAATATTACGACCATTTCAAAAACTGTAGCACGCATGCTATACGATTTACGTCCGTCTGTCACGCAAAACAAATAATCTGCTAATGAACTGCAAGTATCAAAATTAATTTTCTTTTAAATATTTTGAATTCCATGAAATTTTGTAATTATGATTTCCGTTAAAAAAATACTTGCTTAAAAATGTCTCCACCACATTTACTAAGAAATTTTTCAGACTTGAAATTTGGTTTATAATACAAAGATTTCAATTTCATGAAGTATGATTATAAGATTGATTAATTCTAGGTTTCATAGAGCGTCACGCTATTTAAAAAAATGTAGAAACCAATAGCGTTTTTACATCTTAGGTACGTTATTCCAAGTGAAACCCTTAATATTTCTAGGTTATGTTTACAGTAGTTTAAAAATGCTATAACTTCTTCTAATGGTTACATAAATTCTATACTAATATTAGAAAGCGGAAGAGTTTGTTTGTTTGTTTGAACGCGTTAATCTCAGGAACCACTAAGGCGATTTAAAAAATTCTTTTAGTGTTAGATAGGGCATTTATCGATGCAAAAACGGGGAAAATTTTCTAAACTCCACGCGGACGGAGTCGCGGGCAAAAGCTAGTTATTAAATAAGACTTCGCACATAATTTCGTCTTTCTGCCTTCCCTTTAAAACCACATAGGTATTTTAATTAAAATATTTTACACTCTGTTTGCTATCACTTGTTACCATGTCAGCAGTTACCTATGGAATATTCATAGGTGTAGTATTTCGTTAGTAGATATCGAATCTATTTTCATGAAATCATAACACAAAACTAACAGCAATAGCAAGTCGTAATATTGCTACAACTCACGGCTCACAACTTGCAACAATACGTACCGAAATACGTTTTCGACAATAACTGGGCAACATTGAAACAATTTAATGCGATATAAACAATAGAAATACCGGAGCTTGTACGCGCCCGGCGTAGTGAGGCTCGGCGTACGCGTCGTATTTATTGCGTATGGTATTGTGGTACGATCGTTACCATATATCTGTGAGTGGGGGCGTATGGGAGCGCCCTATCATGAATCCTGATACACGACGACCGCTTTATTGGGAGCCGCGAGCTTTTTAACGATCTACAAGAACTAAGTTTCTATTTTGTTTGTTTGCTTACAGTGATGAAAAAATATAGCCTTTTCTCTGTTTGTTTTTATATATGTACGAATTAAAATTAGTAAATGTAAAAATTTTGATCTGTACATAGGCTCAGACAACCTGTGATTAGAAATTTTGTTTAAATCTTGTAGGTACATAATATCATAACCTATGTACACTGTCATTAATATTCTTTTCAAAGTGGATGTACAGATAGAAAATTCAATCGGGCCATCCTTTCAAAATATGCTTGTGTCTTAAACTTCGAGATAAGTTTATTATTATTGGTCATAGAAATAAATATAAATTGTTTTATTAATTGTAATGGGTTTATAAAAGAACACAATAAAACATTATTTACAAAACGCGTTTGTCTGAAGCGTGTCGTATAAGTTTAGTTTAATTTAGTTACTACTAAATTACAATTTTGAATCTCTCTCGCTTTCTCTCCAGCCCATTAACGCCCCACTGTTGGGCACTCTCTTCCACTTTGGGAGGGATAATGGTCTACTATGCCGCACTGACTAGGCGTATTAGCACAGGGTTTATTTGCGAGTTTTCCGTTTCTCACAGAGGATGTTGTCTGTGTGCAATATTTCTTAGCTGTCTTTTACAGCACCCTGGGAAGGAAAAGAGGTGGTGACACTTGTACTCTTAATCCGTCACCAGACGGATAAATTTTTATAGTGTAATAATTTTGAATATCTATACAAAAATAAATATTACACAAAAAATTTCGGTAGCGTTGAAAACCAAACATGGCTGGTACCGAACTATATTGGCGGTAACATAGAAGGGTTTGTTGATTGGACCGGCCTCTTGGGTCCCCGTGACCCGTGTACCATGTTAATGGGTTTAATCGTCCATATAGTCCGTCTCGACAATTTATGTATCATTTTCGATCCTGTTATGCACGCCGGATTATGCGTACGTGCGACCCTCTCATTTCAAATTCGTAATGGTGATGGCTGGAGATATCTGAGTTTATATTTATATTAACGTTCCTGATTATTTAGTTGGGTACGGGTTTCTTAACAGAAGCACCTTAATAACTTATGCATTGGCCGGCTAAGTGAAACTATTTTAGATTTCGTAGTTGTATCTTTATCCGAATAATTCAGTGGTAATGTCAACTTGATCTTTCTTTTTGCTGTTACTGGAATTCTTTTCTTTTTTTTCTAACTTTAAGGAATACAGATTGTAGATAACGTTTCTTTTATTTCAATTTGTGTCTATTACTATAGCGCTTGATTATATTATCATGAACATAGTGAATTGAAGAATTTTCTTTTCCTGAAAGTCAAATTTAAAGTGTAATGTAAAGTAGGTACAAAAACAATTAAGGTCAGCAAAGTAATTTTAGAGTTTTCTCTCACATGCCTCATTCATTCAATCAAAGCTATTATCGTGTATTTTGATGCGTAATTTTGACAAAAATGCTACTATTTTACATATAGCTCATCAAGCTAAATAAACATAACTTTATTTTACAGAAACCCCTAATACATTAAAAGCACTTCGGAATAACAGGTGAAGCTTTTATCAGAATTTAAAATAGGGATTAACACCGTACGACCAGGCTGGTCGTATCGCGCGCACCACGCCTGCCACCGCCCGAATACCCGCCCGGATACTCGTATTTATCGGATTTAAAGGATTAATCCCATTCGGAGCTGTGCCAGTACTTTGTGTAGATATAACGTTGTTTATTTTGTAATTTAAATTGCAAATGGATTGTATTAATATTATTGATGTTATACTTTGAAAACGATGAATTACTAGCTGTGTAATACATAATTCTTACAATTTTAAGTATGGACTGAAGAAGTATAATATACGACCTATTTGCTTACGAAATTTGGTCAAGCCGTTTTCAAGAAGAACAGTGAATAAACTTAATCAATGAGATTTATGTGTATAATAAAATTAAGATAAAGAGATAACTTTGTCAGCTTCTTAAGACTTCTTTCTACATCCTTAGATTAAGACTTAGGACGTACAAATAAATTGCAAAAAAGGGCTATAATTTGTACTTACTAAGAATATTGAAACAGAAACACGTGCATGCAAGTATTATATTGTTTTCATTTACTAAAATGGTAAGATAGTACTATGTCAACATAGTTATAATAAATACTCTCCAAGTTGTTAAAATAATTGAAAATGTTCTCGCATCATACATGAAATTTTGCAGTACAATTTCTAGAATCCGGCCCCGCGCCGTAGACCCGCTACAGAGCGCGTAGCACTAACATATAATCCTTTTCGCTACAATAGCAATTTCAAACTTCCTTAGGGGCTTCAGATAATCTTTCTTTATATCGGGCTACAAGTCGTAACAGGGTGTATACTCCATCCTCTTTTAGCGTTCATTATTGCCACATGAGAGACAAAGATAAAGCATAGTAAGAACTGAAGAAAGCGGTACACTTCTCAATAAAGTGGGGAGAACAGTAATGTGTATTTAAATTTTGGTTCAAGTGTAATAATTTTGTTTTTTAATTTAATTTCTAATAGCGTTATAAATCTGTTCAGGGTGAGGGCTAATAAATCTTATTGTGATCTCATTTACTTGACTTGGAAAGGGAACTTTACTGCATTTTTATTTTCCTTAAATAAATCTTTTCAACACTTAGAAGCGTTTATTGAAATAAATATATTACGTAATACTGGAACAAGGTATGTATAATATTATCGAGGTATTCTTCCTGGTAGCCATAACACAAGTTTAATTCTGTCACGGTCACCAGTGATCTACATGTTTTGTTATAGTTTTAATAGCGATTTTGTGCTTATTATGTTGTGTACGAAATTTATGTATGAAAGTTAAAAGAGGCTTAAAAATAAAGAAACAAACAAATAAAATATCTACGTTTTAAAAACATGAACATAACAATAATTAAATAACACTGATAAAATAATATGATCACTACAGTTCTGTTCTGATACAGTATTTATTAGGTCATCGAATCGAACGGCTACGAATATTATGCACAGATATGAATGTAGGTATCAGCTGTAAGCGTACAAGCATCGTTTGGTGAATTGTGAAACTGATTATTTAGCGGATTGATTGCTAAATTGTGTTACGATATAACAAGCATGTGTGACGATGAAAGATAATTAAAATTCGCTGACAGTATAGCAAACTTGGATACAGAAAGTTAAATTCCGCTAGATCGAGGGTTTCCATTCTTTCGTCCGAATTCAAATACAAGTAGACTGTATTTATTTGTTGTATGAATACACAATCTTATTTTAAATCAATCAATTTTAATTAGAGTACGTGACGGTATGCAATAATATTATGCAAGCAATTACCTATCAAAGTCTTAAAACACTTCGATAAACTTCCACCGCTATTGCTTTCATAATTTTATCTTAAAAAAATATTTATATTGTTGTTTTAATGTAAATTGGTTTCACGCGACGCATAATAATGGTATTGATCGTCCCGAATACGGGCACCAAATGCGACCTAAAAATAATCTATATCAATTTCCTTATTAATTTCGGGAGTGGCAAAAGCGTTACTTTCATAGCCACTTTAATGGGTAATTTTCATAAACAAAGTTGAGAATCCCTGTAGATGGGGCGAGAGGGGATGAGGAAGGGCGCGGGACGGGTTTGGCGCGGGTTCCTTTCTGAGATAGAAAACAGCTCCAGTGCTCGTATAATGGGTTTTTGGAATGGCGTCGTCCGTCTTGCCCCTCCAGCCCGCGGCAACCCCCCGCACCCCATCTCCCCGGGGCGAGAAAGGATGAATTCTTATTTCCTCATCTTGAGGCGTCCGGTACGTACCCTCCATTGAGATTGCCTTTTCTCGTAGAACCTTCGTATAACATAACAATGGCTTGTTTTCAATTTTGTTGGTGTTATTCCTTTGTTTGTTTATTGTACATGGAGTTGCATCAGTATTGTCTGAAAATTATAATTTCAAATTACAAATAAAACTTTGGTTTATATTAAAATTTATTAAAATATGAATAAGATATCTCATGAATAACTCTACTAAATCGTACTACAGGACTTATAAGCCGGGGTTGCAACAGAATGGAAATTGTCACAGATAATGTATTTATTTTGATACCATAAAAAATACTAAAAACTCGTAACAAAATAAATTTTAGAGGGGGTTTCGCGTACGTCTAAAGTCTAACATTACTCTCCCATACTATAATTATTTACTAATATTTTTTTATATAGACATTATTACAAAAAATTGGTCAAGTACGAGTAGGACTTGCTCACGAAGGGTCCCTTACGGTTATTGTCAAGCTAAGCTAGGCTAAGCTCATTTTTAGAGTCCTGTAGAGCTGTAGGAGAGTAATGCTAATGACTATTTATTGTTTTAGCATCAACTGATAATACTGAAACTGTGAATTTTTTAGCTCTCTAGTTATCACTGTTCCAGAGAAAACGGGATCCTAATAAGGGCAGGCTAATGATGATGATAAGTAATAGGATAACGTTTCACCTTCTGGTACGAAACACTACGATAAATAAGGCTGTGTGAGAGAAATAAATAAATAAATTATTATTATATTAATTGAATTCCATATGAATGATATCTGATCAATACAAAATGTTTTACGCCTAGGATATAAGTAATTTTAGTTGATTTGAAGGCTTATTTACATTTCGTACTTCACATTTCTATGTACCTAATTAGTATGTTAGTTGTTTCACACATAAGCCATGCTCCTCTCCAGCCCATTTACGTCCCACTGTTGGGCACGGGTCTCCTCCACTTTGGAGGGGTTATGGTCTACTGTGCCGCGCTGACCAGGCGTGTTGGCACAGGGTTTATTTTCAATTTTTCCGTCTCTCACAGAAGATGTTATTTATCTGTGTGCAATATCCCTTAGCTGACTTTTACAGCACCCTTGGGAGGAGATGAGATGGTGACACTTGTGTTCTTAATCCGTCACCATACGGATACATAAGCCATTAATGATAATTAATGGGGACATAAGCCATAAATTTTTTGTAATTGTGTTTTTCTCATCAACTTATTGATGTCTGTCACATCATTCGTACTAGGGTTCATTTGCAAACCAGCGCTAGGTCCTGTGACCTAGCATATCGATGGTGGAAAGGCAAAATGCATTAACCGCCATTTAGTAAAATGTTCAGGAGAGACGATTAAAGTTTAAAAAATGTCATAACTTTTAAAGTATTGAAGATATCGCTATTAAATTTAAGTCAATTAGTAATAAATGTATTACAAATGTATACAATTTAACAAAACTAATATATATCTATTATTTCTACTAAATTATGGAGTTAATACAGATTACCTCAATATCTCAGACAGGTAAATTTAGTACAAATCCAAAAAAAAAATCTGTTTGATATCGGTAAAATGTTTTATATCCAAATCGTATTATTTTATTTTTAAGTATAATGTTTTATATCCAAATACATTGTGCGGGACGGAAAACCTGAAACTAAACCCTATGCCAACACGCCTGGTCAGCGCGTTACAGTAGATCACAGTCCCTCCTAAAGTGAAAGAGGCCCGTGCCCAACAGTCCCACTGTTGGGCACGGGCCTCTTTCACTTTAGGTAACGTCCCAACGTTAAAGGTATAAAGAGAAGAGACACAGTGACTAAACATTTTAATTGGAGTTAAATGGTTTAACTCCAATAGTAAAGTACAATCAAGTTGGGTATAATGTGTCAAAGTCAAAAAGTGGTAATTTTAAAATTTGGTAAATTGTTTTAACAATCACAGTTGGTTAAAGTCAAATAAGGCAAAGTAGCTTAAAGTATTTTTTTTTAGTAGGAAGGTGTTTTAATTAGCAAATTTACCATTTGCTATGGAGTTAAGCCACAAAAAATTATGCAAATACCTATTCCAAAATCACGGTGTATTAACGACCACAAAGTTAAAAGTCATCAAATAGAGCTGAAAGTGAGACCGTTCGAAAGAGCTCGTTCTCCCGATTCCAACGATATAATATAACTCAATGTCGCCAAAAGTGGCGGTTAATATATTTTGCCTTTCCACCATCGATATTATGCTGAAATGGACACCTAGTTACTGCCGCCTGAGGGCACATGCTTCAGTTCGTGAACAAAGCCTACTTAGTTATAATACCCACTATACCTGTTAGTGTTTACCTATTGTATGTGTTTTCAAAGGTAAAACGGTTAAAGGTTATAAACGTTTCTTTCTTTCTATATAAATGATGATTCGATTGCCATTCGTAATCGTAATACGTAACGATTTGATAGCAATAGCAACTGCATTTACAAAGTGCTACTCGAGCCAAAAATACTTTGATACGATGCCAAAACATACACATGAAATTTATCGACCGCACCGTTTTGTTATGACACAGCTTTTAAACTAGTTTCTTTTCATTTATTTGTGACATTATTGTCGAATCGAGTCATAAAGATTGTTTGAGTTTATAATGTGACATGTGATATTGGTTCGACAATCTTTATGATATTCGCCATTGACCTATAGGCAGAGGTAGAAAATACTAAAAAGATAATTAGGTTTAAGAACTTTTTTGTTGTTAAGGGAAGAAATATATTTGTTCATATTCTTCTAAATATTCTATTCTCTATATAATATATACTTTTGTAATAAATAAACAGACTTGTTCAGACAAAATTAAGTGGTGACTATTATTTCAGCTACAAATGTCATCTAGCTTAACTTTTATACTTTTTAGGTTTAAATCAATCGTTTATTTGACTACATTTTATATTATCAATAAAGCCTTTACGTTTATATTTGTCGTCGATAAACCTATCGAAAAAATAGGAATGTAAATGATAATTTTGTGAAATAAACTTCGCCACCATAGATAATCTAAGAATAAAAGAAATAATTGCAGGCATTATGACAATATCTTCGTATAAGAGCTTAACAAAATAGCCATATTATAATCAAACCACTGAACTACACATATTAGTCTATAAATAAACTTGTAAACATAACAAAACTAACATAACGCTACGTAGTAGGACTCATAATCAGTTGCCGAAAATCTGCTTTCATTCGGAAGACACCATTACGAAAGCGCCTAACGTAGCAACCAATACTATCTGAGCTTCGACTTTCCTTTATCGCGTACTTCTTTCGTCACAATTTTTGTTTGTGAAGAGGGTGTGGTATGTCTAGATAAATTGGCGATTATATAGCAATCATAGCAGTTGTGTGAAATGAGAAGTCTCCCTTAAAAGGATAAACAAGTCGCGTGTGCGCGAAACAGCCGAGACGCGCTGAATTCATATTTTACTCTAGTCTCCCTTTAGTGTAGCGTATTTCTTAGAGAATTGATGATATGGCATGAAAGTAACCCTACGTCAAGGTATTTTTTTTATGAATTGTAAGCCATTGCTAACAAAGTAACGTCTACAAATTTTTAGTTGAAATAAGTAAACAAACTTGAGCGGCTCCTTAGCTATGGTATTCGATTCATATTTGGACTACGCAAATATGACCACATATCTGAATTTCGTAATAAGCTCAAGTGGTTGCCAATTCGACTTCAAAGGAATACTCATATTCTCAATCTATTTTATAATATTCTCTTTAACCCCACTAGCCCAACTTATCTCAAAAAACGCTTCACGTTTCTCCATGACACACACCTGAGAACCTTAAGATCGTCGGAAAATCTGAGACTGGCCCTGACAGCGCACTCCACTAGGTTCTCCTGTGGAACGCACTGCCAAACAGGATTCGAAATGCCCAATCTATCGTCTCATTTAATAAACTTCGCAAGGAACATTATTTGCAAACTATTCAATAATCCCACCTTACGGTTAAGTCATTATGCGTATTTATTTATTACTTTTATGTTTAGTGTGTATGTATGTATAGGTTTATGTATGTATATTATATGTATTTTTTTTCACTATTGTTTTTAAGTAGTAGGCACTTTACCCCAGTTCCAGATCAACTGAATTCATCCAAAGGTTGTCTGGAAGAGATCGCAATATGCGATAAGACCGTCAATTGTACATGTTTTATTTTATTTTCGTTACATAAGTGACATGTAATATGTTTTGGTGTACAATAAAGTGTATTCTATTCTATTCTATTCTATTCTAATACCAGCAGTTGATTATGTCGTTCAGAATGCATTTCTGATGACAATAGTATTTAAATGTTGCTGAAATATAATCACCACTATTTAATATTTTTTTCTTAAGTGAGTAAGTAAGTTTTTCTTAAGTGAGTAAAAAGTAAGTAATATAGAAAATAAAACAGTTAACGTCCTTGTGAAACAGTGTAACTTTATTTTTTAATATTATGTTTTATTTTTAAGCTCATTAGCTTAAGTTGATAGGTTTTCACAATAACCAATTTGATTTCTAATTCATCATGTTTTTTTGCAACAATTCGGAGTCTATCACCTAAGTTAAATACTTTAGGTAGATACTTGCTATTAAAAAACACTAAATATTTAAAATTACGATTTTAGGTAGAGCATATTTCTATCCATATCTCGAAAGTAATGTACCAAAATGTTCCAGTTGTACCATTTCACCATCAAAATTGCTTTCCTTATATCTTCAATAAATGTTTAAAACATCCCGGCAAGCATGTGTTTTATAGGTTTTAGGGCTTGTTATATTAATTTCACTGGTTTTTGTACTTAGGTATATTTCTTAGGGTGGGTTAAAAATATTCTATTTGAAACTTTTATTTTAAATCTAAAAGTATGTGTTTACGTGTATACTACACACATAAAATTTTTTTTTCTTTGTTTATTCTTCGCATTATTGTTATTTATATCTAACATTTATAACTATCTGTCATTTATGGCATCTCATACGTTTGTGTAGGTACCTCACTTCATAGTATAAGTTTTATTTTGCGTTTTTCCCTAAGGCGCCACAGAGCTAGCATAAAAATATACGTCAGTGAAATCGCGGACCAAAGTAATGGGACAACTGTAGGTCGTGAATAACTGTTTATGTATTGAAAGCCATCTTCATCATCATCATAATATCACGCTTTTTTCCAAAGGGGTAGGCAGAGACTACTGAGTGTCATCTGCTCCGATCCAAACACACTTCCTTGGCTTCATCCACACTTATATAATCTGGTCATACATGCCCGACGATTGTAAATATACGAACTTAAGCCTTTTGAAGGATTTTACATAATATATTCAGATTAAGTGAACCAAAGTAAAAATTTCGGTTGTTAACTAGTTTTTTGAATTGCCAGTGGAATACATATTTTTACTTCCAAATACGTCACTACCTAAACCAAATCAGTTTAAACTAGATTATTCATATTGGTTTATATTCTTTTAATTTTATTTGTACAATATATTGTAGGTAAAAAGTACGATCATGTTATTTCAATTCACGGATTATTCAAATCATAATTTAATTACAGCATTTATATTAATTAATTCGTAAGACGATGTTGTTAGACGTATTCATTCGTCATAATAATATGATAATGATGTCATTCTAGAATTAAGCTAATGCTAAGCTAAGCTTTAGAAAAACTTACACGTGGTTAAGTTAGACATTCATGTACACATTCTATGTACACAACTAAACTAAACTTAACTAAAAAATGAAAATTAAGTTTCAATAACATCATTCGGAAATATTAACTGCAATTTATAATTATAAAAACTGCATTTGATTTTAATTAATATAAATATGTACAATTAAATAGCCAAATAATGAAAATACACCACAGCTTCTAGATGTTGATTTAGTCAAGTTTTAAGTTGGGTTTTGGACGCATCGGAATTGGCATTATTAGGTAAACAATTTGTAATTATTTATTATCATCATTTAGATTTTTAAAAGCGATTATTTAGTTTGCAAAAGTTAACATTATACCAATTATATTATCTACACATTAATTATTTTTTTCAAAGGAATCCCTCACGTATGAAATAAAGGCAAAGAATTAAATAGACATATGGTCGTTCTGCCTAGTTGATGCCATATTACTGCCTCTGTATTGACTTCTTATTATTATAACATTAAGTTAGGTAAGGAGTACCAACCACTTTGTAGGGACTTTTGGCCTAGACATGGACAACTTAATAACGTATTAAAAATAATAGTTTACAGTAGCCTGCACCATGTAGAATACATAATTAAATAAAGTTTAGTATCAATCATAAGTAAGTTTAGTGTAGCCAGGATTGAACATAGTCCTTTATTGTCACAGAACGACTACAAAACCGGAAGAAGCTCTTAGCCTATTTCCAACTTTTCATTGCAATCTTGCATAATTTTTAAAGTCTGTAGGATTGTATAAGTTAATAGAGATTTATAAGTTATTTCACGCAAACACTACCGAATGGATTTTAAGGAAACTTCACAACTATCTGTGAAGTTAACGCATAGAACGAGATCCCGTTTCATTTTCGCTTTACTTATGCTCGTCACTTTGTAGATGAGTAAAGGTTTGTTGTCTCCCGGACTATAAGTCTAGAATAATAGGATGAAAATACAGTAAAGAAACCAAACTACTTACTTTTAGATCTATTTATCTTTTTACGGCTAACGAAGATTTGGACATTCATAAATAAATTGGAATGTATAACAATAAAGTGGGATGTAGGTATACTACGAGCCGCCTACTTCCAGATTTATGCTTATCTCACGACTATAAACCGGTATTAATGTATATATAAATATATCAGGGAATAGGGTGGACATTATTTCAGTAAATGTCAAAAAGCTTATCTATGTTTTTGTATCAAAATAAATAGCTAGGTACCTACCTATTTGTGATTGTGACTAACGATTCGGATTACTGTTTTATTTCTTTTCAGTGTTTATTTTCATAATTATCATCGTATTTATGTTATCATTATTTATATTATCGTATTATTATTTAAAACTAAAATAGTAAATAATTATGTGTCTTTTATTTTTTTGATTTCTACGCGATTCTAAAACCAAGTGGAAGACAACTGTGAATTAAGTTGGCTTTTATTCAAAATTATAACTCCATTTTGTTTATTTAGATATACAAATAAAATAAATAATTGTCTTTATTACACGAACGATGCATCAAACCTACATCCTAATAATACAATAAATGTAAAAGTTTGTGAGTATGGATGTTTGGATTTTTGTTACTCTTTCACGCAAAAGCTACAGAATTGATTTTAATGAAACTTTTTATTAATGTAACTTATGTACCAAATTAACATATAGGCTACTTTTTATCCTGAAAAAATGCAAGTTTCCCGTGGGATAATAAATTAAGGGAAACATTTCTAAATTCGACGCGTTTGATGTCGCGGGCAACAGCTAGTATATTATAAATATAGTACATTATTGTATGCTTTCAGCAAATATTACCAGTCTTTTCCATACGCTTTTATAAGCTTGGTACGTCTCTATCAATATAATACACGACGGAATGTTTAAAAAAGTAATTTTTACCAGTGCAGTGGGTAAAAATTACTTTTTTAAATAATCCGTTACATATTTTATTAATTTAAAAATAATCTGACTACTGCATGTGTACAGTAGTCAGATTATTCTGAAATTCTGCACATATATCTACTTAATAAAGACCGATGATAATGAAATATATGCCACTGTCCATGTGGTGACGGATTAAGAATAAAAGTTTCACCAACCCATTTATTCCCAAAGGTGCTAGTAAGAGCCAGATAAAGGATGTCATAAGCAGTTAACATCTACTGCGTGAGAACTTGAAACTAAAAGCCTATGCCAACACGCCTGGTCAGCGTGGTATGTTAGACCATATGTCCATGGAAAGTGGAGGAAGTCCGTGCCCAGCAGTGGGACGGTAATGGACCGGAGAGAGAGACAATAATTAATTTATTACAATTATTTATTAATTTATTTATTTATTAAATTATTATTATACAATGTCATTTGCTTATAGCTAAAACATAGCCCCACAAAACCGTGTGATCGGTTTGACTGTGGGGTCGAGTCTCCGTACAGATACGAGTATATCTTTATAATAAACTTGTAATTTTATCATTTGTTCAGGTAATACTTAAATATTTTCCTTTTGAAAGCCCCTGCATTATCCTCATTTCTGATATTCTCAGGTGCAAGGATACAATAGCATAAAATAATATTATGGATTTTTAAGTGTTTTTTTTTTTTAGTTTTTAATAAAACGAATAATTTTTTATATTTTACTATTGTATATAAAAAAACAAAGAAAATAATAAAAAAACCTAAGAATATGTCAATTACTGACCGAACATCGTAGTTACCCTATTCCAACAGGAAACCCGTTCTCCCTTCAGACGGTTGCGCGGGAAAGTTTGCCAGATCCGTTTCCTGTGTTTGCTATCCCCACCCCTAAATCCTGACTGACTGCTTTCACAAATAAATACAACTACCCTCTAAAATAAATCTGTTGATACGAAAAATAACGTTTTATTCCTTCTTAAGAGTTTGTAAGTCTTAAGCTGCTGCTGTTTATAATACATTTTTACTAGCTGCATTTGTATCTTTATATGTATCTATCTATGTATCTCTATCTCTCTCTCTTTCTCTCTCCAGCCTATTAAAGTCCTATTCTCCTTGAAAACGTGGCATAATTTTTATAATACAAAAAAAAAATATTAGTATCCCAAAATATTAAAAGTCATTAATCATACTGTATGTAAAATGACATAAACTAATGTTTAAAGTCTAAATTAATTAACTTATCATAGTTAACTTATTTATACCTGCAGAGCATCTTAAAAAAAATATATTTTTTTTTATTGAAATAATCTAAGATATCCAGATTATTTAAAGATATTACAATCTAGCCTATCAGACTAATGAGTAATTTAATTCTAACTTAAATTGCTAACTATAATTTACTTCAGAAAGTGTCCATTAACACCAATCTTACTAAGTATCTCTATTAAGGGCAAGACACTTTGTTCATGTGTTCTTTATGAAGTTAGAATATGTTGCAAAAGAAAGTATTATAATTACAAACTTGTATAATTTTACACATCGTATTTGATTATATCACAGAAAATAAAAAAGAAACAGTCAAGTGCGAGTAAGATTGACACAGGATGAGTTTTCACCATCGTATAAATTAATTTATTTCATAAAAACAATTTAGTTTATTAAGCATAAACATAGAAAGTCAATTAAGCTTAAAAAAAGGAGATATTAATAAGGATATACCTATTAATCTCCTTTGCTTAAAAACGAATTGAAAGACTAAACACATTCTTAATTATTCTATCCGTATTCTGGTACCCATTAGCTTGGGTCCAGAGGAGGTTGTGTGTAATGTCCATAAATATTTATTTAATATTTATTTATTTAATTAATTTAATACATTTTACAATGTATTATCACATAAAATAACAAATACTAATAATAATAATCATAATAAAATGATAACCGATAGGTACTCAGGGCCATATTATTATAAAGTACCCAGGGCCTATAAAAAAGGTTTCGGAAAGCCCCGATTTCCGAAAATTTTAATTTGCTATCTTGCATTTAAGCAATAACATGTGCACGCGACGTAAGTGGAACTTGGCTCTTGCAAGATCAACATATTGACAAACATAAAGGCGGATATCGGTATATTAGTAACAAATTCCCATTTAAACCCATTGACCACGGAACTATAAAAAAGGGGTAAAAATTAAATTAACATTAAAAATAAACTAACTAAATGCATTTATTTCACTTTCAACAAAAACTAATTAATATATTATTCGTTTTCTCTGTGGATTACAGGGCCTATTATTTTTTATTACATAAATTATGACTCCATATACGTACTTAATAGGTGTATAATAAAAAAATGCTTATAATTATTATGGTGCTTTTAAAAAATATTTACTTTAAACTAGTCTCAAAATTTTTAATAAAATTAAACTCATTAGACGTGTGAAATTTATAAGATCAAATTTATTTATATTTATTTGTTAATACGTTATCTAATATGATCGAAAAATTTAGATGACTATAAATTTTGGATATACGAGTACATAGTCTCTATAAGTAACTTCGAGACATAATTTGGTTGCAACAAAGATGTGTAATAAATTGTGGAAAGTGCAGTAATCAATATAAAAATATAAATTAAGTATTTTAAGAATAATAAAGTGAACCGAAGTTAAAAAGTTAGGTTAGTTATCTTTTATGGGTGTTTTTAATTTAATTGTGTTTCTGTTCTACATCAAACTGAGAAACTAAATAAATTCTGTATGAACTAACTGTGAATGAACTGTGGACTAAATTCCACATTAAACTGTGAATATACTATTATACTGTATAATTATTTACAAAAGTTATGGTGTATAGTTTTTTTTTTCTATAACCTCTTAATTCTCTAATCCCTTTCAAAAAACAATCGACACAGCTAGCAAAATCGTCATGGAAAAGTAAATATTTATAAAAATATAATATTATGATAATATTGAAATTAATAATTACCATGATAATTAATAAAATCATAGCTTTATTTCTATACACCTATTATTTCTACTTGATCTATATCTTCGTATTCAAAGCTACATTGCAGTCAACAATAGCGTCCGATAGTGCCACAATAAACCGCCTCAAATTGTCCGGAACTTTTTCTCTAATGGTTTATTTAAAAAATCTCACAATTTTCATTCCAAGTTTCCTTCGGGGGAGGTCAATAAATCTCTTTTATTCGTCTCCTGAGACATTTAGCTTTTGATCGGAATTGCTTTTATGCGATGTTTGTTCCCGTTCTTAGTATCTTCGTGATTTAAGGTTATAGTCTGGTCGACGTGTCCTTCTTTCATAGATACCATTCCCTTTACAAACAAGAAAGCTCTATGACGCCTTTGAATATAAATACCTTTATATCGGTTTATATTTTGTATTAATGATGTCTGACATCAGTATAAAAAAACATGTTTATAAAATACAGTGCTTATTCTTTACGATAAAATAAGTTATGATTATTAATGTATTAATTTTTGCAATTGACTTGCTATGATTTTGCTAAATAAACTAAATTATAATGGAAAAAATGATAACCATGAGCGGGACTTGACGTTTTTTCAAGTCCCGCTCATGGTTAGGTATTATTCTTTCCACTATAATTTTATTTATTAAGTTATGATTATTTTTGTCATTGCTATTACAGACTAAACATTGATTTGACATCACTTTATTAACTAGAAGTACTTAATAGGACTCGAACCATTTCTTAAATTAGCAAGATTCTGTCTTTGTATAAACCAAATAGTCTCTGTCTACTATCACGGGAATAATTCATGACGGTATGATGACGATGATGTCATTAAAGTTGAAGAAAAATAAAAACATATTTACAATCAATTTATTTAAATGCTTCTTGCGCCATTACGTCGGTACCACAAAGTCAGGGTATCAATGTCGGCAGAGCCCACAGACAATCGCGTTTACGACACATAAAAGTTAGTCTTTATAGACACTCTGGGTATAAAAGTGGCGTTTATGTCGTTTTAATTAATTGTCGCACCGTTAAAGCCATATCAACTGTGTCGTTGATGGCTGATGGCCGGAAAATTGTTAGTGATTTAATAATAAAAACCTATTTGATGGCCAAACACTTCATAAAAATCTCGTAAAATGGTTGTAAATCGTTAACTTCGTAAACATCACCTCTTTGATTTACTGTTTTAGTTGCGTAAACTGATATTTAACTGAATTTTATGAGGGTAAATAGTTTGAATGTGTTATACTTACTAATTTCTAATTATTAAAACGATCAAATAAATGAAAACGACTATAAATTAACATGTTAAGCAAATCAAGACGTTTTATGTGTATTTATTTTAATCAATGAATGATGATGCGGAGTTTTTTTAAACACCCAATTAATCGATTTCATTGGATTTGAAATATCTTTATTTTATAATAAATCTAAACTAATGTTAACTTAAGATTATATGAATACAGAGCCCATTAGTCACAGCAGGAAACCCCATTAATTCATGTTTACCAATCCTTATATCTATGCAATAAATAAAGATGTTCTAAACAATTTTCTTGTACAAACTTATTTAATACATTTTATACAACTTTGTTACATACGACATGGGTTTTAAATTTGTTTGATTTGAATGTAACTTTTGTAAATGTATTACACACTTAGGGTAAAGGCGGGATAGATGCCGCACTTTTTGAAGTATGCTCCTAATTTTTAAAATATAATTTTTACATACATTAAGTCTATGAATTTAGGTAGTTTTATCCTTTATGTATAGCTGTGATTTGTCTTTTTGGACATATACATTACAGATTTTGTAGAAACTAACTTTTCGTAGAACTCCTTTTTTGAGGATAGATGCCTACCCGTATGGATAGTTGCCCCAGCATGAAAATAATGTGAAGGATAGATGCCTTCGACGCGGGATAAAAGCCCTCGATACTGTATGAATGTAAAACTTAACCAAACTTTTATGAGGTTTTGAGATCAATTGGTGTTTTAGCAATAGAAGAAAGCTAGTCCTAAAATAGCAATAGTCTCCAAGAAACATGTGAGAATAAAAAGCATTTTGCAGTTTTAATCATTAATTTTTTGTAGCTAAAATATAATTCTAATGTGAGATCAAATTAAATCTTACCTACACATAATAAAATTCAAACAAAAAAATAACAATCATAAAAGTTTCTTATTAAGTTTCAACATGCATAACTTATCTTAATCTTTCTTTTTAAATTAAAATAACTGAAGTGTATTGAACCCTACTAGTCCTACTGAACTTACAGCTTACCTATGACATGAGGTACAGAGTTTGTTTATAGAGGTTATATATTCTGAACAAGTATATCTACGTAGGAGTATAATATTTCTGAAGTTAGCAGGCACATAAAGTCTTCATAATATCAAACCTTTCATGGTGTATTATCTATGTCTTTAAGAGTTGATGCCGAAGAATGGCTGAAACATTTAATTGTAAAAGGTATCTATACCAATAAATTTGGGTCGCTTTTTATGAAAACATCATTAGGATAACCAAACACGTTAGAGGTTAGGTTTACCTACACCATCTTTACAATTTGAATCTTAGGAGTAAATCAATAAAGCTATGTAGTATTTATATATTTTAAAAAAGTTACAATTTCAATGAGCTATTAATACATCTTAATAGCATTATAGAAAGATATTAACCAACGTAATATAAAAAGTCTGATGATATTTACAAGCAATACCAATTTTTTTCTCCCTCCTTTTTTACTCTGTCAACACTAAAGAGTACAAAATGGCAATAGACACAAATACAAGTGACTATAAAATGAATGTAGCTGACTCAGTAGTATTGGGTGTTTCGATTGCGCATGTGCGGTACATTCCGGTACTTTTATTGATTTCAGTAGCACTAACGGTCCATAAAGCCGACGTGCCGGACTGGAACCTCCACTCTATGCCCCTTATTAGGTACTCACGATTTCCACAGAGTTTTACTTGTTAACTTTTTAAATAGGTAATTACTTCTGCAGGTTTTTCCTTACAACCTTTAGCGATACGAAGTTGATTAAACAAGTATAGGATTAGGATCTTTAAGAGTAATTACGATTAAGCAGCAATTAAATTTAAAAAGAGAACAGAATAGATAAAAGGTTTTCAAAATTGGAATAGATTTTAAACGGATAAAACGAGTACACAATTAGGTCACTGTATTAATGTTTTGTATAAAATGGAATGTATTTGAAATAAGAATTGTCATTTTTCTATCGAAAACAAACTAACCCGTAAATGTCGCCGGGTAGTCAATAAACACCCAACTCACGTATTTTCGGATTAACTACGTAGGGAGTCGCCAATCTTAATTGCCAACATTCTCGGGCACAACACGCGGTGGTCATTGTGACCTACGAACCTGCACTATATTATTTTGTTTGTTCCCTTCATTTACGAGGGTTGACTAAATGTTTTAGTAGCTGCATTACATTTAACGTTGTAACTGTATATTTTTATGCACGATTAATATAATTTGTGATATAACAACTAAATATACATAAAATTATTAAACTTATGTAAACATTAAAAATTAATTAACTGCAAAGAACACAAATTCTTCAAATTGATAAATGTGGGTAAATAAATACATTATTAATTTTGTATTGTGTTGGCTATACTAGTTTTCATTTTACATCATAAAATTATTAAAATATACTTAGTTCTAAAAAAAACTAAACTAAACAGTAAAATGTAGCCATAATTTCTTACTTTGATCTTAGACACAGTATAAGCCAGAGATTGTCAACCCTAAGCACATAATAATGCTTGAACGTAATATGAAAAGAGGGCATTAGTGGGTGTTCGTCTGTAATATCAGTGAAGCGACGGCTGCGGTGGTCGCAATAGGGCCTTTATTAAAACAAAATTTCTCGCCGCAAAATGTCCACAGGCTTTGTCGGAATATTTCTATGTAGACTTGAATATGAATTTAAATTATTGAACAGGTTCGTGACTCATTTTGTTCTTGTCCTAAAATAAGCACATTTTATGTTAAATTTTGTAAATTTAAGTAAAATAACACAATAGAGAGGTATGCAGAGAGTTAAAGATACTTCTTTATTTGTTTTTTCTAGCGTTGTTTTAAGTTTGCAACTAACTTTAGTGTCAATCAAAAGTTATTGTCATTAATTTTCACTAATGTACAAAAAGAAATATATTATTATTAACATAACTTCAAAAAGATTTACTACGTTTTATAAGAGTAAAAATATATTTAAAACTATTTTTCGCGAAAATAACAAGTAAGTACAAACATAGTATAATCCTCATAAAATTACAAAATGAATTGGCACAAAGTCAATTCGAACGTACAAATATCTCGTATAAGTTACTTAGTAATTTCATTCCGGAACTGAAAGTCCAAATTGAATCAAATACTCTACTATCAACTCATTACAATATCAACTAGGTTACGTAGGTACAATATGTCCGTACACCACACCAACCGGAGCTCGGCAGTGAAGCGATGATTTCGGTACATTTGTCGAGACCGTAACGATGCTCGGAATCGTCTTGATGGACGCTATGAATGAGCTCTCACAACATAAAGAAATCCCCTTAAAAAGGGTAGCGTTGGGGTGGAATAAAAGAATCCAGCTACGCTCAAAAATGTTTGTTCAAAGAAAATTAAATAAGGAATTTTGTAGCGACAAATGAACAGCACTGAATTTAATTTTATATTAACAAAGTGATTTATGTTTAGGTCGTGTTCTACTTTATAATTAGAATTACAATAATTAAATTTATTAATTAGACATCAGCAATAGGTAATTTTGAATTATCACATTTCTTTCTTTATAATCACAACTTGATTGAAATTTATAAAGAATCTATTATACATTCTAAAAGTAAAGTAAAGAAAAGTAGTATATGTATTCTATCCATATTCTGGTACCCATAACACGAGCATATAAGCTTAGCTTGGGACCAGAGGACGTTGTGTGGAATGACCATGAATATTATTATTTTATTTCTTATTCTTGGTTTATCGTTTCAAAAATGTAGACCCTACCAACTCCCCTCAACATTAAAAATGTAATGGTACTTATTTGCTTTAATTAAATTTAAATGTAGTAAATTGTGATACTCTAAATACAATTAATATAAAAACCATAATAAAACTGAAACATAAAATACAATATTGGAATCTTTTCGGCAAAAGAAAACGGTTCACATAATATCATATCAATAATTTTATTCAATAACTTACGAAAATGATAGCCATACTAAAACATGAATCGTGTTTTCGCTTGGTTTCGGGAAACTAAAATAGTTCTGCCAAAACTCGATAAATATCTGTTCCAACTAAAATATTATTCTTTTAGCGATTTGTTTCTTTACCGCCCTTAGTATAAAAGTAGAGAGATAACGTCATGAGTTAAATCCATGTTTACACGGTACAACTTAACGCATTAAATGTCAAAAATAAATGAAGCTACGACAATTTAATATTTATTTTTATTCTTAGCCGTAACAAAACAAATAAAGCGTGGTACAGTTAGAGCTCCCGTCTTTCATAACTTATTAAAGCGTAAATTACTTCATGAACTGCAAGATTTTGATTTAAGAAAATACTGGTAATATTTTTTTACTATTTATTTTTGGTTTCTACCGTGCTTGTGAATGCAATCAATGCAGAACCAAGCTTTGTGGCATTATAAATAAAGCACATAGGTATTTAATAATTAATGTCCAACAGTGGTTGGAGAAAGTCAGATGGAAGCTTCATTTTCAAGAAGTATGTAACAAGTAGTTGAACCAAAATATTAGGTAAAAGAAAAACATTCATAAGTTTGAATCCCATGCTATGCTTGTCACAGGTTAGGTTTCTACTTTACCATCTTCAGCAGGAAAAAATCTGTTTGGTGTTTCCGCTATTTTTCATATATCATAAATTCTTTAACGCTGTGTATACATCTATTAAAAATTCTCATAGAAAACATGTGGCCATGTTGATCTTAATTTTATTGTAGTTATTTATGTTAAGAAGTCTTTTATACTTTTGCATAGCATAATAAAATCTAATTTTATAGTAACAAAACAAGCAAAACTGTCGTATCATGCTACATAATAAATCGAGAGAGTTGTTCCTGAAGATACACATTACTGACCTCCCTCGCAACGGGAATGCGGAGCAAACAAAACAACATTTTTCCGAGTCGGATGAATAAATAAGATGAGAGGGTCGCAGTTCGTAGGGCACATCCCCAATGTTGGAATAGGTACTTGTTTGATTTGCATCTTTTAATCCTTTCTAAATCTCGCTTTCAAATAGAAGCATGAATCTCTTTGAATGCAGAAATCGTATTACACTGGAATAATTGCAAAATTATGAAAATGAAATTCATACTTTCTGAAGTCATATATAATATTCTATCCATGTCTAACTGCACTCATTTTGTAAGGTATACATATAACACATTTTAAGTTCAATTCTCAAAATTTTCAGAGCTTTTATTTTGAAATCTTACACCACCTTGAAATGTCTTCCATCGTGAGTTCCCTGCGATGGAACTAACTGCCTACAGTATCAACAAAAGAGCAATAAGATATGCTTGGAAAAACTGGTATATGCGTCCCCGGGGCGCACTCTTGGGCCTGTCTGTCCCACATCGCCGTCAGGGGGTTAAAGAGGACGTGCGCACGGAAAGACGATCGCGGAAATAAACGACTATTGGCATTGTTCTGACAACATTTGTGGGACGAAAAAGATTGATTTTCATTTGGTTTTTGGATATTTAATATTAGCCCAGATTCTTAAATATAAATAATTAGTTATACAAAGCATAACACAGCTGAAAGGTAAGGCACATTGCATTGGTTTGAAAATGTTAGAAGATTAATTCCCAGAGTATTAGGTTTTGACTTAGGACCTCTTTCACCATTCTGAAGTAAAGCGCCAAGTAGACTAATCGCTAGTTAAAGTCACCAGTAACTACACGTGCGACGTTCACGACGTTCGAGTAGCAGTAATCTTAAGATTAAAAAATTGAAATTGACATAAGATACTTGTAACTATTACTTGACAATTAACGCTAATCGATAAGTAACTAATCAACGCTTTACTTGAAGATGGTGAACGAGGCCCTAAGTCTGACAGTTGCATAAATGTGTGTATAATTTACAATATTATCATACATCATTTATTGAAGATGACGTGTTGTGTATGCTTTATAATTTAATCTAAATACGTCATTATGCTGTCCATAATAGATATAAAAATGTAAATAAAATATTAAATATGTTATTATTATAATAAAATGAGCTAAATTACTGTGTGCCGAATTAATTTAATGGCTTTAGCACTAATTTAGTCTAGAATTTAGGTGCGCTACATTTTAATTTACTTTGAAGGCTTAGAAACAACCAATCCTGAAAATATCATAAAATTAGCACATTCAGTAAAAAATATTCAGTATTGTTTCATTTCTAAGAAACACCTAACGATCTGGATGGACAAAAATGTATTATTTTATACCTAGAACATTTTGAGATATTATAAGACCTATTTAACTTGCCTGCTCAAAACTGTAATTTGATTAAATTACTACTACTAAATAATACTAAATTATCGTTCATAGATGGCGTTAGTATAAATCAAATACTTCAATCTTTAGAAGTTACCATTTTAGTAAATCAGATTATTTAAATTTATTTAATAACACACCTATCAACCGCATTATTTTATAATTTTAAATTAATTATTCAATTAAGGTTTACTTCTTTCAAGATTTGAGCCAATATCGCTGTCATTTACTCAAAGAATTCTATAGCTTTTCTAGTCTTAACACGTTTGCAATTTATACGAAAGTATTTTCTTGCAATATGTATAATTGCCAGTTGGTACTAGGCCACACGTCACCGGTATTGCCCCGTATATCCTGGTAATTGGAGAGCAACCCAGGATTCCACTTTCTTTATTGCAAATAAACTAGTCTCGCACTGGTGCTATTCTTACCACTTGGTACATTTCAATAACGCTTAGCGTTTTCGAAAGTAATTCAGATGTTTTTCTTTTTATCACAGTATTATTAATTTCACATATATTATGTTTTCAGGATATTTTCGATATATCATTTTCATCATCATAACATCACGCCTTTTCCCATGGGGGTAGGCAGAGACTATAGAGCGCCATCTGCTACGTACCAAAGATACTTCCTTGGCGTCATCCACACTCATACATCTGGTCATACATGCCCGACGGTTGTAAATGCTACGCACTTGCCCCTTTTGGAGTATCCCAGCGATGACATCGGAGTATATTTTTCTCGAGCGTCCTCTCCCAGCATTGGGCATTGTTCATATTTTTTTAAAACTCTTAATTCGAAAACCATTTCGGGGAATAGAGTTTCTGATCATGATCCATTAGTTTTTTTCGGAAAATTTGCTATATCAACGATTGTTTTTCCAAAAAAGCAAATGATCTCTATTTGCCCTTGAAATGAAGGACTTCAAATATTAAGGCGTTTTTAGGGATATACTACTCTGAAGTGGAGTTGAAATTGGTCTATTATATCAACTTGTCAACTTTGAAAAGAGAAAGTACAATCTGTATTAAGTCTATCAAGAAAAGTTTATACACAGATTGCGTAAAACGATGACGTCACAACATTTAAAGTAATATCTTCAAGAATTTTTTAAAAATTCTCTATATTGAATATTTCAATAATATTGAAATTAGTTGGTTAAAATAGTCTATATTTTCTGAAAAGAATATAAAAATAGTAGGTCAAAAATTATGAACAATCCCATTTCCACTTACCTCCACCGTGTATATGCCTTTTGATATATATTACTTTTAATGGGTATGCCGTAAAATATCTTCAAGAAAACATTAGGCACAGTTTTTATTCAGGCTGAAGTAACGTATTGCTCTGTATCTATAATAGAATTGCTGTTCATTGCCTTCGACATGTCCATTTAGTTACTTTAAGTTACACTAGCACCTAATAAACACAGATTTTTTTTTTATAAATATTCATGGACATTACACACAACGTCCTCTGGTCCCAAGCTAAGCTTATATGCTTGTGTTATGGGTACCAGAATACGGATATACTACATATACTACTTTTTTTTTGTAAATACATACTTATAATACATAGAAACACCTAGACGCAGTACAAACACTTGTATGACATTCATAAACATCACAATAATGATTGTCCGAGGCGGGAATCCAATCCGCGACCTCATGATCGGCAGTCCGTTATACGAACCCCTAGACCATGAAGCCCGTAATTTTTTTGTCATTTATTATCTCCCACGTTACTTCAATTTAATATAGAGGCCAAGGTTTTATCCACGATCATAATTGCACACTCCGGCAATCTTTTTGTCTACAGTGGAGTAGAGCCTAGTGTTTACTGTTTAATGTCTACAGGTCAATTAACTGTTCCTATATTTTAGGTTGATTAGCAATGACATTATAATTTTCATTCATCAACTTTTAGCGGAACGTGCCCGCTAATCGCTCCTCTACATCTTGTATCTTAGACTAAACAATCGGAGATAGCATTTAAGTAATTTACTGGTTGAACTTACGATCGTACTCATTACTGAAAGTGTTTTGGAAACGATTTGTAATGGCCTGTTTTATTTCTAAACGTAGATAGGCGTACTATCCATGTATCCATTTAAATCTTTATAAAAAAGCCTTTTACTTCCTACATTTTATGTTTTTTATTGTATAAAAATATTTCTATAGATTAATTTGTATTTCATTCGACTATAGACTTCTGATATTTGATTTGATGGCTTGTTTTTATGGCTTCATGATTTGAAATTCGTGATAAAACCAAGTTTTATGTGTTTAAACGGGATTCTCACTAATTAATTACCATATTTTCTTTTTAAATTTTATTTTAGACATTGATTCATTTGTACATTGATGAATTTAAACATTGACGATTAATGAAATGCGATAACAAGTTAAGGTAAATAATAAGGCAGTAATGTAGGTGTACATGTTATTAAAGCAATAATACAAACAAATAGTTTGGATTCGAAGAATATTGGTTTCAACTGTTGGTTTTAGCCAGTATTTTTGAAATCCTTAACAAATTCTTCGAAATTATTAAAATTGAATTGAAAAGTTATACCAATAACATTATAATAACAGTTATTTTAATGAACATAAGTAGTTTGCCCTAACCCTTGACGTCGGTCCCTGATGTTTTGCCGTCGGCATCAGTGTTCGTAGGTTTTTACAATATCTACTATTTTACGAATTGTTAGATATCTTCTTAGAGTCTTAACAGGGTGTTTTTTGTAATAAAATACCTTAAATTTTTGTACAGTGTATTTAAAATAGCCATAATAAAAAAATAAAAATTCTAATTAAGAAAACCACAACCATATGCGATACTATCTCATATATAATATAATATAACTTAAACCTACCTCTCTTTGAAGTCCTTAATTTGACATTCTGTTTAATATATTTAATTGTTTAAATAATAATTTTGGTGTGATGTGTTCATGAAATCTTCTACTTCGGCTGCAACAAAAACTGATTTAGGATTCACAAATGTGATGATTCTTACTTAGTAGCAATCCAGGAGTCGTTCTCCTTTCTGTTACTATCTGATAGGCATGTAACTGATCTGAAAAGAAAAAAGATAAACCGTTAAAAATAAGTAACCTTAAAGTAGTAAATAAAAGAAAATGTATTCCTGATTCAACCACTCATGTATCAATGCCCAGTTGAAACTCCTAATACTAGGAAATTAAATTTTGCAAACCGATTCGTTTTATACTTTTTATTAATATGATTTCAAAAAGGGACGTTTATACGTATGATGTTACAGAAATAGGGCTGGTAGTTATCTAACATAAAGCTATTATCTCAGCAGTTAGGACTTCAACTATTACTGGGCCCCAAGTCCGGTAAATGAATTGTGTCACAATGACAGCTCAATGGCACTATTATGGCGCCATAGTGGCATCACCTGTGACAAAAAATCAAGTTTGGTGTCATTATGACACCATAATGGTGCCATAATGGCGGAATTTTATCAAATTTGGTAGTCTACTATAACTTTTTTGTCATAATGACGCCATAATGGCGTCAGTGATTGACCATTATAACAATATTGTAATATGATTGTTATATGTTGTAATAGCAGAATTACCAGACTTGGCCACCAGGGCACAAGTCACTTACGTTTTGGAGGTCAGTAGTGCAATTCTACCACGTAGGTTCGAAATAAATGCGGTGATGACAAACGTATTCCTAATCCATCACGATACAAACAGATCCAGTAATCAATAATAATAAACACTAGATATTTACAGCTATTAAAGTGTAAGTGTCTGAATAATTATATACAAATACATCCGTATGTATATAATTACGTTTTATGCATATGTTCAGGCTCTCAATGGCAAACATTATCAGTAATTTATATGCGTTTAATGTACCTCGCTATTAAATTGCTACTAGCTAGAGACCTGTGATATAGTGTTCATTATGTTTGCTATATATAGATGTTTTGATATAAGCTACTAGCTGCCTGCGACTTCTTATGTCTGGAATTCGGGACCACCAACTACCCTATTTTTCACCCTTTTGTCTTCTCTCTAAAAATATCATTTCAACCGGTTCAGTACCTAGTAGTTCGAAGCCCCAAATAAATAAAGAAAAAGAAAAAAAATCGGTTCAATATCTCTATCGTAAAAGGTCTATAAGTAGATGAAGTTACAGTCACATTTATTATATTAATTATTTAGACTTTTTAAATGAAGTTTTTCATTTTAACTTTCCAATTATTAGTAATTTATTAATTTTGCAATCGACTTGACTATTGTAATTTTGTTTATATATTAATTATTAAATAATTTAGTAAAGCAAAGCGAAAATATGATTACTGAACAGTATTCTAATTATTAAATTACTAATGACTGAAATATGTCTATAGTTGAGACAAGTTCAAACTTAATTAAAATTCCTTTATACGGAAAAAAAAATGGAAACTCTACGAAATAACATCGAACCTCTGTTAAAAAATAAAGCTAAGGTGAAATTTATTTGTGATGGCCGCCACAGAACTGAGTTTATATTACAAGAAAATACACTCGCCTATCTAAAAGTCTGTGATCGCTTTTACGAACAATACTTTCAACCCGCGTACGGGGACTTTGAGACTCTTACGATCAAAAAGTTCCTTACCATTTGCTTTAGTATATTGTAACAAGAAGCTATAAGTGACTTTTGGATCAAAGAATTCCCATATAGAGTTGTCAAGGGCGGGGTTTCGTGATGAATTGGTAACATTCTAAGCGGGTGAGGGGAAAGAGGGTTTTTTTGAGGGGATCACTGTTCGTAGGAGCTTAGGGTGCGCGGGTGAAAGGGGGTTGATTAATGGTCCCGCTAGAGGGAGCCATGTTCATTATACCGGTGGAACGATGTGTTACTTGCCTACTAATATATTTTGGTTTAGCTTCGAAAGCTTTGGGTATATTATTAGTTCATTATTTTTAGACATTTTTATCTTTTCCGGAGATAAAATAGATGTCTCATTGATTTAGGTGTCTATGTATATACATTTATAGTTTTTTGTTATTTGGAAACCAATAGATAACAATTCCGTCGGGTTTCATTTAAGGAAAATAATAATAAAATTATTACAGAGTTTTAGAAATAAAATATTCTATTGGCTTGTATAACAAACTGTTAAAGATCCAGTTCAAAATAATTATTGTATTTTTTAAAAGCTGTTTGTGAGAATTTATTTTAGGGTATCTACATAATGAACTATTTAGGTTTATGGACATTTCACACAACGTCGTCTGGTCCCAAGCTAAGCTTATATGCTTGTGTTATGGGTAGGTACCAGAATACAGATATATTACAAATACCACTTTTCTTTACACACACTTATGAAACATCGACACACCCATTTATGTTTAAAAAATATTTATAGACATCACACAAATGATTGTTACGTGTAGGAAGCGAAGCCACGACCTTGTGAACGACAGTCCGTTAAACATGAACCACTAGACCGCGAAGCCTGTCGAAAAATACTAAGTACCTAAATCAAATAAATGTACTGAACGAGATTCACTAATGTTGAAGTGAAGGCACATTTGTATCACACCTGCGACAAACACGCGCCCCTCTTCATCACAAAAAGAATTGTAAATGATTTACTGCGCTAATATCTAAAGCGGGAGAAGCCGAACGCGAGATATGAGCTCAAAGTTTGATTTCCTTACCAAATAATGTTTTATTTTAATAAAAAATACCAATAAATATTATTACATTTTAATTTTTACTTTGGCTTTTCGTTTTAATGTGGTTAAATTATTAAATACGTAATAGAATTCTATGAGTTATTCTGAGCTATAAGCTATACTTACAGCCGAAAAGTTGCAACCAAAATAGTTTTGCAAGGATTTGTGGGATATTATATTGGCATTTTATTTGTAGTGGTGTCACTACCTACACAATTAATAGTCTCTGCGAATATAAGAATTAAATCCAACGTAGCTTAACCACTAAACGTTTTTCGAAATCTTGTTCTGAGAAATCACTTGAGGATACTCCTAACAAGGCTATCGTTACTAAGCCTTTAGATACTCAGATACAAGATGTCACTATTAGTCATTTGTTGTTTTTTTTTATAATTCTTAAAGGATTGATTGATTGAGATATCTTTATATTTTTATAGGATAATTTAAAATATTGTGGCCTTACTATATAACCAGGCGCATAAGGCGTAACAAAGCGTCTCATACTTAAGCATTCTATTCGCACGCTGCGCTTAAATAGAAACAATGGGACCATTAAAAATCCGCTCTCGGATATTTTCTGAGCATATCCCGTAGCGCGAATAAATCGCTAGCTTTCCACCGAAGCTATTTCCAAACGAGCATTTTCTATTCTGAACCGTGCACCCGTTTTTCTTAGACGCCCATTATAAGGCGAGGGTTGGGTTCTGCAGGGTGGCGGCCCGAACGAACCCCGAAAGTAGAGGTTAAGTCGACGTATAGGCCGTTATGAAAGTTTATAAGTAGAATAGATGATAATTATACATAGAGACTGTAGTCTCTATGTATAGGGTGCGCTTTTTGAACGATATCACCTTAAAGAGTTTTCACTGAATTGCAAATTTGGATTAAACCTGCGTGGAGGAGGGACGATTAGATTTATGTTCAGCTGAATATGTATTAGTTAGTGTTGCCCAAATGCAAGAACAAGACGAGACTTAGCCAGTCTTGGTCTTGGTCTTGCGCCAATACACCTGGTCTTGGTCTTGGTCTTGGTCTTGCGCTCCCAGTCTTGGTCTTGGTCTTGGTCTTGCAGCAAGAGTCTTGCAAGTCTTGCAATTACCTATTAGACTATTGCTATTTATTAAAGTTTACTTTAGATCTTAGAAAAACGTATTAGAATTGGAACATTGTGAGCTTGAATTAACATAGCCATAGTAAAGAACAATCAGATTAATAAATGTCTGAAGATTTGATGAGAAATTCGAAAAATTAACTGCCACATGGTGATCAACTGAGCTATATGCCGTTTTCCATGGGAGTAACTGTTTCTTAATAAACATTTACGCTTTATAAGCTTACATGTGCTAAAAAATTAACTATTAAATTACTTTTTTTATAGTACATTTCCTTGCTTTTTAACGCGCCGCCTCGGCACGTGCTGGCTCTAAAATAATTTTTGTCATTACCTAGGTACCTATAATACTGTAAAAGGGTTGTGCTCATGCACTTTAGCTATGCCCACATACATATCGATATTATGGTAATTCGATACAATAGAATACACTTAATATTTGTATCGGTAAAAACAATACTATGTGTTAATTATGTGCTATCAAATTCGTATATTAACCTACAATTTATTACGAAACTTCTCCTGAAATCGTATCTTAGCTACAACCATATTGTGTTTGCAATTTGAGTAACTATTACTAGCATGTAAAAAAGTTTATCGGATTTCAATGGAATGAAATAAGTTTATAAGAAAATGTTACAACGAATAATTATAAGCCAATATGAATAATATTTGTTGTGGACAGACCATGTTTTACAATACGATGTTTATTAAATAAACACCAGCGATACGATACGACGATCACTTTATCGTATGATCTAGTATTTTACCCCGTTCGCGTTGTATTGATTTGATACAATAAAATATAATAAAATACCGATACATAATAGAGATGACCCATCTCTATGTACACGTGTCTTCATGTCGGTTATTCCCCGACTATCGGAGCGGCGCGGGCGGCACATTGACATCAAAGGAAGTCGGTTTCTTTTGACAAAGGTGTCGCTCTTTACAAAGGACTCAAGTAGCCAATAAAGTAATACAATTGGTTGGCGTATTTCTAATATTAACCAATCACGATTCGTCAAAAGTGATTAAATTATTTAGAGTGGACAGTCGCATATGTGACTTTTTTACCTAACATAATTTTATGAAAAATTATAAGTATCATCGTTAATATGCCAATATCTTCGCTCCCCTCGTCACATTTTGCTAGTAGTTGACACTTAACTTTTCCTCAATTCACGTTCGTCATCTTCGACATGCAATTATTCATTATTTTTTCGGTAATATTACTCCTCAAAATATTTTTTATATTCTTCTCGCTTTTCTTCCATCAACATCTAACAAAATTTTCTTCACCATCATGGAAAAATTTTAAACAATTTTCCTCACAGAGGAAATGAGCAGTTAGGCATATTACGTTAATCTCTATTACAGGACATGATCACTATTAGGTCAAATACAGTTCATAAAAACAGCTGATTAGGGTTGTGCAACGTAAAAATTTTGCAAAAACTTACAACATCAAAAATCGTATTAAATTATAATGCAAGTTAATTTCTAACTTCACGTAGTCATTACTGATGACCTAAAGAATGCTTGGTTTCAAGCATAACACAGGAGTTTTGTTTCACGTTGTATAAGTGCTTGAGTTTCACGAATTAGATCGACTATAATTTGGTCTTCAAAATGTAGGTGCCGGGTAAACAAAGAAATCGTTCATGTCGTAAACTTTTATTGTCTTGTGTTTATTTAATTTACGTGTTTTTATTAAAATATTAGTAAATTACTATAAAATAAACATACTCAAACACTTTTATAATTAAAATACGTATTATAAAAACAAAATTGCGAATCTGATCGACCTTTTGTTAGAGCAGGCGCCTGGACGCTAGCCGTGAATTTGATTGTTTTTTTTATTTATTTAATTAATTATTATCATATGCATATCAAAAGAATCGGCAATAAGCCTAGTTTCACGGGAACATATGTTGCTGGTAAAATAACTAGTATTCCTTGCATAAAATTAGGATTAAAAATTAAGTTTTTTATACAGTTTTGATACAGTTTTTTGCGTCTCATAGAATTCCTAAGCGTACACTATACACCGAACTATTATACCTAACTACTCCGTGAAATAGCGCTAAGTCCTAGCTGCAAGACGCAAGAGTCTTGCCGGATTAGTCTTGTTCTTGCTCAAGTCTTGCACGGTCAGTCTTGGTCTTGGTCTTGCTAAAAATACGCGGTCTTGTTCTTGGTCTTGGTCTTGCAAAAATGCAAGAACAAGACCAAGACTGCAAGACCAAGACTGAATTTGGGCAACACTAGTATTAGTATCTACCTATGAATAAATTTTTTATGTTGAGAAATTTTGAAACATCTGTCTACGTTACCTAACGTCATATTGTTTTATTGCGCTGTTTTATTGATATTATGATTATTATTGCTAAGTAAGGCATAAAATGTCATTAAACAATCTTCTTAATTTAAACATCAGTAATTTCTCGTGGTGTTACATTTAGTAGTTAATCCAAAAGACACATAATACTTAAGAGTATACAAGAACGGAGTTTTCGGAAGCATACACCGCCACAAACTTCTGAACACGCCAACTCTATTTACATGTAAATACTTTGAAAAAGTAATTTGCGCACAGCGACGCTCGCGCCGCCCTCGAGATTGCGAAAAGGCACATTAAGCTTCCTTCAGGTGATGCATGATAACTGTTATAGCCGAATATAATTTTCTCAGGGCCGCATCGCCCCCTTAATCCCCGCAAAGAGCCTTCGGAATTATTCCTACAGATATTTACGGTTTCGTGAATAAATAAAATTATGAACGGTGTGTACAGGGATCTAAGTAAGGCGGTTGAGCGGCTTCGTGGCTCTTGTTTATTATTATACCTATATTAAGTTGTTTATCTTTTTAATGGGCGCAGAGAGTTATATGGGTTGATGCGATTTATGTCATGAGGGATAAGAAACTTCGAAGGATATACAAAGAAAAAATGTCGGGACTGGGCTCTGATCCTACACTTGGATTGGATTTTTAAATTTAGATGTGATGATATTACTCCGCTTGTTTTATGTTTGTTTATTTTTTTCGTTTGAAAATGCTAAGATGAAAATGTTATGTACACGTTTAGCTGTAAAATATACGTTCACACGCTTATTAATAGACATTTACTGAATTTGTAAACTGTAATGAATATTGATGCATATACCTGCACTGACATCAACCATTAGTAAAAGCCAAATGTTATGTTATTCTGTAATCCAGGTGCCTTACAATCAAGTATTTTTAAACTAATAAATTCTTCCCTAGAACATCTGTATCCTACAGCAGCCAAAACAACTTTAACCCATCAAGAGCGCAAAGTGTTCTCAACCCAAAAAGAAACATTTAAAAATACACAAAATGTTTCTTAAGTAATTAAAAAGGGTTCGTATTCATGTAAAAAAAGCATATTTTTTAAAAGGTTATATTTTTTTCAACATTTTGTTCTTGGTCATCTCTGGACAATAGGACCCAAAAATTGTAAAGAATATTGCGCAAAACGGTTTTGCGCAATAAATCCTAATAAAAAATACAATAAACAAAGAAAGGGGAACAAAGTCACTTCTTGAACCCTTTGTAACGTAAGAAAAACAACCCTTTTTATTAATTCACAAAAGGACTTTTGTTTCTGTTCGCCCGTTATTTTGACGTAATGCTTTTGAAATTTCTAGGAAATTACTCTTTGAGTAAACTAAACAAAACATTTTTAAATCGTTTGTAACATTATTCAGGTAAATATTCTGTGGCTACAAAAAAAATATTATTGCTTTTCGTATCTAAGGTAAAAATATAAAATAAATTTTTATTCGACTAGATAATTGTTACAAATAACGGGTTTAAAACAGTATCGGGCATATGCATAGAAACTTTCCAAAACTTACGCTGTTTTTTGCACCTGTTTATAATCGTTATATGTACTATAGATAAACAGTACACGTCATATACATAGTCAGTAAGCGATATCAATCTTTTAGAAGTTTATACATATTAAGGTATCAAGTGATGCTGATTGCTTTCATAGTTTTTAGTTTTTCTTGACTAATATGCTAATATATACCTACTTGATTATCTGTCATCAATAAAATTATATTTGTGGGGTTAGAAATATTTATGGGTATTATATTTCACCTAAGGTCAAAATAAGTTAAGGATTTTTTAATTTATGACCGATTTATTAAAAGTAATATTAGATGTCCTCTTCATTGGACACTAAGAAAAAAAAACTGGATAGAAATCGGTACAGTCATTAGAGGGTTATGACGCCACCGATATAAACGTTATACTTGTTACAGCCCTCATATCGCTGAGGGTTAAAACGCCCTAAAAGAACAAACACTATGAAATGTAAACAATCTCATCCAATCTAATCATATTAGGGAACCACCGAAACGGTAAAACTGAGTGCAACGACCTCATTGCAGACCCTACTCAAGGTCGTGCTAGTAAAATGTTTATGGACTATAAAACCTTCGTCTGCACTGTGTCTGTATGTCAAGGACTCCAGACAATTTTATTGACCATTTTGACGACTCAACGAGACAAAATTTACAACCTAATTTGAAGTGTCAACCCCTTATTGTTTAAAAAAAACGCAGATTTTGTTTTGAAACTTCTACGTTACTGTGAAGAATAACAATACAAATAGTATTTTATATTCGAATTTGAAAATCTTTGTAACAACTTCTTTTAATATTTGGTTATAGGCCGAACCAATATTAACATTACGAATAAATAACGACTGATAAGTTTCTTACCTACTAAAAATAAATGTTTTAGTACCTAGGTATTTGTTTTCAATTTTCTGTATTACTTATCAGCTGTTCCCCAACGCCTTATTACTTAAAACTATTACCTTTATAAATCAAAAAAAAAAAATTAACCGATTAAGATACGCATACGATCTTCATTCCGCACTTGAATGTTTATCATTCATAAAAATTGGTCAAGTAGTTTCAGAGGACACTAACGAGAAGTTTGTAGATATGATTAGACAGATACCGTCAAAAATCTTATTTTACTAGTTTACATAACGTAAATATGATTACGCAAATTATGTAAGAAGATGGTTAAAAAATTAAAATAGGTATGCTATAAAATCTGAGTACTTGTAAAAGAAAAGTAATATTGGTACGCAAGTGGCTAATGACAATTTGATGCCGACGGTATGGCGCAGTCGTAAAAAATCACTAGAAATGATCCCATTTTGATTAAAAAATCAAAAGTACCACCCTCAAGCGCTTACAAAAGGAAAGTTTCGAATGATTTAAAAGTTTTAATAACAGAATTCTAGTGAAATGACATTATACTTTCAAATTAGGAGTGAAAATTTAATTTAAAGGAGAGACAACTTGCGATCCGAGGGGCGAATGAGATTCGCCATCGTAAAAATGTACAAGCTCTTCTTTTACAGAGTTTCTTTTCAGTGTGCAAAATTTATGCTGCTTAAATCTCTCCAAAGAAAATTAGAAAGGCCTGTATTTATTAAACTGGATGGTTTGCATCGTTAGAGGAATTTCAATAGGCGAAGTTTTCCTTATGAATGCGGCTCTCGCAATGACTTTCGAGTTATCTTTTATTAGATTTCAGTTTTCATAATTAGGGTTGTCAAGCGTCTTAGAATAATACTTTTAATCACCGATTATTACATCGAATTTGTACCGCAAATTTTTTAGGCTCCGTACTAAGAAAGTAAAACAGGAGCATATTCTTCGCCGTCTATCTTTCTCATGTACGGTGTCAATTAGAGAGTAAATTAATTGAAATAATTTGATAATGAAATTTACAGATAATCTGTTTCAAAGGCTGCTATAACATTATATACTAAAAACCAAAATAATATACATATAAATATTACAGCATGTTAATATGATAGCAATGCGCGCGAGAGTTCAATTTGTATTTGTTAATTTTTGCAATTGACTTTGACTATTAAAAAGCATACGCTTTTACTTAATTAATGAATCAAAGTATAGTGGAACATGATGATGAACATGAGCGGGATTTGACACACACGATCTCGGAACGGTATTCCGAGATCGTCATTGCTCTTCCAACTGAACTACCATGGGACCTGGATACATGTTAACCAAAGCACGGTATCCCGAAGTCGTAGGCGCAAATACCTTTTCTCGGAGATCATTTTTTTACTATAACATAATTTATTAAGCTTAAATCCTGCTGAAAGTATTTAAGAATAAGAGTCTGCCCAGAAACAAAAACACGACCGAGCTTTTTAACTTTTAATTTGTAATTAGAGTCTGGCGTTATTATGAAAATAAACATCGTAGGTACTGTGAACGCAGAAGTGCGATATTGCGATTATAATTTTACCAAATGCCCGTACACAAGCCTTTTGAGTTTCAAAGCATTTTCGTGTATAGCTAATTAAAATACGCTGTCGCGAATGTAAACGACGAGGGGTGGTCGGTTTTCACATACCTAGCGTAATTATTTTATGCCTTATTATAGTTATTGTTACGTACTTTGATTACTATTTATTATTTCACTAGTATATTATCTTCCTTGTCCCAATCAACATTTACTGTTGGGCACGGGGCTCCTCAACGCTGTATTATCATCATCATCATCATAAAATCACGCCTTTTTCCGATGGGGGTAGGCAGAGACTATAGAGCGCCATCTGCTACGATCCAAACATACTTCCTTGGCTTCATCCACACTCATACATCTGGTCATACATGCCCGACGGTTGTAAGTCCTAACTTAAAAACAGGATGTAAGATGTTTTGTGCTTAATCAATAAAGCATAGCAAGTCAATTGTAAAATTAATAAATTAACTTATGTCTTGTGCTGTTTACATAACTCATACATACATACGTACTCAATCGTATCGACCATTGGGAAACACTGCGATACTGTACCGATATTAAGGTGAGAAAAACGGTCTACTATGCATTGTGTCAATCACTCCTTTTCTACTGCATTGTTTGCTGGGGGGAACCGATAAGACAGTGCTCCTTAAGCGCGCTAGAACGAGCTCAAAGAGCCGTCCTGAAGGTTATGCACTTTAAACCCTATCGGTTTTCAACCAAACAGCTATATGTGAATAGTGATGTGCTGAGTTATGTAAACAGCACAAAACATAACTTAATTTATCAATTTTACAATTGACTTGCTATGCTTTATTGATTTATTAAGCACAAAACATCTTATATCATGTTTAATTACACGCACATTTTTATAAACTAGTCGACACTCTATGGATCTTTGTGACATTGAAATAAAGAAAATTTGGTCGTAAAGGAGTCGTTACAAAACGTTAACAGATATAAGAAAGTCGATGACCGACGCTTAGTTGTTGCTTAATTGGGTTTCTAATAGATTACCGTCAGTAATTTTACTTGACATTATTTTGGTTTTGTAAAAAAAAGCTTTTTGGGACGATTTAATTGCTTCTTTTACCAGCTCAATCTCACAGTTAGGCACGGGCCTTCTTCATTTTGGTAGAACATAGAGTCAAGTGTGCCGCGCTGACCAGGAGAGGAGGTGGAGGAGAGGTTGTACTGTCAAGGTTTCCATCTCTTACAGAGGATTTTATCTGTATGCTATATTCATTAGTTGGCTTTTGTAGCACCCTGGAAAGGATAAATATTTATACATATAAGAAAAATGTTATTACTACTTTAATTCAAAAATACAGTTACCTACTTGAAATTTAAGAACCATTAAAAAGTGTTTTAAGTCTATTATAAGGAACTAGCTGTTTGTCCCGACTTCTTACGCGTGGAATTTTGAAAATATTCTCCGTTTTTGCAATATTTTTTGCTAATGCTTTGCTCCTTTTGATCGCAGTGTTTTATTATATAGCCTTTCTCGATGCATGAACTACCCAACACTCAAATAAATTGTTCAAATCGGACAAACAGTTCCTGAGATTAGTGCGTTAACACAATCAAACAATTACTCGTTAGCTTTTTAATATTAGTATAGATCACAATAAATGTGAGCATTATTCTTTTAAAAATCTTAATAAAAATAATAATAATAAATAAATATTCAGGACATTTCACACAACGTCCTCTGGTCCCAAAGTAAGCTATATTTCTATGCTTGTATTATGGGTACCTGATACGGATAGACTACATATACTACTTTTCTTTTGTAAATTCATACTTATAATACATAGAAAACACCCAGACGCAGTACAAACATTTGTATGACATTTATGGATATCACACAAATGATTGTGCCAAGCGGGAATCGAACCCGCGACCTCGTGATCGGCAGTCCATTACATAAACCACTCCACCACGAAGCCCGTCTTTGATCTTTGATCAAAAGGCGGTTTACTTTATGTACAAAATTACTATTTAATATACTCTTAACGAGCCCGTTAGTAATGGATATACTTGTTACATTATAATATTTGAGCATTTTTTACATTATATTATTATATTTTAATTCAATTAGTACCAATTCTAATAACACAAATATATCTAATTTAAACTAATATTTTAGACTTAATTATGTTTTTGAGACTATGTATTATTCTTATTATTTCATTATATTTATTATCCTCCTAACATTATAAATGTGAAAGTTTGTGAGTATGGATGTTTGGATGTTTGTTACTCTTTCACACAAAAACTACTGAATGGATTTTAATGAAACTTTACAACTCTATAGATAGTATAGAGTTATAAAGTTAGCATGTCAGCAGCTTATTTTGTACTAATTATAAAACAAATTCGTTAGTTTGTATGTCCTTAGATGAGCATAAATCTTTAAAACTACGCGATGTAGGTGTTATAAGAGGAAGATATTTTTGAATAATTTTGTTAAAATCGACACGAACAACCGCTAGTTGCTATGTACATATATATAAAGACAAAACTATGTATATGAAGTTTTACTAAGGGGATCTCTGTTTTTCTAAAAAAATATAACCTTTTTACTTTGGGACAATGTAGCATTCTAGTGACAAATGATTTTTTGAAAAATTTTTTTTAATAGTTTTTGGCTTTTTACAAACACTTTTATGTGTATAACTTAGGATTACATAATTGAAATTTTACCTATGGAAGTAATTCCAATAAAAATTTAACTAGGTAATATAAATGTTTAGGTGCTACGAAATTTCCAATAAATTAATATACATAATAGTTAGTTTTGTTTCAGTTAAGTTTTTGTTGCAACAGAATTGCTTACATTTTCTAACTAAACAAAGTACATAATTATAGAGACTTAGTGATGATAATCTCGTGTTTTATTTTCTGCGAATTGTATTATTAACGTCATAATGAATGTCAGTAATTGATATTTATTGCAGTTTTTATATTTTATTTTATAATTATAATTTAAATTACTGCTAGCTATTGCCCGCGACTCCGTTCACGTGGAAGTTAGAACATTTTCCCCGTTTTTGCAACATTTTTCGCTACTGCTTCTCTTCTACTGGCCCTATCTAACACTGAAAGAATTTTGCAAATAGGCCTCGTGGTTACTGAGGTTAGCGCGTTTAAACAAACAAACTCTTCAGCTTTATACTCGTAATATTAGTTTAAATATTGGTAGTAATTTTTGGTGTTTGTAAGTTTAGTTTGCATTACCTCAGTCTTATTATTTTGAAATACCTATAAGGAGACAAAAATTTACAGTGCTATTTATCTCTATTTTCGAGAGTTATATAGATCATGCGATATGTATCTATCAATATATTAATCTCTGTAACAGAATCTTTAAAAGTGATTTACACCCACTCACAGTAATCGGATTGATCTGAAATTTTACACACATATTGAGGACCGATGACAACGTAATAATATAAAAAATATTTAGGATTTTCTAGCATGTTTTTTAGTTTTTGATCTAAACATATTTATTTATTATGTTATTTTACTTATTGACATCGCTATTAATGAGATTAATTTGGTAACTATTTATTAGATAAATCAGTGTAGCTGTAGACGCTTACATTGATTGAGGTAATATAGACTAGAACAGCCCCAAAAATGTGGTATTTATTACATTCACTTCCAAAAGTTTCCATACAATCAAATAAATAGATACATTTTTTTCGAAATTATTATTAGATAAGTGCGTATTATTAAAATTTTAAAAGTCCAATTACCTACCTAAATGCAATCACCCGATTTCAAAAGCATTTAGCGATATTCCATCTTTCGTATGAAAATAAAATTATTTATTTTTATGTAGATACGTATAAAAATAACAAATACGATGATAAATTCAAAGAGGTCTTTCAAGTACATAATATAAACAGTCGTAAATGTCACATCAAGTGTGATTTAATTGTTCTTTAACTGCAAATATTCATATTTTTACATTTATTTTTTAATTCATTGCCAACATTTATTTACTGTTTTGTATTTTTAAATGAACTGTCATGATTATTATTTGTCACAATTTATGATCTAGACATTGACACCAATTCTGATGCGTCTGTAACTTAACCCAACTTAACAAAAATTGTGTTTTATGGTGTATTTTGATTGAGGGGCTATATCGCTGTACACATTTTTACGAAATAAAATATATTATATTTTAGGCTATATTTCATACTTATTATATATTTAACATTTCTGAATTGTGATAACGACACTACTAATATTTATGTTTTACATCCATCAGCCTTTCTCTGTTCACTGGTGGACACAGCCCTGCCCTATAGAACAATGGTCATCTTGCATTCAGTGGCTATTTTACATTTTAGTTAGGTATGTTTAATTGTGCCAATAGAATCGGTACATTAATTAAAAATATGAATTATTGTTCGCGAACCGTGTTATCGACAAATAAACATGTCATTACGTATTCTCAATTATCGACATAATATTACTTGTGTTTATGAGGTAAGTAGAGGGTTTTCTACAACTCAGTAACGTATCAAATACTTTTTTTTCTATAGCAAAAGCATTTACACATCCTTGTACAAACGTCACCCTTTATTGGGAATGGATTTTATTCCGCAACGGGAGTGTTTTCGGTGTCTCATAGATTCCATAATCTTTGATTTTCACATAGATAAATATGCGAAGCTATTTATATCAGTGATTTGGCATAACTACACATAATTAAAAATATTATTAGTTTCCTATCGGCTATGCTTTCTAAACCTATAAACTAAAAATAATTGTAAGCCAAAGGATTTTATTTTTATGAAATGTGTACAATGAAATGGTACTTAAATCAAAATAGGTACACCATAGTTGTTTTTATTAGTAAAGTTAGGTTAAGTTTTTGATGCAAATAAATTACCTTCTTAAATACACATACTAATTTAAATTAACAACTTAGAAACCTGTAGACTCATATCTTACTCAATCTCCTAATATAAATAAAATAAAGTTTTATGATTTCATAATACAAAAAAATACTAACATCAGCGAATGTGGATCCAGTTCTCGGAATAAACTAATATTATAAACTTAACACATTAAGTAATTGGCATTGTTCATATTTTTTTTAAACTCTTAATTGAAAAACCATTTCGGGGAATAGAGTTTCGGATCATGATCCATTATTTTTTTTTGGAAAATTTGCTATATTAACGATTATTTTTCCTAAAAAGTAAATGATCTCTATTTGCCCTTGAAATGAAGGACTTAAAATGTTAAGGCGTTCTGAGGGATATACTACTCTGTGGTGGTGTTGCTAGATGCTGCTAGATGTAATTGTGTAATAGTGTGTTGATGTGATGATTTTACTATACAGTTTTCAAAAAGGTATATTTTTCATCTGTTTTGGAACAAATTTCATTTGTGCTTCACCCTAATTAGTGGTAGAGGTAGGTAACCTTCCTTGACAAATGGACTATTCAAAACAGAGTTTTTTTAATTCCAGAAGGTCTTAAGTTCAAGTTCATCAAGTAATACAAGTATCATCACCTCATTTCTATCCATGGATGCTGTAATAGGCAGCTAAGGGATATTATTATCAGTAAATATCAACTGTGAGAGACCGAAAACTCGAAATTAAAACCTATGTCAACGCGCCTGGTCACGGCATAGTAGACCAAAATCCCTTTCAAATTGGAGGAAACCTATATCCAACAGCGGGTTCATTAAGAGCTGAGATAGCATGGGATAGACATTTCTTAAAATAAAAAATGGTAGGTATATATAAAATTGCCTTAACGTCATATCTAATGCCTCGAATTTGTAGTCAGTTACTGACCCTGTGTAAATCAGCCTTAATATGTACCAAACGTATTTATCCGTACTAATATTAGAAATGCGAAAGTAACTCTGTCTGTCCGTCTGTTACGCTTTCCCGTTTAAACCTCTCAACTGATTTTGATGAAATTTGGCACAGACAATCTTTAGACCCTGAGAAAGAACATAGGCTACCTTTTATTGCCAAAAAAGGGATGAAAAGTTTTCTAAATTTCACGCGGACGGAGTCGCGGGCAACAGCTAGTAAGATATAACTTCAAACTTAACAACTGTTAATAAGTTCAATCGATAGAAAGTTTTATATTGACTATAATGACGATAGTATTATGTTAATATATAATATTATATCGATCGGATATTCAATAGAAGGTCACCTGTCTTAAAGTACATTTATATCTCTAATAATAGATAACATTATCTTGACACCTGCAAAACCGGAATATCAATTTGCCGTAATTTTTCATCAAATCTTAAGTTTTACTAAGTCGAGCTTGATTAAATATAGGCTTTTAAAAACAACTTAGTAGAATTTGATCTTAATGACTTCCGATGCGAAATTTATCAAAGAATATTTATAAATATCATATCATCAAGTCGGTATAATTCAGAAAGGGTAATCATTGGGCATTTAAAACATTTATATAAAGAATTAGACTCTAGCCTTTTCATGTGTCAAGCCGTATTGCGTCTATTTTAGAGTCTGTCCTTGTGCTCACGGATTAAAAATACAAGTGTCATAAAATCCTCTGTGAGGAAAATTAACCCATCCATCCATCAGAGCGGTACAGTACACTATGAATCCTCCTAAAGTAGAGATGGTCAGTGATCAAAAGTAGGACAATAATGGACTGGAGAGAGAGTGAGAGAGAGCCTATTGTATAAATTACTAGACTTCAAGTATTTTTAAATAGGTATACATGTCTCGTACTTTCTTATCACATGTTCCCATGAATTGTTCATAAAAGATTATTATACAGCCAACCTATGACCTCTACATATTCACCAACGCCAGCAGTATCAGGTATTTATTTTAATTTAAGAAATAACCGATGAAATGATTTTAATAACACTTGTATAAATTACTTCCTGTAAATAAGGTTCCTGTAAACATAATATATATGTATATGCAATCCCATAATTCGGTGGTTGCATAAACATAGACCTAATCTGGGTTAACTTATAGAGATGTCTTGAAATAAACCGCAAATGAGAATCGTATATTGCGCATTCACTATCCCCGGCCTAAGTGAGTGGTATGTTTGATAAGACTCACCCTTGGGTTAGCCTGTGGACAGGTCTCCCGATAAGTTTCGATTTAATACGTTAAAAGGTGCCCTTAATGGGGTCATTCCCATTTGTTATGGGGTACCGTCCGACCGTATTTCGAGAAGCAAACGTATTAGATTCAGAAACTATTTTAATAAAACATTGATATGTATGCGACGAGATCACGAAGTTTAAAACCGAAAACAACTTAGATGAAAAATATTTATTTATTTATTTATTTATTTATTTATTTATTGCGTTCCATAATGTATACAATCATTGCTTAAATTAAATATTTAAAATACAATTATGGACCCTGTCGGGCACAGCAAATTAGATCAGAAGAGAGGAAGAGTGACAGTGCGACAACTTTATCATCTTTTTATGCATTTCTACAATTTGCAATTGTACATAACTATATAGATTATTGATACATAATATGTCTGATTGATTAAATGTCTATTTTATTTTATTTTAATATTAGTTAGTTTTATTTCCAAGTTTGTTTGTGTTTTGCTTTTAAATAATGCTAATGATGTTTTAAGTAATGGAGTTAATATGGAAAATATTTTAATGTAGGTTTTTTAAATACACTTACCTGAAAATGTCGGCATGTTTGTTCCGTTTAGTGTGTAAAATTTAATTAAATTTATTAAAAAATACTTTAAATTCGAAAATCCGAAACAAACAAAAAAATTTCTATTGACTTTCGTCCTAAAAATATTTGGTTCTTAGTGTTCTTACGTAGGCTTTTTTATAATAATGGTGTTGTAAGTAATTAAAAGAAAACGTCTTTATCTCAATACAGCTCTCAGAACTTTAAAAAAATTTGGTACCTACTAACTACTACTATACTGCTTATACAGAGCTCAAGTTTCTATGGCTAATAAAATATGTTATACTTAAGTAAGATACGTAAATATATACAAATTATGCGTAATTATTAAATCAACAATAACTTAATTATCTTTTATAATATCTCTTTCCCAAAACCCTTATTTCTTTTTATAACGTTTCTTATAATGATAATTCCCTAAAAAGCCCGTACAATATAGCGCCACTCTCTCAAAGGTTCGTGTTTCCAATCATTTTGATAGCGTGAAAGCCTCCATAGCAAGCAGTTTGTATAAACCTCAATAGATGGCATCACTTGTTTGTATTGCTACTAAATGCCGTAAAATTAACTTTATTGTTATGTAATCACTTTTATGTCGTTTTAAGTGTTTTGGTGTTAACTTTAGAATGTGAATTAGTTTTTATAGTGAACTGTATCACTTTAAAAAGCAATCTAGTATAAATAACGTGGGAAACACACATTTTTTAAATGATACTACTTTAATAACATGTTTTTAAACGTAGTTAATCTGTTTATGTATATTTTCTCTTGAGTCAGATACTAAATTTTCATCATATTTGTATTTTCATCATTATCATACCGTCTTGCTCTTCACGGGTGTAGGTAGACACTATAGAGCGTATCTGGTACAATACAAACACACTTCCTTGGCTTCATCTATACTCATAAATATCTGTTCATACATGCCTGATGGTTATACTTCACTTAATTATCAACAAATAAAGTGTAGTAAGATATTAGAGCGATGCCTATTGTTAAATTAAAAAAACAAATCAAGGAACTACTCTTGAAGAAATGCTATTCGTGAATTTTGCTATTCGTGAATTCTATTGGTGAATTTTATGACTGATCTAGATTTAAGGACCTAAAAAGGTAAATATTTGTATGACTATTCTGTATGACTATTTTGTAATTTTGTATGTCTTGACGACAAAACATAGCGGTAAGATAACCTCTGTAAGATTTATAAATGACATTGTACCTATGTTTGATAAATAAATATATTCTATTCTCATCTATTCTATTCTATTTCATAGTAATATTGTTCACTAACAATATTACTATCTAGCTTTTCTCAGACCATTATTAACCAGCTATTTAATTATGTTACGGTCACCAGGCGTTGACATAGGGTATTGAGTTTTATTTCTATCTTTACAGAACAAGGTATATACCCTTTCGTGACTTATGTATACCACTGGAAACGAAATAGCATGATGGACACGACATTTCTTTAAACGATATAAATAGATTCTTAACTAAAAATTAAATACATAATTACTTATGTTGTTATATACTTCGAATGATTTTTAAAAGTTATATTATATAACTTATTTTTTATTTTATTTTTGTATGTATCTTGTATGTATGTGTATTTGTAATTTTATAGATAGGTTATAAATTCATTAATTATTAATTAATTCAGTACACCCGCAACTACCGCTCTATCCATATCATGTATCCATCCAAAGGTTGCCTGGTAGAAATCGCTTTAAGCGATAAGGCCGCCCATTGTACTACATTATTATAAGAACATCCTGTAATGTAAAACTAAATGGTGAACAATAAATAATATAATAAATAAAATAAATAAATAACTAGCTGTTCCGGCACACGCTGTTTTGCCATACTAAAAAAAAGGTTTGAGAAATAGATGTTGGCCGATTCTCAGACCTACTGAATATGAATGTAAAATTTTATAAAAATCGGTCAAGCCGTTTCGGAGCAGTACGGTAACTAACACTGTGACACGTGAATTTTATTTATAAGTCTTCGAAATAGTAAACAGTTTAATTGTATACTCAATTTTCTCACAGAAAACCCTCATAGTTTTGTCACTGCAATGATTTATAGTAAATGTAATTAAAAACTACATCCCCTTCAAAAATAATTATAATAAAAGCTGATAGAAACAAGCCATTAACACTATTATATCCACTTAACACGCAGACACCACCCCTATACCTACATTTCAAACATCATTGCTAAATTAGTGATCATATAAATCTTAGTATTTAATTTAATCAACACAGTAACTTTTTTATATAATGTTTAACAGTTACAATAGATCTCTTTATGCTTTAATTTTTGTAATATTTTGGAGAGACCGGTCTAATCGTTTGTAGGATGACCATGATTACAATCATATGGGATTTTTTATGTTCTTTTTACATGTGTCTCTGTTCCAAATGATATTGGGTCTGCGTAACACGTTTTTTCCCACCTATAGTACACACATAGGTAGGGTAGTGGTTTATATAACAACTGCCGTTCACGTGGTCGCGGGTTAGATTCCCGCACGGGACAATAATTTGTGTTTACTTATAAATGTCATACAAATGTTTGTACTGCGTCTGGGTATTTTCGAAAATATAGTTTATGTACTCTATCCGTATTCTGCAACACATAACACAAACATATTATTATAAGCTCAACTTGGGACCAGAGGATGTTGTGTAAAATGTCTATATATATTTGTCTATTTATCTTATCTCTTATACAGTCCATCCATCTTTTCTGTGGTCTTCTTCTTTTCTTAACGTAGTTAAAATATGAAATTAATGCTATTTTTATTTTGATAATGACGTCCTAAATACAACCGTCGGGCATGTATGACCAGATGTATGAGTGTGGATGAAGCCAAGGAAGTATGCTTCGATCGTAGCAGATGGCGCTCTATAGTCTCTGCCTACCCCCATGGGAAAAAGGCGTGATGTTATGATGATGATGATGATGATGAAATCCTAATTGTGTTATCATCTACTTCTTGGGAACACATACACACATCTCCACCAACTCGTTCATGGCAATTCGTTACACTAACCGCAGTACCACGAACTCCGTAATTTACAAAAACAAAACCCCATTTAAACATTGTCACAAGTTATTGAGCAATAACATAAAGTAAGTTACTATAAACTTGAATATATCGAAACTCCAAAGAGACATTACATTGTTTATCATATTTCAATAACAATCATGACATTTCAAATTTAAATGTAAAATGGCGTCGGGTCGCGTGGTGTGTCTCCCTACGGATACGTAGCGTTCCGTCGGAAACGAAGGGAATTATTTATGAGCATTTCATATATTATTTATTTTATTTCTAAGTTTCGATGACATACTAATGTTGTTTATAGTATACATACATCAATAATAAACTTAATATTACATTAAAACACCTACTAAATATTTATGAAAATTTTAGACTATTATTTTAAGTAGGTGTTTTACTAAACATATTGTACGTACGTATTTAATTTATCTAGGTTCAGTACCCACATAACATTGATTATTTATTAGGTTAACTACCTATTAATTTAATAAGAATAGCTGAGGACTGGGTGTTAAAAGTTTTTATGGAAATAATACTTTTGTAGGAAAACACAATGCAATCGAGTTCATTAATCACGCTTTCAATTCCACTGTTTATTATATAACGCAAAATATTATTCATTTTTAAACATGTACTTTAGTTTAGCAGTTCACTTCAAAGTTGCTTGTAAAAGTTTCTGTATTTATTATTATGTAGGCGATAAAATCGGCCATCTCGCCGAGTGGTGACGGATTAAGAATATAAATGTCACAACCTCTTCCCCTCCCTAGGGTGCTGTAAAAGCCAGGTAAAGGATATTATATACAAATAAGATCCTCTGAGAGAGACGGAAAACTCGAAAATAAACCCTGCACCAACACGTCTGGTCAACGCGGCACAGTTGACCATAATCCCCCCCCCCAAAGCGGAGGAGCCCCGTGCTCAACAGTGGGACGGTAATGGGCTGAAGAGAGAGAGGCGATAAAATTAAATATGTACTGGAAGTTGTTAACCTTTTCACTATTTAGGTCTTAAATTGTTATTACGAGTATCTTTATTCTTTTCTAAAAGTAGCTATAGATGTTTTTCCAAAATAGTGATAAGTAGCTGTATTAAGTTGGAACTAGGGTAAATAAAGTTACATAAACCAACAAAAACCCATTAGAAATGGTAGATAATGACCGTATCTACTAACAGGGAATGAAATGTCTGTCTGGGAGAGGCTGCGATATTTCCAAGCCATTTCACACTTTGTTGTTACCCTACACGTAGTGCCATTGACACGCGCCAAGGGACGCTGAAGAAAAATAGCTAAAATAAAATTATTTATTTTTAAGTATGCATACCTATAATAATAATTATGATCTTAGATATGTACTGTTTGTGACTTAAAGATTTTTAGGGTTCCAAAATAAAAGTCCGCACGTCTGCCTATTCATATCGTATAAACAGGATTTATCTCATAAAGGCTGATAGCTATTGAGTTGAAATTTTCAGAGATGTCATCATCTCTGAAAATTTCAACTCAATAGCTATCATCTTTTATATATATTTTTATAGCTATACGTTCATACATATACTTAGGTAGAAAAATATGAGTGCTTTCATACAATAAACATTTTCAGTGAACTTGATACCTAATAGCTCTTTGAAGGTGTGATTCCGATATTTATTATTATTTATTATATTATTTATTATTATTTATTATATTATTTATTATTATTTGTTTCTCACTTTTGCAGTCACGGGTATATTTCTATTATAAGAAATACCCAGTCCTTTGTAAGGCTTACATGGGGACATGGGTCCAACATGCAGAGGCCCTTTGAGAATTTTAATGAATAAATAAATGTGGTATTATTATTATATACTTGGCTCTCGAGTCAAAATCGTATTCGGCTAATTTCTAGTGTACTATATACCGTTATATTAATGCATGAACTAAGTTGCAAATATAAAATAAAAAATTTGAAAGTGTAATTTAGCACGTTTTTTGATATAAGACCTAAATAAAATATAATGTCTGCAAGTAAAATTAAAATACCAAAGCTAAATAGAGTATTATAATATAGTAGGTACCTACAAGAGTGACTCCACCGATGCAGGTTTTTATAGGTAGGAAGGTATGTCAATAATTTAGCTAATAACGTTTTTTGTGTAACGGGACTCTGCTACAAATATACGTTACACGAAATAAAGTTAACTATTATCATATGATTGAGGTTATCTGTAACTAAAGATACCGAAAATCCGAGAATGGTACCAATTCTACGTATACAACTAAACTTAACTTAACTAAAAATTAAAATGTGTAGTGTCAATACATGTATTATTTGCTATTTCGTTGTACACCTTTATATTAATTAGAATCATTAGTCTATAATACACAAGTTTTATAATAATAACAAAGTTCAGTTAACATTGCCAAACTGTGATAATGACGCTATCAATTTTATTTTTTTAGTTAAGTTTAATTGTGCGCGTAGAATCGGCACCATTATCTAAAAACCGGTACACTCAGTGATGTTGTAATAGTGTCAAAATTATCAAATTCATAAAACAAGCTATTTTATGGGCTTTGGTTTTCGGTTTGTTTGAAAGCTTCCTATTTTAAAGGAGGACGTGAGAATAAAATTTTCATTTATATTCATATTATGTGCTTCTGTGGTGCAATGTAATGTGGAAGTCTCAGACTTGAATTCCGGTTGGACTTGTGGGTTGGACCAAAAAGTATTGCCAGGTGTAATAGATATAAAATAGGTATCTGAAAATATATCAAAAAATTTTCTTATGTCCAAACACGTCCCATGTATTTAATGTGGTGCAGAGCGTAGAAAAAAAGGCATTTTTACTGACCCCAAGAAAAAAGAAAACAAAAAAAAGGTAGGGCCAGGAAAATGTTCAGAAAAAAATGCTAAACATGTGTAGGAACCATGTATTGCAGTTGGTAGAGCGATAGAACGGTATTCCGAGGTCGTGGGTTCAAGTCCCGCTAATGGTAATAATTTTTCTACTATGATTTTGTTTATTAAGTATAGCAGAAAGGATTTAATTCAATGACCATGAATTTATGAACTCTAAGGACTTTTATTATTAATGCTGAACATGTACCTAAACCATTTTGCAAACAAAGCCTATGAGTAAGAGAGTCACTAAGAATTCTTGCAATATTTCTACAATAAACTCGTAGACCACATCCACTATATGCAGAATTAAATTGATAAAATAATTAAAACAATTTAGTTTTACATATAGAACGTTCATGATAATACATAAAACTCTGTCTGTAACGCGATATGTTGGAACAAAATACTGGTAAATTTATAGCTACCGATAACTAAAACTATAAAAATGTCAACGTAGATCGAGCGCTGTCTACCGGTAGATCGGTTTTGGATCTACGTTTCAAAATAAATAGAAATATTGGTAGTAATTCCTAATTTGATCAATTTTGTAGATTGGCAACTCTTTCTTTCTCTTTCTCCAGCCCATTAAAATCCCACTATTGGGCGATTGGGCGTGGGCCTCCTCCTCCATGGATTGGATCATGGTACACTATGCCGTGCTAGCCTGTTGGTGAAGTGGTTTATTTTTGAGGTTTTTCATCTCTCACAGAGGATGTTAATGTTATTTGTGTACAATATTCTTTACACCCTAGGAAGGAAATAGGGTGGTGACACTTGTATTTTTGATCCGTTTCCAAATGCATTGGCAACTAGCCCTTTGCTAATCATAATACTGAAGCTGATAATAATATTGAATTGAGCAGCTCTTCTGTACTGGAAATTGACTATATATACTAACCAGATTGTAAGTAATAATAATATACCTAACAAACTACCTATCTGTCGAAAAGTATCGTCAACTTGTCTAGCACCAATCTAATGAAAAAGCAAAGAAATTTTTTAAGAATATAAAACAGGTTATAAATCCTTAGCTCCAAATTTAGTGGGGTAAAAGCAACAGATTTTTATCGTTCAGTTTAATATCATATTACACAGGATATAACGCCTTCCTTTACAGTATAGAACAGATCGAGTGTAATTTACGATGTGTTACCTTAATATTTTTGCTTCTGTCCAAATAAAGCATGAAAAATTAAAAATAAATACAATATTTACGTCAAGTAAGTATTTTTAAAAGTATTATTCTTTAAAAAGTAAAAGTATTTTTAAAGTATTTTTAAATTTGGCAAGTAAGTATTTAGTATTAAAAGCGTATGAATCCATACCATATTTTTTAATGCTTATTATAAGGACAGTAAGACGACATAAAACCAACTCCAAATAATATTAATTTATTAGTTCAAAAGTGTTTAAATAGTTGCATTCCTACTAAGACTTACGTCTCTGATATCATTAGACACTACCGATTGCTTGTGATCAATAAAGTAACTTCTGTCTATTTCGATTCTGAATATCAGGATCTGGAATATTATTTCTTCTTTATTTAAAATGCAGCACCTATGTTAATAGTTCAACGAATAAAAAAAATAAAACGTCTAACAATCTGACTACTGCGTGGCGTCAAACAAAATTCATTAAAAATATATTTCACCAAACTGAAACTAAAAATAAACTAATTAACGCCACCTATTAGGCGTTAAATTAGAATTCATGCACTAAATATGGTAGGGAGTGCGCGAAATTAAATAAACTAATTAAAGGGCTACAAGGACCAGCCAATTACATTTTCATAATTAATAATTTTTATAATTTAATTTCATAATTTTTGAACTGCTGTTTTTTTTATTTTTTTTTAGAAAATATAGCCTATTTTAAGCAACTCATTTCAATATTATTGAAATATTCACTGTATAGAATTTTAAAAAAATACTTAAAGATATTATTTTAAATGTTGTGACGTCATCGTTGTATGCAATCTGTGTATTGCCATTTCCTGATAGACTTAATACAGATTGCAATACATCTTTTCAAAGTTGCCAAGTTGTTAAGATAGACCAATTTCAACTCCACCACAGAGTAGTATATCCCTAAGAACGCCTTAATATTTAAGTCCTTCATTTCAAAGGCAAATAGAGATCATTTGTTTTTTTGGAAAAATAATCGTTAATATAGCAATTTTTTCCGAAAAAAACCAAATGGATCATGATCAGAAACTCTATTCCCCGAAATGGTTTTCGAATGAAGAGTTTTAAAAAAATATGAACAATGCCAATTATAAATTATACTTGTTGATTTATCAGGGCTTGATCAATTAATTAAAAAAGTTGACCTGTCGAATGTGTTTGGGATGATAAATAAAATGTATAAGATTATATTTGGAATAATTTTACATCTTCAAGAATGGAAATGTATTGATTGGGATTGTTTTATCCTCTCTCTCTCCAGCTCATTTACGTTCCACATTTGGGCACGGGCGTCCTTCACTTTGGGAGAGATTATGGTCTACTGTGCCGCGCTGATCAGGTGTGTTGGCACAGGGTTTATTTTCGTCATTTCCGTCTCTCACAGAGATATACTCGTATGAACGTAATTTTTACTCAAATTTATAGTGAATATATTAGAAGAATCTTAGAAACATTTTTTATTCCACAGAACTAATATGTATATCCTGTTTTTATTGTTTGATATTTTGGTACCTACACGTACCTAAATCTTTACTTAAAATCTGTTAGCTATTTATTTATGCAAGGTATACTTTTGATTTAGAAATACATAGGTAGGTAATACATGCTATAAAAAATCCTGTTTGACTTTTACCTTAACCTGTGTTTTGAAACACATAAAATTATTCCACAATATAACCTCTAATATCTTATATATCAGATATAGATATTTATAGTATCAATATCGTTAAAAACTCATACGGCAATTATAAGCCCAGGGGGTACCAACAAACAAATTTATTACAACGAGTAACGTAACTAAAGTCTTGTATATATTTAAAATATATAATTTAACTGTGACACCGTGACTTATTGCGTATAAGCTGTGTAAGCTTAATAAGGTGTAGTCTCAATTTATGTACCTACAACCTACTTATAAACATATCGTGTACATTACTCAAATTGCAAGCCTTTACAAAAATACATACATACCAGTAGAAAATGTTAAAATTATGCAAAAATGTTATTTACGTCATTTAAATGTTATAAGTTTTTCTCTTTTGACTAGGACGAGCTTAATTATTTTAATTAATAGACAAAGTATCTTTCGAATAATACTAATGTCATAAAAGATCATTTTTATAATTTAAACAAAATATTTTAAAAGTTGAACGGTTGTACCAATAGATTAGACGACTTTGATAACTACATAGTATTATCTAATCAATATATTACAATACTAGCTAGGTACATATACTGATTAGTAAATTATAGAATTACGACTTATAAGCATTTTTATTTCACAACGGACTAAACTGGGTGAAAAATATGTGCACAATAAAATTCTATTCTTTTAAACGTATTATTTACAACTTGGCTACTAATTGACCTCACAGGAATGATGTTGATGCGTTCCACACGCAACGCATTCAAATATATTTACGACAGTTGCATTCTATATTATTTTTTCTAAAGGCATTAATGCGTGATGCGCGAATTGAAATATGGAGCGAAGATCGGCATGGTGCGATCGGTGCTGCGTTTGATATCACTTGCCTAAATGACTTTCTGCTTATAATAGCTGTAAATACTACCTGTTAAATGTCAATAAGTTAAGTGATGTTATTGACACGATGACAGTTTGACATTTAAAATGGGCAGAATAGATACTGAGCCTTCGTTTGGAGATTTTCAAAATAGCTTTACATTTATGTATTTTATTATACGTCTACAAAATAAAATGTTAATCTAATTTTCTATTTATTTTGTGTTTACGAATAACTATTTTTGTAAAGAGTTGTTTAGATGTTTACTTTTCTTTTTTGGCTACGTGCTCATTCGGAACTCTTTTCTCGATAGTAATGTCGTTTAAAAGAATCAGTAGACAGTCCCGAAAATATGGTATAAAAATTAACCACAGTCGTAAAAATGTGTTGCCACCAGTTCTCTCGCGTTGAGCAAGTGAATTAGCGCTACTGCATAGTTACAAGGAAATTAGAAATACTGTGATGGATTGGACACAATAATAGAATTACTTAGTAAAAAGTAGAAAGAAAAATTTAATTCCAATGTAATAACAAGAAATACACGCAACAAACATAGATATGACACAAAATCCCGTCCACTTTGCTTATAGATAAGTAAATTTTAGGTCAATCGATAGTTGCTATCATCAACAACATTATGCATTATGTATATAGTTTCAACAGTGGCATCAAGCAATCAAAGTGTGTTGAGTAAACAGAAATCTACATAATATGAGGATTAACATGATTTCTATGGTGTGGACGAATGGACGATTTAAAAGGCGCGACACACCGTCAAGCGCTTAGCGTTGGCGCTTTGAAGGTTTACTATTCGTCAAATGGTAATAAAAATACTATTGGTTAAATATATTATACGCCTACGAATAGAAGTAGCTGCAAATCAACCTCAGAAGTAATTGTACTAACCAGCATATAAGTCAACTTGTCTATTGTAAATAAATCGTTAACTAACCCAATCGTGTATAACAATCTTAAACGGGGCATCGATGCGATATCTCCAATGTAATGGATGGTTGAGTCGCACAAACTGAAGTACGACTTTTTGATCAGTCTCGCCTTGAGGCCAATGATCCTGGTATATTAATCATACTGTACTCTTTGTCTCGCCTTTAAAGTAAGCTTAAGGGCCTACATCAATATTATCGTCGACGTGTACATATTAACACAGCTAGTAGGTATAGAAAATGAAGAATTAGCGATATTTTTTTTTGTTTACTCAAAATCTACAAAATATATTTTAATTCTGATTTACGTGTTTCTATATATAATAGTTACTTATGTTTTCAAAGTTATTTCATTAGTTAATACGCGATAATAGACCGACAAATGAAAAAAATAAAAAATGAGAGAGGTTGTTTCGCTAAGATTTTCTATCGAGAAAACTTTATTTAAACGCGTTTCTGACTATATGCGATCCTAGATTATATATTGAAAAAACATATACTTAAAAATTAGAGCTCTAGCCATTCAATCTAAAGAAACAATGAAAACTTCGTACGTAGAAAAATGCACGAAGAATTTTGGTATCCTCTTAAAATAAATGTTTGTAAGATATAAACGAACTTACAGATTTATAGTTGCACCTTCAGACTTAAATTTAAAAGTGCGAGATAATTTAAAAAAGATTCGTAATTGAATTATCAAACTTAAAAGTGCTAATTAAGATAAAATCCAAATATTATACCTACTCGTGACATATACCTATGCTTTTTATCGGTCCACATTCGGATCCTACCGTTGGATAGGTATGGGTTTTTTTGGTAATGGGAAAAAAACTAGGTGTTGAAATGACATAACGCTTATCAGACGCGTTGGATTAAACGTTTACGTTCTATAAGTAGTTTTTTTTTTAATTTTTCATCTGTCAGGCTTGCCCAGTCAACTGGTGGACAATTGGACATAGACCTCTTGGTTAGACGCGAAAACGTATGGTATTTCGCCGCTTGCATTCAGTCTACCTAGCTTGTACCTATGTTATAGTGGGTTTTTGCTGATTTTTACGACCATTATAGTCAATTTTATTGTAGATGCCATTTATCTGATGTGTCCTCAGTATATTATCGACAATGAAATTTATTGCTAAAAATTACAAGAGCAAAAATAGTGAAACCGTATTTAGTAGGTAGGTACATACCCAAAGGAAACCCATAAATTTTACGTTAGTGAAACTGAATAAAACTAATGGCTGTAACTAAGCAACACTTGATAAAATCGCGATGTGGACACTGAATTTTGTTGTATTTACTATAATTGTCTATTGATTGTAAAGATAATTATAAAATATCGATATCTGAATCAATAATCAGTCTCCTTTAAATTAGAAAATATTTATTTATTTATTTTATTTATTAAGAGTGGTAGTTGTTGATGTACTAGAAGATATTATAAACTACATATAACGCTAAATAATATAATATAAACACATGTTCAAAATATAAATACACATACATATACAAATACATACACAATAATAACATTATGTTCCGGAATCATGACTACATTTCTAGGTAGTGATTTGGGACCCTAGATTTAAATGTAGCTGGTGTCTGAGATCGTTTAACTTCTTCAGGCAATGCATTCCACAATCGAATAGCTGTGACAGTAAACGATTTACCATAGAACATATAACCATACACATTCACTTTTATCGATAAAAAATTCAATAGAAATTCTACAGCTCTTTTCTTTGATTGAAGAACGTAGGTCTGTACTAATATTAAATGCAGTATAGATCGATTTCAAGAACTGCAGTTATTTTTTCAGAAAATAAAATGACTTCTAAACACATAAACTATAGCATTATTTGCTGTGTAACGTGTCGTAACTCTTCAATTTAATCAATAAATTAAAATAATTGCGTGGATATTTAAAAAATGGAATGAAACTACTTTTTTTGCGATTGTTTAAGCCTATATTTCAATACAAAATTAAGAGGGTACTATACCAAATTATGCTCTATACAAATACATGGAAGCGTAGTTCCCTGTTTTCTTCTTGGATATTGCGTGCAGAGGCACGAATTTTTTTCACACTATCTAGGTCTTATAAATCTATGCTTCTATCACTTTCTCTTTTTCAAAACATAATAAGTAAAAGAAATATGACCATTCAAAAATCCCGTTTACCTTTAAATACCTTTAAAGTATTACCTTTTTAAATATTAACTTTAAATTTAAATAAAACTACTTTTTACGGATTTAGACGCGTATATTTGTTTTAAATTTTGGCCCGACGTTTCGGAGACTTTGCAGTCACCATGGTCACGGGTGAGACTGACTGACGCGTCTAAATCCGTAAAAAGTAGTTTTATTTAAACAGATGAGTCGCGCAAATGTTAGAAAATATTAACTTTAAATGTCAAATCTCATCGACTTTTGTATTTATTTCATTGGTTTGTCAATAGGCAAGCTAATACTATGTGTAAGTATCAAATTAACAGTAGATTTTATTAGAACTTACAGTTATGCTCAATAGATAAAACTAACTAACGCCCACGGTTTCACCCGCGATTATTGATTATAGTTATTAAGCCCTCCTCCCCCATTTTACATCACGCTTTTACAAACGATACAAAAAAGCCATCCTCTTGAACCATTCTATTAAAAAAAACTGCATCGAAGTTCGTTGCGTAGTTTTGAAGATGTAAGCTCACTTAAGGACATACATACAAAAATAACGTCTTTGTTTAATTATATAGAGATAAAATTTTCCAAAGTTAAGAATAAATATTTTTGTCTCATTTACGTTCCGTCAACCTAATACCTAGAACAACTAAAAATATATCTAATAATGCATAATATTATGACACAGGTATTAAGACGTTTAGCAATTTTGAACTCTCATTCAAATAAATTTAAACGAGAGTTCAAAATTGCTTCCGTAATGATTACCACAGAATATGACAAATACAACAAACAAGGAACATTATTGTCATGTTAGTAGAGCACAAACGTAAATATTAATTATTAACGTTATGTTTATTCTTTTCGTTTCGCGAAATCTTCATAACATGATTTAAACAAAATTTTAGTAATTTCTAAGTCTGAAAACTTCGCAACCGAAACTCCAAACAGTGGTAGGAAAATAGTCTAACTTTTGCTGTTGTGGTTCAACTTACGAGACATCTGCAATAAGCTACGACAACTTTGTGGGAATCTGAAATCACTACATTTGCAACACAAAACCACACAGTGTCGCACCGTGCCTATACCTATACTCTTTATCACAACATCTTTTCTCATACAGAAATGACACAGTGTTTCATAGTTGGAACACCACTTATGGTTGCAGTGGCCAGTATAAACAGCAGGGTGTTCCAAACTTATTTGCATTTACACGGGCCGAGTAATTGCGCCGCGCTTCAGGGAGAACTTTAATTAAACTTAAGAGTCTTAAACTTAAGTAGATATAGCTTAAGTACGTAATAAGAAAAGTTTTGTTAATTTCCTAGGTTCATCCTAAGAGAATCTATCTAAGTAGCTACGTATGTTGCCAAAAACAGCTTTGTCTAGGTATACATACAATTACAGGATTACAATCTCTTTTACCAATTCCCACAAAAATAGCGCTTGCCCAGTCTTTGCTCCTGCCAATTCTAGATTACGCTGATGTCAGTTATGTCAATCTCACCGAAGCACAACTCGATAAACTTGAGCGACTTCAAAATGTCTGTATAAGATTTATATTTGGTCTACGCAAATATGTTCATGTCTCTGAGTTTCGCAAAAAGCTCGCGTGGCTTCCCATTCGCCTTCGCCGGAATACTCATATTCTTTCGCTATTATATAACATATTATTTAATCCTAATACTCCCCAATATCTTAAAACTCGTTTTGTGTTCCGACAGGACACACATTCAAATAATCTAAGAACATCTGAAAGTCTGAGATTAAATGTTCCGATGCATAGTACTAATTTTTATAGCAAATCCTTTACTGTGCAAGCTATATTACTTTGGAACAAACTACCTATAAAAATTAGACAAGCACAGTCTTTTTGTAATTTTAAGCTAAAACTATCAAATTATTACCTATCGTTATAATAGTGTTTATATATAAATCTTAGTATTGTTATAGAGTGTATGTATATTATATTCTATAGTAGTTTTTACTTATTAGTGTATTTATGTATATGTATGTTTATTGTTTATGTATAATGTATGTTTATTGTTTAATTTTAGGTATGCATTTATTCTTATATTCAATTTAATATATTATATGACGTTGAATACACCAACAACCACCGCGATGTCTATTCTAGATTCTATCCATTATACGGTTGCCTGGAAGAAATCACATAAGTGATAAGGCCGCTCTTTGTACAATAGCTTTTAAAACTGTATTTTTTTTGTTTTTAAATTCTGTGCAAAATTGGTGTTTGTGCAAATAAAGAGTTATCTATCTATCTACATAATTATATAAATATTTTCTCAAAGTATGTAATTCCATAAAATTTGTATTTTTACATGAATGTCTATCGCTAAAATGTTTAAAATATTTTCTTCTGTCACAACGCAATCATCTAAATAGTTCCAAAGGTGTATAGCAGCAATATTTTCACAAATAAACGATGCTGACATAACTAAACACATGTACGAACAATAAAGTCCCGAATTGATGGTCAATATAATTTCTCGTAATAAATACTGCTCATAAGCATACAAAATCTATAAAATACAGTTATAAATTGCATTGTAACGTTCATTTCACACTATTAAGCACTCGAAAAAAGTATTAGCGTTCATTAAAAAGTCATAATTCACTACCGTTATGTCCAAATTGGTATAAACTAAACGTGTTTATAACGGAGAAATCTAAAATACATATAAAATTGTAACTAGCACGTAACTACGCTTTCAAATCAACTGTGAAATCAATCAATTGATTAGTGATGGTTAAATTAATAAAACACAGTTCAGTTATACTGACAATAAATTTGAATTGATTGTATCAATATTTTGTAGGTGATTTTACAACGTATTGTAAGGCCGCGGGTACAATGATGTGGCGACGTTTCGTCTAGGCTAGACAATACTTCTACTAGTTCCGTCTCGCAATATCGAGACTAAACAATACTCTAAATTAAATCCATTGTGTTTGTGTTACAAATTAGCAAAGATATGATATAAGAGTCGATTCATATATTTGAAAATGACAGTGGGACGTCTACGTGGCTGCTTTGATCATTTCACAGAATTGTCAATATAGAGAGCAATTTTTTTCAATCATCAATCTTTATCTTATCTTATTTTTATGACCTTGTGCTTAAGTCTCATACTGCGTGCTGTTCCGAAATATATAATTTCAGCCTTTAAGTATATCTGATAAAAGCCCATGTCTCATTGAATACGCTGAAAACAGGTCAAAGTTTATACAACTTTTGCAACAACTTTGCATAAAAGTAATAAATAATTTATTAATAATTTATTTTTTTCTATAAACTATTTATGTAGATATTTTAATATAAGAATAACCTTTTAATCCGGAACAAGTGTTGAAGTGTATTGAATTTGACATTTGCAGTTAAAATAAAATTCACAAAAAAATTATTTCACAAAATAATTAACACAACCTAATATCGAAATGCCATGATGAAACCAAAGCAAATGAAACCATGCTCCAGATGGATAGATGGAGTCAAAGCAGTAGCGGGAAACAACTGGTTGGAAACTGCCCATGACAAAAAGAAATGGTACTCATTGGAGGAGGCTTTTACCCGAGAGGGGTCCATACAGGAAGACGATGAAGATAATTAATAATAATAATACACAATATGACTGATTTATATTTTGAATGACCAAAGGAATTAATTATTTGACATATTTTTTAAATTTAAACATGACATATTGTATGGAATTAAATAAAGCTTTTTTTTATTTTTTATTTTTTATTTTTATTTTTTTTATTTATTTATTTAATATCGAAATATAACTTACACTTTGTTCAAGCAATGCAGGTTATGCGAATAAAAATCAAATACTTGCTGTTAACAATGTCGAATAGAAAAACAGCAATTCTCTAGAGAAGTAATAATAGAAAACCGAAACCAGTTATCATTGGTTTGGTGTTTATGATATAGCACGAAATATCAGTAACAGTTACCGTTACTCATACGCTAGTGTGAACTAGGTATTATCTAGCTTTTGCATTTATTTTTATTACTCACTGTGTAGTACTACTACCGAGTGTGGGATATAAAATTCATAATTTTACCATAAAATTAATAGATGTTCAATTCTAGGGCTTTTCTCCTTTTCTTACATTCTGAAAAATAATATTTTTGCAAATGAAACAGTATTGTGAAGTGGTAGCGTGGGTAACTTCAAAGAAGGACGCCTTGTGCCAGTGCTAGTATAACAATAATTTTCTAACAACGAGTTATTTTTTAGTAACTGAATTGTACCTAACTTTAATTTTAGTTTTATTTCTAGACTAATTAAAAGCCTAATTGTATAGGCTAATTGTTATTGGACTTGACTTATTACCGTAACTAATTTTAGCAGACTTTGAAATACGCGACAAAAAATACTTTTATTAGTATGTTTAATAATTATGTCATTGTAATTAAGCACACAGGGTGGTCTCATTACCTCATGTAACTACTTTGAAATAGAATAATATTATCAGAATAACAACCAAAACTAAATTGCAACATTACCGTGTAAGTCAACGGATAATGTTATTGAGGATTTCCGACAAAATGATGTTGAAAAATTAACATGAAAAAATTTAAACATAAGATATTTACCATGAGTAACTTTATACAAATAGCAAATGTCTTCAAACAAGACTAATGCTGTATATAACGGAAAAATAAGATTGCTTAGAAGAAATCGCTTTTAAGCATTTAACCCGATCTCTTTGGAAGAAATCGGGTATTAATAAAAAAATATCACGTCTATTATCAAATCTAAATAAATGCAGGCATAAGTAATGATTTATGCTGCTTTTTTAGATATAAGAATAGACATGATATTTTTATGAGATGTACGAGTATAATAGAGCTTACAATTTCAGACTGTACGAATGAAGCTAACTTATTACGCGTACAATTTGAACCCGTCTTAGAAGTGAATCATAATCGCAGGTAAATAATATGTTTTGCGATACAACTCAAAGCTTTACCTATGGGATACTAGTATATAAGTTTTGTCTCATATATAAGAATCACATAGATATGATAAAATGACGTAACACCCAGTTGAAGGAATAGCTATAAACAGTACTCGCGTATATTTAAAGGGGCCGCGGACACAAATTGAAAATTATTACTAGACGGTTCGTTCTATAACGAGTCCGTTAAATTATATTACATAGCATGTTTATGGATGTTCTCTGGTCTATTTTAGATTGGACAGGCCTAAAATTAGTGATGTTCCTTTTTTAATAGCATTTTACGGAATTTATGGCGTTAATTTAGGAATTAAAAAAGATGTAACTGTCTGTTCCGAGCGCATCAGAAGTGTATTTTACTGAATATTATTATTGATCGTATTTTTTATGTATAGATATAACAAATTTATAGGAAGTAGTAATATGCAGTCCAGTTCTTTTTCTTATTTTAGTGATATTTTACGTAAATTAACAAGTTCAGTATGTTCGTAAATTAGCAGTTATATCAATGTTCATGTTACTGGGCCATTTTTTAAGAGTTTTCTTTCTAATTGTCATTGTGATTAAAGGTTATTTATGTTTTTCTAAAATTATAGACAACTTTTTGAATTTAGTGTCACTTTGTTAAATATTTTTGAGAAATCATGATATGAATGCATTGAACAACGCTTTCGACACACGGCAGTTGTGTGTAATTTAAAAAGTCTTCGACTTGATTACATTTTAGCGATTAACTAGTACCTAGGTACATGGTAGTATTTTCATTATCGTATCAACATATGATGCAATTTTGTTTCAGTGGTTAGGTACAATAGTAAATTCATTGCACATTCAAAATTAGTTGTGCGTATTGTACAATGCAAGTTAATAAACTGTATCAAGATTATTGTACCTAAATCTCAATGGAATCTATGGGCCACACTGCTACGATATCAATGGCCGCATTTACTGGCAAGTTCTTTTCGTAGTAAGTAAAGAACGTGCAAAATTGCGTGTGACCTTATGAACTCATAGTTCATTACTAATGTATAAAAATATGACGTATTTTCATTGTTTATAGTGTAAATATTAATACAAATCTGCAAAAAATACGTAAACATGTAGAAAAGAACATGAAATTTTTAACATAACAATTGTTCTTCTAACAATAACAAAAACCTTATGAATTTTCTCACGTCTCTAGTATGCTACCATGTTCAAGGTTAGATTTAAGATAAGTCTTACTACATACACGCCGGCTGTAGTTAAAATAGACATATTCCACATTAGTCCATCTGGGTCATGTCCTCTGTACGTGATATCCATTTTAAATAGGTTCTGCTTACTCTTACATAAGATTAATTAATACTAATATTATTAAGCCCATACAATGAAAATTATCTATGTGGTGGCGGACTAAGAATTGGTATACAACTATATATGGCATATCTTCATCAGGGTGCTATCAAAGGCAGCTTAAGTATATTATACGCAAATAACGTCTTATATGAGAGACGGAAAACATATAACTAAACCCTATGCCGAGACGCCTGGTCAGCGCGGCGTAATAAGACTGAAAACTACCCTTGTATGGAGGAAGACCGTGTCCAACAATGGGACATTCATGGGCTGGAAAGGAAGCAATAAAATGCAATAACTACGTGTGGTCAATGGAACTTCATATCTGTCGATTGTTACAGCAAGTAACAAACAAGAAACACAAAATAGATTTTGTTATCATGAGTCATTTACGCAGATTCTCTTTTCATTTCCAAACACTATATTCTGATGACTTCTCTTATCTCTGTTTGCAACAGAAAAACTAAACAGAAAAAGTTCTCTGTAGACAAGTGGCCACATACTTTGAAATATTTTTTTATTGCTGATAAAATTTTAATGTTTTTACAGCTACTCAATATTTAATTGAGTGCTAAGCATATCAACAGCTTAAAAAAAGTTAATATTTTATTTTTAATTCATCAAAGGAAAGTTGAAATCTCTATAATAAAGGCTTACCTACACTTACAGTTCTTTAGGGAGTGTAATGACTAATTTAATATGAGAATGAAACGTGGTGTTGCAAGGAAACGTCAAAATATACGCAAAACACGTGCCGGTTCTGAGATCGTATAAATTCCACAAGTTCCATTTGCGTACTTATGTCTGGTATAAAACATAAGCGAAAACGATCGATAATCCTTACTAAATTATAATGCGTAACTTTGTCCTTCTTTCGCTCATTTATGACAAAACTACTGAACCGATGATAGTTAAATTTAGTCTAGAGCCTATATATATATATATAAATATATATATATATATATATATATACTAGCTGACCCGGCAGACGTTGTTTTGCCATACTAAAAAAACAGTTTAAAAAATAGATGTTGGCCGATTCTCAGACCTACTCAATATGCATGTAAAATTTCATAAAAATCGGTCAAGCCGATTCGGAGGAGTACGGTAACTAACACTGTGACACGTGAATTTTATATATAAGATATATATTATATATATATATAAGAAAAGACATAATGGATAAATTCCACACGTAGTCGCAAAAAATCGTACCTACATATAACCTCTTATAAAAAAAATGATTCTTATCAGTTTGTTTGTTTGAACGCGCTAATCTCAGGAACCTCTGGGCTGATTTGAAATCTTCTTTCAGTGTTAGATAGGTTTGTCAGGGAAGACTTTAGGCTGTATAACATCACGCTACGACCAGTAGAAGCGAACCAGTAGTGAAAAATGTTGCAAAACGGGGAAATTTTTCTAAATTTCACGAGGACGGAGTCGCGGGCAACAGCTAGTATTTCATAAGAAGACAAGGTATTTTTTGTTTTCACTAAACACAGGTTATTTTAATTTATTATAATAAAAGTTTTAATTGAAATAATAAAATGAAACTATTTCTAAGTATTTCATCTAATTTCTGTTATTTATACTTGCCGACTATGCAAGTTAACATTGATTGGTCATAATTGACGTCTTCTCACATCCCCTCATAAATAACACCTTAATTAATACATCAAAATATATTAATCACATCTTAACTCATATTCAGGTTGTAAAAGTCACCAATTAAATTCTGAGCTCAAGCATAGACATGGATTATGGAAATTAATAATATGTAATAACTAATATAATAATTTCGATGCAATAAATTATCAATTAATATTTTAATAATTTACGACATTATCGAATTATAGTAGGTATGCTATAAAAAGCAATATATATCTGTAGTATTTTGCAACTGCTACTTAACTTTACGAATATAAGAAAGAAGCAGCTACAGCCATTTTAGATAGTTTTACACTCATATGAAAAATTACGGTAATATCCTCTAGCTCCGAAATGCATTTTTACTTTGTAGTGACTATTACCTACTGAAATAATTCTCTTATTCGGTTATTGAATCTATGACATCAGTATCATAATCAACTATTAAAATTTTAGAGTAATAAAATATTTCTCTAGCAAATATGTCTCTGGACGAAATTACACGGAGCCGGACGTGAATGGAATGTAGATGTCAATTTTTACCTGACATCAAGAAAGGAGAAGTTTCTGTGTTCAACTGTAATTTTATTCTCTGTGTAGGTATGTCCTCCCATTTTCCATTCACCATTCTTTTTTTATAATAATTTTAAATTAAATCTCTTCAGCTTTTACCTTAAATATCTTGTAAGAAGGACACACTGAACGCATGAACGCATACATTCACGAACATTCAAGGTGCTGGATCAAAGAGTTTCTCACTTTAATTGCAAAGTGTTTTCAGTTCCTTTATCTCACCAACTACGGATAGAGGCCTAATGAAGACGCGAAGTTATCGTTCGTTTTATAGGTTCGTAAATGTTTCTTATTGAAAGATGACTGTATAATGCTCTTTCTCATCCTGTTCAGAAGTACGTCGTTAAGTACAAGTTGCTCATATTTTGCTTGCACATACTTGCATATCTATATTACAAAGCTGATAAGTTTGTTTGTTTAATCTCAGAAAGCGCTGGTCCTACTAATACATAATATATATCGAGGAATGCTATAGGCTATATAACATCACGCTGCCTCTAATAGGAGCTAAGCATCAGTGAAAAATGTTGCAAGAACGGGGAAGATGTTCTAAATTAAGTATAGCTATTCTGTTTGTGTCTTCTGTGGATCAAATCTAAAACATAATTAAAATTTCATCCATTTTTCCTTGACTTGATTTTTAGGTATTAAGTACAGAGTAGGTAGGTAGGGATGCATAGATACTAAATGGTAACAACGACAAAACTTTTATTTTTTTTATACACAGCTTGTTCAAACCTGATCCAAATATTGAAATTGGTGATATCGATATATATGTGCTAAATCATCTGAAATTTAGCCAAGCTGTTTCAATATATTATATGCTACTGATAATGAGATTCCCGTGCCAAGAAACATTATAAATGTCCATAATGATATGATTAATATCATTATAGACATGTTTTAATCATCACAATTAATAATCTTGAAAGAGTTTACATAATTTTAATAATATGTGTGTTTGTTAAGTTAATGCCCCTTGGTTTATAAGGAACTCGGAAGTGCACAAATACCTAAACATGCAAACAGTCAAAGAAGAAGTGACAGCCTTTTCAAAAAAATACAAAGCTAGATTTTATAAACATCCTAACCAACTAGCCCTGCAGCTAACATTACCAGAGAGCATCACCCGACTAAAGTGACGTAGAACCCTGGACCTAGGCAGCATTGACTGATCCATTGTATTAATATAGGCGCGTTTTCAATGGAGAATGCGCTTACCTATAAAAGATCAAAAAACACATCTGCTCATAGTTTGGAGACTGATCGCAAGATTAATAAAACAAAAAAAAATGTGTTTGTTAAAGATGCAAATGCAAATGCTTTGCGGTACACTGTTTTTAAGGGCTGGTAGAATTAGCTCGCTTTCAATTTAATATTAGCCAATGAATGCAAGCTTACCTTGCCTATTCAAAAAGGTTAGTTTGTAGCGAAGTATAAAAAGCTTGTATGCTGTGACATATTTATGGATAACTACAATAACTAGGTGTGACTATTAAAATATATATATAACACACAATAACATGACACTATTCGTAAGCGTGGGCACGAAATCCATACTTCATAGGTTCTACTAACAAACCTTTTGTGGTCACGGAGTAATGGCCAATGTTGCACTAAAGCATGTCAGAATGTTATATTTATAACACCAAGAGTTATACCCAAGAGTAATGAGAGTTATGTTCCCTGCTGCATTATACTGTTGTAAATCCAATGTAGTGTCGCATTTACTATTTAAATGTATTCATCCGTGAGTTTATCCGGCGTCATACTGGGAGCCTTTCGCGTGGCTACGCCGAGACGGCCATGAATAATTTTCGTATAAGCCTTCGTCATTGGATCCGTACTTCTATAGCTGTGATTGTCGAAAAATATCAAAAATATTTTCCTTGATCTTATAAAGGAATTCGTAAACATCTTTTGGAGATCGTAAAATGATTTTCTTAGGGGAAGAAAATCGTTTTGAATATCTTCTATAGTAGAATGGCCAAACTTTGTTCTTCATGTTTACGCGAGTAAATAATATGCTTTGACGTTTATATAATTGGCAATCTAAAAAGAAAAATGATTGAAACTTTAAAATTAACGTTGTTATGAACTGCCTAAAAGTTCTATAAGATTTTTCTTTCTCAAAGTATTCTGTAAGTTTACGGCTTGTTAAATATTGGTACTTATTCATTGATATGCCTTGTCCAAGACAATGTCCAGGATAAATTAGATCACCATATCAGACTTTTATTACTTATCTTCTCACTAGAAATCAAAATCGATGTTTTTTTTTTGTGGATGTCCCTATGTGAGCTTATATCTTGAAAATTACGAAACGGATTTTGATGCTGATTTTTTTAAATGATGGAACGGTTCAAGAGGATTTTTTTTTGTATAATTTGTTGTTTAAGTTTATAAATTCTACGCGTACGAAATTGCGGGCAAAAGCTAGCATTATTATAACCTGAGAATTAACTCTCTTTTAAAGATAACTGCACCGTAAATATCAGAATACTTTTACAGTATTCAAAATACGTATGCTAATGAAATACCTATATTTAAATTTCATGAAGAAATCGTTATTTTTATTACTGTTTATATTAAAATTAAGGAAAATTAAGAAGTGTGAAAACATGTACTAACTAACCAATTATTCATTCATTATAATTAAGCATATTTATTGCATGAATTTTAAATACCATAAGTATCTTAAGTAAATGAAATAATTAATCTTAATAATTGTCAGTTTTAAAAGCATTTCATAAGTCTTATATCATAATATAAGACTTATGAAATGCTTTTAAAACTATATAGCACCCAGAACAAGGTTAACGATATAGCACCCAGAACCATAGTTCTGGGTGCTATATCGTTAACCTTGTGCTATGGGCGTTTATACGTAACGCTTATATTAGAACCAGATGACATTGTTTGTTTTTTTTAAATAAAATGTAATATTTTAAATATATTACCCGTTATTTTGTAATAAACAACATCATTATTAAATCTTAAGTGTTATTTTGTTTGCTTTGATGGTAAGTATTAATTAAGGCAGTTAAATATTTGTCATTTAAATATGTATAAGTAATAAATTTTATATATATTATAGTCATAAATTAAATTATAATATATAACAAATTTTAGAACAATTATTATGGTCGTAAACTTTGATTAAAGTATATAATGAATAAATCCATCGTAATAAAATAGCTATGATGAATATAATAATATGTCATCGCCACTATATTCTTATAAAATATCTGAAATATAATAAATTAATTGTTAAAGAGAACAACTACAGCAAAGAGAAAAGGAAAAGGGAAACATCCGCTTCACCCTCTTCAGATAATAATCAACCAAAAAAGCAACAAATCGCAAATAAAATGAAGACAAACAGGACAAACGCTTTTGATTTAATACGATATAGATCCAGCTCCCTTTCAAACATGCAAAATACTAATAAAAACTAATAGCAACTAAAGAACCTCAAACGGAAACCAAAACCAACCAAGGAAACTGACAATAAAGAAATAAAAAAAAAAGCAACGAACTCCCCCAAGCTGACTGGTCCTCGAGGGGGAAAACGACCACAACCCTCCAACATCTAAAGACAACACCAACGAAAAACCAGTAGTTTAGGAAAACAGGCTGACCACAGAAAAGGGACGATGACGTTAGACAAGTGGCGGGAGTCACATGGAACAGAGTGGCTCAAGAAAGAAAGGAATGGAAAAGGTTGGAGGAGGCCTTTGCCGATTGGCAAGCAGATCTAGGAAAGATAACCAAGCAACAAATATAATTCTAAATGTATATTTATATATTAAGTTCAAGTTTTTAATGTTAGTTCTTTTTCATAAGTCCAAAAAATCATTATGTGATCTGAATAAAAGGCTATATTATTATTATTACTATATTCTTATGGTGACAGACTTAAAAGTGACATGTATTATGTCACTATGAATTTTGTAAGAATCAGCTTAATTTAGTAGACAATGGTACCAAGTACCAATTCTACCTCCACAACTAAATCCACAACTAAAATATAAATATTGATAACGTCAATGGTACAATTATTAGGCACTTATAACTTATTTTTTTATTATAAAACCTGTTTTCATAACATAGGTATGTACAAAGAAATAGCCAGTTGGTTTTGTTTGTTAAGCCTGACGACTAGAAAACGCTTGCTTAAGACGGCACGATACCAAATTATGCTTCATACAAAAGTATGGGTATCGTACTTCCGTTTTTTCTTCGCGAAAGCTAAACCGATTTTAATATATATTTTACTTTATATTATAGATAAAGAGTATATCTATGGTTCTATCACTGTCTTTTTTTCAAAACATAATAACTAAAAGAAATATGACGATCCGAAAAACCCACTTTTTTCGGTTTTCTTTAGATAAAGTTGCAGCGTCTATCACACAAATTTGGTAAAGTTTTACCACAAAAGAAAGCGATAGAAGCATAGATATACTCTTTATCTATAATATAACGCAAAAACTATTAAAACCGGTTTAACTTTCGCGAAAAAAAAACGGAAGAACGAAACGTTTTTTTTTTCAAAGAATTTGTAGGTAAAATCCGCTTCATCTATATTTGTCTTGTATTGTCCCTTTCAGCGCGGCGCTCGGAAATAGGGATAGCAATACCTAAGGCAAATACCTAAATGAGGAGTACAGTACCCTCTTAAGTTTGTGACACCGCAGAATTGGCATCAATATATTCGGCAGAAAATACATGACCGTGACATAACCGTGGACAGATTTATTATGTAAGTTTAATAAAATTTATTGCATAAACTTGTCTTTATACAGGTATGCATAATAATATACAGGTTTCTTGTCATATTCAGGCTAATAGAGTGGCATAATAGACAATTGAGCAGTTGCATTACCTCTTCAGAACTCTGTTGTTAAGAAAGTATATCGATCGTTGAGGATTCCTTAATCAAACAGGGACGAGTTGTGAAGAAGATGTCAATATATAGCTGTAACCAAAAGTACCTTTTTTTCTTTTTATTGGCTTCTAAATTGGATGAGATCAACAAAAGTGAAACTTATTAATTACAAACGCAGTGCTGTAATCACTATCGGCTGACGAATCTATAAATTAATACTAAAATATCAAAACGAAGAGTTTGCTTCTTTGTTCGTTTGTTTGTACGTGGTAACCTCAGGAACTGCGGGTTCGAACTGAATAATTCTTTTTGTGTTGTATAGCTATATTTAGCGAGGGAGGCTATAGGCTACATATGATCACGCTACGACTAATAGGAGCGAACCATCAGTGAAAAATGTTGCAAAATCGGGAAAAAAATCTAAATTTCATGCGTACGAAATCTCGGGCAACATCTAGTTAATATTATAAGAGTTTATTGATGTATAAAACTACATTTTTATGATACATAATAGTCTTTTATACGTATTTGAGAGAACCATAAACTGTATCATTATAATTATATGTATGTTAACATTATGTTTAATTTCTTCGATTATGAAATCTATCAGTTTTAATATTGTAAAACATCAATAATGTTTAGAGTAGAGTATAATTTGGTTACTTAATGTTGTAATATATTATCAAAAAACTGCCTTGATTATCAATCAATTATTTAAACAATGCCTTTTCATTTACTGTCTTGCTTTATAGCTTTTAGCTTTAGCAGACAATTATACCGATTCTAATTATACTTCCACAATTTAATCCAACATGGCTAAAATGTTACAAAACCTGCTTAGTGACATAAATATGTAAAAAGAAAAAGCTAGTAACCAGTTGATTCTGTTTGTTAAGTCTGAAGTCTAGAAAACGTATTTAACCCATGTGTTATTATCATCTATGAACTGCAGAGCTGTAAAGTTCCGTTTATTAGTTTTGCGTGGAACAGCAACAGAAATCTCTACATTCATAAAGAGATCCCCAGGTTCTTACAAGATTTTTAACCAACTTCAAAAAAGGAGGAGGTTCTTAATTCGTCTGTATGATTTTTCTTTATGTTTGTTACTCTATATTTTTAAAGCGATTTTGATGACTTTTTTTTATTTGAAGGTGTTGTTTCCCGGTTTCTCCCATTGGTACCAGGTCAGGATCTGATGTTAATCTCCTGAGAAATCGAGAAAACCCTCAAATATCAAAGGCACATGAAGTCGGTTGAACTTTCATTAAAAAAAATTATCACGTTTATAATAGTAGGTAGTTGAATATAGGTACACAGTATTTTACAGATTACATTTCGGAGAGTGTTCTGAGGGGCTGCATGAACTAGTTCCCGCATCACCATTTCTACAACGCACTGCCAGACAATCGGAACGTCTCCATCCGTACGTTGTCGACATACCACCTGTCCGTACTAAACTTTTTGGGTCGTCCTTCTTGCCACGAACTGCCAAGGACTGGAATAACTTACCAATGTCTGTATTCCCCGAGAGTTACAATGTAGACACGTTCAAAAAAGGGTAAATAGGCTACTCACAAAGTTTGTGCGCTTTACCATCAAAGATTCCATTGTCGCTTACCATCAGGTGACATGGGATCAAGTGCCAACATGTATAATGTAAAAAATAAAAAGGATTTAACAATATTTAAGTATTTTATTAATTTAGCAATTGGCATGCTATGCAGTTATTATTCAGTTGGAAGAGCTGCGGAACGATATTCCAGGGTCGTGGGTTCAAGTCCCGCTAGCGGTAATCACTTTTTCCACCATAATTCAATCAATATTATTATGTAGTACCATTACGTTGACTAGAAAATAAAAAGCAAACACTCGACTTTAGAATAACAATAATACTTATCTCATTCAAAGTTTTATCAGAATTATTCAAACATCTGTCCCCTTTTAAGAAGTAAGGACAAGTTACCGCCATGAAAATTCAAGGACATGAATAGAATAATTAATTGAATATTAAAAGCTCTAAATCGTTAACATAATTTCTTACGTCTAGTTTTGCATTCATTATCATAATGAATAAGAGATGCTGCATTATATCACTCTTTGGATATATTCTGATTACCTGTTTGCTACTCTGTAGTTTTTAATAGCCTTATCTAACTTATAGTTATTTATATCTAACACATTAAGCATACATCTTTGTTCTTAGATTTAGTTATAAATCGTTTAACTTACACATTAATTTGAATTATCTTTCGCCACCCATTATAGCCACGATCATCGATTATGATTACAAAATAAACATTAGTCTCTAATCTTGCAGTAATAAAAATTTTTTGTGCATTTTCTCTCCAAGTTTTAGCTGATCCTATAAACTGAAATACAAATATAAGAAATTAAAATACGTTGCATAAAACAAGCGTTTGAAGACTGTTATCGTACACCCAATTAATAGGTAAATTTTTAAATACTAATGGTCTTATTCATAATGACTTATCGGAGGTTTAAAAGTTCACTAAAATGAGTTCGCGTCAAAACGTCGTTGTCAAAACTTGTTATTCGTAATAGTCTTATCACGCTAAAACGTTTATTATCTCTCCGATAAAATCTCCGTTTAAACCTGCGATAAGTCATTATGAATAAGACCTTAAGAGGTATTATATTATATTTTAATAAAATGTTAATTGTATTAAAGCTTTTTTTATTTTGTTTTTTGGGCTCTCACCAATTTATAATCTGGTGTTATTTAAAATAATTGCTTGCTTATAACAGGATCATACGCAACTATATTACACTACAAGCAAAACATAATTTCAAACCTTCGGTCTCGAAATATTAAACCAGAACTTCCTTATCTGTACTTCAAGCTTTTAACATATAATCAAGCCCACGATTACGACGTTTACAAGTAGGCAATCACTTGGTAAATTAACCAGATAAAAATATCCATAAAATTCTAATCGTTTACACCCAATTCAAACAGTTAAACTAAATGTTTAGTAGGCTTTATTTGACAAACTTTCCACAAGGATCACCCGTGACCCAGCTGAGGCATACTTAAATTGTTACCTTATCAGACACGAACACTGTCGTGGGGGCTTTCGAAACAATAAATCTTTTGACAGCTATGGAACAAGCGATGAAGAAAATTTTCGGTTTGAAAATATGATAGAATATTTATTGTCTAGTTATAAATCGAGTACCTTACTATATTAATGTACAGAAGAGTCTTTGTCTGTCCCATTCAATGCACAATAAAAGAGAATTTACAAAACTCACAATGATTTTAGCCAATGAAAGTCTAGGGTTTCCAAACTTAATTTAAAATATTTTTTACCGCCCCAATTTTTTCACCTAATTGAAAACTAATAGCACCCCACTTTTTCTGGGAGTCATACCATTAAGGCTTGCAGCGCGCGGAAATAGAGAGCGTTATGCTCACTTTGGGAAAAGCTGGCCTACAATAAAGCTTCTAAGGATAGCTAAGACACTGTCTCGATAATTTAGATTCAATACATCACCCTGCTATCATGCTGTTTTAGTGGCTCCATAGTGATCCATACTTGAAAAAGTTGGTAAAAAGCAAGACCAGTTTCCCGTTAAGTCAGATAAAGTTGAAACTTGAAGCGGCCGTTTCAAAAGAAGTGAAAACATTCGAAAAATGCCGATAGCGTGTCTGTGCCCATTGATTCAATGTTAAACGAAACCATACGGACTGAAGACGTAAACAGGATAGCATCGCGAAATAAAGTTATTGATAGAATAACACGGCAAAAAACACGAGCATGGTAAAAATTGTATTTAAATCTTATCTATAACTGCCTATAAGTTAAAAATTGCTTTTTATAAAAAAAAAAATTCTTCTCGAAGGTTTATTTCAAAGATCCAATTAATCAAACCACATTAATATTGTCACTATACCCTACATTGTACAGATAAAGTAATGAATAAACCACTTCACCGAAGTTTAAAGGTGTTGTGCCTCTCGTTCCGTAAATTGAAAGCCTTTTTCTATAACAGTTTTCAGTATTTGAGCCGAAATAAGAGTGGTCCATGCGCTATTCCTCGGTAGAGTATACTACAGTACCTACCTACAGAAACTAAGAAAAGTATATAGATAGATTAGAGCAGACTATCATTGCATTTATGCTTAATTGTACATATAGAAGAACAAACATAGTTGATAATAGCATAAATATTTAGGTACAAAGGCGAGCTTAACTCATTACTGAGTTTTCTTCCAGCAAACCTTTGAGACTTCAATATAATCAATGCATATAACCACAACATATTTTATTTTTATATCTTGTAATAGGAAAAAATTGAAATTCAAGTACGCAAGTTGTTCCACTATTTGCATAAAATTTTAAACAATATTAATGTATTTGTTGAAAAAAATACGAATAAAGTCAAAAAGACATATTTATGATATATATAACGGGCTTCGTGGTGGAGTGGTTTATGTAATGGACTGCCGATCACGGAGCGGTTCGATTCCCGCTTGGGACAATCATTTGCGTGATATCCATAAATGTCATACAAATGTTTGTACTGCATCTGGGTGTTTTCTATGTATTATGAGTATGTAGTCTATCCGTATCTGGTAACCCTAATACAAGCATAGAGATATAGCTTACTTTGGGACCAGAGGACGTTGTGTGAATTGTCCCGAATGTTTATTTATTTTATTTATTTATTTATATATCTTTAACGAAACAAAATAAGACATTACAATTTATTTGCAAATTTACGTTCTATTCCTTATTACGTATAGATGTAAAATCATCAATTTTCTTAAAGGTATTTTTAGTCAACTCAGATAAAAAGACAAACGCTCATAATTGCTTAAGAGTTTCCATATATAGTATTGATGACTTCCTTGGCATCTTGTTGATTTGTCCATAAATACAATATTGTCAGTATATTTTATTACCAAACATCTAATTAATTATAGTCCATTGTTTTGACTGTTATAGATATTATGTTACGCTTAGTATATTTATAAGCTAAAATCGCAAAGCCTTTGTTTTGAAAATAAATTATGCTACAATCTACTTTTCATAATAAATAGATGATTTTAAAATAAATACATGATTTTAAAATAATTTTTTTGTTGTACTAGCTGCGTCCAGAATTTTTACTTGCGTACCTGATGATCTAAACAAAAATTCTAATAAACCTATTATTAGATACAACCGATACGGACATTTTGTTTCTTAAATTCATAAAGCATTTTCGGAGTTCAGTCATAAATATAACTGCCTTTCACAACACGAGAATTTAATATTTTAGGCATGTCATTTCTAAACATTTTGAGGCACTTTAAAGGCAACTAATGAAAATATACTTATGGTCTTATTCATAATGATTTATCGGAGGTTTAAACGGAGATTTTAGCGGAGAGATTATAAACGTTTTAGCGTAAAAAGACGATAATAAATAACAGGTTTTGAAAATTTTCGTGAACCGATTTTAGCGACATTTTAAACCCCCGATAAGTCATTATGAATAAAACTATTTATCTTTATATTTTTTTTATTATAAAACAAAATCGTTGTATGTATGTCCCTATGCGAGTGTATATCTTCAACAGGATATTGATGTGTTTTAATAGATTCTGATAGAGTGACTCAATTTTTTTTTATGTAATTTTTTAAGGCTTTGTTTCTAAGTTTCAGCCGTACTATGTTGCGGGCGACAACTATAGTGTATAGTTACTAAATGCTTATCGTAAACAAAGTTTTAGAGTGCATCGTTTTTATATACTTTGCAAGAAAATTGCTCTGCATGTTTAGTGTACGGCTACTAATATTTTAGCTATAGGTATGCAATTGATTTACCTACTATAAACTTACTAGGCTACCAGTTGGATTAACATAGAACATTAAATCGCATCAAGTTAAACCTAGGTATTCTTGACACTTTCAAACCAAGCCATGTCAATTAAATGTAAATTTATTAATAGTAAATAACTTTATATTGATAAATAGCCCAAATAATTATTACGATATCAAATATATAGAACGCGTTTATATTTACTAACAATTTGCTCTTATTTTTTAAAAACTATAATATGTAAATCCTAGCACTACCTATATTTAGGTTATATTATATACTTAATAGTCCTTTTATTTAAAAGCGTTCCAAGATTATCTTAAAATGTATCTAGTAGGAAGGCCTATATATTTATAAAGCAGATTAAACGAGTGTCCAATCAGTGTATACAAGATAAGTGGATATCCATTACCTTATTTCAAGGTGAACTTTCTTTGATTATACACCCACAAAGCTCGATATACATCGATTGTGTTGATGTTTATATGCCTTTTATCGCTAATATACAATTATAACTATAACATATTGAAAGGAAAATAGAGGTTGGCATATTAAGTTAAAAAGTTAGGCTAAAGTACGATATATTGGCAAAGTAATCAAATTATCTAATATATAAAATTCACGTGTCACAGTGTTAGTTACCGTACTCCTCCGAAACGGCTTGACCGATTTTTATGCAACTTTACATGCATATTCAGTAGGTCTGAGAATCGGCTAACATCTATTTTTCAAATCTTTTTTTTTAGTATGTAAAACAACGTTTGCCAGGTCATCTAGTAATTATATAGTTTTAACGGAGTATGTGCGATGTTACAGTACCTATACCTATCTAAAGAGGAACCAAATAATGAAAAGCTTCAATCTATCACAATGTTCAAAATGAGCATTAAATTAAATTATTTATTATATTTATTTATAACAGAAATGTAAATCTTAAAAAGTAATGTAAAACTAATAACAGTTAATGTCAAACTCTATTAAAAACTATTTGTCCGTGTTCTCTAAACGAGATTTTAAAAGTTTATAATCGAACTCGTGCCGATTTTATGGCGGCCAGCTGGTCGCTGTATAACTGCTAACTTCATAACTTAAAAACTTCTACCAATTGTTAAGCTAGCGAGGCTTCTATTAAGGGCCTACATCAATATTATCGCATATCATCGCCGACACGTACATATTAACACAGCCAGTAGGCACAGAAAATGAAGAATTAGGGATATTTTTTTTGTTTACTCAAAATCTACTAAATATATTTTAATTCTGATTTACGTGTTTCTATATATAATAGTTACTTATGTTTTTAAAGTGATTTCATTACTTAATACGCGATAATAGACCGACAAATGAAAAAAATAACAAATTAGAGAGGTTGTTTCGCTAAGATTTTCTATCGAGAAAACTTTTTTCAATCGCGTTTCTGAGTTTATGCGATCCTAGATCATATATTGAAAAAACATATACTTAAAAATTAGAGCTCTAGCCATTCAATCTAAAGAAACAATGAAAACTTCGTACATAGAAAAATGCACAAAGCTATTTTGGTATCCTCTTAACAGAGTTATTATTCTTTAACGAACAAAAAATACTTTAAACTGTAAAAAGTTTTTAAGGAAAAATAACTGACTTTAAATTTAAATGAGATAATAACAACCCTCTTTCGAATGACAAAAATAATATTTGCTAAAAGTCTATAAAAATAAATAAAAATTTTGAATTGATAATTTTCTCCTTTTTGAAGTCGGTTAAAAATACCTACATTATTTTAAGGTATTTTATAATAAGATAACTATGTATAAAACAAAACCGCATAAATACCAATTCCTCAAAATTCTAAGAACACAATAAGCGCAACCATCAACGCCTACCACGATCGCAAAAAACGAGAACTTTGTGACCCGATGATAAACTGGTTTTCGACCAGGCAATTCGTCTTATCATGCATCTCTGTCCCTCTTACCAAAAAGTCGTATAGTACAAAAGAAACGCCAATAATAAGAAGCACTAAAACCGGCGATACCAGTTTTATTTATTTCTTAACTTGTTACCAGAACATAAAACATTTTTCGATTTACGAACTAAAGCTTTAGTAATTGCTTTAGCATCAGACTTGACTAATTTGCATGATATGAAATTTATATATGGCCGTTGTTACCAACTTTCGTAATTTATGTATGGTGGCTGCCTGTCTTTACTTTTGTTTTGCTACTACGAGAACTTTTAGCATAAGGACTAGTCCATAGTCCTATGCCTATGCTAAACGGTTTTATAGTAGCAAGTAGACTCGCAACAAGTGCTATGTAGATTGTTACAGATGTATTTTAATCTACTATTTGCTGTATTTACTGTGTCTGGTTGTTTTAAACAGTCAAACATAGGCTATGATTCTGAACTAAAATACTTAAAGGATGTTACAGAAAAAAAAATTGATGAAATACGCTTTTATAACCGCAATAAATAATTATATCTATGGTTAAATTGCGTACTTAAATTTCGTAGCCAATAAAGCTTATTATAAAATGAACTGTACGGATAGCAAATAAATCGCGAATCAGATTTCAAAGAGGCTTTTAAATCATTACAATACCTGATAGAGTACATGTTATCAATTACTACTTCTTATCGAACTAATACTTTCTCTAACAAAACTTGAACAAACAGAGCTGAATTTCTTATACTTACGTATTAAGTTTCTAAAAATATAATGGTTCAAGGATGGCTCGCTTCGGGTAGCGTAGTGCGTAATAAATAAAGTAGAGGAGAGTTAGTATTTGCCGTGAGCGAAGATTGTACCTTATCTATCTCTCTGTTTGTACTTGCCCGAGTAACTTGACACCCAGTTACTTTAGACAACAAGACTGAAGTTAGAATCTCTTGTAATAGATATCTACTTCATTAGATAATGTTATTATGTATGAGGATCCAATTTTAAACCCACTATGACTCTTAGGAAAATATTATCATAATAAGTATAGGATCAACTTCTGCATTTCATATAGAACAACACAAATAACAACATAAATAAAATGGTACATAACTACATAAATAACTGTTTCACTTATTTGCGAATGCTCAAAATAAATACTGCATATCATATCATTCATTAAATTATATAAGTATGTCAAGGCCCTGAGAAGTCGACCTTAAATTATTTAAGTCGTAAAATCTTCGAATATTATTCAAAAGAGTAGGCCTTGGATATAATTAATTAGCAATACGGTAATTGTAGGCCAGATACAGTCGTAGGTACTTGTGATAATAATAAAGTAAGTACTACCATTGAAGTCTCAGATAATGATTTTGTAATAATTCTCTAGAAATTCTGATCGTTATTTTTGTTAATAAAACAGAAAAAATAGGGTCCGTTTGAATTCATACTTTTATGATAAGTATATCATAAAAGTATTTTCGTATTGAAATTTTCGTGAGTTTGAGCCATATCAGAAATACTATATTACCGGCTAACACTCACAGTTTCACACTCTCAGTGCACGCCGGAAGGTCGCAAACGCCGCTGGGTCCTGAAGATGAGCATCGGATATGCTCGAAACCTGGGTCGACATCTTCGATCCCAAAACTGTGAGTGTTAGCCGGTAATATAGTACTTCTAATCATAAAAGTACAAAATAAATCGAAATTTTTTAGATTAGTAAATCTAAAAATTTAGCTTCACCCGGGTATTGTACCTAACTGACTTGAGAAGCAGTAAGCGTTTCAAATTTAATAACTTATTAAGAAAGCAAACGCCATATTATCTCAGGTGCCTATATTATTTCTAATTCAAAACCGTTCATGTAATACCTGACCCTATATTCAATTCTTTTGAACAGGAATAAAAGTTACATTGAATTAAAATATGTTTGGCAGGCTAGAGGGCGCCGGACGGAGGGTTGATTTATATTGGAGCATTGCAGTAGTAGAATAGTATGCAGTTAGTATTGATTTCTATTCGTAACGTCCATCCCTGTCCCGGTTGCATCTCATCTCACGCACCGTAACTATGGCGGATGGCCAAGTTTCATGTCGGACTTTAAGAAATATTAATGAATAATGAATAAATATTCATGGACATTTCACACAACGTCCTCTGGTCCCAAGCTAAGCTTATATGCTTGTGTTAAGGGTACCAGAATACGGATAGAATACATACATATACTTCTTTTCTTTTGTAAATACATAATAATTATAATACATAGAAAACACCCAGACGCAGTACAAACATTTATATTAGTCAGTTTGTTCGTTCAAACTATTTTTCATCATTTATTTCGTATTGGTCAATAAGTATTTACGGCATAAATATTAATTTCATTTGATATTGTTAGGTACAACATTTAGTTGTCATTGTTCAGTTCTTCTAGTTAACCAATCAGAATAAGTATGTCGATATAACTGTATAATATAATAATATCTTCTTAACCTACCTTCTTAGGAAGGTTAACCTGCTGCAGATTATTTCACATCATTCTCTCCTAGTCAAATAGCATCTATTTATATGGTAAAAAGTCATTTTAAGTTACTTATTCGGTCCATATAATGCTGTTCCAAATCTCCTGATCTCAATTTTAAGCATTACGTAATCGTAGTAAGGAGTGCACACACGCTGTGTTACTGCCGAAAAGCGGGCAACGACCTCGTCAGGGGAGTGTGTCGGTTGGTCGAGGCCATGGCTATCGTTTATCATATTGATATACATAGTTCATAAAAGTATTAGATATTTATGACCCACTCAAATCATTATGTGACGAAGTCTGCAATAGGTACACGTGGCTAGAGTAGAATATTGTATTTTATAAATAAGGACAATTATAAAAATATTATAATTTACAATGTTTAAAAAAATTGAAAAAATACACTGTAAATTGTAATGAATTTCACACAAAATACAAAAGTTTGTAAAAGTGTTTAGATGTCTGTGTGTCATAATATTTTACGAAATAAATATAGCATCACGCTAAAAGCCAAAACATAGTTATTGCGCCTGACCATCATAGATTACATTACCGCATACCATTAGGTGGAATAGGGTCAAGCACTCATATGCATTATTTAAAATAAGCCAAAGAGCGAGTTAGTAATTATAACAACGGACAAAATGACGGGCATTGGCTAGTCAAAATATAAATGTTTTGGGTAATTTCATCAATCGCAATGAAAGTTATTGATACGTTTCACAAAATTCTTATTCTGAGAAGCCTTCAGCGTATTAGCTGTATTAGGAATAATGCAATATATCGATTACAGAATAAAAATAATGGAAAAGTATAAATAACGGCTATTAAGTTTGTTCTATATCAAATATATACTGAATTGTAAATTGTATTTTATTTTATTGTGTATTGCATGTTGCAAATGTTATACTGCAATGATAAGTTATTAATACTTGCAGCATTGGAAAATATATACAATCAATATTCAAGTACAAACAAGTTTTCCACAAAACGTGTTTCAGATTAATAAATTGCCTTTCTATTTATAAAACAGAACTAAACATTTGAAAGCGCAGGTAATTTATAGGTGATATTTCATAATATATTCTGACATTTATAAAAGTAGGAAAATCTTTATATTTTTGAAATGATAAAGTGTGTAGGTTAGTCGTAAATCAAATTAAAAATAAAATGTTACGGTTAAACAGTGTACACTGATGCAAGGGTTTGTATGTCATTGGACGATATTTTTGTTATATAGACTTATGCGTTGCGTACCATTTGAGCCGTAAATGCGAGTTGACCTGTTTAATTAAATTAATAAATAAATAAATAATTTACCGAAATGTCTGTGTGGTGACGGATTATGATTACAAGTGTCACCAGCCCATCACCAGGGTGCTGTAAAAGCCCCTTAAGAGATATTGTGTAACAATAAGGTTTTACCCGACATTTTTGTGTCAAAGCAACAAAAATTCTAATCATCGCGACGGGTATGCCGACAAAAAACATAAAAACTTGGTTTCGTACTAATAAAATGGATTTTACTAATTATAGAAAACAAAATTACCTACTTTGCAAAATGTTGGATACGTTTTTCTGTCTATATACTTACTTACTTAAAATAATTACATACATAATAAGTAATATTTTTTTACTTATAGTCTTTTTTTTTTGCAGACGGAGGAAGGAGGACATTTGTATTCAGAACAGCTAATTATGGGGCAGGCCAAAAATATTCGTGTTGTGTCCCACACAAGACGAATATTTAGTAGTGACCTTCAATGCCATAAGATAGGTATTGGCTTCGAAGGTCAATATTTAAAACACCACGCCTTCTAATAAAGTGCGTATAAATCAAACGACAACTAATAATTTAAATAATAGGCACGTTTATTTTTCATCATTGCTAAAAACAATTTACAGTAGAGCTGGAATTTTAAACGTTTTAATGATTTTATTTTAAGTAATCTTAAACAAAATGAATTAGTTGGAAATACTGAATGTGATTAATAAGTAATAATATAAAATATTCATGGATGACTGACTTAGTTTTCATTAGTATTTCACATAAACATTATAGGAATTAGATGATAACTAACCACAAGACAAGACAAGACGGGCTTCGTGGTGGAGTGGTTTATGTAATGGACTGCCGATCATGAGGTCTCGGGTTCGATTCCCGGTCAGGACAATCATTTGTGTGATATCCATAAATGTCATACAAATGTTTGTCCTGCGTCTGGGTGTTTACTATGTATTATAAGTATGTATTTACAAAAGAAAAGTAGTTTACGTATTATATCCGTATTCTGGTACCCATAACACAAGCATATAAGCTTAGCTTGGGACCGGAGGACGTTGTGTGAAATGTCCATGAATATTTATTATTTATTTTTATTTTACAAGGTAACCTAGACGTCAATACCTTAACGCTTGTAGAAATATTCCACCTAATAATTAAAAACTTCACGGATTCTGTACCCTATGCTTTTGATACAATTAGGTATAGTTTATTATTCTACTGTAATATAGTTTATAGAGCATCTAATTCATTAGCAGGTGTGACGGATACTTATCAGATACTTTGAACTAAAATAATCATTACGCATGAATAACCACCACGTTCACCCACATGCAAAACTATTAATTATAAATTTTATTAGGCTTAAAGAATCATAAATAATGTCTAATACTTCGCCTCAGTTATAAAGCTTCCATGTATTAAATCGCAGAACGAAGCACATATTAAGTCATAGTTGTCTTTATAACGACAGTTAAATAATATTGTTTTGATTTATTTGTTTACTTTGAATAGTATTTTAGAGATTGGCGTAAAATAATATGTAGCTTTGTATTATAGTTATTATACATATTACTTTTACACACTGAAACTTTGAGTTTTGTTATTGCTTACTTTTGTATTAATAATTACAATAGCTGTAAACTTAATTATGTTTTCATCAATCATATATTATTATTCTTTGGTTTTTATTTTTTTTTACTCGTTTTTATTACGTATACTTTTCAACAACAGCCTGTAAAATACTTAGTTTCAGATTTTTTACTACTAAGAAATCACTGGAAGAAATCTGAGATGCCCCAGTCTTTTAAGAAGATTTAGCCGCCTGTAAATTTTTACCAGTTAGCATGCTTACGTCTTCTTACTTGATATAGCGTTGGTTGCCTGTTAGAAGATTTGTTAAGTGTTGTCTTCTAGATTCATACCACATCAACTAATTTTATTTAAACAAATAAAACATTAAAGTGTCAATTTTATTTGTTTATATTAAAAAAATACCAGTAACTGACTTCCGAAATCAATTTATGTAAGTACTTACTCTTAATTCAAACTGTACAGTTACTTATTTCCAATAAAAGGTAGGGGAGGGGTTTTGCGTTTATAACTTGTAGGCCGGATATAATTCACGTCACACTGCAGATGATATAAATCAAGATAAATCGAGACTTATTTGTATGTAAAACGAAGAAGATAATATTTACGTCCAAATAAGTCCTCATGCCTCCGTTTTCACTCACACCGCACGATTACGGACCAAATCGATAAAAAATTGATTCAATAATTTCAGAACTGTGTGCTTTGTTCTTCGTCAGAAAAAGTTTGTGGCCAGTCAATATTATTGTGAGAGAAAGCACCGAAATATCGAGTTCGTCGACACCTCGCCTTCCGGGTTTTATATTATATACCAGCGCTTATATAAATAAATACCTACGTCGCGTGAGACATTGATTCTTATCGCGTACCAATGAGATTTATTAGGGGCTTTCGAATGGATTTATCGTATTACAGGGAACCCGTTCCGTGCCTACTTAGCTCAGTAAATAATGCCCCACCAAAATTAATGGCGTTCTTTCTTGAAATAGATGACTAAATACCCTTGCGCACGGTATCTCGGTTACAAACCTTGTTTATATTACTTGCATTACGTAATCTAAGCCTTTGGTTCCATTGCAGTGACCCCTATCACTGCATTATCATGTTATGGTGCAATTAATTGCTTGATTTCTATTTTTAATAGATATAACAGTTCTATTCCGTGCATCATACTTAAACCATCAGGTGGGATAGGATCAAGTGCCAACGTTTTATTTAAAAAGAAAAACAGCTAATTTCGTTTTTGGATATTGTCATTTGCACCGCTCTTTCTTTGTCTCTTCCTCTCCAACCCATTAGCGTCTCACAGTTAGGCACGGACCTCGTCCACTTTGGGAGGGGTTATGGTCTACTGTGCCGCGCTGACCAAGCGTATAGGCATAGGATTTATTTTCGCGATTTCCGTCTCTCATAGCATGTTATTTTTGTACAATATCCCTTAGTTAGCTTTTACACTAGGAAGGAAAAGGGGTAGCGTCGCCACACGGACTTATATCTTCTATGATATAATAAATGAGTATGGAAAAACCTCTGCGAGGCAATTTTTGGACAAATAATGGCGGGCGGCCGAATTTGAATAACCTTGAGTAGTACTTACGTTTGTTTTAATGTATACTCATAGTATTATCACTTGTAATTTCTTGCCATATGCTATATAAATCATCGAAATCTGTCTAGTATCGATATTTTTTGTAAACAAATCCAAATGCGAAATAAAACATTTTATGTTTTATTCATTAGTGAACTGGTATTTAAGTAGATTTAATTAGCAGAGAAATCATGGTTATTGTGGTAATTTTCTAATAATTTCGTTAGTACCAGTCTTTTGCTCATTAGGTAGGTACCTACTAAATAATTGTGTAGATTACTATCAAATTTTGTTATTAAATTCCAGTCAAAAAGGTACGATATTAAAAACCTTTTTATCGTACTAAAACACATTAATACTTATTAAATATTATGTATATAAATATCTTAACTGCTTGCATAAAAAGAGAATCATCTAGGCCGTGTGCAAAATTTAATGCTGACATTTTTTACGCAAATCTTTTCATGGCCATGAATAACAAAATTTCTCAAACCCATTTTCATTTCAGAATACACATCATATAACTACATGTAGTAGGTACACACAGATTCGACAACACAGAAATCCACTTACCCGTTAACAGTGTGACCCTTAAGAGTATCACGTTAGCTGTTTACAAGCAGGGCTCAATTTATTTATTCGTTCATTAAGCAGCGAGGCGGGGGATCTCTGCGAGAGACGAATTTTAGGATAATGGCTGTCGTATGGCGTGCTTATGAGCATAGATTATTAAGGTCTATACCGCTGATAGTAGAAAAGCCATCAAACAAACAAAGTTATAACGGAATGATACCATTAACTTGGATAGCACAGCTACTGATTTTTGAGCACATAAAACTATCAAGATATTCTAGTCTACAAATTTGTAGAAACTGGATTATAAAAGCTTAGCAACAGATTTTTATAGACGCATTTAAACGCCTCAACTATTTCTAAAAATCTTGCATAATTTGCCACACAAATTGATTAAAAAAAGGAACTCATGTATAAGAACTATTACAGATAATAAATCAATTATGCGAAAAGGTTAACGAAACAAAAACGTGAGAAACAACAAATCGATTCAACGAAATCGACGGCTCGTTAAAATCGAATCGTCGCATAACCGATATTAAACAAATGCTACGAGAGATTCCCAATATGTACAAGGCAACTGTGTAAAAAATTTCTTAGCGAAAAGTTAAAGATTCATCAGTATGGCAATTGAAGAATAGCGCATGTGGATATACTGTGGCTCTGTATCGAATCGAAGGCTATAAAACTGTACGCAGTTTTATAATTTAACCTTACAAAGGCGTTAGATTGAATTTGGCGTGTAATTCAATAATAGCGTCGGAACACCGGCGGCACTCAGAGTCTACCTCCAACTATTATCTGTAATCAACGATTGGATACAGAGAGATTGACCTTTTGCTACGAAATCTCGATGCAGCTAACAATGATGTCGTTAGGAAGTGCTAAAGTGAATCGTTAAACGTTTAATGCGGGACTTTCAAAATTTTATTGTTTCGCAAGAAAAAATGCACACTGAAAAAACGGTGAAAGCTTTACCGCAAAGAAAGTCAGTAGCGAAATTTTGGTAATTTAGCTATAAGAACGTCACGATTTTAAAATAACTTTAAATTGACTTTCATTGTTATCGAATATTTCCCTCACCGTTATGATAATCGCAACAGCTACCATTTTAATATATTCTAATAGATCTTAATTCTCAAGGCTCGTGTAGTTCCCATAACCAACTTGTGTTCTAGTCAGCGCTTGTGGTAACTGGTTAGTACCTACTGTAATAATTCTTTTAACGCCGTTCTTAATAACTATATACTCTATAAAATACATTTGTTAGCAAAGACATCTCTTTTACGATAATGTTCGATTTTCTATTAAACTTGAAAGCGTTCCACGTCCCACATTCTTATCTTGAATGTTCTACGACATATTTTTCCAAAGTTTCCCGGCGCGAGCTTTCAGGCGGCCGCGTATAAAGCTCTATTCACACATGGCGGGAGATAAGGTAGCTTTCACACCATTAAGCCGCGCACTGGAGCCCGGGGCTTTTCCAGATTAGATTATACACTCGATTTATGATGTCATTAAAGCTTTGATAATTACTCGGGACAGGCTGCGTAGGCGAGACCAGGTCGGGGAGATGAGGTGCGCGGAGAGGCGATCGTATGCGCGTTGTAGAGGGGGATGGACGTGCGGGGGGTGCTTGTACTGTTTGATTGGATTCCTGGTACTGCGAGGGTTAAAGGATTAAAGTTATGGAGATTAGTTCGCCGCCCGCGGCCGCGCTTCGTTTATGTTAAAAGGTCCATTGAGATATGTATGGATAAGAGATTGGTTATTGCCAATTTGTGATACCGTAGCAGGTTTTAATTTCGTTTCGCACTTGTTCCGATGCTTTTGTAAATAAACCCCTGATTGGTTTTAGTAACAATAGCTTAAATTAATTCTGTTGTTACGATTCCTGCTCACGCAATCGATATTATTTACCTAACGTATTCAGCTTCGCCTCATACCATGTTAATTTTTAACGCTGTGTATTATTTTTCATCGTGTCTTCAATTGTTAAATAGTTCAGATTTCTTTTCGCGTTACTAGTCCATATCTAATCATTACTCCTTATTGCCAACTATGGACTAAATTGGTCCCAAACACAACACTATACAAGCGCAAAATAAAGTGTTATTAATTACCATACAGGTATCCTTCTAATTACTATAGACACATTGTACAATCCTCCGATCAATCCGAAAAATCATCTGTAATGTCTACGATAGACACGACAGATGATTTTTCATCGCATACCTATAATAATAATTTATATATATAGTTACTTGGAAACAAAAGTGGTGGTAGCGACTTCCTGTAAAAGCTTATCTATTATGCCAGTACATTTTCTTCGTCACGTAAAAGCAAAGTTAGCGAGAAATAGTTTTCTTTTTGAATTATGAATGTTTATAAATGTTTGACCTGTAGTTCTTTGTTTTTGCATGTTTCTTGTTTTACATTAAAAAATTATGTTTCAGCATTTTTCATATTTTTTATTTTTATTCAGCGCTTATTGAGTGCAATAAGCGCTGAATTATACATTATTGAATTGTAGGTACGCAACAAATGCAATTCTGGTTCTTCTTACTCCAATAGGCTGTTTTTTATATAGTTTTAATATTTTTATCACCACATTTACTATCACATCTTATTGAATGTAACATAATATTATTGATTTAGATATCTCCGTCTCCAGCCCATTAACGTCCCTCTGTTGAGCACGGGCCCCTCCACTTTGGGAAGAATTGTAGTCTATTGTGCCACGCTGACCAGGTATGTTGGCACAGGATTTATTCTCGAGTTTTATGTATCTCACAGCGGATGTTATCTGTGTACAATTTCTGTTAGCTGACTGTTATAGCACCCTGGGAAGGAAAAGGGGTGGTAACACTAAACTTGTATTCTTAATCTGTCACCACTCAGACAATACCTTTTTTAGAATATTTAGATACCTATCTAAACAATATTAAGCTTATTTTTCCTACCTAAGGCTTATATTTAAACATTGCTTCTACTGTTGCTAAGCACCAATGGGTACCTATAGTAGATCTCCATTATTTATAAAAAAAATTGAAAACAAACATCAGTTAAATTTTTGTCCTTACATTAAGTGTCGCTTTTTTAGCTAGAAACCACTCATCAGGGCCTAATGTCTCCCTGAATGGCTCTCCAATTAAGTGTAATGAGACTGCCGGAAATACAAACGTACGTGTATTTAAATAGCATCTGTATATTATGTAGATAACTTCAGATTACAGTACCTACCAATTGGCATTGTTCATAATTTTTAACCTGTTGTTTTTATATATTTTTTAGAAAAATAGACTATTTTAAGCAACTAATTTCAATATTATTGAAATATTCACTATGTAGAATTTTTAAAAAATGCTTAATGATAATATATTGTTATAAATGTTGTGACGTCATCGTTGCTCGCAATCTGTGTATTGACTTTTCCTGACAGACTTAAGACAGATTGCAATACATCTTTTCAAAGTTGCTAAGTTGATATAATAGACCAATTTGAACTCCACCATAGAGTAGTATATCCCTCAGAACGCCTTAATATTTTAAGTCCTTCATTTCAAGGGCAAATAGAGATCATTTGCTTTTTTGGATAAATAATCGTTAATATAGTAAATTTTCTGAAAAAAACTAATGGATCATGATCAGACACTGTATTCCCCGAAATGGTTTTTGAATTAAGAGTTTTAAAAAAATATGAACAATGCCAATTCCTAGTAGTTTAAATTTAATGAAAATCAGATTCGGTATATGGTCACGTTAATTAACCTTAATTTTTATCAAAATTATGATAATAAATCATTGTTGAAAAAAAATTTAATTTTTTAACAAAAAATGATAGATTGCTACTATTATTTGATAGCGGCAACAACAATAACAAAGTTAAAAATGACGAGGATTTTAACTTAAAATTCTAATAATAAGCAATATTTTTATTACAAAATAATTTTTATATTTAAGCAAAAAAATATAAGAGTTTAAAATCGAAATTAAGTGGGTAGGTATTCCTAATTTAGATTTTAGCTTATTAGCAAAAACGTATTTTACGTAACAATTGTTTTAAATTCATAGATTTTTTCTACATTAGCGTCATACTGGCACCATGACGTTTGCAATGTTAATGTTCTATACATAAACTAATATTATAAAGCTAAAGAGTTTGTTTGCATGCTTGTTTCTTTGTTTGAACGCGCTAATATCAGGAACTGCATGGTGGAATTAAGAAATTTTTCCATTTTTTCTTTTTTCTCCTATTGATCGCAGCGTGATGTTGTATTGTCTAGAGTAGAACCTTTCTCGATAACTGTACTATCCAACACTGATAGAATTTTTCAAATTGGTCCAATGGTTCCTGAGATTAGCGCGTTCAAACAAACAAACAATCAAACTCTTCCTTACAAACTTACGAGTATATAGGAATATAAATAACGCTGCGACTGATAGAAGTGAGAGATTAGTAAAAAACTGTTGCAAACAGCGAGGAAAACTGTCTAATTTACACGCGTATGTAGTCGCGGGCAACCGCTAGTTGTACATCACCAGAAAATTGTGCAGATTTAAGGAGATCCTTTCAGAAAAGACTTATCCAGTAGTGCGCTGAAGATGTGTTTGTTTCAATTACTTTATACTATCTTTATTTCAATACGAACATGGAAGCCAAAGGACTAGTTTCATATTTCAGTAACGCAAACCATTAGGGTCTATTAATGACACTAAATGGTACATTAAAAGTGTCCTATCATAAGTCGGGCTCGCATTTGGCAGCGCTATTGTCATCCAGATACGTCGAACAAACGCGCGATAATGATGGTTTGTGGGCCTCTCGTTGATGTTAATGATTTTAATGTTATAGGCTTGAGTGATACCAGTATTAATGACATCATTGCAAAAAAAAAATTTTAGAGGTTTTCGTAAACGCTGCCTGTGATAAATCTTTATTTACCTATTATAAACAAAGGCAATATTTGTGTGTGTATGTCCGCATGTGAGCTTATATCTTTAAAATTACGCAACGGATTTGGATGCAGTTTTTTTAATAAATGCAGTGGTTTAAGAGGATGGATATTCAGTACAATATTAAATTAATGAATACTTTTCTATTAGATTACTAAATTAATTATATTATGACCCCGGTGACTTAGGTTGCTGTGAAAGTTAGCCACGAGAAATCTTTGATTAAGCTGCGGTAGCAAAACACTTGAAAATAAACACAAGGTATCTTGTACATGGAACGTGAAAACAAACATACTATTATTACGTTTAGTGAGTGCAGTATGCTTCTGTAATTAGTGATCCCTGTGTGAAATGGTGGCATATTGATAGATTATGGAGAACAGTTAAAAGATGAAGCACATTATATAGGTATAAAAATCAAGTAATTTTATAAATTTGATTTCATGCTAAGCAGTAAGGAAATAAACGCACTGCCATTGTGCCAGTTACAGTATCTAATCTGACGTCTGTAGCTGGAGTAAGCCTGTGAGCTTCCGATACTGTCCAGTCAAAATAGGCGATAATTATGAAATGTGGCGCCGATTGTCGCTCCATTAGGCGGCTTTGTAGCTCCATACCAGTACGTGCTCCTAGATATGCAAATGTATTAACTGTTTATATCTATACAAGTAAGCTATAAATTATAGACTACTACTATTTGCGTAGTAATTGATTTGGAAACGATAATACGTGTGATGAAAATAAAGCAAAACTTACCATATTCAGAAGTATTTTTTCTTTTACAGATGAGGCAGCCTCTTGCGTCATTTTTGGAGTAAGAATACTATTCACCTCACAAGCATTATCTCTGATATTTACCTATATTATCATGTGAAAAAAAAAAACTATCTAAGCAAATGTAGAAAAATATCGTTTTGACTTTCACAAGATAATTTGCAAACTTTATGCACAAACTATTTAACTGTAAACGTCGTATTTTACCTTGAATGGTTCATAACATACTAAAATATGAAATTCTAAATGTTTTTGTTAGGGACCATTACATCGTTGTTCGCAAATCACCTGCTAAATTGCTTGTGACAAAACATTAAATAAAATAAGAATCCATATTTTTTGCGCAAACAACAAAAAGAGAAAGACTTTCTTCTAAAAAACTCCTAAGGTGTAATTATCTTGATACTTTTGTTTCGTAACAAGCTTAATGGCCCGGAACATCTTTGTACATTGTCAGTATTACAGTAACAAGGTACTTTTTAGTGGTTTACGGTGCAATAAAATTGGTACGGACAAGAGCAAACATTGCGGCATTCTAATGATATTATTCGCAATATATTAGAGAAAGGTGCGTTTGAATTTTTTCTAAAGAAAAAAAAATCTATTACACGTTCTTTTAAAATTGCATCACAATGTTAACCCATCTTGGGTCCGAAAAAGATTCTTTGTTGCCGTAAGGGTTATATTTTATAAAAAAGCTTTTACATTTTTTAACTAACAGTTTTCTGCGAACACGGTCTATACAAAAGACTAAACCGTTTTGTTAGTAAAGTTTTTGTTTTGTTTTATTGAACTTAAATATATGTTTGAGGCCATTGTTTAGATCAACTTGTTGTTGGGGCATTTTAGTCTTGAAAAAATCCTTATAGAGTCCGCTCGAGTTTTTGATATTCACGAAGATACTGAAATACTAACTTTTAACCGAATTAACGGTAACAGTGTTAAGTTCTATGTGTTAATTAATGTGTAATTAAGACTGTGTATTTATCTTCAAAGTGCATTTACTGTGTTGCATGTAAGTAATCTTGTTATCTTTATTCGTTTTATATTCGAGTTTATAACGTTCTAAAGAGATCTTACCGACAAATTTTAATGAAGACATTTTTCATGCCACAGATATGAAAACTTTTTAGGTGTTAATGTTTATCATAATAGAAACTGTTAAAAAGCGGGGAGCTATGACTAATATTAATAAAATTGAACATATATTTCGTCGCATAAGAGCTACCAACTTGTAAACGGCGTATTAAAATTACGAAAAAATATACTAGTAGTTCAGTATAAAAGACACGAAAAGCTAAGTGAACCTGATATCATTTATATTAGGTATTTATTCGACTAGATTAGATATCTTGATTTCATTACCATCTCAATAGATAAAGAATACATCGTAAGACGGTTACTGAATTGATATATCCTTATTATCGTTATACAAACGTCTAACCACCGAAAATTTTGCGATATTCCTAAAAATGATATAAAAACCAGTAACCTAGTCAATTTGTAGCATATTTTAGTATCCTTAATTTTAATTATTAAGTATATGATAATGAGTTGTTTGGTGCGAACATTGCAATATAATTATCACATTAATTACACATAAATTTGTATGTTTTATGAAATTATATGAAATGAATATTATTTAGTGCAGAATGACCGTCTGACTGCCCATGTCTCATTATTTGGGGTCAGCGCAACATGTGTTTTCCTTCCATAGTCTCCTGTCAGACACCATATTTGTATTAACTCCTCTTTCTTTCATAACCTCATTTACACAGTCCATGCATCTTTTCTTAGTTCTTTTTCTAGACTTTTTCCTTCCACATTTATTTGTAGAACGGTATTACCTTCCTCTGAACTCATTAGATGACCATACCAGAACACCATCTATTCTTCAATTTTTCAATCAATGGCATCACTTTCAGACTTCTCCTAATATCTCAACATTCGCAGCTCCGCAACGTGAACAGTCGTCGTAGGTATATGGTATTACTTAGGTACTGTACTATTATTAAATTGCGCCCACTTGAATGAAAATAGATTGCACTCTGCATCGAAAGTCTGTTCCGTATTTTATTTATAAGCGTATTATATACATAAGATATAATATATATGCATATCTTGCCGATCAAAGTTTAAACGATTACGATTTAGTTAATTTTTTTTTAATAAATAAATAGATAGGTACCTCTATTATCTCTTCACAACTAAGAACTATATCATGCTTTTCGCTCAGTTTTGTACTGATTTTCGTTCGTGTATTTTCTTTACTAAGCAGTGAATTAGCTTTTAACTCCTGCTCTACCTATCCATCGATAGCCTTTCTCCGTCCACTGCTGGACGTAGGCCTTACCCATGGAATCCTACAATGCGCGGCCCTGCGCTAGCTGCATCCAGCGCAGCGTCTCCCAGCACATTTATTTATTTATTTATTTCACAATTTATATACATTAATTGCACAAAGGCGGCCTTAATGCCACAGGCATTTTCTTCCAGTCAACCATTAGATGGTGCAGAGAGCAAAGGTACATTCACTCACATCATATTTTTTACATCTTTTTTTACTATCAGGTAATTCCACAAAATTCATTGAAAGCAAATTTACATTTTATATTCTCTTTGCTCGCTCTTTGCTTTTCAAATCATGAATTATCCAAGAGGTAAAGTGAAACACATAAATCAAAGAAGTGAGTATCTGCATTTAAATTATATTTTGAGAAGCGGCAACTCGATATCTGTTATTCGAAGAGTTGAATTCCCAAGAAAACAGAAATATATGTCATTCGTGACGTAACTTTGAAATATAGATGTATTTTAAAAACTTTATTGTTCTTATTTCGTACATTCTCTTACTGTTAGATAAATGAGTCGCGTATGTGTTAGAGTCTAAGACATGCGCGACATATCTTCTAATATATAAAATTCACGTGTCACAGTGTTAGTTACCGTACTCCTCCGAAACGGCTTGACCGATTTTTATGAAATTTTACATGCACATTCAGTAGGTCTGAGAATCGGCCAACATCTATTTTTCAAACCTTTTTCTTTTAGTATGGCAAAACAACATTTGCCGGGTCAGCTAGTTATATTATACATTTTTACATAAAGCATATAATAATATATTGTTGTCGTGAAAGGCATAATGTAGAAACCCAGAAACTCGCAAAACATTGTTCAATCGATACCACAATGGATATCAAATAATTTCTCCTTACCTAATCTCAAAAAACTCCATTAATCCAAGTTGAATTACAACGGTGATAAATATTGCTACCCTTAGATGCCTTTAGTAAGGCCTCTATAACTTTAAGGTTCGTGTTCGCAAGATACCAGACCCCGCACCCCACCCGCCTACATTTACTTGATACATAACTCACACTTGAATAACTTATTGCCAAGTTATTTTTGTTTACAGAAACCCTTTTTGCGTACAGCCCTTGTTTATATTATGTTACATACATACATGTGTATAGTTACGTGAAAAATTGTCTGCGTAAGTTAAATTATTGAGTACATAATCGACCGGGGAAAAAAAAGTGTTTTAGAGACTAACATAAGCATGTATATGTGAATTTATTATATTTGGTATCGTATCTTCTAAAATAAATTGTATATTTTCTTACTATATAGATGCTTGTATTAACAGTAGGCAACTGACGTTTTAATTTGTTTTCTGAAAGATAGAATATCTCCATTTTTAGGGTTCCGTACCCAAAGGGTAAAAACGGGACCCAATTACTGAGACTTCACTGTCCGTCCGTCCGTCCGTCCGTCTGTCACCAGACTGTATCTCAAGAACGGGGATAGCTAGAGAGTTGAAATTTTCACAGATGATGTATCTCTATTGCCGCTATAACAACAAATACTAAAAATAAAATAAAATAAATATTTAAGGGGGCTCCCATACAACAAACATGATTTTTTTACCGTTTCTCGCTCTCATACAACAAACGTGATTAATTAAGTAGGTATTGTGTGTGTTGTTTGCTCATTTGTTAATAACGTGCTTTATGTTGCATAGATAATGGTACGGAACCCTTCGTGCGCGAGTCCAACTCGCACTTGACCAATTTTTTTGATCTCATTCTTGTTTATATACAACTTTGTTTGTATAGGTACCTACCTATGTCAAATAAATAAATTGAATTGAATTAAATTGTCCCTATGTTTTTAAAACATCTATGTTAATAAAAATGAACATAGCCCATAGTAAATATTATTAACGGCTCAATGAAAACCCATTGTTTTATTAAAACATCTCCGAACGTTTTGTACACAAAACTTCATAACGACGAATCAAAATGGCGTTCCATGTATATTTAAGTAAGTGAATAAATCGCTTGCATTTCGGTCACGTCCGAACCGAGTCGTGACACTGTGTACATCACGTTGAGATAAAAGCCCTTCGTATCACAGCCTGAGCCCACTCACGCCGTCGTTAAAAAAAATAATCTTTAGCACTTAAGTGAATATACTGGATTTTAAGGCTAGGGTTTTCAGTAATCAAAGTGCTTTAAGAGATAGATAAATGATATTGTAAGCAAATGCCATCTTCTGTGGAAGAAGAAAAAGAAAAACCCTGTGCCAACACGCCTGGTCAGCATTAGAAAGTAAATCAGAGACTCTCTGTATGAGGAGGAGGCTTATATACAACAGTATGGGTCTTAGAAGACAAAGAATATAAACTACGGAGATTCATTAATGCTAGTAGCCCTAACAGGAAAACTGGAATCACTCAAACGCATAGGCATATTTATATCACCATAATTTTACATTCATATCTTCACAACAAACCGTAATCAAGAAACTATAAATCAGACCTTCTAACATTCCTTTGTACTACCTAATATATAGATGGTTACTTTATCTAGCTATAGGTAGGTGGTAGTAGTAGGCTCGGGTACATCGTTAGGAATACTTGTGGCAGACAAGTTATGGCCGCTGTAAAAGGATGTATCAGTCGATGGAGTGCGATAAAGCTGACTGTAGCGTATTGCGACGAGGAAACTAGAGCTTTTCTCTTGTAAAGCACTTTATGTTAGACTCATCTCTACATAGTGATTATAACTGTCTAGATTAGGTAACCAATATAAGTGAATATTCAGTATAGTTTTTTTTTTTAATAATTCGTATAACTTGCGATCTATGTTAATCATGCAATGCCTTAACTATAATCTAGTAAAGTCTACATCGTCATAAATATAACAATATTATTACGTATAACAATATATCATTAATACAAGCTAGGTATATATCATTACAGTCAAATTGATAATGTAATTAGCAGTATGTTAAAACTATGAGCGCAGACAAAAGTCAATACTAATGCCATAAGGCAAGAACTAATATAAGTTTCAATTAGAATTTATTGGATGTATTTATTTAAATTCTTTGGTATATTGACAAGAGTCTTAGTGCGACTTGATATCGTCAATTAAATTAGTAAAGTTTACTTTCAATCAAATGATAGTACATCGAATACTCCATATTGCTATTAATAGAGTGAAATATTGCTCTTACTGAACAAATAACGTTAATAAAACACAAACATTTATTTAAAGAGCACTTCGTTCATAATAAAATAAGTAAATGCAAACTATAAAGCAACTTGCATCCAATCAAAAATCTTTAAAACATACTACCAATAACTCACTCTCACTCCCTCCGAGAAATAACAACGCAAATTGCGATGCAATCACATGCGTCGGCGCAGTTAATTCAACGACATTTAACACTTGCTACAGACGCACTCAAATACGTTCTGGTTTTGACCAAATAATATCGATTTTGTACAGTAACACATACAGATTATTTTCCTACGAACTTCTTCGTGATTTAAGTTTGTTTCGCACATAAAAGTACAAGTAGATTTATACTACTTTGGACGATGTGTAGAATATTGTCTGAGGTCCTGACATTCGTGTTTAATGTCTCTGTTCCATTGAGATTCCACGTCTAAAATAATGGGGAACATTGTCGTATGAATTCTGCCACCCACTAAATAAATAAGTAATTTAGATTCAAGAATGGCTTTATGAGTAAAAAAGTTCAGTACAAATAATAGCATTTTAACATTATTTTATATTATAAATCATTTATGTATAAAATTCTCTTCTCACAGAATTTTCATGTTAATAATCGAAATATTGTATCAGATTTGGGAAACGTAGTTTGAAATCGATTAAAATATCAATTTCACCAAATACCAAAAACCGTGTGAAAAGTTTCCATTTTATCAAGAACATTAATCAGAAAAATCAAGCTTTTTGTTAAATTTAGACAATAATATCAATAAATTTTTATTGATAGACATAAAAATAGACATTTAAAAACTGCAAAATATCAGCATGTTTACGCAAAACTTTAACTTTCGTAAATAACGGACACCGGGTATTATCAAAAATTTCAAATTGTAAAGGTTCCTATAGAATAAAATCTCTATTAAACAAAATAATTTAAAATGACCGAGTAACATATGCATGAAAATAAACTAAAAACGTAAAAGATATAAAACGTATGAATCATAAAGCTAGAGCTACCTATTTGCATTCGTGATACATTCCTCTATTTTAAAAATAGCCGAGAGCGAACAAAAACTCGACAATGTAGAGTAATCTCGTCAAGTATCAAGGTAGGTACATATAAAACCGGCCATACACGAACCACGAGTGTTAAGTGATTAACGATTAAATAATAAGCATCCACAGTCGTAAAACAAAGATTAACTAACATACAGTTACGGGTGTAAATAGGCTATAACTTTGATTTTTACGACTAAATAATCGTAAAGGAACCTTGGTAAAGCGGCCGCATTTCAAAGGCGTGTACGACTCTTCTCAGTAAATGGAACTATAGTATTCTGAACTTGGTTGGTTTTTAATCGCGGACAATGCAAACGGTAGGGCCGTTTGATGCACTTTTATTTTACGATGAACTCATAACATAAAACGTTAAATGACTCAACAAAGGTTATGAGCCGTTTAAATGACAGAAATAGAGATATTACAAGTGTTGTTTGTTTTTAAAGTTATGTTCGGACATTGACACTGAGTTTCTTTGTAGATAAAGCTTCTCTCTGGTGAAAGTGTAAGATTATTAACAATGTGAGGAGTAGCTATCTATTCCTCACATTGTTTTGTCAGAATCATTAGACTGCGTGAAATTGTCTTTGATCTCCTGCTGGAAGGCTACGGGATTCGGACATAATTTTCACATTCTTCTTTTGCTTCTCTACAAAGGACATCATGTGCCAAAAATATTACCATCTCTAGTTTTATATCATAGGCAGTACTTAGTCTTAACTAATTGTGATCTACATTGCATAAAATATATACCATTCACATACCTAGAATAGATTCAGAGTTGCTACTGACATTTACGGGTTATTGGCTTCGAAAACCACCTCTATGTTATAGGCTCACACCAAAAAGAAACATAAACACATTGATTCTAGAATATTTTAAGCTCCAGTACTGTTTAATTACAGTAAAAAAATTTCATCAATCGTAATGAATAATTGAACTCGCTGAAAACTCCGTAATATTTTTTCTTTTGGTTTTAGCATCTTTATTAACTTAAACTTTATTAATTTTATGTTTTTTGACCCCAGAAAACCTATATTGTAGGGCCCAGTACATACACCTCATTCAGATAGGCATTCAGATAGGCATCCAGATAGGGATATAAGTAATATAAGTAGGTATATACCTACTCAAGTTGGGTCTGGTTAACGATAATATAACTCGTCCTAAACACAGAATGATATACTCTATAGGTGTAACCACCTAATTACGTAGCGTCCGCACAGCGCAACCATTACGGTTTCCCCGAGCCAAAATTCTGTATAATTAAACAACTGAAATTTTAACAGTATGCAGTATAAATTTAATAAGGATGGGCTATTAAGAGTATAAACGGACCAAATGTTTGGCTTTCGACAAAAACCAAAATGGGATGTGTAGAGCGGTATGGTACATAAGTATTGCTCTTATACGACCGTTAGGAGAGCTGGTATAAAACATTTGCGCGCCAGTAATTTAGGTTGTGAAAGTTAGTGTAACTATAGGCCTATAGAACACATGATACAGCTATATATGGTATTCAACTAATAACGGGTGTTACTATTTTTATATTTGTTTTAAAACGAGCAAATTAATTCAATTATGTAATCACCTACTAAACTAGTTTAAGGTAGACTTAAAGATAAGTATATTATTACTTATCTTTAAGTCATATAAGGTGAAAATCTTTTGTGTAGAATAAAAATGTCAAATCAAAGTTTTACCCCGTTACTTACATATTGTAAATAAAACAATAAGAAAATTATTGATTATAAACTTACTTAATTTGAACTGTTAATAGGTAAATTAATTTATTTCAATATGTTCTATGTGTCTAAAATTTGTTCAGTCTTCGGTTTTGCCTGCGCTTTTAACTATCAATCCTCCACTTATTTTAAAAAGCAAAAAATATATCATCTTTAAACAAAATGACATCAAAACCCGTTTTAAAGATTTAAGCCTAGGGACGTAGGTACGTACATAAATAAGGACTTTGTTGTGCCTATAACAAGTAAAGAAAAGATATTATGTCTTTGCAAAACAAAAACGGAAGTAATGAAAACAACAATCGACTAGATTTTAATGAAACAACGGAGTTACGGAACACAGAATCTTACCGAGTACTGAGTAAACGTTGTGAATCGCCTAATAATAATGAAAGCGATGGCTGTGACGCTTTCGGTGTATGAAGCGGCAGTTTAGGCAACATAAACAGCTACTATACCATCCGATCTTTTATAAAAACATGCGTTAAAAACCCTTATTATAATTTCATAAGGTTGATATTTCTATGTTGTTTGTGTCAAGTTATAGCAAGTCTTTGTATAGTGTCCCCTTCCATGGTAGCGGGTGGGGCTGGAAACGGTCGGCTTACATATACACAATATGGCCGTCTTTTTTGTCGCATGCGATTGGAAGTACACGCGTGACCCACGAGAAGAGGAAATTTATAAAAAAAAAGATGTAGGTAGCCATAGATGACAATGACGAATAGTAGTACATATTTAGAAGCAATTATTTTTTCTTGTATTTGACGATGTTTGCATGTTTGTGGCTATTTAGCCTCTAAATAGGTAGGTATATCATTTTCTTATTCAATATACCTACATACTTAATATATTTTTCATTGTTTTTAGGGTTCCGTACCCAAAGGGTAAAAACGGGACCCTATTACTGAGACTTCGCTGTCCGTCCGTCCGTCCGTCCGTCCGTCTGTCACCAGGCTGTATCTCAAGAACGGTGATAGCTAGAGAGTTGAAATTTTCACAGATGATGTATTTCTATTGCCGCTATAACAACAAATACTAAAAATAAAATAAAATAAATATTTAAGGGGGGCTCCCATACAACAAACATGATTTTTTTACCGTTTCTTGCTCGATACTAATAACGTTGCCTTATGTTGCATAGATAATGGTACGGAACCCTTCGTGCGCGAGTCCGACTCGCACTTGACCAATTTTTTATAGAAAGTATTACCTGTGCTTTAAATATATTTTACCGCAATTATACGAATTAAAAATATTGATTTCCCTAAATAAATAAAGCATATCTGTCTTTTATTATTATAGAAACGAATCAAATTGGAATTATTTAAATAATATAAATATTCATTGAACTTAGAAAATATGCTCCGTTTTTTTGGAATTGACTTGCTACGTTTTTTTTATTAGAAACAAACCAAAAAGCAGAATAATTGATTGTTATAGCTAGAAAATTTTGTTAATTATCGGATATATAGGTACCAATGCTGTTGAAAGGAATACAAAATAGTAGCTGCATACTATTTAGTAACTTTTAGTCTGAATATGACAGGACTCGTTCCATCATGGTGCCAATTCAATTATAATTATATAAGTACCTAGGCTTTAATCTTCGTAGCTTGCTTACTTTCCCTTGCCCTTGACAAATTCTTTAATATTGTTTTAACATAGAGAAGCATGAGGAAAACCTGAAATTATAATTGAGTTATAATCATTATTTGAAAATTGCTATTTTGTGAGATTTGTTAAAAAATACATGTATTACGTATTAGAAAATTAATTATCTAGATAAATCCAGCAGTTCCAGCAATTAGAAGTTTCGTCACATGTTCACGTTGAGTATTACCATCACGTCAGATATTGCTGGCGTCATGTAAACCTTACCTAACAAAAAGCGGGCGAGTATTTTGAGCCCTCACTCCGACCGGCGCCGGCTGGTGACCTCTTTTTGCTTTCCATCTTAAAATCTCTACATATTTAGAGTTCAACATCTTTTAGTAACCAAAATGCTACACACGTTTTATTTCATATATATTAATTATTATTAAATTAAGATTAAACAAACAATAAACAAATCCATTACAAAAGAGAAACATTTCAAATTAAAATAAACTATACATTAAAACTTACAACTATGTATGACCACAATGACATGTATGAGTGTTAATGAAGCTAAAGAAGTGTGTTTGTATCATAGCAGTTGACGCTCTATAGTCTCTGCCCGCTCTCATGGGAAAATGGCGTGACGGTATGATCATTATGACAATTAAAATTTGGATAAATTCACAAATAAAACAAACATGCATAGATTTTTATATTTGTTCTCGTCACAGTATAAACTTGATTTTATTAGTTTGTGAAAAATAGTTACTTAATTCAAGTAACAAAACTTTAATATATTAAATTCGAAAAGAAAAAATTATCACCACGAGCGTAGCCAGTCTAGTGCACAGTTAATAAATGACTGTAGTAACGAAATGTAACATAGTTAGAGCATAAATTTAACATTATGTATGATATTTGGGCGTTATACTTAGGTACAAAATAAATAGGTATATCTTATAGCAGCCCACACTTATTCGAATATGTTCTACACTAGGTGTTATCAAGAAACACCAATGGACTGAAAATAAAGTTAGATAGGACTGCCCCGTCGCGCGCCGGCACAATGGGCCGTGGTTCAAAGATAATAATTCTCTATGGAACTATGCGACCACTGTCTTTGTTTACATTCTAAGATTCTTTAGACACTAGTTTGGTTCAAATGAAATTAAACATAAATTTAAAGGGTTTATTTATTTTTATTTTGCATCTACTATTTGGAATACTAATTTTATTTATATTACGAAAAATTTATTTTTATACTGTAAGTATATCCATAAAACGATGTTAATAAGTACCTTACCTACATATAGGTAAAAGTTTAAAGTATGATGATGATGAATTTAATTTAGATATCTCCGTGTGGTGACGTATTAAGAATACAACTGTCACCACCCTATTTCTTTCCCAGGGTAAGAGTCAGCTAAGCGATATTATGAGCAGTTGACATCTGGGAGGGACGGAGAACTCGTAACTAAACCCTTACACGCTTGGTCAGCGCGGTGTAGTAGACCACAAATCCTGCCCAAGTGGAGGTGGCCCATGCCCAACAGTGGGATGTGAATGAGCTAAAGAGAAACAGAGAAAGAGAGAAAGGGTTTAATTTCTAAACCATGGAGACAGTATAACAAGCATTAGGTAACTTATTTAATTAAGTTTTGATATTAATTTAAAAGGAACTGCCGGCGTATTATGAGCTTTTTAAAATCATTCAAGTTCCAGGCAGGCCGTAAACTGCATGGCTAAATTAGGTATTATGGCAAAAATAAAACTTTTAATTGAAAATTTTTAGTTAGTACTTTAACTTTTAGTTGTACCTTCTCCTTAAACATATTAATGTATGACTGGTTTAGCGAGCTGACTGACTAATAATTTGTTCATAATACGAATTTGCCAGACAGTTCATTCCACGGCGTAAACTGCCTGTAAATAAAAGCTCATAATACGGCTGCTGAATGTATAAAATTAAATAATAACAATAAAAAACGCATATAGGTATTACCTATTAAGAATACCTACTTAGTTATAAAACAAAAGTTGTGCTAAATTAACTGAAGTGTGGCAGACATCAGTACACCCGCCTTTTTTAATTTTATTGTACTCAATTACAACTTTATAATGTTATGAAATAAAATTTAAATAATTTTGCAATATAAGGATATATAAATGTGCGTTTTGAAGTGCCTTTTAACGTCATTTTTTGGGTAAATAACTGCCTTTAATCAAATTAACAACTTGGGATTTCATAATATGTAATGGTTTTAATTTATTAGGTACAGTTACAACTAAAAAACTAAAAAATTAAAGTTAACTAAAAAATGAAAATAACTATAGTGTATTTTCATGAATTAGCTATTGCCTCGTACACATTTTATTTAATTTAAATCGTAAGTCTATAATACACAGATTTTAGAAATAGAATTGTGTTATCGACACCTACAATTTAAATTTTTAAGTTAAGTTTATTGGTGCATGTAGAATCGGTGCCAGTGTGTATACCCCTTAACCTATACAAGTTATCCTGGTATCCCACCTACAATAGCTACAAAGAAAATTAATATCATTATTCAGTTCCCTTTATTCTAAATTCCAAGATTTATTCCTATCGCACCAGTACCCCCACTATTCAACTGAATGAATAATAATAGCTAGAACAGATTCTATCTCTCCATTCTTTATGGAGACATGTTCTTTACGTTCAATTGTTGGTTTTACTTTGTTTATTGTTTGTAGCATCTGATTTATTATTTGAACAGAATATTCTAATCGATTTTAATCAAAAACTAATGCTTAGTCGATAATCGGGGTCCATTTGTAGTTAAAAATCATCTCACCAGATCCTGGCCGTAGATTGCTGTTCGTAAGTTCATGTGGCCAATCAGATATCTTTGTAGAGGCTGATTTTGATGATGATAATTTTGTTTCATTTAAATTTTATTTCACACAATTTCTCAAGCCACTGAAATCTCAAATATTCTCTGAGCTTATTTCTAAAGTAATGTATTTTCTGAAACAGTCAGTCAAAGCGGTAAAAAGACTGTATAGCCTAACTACAGTCAAATTAATTTTTATGTATGTACGTAAAAACTACATAAGAAACAAATATCAATTTAAATTATTAAAACTGTATTTTAGAAGAGATTAAAATAATTATTTAAATTGTTTTATCATTTGACACAATTAAATGCTTAACTAAGATGTTATCTCAATAATAAATTGTCTATGGTCTTCCTTTTGCAAAGTACTTTAAATAACAGCTTATCGGTAATTAAATTTATAACCTTTCAGAATAAGCAGAAAATACTTGGATATTTAATTCTAATACAAAAACAGGTGCTAAAAGATAATATAATTATGTTCGTATCTTTATGCAGCCGAGGGAATATGTACAGGTGTAGTTTTTATAACTTATGTTGTGTAAATACGGTGTTAATTATACACCCACTATTGTAAACGACTAGTTTCGTGTTCTCAATAGGAATTAGTTTAATTACCTACCACTGGAGACGCGTATATTTTCAAACTATGTTATGTTACTTTTACTTGGAGGAGAGGACGTTGTGTGAAAAGGCTATGAATATTTATTTATTTTATTTATTTACTGTTGATGAATAAACAGAAATACAAGAATATAGCAAAAATATTAGAAAAATATATTATGTACAAATTATTACAAAGACAATGCTAAGACTATTTAATCCTAAACTGCGCAAACGCAATATAATACTAAAGCCAATATTTTTATGTAAGTTGGTAACACATGAACACTTCGGGTTAAGGGTTAGGCAAGCATTGATTAGACATGCGAGAATAATACTGCAGTAATCTTTTTCCTTAACTAGGATCTGAAAACAAATAGCTCGGAGAAACAGATATACTATCTAGATCACGTTGGTTACATTAAAAACACAACGAATAAATTCTGCTCCAAGATCATGAATGAAACTGAAATATCTGACATGCGAGCAACGCTTATGCTTTGTTACTAACAACAATATGAAAACCATATGAACACATATTCTATAACATAAGCTATCGTGATTCATGAATTTCGAATGAATAAACAGTGATCATAAACAATTCCATTTTTTATTGGAAGATTTAAAAACTAGTGACTGCATTGCGCATTCACGACGCATACAATTATTTAATAGAGTCTCAATAACCTTGACACGTTATATCATAACTACATACTATCATGATATATCGGAACTCAATAAAACGATCACGCAATTACAGGTAAACGATTCAGTGTGAAAACAAACAATACAGTTTAGGAGTTGAATGTTAAACAGCAGAGGCGCCGACGCACGCCTTCAGCTCAATATCCGTCGAAATATTTATATTTTTATTTACATACATTTTAGGGGTGCTCTGTCGACAGCCTAATGGATCCGATGACATCCGAATATGATCTTTTTTAAGCATTTCATACAACGCTGATAGATTTCGGATTATGGTGATCGCGTTCCTCGTAATTTTGGAGTTCTATTTCTGTATGTTTATTATATCTATGTAGGTATATTATAATTCATAGCTAAAGCTTCCAAACTTAAGTGATATTCAAGTGGATATTTTGATTATAAATAACGTACCGAGAATTATTTGATTAAAGTAGAATAGATATGCTTTACATTAGCTATAGGTATTTTGCGTAAAATTTTGATTGCACATAAATTTAATTTGATGGAAAAACTTGATGGTATTCTCCAGATGAGTAGGTAATAAAGTTTACCTGCTATATGTGTGGTATATAATACCATGTCTGTTATTCAAGTGAACCCGCAAACACGTGGGTCTATTTTTGCTCTAGAGCCATTTATTTGACACCATGTCCGATTTAAACAGCGCCTGTCTACTACTACATCTAACGTTAAAATTATACCTCCTGTGACAAGACCTGTAGACACATACACTTTTAATCAATTAATGTAAATTTGTTCAACGACAGAGCTCTTCTTAAACTGGTAAATAATATTAGCTCTCCGACGGAAAACGGCCTACGTGATTACGAATTTAAATTGCCCAATCAATTTTTTATTTGGTTGCATGAAATTGTTTGTGTTCGGAAGGAATTATTTTATTTGTTATACACGTAAAGTTATGGCACGTTTAATTTTACCTAAACATTAATAAGGTTTTATTAAAAACTTTAGTTATGTATCGGCAATGCATCTATTTGGTATTTAAGTAGTAGGTACCTATATCTAATATATAAAATTCACGTGTCACAGTGTGAGTTACCGTACTCCTCCGAAACGGCTTGACCGATTCTTCTCAAATTTTGCATACATATTCAGTAGGTCTGAGAATCGGCCAACATCTATTTTTCAAACTTTTTTTTTTAGTATGGCAAAACAACGTTTGCTGGGTCAGCTAGTTATTTATAAAAATAACATTTTATCGATCAATCGATCAGTTTTATCGATTAAGAGAGTTGACTCCAAAAATTGATATTTTATGGATCTCTTAATCGATAAAATTGATCCTTTTCTTGAGACCGGTATAAACTATTCGAGTGAGTGAAGGATTAGGGTGGTGCAGTACCACCCTAATCCTTCACTCACTCGAATTATGCACTTTCAACACCCATAAAGGCAAATTCGTAACATCCTGAAAATAAGTTTGCATCTCTTGTAACATCACGGAGTTGGTTAAGTAATAATGTATGACACTATAGGTCTTATTATTTTTTGACTTTTATTATTTGAATGCTTGCAACATGATTTATCCTATGCTGTCTGAATAAAATAAAATAAAAAATATAGGTACTTTCCCGAAGTTGAAGAGCCTAAGAGCCTATGCGCTCTAACTGGATTTTGTTGGTTGTGCAGAAAAGAATGAACTCAAACCTATAGTTAGATATGAATGCACATTCAAACAGATAGGTAAAACAATAAATTATTCATGTCTGCATTAATTGTCCTTGTTGTCTTGTTAATTATTGCAGTACATTTCCGTTTTATAATAAATTAAATGCTTGTAAAATGGTGCTAATATTTAAATAAGTAGCAATAAGATAGGTACTAAATTTATTGACACTTTTGTCTGCTATTTCAATGTTAGGTATAGGTCGCGTCATATAAAAAGAACGCTGGCGGTCAAGCTGCGCATAGGCGATTTATCGGGTTTCGGTCTATAATCAACAGTATTTATATCAAGAAAGTTCCGTTAACATTGCAGAATTGCGTTATCGACACAAGATTCATTATTTGGTCAAGGTTAATAGTGCCCATAGATATGGTAGGTACCAGTAGGTAGGTACCTATTCTGTATATTTGGTAGATACCTTCGTAGATAGACTTAGACAAATGAATAGGTACAAAATACGTAGGTATAGCCGGGTACCAAACAGAGGTTAGATATAAGGTAGATCTGCAAAAATGGATACTTCATACGAATACAGAGAGATATAGGTAGGGATATTGATAACCATCTATTTACTAAAAATATCATGACCAATATGAGCGAAATTCAATCGAACCTAGTAGGTAGTTCTTGCTGAAGCTGCGTGCATCCTCTCCACTCCAGCCCATTTAGGTCCCACTGTTGGGCACGGGCCTCCTCCACGTTGAAGGGAATATGGTCTACTGTGCCGCGCTGACCAGGCGTGTGGGCACAGGGTTTATTTTCGAGTTTTCCGTCTCTCACAGAAGATGTTATCTGTGTCCAATATCCCTTAGCTGACTTTTACAGCACCCTCGGGAGGAGATGGGGTGGTGACACTTGTAGGTATTCTTAATCCGTCACCACACGGAGGATACCTAGCTGCGTGCATATATTTACCAAATACTAATTCTAGAAACGTCATTAGATTCTGACTTCATGAAAGACTATAGGTACTGGTTAAATAAATAAATAAATATTCATTGACATTTCACACAACGTCCTCTGGTCCCAAGCTAAGCTGATATGCTTGTGTTATGGGTACCAGAATACGGATAAAATACATACATAGGTATACTACTTTTTTTTGTAAATACGTACTTATAATACATAGAAACACCCAGACGCAGTACAAAAATTTGTATGACAATTAGAAAAATCGAATCGAACCCGCGACCTCTTGATCGGCAGTCCGTTACATGAACCACTCAACCACGAGGCTCGTCAAAGAGAGTTATTTGTGTAGAAAATCATGTTAACTACGAATTAAATTAGGAATTACGAATTTAATTATTTTTCCCGCTTTTGCTCTGTTTTTCATTCCATGGATGAATTTTTATTAACAATAAATACAAAATAATATAATTGGCAGATTAATGTTAATACTTGATCTACTATTTGATCAATTCTAAAGTTAAGGCAAATTATGTAATAAAAAATTGCCCTGTTATGACAGATTTATTTAAAAATAAAAGAAAAACTTTTACCAATGTACCTAGGGATTATGATTTGATATCTGCCTAAATGTGTTCATAAATCGTTCTTCGTTAATGTAAACTTTTTACCAAATTAGAATTTTCTTATTATTAAGAAAAAATAAAATAGAAATTCCATTTTCTAGTAATTCCCCACAACATTTTAAAAACAATCTAAAATTGTTTCACAACGCTTTAATATCCTATACCCCTTGCACTAATGCTTATCGCCGTAAGCGTGAGAGAGATAGACATATAGCGATCGATCTCTACAAATGGCGAAGCGTCGTCAAACGAACGTAATGGCGGCGATACAAACACAATTCGATATTTAAACTATTTAATTGATTTACCTTATAAAAATATTCACTTTAAAATTAAACACTATACTTAAAGCACTATTTCTACACTAAGCACTAGAAACTTAACAATAAAACTAGAAAATAACACATTTTAAAATAAATAATCACATTGATCGCTCGTCGCACAGCGCATCCGTCGCCATATCCACATTCCTGTATCCAGGGGCGAATTTGAATTAATATGTTAGTAGTGGGATATTATTTCTCATCTTTTAGAACTAAAATTTTTGGTATAGCCTTGAATAGTCAAAACTTAATTAGCAAAGCTTCTACTATTTTGGTACTACTTACTTCTATTGGTTTAAGTATTTCATTTCACAATTACATTATTTTCATTATTAGCGTTTTTGATATATGAATTTTAAACATGTCCAAGAATAATATTAATTTATTTTTTACACACTTGTTAATTATGTAATTATAATAATTTAGATAAACAAAATCGTAAATTAAAAATATTACCAAATCAATTTCAGTGTGAATTTAATATATTATGTATTCTATTCATGGTGTTATATTTGAGTAGAACTTTAGATAATTTTATTTTAAAAAGAATATAAATTGCTCATTATTGACATTTGTGGAAGACTGCTCTTGACAAACAACTTTAAAGCTGGGAGGCTGTTATGTAGTACCTATGGTAGATATACTAATCCCCGACCTTGAACTAAATACACGTTTGATTAGAAAACTACTTAAAGACTACTGAGAAAAATTCATTACTAATAATCACTTTTCTCGGTAGTTTTCTTCGTGAATATTTCTAGCGTAAAGTAAACTTTTATAAAATGTAAATGTCATTTTTATAATAAGCGAGCTCTGCTGAAGTATTATAGTGATATGAGGAACCATTTAGCCTTGAACATGTATGCTAGATAACGGAAATAGTAAATAGATTTTGTTTAAAATGTTTCAAAGCAAACAAATAGATGGTGCTGTTCAAAACTTAAAATAAAATCAAGTTTTTTATTGTACTCTTATATTAATATTTTATTTAGTTATGTTTAAAAAAGTGCATGAAACTGCTGATACAATGTTAAAAATTTACAAAAATGCAAGTAATATTTCAATAACATTTCAGTTACTAAAAATGGTGGACAAATACATGCAGAATGTATTCAAATACTTTAAAGTATATTTTTAAAGTATGTTTACTTGAATGTTGAAATAAATATATCATTAAAAACGTATTTTTAAGTTTACGAAAAAATATTTGCAATTATTCTCAGAAAAATCACTCGAATTTTTTTATGGTGTTTTTAGTAGCGAACGAATCAAAAAACAGTCCCATTGGTTGCCATAACCTTTTAGAAAATAAAATAAATACAAAATCGGTGTTCTTAGAGTTCCATAAAAATAAAAAAATTTATTGTACTATGCCGTTCAAATGAGAATACGATTGACCTCGCGCCATATTGTGACGTCATAAATGTCAATTCAAACAATTTTGGTAGGGTCACCAAAGCAAAATATTTTTTAATTTTATTTATTTATGACTTTATCGTCATCATTTACTTATTTTCGAGCAGTTAACGAGATAAATTCTCATCTTCGGGTTGGTCTTGCATTCTCCGTGAGGTGACGAATTAAGAATACAAGAGTCACCACCCCATCTCCTCTCCTGTCCAAGGGTGCTGTAAAGGTCAGCTAAGGGATATTGCACACAGAGAACACCCTCTGTGAGAGACAGAAAGCTCGAAAATAAACCCTGTGCTAATACGCCTTGTCAGCGCGGCACAGTAGACCATAATCGCGCCCAAAGTGGGGAAGGCCCGTGCCCAACAGTAGGACGTAAATGGGCTGGAGAGAGAGAGGAACGTCATAAAAGCAATTAAAAACAATAAATTTATATTTATTTATAAATACAAAATAAAAACACTTACAAACAAAACTGCGACAAATAACAAAACAATTTTTTTTTTAACTAGTAGTAGTTACTCGTAACTTAAAACTTAAGCACGTTTCATAACGTGACAAGGCACACTAACAACCATAAAATGGCGGTTGGTCGTTAAACACAATATCATTGTTTCCAACGACGAAATAATAATATAGAAAAGTTATTCTTTATAATAATATTATAAGTGTTATCACTAAATAACTTTAGACATTTTTTCACTTGGACTAACTTTGATTAGATAAAACATAAAAAATACTTTATTAATTCGCAAATAAAGTTTCGTAGCTGACAGTACTTTTCAAATCACATTTGACAGAAAGAGGCCATTGCCAATCCTATTCTCATTTGAAACGTGTAGTAGTATCTGTTTTAATGTACCTTATATTTATTTATTTATTATAATAACTAATATATTAATATATTATAATCATCTCATAAGTTCCTTAGTTATTTGCAATATACAATTTTGCATAATACAATTTTTTTACCAATATTATTGCAGCGAAAAAGAAGTTTCATTTTTTTTTAAATTCCACCTTGAAGAAAATATAAAATACAGAGTACGTCTCTGTGCATGCACGCTCCGCCCATTACAGCTACAAAAGTTGGCGTTGTTCCTTCAAAATATCTCGTTTGGAGGCCATTTTGACGATCGTGAGCGAAAGAGACAGCACATTAAAACTGCTTTAACGATACTACGCGCGTGAATGAGACAATTATGCAAAGTTAGTTTAGTTTTAATGTGACCGGGAAAGAGTGTGGGGACATTTTGTATGTGTGCATTGGATTTCATTCGGACGAGTGAAGTCGGCTGTTCTTAACAGTGTTAAGAATGTCACTAATATTTCGTGTTATAGTTTAGTCATCTAATAATTTATTTAAATATGTTAAATTATTAGTCAGCGTTTTTTTTTTAATAAATTGACTACTCATAGTTTTATTGGATAATTTATTAGGTACATTCGAAATAGATAAATAGATAGGTACTGTTATAGATTTATTATCATTCAAATAATATTTTTGATGTAAATGATGAAGACTTTCCTACAAAAATGTTATGTAAATTGTAAACGAATTAGTTAGTTGCAAATAGATAAATTTATTTGTTGGAGGATAAAAACAGTTACATGCTTTATATAGTATCTAAGAAGTACCTATTAATAATTATCTAAATGTCAAAGTTTGTGAGCTTGGATGTTCGGATGTTTGTTACTCTTTCACGCAAATCTACTAATTAATGAATTTCAATGAAACTTTACAATAATATTCAATGGGTGTTTCTATGTTTATTAAATATTTTTACAATATTTATAATAATTTTTACAAAAGAAAAGTAGTATATGTAGTATATCCGTATTCTAGTACCTACCCATAACACAAGCCTATAAGCTTAGCTTGGGACCAGAGGACGTTGTGTGTAATGTCCATGAATATTTATTTATTTATTATTATTAAAAAAAAATTACATCTGAATAATATCTACTTTCTATCCCGAAAGAAAGCAACGGTACCTACCGTGGGATGATAAAAAACCAATAGATTTTTTATCCTTTTTCAACACCGCGGGACACAGCTAGTACTAGTAGGCTGTAAGCTAATTAATAAAATACTTAGGTGCCTACTTTTACTCAAATGTGATTAAGAAAATAAATTTTATTAAAAGTCATAATTTAAAAAAGTTTACCTCACCTATAAGTCTTAGCATGTTCGCCGGGTCATGGTAAAGCTCAACGCACAATCATGGCCCGGAAGGGCAGAGAAGAAGACAAAAAAAAATTCTTAGCATGTAGGTACCTATTAGATGCTATGACTCATAAATTTATTGAAAATTATCAAAACTATGATGTCAATAGTTAAGTGAATTTTATCAGTTACCTATTAAATTGAAAAGAGCAGAGTGTTCTCATGATGCGGAAGTTGCCAACCGTTGACAGGAAATGTAGAGCTACTTTAGATTACGTTATCTTAATTATTTAGGTACCTACTAGGTACTTGTGAGTACCTACAGCGATAAGTATCGATAGTACCCAGTACCCACAAGTAACAGTAGTGAAATGAAATCTCTTTTTATTGAATTAGATGTGTATTATTTTAAATAGGCCCAATGTTTAGGACTCTTTTCACTCAGCATCACGGGTCTAACTGAGCTGGGCCTTTAATGATCATTGTTAACTCACATTTGATATTTTATATTGATCATAAACTATTATAAAGCTGAAGAGTTTGTTTGTTTGTTCGATCGTGTGAATCTCAAGAACTACTGGTTCGAATTGAAAAATTATTTTTGTGTTGGGTAGTCCATATTATTATATCGAGGAAGGCTATAGGCTATATAACATCACTCTGCGAACAATAGGAGCAAAGCAGTGAAAAATAATTTTAAAAAAGTAAATACAAGGATATCTTAATTATAGCAAATAGTTAGCACGGATTATAATCTGTGCTTAGTTAATGATTTCTTCCATTAAAAAGGTTAAATAAAAATAAATATTAATAGGCATAATATGAAAAAAATATAAAAAGCAGTAAACTGCTTTTTATATTTTTTTCATATGCCATATTATCATGCCATAACCATTTTAGTTTAATCCGTCGGTCTCTCTACCGTTTGGCTCTATCGCGTCCTGTTTTGCTCTACTAAAATTAGGTACTTAAGAATAAGCAAGTACATTATTTTTTACTTAGTCAGTCAATTTTAAGGAGCAATACTGGGTATTAAAAATATAATTTCTATATTTACGGCACTTGAATTCGGTGAAATACATGGTATGACCGCCGACCGTCTCTACTCGTTAAACCCTCTACGAGTGACGCAAGCGAACGTTTTGGTGACGTGGTTCTGGCTATAACCACTAGATGGCGCTAAACACAAACCACACTAGCGCATGGTCATAAAAATAAATTTTATTGTTATGACGAAAATAAAACGCTTGTCGTCAATTTAAACATCATTTTACTGTGTAATAAGATTTATTTTACGATTAACAAGTGTCTTGATGAATTTATATAGCTGAATGATGAATAAAGTAATAAAATTTACTTTTATGTGTATGTTATCGCTTTTCTATTGGTATTTATGTCGCTTTTTCATACAAAGATCAGACATTATGTAACATTATAGGCTATCGTAAAAGTAAATCATTATACCTACCGATTATAAATAGCTTGGTTCATACGGCTGCTTGTTTGTTTTCACTAGATTGTTTCGGCGCGTTTGATAAGGTTTTAATAGCTGTAATAATTATTCAACATTGAACTTGGCTACATGATTGTAGTACAATATTTGTTTTTACAGAAAATAAATGTTGTGTATGTTTAACATGTTCAGCGACCTTGAAAATGGAATGCTACAGTTTAGTTGAAGTAGTTCAGTATAGTGTTTTGGTATGCATACCATCATAATGTCGCTATCAATTTTCCATAGATGGCACTGTTATGTAATGGTGATGAAAATAGGAAAAATATGTTTAGAAATTAATACTTTAATTTATATCGGTTATGTCGTTAGTCATAATTTATAATTTTACAATTTAAGTTGTGTTTTATCATAAACATGATCAATGGTCCCATTAAATCTTCCATTTTACGATAGATGGCATCATAATTCGAAGTGCAAAAAAATGACACTATTTCATTCGCTAATTTATTTAGCTAGGAATATCATTTAAATGCCAAATAAAAACCTATTGGCATTATTATTTTATTGCATATTTAATTATGCATAATATTTCAATTTAGTTTTTTTTACACTTTTTTATAGAATTAAATACCCAGTTAAATTGTTCTGAGAATAGACTATTCTATAAGCCTAGACTAGAAGAGGACACCTTTCCAGTTAATACATAGATACGCCTGAAACTGAGCTAATAATACGTGCAAGTCAAGTTTCTTGACAATGTCAAGAAACTTGACTTGCACGTATTCTTGCACGTATACACAAATTCTCTCCCGATGTCGACAAATGTCATTTTGTTGACATCGGGAGAGAATTTGTCATTAGTCTGCTATTGTCTCATGTGCTACGCTGCCCTGTCACCTAAGATTTTGGATCCATTCCATTTATATCATATATTCTCCGGTTTTCTTCTTAATGATAGTAGATTAAATACCTACAGATTCCCATTAGGTAAACTTTTGCCGCAATGAGTTTTGCAGCACCATTTATGGAGTGCCACTTGTATTCCATATGCCAAAAAACTTGCTCACTCGGTACTTACATAATTACATAGGTAATCATAATAAAATAAAAATAAATATTCATGGACATTTCACACAACGTCCTCTGGTCCCAAGCTAAGCTTATATGCTTGTGTTATGAATACCAGAATACGGATAGAATAGGTACATACTACTTTTCTTTTGTAAATACATACTTATAATATATAGAAATACCCAGACGCAATGCAAACGTTTGAATGTCAGTTAGAAAAATCACATAAATGATTGTCCCGAACGGGAATCGAACCCGCGACCTCTTGATCGGCAGTCCATTACATGAACCACTCAACCACGAGGCTCGTCAAATCATAGTCATAACAATTGATATAAGATATCTGTAGAAAATAAGTAGATAAATCTAAATAATTATGTGTGTATAATAAGAATTCAATTCAGTAGGTAGGTAATCATAAGTTATTAAATGTTATAAACCTTACGACTACTAACTCGAACGGCAATAAAAATGAAAATTACAGTCATAAAAACTCCGCAATCGAATCAAAGCAGACATGAAGACGCTGTGATCGAGCAAAACGACGTGTGATTCTAATATATTATATCCTTCCACGATGAAAACATAAACTACTAAAGACTCCTTTATCTCTATTAAACGGGTGATACTTTAAACAAGTCAATAATGGTTCAATAAACGTCTAAAGAGCCGCATAATAACAATCCACGTGCGTCGGAGGGCCGCGTCAATAAAGTTTCGAATTTATATAGAGGTTTAGCCCCTGAGGCGTATATGAAATAATCTGAGCGGTGTTTACAGGGAGTTCTACAAACGGCGCAATTCACGTGACGTTTACGATCACTCGAGTGGTAGTAAAAATCGTGTTTACGAGCAAAGCCACGCGTGCCCTGCGCAGGCGCCGTTATGCGAATATCATCACATCTGTCCTGAATGTGAATGAGATGCACATGTTTTTTGTTTGTTTTAATAACGTTAACTACAAAAACGGCTTTCCTAAATAGTTTGTTGTTATAGATGGTTTGATAAAAATCCTTTTCATAAGGCGATTATTTGCGTATTTGCGTATTATGTTGGGTTATGATGACCGAGCTTTTTGATGTTTGATTATTTTAGGGTTGAGTTTTTAAAAGAACAAAACCTAGCTTCGAAATTTCCGTTGTCCGTTTTCATTCTTGCCATTATTCTTGTAAATAACAACCCTGAAAGCTAAATGGTACCTGTGGTACACAATAGGCATGAGACCTACTAAGATTATTGGGAACCGTACAATACATCATACTGTCTAAACTAACTATTTCATTTCATTTCGTTTCATTTCATAACATTTCATTCATTTCATTTCATTTCATTTCATAACAAAGCATATGAACCGAATATTAACTTATTTGCTACCTATATTCTCGGCCGTATAAATGTAATAATGTCTTATTGGAAAATAATGCCTATTGGATAAAAAAGAAGTGTTGTAATTTATTCAGTCTGTATTGATAGATTAAGTTCATGTCATGATGAGCCTTTTATAAATATCTGTCACAACTCCATTAGTTACCTATCTTTTTAAAGTCAATAAGGCCCACCTAACGAAAAAATTTAAACCCTATAAAGAAGCGAATTCTTTACAGTTTTTCAAAATAAATAATAAATCTATACTTATAATAAATCTGTAGAGAGGTCAATTCTGTACATGAAATATATTTTCAAAATAACTATCAGGGGGTGATTAGTGATCGATACTGATGCCAAAAATGCAATCAGTAAATTTTTTGTCTGTCTGTCTGTCTGTCTGTCTGTCTGTCCGTCTGTATGTTCCTTATAGAAACAAAAACTACTCGACGGATTTTAACGAAACTTGGTACAATTGTTCTTCATACTCCTGGGCAGGTTATAGTATACTTTTCATCACGCTACAATCAATAGGAGCAGAGTAGTCAAGCCATTTTTTAAGCTTCCGTCGCGTGTGCAGCCTTAATGGTTAAAGTTACATAGAAATCATGTATGACGGAAATATTCTACATAAAATTGTCTAAAAAATATCCCTGAACAGCACATATCTATATTTTATGGTTGACTCACAATAACACGTGTAACTCCTGATAGCTTAGCAGTTCGTTCATTCTGATTATATTTGTTTACTCTTGCGTTTATAATACTCTCACTCAAGCAATAGTTAAAAATGTTGCAAAACCGGGGAAAATTTCCTAAATTCTACGCGGACGGAGTCGAGGGCAACAGCTAGTATTTAAATAAATATTTATGGACATTTCACACAACGTCCTCTGGTCCCAAGCTAAGCTTATTATGCTTGTCTTATGAGTACCACAATACGGATAGAATACATAAACTACTTTTCTTTTGTAAATACATACTTATTATACATAGTAAACACCCACACGCAGAACAAACATTTGTATGACATTTATAAACATCACACAAATGAATGTCCGAGGCGGCAATCGAACCCGCGACCTCGTGAACGGCAGTCTGTTCCATGAACCACTAGACCACGAAGCCCGTCATATAGAGTAGATTGTCATAAATAGAGTATTATATAGGTACAGCTACAGAAATTTTAAAAATTCCAAATACACACTAGGCTACCGAGATTCCTATCTCGTAGAGAGTGATATCAACATCCATCCATTCATCCATCAGCATTTTTTCGTTCACTGCTGGACAAAAGCCTCTCCATACAACGCCACAACCCACGTCCTGCGTTATCTGCATCCAGCGGTGCCCTGCACATTCGACGATATCATCAGTCCACCTTGCACCATGGCCACGATGCGTCGTCCGGTACATGGTTGCCACTCGAGGACCTTTTTCCTCATAGGATCGTTGAGCGATGTGGGCTGCCTATCGCCACTTCAGCGTGCTAGCTTTTCGGACTTTGCCGTACACGTAATACACGTATGTGATATCAATATACATAATTCCAATAACCTCATTGGTGAATAGTTTGGTTCTAAAGAGTCAAGTACAAAGTCTTAAGTGGTGGACAGTTAATTGTAAATTACTGGCGAAGCAATCTTGTAGGACAACGCGCGAATAGAGCACCAATCCCACGTAGAGCTACGGCTTATTTTCATTTAAAACTGCATCAATACTTATCTAAATATGGTAAAATTTCTTACGTGTACGTAAAGAACGTACCTACATACCTACCTAACTGACCATAGTTATTTTAAAAGCAAGGAAGACTAAAACCATTCTTCTCCAGCCCATTTACGTCCCGCTGTTGGGCACGGGCCTCCTTCACTTTGGAGGGATTATGGTCTCACTGAGCAGGCGTGTTGGCACAGGGTTTAATTTCAAGTTTTCCGTCTCTCACAGAAAATGTTATCTGTGTGCAATATCCCTTAGCTGACTTTTACAGCACCCTTAGGAGGAGAAGGGGTGGTAACACTTGTATTTTTAATCCGTCACTAAAACCATAGATACCGATAATTTTGTCTAGTTTAATTAAAGCTTGATGACTTCGAAAGGAAGGCGAATAACATATTTATCTCTACATTATTGCTATAGACTTAATAATCATTTGCTACGTACAAAGTAAGTATAAACCTTGATACATTTGAACATTGTAAATAAAGCATTATATAAAGCCTTGTTTACTATTTCCGGTGCAATCAACATCACATTTAAAAATAAGTAACTGTGTACAAGTATGTATCTATTAAAAAATATAAATATATTCTGGAATTTGTAAAAAATCCTACTTAAAGTATGAGAAGTTTGTGAAGTTTGATGTTTGTCGACCAACTCACAAGTTTATTTTAATAGAAGAGAATAGAATACACTTTATTGTAAACCATAAATTACATGTCACTTAACTAATGTAACAATAAAACATGTACAATTGGCGGTCTTATCGCATATTGCGATCTCTTCCAGACAACCTTTAGATGGACTCAGTTTATTTGGAAAGGGGTATTAGTGGTGTACTTGCTATGTACAAATTCCAAGTAAGAAGAAAAATCTTATATTACGCATAATCAATACATACTACAGATATATATACACATATAGAGATATAGATCCATAAATGTACATAAACCTATACATAAATAAATAATAAATAATAAATATTCACGGACATTTCACACAACGTCCTCTGGTCCCAAGCTAAGCTTATTATGCTTGTGTTATGGGTACCAGAATACGGATATAATACTTTTCTTTTGTAAATACATACTTATAATACATAGAAAACACCCAGACGTAGTACAAACATTTGTATGACATTCATGGATATCACACAAATGATTGTCCCAAGCGGGAATCGAAACCGTGACCTTGTGAACATAATTATAAATATAATAGAATACATAAATATATACATAAACATAATGATGAGAAGTTTGGATTGAATTTTACGTGGTTTGTAGCAGTAGATAATGTGATGATACGTTTATTAAACGAAACAAAAGATTACGCATTTTTTATGGATTTTGGTAATGCGTTCCATAGCAGATTTAATAAATTAATAATAATAATGATATAATAATAGATTTAATGTGCCTATTTGAGTGCAAACGACTGCTAAACATCTGATTATTGACTTGTAAGTCTTGTAAAAATTACGTCACCTGCATTGCCATTAATTATTAATAGCTGTAAGTTTTGTGCAAGTGAAATTGTTTTAGACATATTAATTAGGTATACAAAAAAAGCTTAACTATAGGTAAAATAAAATCTGCTATAGCCAAAACGTCGATCTCATGTCAGTTGAACATTTGAAGCCGTTACTTTGCACTAGGTACCTATTTCAGTCCAATGTACCTTATTTCCGCGATGAGATATACCAGTGTCAACAGCCCAATTTTTACTCTTAGTACCTACTGTAAAAACCAGCTAAGGAATATTATTTATTAGCTGTGAATAAAAACTGTAAGAGACAGAAAACCCGAAACCAAACCATATGCCAACACGTTTAATATGTATGTGCGGCATTGTAAGCCTTTCATAGTGGAGGAAGCTTGTACTTAAGAGGATACCAAAATAGCTTCGTTCATTTTTCTACGTACGAAGTTTTCATTGTTTCTTTAGATTGAATGGCTTGAGCTCTAATTTTTAAGTACATGTTTTTTCAATATATGATCTAGGATCGCATAAACTCAGAAACGCGATTGAAAAAAGTTTTCTCGATAGAAAATCTTAGCGAAACAACCTCTCTCATTTTTTATTTTTTTTATTTCTCGGTCTGTTATCGCGTATTAACTAATGAAATAACTTTAAAAACATAAGTAACTTTTATATATAGAAACACGTAAATCAGAATTAAAATATATTTAGTAGATTTTGAGTAAACAAAAACAATATCCCTAATTCTTCATTTTCTATACCTACTAGCTGTGTTAATATGTACATGTCGACGATAATATTGATGTAGGCCCTTAAGAGGATACCAAAATAGCTTCGTGCATTTTTCTACGTACGAAGTTTTCATTGTTTCTTTAGATTGAATGGCTAGAGCTCTAATTTTTAAGTATATGTTTTTTCAATATATTATCTAGGATCGCATAAACTCAGAAACGCGATTGAAAAAAGTTTTCTCGATAGAAAATCTTAGCGAAACAACCTCTCTCATTTTTTATTTTTTTCATTTGTCGATCTATTATCGCGTATTAACTAATAAAATAACTTTAAAAACATAAGTAACTATTATATATAGAAACACGTAAATCAGAATTAAAATATATTTAGTAGATTTTGAATAAACAAAAAAAAATATCCCTAATTCTTCATTTTCTATACCTACTAGCTGTGTTAATATGTACATGTCGACGATAATATTGATGTAGGCCCTTAACAGTGGGACTCTGTGGGAAGGAAAGGAAGTATTCTGCAGGCTCTGATCGGATACGTAAGTACCTATCTACCAATTTCTATTAGCAAACTTAGAAACTACAGATTGTACAGATCTACGTTAGCATGTATCTATAACGAGTATTTACGTGTTTCTAAGATACAGATAATGATACTCAATTCCTAATAAAAGCCAATTAGCAGGCGGATATGTAGACTTGTCCAACACTTGCTCTTGGGTTGCTATGTCGTCATACAGGTATTAGAGAAATGTTAAAGTATTGGAATGGAGACTTCGTAAGAAAGGAAAATTAACATACTTACCTATTATTCTATACTCACCAATGCAATCTTCAGAAATCCATTAAATGACCTAATACAGTAACATATTCTTTCCTGCGTTTCCTTAGGAACGATTATTATCTTTAAGGTAACAATAAGAACAGAAACCCCACTTTTTAAATTATATCTATTTGAATTAAGATTTAGATGATACCTAGAAGCAAGAAAGATAGACCTTATAGGATAGCCTACCTAGATACATTTACATGTGTTTTTATAAATTTTAAGAAAATCTTATGCTTGATATTAATTTATAAATAAACATTGTAGTAAGTAGGTGATCCAATGTTTACTAGTTAAGTAAATATCACATTTAAAATACCTTACGTTTACCTACACCTACGAGAAATTATCAACTCTAAGTACTTATCTGAACTTGTCGTCTTTTGTCTGACACTGTTGTTTGAGATACAAATTATAGCCTCAATATTTGCATACGTCTTAGATAAGAGTTAAGTGGCACCTATTTTGTTTTTCTATATTATTTTAATGAGTAATTCGTATGATGATATATATTCGGTATATTTTTGTTACAACAATCTATGTTCGGTTTGTATAATTTAATTTTATAATTTACATATTTTATAGTTACCTATTTAGAATGATATGTTTAACATGTATTAGAAAGCAACGGACACTTAGTATTTCCTATGATTTTTTAAATCTGAGCTGTCATTGGTGAAATCAATAGTAAACCGTTGCTTAGTGAGTTTGTAAGTGGATATTTTATTAAGAGGATACCAAAATAGCTTCGTGCATTTTTCAACGTACGAAGTTTTCATTTTTTCTTTAGATTGAATGGCTAGAGCTCTAATTTTTAAGTATATGTTTTTTCAATATATAATCTAGGATCGCATAAATTCAGAAACGCGATTAAAAAAGTTTTCTTGATAGAAAATCTTAGCGAAACAACCTCTCTCATTTTTTATTTTTTTCATTTCCGGTCTATTATCGCGTATTAACTAATGAAATAACTTTCAAAACATAAGTAACTATTATATACAGAAACACGTAAATCAGAATTGAAATATATTTAGTAGATTTTGAGTAAACAAAAAAAAATCCCTAATTCTTCATTTTCTATACCTACTAGCTGTGATAATATGTACATGTCGACGATAATATTGATGTAGGCCCTTAAGATAGAAATATATATTGGTCTGTAGCTAGATACGAAATTCTGTAAAGTTTATCAGTATTTTTCGTATTGCTATTTAAATATTTATCTCTTATCTTTCTTTGATATATACTCCAAAATTTATTTAAGTTATTTAATTGGGCAAAATGTTGAAAGGTATGTACGTGGTGTTGTTTTTTTAGAACATAAAGCGTCTTCGTTTTGCTATTTACAGTTTCTTAGATAGAATAAAAGATTTTAAAGCCAGACATAGAACTAGATGATGTGATCAGGTGTACTAGACCAACACTATTTGATCCTTTTGAGACACTATGAAAATACGGTCGGTATAAAAGTTTCGAGACTAAATCAAACAAATAATAGAGTATATTTTGCAAAAAATAGCTAAAAAAATTCGTTACGTTGTGCAATTTTAGCAGAACATGTTATGTGCTCAGATTATTCTGTAGCTGACTCCTAAAATACCTATGGCAAGTAACGTATCGGTACTTATTTAGGCATTAATCTGTACACTGGTAAAGGTTCTATGTTCTGCTCTGACTTTGAAGTGAAAATGCCAACCAATCTTTAAATTCGGTCGCGTCACTTAGGTACACTAGAGGGCCCACCTTTACATGTTTTTTCATAATATGTTTGGAAATTATATAAGCGTTGATATATTCTTAGGTGAGAAAACGTTTTAGTTTTAGGTGAGTATCTTCTGGATCGATGTAATCTCCTATCTCAGCATGCAGTTGAAACTACACTGAAAAGTACTTTTCTAAGTGATAGAGATAGTTTGTAGAGATTTGTAAGACCACTGCTTAGCCAAAGGAGTAAGAGTAGTATGTACTTAAAATACTTAGGATTGTAAGCGAACCTGATATTTGCAAATAGATACATGTAAATAGTGATATAATTGATAAATAATCTTCATAAATGCAAAAATTTTGTTTAAGAATAAATGTATTTTACTTTTTATATTTTACAATAAATTAAAATAAACAACAAAATATGTAATTAAATAATAGATAATAAACTATTTATTATTTACTTTTATTTATTTAAAAACAAAATGGTTCATTCCAATGGGAACTGTACCTAAGATAAAAAGCTATATGTTTATGGGGTCGGAGGAATGTCCATCTGTCAATCAATATGCAAATAAAAAGTAGTAAAAAATCGTAACATGCTCGCTCCCCATCCTTTTTATCGCCAAATATTTGTTTAAAGAGGCGAGTGCAATAAAAATGCAAGCATGTCTCAGGGTAGGCCGCTCTACCAGAGCCATTCATTCGTTTGATGTCTTCATTTGGACGCGCCAACTGAATTCTACGCGATAATGCGCTATTGTTTACCCTTCGATAGTGCGTTGCGCCACTGCACGCGCGACATTGCGCCAGAAAGAGATAGCAACCCTTTGTGCAACTCCGCCGCCGCATCAAACGTTTCGCTGCTCTCGCCCTATCTCTGTCTGTCTTATACTTTACGAGCGCGCGTAAGCGTAATAGAAATATCACTCGTAAAAACAGGTAGTAGAAGAAATAATAATCATCTTTACGACTTCTCACTCTATTCAGCACCTTGTTACAATACTGAGCGCTCATTGTGGCACGGTAGACGAGTGGTTGTAAAATCTTTTCTTTACTCGCCCGTTTCACTAATTGTACGTTTATGAGTTTACGACTTTTGCGGCTTAACTTTTCTGTTATAGTCATTATTGAGGTTTTGTTGATGTTTTTTGTGTAGTCACTACGGGTCCTACTTACTTAAACAGTTGTTGACAAATTCTGTAGGTCATTTATGATTTATGCTTGTTCACTGATAACACTTTTGGTGACGATTAATGAAAGTAAATAACGTAACTGAGTTAGAATTATATTTTTAATGGCTAGGGAAATATATGTTTTGTAGCAATAGGCACATAGCACGTGTTTCAGTAGGAGTGATAAGAAAGGGAAAAGAGAGCGTGACTGATAATATTTATAGTCATTAGCGAAAAGGGGACGGAACAATCGTGTGCGTTGCGATGCAGTGATCGCGCGGGGCGGCGCGCGTGGTACGTTCTCAGTAGATTGCGTGAGCTGAGTCGCGCCGGTCGCATCCGGCTAACAGTCGCGCGCTCCCGCCACACGCGACAAAACTTCGCTCGCGATATACAACCGGCTCGACACCCATCCTTCACATCAACTCAAACATTCAAATGAAAATCACAACCACGAGACAATCTGGCGTCAACAGAACCGCTTAAAAACTCGTAAAATCCGCGGCACGCGCTCCCAAGTCGTAAAATAATCGTAAAAAGTAAACACACGTCAACTGGCCTTTATCGCCAACGGAGCCCATTATGACGCTCGAGTGACGTTTAAGAGGCAATAAAATTAATATAAAATTACAGTTTCTGTATTTGGAGTGACATTGGCCGAGGTCGCGTTATCACTGCGTGTGGGGCCGCGATGACATAAGTGTTCCTTTAGTGACGTTTAGTGAATCTGTGACTGATCAGAATGAACTCCTATTTCGAACAGGGTGGCTTCTACGGGGCGCATGGAGTGCATCAGAGTGGTGGTGGCGGAGACCAGTACCGTGGGTTTCCGCTTGGACTGACATATGCACAGCCTCATGCACTCCACCAGCCCAGACCTCAAGACTCACCATACGATGCATCGGTGGCAGCTGCATGCAAACTTTATGCTGGAGAACAGCAATACGCAAAAGCTGACTGTTCTAAACCAGGCGGAGAGCAACAGAATGGTTATGGTGGAAAAGAAGCATGGGGATCTGGATTAGGAGCGCTAGTTAGACCAGCAGCATGCACCCCTGAAGCACGGTACAGTGAATCGTCTAGCCCAGGCAGAGCTCTACCTTGGGGAAACCAGTGCGCCTTGCCCGGAGCCGCCACAGCAGCAGCCCAACCTGTGCAGCATCAACCCACCAACCACACCTTTTACCCTTGGATGGCCATAGCAGGTTAGTCAATCTCAATTTTACATTAAAACAGTAAAACGTGTAGGTATTTTATTAATTTATTATACCTACAGCCAAATAAAAACTACTGTAAGAACATAAATGTCATTGTTAAACAAATTTAATTGCTCAATAATATGTAGTAAATATCTTAAACATTCATATGTTGATAGCATTAAAGTAGCACTAAAATGTCGCTCTCCGAATCGAATTGCCCGATTAGTGTTCACTCGATTCGAAAATTCCCATTCATGTCTCGTAGGAAACCAATAAGACGCGGAGGCAGGTAGAGTCGAGCCGATAACTTGCCTCAAGTGTCAATAAAATACACATAAAACGAACGACCCTCGTTAGCACCTTATTAGTCGAGACAGATTTGAATGCCATTCATAATTTTATTGTCGCCATCAACTCTTGGAATATTCATTAAAGTATTAATTTGAGATAATAAAAAAATAAATAAATGTTAAGCGAGTATTACTTTGATCACAATTTTATTGCTGTTTTTATTTTATTTAATGCTACATATTTCAATAATTTGATGTATATGGAGGTTTTATGTGCCGTATTATGATACATAAAATGTCAATTATGTGTAAATTATACATACATTATGAGAGGATTGCTTTAATGTGTGTATAATGTTATAGAATATAAAGAATAAAATTATAAAGACAATTTTTTTAAGAGAATAAACATTCGTATTGAATGGAAGATAACTAACTACTGTTAGTTTCAGCAGTGTTTATAACACCGTGAATTTGTAAAATCTTACGTAGGTACCTAATATTTGTAATTGATGTTACTTAGGTATGATAAACTGTGTCAAGAGCCAATATTTTAAATATTTAATTATATAAAAACTAAAAATAAAATAAATTAATAAAACATAGTATAATAGTTACGCAAATTTATAAAAATTCATAGCTTAGAAAATTTTCGCTAATTGAGAAACAGAAAAGACATTCTACTTTATTTGTTAGTTTTTGTATATTTTCTGTAAATGTCGGCTACAAAAATAAGGCATAACGTAATGTATAATTATAATTTTTCAATGAATAATTTATGATCGGTGAATTCGTTTTTCCACTTGAAGAAAAACGCTATACCAATACTATACTATACTATACGCAGGGCAGGGCTGTTTCTTGAATTGGGACATGCCTATATCCAGCAATGGATTGCAATAATCTAACTGATGTGATACTAAATAAATCAGATTACTCTAGTAAAAAGTACAGTTATTATATATATTACAAATAGTTTACTATTGGCTAAGAAATTTAATAAATAAATCCATCGTAACTCCTAATAAAGTATAATTATATGAAAATTAAAAAATTTAGTTATTTTTAGACCTCTCAATGGTGTAGAAGTTAAATATACTTACTAATCCTTAAGTTGTTATTTTTATTGATTACAAAAATATTACGGAGATTATGTAGAAAATTATGAAATGTGTAATGAGAAACGTCTTCCGCGGTAGCATTTTAGCGCTCCAAATTATGGCGGGAGCCGCGCCCGCGCCGCCCGGGCGGGTCAATGGCCCGATCTAGTTTGGGCGCATTATTATTAACTTGAGGAGTGCCACTGACCACCGAACAAATGACCACTCGATTACGCGGCCGATTTCGAGATGAAAGCTGGTACTAGATAATACAAACTAATGACACAGTGATGAAAACTTTAGTGGTGTGTTGGACCGACACACCGATGAAAACTTTAGTGATGTACTTGTGTGATCGAAAAAAATAGCATCGATTTAATTTTATTTAAAATAGAATTTTATAAATGATTTATGTTAATTCTTTATGTTTTATTGATGCCACATACATATTTTTTAAATCTAGCTCCTATTTTTAAAGAACATTAATTTAATTCCTAAAAATAGTTTAGGAATAAAATTATTGTTCGTAAAAATATAAAATATGTATGGAAAAAAGAAAATAAAGCGGCTAAAAGGTATAGGTATTCCATCCAAAATAATTAAGAAAGTGCTTAATCACAATCACTGATAAAATATCTTATTGGAATCCATTTATGACATTCTAATTGGTTATTTCTCAATTGGAACAGTTAACTTTCCTTTTTTTGAACTCATGCTTTCGTTTTGAAATTAGGGTTAAAGTTAAGGGAATCGATGGCGGCAGCGTGTAATCGATACACCTGAACATTTCTAACGCGTAATTAATACAACGCGTGTGGTCTCGCCTCTCATAACTCATGCGACTTGATAAAATTAAGTAACAGGGCTTATAAAATAAAAACAAAAATAAGTAGTCAAACTGTCGGCCATATTTCACTCGGTGTTCACGCAACACGACTCGCGAAACAATACAAGGACGCTTGTTGGACGTGGCTTGTATGAAAAGTTCGGACTTGTCCGTTGCCTGTGATATGAACACGATCTTATGATCCGCGCTTGCTTTCGCCAAAAAGGACATTGATGCAATCTATGGTCTCTAAAAGAAAAAAAAAATCCTCAGCGCAGAATAAAAAAAATTTGTTATCTTCTAATTATTACATGTTTCAACATTTAATTGTCCAAAACAAATTATCTAAATACTGTAAACTATGTTACTTGAATCATTGTCGATAAATGAATTATTTGACAAGCTTCGTGGTGTATTGCTCAGTGAAGGAAACTTACGTTCACGAGTTTCACGTACCTACAAGAGTTCAATTCCTGCACTTAAGGGCCTACATCAATATTATCGTCGACATGTACCTATTAACACAGCTAGTAGGTATAGAAAATGAAGAATTAGGGATATTATTTTTGTTTACTCAAAATCTACTAAATATATTTTAATTCCGGTTTACGTGTTTCTATATATAATAGTTACTTATGTTTTGATAGTTATTTCATTAGTTAATACGCGATAATAGACCGACAAATGAAAAAAATAAAAAATAGGAGAGGTTGTTTCGCTAAGATTTTCTATCGAGAAAACTTTTTACAATCGCGTTTCTGAGTTTATGCGATCCTAGATTATATATTAAAAAACATATACTTAAAAATTAGAGTTCTAACCATTCAATCTAAAGAAAAAATCAAAACATCGTACGTAGAAAAATGCACGAAGCTATTTTGGTATCCTCTTAACAGATATTTGTGTGATATTTGTACCTATCGTAATTTTGAAATTTTGTAGACTTATCAAGGGCCTTATAAATACTTGAAAATGGTGATTTTTCGAATCTCTTTATAAGATAACCAGATAGCTAGGTTATTCTCATTATTAAAGGTATCTATAATAATCTTCAATTAAGTTTGTTTTCTGGAAGACATTTCAAAATAAGTTAAGCTCGCTTTTGTGCACATTTTGTATTGAATTTAATTATCACAATGATCTTTGTTACCATGTAGTGTACAATAAATGAAATGAATTTTGAAAATAATTTTAATAATTTACGTTGAATTATAATATATGTACATATTACTTAAAATATTTCGAAATATTTTGAAATTTCGCAACGTATTTCAATTGTATTATCAGATTATATCCTAATATAATAGCATAAAATAAAACATCTGAATTACAAAGCAGTATCTAACACCTTCATACATTAAATATTTAAAATTACGGCCAGTTACTAATTGCATTTCTACACTTAATTAAGTCATAAAAAACTTACAAGGTCTTTAGTTTTTGTTATTGTAATCTTAACACAATACAATTCAGAAAAAAAAAACGTTTTTGCAAGCGGAACCCACATTTCAAATGACGTGCAACACTGGCGCATGATTTTTTTTTTCAAATTCCTACTTATGTTTTAGTAGTGCTTTAATAAAAAAAAATGTCAAAGAACATTACAAATATATGCGTATTCTGGTATAAACTGATTACACAAGTAAATGTGCATCAAAAAATCAAAATTTGCAAAAAGAACCAGTTGTTTTAATTTTTTAGTTAAATTTAGTTTAGTTGTGAACATAGAATTGGTACCTATGTCTTAGGGTCAGAAGCTAAATTTATTGTTCATGTTAGGCACCAGAGTTCGGATATAACAGAAATATTTTCAATACTTACTTTAATAGTAAAAAACATATATCTATCATCATCATCATCATCATCTATAATTGTCTACAATACAAAGTATAAATGTCACACAAATAAATTTGTCCTGTGCGAGACTAACATATAAACGGCAGAATATACACTAACTATCAGACCCTTGAAAACTCGACCTAAGCCTTAAAGCAGAACCTATAATTTCTAAACAAGTTTCCAAATTGGATATCGCATTATGCCCTTAGGCAGCGAATGATTTTAAATGCAATTTTATTAAAGGAAATAAGGCATTGTGATCATAAGATTCTACTTACGAATATTCTATTACCTCTTTAGTGGCTAATACCGAAAAATGTTTTCTATCATTATTACTATACCGTCACGCCTATTTCCTATGGGAGTAGGAACTCGTCGATTTGGGCACCATCTAAGAAGCCACCCTTTCCAGGTCATGATAAGACTGAAGGAACCACCATGTCTCTGTAGAGCTCAAGGCAAATATAAAAAATATGGGTAGGCAGAGACTATAGAGCGCCATCTGGTATGATTTAAACACATATTTTACTATATTTTTACAGAATATTTTTAAAAACATTACTTAAATAATTATTTTAGTGATATTGCTTAAATAAGAACATTTAAGTTAATTTACATAATATTAATGTAAGAACCAACATTAAAACCATTTAAAAAGAAATCTCATTAAAATAATAGATTATTATTTTGTTTTTTATTTGTAAATCGTTGTATTAAATGTATACCTACTTACATGTATATAATTTTATTTTACATCTTAGCAACTTACCTAACATGTATCAAGAGGTAGACCATTATTGAATGCGAGTGACGTAGGCGCTCAGTCATACAACGATACGAAGGGAATGATGCTCTACTTTGTTCACTTGAATTTTTTGAATTCGTTTAAAAAAGTTCTACTAGTTTGTTGTTACATTTATTTTTGGATAATTTCATGAGAAAATGGTAATTAAATAAATTTTAACACTAGATACATTTTAGGAAAATGGATTCGGTAGATCAAATAGGATTCACTGACAAGACTAGACACTTAGAATTAATGTCAATGTCAAAATAGTAAGGACAATCAATCAAGTATCTCAAAGGATTAAGTACTGAAGTATGAGGCCCTATTTATAGGTAAGGATATTATGTATTTATGCTCTTAAATAATAGAAAATTAAATAATAAATCTTAAATAATACAAAATAATAACATAACTCTATCTTAGTGACACATGTATATTTGGTATAAATAACTATTAAATGATAGACACTAAATAGATTTAAATAACAATATAATTATCGTTTATTTGATATTATTTTAAAACTACAAAACTATATTATCCATACACTTGTTTCACTACCATAGAAATTACATTAGAATGGGCAGCGAACTCAATAGCACCGCTTTGTAATTGTAGGTACCCCAAATTGGTGAGCCAGTCACCGCACACAATCAAAACAAACACCAATACTTACATAGAAAAATAACAGCATAATAGCCCAGCAACAGTCACAAAGACCATAAACTAATAATGGGGGAGATGTTTTATGGGTTTCAAGTTTTGAATATGATTAACGTATTTTTTGTTAATTTAGTGCAACGCAAACCCTCCGCGAGTTAGCACGTACTTTTAGTGAATATCATTTAAAAAAAGTATTATAGTGTTCCAATTTCAAATTATGTCGGAAGTTCCACGGTTTTGTTATGGCGGAGGAGGTGAGCATGCGCTTGTTTCCCGCGTGTTCGCGCGCATTGGCCGCCATCTTGGATAAGATTGATCATAGGTGTGCAGCTGTGAAGTGATAAATACGTCCCATGTGCAGTGGTGTAGACTTTCTTTCGTTGGAATAATCGCAGCGACTGGACGGCCATCTTCAAACACGCGCTGCAATACAAAATTAGATTTTAATTACTTAATCTTGATGGATCTGATATGATGTTTATGAACATGTGTAATTTGTATTACTTAATTCTTACATGATCTGTATCTTTTTTATATCTAGTTGTTTTGTGATGTTGCAGAGAAAAGAAGGCAGCTTCATAGCAATGTTGTAAAATTATATTATACATTGGCACCTAATTTTATAGCTATTTCAAAAGTACAGGAAGCGCTACCAAATTTTGATAATGATTACATCTTTCTGTATCTCACGTAATTGGTGCGGTTAAAAACCACGGCGAAGCGGAGTTAATCAAAATAATATTACGAAATATTACCAGTTTCGAATACGTGGCTTAAGAACGATGTAGGTACCTACATATCTACTTACGGTAACAAGTTTCATATATAATATAATAATGCTTCTTTCTTTAGGTGCTTTAGATATCTCTTTGTACATAGAGTGAATTATTAGATATAGTTAAGTGAACTAGCCCTGACCGTGATGCAATATATCTACTTTTAGAATATAATTATATTATGTTACCTACTTATAGAATAAACACTAATTTTTTTTTTCTTCTAAGCAACGACTAGGTTAAAAATTAGTCTTGTCTTGATGTTCTTCATGGCAGTTACCTTTATGTATTTTATTCATTACCTAGGTATATAAATAAATTAATTTAATGTCATCTCTAAAAAATAACAGTCCAGTTGATAGTCCTAACCCGTATAAAACTTATTTAAAAAAAAACTACAAGAAATCAAATAACTCAATAGAGAATTATCACCCGTCTCTTGTTCCGTTACTACCATAGCCGGATATTTTCCTTTGAGGTTTTATTATAACGTTTTACACCGAATATCTCTAAGTTATCATAATATTACTTGTATTTACAGCTATATTCATAACTGACTATAATATCAGCATATATGAATGAATGAATGAATGAACTTTATTTCACTTAAAATAGAGTTAACAAAGGTGTTACATAAATTTGTTACAATAGTCCATCTATTTAGCCACTGAAAGGCATGTGAAAAATTGCAACATTTGACATAACCAGTCAAGTCACATAGATACATAAATTGTCATCGTAATACATAGATATAAATATCTAATATATAAAATTCACGTGTCACAGTGTTAGTTACCGTACTTCTCCGAAACGGCTTGACCGATTCTTCTCAAATTTTGCATACATATTCAGTAGGTCTGAGAATCGGCCAACATCTATTTTTCAAACTTTTTTTTTAGTATGGCAAAACAACGTTTGCTAGCTGGGTCAGCTAGTATTATTATAAATGTGGATATAAATTTTATTAATTATTATTTATCAATCAATTTCATTTAATTTAAAATGTCATAGGTACAGAATTCACATTTTTTAACTAAGTCACTCGATCATACATATCTCTTATATTATAATAGTTTTTTTCCAAAAGCCATGATTTCAGTGATTTTTTAAACTTTTTTGTTGGAAGTGACTTGAGGTAAGCTGGTAACTTATTGTATACATTAATACACATGGCGTAGCAATTTTTTAAATACATCGTGGTTCGAGGCTTGAATGTTAGAACCAATCTATCGGAATCTCTAGTGTTACGAGGGTGAATATCCCTTGCTGTACAAAACAATTCATTATTATTCCTAACAAATATACACATCTCATAGATATTGTAAAGGTTGTGATCATTGAATATAACCTATACAATGATACAGGCCACTTAAGATTTGTTTTTAAAAAAAAAGAATAAAAAATTTAAAATTTGAAAATAAAAAGAAAAGAATAGAGGAGATGTGAATAGGACATGAATAGAGGATGTTGAAAAATGATTATAAAATAGTTTTTCTTTATTATAAAAATATAACAAATTAATATATACAAAAGTTTTTCATTAAAGTAGAAGCTTTACAAATGAAGCTTTACAAATGGTGGAGGCGCGCCGGGTATAGCGGCCCGATTGGTAAACCAGCTCCTACGCCCAGGGATGTGTTGACGAACAAAGGGTCGACACAGGAAAAATATTAATTATCAGAGAAGTAGCCGTATCTTTTTATTAAATTTTTATAAATTATTTATAACTAAGATGGAACTAGCCACGATAACTTTCGGTGGTTGCGCACAGGAGTGCCTAGATGAATTCGAAGAAATGTTTTACGCTTTAATAACTTTCAAGAGATGCTCGTCTGAAGAAGAAAAATTATCACTATTGCCCTCATTTTTAAGGGGTAACGCCTTACTTTTCTTCCGGGGCATTAAAGACACGTGCAAAAGCGTGCAGGAGGTATTTGATAGACTAAGGGAAGAGTTCCAAGAAGTAAATTACCAAGAATGTTCGCAATAATTATTTGCATAATGATGTAAATTGGTTTAGTGATTCAATTAGATTAAGGTTATAAGGTTATAGTGATAATTATAATTTACTAATATTGTTTTATTTTGGTGTGTTTCATATGGTTCGGGATCGGCGAGACTTCATAATGACGTCAGCATATTTGTACTTAAGAAAGAGGCAATGAAAAGAAACCACATCAAAAATTTAATTATTTTTTCATATTTATATTTTGAATGTTTAGTTAAAAATGTGAGATAAATATATTAACATAGTAATTGGATAGTGAGTATTTCGTACTAGATTATGATTATAGTATTAAGGAAGAACGATTAATAGGTATAATAATGGGTTGTATTGAGTTATAATGTCGAAGGTAGTGGCTTGGTGGAGTTAGTTGGATGAGTCGTATCAACGGGTAATATCTTTGAATGCAACATGGTAAGGCCATAGGCTATTTGTCATGGAATCCTGTTTTGGGATATCACGCATTTTAGAGATAGAACTCATAAGATAGGATTTAGGAAAGTAGGTGCTAGAGTAAAGTATTTGTTCATTAGGAGAGAAATGTGAAAGGTTGAAAATTGAAAGAAGTTGTATTATAGTGAGAGGTTGCTGATAATATTTTTATTTTATTTATTGGGTAATAGTTAGATAATAATGATTAGCGAATAGTTTATAATTACTTAGATAATAGAATGATTGATTATTTAAAACGTTACTTGTGGTAGAAGAATGGTTGGTAAATTTATCTCACGAGAAGGAATTCTAAATGTGGAATAAATTGGTCATTCCCGAGCATTCAGGATTACTTAGTAGAAATTATACCTAAATAATTGAAAAGAAGGTTGAGTATTATCTGAGCATACTTTAAATTTTAATTTGATAATCTCTGGATTCTATCAATTATAATGGTTTCTTATGTAAATTTTCTCATTAAGCTGGAAAGCTGTTAAATTAGCATATCTTTCGGATCTATGATGCTGACCTCATAATTGAAGCTCGATAGTTTTTATAAGAGCATTAATTGTTTGGTGATGAACATTTTTCTGATTGATTGTTGATGATATATGCTTTGTGTCTTGGTGTGATAGTTTTAAGGATGCCTTATCACTCTTGTTATTTATTGGATAAATCAATTTTAAAGATGAAGTACATAGTTTAATATTTTATGAAAAGAGTGATATGATATAAGGGCATCGTAGTTAATGTGGTTCGGATAACTAAGATTAGAAAGGCAATTTTTGGTTGGTTTTTTGCTTTTCAAGTTTTTCGAAATGTATTGCTTCGAAAAGCTAGGTCCTAGCTGGATCTAATCTGGTTCATTCTAGTTTGTTATCATGCTTTCCAACCTTAGGTAGGGTGTCCAGTATTTTGTAACTTAGAAAAAAAAAAAAAATTTTTTTTTTTTTTTAAAAAAAAAAATTTTTTTTTATCCTCTAAGGGGGGGAGAATGTAAAGGTTGTGATCATTGAATATAACCTATACAATGATACAGGCCACTTAAGATTTGTTTTTAAAAAAAAAGAATAAAAAATTTAAAATTTGAAAATAAAAAGAAAAGAATAGAGGAGATGTGAATAGGACATGAATAGAGGATGTTGAAAAATGATTATAAAATAGTTTTTCTTTATTATAAAAATATAACAAATTAATATATACAAAAGTTTTTCATTAAAGTAGAAGCTTTACAAATGAAGCTTTACAATATACATGCCAGCCACTGTTAATATGCTATATTTCCTAAAATATGGTTTGCATGATTGATCCGGTGGAATCCCCGCTATGGCTCTAATGCAGCGCTTTTGAGATAAGAGTACCCTTTTGATATCGGTTGAGTTACCCCACAGAATCAAGCCGTATCTCAATACAGAACCAACATATCCATGATAGGCTAACAGGGTAGTGTTTAATGAAGAAGTTTGTCTTAGGCGCTTCAAAACGTATACAAATCTATTTATTTTATTACATATTGAATCTACATGTTGTTTCCAATCACAGTACTTATCAAGAGTTATACCTAAGAATTTTGTGTTATGCATTTCATTTATTTGTATTCCATTATAAATAATATTTCTAGTCACACATTGAGATCTACGTCCTTGAAATTGTATATAATTTGTTTTATTTAAATTAACTTTCAGATTATTACAATTAAACCATTTCATAACCGATTGCAATGTCTTATTTATTTTATCTTCATAATTAGTCAAATTATTGTTAGTCAAAATAATAGAAATGTCATCAGCGAATAAAATTGTTTTATCATTAGAAATGTCAGGAAAATCGTTAATATATAACAAAAATAAAAGCGGCCCAAGAACACTGCCTTGCGGGACTCCACAGTTATTAGATCTAGATTGTGAAACATGTTGCAATTTATTAAATTTTGAGTCTAGACTACCTACTTCTACACACTGTTGACGGTTATTTAAGTAGGATTGAAGCCACGTAAAAGCTGGACCCCGGATACCATAGTCTTGTATCTTTTGTAACAACAATTTATGGGATACAAAGTCAAACGCCTTCGACATATCAAAAAATACAACTAAACTAGGTATGTTTTTGTCTACATTGGTAACAATATTATTAACCAAAGAGAAAGCTGCAAGCGTAGTCGATTTTCCTTTCTGAAAACCATTTTGCTCTGGTTTGATGACGTTGTATTTGTTTAGGAAGTTTAATAGTCTACTTTGCATCGCCTTTTCGAAAATCTTTGAAAATATTGGAATTAAAGTTATTGGTCTATAATTAGACATCTCAGTTCTATCACCTTTTTTAAATATTGGTTTGACTACTGATTTTTTTAGACGCTCTGGGAACTCCCCACACTCAAAAGACAAATTTATTAGATGTGCTAAGACGGGTGAAATACATGTAGCCGATGTTTTAATGATTGACGTGGATATTTCATCATAACCAACCGAGGGACTGTTCCTTAAACCTAGTATGATTCGTTGCACTTCGAGCATGTCAATGGGGTCTAAGTATACGCTATTTTGAACTGTAGTTCTGTTTGTATTTAGCAAAGTGTTCGAAGTTTGTGTTTGCTCAATATAGAAATTGTTAAAACAATCGGCTATCTCATCTGGTTTCGTAATTAATTGGTTATTGAATTTTATTTCATCTATGTCATTGTTCAAACTAGATTGATTTTGGTCGTTTATAATTCTCCACGCAGCCTTACATTTATTTTGTGATTGTGAAATGAATTTATCATTACAATTTTTTTGCGACTGTTTTAGGCAGCACCCTAGAATGTGCGAGTATTCTTTATATTTATATTTATTAATGTTATTTTTCACTCTGTAATATTTATAACGTAGAAATCTTTTTGTTGCGCAACTGCGTCGTAATCCTTTTGATATCCATTTTAGATCGCGTTTTTTAGAATTTAATTTGTGTTTTAGTTTCGGGAAACATAGTTGGTAAAAAAGTAGGAAGTCATCGTGGAAACTATTGAATGCAATATTAATATCTGAACTAGTATAAACCTCATTGAAGCTGAGACTTTCCATACAATTAACAAATTTACAAACGTTATGGGGGCTAAAATCTCTCTTTATAACATAAAAATTATCGGGTTGTTTACGTAGCACTTTTACTGGCACGTATAAGACTTGTGCTGTTTCATGGTCCGACAATCCTAGCGTTAGGAGCTCACTCCTAGCTTTGGGTATGTGGCTACCTATAATATGGTCTATACATGTTTTCTGTCTTGTGGGGGCTGTAATATAAAATTTCAAGTTGTAGTTATTTGCAATATCGTTTAATTGCTGTATAGTTTTATTAGGTTTCAATGTGTTTATGTTCAAGTCTCCGACTAATATAATCTTTTTGTTCTTAGATTTAGATAATTTATAAAGTAAAGAATCCAAACATTGAAAGAATATATCCGTATTGCCTTGTGGCGTGCGATATATACATATTATTAATATTTTGTGGTCCACTATTTCAATGCCACAACATTCAAAAACTTTTAATTTAGCCATTTGATTAAGCATACCTATTTCCTTAGTTCTAATACCTCTTTCAGTGTAAATGCATACTCCTCCCCGCGATTGGTTTCTAGAATAATAAGTACTAAGATTATACCCATTCAGCCCCAAAGATGATTCCATTCCCTCCCTAATAAAAGTTTCTGAGAAGCACAATACTGTCGGTGACTTACGCAATCGAGTCAGGTCACTTATGGTTACTTCCAAAATATCGATCTTTGATCTTAGACCTGCAATATTTTGGTGAAGTATTCTTATTTCGTTATTTTTATCAGAATGTACGAAAAAAATCATCTGAACTTCTATTTGATCCTATTGAATTTATTCTATAATTATTACTCTCATCACAAGATATTTTTATACAATTGGTACAATTATTTTGGTCTATAAAAATATTAGTATGTAAATTATCAAAAATATTCCTCATTCCGTGATCGTTAAGAACGCCACTGCGTCTAGAAAACATTGAATGATCATACGTCAGATTTAGATTAGAGTCAAATAACAAAGCATAGTTAAATTTCCTAATGTCATAATACAATATTTTATTAAAAGTGTCAATTCTAGAGTTAAATATTTTAGAGTAATTATTACATTTAAAAGTTGGTAGACATAGTACAATATTTGTGTGCTGTACTTTCAACAAATTATTCCGTATGTCTCTTACTAGATAATGATAGTTGTTGGACCTTCTAAAGTCCTCCTCTCCTATAATAATTAAACAATAATCATTTACTGTAAAATTCTGTAACTTTAAATGTAGGTTAGATATAAGGTGTTTTATACCACAGTTGCTTGAGATATAATGACAGAGTCCATAATTAGGGAACGTCTTTTGTGCTATTTTTAAAATACTATTTGTTTTATTAGCACTAATAATACATAAATTAGGTTTTTCATGTGTTTTGCTGTTACGTTGAATGTAGCTGTTATTCTGTGATAATTTGTTTGATATATTTTGAGACTCATTTGACTTTATTACTGAACTGACCACATGTGGTGATTTTTCAGCACGTTTGGGCGTTAATAGTGATTTTTTGTAGTTAGGAGTCCCAATATCACTAGTAATTTTTTTTGCCGCTTTCTTAACTAACTTGTGTTTGCAATTTAAGTTTTCAATAATTTTTTCAAGTTCCGTATTCTTTAGCGACAACCGATTTATCTCTTCGTGAGCCGATGATAACTCAATCTGGAGTTTTTTAACTTCACCTTTAAGGCGTTCCGTTTCTTCGATGTCCTCATCACTCGATAAACATATATTGCTGTTAGAGAGGCTATGCGTGGCGCCATCTATAGTTGTATTTCCAGAACTCTCATTTATTGAATTAGTTGACTTAGATCGTCTCTGCGAACTACGAAATGTAATATTTTCGAAGAAATTCATGTTGATGTTCTATTTCGTAGCATCCAAGCAGAATTTAACAATTTCAAAAAGAACTTCAACTTTCGTCGGACTCGAACGTCGTACTATCCGATCGTACGAGGTAGCCGCCTTCTCCTTGCCACCACGAGAGCTTGATGTCAATAGTTAAATTACGTGACATTAATCGTCGTACTTTGTTTCTAACTTTAATAAAACGGTGTAGGTATGTTTAATCATAGAAGTTCAACTTGTCATAAAAATGTTAACAATAAATTGTTGGTGGGTAAAATGCAAGATTAATCACACTTTGTTGTCATTATTGCTATTTAAGTTATTATAATTATGCAAATCGTTTATCAATAATCATTTCTTTAGTCCCAATAGAACATTAAAATTAAAACTAACCATTGTCACTTTTGTTTATTGCGTGAAAATTGATACTAGTGTAAATAACGCTAATAGAAAGTTGTATGTCAGAAGGTTCAATTATTTTATCACTTAGTTGATTTTTTATCGATGTTTGTACCGGATAACGATATCACTTATTTATTATTACATTATTTCACTTTATCACTGATGTTTTATACTTTTAGTTGATTTTATAAATTTTATAGCACTGTTAATTACGGAGCTAGTGTTACCGTGGCTACTACCGCCAATATCCCAATATATCCAATAATAAGTATCACTTTAATGTTTAAAGTGTCTGATTATATGTATTTTTACAAGCATCAAGTCGTAAAAGTCTAGCTTTATTAAGACATTATGAATGAGAATAAAGTTGTTATATTAAATCCGAAATAATTTTTAATTGAAGATTGTTGTAGTTATGTTTAAAATTATCATGAAAAATATTAAATAAAATATAACCAAGCGTATATTAAAAATATATGTTGTTATAAAAGTTTTTTTAGAAGTCAAAATGTCATACACGCCAGCTTAAGTTTGAAACGCTTGTGTATAATTTATTTTCTTTGCTCGTTGTATGTAAAAATGTATTATTACAAGTTGATCGGGCGGTCGATCGCTCGCTGGGAACGATACATAAAGCTACTCATTCATTTAAAGATATGCTTTAAATATATTTTGACAAAAAGTGATCGAAAAATCCAGTTACAGTGTTACTGGCTCGACATGTAGAAAATATATTTATTTAAAAATATAAAAAAAACTTGATCGATTTCTAATCCAATAAATGACAGTAAAAATAGTTTTTCTTTCTACTTTTCGCTTAGGTACTTTTAACACAAACAAACATGTATTAAAATAAAATTAAAATACCCAACCCTCAGCATTAATTAACCGATTATTAACAAAGTAGAAGCATTTTGGTCATACCATGAATATTGCAATATTCTCTAGTGGTTTTGCATTTCCGGGACCTAAATTATAAATGCCAAGTTTAAAATACCTCGGTAACATATTTTTGTGTTAAATTTCTAACTAGATATTTATTAATATATTATAATAAACTCATTTTTAAAAATAGATAGACAGTATTTTACGTAGTTAATTGTTTATGAGGAAAACATGTGTTTGTGATTCAGAGTTAACTATCGCTTAGCTTCGAATGGTTCACAAGGTTTATTAACTGATGTCTGGCGGGCAATTAATCGTTGTACGATATACAACACTGGAGGTGCCCTACCAAGCAGCATTTTGAATACTAAGGTCTCTTAGCACTAACCGAATTATTGTTTTGTTATAATACAAATTCAATTATTTGTATTTGCTAACACTTGCGCGACTCATTTGCATAAATAAAACTCCTTTTTACGGATTTAGACGCGTATATTTGTTTTAATTTTAGCCCGACGCTTCGGAGACTTTGCAGTCACCATGGTCACGGGTGAGTCTCACCCGTGACCATGGTGACTGCAAAGTAAAAAATATACGCGTCTAAATCCGTAAAAAGTAGTTCAATTATTTGTTTCAAATTGTTACTATGTTTGTTACTCTGTACTCCTCTAAAATGTCTCTATCGATTTTTATGAAATCTTTATGTTAGATCGGAGAATCGGTCATATCCACAAGTTAGTCATAAAATCGTCTTTATTTCATTCAGTTCTTAAACTGCTTTACCTATTCTTCTGCTAAAGGTCTTTACAGCTTTCGAAATAACTTACAATTTCACTTACTATTCTAATATAGACATGGAATTTAGTACCTACAAATAACTAGTTTGTTAAACAGTAACTTGTAACATGTCTTCCATGCAGGTATCTATAGGTATACAGTAAATATCCTGTAGCTTATAGTTCCTTTCACGACAGGTATTCTACAAATAATAATATAAAATTACCCATTTAAAATTATAAACAACATCCGGTCGAAACTGCATCGCACCGGTTTTCAACGTTGACCCGTTATTATTAGACACTAGCTATTGCTCGCCACTTTGTACGCCACGCATTTAGAAAAAAATCATTCCGTTTTTGCAATATTTTCACTGATGCTTCGCTGCTATTTGTCGCAGGTGATGTTGTATAACCTAAAACCTACCTTGATAAATGTACTATAAAAAACTGAAAGAAATTTTCAAACTGGACTAGTAGTTCCTGATATTAGCGCGTTCATACAAATATACAAACTCCTCAGCTTTATAATTTTCATTAGAAACTAAACTGTAATGAATCAATTTAAATTTTAATTTCTTCTTACTAAAATTACATTTTTCATAAACAAATTCTAGGTTTAATTTTACAAGAATATTGGGCGTGAACCTTAAATTAAGCTGAGTAGGATTTATTTTTGAACTACAGTTTTAACTTATACTTCTGACATAGAGCGCTTCGTGCCGAAACTTACATTTTGCTGAACAATGTTTGAAAAATGTGTTCTGTTTTTAAACGAAATCGGTTAGGTAATAGTGCTGCTCCTATTTATAATTTTCGCATATAATACCTATTCGGTGTTATCTGGCTTTTGTTTGTTAGCGTAATTACGTTAAATGCATATGATTGACGTTAATTGTCTATATGAAGATTTATATGAATAGGCAATAATTTGTTCCGTCATTCCGTGCATATCGATGGGTTAACGACTTTAATGCCACCGTTCAGTAGCGGCAGACATCTAAATGGACAGCAATAATTATCATTTCTTCGTTTTTTTTTATAACCTCACCAGAGACTAGTGTGTTAAGGGGAGTCCCGCAAGGGTCTATTCTTGGCCCGTTGCTTTTCATTGTCTATACTGCCGACATCGTTAAGTGCTTTGTTAACTGTAAGTATCACTTATACGCTGATGATGTCCAACTGTACATCAATTTCAAACCTAATGACACAGAGAAAGCAATTGTGGCGCTAAACGAGGATGTGGACAGAATGATTGTGTGGGCCCAACAAAACACCTTGGTTCTAAATCCGAAAAAGACTAAATTCATGGTCCTGGGTAGCAAAAACCAAATAAAATCAACCTTAACAAGAAATCCAGAAATATTTGTCCAAGGCGAAAAGATCAGTCGAGTGGATTGTGCACTTAATTTGGGGCTTCTGATGGACAGTGAACTGCGTTTTGAGGGGTATATTAAAAATGTAGTAAGAAACTGTTTTTATAAACTAAGAGTAATCTACAACTTACGCGATTACATAAGTATTCCTCTTAGAATCTTACTAATAAACTCACTTGTCCTATCTAAATTAAATTACTGTGATACCGTGTATGGGCCATGCTTACTAAGAAGAACAGAGGGTCTGATACAGAGAATACAAAATGCCTGTGCACGGTATTGCTTTAATATACCTAGGAGGAACCACGTTACCCCATACCTTAACAGGCACAAGATGTTGAAAATGAAAGCTAGACGGAGAATTCACTTAGCAGGTTTTATATACAGCATTATTGCCACACAGACTCCGAGATATCTTTACTATAAGCTAAACTGGAAAACAGATAGTTACAGATACCCTGTTCGCCATGTGGTCAACCCACTTACTGTTCCCAAATACAAAACAACTGCCTTCAGAGGAAGCTTTAAGTATGCAGCTTCCCAATGCTGGAACAATTTACCTCCACCACTGCGCCACCTAAAAACAAGACAGACTTTTATAAAGGGTTTAAAAACTTACTATCTCACAGTACAGACACAGTCAGTGTAATAAATGTGCCTTTTGCTTGTGGTATGGGAATCTCATGTAACTGCTAATTATGGACAATTTTTATTTGGTTTTGTTATTTGTAATTTTTTATTATAATTTGTAATTTTTACTGTTATTCTTTATCTTTTGTTTGTTTCTGTAACCACTTTTCTTACTAACTATTTACTTATATCTCATTTATCCAATAAATACATAGTGCATATTGTGTGTAGCTGTAGTAATTAATATTGTATTATCTAACCTTTGGTGTCAGTGTTCAGCCAGCCAACTCCAGCTGCCTGGTTAACACTCTCACACACGTTTTTATCTTGCCTTTTTCTTTTTTGGGGGTTGGTTGTTACTGCTGCAATGCCTGTGGCCTTTCCATCTTCTTCAATTGTACCTATAATTTTTGTATACAATTAGGTTTACTGGACTTGCAGTTTACACGGGGCTATGATATTTTGCCAAATTAGGTTATTTTATTGGCTATTGTAATGACTCATTGTAACTTCCTTACCTGGTGGCATTTGAATAATACTGTATTTACATAAACAGTGTCACTTTATCTCACTAAATTAGTTCTTGCTGTGTTTTTATTTCAATACTTGTTAATTATGTACATAAGTTTGCTGTGAAAAATTTTTGAGGTTATCCGCTGAAACCATTCTCGATTTTTTTTTTTGTTTTATTTTTTTTATTTCTGTCTCTTTTTTGCTATTCATTTTGTCTATGGCGTGGCTTCTCGGTGTAAGTAATATTGTCATAAAGTTTTTAATTGTACTTGGTTTTGTGTTCAGTGTATCGTATATTGTGTGTTTTGTTTTATGTATGTAGTTATTTTTTTTTTTACAAAATAATTTAATCATCCTTCTGTTGTCGTCCGACGACGGTCCGACAGATGACAGAGTAACATATGGACGCTGCTGAAAATCAGCGTTGTGTGATGGTCACGTTTCCATCTCACAACAATAGCTGAGCAGCGTTCCATTTTTTCCAGCAAGCTATTATATATGTACAAGCTTTTTTTTTAATTACAAATTTTGTTTCACTTGTTTTTTTGTTTTGTGTAAGTATTTATATATTGAAACGCTGTTGGAAAAATAAAACTTTCTTTCTTTCTTTCTTTATACAAATCTGTCAAGAGAGAGTTGTCTTTTAATTTTTTTATTTTACTTTTAAGTCACAACGAGTAGTTTCAATTTTAAATTTTCAATATTAGTTCAGTTTTTCAATATTAAGATAAGCAGAGTCACTTTCCGCCAATGACAGGTACACACCGATTAATTTCTATGAAATTTTGTGTACATATGGGGAAGGTCTGACAATCGGTCAAAGCTTATTTTTATACCCCTGGGACCTAAATACGGAAGTGGGTCATAAACAATAAGAAAGCAATTGAAACTGTAGGACGCCGCTAGCTTTGTTATTATCAATTTTTAGTGTCTGAATTATTCTCTGATTTATATATCTTTATAGCATAAAATGTTTCAGCCACTATTTTGCGTAAGAATAAGTGTTAAAAAAAACCGTTGAGAACCGTTAATAATAAATTTTAATTGCGTCTAATTAAGATAATATGCAAATAGATTTAAAATAATGTAATTATCATTATTCAGTTGTAATTGGCACTTTATATCTGGCAATAGTTTCTTTTACTCTCGAGTTCACGTAGAACTCTGAAGAATACGCAGATACTGACAGTGGCGTAATTTTACCGTTCGAGGTTTCGAGGACCGTAGTGAATTTATTCCAAAATATAAAAATGTTAAACTATTATTTCTAAAATACGATAGTAAGCTTTATTTTTCAACAAATGCATTGATTGTTATAATTTTTTTTAATTTATTTCATAATTGTTGCCTTTAACTGTACACAGGCGGTTATTGGATTAGTGTTAATAAGTTAAGATCAAAACATTTTTTTTTACTAATTAGATTTTGGGTTATTCTGTGACCCTTTCAACTGGGGACAATAGCATTTTACTGACTTGCCACTTTGTTGCTACGCGAATAGATACTAAAAGATCTAACATTCAACGGGACGTGAATAGGTGCGCTCACCTTATATTTATTGCACTCTCGCTTCTTTTTAATTATCGTTGGTCAATCACAAGTTGCCTACAATTTTATAGTTGTGTGTAACAAATTTGAACGATTCGTCCCGCCATTCACGGATTTGTTTCGGCTCTCATTCTAACGACCAATAAACTTTATCACACCATTTCGGTAGGAATCTTAATAATTATACAACTATAAAAATTTATAGAAGTTAGTGGCGGTTTTATCACCGATTTTGGTGAAAGTTTGTAAACTTTGATATTTTATTCAACTACAATTTTAAGAGAGTAAAAGGAGAGTGCACATTTTAGACGCTGCCGCGCTGGTCGATTTGATAATTCGGGAAAAAAATTAATCAAATTTTTTATTTACAAAAATGCGTTGTTTATTGTATTTTTATTATTAGAAAACATCTGTTCGAATACATTACCATGAGTATAAATATTATCTAACAGATATCTATCTTAAAAAAACTTTATAGATAATTTATCAATAACAACAATATAAGTGTAGCATTTAATACATTTTAGTAGGAAAATGTAATTTATACGGTATATATTTCATTTCATACTTCTATATACCTACCTATCACAGACCACGTGGTATTAGTAGATATTGTATCTAGATACTAACAGGTATCTTGCATATTTTTTATGTGTTTAGGTTACTTTTCTTTTAGTTAAATTTGAAATTTTTAGAACTTCTTCTGTGGCATAACAGGAGCATATAATAAAAACTTAAGTCTCTTTTACACAATTCTTTCGTTTTAAGTTCGTTGTAATTACAATATTATGTAAAGCAAATGCCTAAAACAAGTTAATTAATCTCCAAGTTATGTTATATTTGACCATTTTAAAGATTATTGAGGTCTTTTAAATCATAAAATTAAAGTATTCACGACGGGATTCGAACGGAAAGCTTGCGCCGGCGCCGTTGTCCATGATGTATGGGGACCCACCAAATATTTAACTAATAAACCCTTCCAATTTAAGAACACACGATAAAATATATCTATCTCAGTCCGTTAATACTATATTTTGAGTTATTTTCGAAGTATTAGTGACAAGAAGATATCTTTGTGAAACAAAATTTTGGATAGGTACTTTGTTATCTCAAAGTGCAAAGAAATTTCGTATGTAACTAGGTAATATAGCTGTATAATAATAAAATAGGTACCTAATTTAATATTCATAGTTAAAAATATATGGTTTCTTAAAACATTTAATTAGTAGAAACTAACATTCACACACTTTCAACAGTCTTTGTTTTAAATATTATAAGTAATTTTGTTATCTTTAGCGTCATAAGACAATTATTTCCCATGATAGATAATGTTAAGAAAGAGATAAAAACTTTTATTCCTGTTCTACTTAATACAAAATGGCCAGTCTATAGTCCGATAAACGATCAAAAGCACAGCTTCGGTTAAACATTACATTGGTTTAAAAAAAACAACGTTTCTATTATAGTAGACCTCTTTTTTACTGCGGTCACTGTCGAGGAACACTCGTAAATTATAATTTATTAACGGGAAGGACTACGAAATTAAGATATCCACCTTTCGTATCAACGGCGGTCTCCTTTTGATTCTAGTTTTAGTTTAACTTTGTTTTTCACGTGCGACAGACGTTCGAGAACAAGTAGTTATACTACAGTGATTGTGAGTTGATTCAAAGTGACCGATATGCAATCTGAATTGTTAAACCGTGACCTACCACAGCTCAATTTGTCGGCGAAGCTACAATCAAAGTGTATCGAGCATGCGATTCGATGCGACACACGTATCGTCAATTTACGCATCGATCAAAGACACAGCTTTACACAAAGCATTCAAGAAAGTACTACGAATTTTTATTTAACTATTTAGTAATGATATGAAGCAAATGTACACATATTCTGAGTGACTCCTATGGTTATGTTTTATCTTACTACATTTTGCTTTTACTTTTTCACACGCATGAGATATGTATTTCGCTGTCAACGCACGAATGTTGGAATCACTGGCGTTTGCGCAGAATTTAGATGAGAATTTCCTTCTGCACTCGAGATACATAAACATTATACGGCTGACTGTCATGTTTACAACGGAAAATAAAATCGCGGACTGTTTGTTAAACGGGTATTTTAATGCTTTATAAATGAAGACAATAATTTCATTGTTTGGTTTACTAGAAATAAAGTGAAGAATAAGTTATTGTGTGTCTGTTTAGTGTTTAAAATGTGTCAGTAAGTAATTTTAAGAGGTTAAACACCGTTGCTATAAATGCGAGAGCACGGAGCCGCCGCGAAAATATGTAGCGACAAACAACTAAAGACAAACAGCTTAGTTATGAATAAGTGGCTAAAACAAAAACCTGCACTTGCATAAATGTAAAGTTGCCGTATACACTATGTAGTAATAATGGTTGAAAATAATGTTCCATTAAGTAGATGCCACCTCAATGGTGTATCTACGTATTATGCTTTCAAGAAGAAAATTTTAATAGTTATTACTTTGTAAAATCTTTATATACATATATATAAATCTCCTGTCACGATGTTTGTCCGCGATGGACTCCTAAACTACTGAACCGATTTTAAATTTCATTTGCACACCGTGTGCAACCTTCTTTCCCAACTTGAAAGATAGGATAGGATAGCTTACATTTAAATTTATAGTCGCAATATTATTTTATTGCAAATTATTTGTCTACCCCTAACATTTGTATGGCAAAACAACGTTTGCCGGGTCAGCTAGTCTATTATAAATTGACTTGTGGATTATGCTAATGCCTAACTTAGATTTATTATGCTAATGCTATTTTTTTAAACTGCCGACTTAGCAAATTTTGAAATATTTTTCTTATTTGACTAATTATGCGATAACTACAAAAATAATCAATCAAAAAATAGGATAATACTTAAATATTTAAAAATAATTAACGTTTTCCGTCACGGAAATTAATTATCATCAGGATAATTTAAAAACTAGACAATTTTTTGAAATAAAAAGAAACAGAAAAATTGATCTAAAATGCCGCAGTAATTAAATTAAGTATAATTAATGTAATAAAAAAAACGATTACCTAAGTTTTTTGTCCGCAAATTGCATAAAATAATAAAATTGTTAAACTGAATCTTGAAAATACGTCCAAATATTTTAATTTTTATTTTATTTATTATAATTTTATTTATTATTAGGTTATACCATTCGTTCCAGGCTAGAATTAGATTTAATTGAAATTTGAACAAAACTTTGTTGATAATATTTTATAAGTAAAAAAAATACTGGCCAGTAAGTTTTAATGAGATAATATTCCTAATTTAAATTTAGTACCTACCTACCCTAAAAGAAACATTTACTTACAAGGCTCGCTCCCGCTCCCGTGGTATCAGATTTTGTTGGTACGAAAAGCACAATTACATAATAGTTATTCTAGATAACACACGGTAACTATATCTTTTTTGTTATTTTTTTATTACATTTTTAGAAACATTTTAAATATAGAAAAAATAATACACACTTTATAACACCTAAAAACATAAATAATTTAAAATCAATTTTATTAAAACTATGAATTACATATTATTCTAAAATATAAAGGGCATATTTTGACTTTTACTACCTTTTACATGCTAGTATTGAGGGCAATGGAGGCATCGAACCGCCTCCCTTCCGGTGACCTCGTGACCCCAGAACTTTCAACACTCAGACGTTAAGTAATTTAGCTAGTACTATTAGCTATTTAGGGTTAAAATTAGGTACTAACATTTTAATTAAGAACTTAGTGTAATATTTTTAGCGTCATATTTGGTACGATAAAGTTAGATATCTACTTAAAGATAATTTTAGCACTTAGTTGCTTAATAAATTAAATTATGGTGGAAAAAGTGATTACCGCAAGCGGGACTTGAACCCACGACCTCGGAATACCGTTCCGTAGCTCTGCCAACTGAGCTTATTGCAGTCGTGCTTTCAGTAATCAAATTAGGCCACCACAATCGTCAGTCGATTGAGTTTATATCGTACTTTTACGTACGTCGTGGGTTCAAGTCCCGCTTGCGGTAATCACTTTTTCCACCATAATTTAATTTATTAAGTAAAAGCATAGCATGTCAATTGCAAAATTAATAAATTACTGAGTTGCTTTTTATAAAGTAAATTTTTTTTATACAGCTTTTGCAATTGTAAATCTTAAGAAATCTTAAATTATTTGACTATACCTACACTTTATGTTAGTCTAAAAATTATTCTAATTGACAAAGAAACAGAACTGAACTAGGATACAATAATATTATCATCATAATATTATGCCTTTTTGCCATCGTGGTAGGCAGAGCATAGAGCGCCATCTGCTACTATTCAAACAGAATATAATAATAAATATAATACCTACTAGGTTATACTAATTTTATGTAGTATATATTATATTCTGTAAGAGTAGATTATGTTATGTACATCAAGTAAACAATAAATTTTGTAATTCATATTTTAATTACAATTATTAATTTAACTTTTACACTTTTTATTCTTTATTATTATTATACAAGTAAGTAATTACATTTGTGTTACATACAAAAATTATATGAATCCGTTGTGTTTAAAACCAAATTAAATAATGGAATTGTCCTCAACCAAAGACAGTTCACACTTCGTAAAAAAGTTATAGTTTTAAGTCACCCTTCCTCACTAAGAGAATTTAATAGACGATTTTCATCTTACACAATATTAAATTCAAAATAGGAATGACTCTTTATCGCATTTAATTTTAACACGTGATATATTCTTTATTTATCCAAAGTTTAAATCATGTTGCCCCGACCGTTGTCACATGCCGACTGAAGTCTTATCGTGCCGCCTTTTTTGTCCCAAATTACCCTCGCTTGGTCTGTCATGTCCTGAAAACGCCAGTTTTCACGAACTACCTACATTTTGTGATTATACTGTAGATACTTTTTTTAAAGAGTGTTAAATACTTTACAGTTTATTTTTTTAGTTCCTTTATAAATTATGAGTTCAAATCATGTAAGTTTAAGAATAATAAAAAAGACGCAATTCATTTGTGTTAGGTTAGCGCCTCTCACTATAGTGTTGATGGTAATTAGGTGTATCGCAGTCACGCTAATGGTTATATAGAAGTTCTAATAACTATGGCTGTTACTTAATGATATTTTTTTAAATATTTTTAGTTGTATAGTTAATTAAGATATAATGACGGGCCTCTTGGTTGAGTGGTTCATGTAACGGACAGCCGATCGAGAGGTCGCGGGTTCGATTCCCGCTCGGGACAATCATTTGTGTGATTTTTCTAATTGTCATACAAATGTTTGTACTGCGTCTGGGTGTTTCTATGTATTATAAGTATGTATTTACAAAAGAAAAGTAGTATATGTAGTATATGCGTATTCTGGTACCCATAACACAAGCATAATATGCTTAGCTAGCTAAGCTTATAGCTTAGCTTGGGACCAGAGGACGTTGTGTAAAATGTCCATGAATATTTATTTATTTATTTATTTAATTACAATACGGTATATATTATTATTTGAGAATAACCAACACTCTGACTAACAAAATATTCTAAATTAATTGGTACCTACAAGACTAGCTGTGTTCATTAGTTTTACTTCACTTGCTTTAGTAGAAGAATATCAAACATTTATACATATTCACAAATATTTCCTAATTGTAAAAAAGATGTCAAAGTAAATAAATATATTCTAGATTTAGTTACCTTCAAATAACTTAAAAATTACATCAAATATAAAAAAAAATTTAAAAATAAAAAATAATCGAATATTTTGACTAAAAATCATAACATATTTTATAAAATTACGTTAATTACTTGTAAATATAGATAAAATTGGAACATTGTTTGTCATAGACGAGGATATAAATAATCAGAAATCTCTTTTTTTTTCACATAAATCTTAATTGTATGTTCATATGGACGGCAGTTTAATTTAGTTTTTCATGTGTTGCGTTTAAAATTGATACGATAAAGATATGCTTAATTTGTTGTAGCTACAACTGATTAATGGATACTTTGTAAAATGTAGATTATGATAGGTGCTTCATAGTCACGCGAACTTCAAACACAGCCCATTAGCGTAGAAACACACAATCTAACAGATTAATAGATGTCATTTACATTTTAAAATTTGAAAAAAAAAAATTACGTGATCATAATATTAAGTCAACTTATTTTACGCAGTTGATACAGAGTTTCTTTTCAGAGATTTTTTTTACAAGTATTTTCTGATTTTCCTTTTTTTATGCTATTTTATGTTTATTGCTTTTTATATATTATGCTTTATTTTTGTTTTATGCTATTTTTGTAAAAACTACCTTATTTTTTACTTTAAAACTACTTACAAATTTTATTGCCAATTTTTTTCTACATGCCTTGTAATTTTTTGTATAATAATTAGTACCTACAAAGTAAAATTAAAAGTGTTACTTTAAATTAATGTAAGGCAGGTTTTGTAATCTTATTTTGATACTCGGGTAACATAATTTAACAACTTCAATTACCTTAGGGAAATTGATTGAGCTAATTTAAATAAATAAACAATACTAAACAAAACGTACTGCAATTCCTTGAAGGGTGCAGTAAATTTCACAGAATCGTGATTCAGTGTACAATCGATTGGCTTAAAATATTATATTCCGATCTTTTCTTGCTTATTTCTAAGTAACTATTAACTAACTAATCAGTACTTTGAATTTGATATACCATAGTAGAAGAAACAACTAATTATGAGACAGATACCTGTAGTAAAATAAACACACATATATTAAGTATATAATATCTAATATATAAAATTCACGTGTCACAGTGTTAGTTACCGTACTCCTCCGAAACGGCTTGACCGATTCTTCTCAAATTCAGTCTGAGAATCGGCCAACCTATATTTTTTAAACTTTTTTTTTTTTGTATGGCAAAACAACGTTTGCCGGGTCAGCTAGTCATTTTATATAATTTGCTCATTTACCTTTCCCTAAACAAAATATCACAAAATTTTAGCATATCAATTAAGGTTACACCACAAAAATAATTTTCAAAGTCAAATGTATATAAAAATGCAAAATTAAAGAGTGGGTGGTCATTTTATAAAAAAAAATTACCATTATTCAATTTTCCATATAAGGATCGGTAGCAGTTGTATTAAGATAATGTTCACACCTGCCCTTCTCTTTATAAAACGTCGAAGAATAATCCGCAGACAGTAAGTTAAGCGTTTTATGACGTTACTTCGGTTTTGCGATCGGGAACTTAAAACCCACCATTCATTGTCCTGCCTGTAGTCCATTGATCTGCGACTTGCGTTGCATTTACACCACATGTAAAAAAAAATCTTCATTTTTTAGTGCATTATTTTGCCACTATTTGGCATGGATCTCCTATACTTCACGAGGGTTTTTGATCTATAATGACACTCCGACCATATTATACCTATATAGCATATTGCTTAGTTTCAAGATTTCCGTCTTTCAAACAAGATGTTTTCTGGTGTTCGTAGTAGTAAGCGACAACGCTTAGCTTATAGTCTTCTTTCCGAGGAAATGAGTTGGTGATCCTTGTATTTTGAATCAGTCACCACACAACACTTCAGTTGTCACTAAATAAATAAATGGCAGGTGGGTATGGTAGAGCTAAAAAGCTACGCAGTGTATTAGCGCTAAGTTTTGTCAATGGAATTTTTGCTATGTTCAATTTTCTGCAATTTTATTAACTCTAATGCATAAAGGCATAAATAGGCTAAAGGATAGCATATTAAATAGTGGCCGTCCGTCATGCAGGCCTACCATGAATGGTGATTTAAGTGTTCTCTCAACTGAAACGATATACATACATTTACGACCTCTTAACACTTTTTATTGTCGACAAATTGTAACACCGTTTTAATTGAAATACCAATATCTAATTAAAGTACGATAATACCGTAATATTGTGAAAAACATTGTTGACGTAGAACATGTGTGTGGATACAACAGTGTCCGTTTTTATGTGTTCCTCTGCTACTAAAAGTGGTTTTGTAATGAAAGTTTGACACGTGAGAAGAAAGCCTCTTTTTACTGCTTTGTAAGCCCAGTAATCTAATCATAGATAGCTAATAAATATTATAAAAATCCTTACTAATATTGTCTATGCAAAAATAGGAAATAAAATTTTGTACATTGATACTCTATAGCTATTTGGACTTTTGATGCAAAAAAGCACATTTGTTATTACAAATTCTAGAACAGCAGTAAATATTTTTTTTTTGTCGTTAAACTAACTACATTATCCAATTTTTATATATATTTTATTTGATGCTTATACTCATTAATAGTGTACATACACTGTCGTCTCTTAGTGAGTGTGTGTGTGTGACAATTTTGTGCAGTCCATTTGAAGCCACCATTGCAATTACGTTAGTTTTTGTGAATATTACTTCGTTGCAGTATATTTAATAAAGCACGTATACTTAGTTAACTACTCTTGTTGGCTTAATACTCAAAGTCGACGCCCGATCCCTTTTTATTGCGGTTCTGTTTACTACGTGTACTTTATAGCATCAGCTGTTTGATGACGTCACTACAGCTGTTAGGATTTAGTAAATTTTCTTTGTGTAATTTCTAGGTGAGAATGTTTAGGGTGGGAAAATTTATTGTTCTTTAGGATCATTTTAACTTAATTGCTTGTAAATGAAGATTTAAAATAGAATTAATATGCAATAAAATTGTAGCTAAAATAAATATTACCGAATGGTTTCGAATTTTCTTGGATACAAGACATTTCTTTTTGGTGTTGGGTTCAGTACATATAATATGAAACTAAAATTATTAAAGGCTATTGTTATACTAATATTATAATGCTCTTAAAGTTAAGTGTCTTTGTATTTTCCAAATAAAATTTAGTAATTGGCATTGTTCATATTTTTTTTTAAACTCTTAATTCAAAAACCATTTCAGGGAATAGAGTTTCTGATCATGATCCATTAGTTTTTTTCGGAAAATTTGCTATATTAACGATTATATTTTTTCAAAAAAGCAAATGATTTCTATTTGCTCTTGAAATGAAGGACTTAAAATATTAAGACGTTCTGAGGGATATACTACTCTGTGTTGGAGTTGAAATTCGTCTATTAAATCAACTTGGCAACTTTGAAAAGATGAATTGCAATCTGTCTTAAGTCTATCAGGAAAATCAATACACAGACTGCGTACAACGATGACGTCGCAACATTTAAAATAATATAATTAAGTATTTTTTAAAAATTCTTTATAGTGAATATTTAATAAAAATGAAAACAGCAGGTCAAAAATTATGAACAATGCCAATTATTTTACTTATATTAATTGAAAAATGAAAACGAACTAGGTACTTATTATATTTGAATTATTTTAAGCAATTCATAAGATAAGAAATAATAATTATCGTATCATTTAAAGCCTAATAAAAAAACATTAGATATATTTTTTGAAAATTAATTTAATAATTACTTCCTAACTGAAAATCGAATTGCAACCTTAATGATCACGTGGCAGCCTGGATTATATTTGTTTCGGCCTTAAGGTGCCTTTGGGTACCGAGTGACGCGCGACCTGCGTTGAACTTGTTGCATTGCAAAGGCTGTGCTGGCAGCGTAAATATGTTCTTGTCTTCTTTTGGCAACGCGTAAATTGACTTGTGGCACCTTCTTACCAATCTCTCTTTCTCTCCAGCCTTTTAACATCCGACTGTTGGGTACCTCGTCCACTTTGTGAGGGATTAGGTATGGTCTAGGCATAGCATGGCAGACTTGGCTTGGCATGGTTTTCCATCTATCAGAGGATCTTAACTGTGTACAATATCCTTTAGCTGAGTTTTACAGCACCCTAACGATGAATAGGTATGGTGACACTTGTATTCTTAATTCTTTATACAATCACGTTTTTATAAAGAATTCTTGGTGTTTTAAATAGTAAAACCATAAAAATACTCATACTTTTTAAAGAACATCCCAGCCAGGTACAAAACTATTGTATGGGACCGTTACTTAAGAGTTTATGATACAAAAAAAATTGGTCAAGTGCGAGTCGGACTCGCGCACGAAGGGTTCCGTACCATTATCTATGCAACATAAGGCAACGTTATTAGTATCGAGCAAGAAACGGTAAAAAAATCATGTTTGTTGTATGGGAGCCCCCCTTAAATATTTATTTTATTTTATTTTTAGTATTTTTTGTTATAGCGGCAATAGAAATACATCATCTGTGAAAATTTCAACTGTCTAGCTATCACCGTTCTTGAGATACTGCGTACGGAACCCTAAAAATCATGTTTGTTGTATGGGAGCCCCCCTTAAATATTTATTTTATTTTATTTTTAGTATTTGTTGTTATAGCGGCAATAGAAATACATCATCTGTGAAAATTTCAACTGTCTAGCTATCACCGTTCTTGAGATACTGCGTACGGAACCCTAAAAATCATGTTTGTTGTATGGGAGCCCCCCTTAAATATTTATTTTATTTTATTTTTAGTATTTGTTGTTATAGCGGCAATAGAAATACATCATCTGTGAAAATTTCAACTCTCTAGCTACCACCGTTCTTGAGATACAGCCTGGTGACAGACGGACGGACGGACGGACGGACGGACGGACGGACGGACGGACAGCGAAGTCTCAGTAATAGGGTCCCGTTTTTACCCTTTGGGTACGGAACCCTAAAAACATTGCATAATTTTTATGTTAACAGGTGATTGTGACTAATGAATGGCATTCTTTACAACTGTTATTTGCATAAGGTTAACAATTAAACTTCTTAGAAATATCCCCGTTACATTTATAGTGACAAAAAAAGTAAGGTTTTATTTAAATTTCGTCCGAAGCTTAGTAAAATATTGTTATTTTTTGTTACCCGTCACGCTATCATTAACTTCTTTTTCTGGGCATAATATATTTGAAAAATAAGTTAATCTTAATTACTAAATTAATTTTAATAATATTTTGGCACACAGATAGTTTAAATGCAGTAAGAAGCTTTTCAGCTATGATGGTCGCCTACCCATTTTAATAAATTCATCATATTTTTTTGTACAAGATAATAATATTCTGATAGATAATATTATGTGTCATGAGATCTATGCATTCCAAATAGGAACACGCGTTAGTTTCATATATTTGCATGTAACAACATTACATAAATTAGCAACAAAATAGTAAACTTTTTAAACATGCCATCTATGGATACAGGATGTGAGAAATTCTCTTTTTCGCACTTATTAATACGCTTTTGTAAACTTTAATGGGATATTCGCACGTGTTGTTTTTTTAATTTATTTGTATTAGTTGGATCAAACTTTAATTTAACGTAATTACCAACTGATGATAATGCAGCGTTAGTTAACAATAAGTTTCAAAAAACTACTTTTTTACGGATTTAGACTTGTATATTTGTTTTAAATTTTGGCCCGATGTTACGGAGACTTTTCAGTCACCATGGTCTCGGGTGAGACTAAACTAAATCCGTAAATAGTAGTTTTATTTAAATAAATGAGTCGCGCAAGTGTTAGAAAATATTAAGTATAGAAAAAATCTGAGATTTTCAGAATTGACTAATATAAGTTTCTAATTTTCAGATTATATACTAATTTCTATTCTTTTTCATATCCGGCAAACTACAAACAATTGAATACTTAAATGACCTTTGCTCTTTTGTTTTTTTGGCATAGAAATAAAATTTATTGGTAGGCTTTAAAAGTTTTTTTTTTAACCAGCTTTATTTTCGTAATAAATTAAGTCATAAAAATTACCATGTTTTATGTATTCTAGCATTATAATTATAGTTTTAAAATAGCTCGTTATAATTTATTGTATTAATAAATTAAAGACTTCGCTATACCTACCTACAGTCTACAGTACCTATATCTGCTGATGAAAAATTAAGTTGTTTATTTATGAATCTTTGTATAATAGAAGAGATTAATTAGATAAAAGTACCATGTATGTGTAAATATATGCGACATGATAACGGATAGAATATACAATGAAAATATTACAACCGGAAAACATTAAGTCTGTGAGTGGTCTTATTTTTGTATAGTACAGAACTGCAGTACAAAATATGAGACTTTAGGATGTCCTGTATGTAAAAAAATCTAATAAATTATTAGTAATGATTTAACTACCTATCGATTTACTAGGCAATGCATGCTTTAGGTACTGTTACTCCTTGATTCCTTAGCTTTTAACGTGATTATTTATAACAAATGTATTATTCTAATAAAGAACATAGCTGTAAAGCTAAAACCCTTGCAATAGTTTTTGCTGAAAGAGTAACACACTTACAGGCAATCTTACAAACGTTCGCATTAAAACAAGTCGTTATTTTTGTATGTATGTCCTTATGTGAGCTTATATATCCAAAACAACGCAACGGAATTCGATGCGTTTTTTTATATTTATTTATTCATTTTTATTTATTTATTTGTTCATAAAATTCACAATAACTTCATAGAAAATACTAGTTGCCAGTTGTAGCTGGAGTGATTTAAGAGGAAGATTATTGTATAATTTGTAACGGCTTATTTTTCTAAATCCACGCGTACGAAGTTACGGGCAGCAGCTAGTTTATAATAACATTAATATTAGTAGGAAATAGGATTTCGCATAAAATAAATTTCATTTTACGCTATATACACGATCTTGTCATCAGTTTTTTGCTAGATATTTACTGTTCTCAACACGTCAAAAATGAGAGATAGGCTGCACAAAAAATGTTAAACAGTTCTTAATTAACTATTAATTGCCTGTCCGTAAAATCTCTATATTTACTGCTTTATTTAATTACGAGTATGTATTTTATTTTTAATGAGCTAGTAATTCAATTCAAAAATAAGCGGAAGCAGTCAAGAGTCCTAATATGTACAACAAATATTTGTTCTGATTTTTTAAAACAACAAAATATGTTTATAGTGTTGTCCACATAGATTACACAATCGTATTTATTTACAAATTTCAAGATAGAGTCATTAAAAGTGTTTTATCCAATTAAGGTCATGGTACAACCTCTTCATCTCCTTATGGATACCAACCACCTCATCATCTTCAATTGTCAATAAAAAGTGCACAATTAGATAATTTGAACACAACCTGTATTTAACCCGAATGCAAATTATAATAAATTACCCGTACATAACTTGTAGATACGTCATTTTATCGTGGGCTGTGCGCGCGCGCAACAAAATGTTATTGAAAATGCGACAGTCTCGCCACGTCATAAATCGGTTACGTCTTCCATTGTGTCTTATGTCAGAGATCAGTAATTTACTTTTGTGATGTAAGCTGTTTCAACATTTCAACCAAATATGTTAAAGCCTTTTCTTTTATTTTCTAAAGCAAAATAGATCGTGACGAACACTTACTTAAAATCACGTTTAAACGTCTAAGCGCTTCACGATAGGCCACTAAGAACATGTTAAGTTGTAATAATATGGGTAATGTGAAATCTCTACAATTTAAGATTTACCTCAGTTCATAGGAGATAAACCAGCAATATATACTTACATAAACTTTTATAATTTTATGATATTACATTTCAAACCACAAGAAACGTTCATGGCAAAAACGTTGATTTATATGTCTGACGAAGCACTAGTTTTTTGAAGGTAAAAAAATCTATACATTTCTGATTATAAGCTATTAAAGTTGTACTTAAGATGGTAATAATTATGTTTTTACTATAACTTAAGCGCTTGGTAGAGTGTCACGCTTGTAGCACTTCGGTCTTTGTTCGATGTTTGCCGTAACGGACAATTCATTTTTAGATTTGAAAAAATTCTTACTATTTTAATTACAAACAAGGTTAAATTTTATAGCTTTACAATCAACACGTTGGATTTTATGTATGTATATCTGTTTTGAAATGATTAATGACTACAAGTGATTTAATTTATAAAAATAATTATGTAGTAATTAAAATATATATAATGGTATATGATATTGACGACCGCCAGCTTATTTTAGTACGTGTACGAGCTATTTGTGATGCAGCTGCGTTCTTGTTGTAAAGTTGCTGTTTTAATTAAATTATTCCCATATGATATTCGCATAACGTTTATACTTCCTAGTCCTCAAAAATAAAACTTGAAAATGTAATATCTTATGTCATTTTAATTCTTTCGCCAAATGAGGAACAAGGAAAGACACCGAATATGTAGGTACTTGAAATACAAATGATTAGACAAATTAGATACTTGGTAAAAAAAAAAACAAAAATTCCTCTTAAGTAAGACAAAGTAACGCTTAGGTTATGTATTTTTAAAATAAGAAAAACATGATGTTTAAGTACTTTTTAAATTAAAGCTATGTAAACTAAATTAAGTATCACAAAAAATATATACCTAGATTGCATCTATTCAGTAAATACATACATGCAAATCGATAAAATTAGGTATGTAAATTAGTTAGACATCGAGAAAAAATAAAAATTATTATAATTTTCCTCAAGTAGAGTTACTTTCAAAAACTTTATATACAATACAAGTAATAAAATTTTCATTGTAGAAACACACTATAAAAACTATTAGCACAATAATTTTAGTCATTTAATATTGCGTCTATAAAATGATATTACTCATCGTAAATAACTAGAATGGTTCATCTCGAGTAAAACCGACCGCGCCGCATCTACGAGTATAATATCGACCGTACAAATTGTGTGCAAGTTCAAGGCCCCAATAAAAATTACCCACGTGGAGAACAGACCACGGGAAGTGACGACTGTAGCGTTATATTCCATCAAAATACTTTTATCATAAAACAACATACTCTAGTTAGCTAGATTGTATATGTATACTATAAAACTTAGTGTATTATGCGTATCTCTATATAATTGGAACAAGATTGGACTTAAAAACAGGTTTTAATATAGAATTTTATAAAAAAGTAAAATTCTTGACTAATTTGTTTCTTTACAAAGCAAAGGCGTAATCGCATACAGTCTAGTCATTTTAAAAAGGTTTTAATTTTCTTTGCGAGTTGTTTTTTTTTAAAGGTGGCATTAAGGCACTGTTGTAATAATTTTAACATTATACACGATTGAGATCTTAATTTTTAAACGCGAGGTACTTAAATGACTATAAAACTTCATAACAGGTCTTTAATTGGTTACCCGACGATGTAACGAAATACTTAAACTAGATTATTTCGATGCGCTTTTTTACTTATTTTATTTCATTTTAAATTATCACCTAATTCTTCTTATTTTAAATATAATAAAACAATTAAAAGTAGTAGCTATTGTAACAGTTTTGTAAATTGGTTTATTTAAATAGCATTAAAACGGAGTGACTGTATATGTTTAAGTTACATTTTAGTACTTTTTTATTTTAATAGCTTAAATTAACAATTACACCATTAAGTAGGTAGGTACTTATTTTTGTAGGTAAATTATACCGAAACATATTTGAAAACAGCATTAAAACTAACTCATAATTTGTATTTATTGAATACCTACTTCCAAAAAGTACAATTAACAATTTTTTTTATTAAACTGCGCCTTTTATGTCACATATTTTTAATAATTGCACAAGTATAAGATAATTTTTTATTCACGCGACAACCCTATACGTCTATGAATTATGGCGGTTAGATCCGCTGTGTTTACAACTCACCTACTGCATATTCAGTCCGTGTATATTCGGCCCTTAACTATGTTGAAACAATTGTTTAATACGAGTATTTGTGATTGTACTTAATGATTATAATTGAAATTAAATGTTTTATTAGAAATTAAAACTTTTGATGACTCTACATATTGATGACTGGTTCGTAAGAAAAAAGGAAGGAAATGTTAGTAGCGTGTGTTAGATACTCAAACAAAATTTAATTTTAATCTGTTTTAACGATTGCCGCGTTTCAGAGCATAGCGGAGGTCAGACAAGGGTACAGCATATTAAATATGGGGGATGACAGATTTTATTATCCTTTGAGGAAATCCCTCATTCTATATTACCTTAATTACTAACTTAACCTATTTGAGAACTGAATATTATTAATTTGTAACTGCCACTATAAGATTCTTGTTTAGCTTTAAGTTAAGTTTTAAGTTCTTTAAGTGTTTAGTTTTAATATATTGATATGTGTGTAAAATGTACAGCCGTAATTTAAATATATTATACAATCCTACTTTATGCAGTTTATAGAATTTTCTTAAAAGATTTAATTCAAGTGTTCCTTTGTAAGTTATTATTTAAGGTGTCTAGACAGAGAAAGATAATACAAAACATGTTTCACGGCAGTTGTTGAGTTTCTCACACAGCGACGAAGACGCAGAGCATTATTGTTTTTTATTGTCATATTATGAAATATACAAACATTGTGAAAAAATTCGTTGTAACTTAGTAAGATAAAATTCACAATAACAAGATTTTTCTTTGATTTGAATGTAATTAGCTGGTGCCATTATTATGTCATATATAAACTTTATTATTAACTTTATTAACATAAATCACTTAAAGTATTGCATTATGTTCTCAAACTAGTAGTACTAATCGTTTATTAAAAAGTGACCTATCACATGGACGACATCTTTGTCATAAATAGCTATGTGGTTTACAGAAGTCAGGAGTACATTTAAAATACTACTTGAATATGGCATTCCACATAACTAATATATAAAATTCACGTGTCACAGTGTTAGTTACCGTACTCCTCCGAAACGGCTTGACCGATTCTTCTCAAATTTTGCATACGTATTCAGTAGGTCTGAGAATCGGCCAACATCTATTTTTCAAACTTTTTTTTTTAGTATGGCAAAACAACGTTTGCCGGGTCAGCTAGTTTTTATATATAAATATTTATTTTAAAGGCTATGCGAAAATTTAGACTATATTTTTTGCATGTTTTAAGTGTTTACGACACTTAAAACTTGCAAAAATATCGTCTAGCAAAGAAATACAGAGTTAATTGAATGGATACCTAAGTAGCTGAAATTTATTGTGAAAATGAGGTGAGATCAATTCACTTATATGAACTGTTACTCTTTTTTAGCATTTTTTATTAGAGATTATAAATATACATTATATAGATACTCATGTAATTTATTGAATACAAATCAACTACATTCCCATGAGGTCGAATCTATTAATGTAAATTTAATGTGATTTCATTAATAAGAAATCACTTTCATAGTAAAACAAATTTAATGTATGTAAATAATTAAATAAATTATTACTAAATTAAGCTATACATCTTTGTATTTTGTTATAAGTAATTGTGATGTTTATTGTATAATTATTTAAAATAAATTATTTATTTCTTTTGTGTTTTATTGGTAACTTATACAGACGTTGATGATGATTGTAAAACCTTACAATTTAATGTTTTTAAACAATTTCTGATACATTTGAAATGAATAGGTAATATCTATATCTCTTTCTTACACTCTTCCGTGTATTAGGAATTTTCGGCAGCAAGACATAATTGTTTTTGATCTTATAGAATAAGATTAGTAATGTAGGTACAGTTAATCACCTACTGTCTAAATTCTATTTTATTAATAAATTAAATTATGGTGAAAAAAGTTATTACCGCAAGCGGGACTCATCACTTTTTCCATCATAATTTAATTTCTTAAGTAAAAGCATAGCATGTCAATTGCAAAATTATTAATTACTCTATTTTATTAGTAAGGCAACATTCAAAGTCTTGATTGAAGTTTAATTCAAGAGTTTCCTTGGATCATGATGCTTATATATTTATCTATTAGCGGCAAGTCGTTATAATAATATGTTTTTACATTCATTGTTTATATGCAATATATATTCAAATCGAAAACAGCTTATATGAATCAACTATCGATATTACAATTCGACATTGGCAATGTACCTATAACATTTACGTTTATCGATTTGTAATATTGAATTTGCTGTGATTGGTGAACTTTATTCGATATTAGATATTTTTTCATGTATTCGTGACTTCCGGTTATGAAGTTTTGGTATCTAAAACTCTTATTTATAAGTCTTATTATGTCCTAGCCACAAAATTTTTATGACCTTAATATTTTTTTACTATACGCTTTTCAAGATTCTGGTTAAAAAATAGCTAGGTCGTCCTTTTCTACGAGTAGTTTCTTGAAAACACACTGATAGAGATTAGAAATTCATAGTTTTGCGTCGATATAAATATATTTACATAGTAATAATGTAGGAGAGTGACAATAAAAATTCTTTGACGTTATTGCTGTTGAATGTTGCAGAAAATATGAAAAAGCTCATGAGATTTTCTGATTTTTAGACTAATTTCACTATAGCAATGACACTTAAACGTACTAAATTAATTACAAATTAAATAGAAAATTTATCTGGTAAGGAGTATTTTTCATAAATAATACCTACTAGCTGTTGACAGCAGCTTCTCACGCTTGAAATAAAAAAAAATAAAAAAACATCCTCTTGAGCTCCAGCTTTTAAAAGATCGCATCTAAATCTGTTGGGTAGTTTTGAAGATATAGGCTTACATACATACAAAAATAATGACTTTGTCGTATAACAAGTAAAGATTGTTTTAATAAATTACATGCAAGTTTAATATATTTACATTAAAACCATGGTTATATATTGTAAAATTACAATGGCTTATATATCTTGAGTTTCAAAATTTATAGCTGTCCGTCAAATGGACTTACGTTATTATTTTGATAGCACTGTATCAAGTAGATTGAGTTATCATTCATGTGGCGTGTGTAGAGAATATACCAAGAGCCTAAAATGGCTAATACACGAGCCACTAAAGGGTTATTAATATGAGATATTATATTTCAAGTGTTATTTGAGGGGTTAAATAGATATTATACAAAATCAAATAAGGTATTTTGAAGGATAGGGTTAAAATTTTTACACCTATGTTATGCGGTGGTTTGTAGAACGTGGTTTGTTTTAAGCAAGGAATACGTGTAGAATAAATACATTTTGGAGTATTTACGGAAAATTGCCCAAATTTTACCTTATACCTACGGCACTACGCCGCTTTCATCCAGAGACTTCCTGCGGTAATGACAATATCGACGCTCCACTTTGGATTACGAAACACAATGCATGCAATGCAAACCTTTACATAAAAGTTGATAGCTTCGTTTTAAATTTATTGATTGACAAGGCAAGGTGGTGTGATAATGAATCGCATATTGATACGTTTTTTTTTTCCTGTCATGTTTCGAAGTATTTATTAGTAGGTATGGCCAAGTTTATGATAAAACTTATATTTATAGAAATACAAACTTATGTTACATAGTATAAAATATTTATTAGCATAGATTAGCCATTTTTCTTTGTCAAGTTTTAAAATTTATGATGAATGATGAACTTTGCGATATTATGGACGTGATTATTATTATAAGAACATTTTGAGTACAAAAATCATTTCGCCAGGGGATATAGAATAACTGAAATATATTTTTTTTATGATTTTAAAAATGTTATAACTAGCTGTTGCCCGTGACTCCGTACGCGTGGAATTCAGAAAAGTTAACCAATTTTGCGACATATTTTTTTAATGTTTTTTTTTTAATTCGCTCCGTTTGGTGGCCGTTGATAAATGGACTACACGAAAAGATTTTTTCAATTTGAACCCGTAGTTCCTGAGATTAGCGCGTACAAACAAATAAACAAATATTAGTATAGAAAATCGCTGTATAAAATAAGTCGGAGAACTAAAACCAACCTTGAACTGCACTGTTCATCCTACTAACCAAACAGCCTTAAATACGAGCTTGTTTTCGCATCAAATGTCAGCATGTCACGCCAATATTCAGTACAACTGCATATGATTGATTGCCAATGTAGATTGAACAATTTGTTTCTATTCCTTGCCCTCAATACGCCAATATACAGTAATGGATTCGCACCAAATTGTTTGACTCAATTTTGGTAATAATATTCATCATTTGAAGTATCTTGATACATTTCGATAAACCTATCGAGTCATGCATTCTATTAGGCATTTGCATTCAAAATTTTTATGATACACGATTTTCAATTTGCACACGTAAAGCTTAACTTGACGTTTTGGGTCGAAAATAAGAAACAGGGTGGTGCCACTTGTATTCTTTATCATTAACAAAACGGACCGCCATGTTGTTGTTAATATGTAACAATATTAGAAAACGCTAATAAAAGCTAATTATTTCCCTGTATGATATATTTTATATTATGTTTAAACTGTAAAGCTCAGCGGGCGATCATGCGCAGGCGCCGCTTTACATCGTTCCCATTGGCCCCTCAAGCGACAGGGCTGCCAATCTACAAATAACTTATGCTCAACATAGGCCGCTATTATAATTTAATTGAGGTCTTACAATAATTACCCAGTCATGGCCCAGCGGATGTAACATAAAGATTACACTTTTCAAGTCTTAACACGTGTAAGAAGTGACAGGAAATTCAAGTTTATCAAGAATCTGCTCATATCGAATACTTTTGTTTTTATTAATTTCTTTTTTTGAAAACTTATAAAATAGAACATAGTTAATGCTAGTTAATGTCGTTAATGTCCTGAAGGTAGAAAGACTGACTTTTTATAAGCCCAACAGTACATTACATTTAGATTCATGTGTAGTTTTCATAATAACATACAGACGGGTATTTTTTACTTTGTAAAGGCCTTATATTATATCATCATCATTCACTGCCGTTTTTCCCAATAATTTGGTGTCGACGCAACAAATCTTTTTCCTGCATACTCCTCTGTCACACGTCATCTGTGAATTTCCATCCATCTTCTTCATATCATTTTGCACACAATCCTAAGGCTTTCTATATATATATCTATCATATCTGTTGTTAAGCTCAATGAATAAAGACAGTATTGATATTTTCTTTACCTAATTGCCATATTTTAAGAACTTAGTACGTGCCAACTTAAAATATAGGTGATTGCACTAAAAATAGGGCATTCATCAGTACCATGAGCGCAAGGCGAGTAGTTTATTCGCATTAAATCATACCAACCATAAATCTTACAAACCCGTTTTGCAGCTTATCAAAACAATACGCAGACACTTCTAGCTTTATATGGAAAAATATCTTTCTTTACAACACCTTGTGACTAAATATTAAATGTATCTCATAAAACACAAGGTCTCATTTACGTTACCATTGAATTCACACTTAATATCATTTAGGATAGCTAGCAGATCATTACGAAATTAAGCCTGAAGTGTATGATAAATTTCCATAAATCAGAATGTTATTTATTGAAGTATAGACTCTAAGATGTTTAGGAATTGGTTTAATTTGGTATTTAAAGAATTGATATTTTAAGACGTTATTAAATCGTGGATGTTTTGGCATAATCGGATATCGGCTTTTCATATCCTTACGATACTTAAATTGTTGTATATATATTATCCAAGAACTAAATTGGCGGTTGTTGTTATCGGAAAGAAGATAAATTAATGTATCTTAGTGCTTGTATTTCGTTACATTGTTGTCTGTAATTTGAGTGGAATGCTGTTCAACTTTCCTAATGAACAAAATCAAAAAGTATTAAAGATGTGATAAATTGGAAGGATTAAATACGAGCTTCGATATCAGTGTCTACAATACACAAAATAAATCTTCAGTCTATCGAAATGAATGTTGTTGCAAAACTGATAGGCCATATTCACGATGGAAAGTTGATTAGACTTATGAGTACTAAGGTCTGCTTCTATTCCATAGCCCGTTTCTACTTAAGAAGATAGTCCTTTTATTTTTGCCTACCTATGTAATAAAATGAACAAAATAAGAAAGCCATCCATTTTTCACTTATTGTGAAAGGATCTACATATTAGGTTTCTAACAAAAAAAGCTTTTTAGCAAGCAATTACAGGATGCAAGAGTCCCGTTATTATCATTTAGAAATCGATAAACTAATCTTTAGGAAAAGTAGTGTATCAAAAAGAAATCATACCGTAGAACTGTTTAGTAGCATATTTTTACGACGTTTAAAAGCTAATAGCTTAAGCAGTGATTAGAAATGAACTTTTCTACATAACACGTCGGAAAGAAAGCCAAGAGGTACCGTCTCTTGTGAGGCAAGTACTACGGAGCTGATCGAACTACCACGATATCGAGACCCTCGAGGCGTCTTATAAAAAAAAAATCTATTCAATGTTCACGTACAAACAATTACGGCTGATCATGCTGTTTTTTATTTTTCTTATACTTACTAACTATAATTAAATTATATTGTATTTCTTGCCGACATAATTACTCATAAAATATTTATTTCACTTACAAAAAAATATTTATTTATTTAGTTTCAAGCAAAAATCAGTAGATAAGTATAATAAATAAAAATAAAATAGGCCACACATGGTATTGCTTTTTGCTTGTCTACCAAAGTTAGTAGCTCACTAGCGACTGCAACACTAGCTGATTAATAAGTAACGGATATTACTTGTTATTATATTAAAATATATAAATAAATAAATAAATAAATATTCATGGACATTTCACACAACGTCCTCTGGTCCCAAGCTAAGCTTATATGCTTGTGTTATGGGTACCAGAATACGGATAGAATACATATACTACTTTTCTTTTGTAAATACATACTTATAATACATAGAAACACCCAGACGCAGTACAAACATTTGTATGACAATTAGAAAAATCACACAAATGATTGTCCCGAGCGGGAATCGAACCCGCGACCTCTTGATCGGCAATCCGTTACCAGAACCACTACACCACGAGGCCCGTCAAAATATAGTAGGCTGTTGTCCCTAAAATGGCTAATATCAAAATAAAAAAATCTTAAAATTTTAAAAAAAAAGCAGAGCTACTTCCAAACGCTAACAGCTATAAAATATAATATGTATTATCGATTACTGTTTTGAATGAATGTTGCTCTACGTTAGCTTTTTTCTTTCACTATTCCTGCTTTGATTTGCTAAAAACTTAAAGCTTTAGTAATATTAACGTAAATACGGTAAGGTAAATACGCTTAAGCATATTTAAACTTAGTTAAAATGCTATTAAACAGCTATGCATATGTGTATTATGTTATTCGATAAATGCCACTGTAACGATGTCCACGACTTTTATTAGATGCCTACCTATCTTCCCTATATTACACATAATATTACCATGTCGTCAAATTATCTTGGTTTTTAGCACATATCTACAGCCCTTAGTACAATAATGACAAATTATTGCTAAAATAATTATAAGCTTAGGTGTATACTGTTCGTTTAAATCAAATTACTAGGCAAGTATAAACGCCCATATGTGGCGATAGAGTTATTAAGCTACTATATAAGTTATGTCAGATTATAAATAATGTTATAACAACAAATTTTTTATTTTATTTTTATCACCCATAGTGTTTGTTTCTGCACTAACTTTGGTTGGCTGGTAGATAATGCCTAAGACATTAAGTCCGCCATTGTACGAGTATGTCTTACGTGCATAAAGTTTTAATAAATAAATAAATATAAACAAATATTGTGTAAGAATAATTACTATATAAGAGATTTGAAATTATTATTGGTAATAACTGATAATGTAACAAAAAAAAAAACTATAAATTACTACAGAGTACCTACCTAACTATTAATTCTTAAAAATTTTTTGTTTATATTTTGGCTAATAGGGTAATTTCTATGTAGCTATTAAAAGTATGTATGTATTTACAAAAAAAGTATACATCAAAATATAGTATATCCATATCTGGAACCCATTACACGAGTATAGCAATATCGCTTACTTTGGGAACAGAGGACGTGATGTGAAAATAACCATAGGCTTGGTTTTGCTGAATCTGTTATAGTTTTACCAAAATGGTCCTATTTAAGTCCCACACCAGATGATTATCTATCTTCGTGCTAAAATTCAGCCAACATGCTACAGTTGTTTTAGTATGTGTACATATTAGTAACAAATACTTATTACATACATTAACTTCTACATTTTGTAACTTTGTTTGCCTCTTCTCTGATTTATTAGGTAATAAAATTTTATGTGAAGTTTTTATTATTCTTGTCTTCATTCAGTTTATTGTAAATTAAATATCTATATGAAATGTGTGTGAAATGACCGTAGTATTATTAACATACATAATTTGTTTTAAATTATATTCAAGTTAGTAAGTGTTCGTTTTATATTATATTACGTTTTGACGTTACCCAGCAGTTTGCGTCTCGCTTTAGTTAATTTTTAATAATGATTATAAGGGGACTTGTGCATATGCCTGTACGTACCTACATGTTGAAATTAGACATGATTTACATTAAATAAAAAAAAAACCTTCAGTTAGGCTATCCCGCACAAGATCTGGCTTTACGATAAATATTTAACATGAATAATTTTACATGGTATTATTATAATATAGTATGGTTATTTTTAACACGCTTTTCAATAATACAATTCTTGGTTCGTATTTATCAATGTTGTAATTTATGTCAAAGAATCTCTGAAAGTTATTTTCATCACTTGCAGTAGTCGAATTGATTGAATATATGGAAATAGCTTGTCCTCTGTTCTTAGAAGAAATAATGAGCTTAAATTTGAATCACCAATTTGAAAGAATCGTAAAATGTATTAGGTTTTGTAAGTCGTGTATTAAACTCAAATCAAGAAGGTTATGCGTAACTGTCTATCGTGATTCTATGACTTAAAAACGCAAAATATAATCTACCATCTAAAGTAGCCAAGATCAACTTTATAAATACTGCTACATAATTCTTATAGTATACAGTTTATGTCAGATTATAATGTCTTTATTCTGACGGATATTATGCATATAAAACATATTTTTGCTGTATGCTATCCATTATCAGCTATCCATTTCCGCAAGTATTTCTTTTAAAGTGAAATCCTTTATATGCTTTATTTGATTTCCTAACTAAGTAAGTAAAAGTTTAACCACAATAATAATTATTGGCAATACACAAACAGAGAGCCCAATTAAAAAAAAAATTTTTGGAAATCATGGTGTATTTAAACAGGTATTTATTCATAACATAGCAGATTGATGTCTACCGGTTCACCAATAAGTTAAACTTCTCTTCTATTGGTCACAGCCCACATTATAAATATTTATGGATATTTCACACAACGTTCTCTGTTCCCTAAGTAAACCATATTTCTACGTTTTATTATGAGTACCTACCAGATACAGATATACTACATTGATACTTTTTGTTGTAAATACATACTCTTAATACCTACATAGAAAAGACCCAAGACGCAGTACAAACATTTGTATGACATTTATAAATATCGCACAAATAACCCCAGTAGTCGAACCTCAGACCTTGCGAACGACAGTCCGTTACATGAACCACTAGACCACGAACCCTGTCAAGACATTAACAGATGTAAAGTATAAAATAAGCAACTTTCCTAGTTCAATAATAATTTGCCTATTAAAAAATTACAGACAGGTCAAAGGGTACACAAACAGCTCGACTGTATTCCCGTAAGTAAATAAGTCACCAATCCTCACGGGATGAGAAATATAGCTCGATAAATGTACTTTCCAGCACCAAAATACTTTTTTTAAATTGGACCAGTTTTCCTGAAATTAGCGCGTTCAAACAAACAAACTCTCCAGCTTTATAATATTAGTATAGATGTTGTAATTAAATTGACACATTAATTATATTATGTTTTTATGTTATAAGTTATTGTTACAAAAAAAAAACAAATAAATTCTTTATTAAAGATTAAAAAAATAGTTTTATTTTTAAATTGTACCTTTACCTATTTAAAAGTATAAATCGAATGAAATCAAAAGCTAAACTGCATCTCAAAGATGGCGGCTAATTGAACTCATTATGTTATTTATAGCCGCTGCATATGGTATGGCTAATGATCAAATTACTATATTTTAATCGCAATTTATTTTAAAGGTCACATGTGAAAGAGCCACTTTATTCTAGCAAATTTGTGTCAATAGTTAAAATGCTTGTAATAAATAAATAAATATTCACGGACATTTCACACAACGTTCTCTGGTCCCAAGCTAAGCTTATATGCTTGTGTTATGGGTACCAGAATACGGATATAATACATAAACTACTTTTCTTTTGTAAATACATACTTATAATACATAGTAAACACCCAGACGTAGTACAAACATTTGTATGACATTTATGGATATCGCACAAATGATTGTCCCAAGCGGGAATCGTAATAAATATGCTTCTTGATTTACTTATAAGTACTCACACTAATATTATGATATTCATATCACAAGGTATATTGATTGAAAAAAGAACGAAGTTTCGTGAAAATAACTGATTTTCCTCTCTTTACATAAAAATTGGTCAAGTGCGAGTCGGACTCGCGCACGAAGGGTTCCGTACCATTATCTATGCAACATAAGGCAACGTTATTGTTGTTATGTTTGTTGTATGGGAAATAATATTTATTTTATTTTATTTTTAGTATTTGTTGTTATAGCGGCAATAGAAATACATCATCTGTGAAAATTTCAACTGTCTAGCTATCACCGTTCTTGATATACAGCCTGGTGACAGACGGACGGACAGCGAAGTCTCAGTAATAGGGTCCCGTTTTTACCCTTTGGGTACGGAACCCTAAAAAACCACCATTATGGGGTTTTCGTTAGTTATGAAAATTTTATAAACAACTCTAAGATCTAGCGAGCTCATTGAGATACGTTATTTTTTCCACAATACGAATTAGAAGTTTTGAGATAAACGCTATTTTATCAACTTTTCAAGCTCATATTAAAATCAGCATATTCTGCATTATTCTCTGAAAAGAATCTATAGAATGCTATATAACTCTTGTAAACTATTTGTAACAATATATACTTTCTTTATACTATTTGCATGTAAGAAATAATAAATAAATAAAAATAAAAATATAGAAGTGTGGTAAGTAAATTTTGTGTTCTTAGTCCGTCATCACGAGGTAATCGAAAACTGGCTAACTTGCATAAGTTCAATAATCCTTCTGCTTATAAGTCAGGAGCAAAATAGTATTTATTTATTTATTTAGGTTATCCAACAATTGTTTACACAAATACGATTACATTATGTCCTTAGCTTAAAAAAAATTACATCAATCAGTGTAACAATTATTTACAGGACAACACAACATGCACACATCAACTTTATTGGAACAAATGCAAATGTGAATATAAATTAAAGTTATAATTTAAATTACAATTATCATAATTGTAATTTAAATTATAACTTTAAAATTTAAGTAATAATTCCTTTATAATAACAACAATTACTTACATACTTTTTAAAATCAAAAATAAAAATATCAAAAATAAGAATAATATTGATATAGATACATAAATTATAATTAATAACTATACATATTACATAATTCAAATACATTTTTTACAAATTAAAATCATTAAATGCATAGGTGCAATTCCACAAAAAACCAGTATCTTGGCATCAATAATTAATTAATTAGTAGTATTTTATACCTATATAAGTTGAAATATAGTGAATAATTATGTCAATTTTATGTATCTACAAATAGGTACGTTTCTACTTAAACCTTGCCTTGTGGAAACTTCATTATAATTTTAGAATTAATAATTTGTCTACAAACTCCACGGGTGGCTTCTTGGGAGATTAAATATCTTGTCAGTTCGTAAATTCTTTACTCAGCATCCAAGATTTATAAGTTCAGTTAATATTCATAGCGTCGTTTGTTATCAAAATAAGTGAAAGTAGTTATAGTGAAAATGGTTTTTATGAAAAATTCATAAAAACATAAGCACAAATACCTGTCATATTAGTACTGAAAATGTTTGAAGTTCTTCTTTACCTACAGCATATACCAAGCTTACAGTTGGGTACAGCCCTCTAGCTACCTACTAAGAGCTTATTAGTGTAATATCAAGCTTACTAATCCATGTAGATTTGAGTTTTGTCTCCATTATTTTTATCTCATATCTTTTAATATTTTCTAACACTTGCGCGACTCATCTGTTTAAATAAAACTACTTTTTACGGATTCAGACGCGTATATTTGTTTTAAATTTTGGCCCGACGTTTCGGAGACTTTGCAGTCACCATGGTCACGGGTGAGACTGAGCTGTAATTAAACCATAAAATATCTTTTAACCAAAAAATTTAACACAATACATATCCCTTGAAAGAAGACCACGTGGTGACAATACTTTCTTAGTCCATTACAAATAATAATAGGTACCTAGTACAAGTTATGTATAGATAATATTTAAAATATTCGGACGAAACATCAGTGAAACTAACGTACTCCGTTAGTAGGTATAACATAAAACATACCACAAAACCAGTTTCGGCTGTACGGTCTGACAAATAATCATAGCAATAAAATTTATATAATAGTAGTTTACATTGTATATAGTAGTTAATAGTTTACGTAGTAGTAATGTGTATTACTAAACTAACTGGTGCCCGCGACTCCGTCCACGTGGAATTTAGAAAATTTTCCCCGTTTTTGCAACATTCTTCACTACTGCTTCGTTTCTACTGGCAGTAGCGTGATATTAAATAGCCTAAACCCTTAATCGATTAATGCCCTATCTAACACTGAAAGAATTTTTAAATCGGCTCAGTGGTTTCTGAGATTAGCGCGTTTAAACAAACAAACAAAAATACAAACTCTTCAGCTTTATAACATAAAAAAGTATAAGTTTAGATAAACAAATTGTTGAATTAATTGTTGGATATTTCATTGAAGTTAATTTATTGTGGTTTATGTTTATGATTTGTTCTATTGTACCCGCAGTATTTTTTGGAAGGTATCTTGAAAATGGTAACACTAATAAAAAGCAAACAATTGCAAAACTTTAGAGACAAGAACGATAAGGATTCCTTTTGACCAAAATTTTAATTTCAAATATTTTTTTAGTAGGTCTCTGACACTTACACGAAATATTGCACATAAAAATAGCTCTATAATTCGTTAATAGGTATATTTTTTACTGTTCATAATATATTTTATAGTGCGTGATAAAAGATATGATCATAATTTTCTAGTAATTAAATCATTATACGTATAAAGGTGTCAGTTGTCTATAAAATTAAGTTATTAAAATATAATAACGCTTTGATATACCGCTTTGTTTAATCAATGATTAAAAGTATATTAATATACATCAAATTACTTTTAGTTTTACACTTTAAAAGCAGGTCCTTGACACGATTTCATCACAAAGCCTATAATTTAGTGAAATGAAAAGCGATTATAAATAAACAAGTAATTAAGTATACATTTTACAAAGTAGATATTCAAATTATTGTATCATAGTTTTATTAATAGGTATACATATTTACATATTTTTTTAAAACATTTTCTTTTTATTTTACTTACTTTTACGGTTCTGTACTAAAAGGCCAGTAGGTATTCACATGTCTATTTTGAAAATTAGCACCCCGGGCTATTTAGTTTGACGCCCTGGGCGAATTTAATTAGCCGCCCTATAAAATAATAGAGGCAAAGAAAAAAAAATTTTTATACTTGAAGACTTTCGCCGGCCTTCTCAGGCTCATTCATGGTATAAGTTAATAAATGAAACTCTAATAATATACGTATAATACGTATCTAGTAGAGACAGAAGAATATTAATAAATTATTAATTCAAAGAATATTAATTCAAAGTTGTTTGCAATTATCTCCAGCGCTTTATAATGAAAAGAATTTAAGTATCCCTTAACTATTATGCTGACTGTAGTAACTTGCAGTCTCTACAAAGATGATGTTATTTAAGATTAGATCAATACTATTGAGATTTATATTGTGAACATGTATATTGATTTTATTATTTCTCAATAAATTAACGGGTGGTGGATACCTGTGTTGTGGATCATAAAACAAATTCATTGATAAATAAAAACAATTTCGTCACGAAGGCTTCTAATTTTAAATATCTGTGGAGAAGCTATAAAAAATCCTACTTTTCTTTAAATTTATGATATTTAGTTCTATAAATTCGATACTAGATGGCGTGGAAAGAAATAAAAAGTACAACACTTTTAATTTCTATTATGAATTGCCTTACAAAAAGCCGAAAATTTAATGCAATAATATTACGCTTATTCTGAGTAATTTCTATACAGTGTTATGCTCACAAGTAACAAAGCCTGTATTTATAATGATTGAAAGAACAAAATAGGTGAAACTACATTTAATTAAAATTACTTAGTCACGCATATCTATGTAATTGATGTATTTAACAACAGATTATAATAATATACTCACCTATGATTTAATTCCATTTACCCTCTTGTTCTGGTGATGCAGCCGATAGTTTAAAGACGTTTAACAGTTAAGACCCAGGCGTGCTTCGATGCACATGACTTATAATTTATGTAAAGAAAAAACACAATAAGGGCGTCGTCTAATGAGACCACCGACGTATACAATAGGGTTGACCCTTAAATAATTACCTATATAATAATGCAATAACCATAAAATAGTGTTACAAAAATGAGAGCAGTTTAAAAACAGATAGATAATGCTACAAATGCTCAAGTTTAAAAATACTTAACAGTTTTTTCGTTCAGTTATACGTTTTAAAAATATGCGCATGATTATTAAATAATAATTATTATGTTGTACGCAATAAATTAAATTGCAAAGTTCAGGAATGTAGCAACCCTAAAGGTATAGGCTAGCGGGTATAATACGCGTGAAACCGTTCATCACTTTATGTTCGTTCAAAATTCAAAACATTCTCTAAAGGCTTTCCTTCCAAGGATTTGAATTTAGAACAAAATAGTATGTTTTCCAATAGAAAGACTAGATAGCTTAAGTTGATTTTGAACCTACTTTAATAGAAACGTTTTATTTATGACATAACATTAATAAGAAACATCGAATGAAATACCTTCCTAACGCTAACTAAAAATCTCCACATTTCTACGAATCGTGCCAAAATTATCTATAAGGTTTATAAACAAATTCTAATTTTAAAATCCGCTTCGCACTTGACCTATTCCGCCTATTTGACGATGAAGCTTTAGCGTAATCCCTCGCAAAAGAGACGTCAGTGTCCTTCTCGCTCATTCACTACCTTAAAACGTTTAAAAAGCTTTATAGATGGCAGTAAAATCGTTTCAAATGTTTCAAGCGGCCACTAGTGTCGCCATCTAGCGTCGAATAACCGAACTTTTATGGCACGTTTATTGAAGAGGGTTCTTCGGCAGCTCGTAAACGATTTTATGGGCACTAACGAAGTCTACTCTCGTGCTCGATATTACCCGACCGAGTACGGTTGAAATGCAATATTTGGATGCTTCTGTTGAGCAGTGTTGTATTCAATTTTACCGGTGTTCATGGGCTTTTATGTGCGATTCAAGGTGCGATTGGATGGCGTGCTCGAGCGTTTATTTGGCTTTATTGTTGGGGTTTGTTTATGCGATTGCTGTTTAACCAAGTACGGTGTTTGTACATGCTTTTGTTATGATTATTATGTTGTTGCAAATAATGAAAATGGTACCGTGGGAACTTTGGAAATTCTTATTTTTATACTCAACCATTTCTTTACCTGCTGCTTATATTTAGACAGTTACATATTAGATACAGGTATTAAGTATATAATAATATTATGTATTTTAGATTTATGTTATAAATACGATGGGTAGTATCAAAGTTTGAATTAGGTATGAAACCCAATAACCATTTATCAGTGATTTATATTCCAGTTTTCCCCAAAACGTAGCCGTGAAAAAGGCAAATCATAAATAAGATCCGATTCAAATTTGTAGAAGATGGTATCTGTATGATTTATGGGCTCGCACCCGAGAGCGCTTTGTCTAGTGATGTGCTAATTGCTGTGTCACGTATCGATAAGCTGAATAAATGGCCTAACTATCGCATGCTTTACGATTTGTACAATATCGCTTTGATATGTATCGTCCTCGTATTTACAAAGAGAACTTATTTCATTGGATGCGATAGAGTCTAATAAGTTATATAATGTTTGGTATCAGACGGTTTCTGTGAGGATATCTGTTTCCAACTACACAGTTACAGTTAGTAATATAAACTTTTCTTTGTAATGTAATGACATAATTACGAGTCCTACAATTAATGTCTTTCATACTCTTTGAAAATTATGTAGCAGTGATTTTCTTTCTAAATTATCTAATTTTCATTGATTAAGAACAAAAACTTAAATCCCCTTAGACCTAACACTTATAGTAGCCAAATTTCGATGAAAATTTAAGATAATTCGCTTCTTCTAAAATCACTACTACTTTCGTCAAGCAAGAATGGTTAAATGAATTACCTGATAAAATAAGGTTGATAGATCAGCGTCTTTTGGTCAGATCTGACTATGGTTCTTTTGAGCTTTTTTTATATTCTACCTCTTCATTTAAAATAATAATATATCACTCGCAAGCCAATACTGACGATAAATTTACATCGTAAATTCTAAATTGTGTCACGTCACTAGTTATTAATTTTATTGTACTTTTTTTCTGTGTTTATATTTTTGTACGATATTATAAGAATGAGTTCGCATCTATTATTAAAATATGGTAGATTTTGTGAAATACCTGTAACTAAAATAAAACTATTAAAACTTTTTATGTGACACACGTAGCAACTAACATATTTACTAAAGCTGTTTACCCATGTAAACAACTGTAGTCAATACACAGCTATAGTAAATAAGAATTGAGAAGGTAGCTTCATAGCACCTAGATATAACTTCCATAGTCTGTTCTTCCACGGAGAAAAAATATTCAAGACATATTATCGCATTATTCGCTAATATCAAATATCGTATAATAGTGGAGTGCAAGGATACAAAGCTGTTAGAAGAAGATGATTCTGTACGATACAATAGTTTTTTTAGAGTTATCTTCTCCTGATATTTGCATTAACTGATTCGTGTAAAACAAATAGTAGATATTTGTACTTTGGACACATTCAGACTGACTGCATCTAAAAAAAATAACATCACATTACTAACACTTACGACTACTATAGATGTTAAGACAGGTAAAATAATATGGATTTTTCAAAAAGGTGTCACGATTAGATAGCAGTTATTCTGATTTCCGAGGGGAATGTATTCTAAAGATGAATAAATTATATTTCCTCTAAACATTTTGTTACATAGTTAGCTGTGAAACTCGTCATGCATATAAATTAGCACTATGTAGGTATAGAAGCAAAACAGACACCCGGAAACTGCCGAAATTGTCCCGCGTTGGGTCTGACTCACCTCGCGGACACCACGTAGTAGGTACCTATCGTCCGAAACATGGGTGATAAATAATTAATAATTTAAATTCGATACTCGCCCATTCACTAACGATATTATTATAATTTAAGACGGGAGTATATTTGTCATCCATACATAACAGGCCTAAGTAAATACATTTAATTATTAGGGTGTGTTTAAATATTTTTCGGGATCAATATTTTAGTACCTGGTTAATATATTCCGGCCCGTGTTCCACATAATATATGAGAGGAGCTATGATGTGAATACCACCCTGAAGGCAACAAATCTGACTCGGATCGACCGACAAACATATTTTTTTCTCTACCACATACCCCAAACAATGTGTTATCTGTCCTGATGTGATTTAACAGGTAATTTTTAAAATAGATTACCATTAAACAGAGCCAGATTTATGTTTGAACACAATGTAAATAGGAAACCAGTAGAATGAGGAACTACATTTATTTTCATTTACCTCCATTTATATCATGACTCCACGTGGAGATTACGTGATTTAACAAAGGGAGTGCTATAAATCTTGGAGTCCTGTCTTAGTAGGCGCTTTTGTGGGCATTTTTGATATGTGCCTTTAAAAGCTTTTTTCTGTATTTAGATGAGAGTTCATTGTGTAATTCATTAAAGAGGGGGGTGGGGTAGATCGCGATGAACGCAGTGCGGGCTGAGGTCGATATCGAGAGATAAAACTGAATTTATTACTGACCAATGAGTTGTCCAACAAGTATCCATACTTTTAATGGTCGACGAATTAGCTGATACAAATAAGAACATAGCAATAAGTAGCGACCGAATTCTAAATTTGTTACAAAGATTATTATCAAATTAAGCCCAAAAACTGGTTACTTCATTAAATGATTTAAGAACTTAAAAATACCCAAAGAAATAAATTTCTATTCTGTGTATAGTACACGAATCCAGTTTTGAAATCAATATCTCTTTAATTAATCACAGTGTCGATAAAATTCCAAAACGTCGATTAAATACAAAGTGAGCAGTGCATCTAACAATGGATTGTGTTTGTAAGCAAAAAGATATCTGTTCAGAATAGTTAGTTAAGCTCTATACATTCGGATCACGTCGCAGTCTGAACTACACAAATCTATAGCAAGTCTTACTGTGATGTAAGATGTCCAATATATAGGAAGTATATTTCCTTAGCAGCTAAAGTAAAATGTAATGGCCACACATTTTAAATTACATTAGTAAGTTTTGGATAAACTTGACACTATTTCGGTCATAGTATATTTATTGTTATAGGATAAAAATAATCAAAATTAAGAAACATTTTTTTTTAATTTCATAAATACCTTATAGTACCTATTCGACTAAATGCATGTTGGTACACCGCAGATGTGTGGGTGGTCCTATAAACTTGTTTTAACATTGTCTATTCTAGAATCGAACTTGCGATTTGCATTGAAACCTATTCAGCATATATTATAATGGTAGCGCGCTTTGAACTAATTAGCGCTCATGTCGATATCGATATTCATATCATGTACTTCATTGGTCATGATTTCCGCTTTCTTCTTAATTAAGTGCAATTAAAAGAACAAGTGTCATTACTTTCTAAATAATAACAAATTAAGCAATTAAGCTTCACGTAACTTACGTCTGACCTAACCAAACGACAGGCAAGTAATACGTCACGACTAGACATATGCCCCCTCTCCCGGTCCCTGTAAAGCTTCGGTTCGCTGCCAAAGCGAGATAGAGTAATAAAAAATAAGTAAGTGTGAAAGAGAAGAACGGGACTCGTGAAACATGGCGTATAACGCCCCTTAATTTATAGTAGTGTGCCAAAGTTCAAACTTTATGTGTGCGTGATGCTCACATTACTCAAAGTGTAAATCCTTAAATATTAAAAATTATATAAACACCTTTCTAGTTTTATACATATTTAAAAGCCATTGTCTTTGTTTTCAATGTTAAATTTCAAAAAAGTGTTCATAGACAACTTTATTTTATTAAAACGATTCCGAATTTAGATCTCCTTGACCCCATTTCGCAAGTCCACGACGGAATGGCGCATTCATTGAAGCTGTCATAACCATTGTCTATGGGCGAGATAAGTGTTCTAATACAATTATGTAATTGAACATTTTGTCTGTATGTTCATTGAATATAAGTGAACTACAAGTACTACAACTATAGTGTTTGTAACGATAGATCTTTAGATTGTATTCAAATGAGGTATTGCACGTAGATTGGTGAATGAGTGACCGAGTCGCGTGCTCTATAGTGAATTAATTTGCGTTACATTATTTAAATGTTATAATGATCGGTTATTATATTATTAAAGGGGCGTTTTCTATCGCTTCTTATAAGCATTCGTTTGATTCGTGTCAATTTATCTGCAATTATGATATAATCTTGGTGTGCTTTTATTTATGTCTGTTTGTTTTTTGTTACAGGTAAATAAACAACACAATTTCTTAACAATATAGAGACAGTGTATAGCAAAGGTAAGGTAGTATTAAATATACCTAGATTTAATCTTATCTATTAAAGGAATTTTGTTAAGGTGATTCGATTTATTTCTTGTGTTTCTTAAACTGTATTTTTTTAAATATTAAATAGATCTTTATCTAAAATCATATACTTATGTTTTTTTATATTCAAATTTTATACGGGCGAGCTTCGTGGTCTAGTAGTTCATGTAACGGACTGCCGGTCACGAGGTCGCGGGTTGGATTCTCGCACAGGACAATCATTTGTGTGATGTTTATAATTGTCATACAAATGTTTGTTCTCCGTCTGGGTGTTTCTATGTATTATAAGTATGTATTTATAAAAGAAAAGTAGTAGATATATATGTAGTAGTTATATCCGTATTCTGGTACCCATAACACAAGCATACCTATAAGCTTAGCTTGGGACCAGAGGACGTTTTGTGTAATGTCCATGAATATTTATTTATTTATTCTACAAAATCTAATAGAGCCTTTAATAAAGCTCAGACTGAATGAATCAAGAATTTATTTGCACTGCATAAGTACTCTTTATTTAGACTGTTTACTATATTTTCAGTTTTTTTTACTAAAGTATCTATGACCCAGTTAATAAGTCTATATATTGAAAAAGTCACACAATTGATACTGGCATTAGCATTTCAGTGTGAGTTACCGTACTCATTTCCACCGAAAGATAAATAATGATATCGACAAAATAACAGGACATTGAAACAATACTGGAATATATAATTAAAATATTTAAAGTTACACCATAGAATTATGTAGCTACGATAGTTAATTTAAATATTTACAATAAGTTTATTGGAATCACGTATTAAACACACAGTAGCTTCATATTATAAAACGGGTTAATTAAATTATGACACCGTACTTAAATACATAATATCCTTATACTTAAGATTATGAATGCAAAAGTAATTGTGTATTTATGTTGGTCTGTCGCTTTTTCATTATAACACTACTGAACCGATTTAATCGATTGAACCGATCAAATTTAGTACATAGATATTAGGTTTAGAGCCCAAAAAAGATTGAAGCTATTTTTGATAGGAACAGAAATGGCACGTACGCGGTGTAGCGGGCATCAGCTAGCTAATTACCCTACTTTACTTTCCTCAGATGAATCTGCATTAGTTACTGTTAGATATTTAGTCGAACAATTTTTTTTTTATCGTAATTTTACTTATCCTTACTAATTTATAAATGTGGAAACGAACGACAACAAACAGTAAAAATACTGACGAGTTTAAGTGTTAATGTGTGGAACAAAATCATAGCGCGATTTAAAAACTGTACAACGCCATCTATCGAGCGGAGTAGTCAACTTCTGTTTGTTAAGGTTTGATTTCTTAATTTCACACGTACGAAGTCGCTGGCAACAGTTAGTTATATATAAAAGTCGTTATTTTTGTGTGTATGTCTATATGTGAGTTTATATCTTCAAAACTACGCAACGGATTTCGATAGAGTTTTATTTTTTGTATAATTTGTTATGGTTTCTAAATTAGATGCGTACAAAGATGCTGGTAACATCTAGTTAAATCTATAAGAATAGCGAAAACTTTCTGACTATTGAAAACATTTTTGTAAATATTTACAGGAGAAGAAAAGCTACATAAAATAATTTGGTTATTCTAGAACTATTTGACTCTTAATGTGTTAGTTCAAAGTAATAATACCTCTTTAAGTATCAACGGTTTAAAAATATTGAATAACTAATATTAAATATCAAGGTTCTTCCTTCATTAAAGGGTTATTAGACACCGTGAGCGAGCAATTTGCTAAGCAAAATATATAGCGTAGGTGTCCACAATACGACCAGGGTTGTGTCGTAAATAAGCTCTGTTTCCTCGCTAGGTGGTCTTAACTCAGTCCGCTATTATTTATTAGGTTACCCGTTGTTATACAGTACAGTAGCTTTTACTAAGTAACATCTGTCACAACGAATGAACTACAGTTTAAAGGTTAAGTAAACGGTTTTAGGACGCCGCGGACGTTCTGAAACAGCTTATATTTCTTTAATTAAATAAAACATATTAAAATACTTTTTTTTTGTAAATCTAACCTTTCTTTGATCTATACAAATATTATAAAGCTGAAGAGATGGTGTTTTTTTAAACGCGCTAATTTTAAGAACCGCTGGACCAATTTTAAAAATAATTTAAGTGTTGGATAGCACTTTTAGCGACGAAGGTTTAAGGTAATATAACATCACGCTACGACCAATAAGAGCGCAGCATCACATAATAATGTTGCAAAAACAGGGAAAATTTTCTAAATGTCACGCGTAAGAAATCGCTAGTAGTTAATAAAAGCCAGAGCTTAGAGTTTATGTAAAAAATCGCAACTTTGTAATTTGTTCTATTATAAACAGGAATTGTAATTTATTTTCTTTAAATAAATATTAATTCTTATATAATGACTCATATGGAATGATTTATCTATTAGTTTTGCCTTGATTGCGATTTTGTAGAGAACAAGAAAATGTTGATAAAACCGGTTTGATCAAGTCAATAGAACTAATTTATTACACACCTATTTTTATTTGTCAATAAATAATGATCTTTTGTTATTAGAGTTGAGGATTCCACTTTTCATTTAAAATTTTGTGAATCAAGCACAATTTTAATCTGTTGCAGTAACAACGTTTCGCCTTAGTGTCGTCAGACCCTTATCACTTAGATAAAACATCTCTTTATTTCTATAGTTAAATCATTACGTATTACGATCTTATTTATAAATTCCTAAAAAATCGTTTATTTCATAACGGTAGGAACCAATACAAACGCGAAACACTATTAAGATGTAGAAATAAAAAATCAAAACATTTCAAAATCTGTGATACCTTTTATACGTACATTTTGTTTATAACAATTTTATTATAACTAATAGGTATGTCTAATCAACTTTAAAATAAATTAAAGTAGAGATCATAGGGTTCCAAAAGCTAATGATTTTTCAATAATTCGTGCAATAATAGTAGGTACTTTAATGCTAACTAAATTCAATTCTGGAGTATTTGTCTTAATACGAATAGATATATAAAGATACCTATTTTATATCTTTGTATTTTTTAAACCTTGATTGTGTTAGGGTTGTTTGTGCAAAATATTATCTTTAAAATATTATTATAAAGTGTTGTCTTAAATACTTAGTACCAATAGATAATATGTTAAGTAAGATATACGTAACATATTTTAACACAATAACCCACTCACTTATCGTGTTAGGCTATTATAAGACCTTGCCTCTAATAACATTTGACCCATACAATTACCAAACATAATTAAGTTTTTGCAACATTATTATAATCGTTGACAAATTGCTATATGATAATATATAGATAGGTATATTACGAGGGCACGAGCATTGTTCAACAGTGACAAATAATGGCAGATAATAGCACTGTATCGGGTGTCCGCGCAAATTTAGCACTGTTTCCAGCCAATATTCCAACTTGATAATAAACATACATCATGCATACGAAGCTACCCAATGTTTTGCCAATACGCATATCTATACATGTTATAAAACTTTTAATTTATTTAATAATTATATCAGCATACTAGAGCGTGTTAGATAGAGAAGAGGGGTTTTGCAAAAAGTAGTTTACATACAAATAAATGGTTTTACACTACAATCGTGCGACTCATTTGTTTAAATAAAACCACTTTTTGTGGATTTAAATAATAGATCATGACTTATTATAAAACAGAGCCGTTAGTTTTGTATATTCCTGTGTGAGCATAAATCCTTAACTCTACGCAACGGATTCTAATGCGGTTTTTTCAAATAAAATGGTTAAAGAAGAAGGTTTCAATGTAGATATGTATACTTTATTTGATACTTAAATTCTAATCGTACGAATTTACAGGCAACAGTTAGTTTAATAGATATAGGACAGTTATGTTAATATTTGACTATACTTACTAAGTATTAGATACCTACTTCTGCGTGTATGCATTTTTAATTTATTTAGATAAATAACAAAAACAAATTTTTACATAAAAGTCCTTACGTAAGATTTAGTCCTTATGTAAGGGATATTACATAGGCTGAAAATAAGCATAGTTTAAATCTTACATTTATTTGCATTATTTTTGTAAATATTACACGAAAATCACCTAAAAGCGGTACCAACCAATTTCTATGTTCATCATACAAATATTAAAATTCGAATCCGCAACCACGAACTCAGGAGTCACTAGTTAGTATAACTTACTTAACCCTGCTACATAGTCCAACGTAACTATTATCTTATTTTGACTCTATGCACGTAGAGGCTTCATTTTCCCAAATGAGCTATCGATCGGGCGTTTAAATTTATTGACCTATTCTTATAACGGTATTATTACGCATACTATCTAACGGTACTTTTACACGATGCATATTTCTGATATGTTATTTTGATAGTAGATTATAGAGTTTAAATATTCGTTACAGTATCTATAAATTATCTACCAAAAATAAAGTCAGTGATCTATTAGGCAACACTAGTTGTTGTGAAGGTATTAGTTTTAAAGTGGTAAATTGTTAAATTGTTTTTAATATGAATGTAAGTACATATAAATTAATTATTAACTGGCTGAATATAAAGCATAAAAAAAGCTTTTTTTTGTTAGAAACATGGTGTCATGGTATAAAATTTTCTTAGAAATGACTATTTCAAATGAAATGCAAAGGCTGCCAAACATGCCAAATTCAACTTAAAATTTTAATTTTCAATGGCCTTTAAAACCATTCATTTAGAAAGCAAGACTTATTGAATCGTAGCTACCTCTCATAGCCCGTTGTCAGATCACAGTAGAGTCACGAAAGTCACGAGTTGGCGTGTGTGTCCGCCCTTAAATAAAGCGCCATTCAAATCTCTATCATTTGGTATGTGTACATACCTCGTTAGTAGCGGTATTTATTGAATATTTTAATTTATATTCATTCGGTAGTATACCGTGTTTTAAACGTATATGAATTCATAGGAATGCTGATAGTAAGATTACTGTATTTAACACAGCTTCTGAGACAACATCGGGAAATGAATGGAAGATATTTTGTTTGTTCTATTGTTTGAATGTTTATGGACTATTGATAATTAATAAATATAAAACTAATAGAATAGAGAATAGTTATTTAGATTAGTATGGACGCAATCTAGTAATCTAACTATATTTTGTTTAGATACGAGTTATTGTGAACTAATATGGATGTTCTTACATTCGTTTTATTATCTCATTTCTGCATGCAGACTATTTATACTTTTCTTTTATATTTTTAGTTGCTTTGCTGCTTAAAATTGTCTTTAGTAGAATGTCACTTTTCGATCTGTCATTAAACATCCTCTGATTTTATTTTATCTGTAGGTAAGTAGATTCTAAATATTTTAAATAACAGAATACTATTATTTTAATTTCAGATTTTATTCATAAATTATTATTAGATATTATCCACGGACTATACAAATTTTATAATATCATTGAATAGGTCTGTTAATCAGAAATCCTTAATAGAAAGTAGTAGTCTGGTATTTTGTATTTTTCCTATTAGCAAAGTAATATAATAAAAATGCTTTACTATTTTTCAGTTGTAAATAAAGTACAAAACTAGCTTCGAAATAGATTTTTACATAAAGTAAAAACATTTTTCGTTCGTAGACTATCAAATAAAATTTCACAAATTTTTTAAAATAACCAAGCTAATATAGACCCAAATAAAGCTTAAATAACACGCATCCATCTCCTATATTAGCTCCGCGAGAACGAGGGAACAACATAAAAACTTCCCAAAGTTTCCTATACTCGATCATAAATCTTGCGTTTTTTAATAGATAAATAGGGCCTCGCACAAACGAGCAATATCGCATTATTTGGCCCTCCCTCAGGAAAGGCCCTCCTGATAAAGCCTCCTTGCCTCACACCCTTCATGCTAATGTACTACGCCAGACGGTGACAACCATTTTTTGGCCCACTTGGCTACATTATGGGTGCTATAAAGAGTATTTCAAATTATATTTTCTGTGTCCATTAAAAAAGCGATGCGGCTTTATCTGGCTTATTATTTAAACTTTTGTTACACATTACACAATCAGTAACAATAAAATTTGTTTTGTATTCCTAACCATGTTACCTATGTCTTTGATTTTTATAACAGGTAGCTGTAACAGTTTTTTAACAACGATTATTTACAAAACAACAATTGTTTCACCATTGTCGGTATTTCAAGGGATACAAAGCACAAATTCACGGTACAATGTAATAAAATGTTCAAAACTTGGAAAAAATACGCTGTCATAAACAAAGCAGTTCGGATGCAAAGTTAGATAAAGAACATCTTACACACCTGAGCTAGAAAATTGCTTTTTTCTAAGCACCTCAGCAATTTTTTATCCAACTTTCTCCGGGAATAAAAAAGTTTCGCAGAAGAACTTTCTTCTTTTTTGTTGCCAATAAATTATACCATATTCTTGCAACATGACAGGCCACAAACGCGCGAAATATGTTAACAATAAAAATATTGTGACATGTTAGAACAATCGTTCTCGACGCTTTTGTTTGATAAAAGTTTTGAAAAACAATACACAGATATCTATACTAGACATTATGGTTTGTTTTTTGACCACACAGATGTTCCGAATTTAATTCATCCCTAAAAACCGAACATTAGTTTAAACTTATTACAGAGGGTGTATAAAGCACAGAGGACCCTTATCACAACTAGTTAAAAACTAATTACTGAGGTGACACCACCTTTCCATAAATCCTCTGACTCCTCCGAATTACTCTGACAAAAGTTATTTTTAAGAAAAAAGCCCTTGAGGCTGTGCCGGGCCGGCCCCGCGCCCCCTCGCGTCTCGCGAAGAATTTATCACGATTTATATTCATGGCATAACAACACGAATCCCGTTTAGGGTGATCCTATTCAAATTGTTCACTACTAAATTAAAGCTGTTGTTTAGCGCGATACCTGTTTCTCTAATAAATATAGCACAGTAAACATATGCGCCCATACTTAAGTTTCATTGGTCAATGATATATTGAAGGAATTCCCGATATAGTAAGTTCAGATGTGAACCCATAGCATATGGTGTCCTAAGTGTTCCAAACATTGGCGGTAGTAACTTCTCCGTGGACGGAACAACAAATCAAGTGTGGTTAGAGACGGAAACATTTGGTGTCGGCATAACAACTGTCTAAAGCCCATTACTTACAAGGGTTAGTTCTACTTTGATATAATAATTCCAATAAAATAAGTAATTATTCATATCTAATTATTCGAGTGACTATAAAAATTTTATACTTGCTTGAATTCTCTGTGTCTAATAGTTAATAAATAAACACCTTTTAATTAAAGAAAATAATTGGAGGTGGTGTGGGCAATTACGTACAGGATATACTATAGATAACAAAAAGATAGTAAGGTAATTTAATCGTTATCTAACCAATGATAAGTTCATATTTATTTACTGTAGCCTAGGAAATATATAGACTAGACCGCGAAGGGGTACATGTCTCTGTGGGGAAGCTGCGCAATAATTGATGAGGTTCTTAACGCAGCAGGGCGGCTAGAATTATCATTGCGTCGCGACACCCTGGTACAAGCTCTCATTAATTTGTGATTAGCCCCGGTTAGTAGAGCCTTGTAGAGGCTTTCTTCTAATTAGATAATCAGTTTTTCTTCAGAAGGAGGATTAAGCATTTTGAATAGATAATACCTACTAACAGTAAATAAAGGGGAGATACAAATCGTGATAATTTTGTGGTAATAAACATTCCAGCCTACCACATTACATCTTTTTGAAGGTAAATTGCAAATGTGTAATCATTAGAAAACTGCAACTGGATTTTAAATATATGGATAGGATAGGTGTTTTATTTCTACATTTTGAGAGTGAGTTAAGTATGAGTTTTTACACATTGAGAATAAACGACTCAGCAGTTTCAAGTTGCCGTGTTATTTTGTTGAGTACAAAATATTGTTTTTTCCCACGTAATATAAATAAATCATAGTTTTTTTTATCTTAACTACGTATCTAAAAGTAATATGAAAATTCGTCGCAATATCTGAAGACTCAATTCATCCCGTAATAAATATCTTAAGCATCGTTTGTTCAGAATGAGGCAAAAATGTTATTTCCCCTATACTGTTTATTTTAAGGTGGATTTGTTGAATATTTATTCACCTACTACACACATATGTTGCAGGGGCGACTACATGTCGGTACTTCTTACAAAAACATTTTTATTTATTAATTGAGAACTGCAATGACAAAGAAGGTTAAGGTTGTTTCCGTTTAGTTAAATAATGGCTTCTATTTTAAACCATTTAAAAAAAAAACTATATAGAATAATTAATAGGTATTTCTAGGGCATTTATAATTGTTAATTCTTTGTGACATGCAGACTCGATAACATGGTAAATACCTACTTTAGAAAGTAAAAAGTTTACGAAACCGTTAATCAAAATATTCAGAAATTAATAATTCACTAACATAACTGAGATAACAGACCCACTATGAAAAAATATTGTATGAATATAAATAATGTATTTCTATTTAGTTTTTCCGGCCCCCCATAACTCTATATCTAAGTGGTTTTGTCTAAGAAAACCTACATATTAGATTAATTCTGTAAGCGAGGGTTGGACGGAGCCCAATTTGTCTGATTGCCGCCAATGTCAATTTATATAAGTTACCTATGTATGCTGCTGGTTTTCAATAAATTCTGACCCTATCTTGTTACATCCCTATCAATAAATATTTGCGCTTGATCAAACCAATAAACTTACTGCGCAATTGAATAATTTGATTTGTATTTTTAACATTTCCTTTGTGAGTCATCTAATATTTTAAACAAATACTCATAACGTTAGCACTCTTATTTACTAGTCTCATTACTTAAAGTATAAATAAAATATTAGTACTCGACCTATAAAGACAATTAATCCACGCTGTAACAGCAAAAACAAGGGAAAAGAGGAAAGGGAAGGAAAAAGCGGAACTCGTAAAATAATCAAGTAGCACCTTATTGAGTGTAGGGCGTATTGTTAATTATAAAGGTTATGTAGCCACCGACCCTACCAGCTATTACCATCGTACACGCCTCTTTTGGGTAAACGTTCCCAAATCTCGACACGAGGGGTAAAATCAAACAGTAAATATCGGAAAGCAATCTGATGTGATTCTATTAGATTGAGTTAAATGGAATCTTACTTCACCTTGCGGTCTAAGGGCATTTAGGTATGTTTAGGTATGTATTTTTATAAAGTTAGATATTCCTCTTACTGTTATTGACATTTATTACGAACAAAGCTAAAGATGAAAGCATCTACAAACAAAACCTTCCAAAACATTCTATGTGCCAATCAAAGGCCATCGATGACTACGGGTACAATGTAATATACAGGGTGTGGTGTAAATGGTGGTCCAACGCTAAGGTGGTTATAGTTCAAGTATTCACCCATCAAAAAAAAAAATTAACCATTTTTAGCAATATTTTTTTACACTACACACATCTAAAATGCTTGATTTGTTAAAAACGAGAAATTAATTTTCAGTTTTTTTTTATTTATTGGTTTATTTTTGGGGTTTACATGAAAAAACGAAAATGCATGTGCTAGTGCTAGTACTCGCCCGTACAACACAAAAAACACACTCAAAAAATAATGTCATTTGTCGAAGTTACATTCTCATTTATAAAATATTTATCGATTTTTAACAAAAAAAAATCACATTTCCGAAATCAATCGCTAAAAATGGTCAATTTTTTTTATATGATAGGTGAATACTTGAACTATAACCACCTTAGCGTTGGACCACCATTTACACCACACCCTGTATAAATACTTTTGATTGATCATTAAAAATTACTAATACAAATTATATGAATATTCTTATAACTAAAATAACCATCGAAAGTATACTGCCATATATTACGTGGAATATTTACTCCACATTTGAGTTACCTACTAAGAATTACTTCGCGTGCAAGTCAAGATACGGCAGCCAGACTCTTTTGGACCGGCTACTTTGTTATCTAGATTTAGCCTATAAAGGACCAGCTCTTAATTGGCATACCTTGATTGCCATACCTATAAAACATATCTTGCTGTATTTGCAGTTAATCAAGTGTATTCCTCATTAGGTTTTATATGAAGTCGTATATTTGTTATTATAACTCAAACCAGAAACAGTGTAAATCTGTATTTACTCGTAAAATCTGAGATAGGACACTTAATAAATTCTTATTATATATTAAATTAAATGCAATTAATTACACATCGAAATAACAATGCCTGTTAAAGCTCTATCGTAAGGGTAAGTTCAGAAAGCTTTTGTGTTGCAGTCGTAATGTCGGAAAACCTTAAATAGGAAAAAAATTTGCTCAAAAATAGGAAAGAAAAACTGCCTGTACATAAAAGGTGATTTTCCATTTTATACAAATGTCGATGGCTGCAGTGAGTACGGGTTAACTCTTACGATCGAGATAAGCTATCACATTTAAGATATTTAAATCGATTTTCCCCAATTTTCCGCGGCAAGCGCGAGTTAAGGCTCGACTCAATTTATCCAACGCTGGAGCGGTGGGACCGGGACTATTGTTCAGTAAATGAAGTACGCGCCACGCTTTCAGGGTCGTTACACCGCTTCCGTCATAGTTTTGTTGTAGGAATATTTTGAGAATATTGTATTGTTTTAAAGTCATCGCCTTATTTTAATAAGGGATACTAAATAAAAAGTAATATTATTAGATTTATGAATCATTAATTTAAACTTTGTACCTACTCATAAGCAAAATTGACATGAGTAATTGTAATTTTATTGGTAACATTTTCCAGTGAAGTTTGTAAAAGTTGAACTAATAAATACACTATCGTGCAGCAATTTACCTAATTAATTTATATATGTATTATAATAATTTTATATATTTATTAATTTATTTTGATAATTAATTCAATTATAATTGAGAAGCCTATATAAAATTGTTTACTTAGATGAATGAGTAGGTTGGCGCAATAGATAATATTAATGGTAAACTGACAAATAAAACTTTGAACAAGTTACAAAAAATGCCTAGATACAATTTGCCACGATTTCGTAATTTGTCAAAAATAATTGCTTTAAATTATCGTAAATAATTTGCCATCCCTTCGGTCGATATTCTTTAATTAGTGAGTTTTGCTCATTTCGCTCAACCGGAACTTATTTGTTGGGTTGCTATTTAAAACATTCGCCCCGACTGCTTACATAGATCAGATACGTTCAACAAAGGCTTTTGTAATTAAGAAAGATATTTTAAGTCGGCGGCAGCTTGACTTTATATACGTAAAATGAATTTACTGTATTTAAGGGTGTTTCGAGTTGTACTAGACAAAATTGTTGATTACTAGGATAAACAATATCAAAATTATGTTTACTTCTCAAAATATACTCGTACCAAAAAGAAAAAGATATATTCAGTAGTATTACTTCTAATAGTACTATTTAAAGCAAAAGTGGCATTTTTGGAATTTGTGTCCAACTGTAAGCCACTTAAAAAGAAGGAGACTATAAAGTTGTCTTACAGCCGTATTTACAAACGTTACTGTGAGGTCTCATAGTAGGCATGGACGCACAGGGGTAGCAAAATCATTTCACAAACAATACTTAAGTGGTGAAGCGTACTATGCGTTTGTTAAACTGAACGCATAGCTAAGTTTTGTCTATGAATACAAAGGCTCGATGAACGGAACGCACTGAGAAGTGTTATACCTAACCCTTTGCACAGTGCATCAACACTTAAGTACTTACTGAAGTAAATATTGTTTGTGAATACGGGTATGTATGTTTTTGTATATAGAAACACAATAGTCTATACACAATAGTCTATAAAACCACGTACTGTTTAAAAATAAAATTCTAGCGACATTTCAGAGAGTGTTAAACTTACAGTAACTGAATTTCTCTTTTATAGAGATTTAAAACCTGGTTACCTTAACGTAATAAAGTACCTACTAATAATAGTAATGATTAAATATATACAAAACAATAACATATTATTGTGAAAAAAAAAATACTTGTTACTTACATAATATTGCACTAAAACAAGCAATTATTATTCAAAGCCTGAATCAGTGTAATGTAAAACACGCGAGCCGATACTTTGTTAGGCTAACAAAAATAAATTTCCAAATTCCGACCCCAATTTAGGAGTGCATTATTTTCGCTTTCACAGACATCCGATACAATTAAAATCTTCTTTAATTAAGGGACGAACATGAATCATTCGCACGTGGCGCATTGAGTTTTCCACTTGTATACGTAGAAGACTTAGAACAAAACCCAGTAAGTATTTTATATCCCCATACGAATTTCAGCCCTAGTACAAACAAGATACAGTTTATATGTGATCACAACAACTTGTAGACTTAAGTCGTAACTCTATGTACTTTTATGGTATCTCTTTTCACTTTATCGCAGTGTCTCCGTTATTTACTCGTACGTGAGGGATGCTCGTAATAAATAGGTGCGCACAAACATATTTGACATTTACAAATACCTCCCAAATTGGTTTTCTTGGCGTGACTGGCCGTTATTACGAGGTATGTTTACTTATTGCTACCACACTGTAGCAGCTTGTTACGAGGAAAGACTTTGTTAGAGAACATTATTCATCATTCCATACCATTAAAACTAGCTACCAAAGAGTCATAAATTGAAAAAGGTCGATTAAGAAGAATATTTGCTCAACTTCTGATTTATTTTTGTTAGTTTTAACAACTACACACAAAATCTCTACTTCTGCGGACAGAATTAAAAATATGTATTCAGTAAACTCATCGTAGACTTTTAAATACATAAATTATTTTCCATTTCTGCATCAGATAGTTATATTTATTCTATTGATAATTTTCCAAATATGCACAATCTGGCTAAGATTGAAAATACATTATTTCGCTTTTTTACCGGAACTGCGAAGGGGTTACATTTTTCAAATTTGTCATAAATGCTTTAAATATGTTAATCTCGGTAGTTTTTTGTACCTAATTCGGAAATGTTTTGGCATATTTTCTTCATAAATTTTTAACTTTGCAGCTAAAATCACCACCCAGATCCTACATTCGTAACGAAACACTTTAGTATGTCGAATAATATTTGACCATAAATTTGGCGTTATGCTCTTCAGCATCCGGAAACGATTGCTCTTACCCCTATTTGTCAATCCTTAGTCCGCGCATTACTCACTTCCTCAACATTTTAGCGTTTGATTTAGACCACTTCGAAAGCTAACAACGAAATGAAATGTTTAAAAAATACTTTTTAAACATTTCACTCACTCAGTGTACTTATACAGGTACACTGAGTGAGTGGCTAAACAATTTACAAGCGTATTACATAATTTGACGAGTGATTAGACTGAGCTTGACTCGTGTAAGTGACCGAAATATATTGGAAAAAATAGATCATTCAGCAAACGAGGTGCGAGTCGTAGTCCCGCCATTCCGGCTATCCGTTGGGAGTTGTAATTCAAGTGACAAATATCGAATGCTACAATTCATATTTTTCTGCTATCTCCGCGTCCGCGTCGCCATCTGTGCCGCAGGGACACTCGCTATTGGTTCTCCATCAAGCGGTCGTGTGATGTATTTTTGTTACGAATAAAACATTGTATTTTTTTCCATCGGGAAATGTTTTATAAGTATTTTTATGGTTGCTACGTGAGATATTATGTTAGGGTGTAAGGATATTTTTAGGGAGCACTGGTTTGTCTGTAAATGGAAAAATGCATAAAAAATGCAACCCTCCTTGACCAAATTATATCATACACTAAAGTAGGTAGGTATACATTAAACTGTCTACTAAATTGTAATCATTTGGATTAATAAGATGTTAAAAAAGTAAAAGCATTTTATTGTAGAAAATATTGCAAGCGGATCCAGTGGCCGTGGTGATCATTAATTATTGAGATCGAAAATTTAACATGCCCATATAATTTTAAGCTCGTAAAGCTTGAAAAATAATTCACCGGGAGCATTTGCGGAAAATGCATTTTATTGTTAAAACGTGAATTTTATTTATCGTCGACAGCCTGCGGTGTTGGGATGTAGTAGGGGGTTGATTTGCAGTAGTATCGTATCGAAGCCACCCTTTGGCATGGATTATTTATACTAAAGGTAATATCACCGGTTCATTATTGGAAAATGTTGCATTTGTGTATTTCACTGAATACCGTTTGCTGTTCATTACAAATACCCAAACCAGTATAATTTAATATATTAACTGCAATATCCTATTGTGCACTAAGACAGCGCTTAGGTAATTCTGAATTGGTAAAACGAAAGTATCTAGATTAAATTTGGTTACTACAATACGTATCGTTACTATAAATACGGGCCTCGTGGTCTAGTGGTTCACGTAGTGGACTGCCAATCACAAGGTCGCCGGTTCGATTCCCGTTCGGGACAATCATTTGTGTGATGTTTATAAATGTCATACAAATGCTGTTCTGCGTCTGGGTGTTTCTATGTATTATAAGTATGTATTTACAAAAGAAAAGTAGTATATATAGTATATCCGTATTCTGGTACTACCCATAACACAAGCATATAAGCTTAGCTTGGGACCAGAGGACGCTGTGTGAAATGTCCATGAATATTAAAAAAAATAAAAAATAGGTAGTCATTTCACGGCAATACGGTCTAAATTTTGTAGCAATTCCAGGATAAATAAAACTACCATAAGTCTACACAGCTCTAAACAACTTTAACACAATTTAGGGAAATATATTTTATGTTCACACAGTATAATTCATACAATTTCAATGCGATAGTTTATCAGGTACTTCTAGCACGCGTTAAGGCGGCCTTTTCCGGGCCGATAGGGATCGCAAGGCGTTGTCGCTACCAGGGCTCTTGGTCCGCGCCGCGCCTTCACATTACACTATAGCTAATTGAGAACCACTTGTATTTATTAACCGTCTATAATATTTGATATTCTTTACATAGTATGATGAGTAGATGAGTATTTCGTTTGTTTTAGTTTTCTAAGAATAATTCGACAAAGATTCTTAAGCATAATTGTGTTTCAAAATAGCATTGAACATTTGTATCACAAAAGAGGGTTCGAAATCTCGACAGATGTTTTCGTCTATTCGAAGCTTGAAAAGAAAATGCAAACTCTTTTAAAAGCTATTTAGCTGCAGTCCCTAGATAGTGTCTGCCGCAATGGCTGGTTGGGTTGGATATTTTTTTCGCTGAAAAGCCAATTTGGAATGAATCACTGTAACAGGGGCGAGCATCTGTGCTAATTTACCTACGGGTGGACAGTCTAATGCGACTCGTTCGATCGTAAATATCGAATCGCGACCGAGCACCGAATATCGAAAGCCGGCATTAGTCGGATGCAGCTAATACACACGGGGTAGCCCTGATAAATTGTCGAGTGTTCATTTATGCTCCACTGTTTAATCTATCTGTACTGATAGAGTTTCGCTTCAGCATATTACGAGTTTTGAATTGTGAGAGAATTATTAACTGCCACTATACATAGGTACTGTAAAGGTTGTGATCATTGAATATAACCTATACAATGATACAGGCCACTTAAGATTTGTTTTTAAAAAAAAGAATAAAAAATTTAAAATTTGAAAATGACAAAAAGAAAAGAAGGATGATGGGACAAGGACATGAAGTGAGGATGTTGAAAAATGATTGTAAAATAGTTTTTCTTTATTATAAAAAATATAACAAATTAATTAAATGTGTTTTAAATTATTATTATAAATTAATGTAAAGAAGCTTTACAATGAAGCTTTACAATTGGTGGAGGCGCGCCGGGTATAGCGGCCCGATTGGTAAACCAGCTCCTACGCCCAGGGATGTGTTGACGAGCAAAGGGTCGACACAGGATAAATTTTTATTATCAGAGAAGTAGCCGTATCTTTTTATTAAATTTTTATAAATTATTTATAACTAAGATGGAACTAGCCACGATAACTGTCGGTGGTTGCGCACAGGAGTGCCTAGATGAATTCGAAGAAATGTTTTACGCTTTAATAACTTTCAAGAGATGCTCGTCTGAAGAAGAAAAATTATCACTATTGCCCTCATTTTTAAGGGGTAACGCCTTACTTTTCTTCCGGGGCATTAAAGACACGTGCAAAAGCGTGCAGGAGGTATTTGATAGACTAAGGGAAGAGTTCCAAGAAGTAAATTACCAAGAATTGTTCTATAATGAAATAATTATTTGCATAATGATGTAAATTGGTTTAGTGATTCAATTAGATTAAGGTTATATATATAGTGATAATTATAATGTACTAATATTGTTTTATTTTGGTGTGTTTCATATTGTTCGAGATCGGCGAGACTTCATAATGACGTCAGCATATTTGTACATAAGAAAGATGCAATGAAAAGGAACCACATCAAAAATTTAATTATTTTTTCATATTTATATTTTGAATGTTTAGTTAAAAATGTGAGATAAATATATTAACATAGTAATTGGATGGTGAGTATTTCGTACTAGATTATGATTATAGTATTGAGGTGGAGCGATTAATAGGTATAATAATGGGTTGTATTGAGTTGTAATGTCGAAGGTGGTGGCTTGGTAGAGTTAGTTGGATGAGTCGTATCAACGGGTAATATCTTTGAATGCAACATGGTAAGGCCATAGGCTATTTGTCATGGAATCCTGTTTTGGGATATCACGCATTTTAGAGATAGAACTTATAAGATAGGATTTAGGAAAGTAGGTGCTAGAGTAAAGTATTTGTTCATTAGGAGAGAAATGTGAAAGGTTGAAGATTGAAGGAGGTTGTATTATGGTGAGAGGTTGCTGATAATATTTTTATTTTGTTTATTGAGTAATAGTTGGATAATAATGATTGGCGAATGGTTTGTAATTACTTAGATAATAGAATGATTGATTATTTAAAACGTTACTTGTGGTAGAAGAATGGTTGGTAAATTTATCTCACGAGAAGGAATTCTAAATGTGGAATAAATTGGTCATTCCCGAGCATTCAGGATTACTTAGTAGAAATTATACCTAAATAATTGAAAAGACGGTTGAGTATTATCTGAGCATACTTTAAATTTTAATTTGATAATCTCTGGATTCTATCAATTATAATGGTTTCTTATGTAAATTTTCTCATTAAGCTGGAAAGCTGTTAAATTAGCACATCTTTCGGATCTATGATGCTGACCTCATAATTGAAGCTCGATAGTTTTTATAAGAGCATTAATTGTTTGGTGATAAACATTTTTCTGATTGATTGTTGATGATAATATATGCTTTGTGTCTTGGTGTGATAGTTTTAAGGATGCCTTATCACTCTTGTTTATTATTGGATAAATCAATTTTAAAGATGAAGTAGTTTAATATTTTATGAAAAGAGTGATATGATATAAGGGCATCGTAGTTAGTGTGGTTCGGATAACTAAGATTAGAAAGGCAATTTTTGGTTGGTTTTTTGCTTTTCAAGTTTTTCGAAATGTATTGCTTCGAAAAGCTAGGTCCTAGCTGGATCTAATCTGGTTCATCCTAGTTTGTTATCATGCTTTCCAACCTTAGGTAGGGTGTCCAGTATTTTGTAACTTAAAAAAAAAAAATTTTTTTTTTTTGAAAAAAAAATTTTTTTTTTATCCTCTAAGGGGGGGAGAATGTAAAGGTTGTGATCATTGAATATAACCTATACAATGATACAGGCCACTTAAGATTTGTTTTTAAAAAAAAGAATAAAAAATTTAAAATTTGAAAATGACAAAAAGAAAAGAAGGATGATGGGACAAGGACATGAAGTGAGGATGTTGAAAAATGATTGTAAAATAGTTTTTCTTTATTATAAAAAATATAACAAATTAATTAAATGTGTTTTAAATTATTATTATAAATTAATGTAAAGAAGCTTTACAATGAAGCTTTACAGTACTAAAGCTCTGAACAATCTGATTCTGTAACATACATAGGAATTGTAGAATAATTATAAAAATGTTGAAATTACAATTTGATAGAATTTTGCAGAAAATTTGATATCTAAAAGAATCGAATACTGAAAACTGAAAATGCGCTGACGTTGTGATATCGATTTCTATCTTCGGCATCGTTATGTTGAACTGTGACAATAGTATCTATTGTTTTCATCGATATGTATCTATCGATACCGTATTGCTCCGAGATATCGACAATGGCATCAGCGTTATATCGACTCTCGCTATCTTTGCGTCTCTACATTCATGATGTAAAGCTGAGCTTGCAATTCGTTCTGGCTGTTGTTTTCGTGTGATACCTCATTTATGAGCTTACATACAGTATTTATTGTAATCAATTTAAGAATACAAAATTGTGTTTTATGTGAGGTTTTTTCGATAACTGTTTGTGTTCTATTAGATGAATCAGTAGGGATGTAACATGAAAAATTTACAAAAGAACATAACTTATATATAAAAACATAAATTTGTTAATATTATATTTGTTTTAAATAACTAGCTGTACTGTACCTTAGCTATTAAAAACTGCTTCGTTGGGTTAACATTGATGAGAAGAGCTTTAGTTAAATGTTTGTAGGTGCGTCTAATTATTTTACTTAATATTTCCTAACACTTGCGCGACTCATTTATTAAAACAAAATAAATATTTGTGTCTAAATCCGCAAAATGTTTTATTATATTTAAAATAAATACGCATTGAACATGTCGAAACATTAATTATCGTTCATCCATCTATTAAGCTTTATTCGTCCTCTGCTGGTCATCCTCCCCCTAGGCCTCCCTCATAGAATGCCATATTGCGCGTTCTTGCGCTCCTTGCACCCAATATATTATAATAAACTCGCTTAAATATGTAAGGCCACATAACCACTAAAAAGCTTTGAATTTATCAAAGGCCCAATTTTATCAGAGCCCTTTGATATGCAATAATGGAGGCGATGTATCAAACTAGCCAAGTTAAACGCAATTTGAAGTATAGCCTCCTCTTAAGTCAGTCACCCCCTAAAAAGGCGTGGGTTGAGGAAAGAGGGGTTGCCTTATCGCAGAACTGCAGGCACTCCGCTCGGTTACCTTAAGATCTTTAATATTAAATAATATACTACAGTTAAAGCCATCTTAAATACTACGAAATGCTTTATTGGTGCAACCAGTTTAAATTTAATCTCGTAAATTTTGTTCAGGCTTATTTCTATCCAATACTAAATCAGATACATAAACCAAAATATACCCTTTTAAGTAGCTTAAACGGTTTCTGAAAGAGATTTTATAACTTAGACAAAATTGACACGTTTCATTCTATTTTGGGCGTTTCTTCTAATGTAGATTATCTTATTTATTTAATCAAAAGTTTTATACGAGTCATGATGTTTGTTATTAAATTGTCACCACACTTAGGTCCAAGTAATAAGATTTATTTACATGATTTTTTTATATGTAAACAAATGCTTCTTAAAAATCTCTTCTCAAAAACTTTTAACTCAAATTCTTCACATTTTAGTCAACTTTTATTATTAGTTTTATCATAATCATAACTCTTCATTTATTTGTTTACTATCTGTCACAGTAAATTTATTTTCTATGTGTGAGTAAAATCTCCGCGAAATTGTATAGGACATACTCGTTCTAATATTCCGGTTTTGTTTTGATGCTAGGTCTCAATCAACAAGGTCAGCCGAAACGTTAACGGAAGTATTTTAGGACTATTCAAATAGTTTTGTAGCAATATTATGTAATAATATCATAATCTCCGTAAATACAATATTAAATCGATTGTAAATATGTAATATGTATGTTAATATACTCTCCGTGTAGTGACGGATTAAGAATACAGGTGTCCTCTCCATCTCTTCCCAAGGGTGCTGTAAAAATCAGGGATATTGCACACAGATAACATCCTCTGTGAGAGACGGAAAACTTGAAAATAAACTTTGTGCCAATACGCCTGGTCAGCGCGGCACAGTAGACCATAATCCCTTCCAAAGTGGAGGAGACCCGTGCCCAACAGTGGGACGTAAATGGGCTGGAGAGAGATGTATGTTAAATGTAATATATATTATGTTTTGTTTTTAATATTAGGTCGTGAATTTGTTTTGTCTAGATGACTGTTTTTAAACTAAGTACATAAGTTATGTGCCGTTGGCACATATTCTAGACGACTGTAAATCACACAATAACAGCTGGCTACGGGCCATTTTTGCTTCACTACAATGGAGTCCAAAGGGAGTAACATTATTACAAGTAAGAATTCTTGTGAATGCCGCGTGTATCTCAGAAAATATATTATATATAGTACAAGTCATCCAATTTAGAACTTTAAAAACGACTTCATACTCTGATTCAATAAGTCTGCGAGTTGAAAATAAAGTTGGAACCTATGTAGGTATTAAATAAAGCAGAACTTTATATAGATTAGGTAGGCTACACGCTAAGTCCATGTATCTTGACATCCGCGTGCCGGCATGCAACCTGCGTGCACCACAGGGGAATAAAGACGTTAAATAATTTAATCGGATACCTGAATTATTTATGTACGTATGCCTCAAGCTGGAAAACTTGTTCCACACAAGACTCTGCCTAAACTGTAGGTGCGTATAACATACTCGTAAGTACTTACTCTATACGTTATCTTCCGCATAATGAACTGTCGCATTTCATCATGCTATCCACCATTTGTTTCTTTAGTGACACTGGATGCTCTATTTTCGACTTTCACATCTTGGATGTCAGTTCTATTTTCCCTGTGTCGCAATAGCCATAACATTTATTATTCCGGATTGTGCTACATATTGTCTGAGTCACTGGGTTTAATCTTGTGTCTCCGTATGATGAAACTGCAAAGCAAAACAAAAGCTACGTTTAAAATCGTTTTTATTAAACATTAAAATTAAAAAACGATTTTAAACGTAGCTTTTTAGAATTTAATCAAATTAAATATTAATCACAACGCTTCAAATTTAATCAGTTTTAATGCATTACCAAATGAAATATTATGTTTATTTTAACAAACCGCAAATTTAGCCAATCTTCAGAGGGTTAGGATAAAGACAAATTTGGAGTAAAAACATTTTGACGGGGTTGCCGAGTCCACCTTATTTCAACTACCCCTTTAGTCGTATTGTCATGCAATGGATCTTATCAAATTGTAATAAATGACTACAGTTTACTTTCAACAAGGCGAGAATATACCTGCCTCTTTCTATCTGTACCTATTATCGATATTATTCGGTATGCAGTGTCCCTATAAACTAACAAGGGCTTGTGAAAGGGCGTAGGAGTGATCTATAGTGCTTGGACTATATTGTTTTCTAATGGCTCAATATTACTAGACCTATTATTTACACTAAACTGACTTCTAAGTACAGTACAAGTTTAATAAATTTGATTAATATGTGAGCTTACCTATATGTTGTGTCTTTATCAATAACTAGCTGCCCCGGCAAACGTTGTTTTGCCATACAATTCTGTATAAAATAAAATTTCATCAAAATCGGTCCAGCCAATTTGTAGCCTATGTGTTATTCTGATGTATAAGCTATATTGTGGTAAAGTTTCATTCAAATCCATTCAGTAGTTTTTACGTGAAAGAGTAACAAACATCCATACTTACAAACTTTCGCCTTTATAATATTAGTAGGATAGTATAATCAATACGCACTCTAAAGAAAAAAATAGTTAACCTAGATATATTTATATGCCCACAAACATACAATCATGTTGTTTTTCCATAAAAGTAGCATAGTAGTACTTTAGCAACATCTAAAAATATGGTCAAAGATTACTATCTAAATATTATAACTAAGTGAATTTGTCTGTGTATATTTTTAGTATTTATGTATGATATATTAATATGCAGTTTATGTATTGTTATGTAAATTTGTGTATATATTTATGTTAACATAGTATTTGTTTATATTCTTGTCGTTTTTTTATTACTTAAGTGCACCAGAGACTACCAACTTGTCCTGCCATATTAAGTTGCCTGGAAGAAATTGCTTTAAGCGATAAGGCCGCCCATTGTACGGGTTCTTATTATATTTCTTTTTTAATGTAAATTTAATGTAATTGGTGTACAACAAAGTATAAATAAATAAATAATTAGACAGAGACTTCAAGCGTCACTTGCTTTATCTAAAATCATTGCAGTCAAGTTTATAGTGATTTCATTTGCTTTAATTTTTCACCACATTTCAAATTTGAAAATTTGCAATTCTTTATTCGCCAGTAAATACCAATAAAAATTTATGAAATACTCACAAAATAACAGATAATTTACCTTTATACTGAATACATTAGGATGGATGAGCAAAGATTTTAAGGTAAATTAATTACTTGCTAGTTACAAATACATTACCTAAATTGAGATTTATGATCAGTATGAAATTAAATGCCTTAACCACAATGTATTGCAGCGAATCCCCACAGTAGATACACGCATGATAAATAACTTAGACAATAACACAAGATAGGGTGAGAAATCTTACTTAATTTAACTAATGGACTAATATAATACTGCGTATAATATGTGGCGCCCATTGTGTGCGAACTTCAAACTAACTTCCTAACACAACAAAATTACCAAACTTTGTAATTGGTTAAAAGTTTATTTTTTACATTTTGTGGTAAGATTTAATTTATGGTAGTTTTGGATTGATTTACTTATTATTTATTTATTGTAATTCATATTTTACTTTTATCTCTTCCAATACACGTGTGTTTAATTGTTTGCTTCCAGTTTTTAATAATTTTATAACATTTTTTATAGATACAAATACTTACGGGGTAATTTATTTCAGCAGGATACAACGCAGTGTTTCTGTTATCTCTTTTCATTTTTATTTTTATTTACAAAAGAAAAGTAGTATATGTATTCTATCCGTATTCTGGTACCCATAACACAAGCATATAAGCTTAGCTTGGGACCAGAGGACGTTGTGTGAAATGTCCATGAATATTTATTGTTATTTATTATTATTATATTTTATTTATAGATACTTTAAAAACGATATTGGCCAAATGAAAATATATTCAAAAAATTGTTTGAAAACTCTAAATATAAAAATCAAGCTTGAAATAAATAAATAATTTTATAATACCACTGGCTGTTGTCCGCAATTTTGTACGCGTGCAATTTCAAAATCAAGCCCTAATAAATAGTACAAAAATACAATCCACTTGAACAACTCTATCTTTAAAAAAAAACTGCATTCAAATCGGTTGCGCAGATATGAGCTCACATAGGAACATACAATACAAAAATATCGACTTGGTTTTATAATAAGTAAATATTTAGAGTAGGTATCATGTATGTTTCCAAAGTTAGGTTGCTTTATAAACATACTAATAATCACATCTTTTCAAAAAGAGGTTATATAAACGTAAAAAATAAGGTCAAACAAAAATACCACTCGTAATATCGTCCTTTTTTATGGTGGTTGAAAATGTGATTGTATTCGAGTCAATAACTCTGAATTTAGCCCCTAATTCTTTCCATCGCGTTATTGGAATTCGAATCGCTCTGTGTCTTACTCGATATTGAAGAACACGTGACCGCGGTAGATTAATGGGTCTCCTGTGTACCCGTAATTAAGTTTTATCACACACATACCATTACATAGATATTAGGTGCGTAGCGCTTCTTCTATATAAGTATGTATGAAAGTAATGTAGGTATTTACATATTTTATATGGTTTGATCACAGTTAATACTACAGAGTTTGAGAATTACTTTGATTGGGTTTTCCTCAAAAATAGATCATTATTATTTCTTTACCTAGTGCAGACAAAATGCAATATGATTTGTTAAAGGTAGACTAGAAACTATTAATCAAGAACACAGCATTGACGACGGGGTTCGTGACTTAATGGCAATAGGCACACGTTAAATTGTTATGTAAGACTAGCTGTTGCCCGCGAAACCATACGCGTGGAATTTAGGATCTTTTTTACATCTTTCATACATTTTTCACTAATGCCTCGCTCCTATTGGTCGCAGCGTTATGTTATATAGCTTTCCTCGATAAATATACTGTCAAACATAAAAATAATTGTTCAAATCAAACCAGAAAATTCTGAGATTAATGCGTTCAAACAAACAAACTCTCTAGCTTTATAATTATTAATATTAGTATAGATGGTAGTATGTAGGTATACCAATACAATAAATACACTAAACTCTCAAATCCGCTAGTTAAGCATAAATAGGTTAAAAACTTTCAATAGTATATTAGAAAAAAAAAATACCTAAATTATACATTGCACTTATAACAGACATTATTTTAACCCTTCATGCGCTTTAAGGCCATTAAAAACGATAAAAAAAACTTTATCAAATACTCATTCAAAACGTTAATTCACATGCAAAGGTAACTGACATCATTAACTTTTTACACTTATTATACGCCAATAAACAAAACCTTGGTATTGTAAGGTTCGGTTGGTTCACTCAAAAGGGGAGAAAAGGAGGTACCACCCTCTACAAAATTATGTACGACGAAGAGGGACTAATATATCATGGGGAGGACGTGCCAGACTAAGGAGACTGGGTATTATAGGGTGGGCCGGTGGAATACTTAAGAACCCTGGTGACACCCCATTAAAACACACGTCCCGCATTTTTGGCCAGACGGTTTAATTTCAGCCCAAACGCGAATTGGATTAGGTCCGGAATTTGTGGTTTACATTTTTAAAACGGACGTGAGTAAGTATACTCTCAAGTTTTGACTTCATTTAAAATTAACTTAAATATTATGATAAAGTGTTCTATTGATAAAGGCCGTAAAGTAGATACGTTTATTTACTAAACATTCTTTGTATAACAAAAAATATTGAGAAACTACTGACTGCATGTTTTGCAAACATATGTTATGCTTTCCAAAAAATAAAAATGTATAAGTTTTAATGGAAGAAATCTATGGAACACCAAACTAGGTACTAAACATAAAATCTTTCATTGACATTTGCTATAATTTATAATAAGATACGTAAGACCCAGATTTTTAGGTACTGACTATATGAAATGAATGATATATGACTTACGTGTAGGTAAGCAAATGACAATTTTAAAGAAATATTGCTTGTTGACCATACAATTAAAAAGAATATAAAACAGCAATTGGAAAACAATAAACCATTGATTCAGATTTTACCGCAAACATACATTTAAATGCATCTACCTAAGTGCCTGCAACCGGATAATATTACAACGAAACGAGGCGTGAAACACGCGGCGTTCACAGGACGCATCCGGAATCATAATTCCAAAATAACTTCCAGCCGTTCCCTTTACATCCCCCCTACTTCACACACCCCTGTGAGTTCCCTCACTTTTTTGGATAAACTGGAATCCCGTCCCACCGTTAATTCCCAAGATAGACATAATTTGGAATTGGATCCATCTATCCTGCGTGTACCTACGCACAAAAATAAGTTAGAGCGCGGTGTACGCGGCCGATTTATGTGGGCGAAAACAAAGCGCCCAGTGTACGATACAACGGCCATATTATAACATTTACAATGAATTTACACTTGAATATTCACTGTATGCGATGAAACGGATTGTTAAACTCACCACGTGTTTTAGGCTACAAATATGGTATTTAACAATAAATAGTTTTATTATTTATTGGAATTTCCACACTATTTTAACTACTTAGTTCTAGAATAACACATAAGGGCTTATTATTGTATTTGTTTAATGGTAGCATAAGATGAATCAAATAAATAAATTAAGAAAAAATACGCACTGATTTATACCAGTAGTTATAAAACAATAAATATCGCTATGTAAATATAAGTGTGAACGCAAACTCAGAGACAATAAAAAGCAGATATGAACTAGATAAAACTAGTATAACAGTCATCAAACAATTTATTTTACGACACATCCTTACGTTTAACAGCTCGTAAAACAAGCCATAAACACGAACACATCCATTCACTGAATACTATGTTTACTTACTTTAAATGCAAATACACTGATTACTGCCTATGTGATGTATAAAAAGAATTTTAAGCAATTTTCAACCATATTTTTGTACAATGAAACACGAATTTAGCTTTTGTATCTAATACTTTATACAAGAGAATAGTGACGATGCACAGACATCGCGAAAGATAAAATATATACGCGTTTTTTATTTCACCTTTGACACTTTAATCCAATTTGTTTCCTTGCATCCTACCCAAGGGATAGGGAAAGAATTTTGTCCTTATAATTATTATTTTGCATTTCAAATTGGTATTTTTATTTATTTGCAGTAACGTCCCTTAGCAGTGAAAATCCTTACGGAAATATTATGAAATTATAATTTTTTGAATGAAAAACGGACAAATTAACATACATTTTTAGAATGTATTTTGATTATGATCTACATAATGGTAAATATGTATAATGGTACGTAATACAATTTCATATTTATACTAAAGTTATTGTTAATTTGGTTTCTCTTGTTTAGTTACACATTACACATTAAAATTGATAACATTAGTCCTAGTTCTCTAAACAAAAGTTTTGAAGTCATTGTTTCCTTGGTATTAAACATAAAATATATATCCCCGTTCACAATCATGAGATATTTTTTATGTTTGCGAGGAATGCATAGTTCGTTCATGTTGACCAAAAGTTAACCCGTAAGTGGTCGTGATGGCTTTCGAGGTCGGCCTAGCGATTCTTTTTATAGCCAACTAAGAAAATTGGCTCATTAATCTTAAAGATAAATGTCCAGCCACTATTCGGCCCATCTTATCAGCGAACAAAATGAATGGAAGCGTGGTATACCTACGAATTTTGATAGCATTCGCAACTTTTTGCTGTTTTTCTTCTAGTTTTATGGCTTTATGGGTGCTTAAAGCAGTTGTTCGTGTATTAAAATGACTATATTTGTCTAATAAAAGCAAAAGTATTACTTTCAACAAAATTTGCAGTGAGAATATATACTACCAAGGAATTTTATAGATCCATGAAGGTCCATAAACAAAATTAACTACTTGTCATTTAATTAGTGAAAATAAAGGTTTCCATTAAGTGAATAGTGTAGGTACGTACATAAAAGATAGGTAGGTCGTGTCTCACGACCGCGCCCTGACTTGTCAGATGTCACCTAGCTAATTGTCAGCTTGCTGACACAAGTGTCCGACACTAGCTCGTATAAGTAACTCTACAGTACCGACCATAAACAGCAACAACAAACTTGGGGCCGCGGCATTTATCGCGACAGCCTTTTTCTTTTTTTTCGGTCAAGAATTTTCTTATCTATGTTTGTTTTGTTTTTGTTTAAATTTGGAACTTTGTATTTAGTAGACATCCTTTTTCTGTTTATTTAGATATCATACTATGAGTGGATAATACAAAAAGATCGAAAAAGAAAGAATAAGAAAACTTGTGAATATTGACATTCTAATATTCCTACATGTCGCATTTGGAGGGTCAATCATTTCTAAGAAATTCGATAAGAGGTATTTCCAATCCATACCCAAGAGGAATAATTTATGTGCGATGATGAAAACAGTAGTAGATAGAGATACCATAATATAACCATAATGTAGTTTCTAACCAACAAAAACGTATGATAAAGTGACTCACTTGCCTAGATTTGGTTGTGATTATCTAAGTTGCGCAACACATGCTCTTGCTACTAACATAATTTAATTTATGTAAATATAACCTCATAAATACAAATTTCAAATTGAATACAAGTCTGTCAAATTTAAGTTATAAAAAGATTAGTTTTATGACGTATACGTTTTAGTTCCTATTATTTACGGTAGTAAAAAATCTGATCGAATAAACCTAATAAATACCAAATAGATTTAATCCATTGACGCGGTGCAGAAGCGATATAAATATTACACTTAATTAAGCAATAAAACTGTTATTTTATTATAATAACAAGTTTTAAAATAACTAATCAAGTAAAAGTGGTTTGAGATGTTTGGAGCACATAGTTTTTTTTTGTAAACATCATAGATTTTTGCGCTACCAGTTATAGCTATAAACGAAACTTTGTGTATCATTAAAATTAAGTGCTGGTTTAGCGCCGTAAAAGCAGTAAAAATCATTATTAATGTATGTAAGAACGGTTAGAATAATAAGCATTTAAATTAATTCGGATTAAGTACATTACTTTTGGATATTTAGTTTTGTTTTAGATCCTAGTCGATTTAGAGCTTTGATTTGAATAATGCCATCAATCTTAAGTCATAGATACAAAAATATTATGTTTATGTATACACTTTTTCAAATCAAAAAAGTGATTACAAAGTATTCAAGGTCCTTATTAGGTGCACACTGTGCACAGGTGGTTCCTAATAAAATCACATAAAATATATACGTACTAAATGTAATCAGTGTTTTATCAAAAAATCATAGGTTGGATGTCTTAATAAATAATTTAATAACTTTTCTCTAAGGCGTTAAATGAGGTAAAACTTCCAAATTATGCATACACTTTTCAAGGAATGGTGCCCTCTAATTATTTTTAAATGAACTTTTTACTTAGCACATAACTTATACTTATACTACAAACATTTTTCAACATAAAAACTTAAAAGAATCCTACCTAATCTACAGCACGCAAACTGACTGTCCAGGTAACTGCTGAAGCATAATTAAAAAGAAAATTCTTTTGCAAAGAAACAATCGAGTAAAGGAAGCGGGTGTCGCGAAGGAGCCGTGAGCTGAAAGTTCGCCACATAAATCGGTGGCAACGAGTTAACTCGGCTCTACCTAGAGTTGAACAAACTCGGCCAACACGCACACCGATGCTCACTTTATTTATAACAAACTATTTTATCTATGGAAATGAAGAATTTTATATTACTTAACAATTATGTATCTAAATATGTGATTGTGAGTGATTAAAACCTTACGAGATTGAATTTATAAGTAGGTACGTCACAGTAGTTTCCATAGTGATGTCTTTAAAACTTATATCTTTTTCATTTCCTTTTTAATTATTTTAAAATTATTTTAGTCTCTAACAGATAGATACAAATATATACATAATATATACATTATACATACACGCTGATTCATGTAATACGGTCATAAGTTATTTATTATCATTAGAATTTTAAATTATAATGTCACGAAAAAGTCAATACCTATCTTTAAATGCATAAACTCTGCTTTTCTACTGGTATTATATTATAATTCAATTTGCTTTCTAGCTTATTTTGCTATCCATGCAGCGCTGTTCTGTTTCCATAATTTACTTGACCATTTTCAACAGCTAGCAGTCAAAAAATGCTGTGCAATAATTTGGGTTGCTTATGCAGCATTTATCTTATCGGGAAAATAGGAATGAATAGTGGTTTACAGAGATGATAAATTGAATCGTATCGATAAATAAAATCGTTCATTTCAATAAATAGTCATCAAATAATAAGAAGATAAATCATAGATCTTGAAGGATAGCCTATCAAGGATGTACTAAATATTTAACGCAGTGGCCCTTAGTCAACATTCAAAGTTGCTTTGTAAGGGTTTTTTCGAGAATAAATGCTCTACACTTCTGTTCAGCGTTCTCATAATTCACTTAGCTGTTACAGCAAGCAGTCAAAAAGCGCTGTACTACGTGTTCAGTCATTTTGGTTGTTGATTCACAATTTATTTGTTCGGGAAAATACGAATGAGTAGTGGTCTAGTGAAGTGATAAATCGTGTCGATGTCGCTACGTGTCGCGCGTCGGGTTAAAAGCTCGATAACCGAGACGGACACACACCTACCTTCGACCAACAATAATCTTAAGCTTTGTTTTATTTCTCAACGATCCGATATAGCCCGGCCAGATATTCGCAAAGTATTTTATGCATAAAAATATCGATATATAATTGCTTCATTACGTCCCTGTGTTAGTGAGTAAAATATGTGGGAGTTGCATATAGGTTGTTCTTTTTTTGAATATTAATTCTTATCATACCAATTAAAGCTCTACTATTTATTTTGACACCTTGTAGATTATATTTATAAATAAGTGGATTGCAATTATCTTTGCGATAATACCCGCCTAAGTTTATTCTTTATTTATATTTTAGTATGTCGGTTAACACTCGTGTAACTTGAGGTTTGCTAGATATAAATAATTAATGATTTTGACGAGACAGTAATTTAAAAGATAATTTAGAAATCAAGAAGTAGTAGGCGTTATAATGTTTAATACAACAAGTACGTAAATCACGTAACAACCAAATAAATTTAAAAATACGCCCTTGCCAGTTAGTTAGTTATTACTATTATAATAAATAAATATTCATAAACATTTCACACAATGTCCTCTGCTCCCAAGCTAAGCTTACACGCTTGTGTTATGGGTACCAGAATACGGATATACTACATAAACTACTTTTCTTTTGTAAATACATACTTATGATACATAGAAAACACCCAGACGCAGTACAAACAATTGTATGACATTTATGAATATCTCACAAATAATTGTCCCAAGCGGGAATCGAACCCGTGACCTCGTGAACGGCACTCTGTTACATGAACCACTCTACCACGAAGCCCTTATGTTCTAAAATAAGAACTAAAAGACTAAAGGAAATATGTTTATATTTGTAAGAATATATGGCATCAATTGTAAATACAACTAAATGGCTACATCAAGAAGATAAGAAAAATCGTGAAAAATATAAAATCAAAGAATAATATCGTAAAAATTGCTAAAGTGATTTATTAATAATTTTGCAATTGACATGCTATGCATAATATAATTTATATAGTATATATATTATATTACATAATTTATTAAGATAAAAATTGAATCTATCTTTATTCTTTGGACCTACAACACCTATCATCAACAACGTCTAAGATCTACATTAGATTACGTAGGGTATATAAGTGATGAAAAATATCTTAGGGCACCTAAGTTTTTAATTGGATACTAAACGATGATATTATTAAAGACACTCTGTATATTATGAAAGTCGAGTTCTGGCGTCTGTCGGTTCTCGCAGTGTCGCTATCGTTGTATCGCCTCTGCCACACCGTTTGCTTTATGGTGCCAGCTTGGGTGTAATATTTCTTAAGGATCGCACGCCATGATTCATTCCGTGTCACTTTTTAACTTTTCGAACATACCTGTAATGAAGGTAGAAGGCAGATAATAGAATTAAAAATGAAACTTGGTATTTAAATTAAGAATTTAGTTTATTTTTCGTCATTATTTTTATTTATTTTTAAGCCTGGCTGTATTTAGTGAATAATTACCAATGATTTTAGTAAAAGGATAAGTTAGGTGAATTTGTTGACTTAAAAAAGATAGATGCAGTCAAGCAGAAATTTACCGCGACCATGTTAGGCGAAGTTCGATAAAAACATTGAAAAAACATATTATAGGTTAGAAGTTTTACACAAAGACCCATTTTTTACTCAATATGTATACAAGTTACAAAAGTTTCAAAATATTAATAGCCGAGTACTTAAACTAAGTACCTAAGTATATAATATGGGTTGGAGGCTTGAAAATGAGCAGGCGGCCGCGCCTGCGCCGCTTGTCAGTTATAATTGGCTGAACTTGTCGACCGACTCGCATAATTTTTTTTTTACTTTTGGTCCCTATACCGACATTACTCTTCGTCTCCCACGGGAGACATAAATTGCGAACATACAGCCCGTGGAAACAAGCATTGATGTGACGTATGAATACATAAGCATTGTTGTGTTTTATTAAAATTTGAATTACACGGATACGTTTATTTTCTAAAATGTAAAACATGATTGCATTTTTTTATTTTCAAGACATTTTACGTTCTTTTTTGTAGTTGTTTTAGTTAGAAATGTAGCAGAATTATTGAAAATATTGTAAATAAATGAGTTAACAGATTTTTAAATTAATAAATAATTGTTTGATTATCTCTAACTGTGAAGAAAAACAGCACAGGTCAATTTCGTTTTTAATTATCCAAATTGTGGTCAAACTGGAATTGGAGCTAGTGTAGAAGAGCCAAGAGTTAAATTATTAGAATAGGAAGGAATCATGGTCTAGAATAAAAACCAAGACCACATTATCAAGTAAAATATTCTTGGCTACGAATCAGGAATCATAATGAACATGAAAATCGATACTTTCAAACATAATCGAATGCTGAAAAGATACAAAAGGGCATCATGAATCTCTACACAGCATTGTTTAGCCAGTTACATCTGCAGCGGAACATTTTACATAATACATACATAATCTATTTGCATATCGACATTATGTGACATGTGTTTTGTATGCCAATTGTTTTTGTTGATATGGCACGTAACAACTAATGTTCTGAATAATGCATTATTGGACATTTAGATGTAAGTCAGTTGAAATAGATTGTCCGATAAAATGATTTGTTTGTATTTGAACATGAACCGGTAGTTTTAATTTAGATATTAGTTTTTCTTTGTTTGATTTTAGCACTGTTTCTAGTAGTTTTACTAGCGTATTCTGGAGAAAAAAATCTTGTGATGAGCCCTTGGATTTTTCTCTAAACTAGGTGTAAAAATTAGCTTACAACCTTTTATCAAACTGTAAAAATATGCGAACATACGGGAAAAATTATAACATAATATTTAAATTGGAATAAGTTTATTAGTAAATATATGTCTGATATCATCTCTTTTTAGACAAAGCTATCGAATACCTATGGTGTTATTTCATCGTCCCAAATACTTGATCCTAAAATAAATTTTCCATTTGCCATGTTAAATTAAATATTCAACTAAACGGGCAACAGCGCTACGTGATACGGAACAAAATATATCACAGTAATTTATTATACGAGTTTATCATAATGTACATAAATCAATCCTATTGAGTTTTGATAATATGGAAATTTATAGTTTTATATCTATTTAATAATTGTATGTCAATTTGCGCTATATATTTTTCCGTTCAGTATACCAGTGCAGATTACTTAGATCAGAACAAGGTCGATAAAATCGTACCTACAAATTAGTTTTAATAGATTAATCGATATGATATGTCGTTTTATGGACACGTTACGATATATAGTAGAGATTTAACTGGTTAGACAGCCAGCCATAGATTCTATAAAAATTGGTCAAGTGCGAGTCGGACTCGCGCACGAAGGGTTCCGTACCATTATCTATGCAACATAAGGCAACGTTATTAGTATCGAGCAAGAAACGGTAAAAAAATCATGTTTGTTGTATGGGAGCCCCCCTTAAATATTTATATTATTTTATTTTTAGTATTTGTTGTTATAGCGGCAATAGAAATACATCATCTGTGAAAATTTCAACTGTCTAGCTATCACCGTTCTTGAGATACTGGGTACGGAACCCTAAAAATCATGTTTGTTGTATGGGAGCCCCCCTTAAATATTTATTTTATTTTATTTTTAGTATTTGTTGTTATAGCGGCAATAGAAATACATCATCTGTGAAAATTTCAACTCTCTAGCTATCACCGTTCTTGAGATACTGGGTACGGAACCCTAAAAATCATGTTTGTTGTATGGGAGCCCCCCTTAAATATTTATTTTATTTTATTTTTAGTATTTGTTGTTATAGCGGCAATAGAAATACATCATCTGTGAAAATTTCAACTCTCTAGCTATCACCGTTCTTGAGATACAGCCTGGTGACAGACGGACGGACGGACGGACGGACGGACGGACGGACGGACGGACGGACGGCGAAGTCTCAGTAATAGGGTCCCGTTTTTACCCTTTGGGTACGGAACCCTAATAAAAAAGGCAAATTCCTATTTAAATTTGGAATTATCTTTTTTATGTTAATTCTAATTTTAAACGCAGCTTCATTCGTTTTCTTAAGTATAGCTTAAGAAGATAAGCTGCGTAAATATAAAGGGATTCGCGGCAACAGCCCAAAAATGCATTTTGTACGTAATAAATAATACATGAACACTCAGCGTGAACCTATTTAAGTATGTGGAACTCATTAGTCGGCATTTTACACTTTTTTATATGAAGTACATCTTTTTATTGGAGCATAATTAGGTATATTTATAGTTTCAGAATAATTGGTATGGACTTTTTAAATAAATTAAATATTATAAAAAGATAAACTTTGTAATATGTTTGTAATGGTTATTTATAAAAGTAATAACCCTGAAAATTTTGCCCGAATAGAATGCTACATAGGTACATCTTAAGCGCTATAATAATAAAAATCTAAGTTAATGCTGTAGAAGACGCGGATAATAGCTAGTTTTATAATCGTTTAGGCTTTAAAACAGGAATTGATTACGTTTTATAGATTCTAATCATCACATTAATCTGAAATAATTATCAGTTCAAGCTATGTAAGTAGAACTCTTATTCATAAACAGTTCACAATCATTTCAACTCGGATACAAAGCAATTAGAGCAATTCATACAAATATCACATTGTCGACGTACGTTCTTATCAATTGACCTAAGGTCGCCTTTGACTGATTTGCACTGAGATACGAGTAGATACTATAACCAATGCATACAGAACTCTAACCCACGTGCACATAACAGTATAAAATATTTAATTTTTATTTCTTTGTATGTTTAAATATGGATGGGAGTTTAATGGAAGAGACCTATTTTCAACTTTGGACAGCGAAGGACTGATGGATTAATAAATAATGTATGTACCTACATACGTACTAACTTATAATAACTTATAGTAAGTTGATTAACATGAAGTCTAATATTGATGTAAATATATCATGTTACTGTAAAATTTTAATTACTTACTAAAGGGTTAATTTATCTTTGTTAATTTTATTTTGATATATTTATTTTATTATTTAAAAATAATAAAAAAAAAGTAAAAAAGAATGAAACAGTCGTTATTTTTGGATATATGTCTTTATGTGAGTGAGACTATATCTTTAAAACTACACAACGGATTTTGTTGCGGTTTTTTGTTTATCGATAGACTCGTTCAGGAGAATGTATTTTTTGTACAATTTGTTAAGGGTCTTAGTTTCTACGCGTACGAAGTTGCGGGTAACAGCTGTTCTATAAAATACAAGTAAGTTTGTTATTCTCCTGATGTCAGTTTATAGTGGACACGATTCATAATAATATCATGGGTCTGTAGAAAGTGTGACACATCGAGACAGTTGTAATCTGTTATTGACATGTAATTGTTAAATTAATTGTAGTAATATAATATCCTTGCGATAGAAACTAATTTTAGAAATTGATTTGTTTATAAAACAATGTTTATTGTTAAATACAATAAAGTTATTTATGAACTAGAACGACTAACTTTTGTTTTTGATTTGCCTGTAATTTTTTTACCTAGTTATCTTTCTTTTTACTTTTTGAAAATACTGAAATTTAATTTAATTAAAGACAAACAAGAACAGGAATGAAAACATATAAATACATTAAAAATAAACACCTTTTATAACAAAGCTATTTCAAAAATAAGATTTATAATAAAACGCTATTTTAACTCGGTATAAATAAATAAAATAAAATAAATATTCACGGACATTTCACACAGCGTCCTCTGGTCCCAAGCTAAGCTTATATGCTTGTGTTATGGGTACCAGAATACGGATAGATTACATATACTACATTTTTTTTTTGTAAATACATACTTATAATACATAGAAACACCCAGACGCAGAACAAACATTAGGATTACATTTATAAACACCACACAAATGATTGTCCGAGGCGGGAATCGAACCCGCGATCTCATGATCGACAGTCCGTTATACGAACCACTAGACCACGAAGCCCGTCAAAATCCATCCATGTATCGTCGTATCCATCTATGCATTTATCCATGTGACGGAATCTTTAAAAGTCATTTTCACCCACTTGCAGTAGTCAGAGTTTTTTTAGTTTTTGAATCAAGCAAATTATTTTTAATGAGTGGTTGTTTATATCATCATGTGAATTAATAGGTATATGATATACCTATCCATACTAATATTACACATGTAAAAAATAAAAAAATATTTATGAGTACTTACTCTGTGTGTTTCTTTAATATCATTTCTGGTATATATAATTTTAAAGGTCTCTTGAAATCACATTGTCTGTACTACATACTTTGCCCAATTAAATTAATGTTTATGTAATTTAATTATGTTTATGTAACTAACCAGATGATTAAATAAAAATTGTATGTTTAACAGTGAATTCGTTATAATAAAACATCTTTATTTTATATTAACATGTTTAACTGACATTTTTATGATAAGCCGAGTCAATAATTTAAAGTATTTTCTAAAATTAGTTTGTATTTTGATCCATACTCTCATTAAGTATGAACGATGTATGTTAGTATGTATGAGTATATACAATAGACACATTGTATACATTGTTATTGTGTTAGTAATTAGCATAGAATAGTTTTAATACTCAAGATATAAGATTTTATTATGCGATAATATATTTTTAATGAAATAATCAGCGTTATGTACGTAGGATACATGTTAAGGCATGTTTTAAGATTTATTGTTGTTTAGATAAGGTATTTGATGTTGTCAAGGTAGAGTTAACAACTGAAACATTTTAATTAAAAAGCTTTATTACAATTTCCTTTTATGGCCGAAATAAATCAAATAAATTTGAATTTAAATTATACTTTTTTCAGCCAGTATCAAAATAAGTTTTGGAGTTGGATTTTATACAGCGTAATAAGACGCAACAAATTGGTTACTGTTGATAATCATCTCCTAATTTTCCAATAATATGAAACCAACACCAGTTAAGAATCAAGACGAAATTAATAAAGATGGTAGAGAATAGATAATCAAGCAAGATATCTTATTAAGAAGAATTTTTAGTGTAGCAATTTAATAAATACCTAGAGGTGGCTATACCTATAACTAGCCTGGTTAGTGTGGATCAGAACCTAGACCATCATCCCTCCCAAGGCAGCCCGTGCCTAACAGTGGGACGTCAATGGGCCGGAGAGAGAGGGAGAGGTTTAAATTTTTTTTTTAAAGTGCAGTTATATTTTTATTATATGTAGTCTGTTTTCTTCTCAGGTAAGTTATTTCATAGTCTTTTAGAAGAAAAATAGCTTAGGTATAGCAAAGATATAGCAAAATATCTCACAACTTCAAACAAACTTAAGTAAACATTAATGCATAACAATATTTTTTGCTGAATTACTTCGTAAATAACCTGTTATTGCATATGAAAAAATACTGATAATTTATCAGTAAGATTATACAAAATTAATACGATATAATGCTCTCAAAATAAAGAGCAATATTAAATAAAACTTAATTTATTGAATTCCCTTTAAAATTATCTTAAGTATATTATCTTTTTGCAATAATATTTTCTGTATTATGTTTTTAGTTTCATTAAGAACCTCAATACCTGCCTGTATAGTGTAACAGATACCTTATCACATTAAACATTTGTGATATATACTTACCGTAAATCGCAATTTAAATGGTACGCACAGATGTATGAGCAAGCAATCAAGGCAAGAAATGTTTGAATCGTAGCGGATGACGTTCTATAGTCTCTGCTAACTCTATGAGAAAAAGGAGTGACAGTATGATAATAATGATTTGAAAAGATATGAAACAAATATTTTAGTCAATATTTTAATAGATATTAATACGTTTTTAAGAGTCTATTTTATTTTATAGATTTTAAATTTAAGCGTTATACAATGTAATCATATTTGCATTAATTGAAATATCAAAAGCATCATAAATAAATAAACGTGTTTTAAAATAATAGGTAAACTGCATTTTAATACGAATTTTATTGCGTGATTAAATCATTTCATTTTAGTTATCAGGTGATCAATACTCATTTTGTTATTAATAAATCTTTTAATAGGTATTTACCATTTTTCAGGTTATTATGTTTTTATAGTTTTTTTTAAATACCCATTTATCTATCACTTCTTAAATAAATAACTTATTTCTAAATAAGTTACAGGAATTTTATTAGGTATATCTTTATTTTACATAAAGCGGAATATTTAGGTCCCGTATTACAAAAATTTGTACGGACCTAGAGAATTTCCTACGCTTTTAGATTATATAATTCTTTCCTGTGAAGAATGGAATATATATTTCGATCACTAGTTGATATATATGTGTGACAAATGTTAGATAAATAATAATAATTAGGTAAAGATTTATCTACTAGTTATTGGCTATTTTCTTCAATTCTCTATTACAACTACGTAGCTACTATAGTGAATATAGAGCCGAACAAACGTTGTTGAATACCCTATGCATTTAATAAGGCTATTTAATAATTCATAAGCCTTACGCAAAAACTGTTCAGTTACATGAAACGTTTTTCCTTCAACTTTTATTTTCTGTAAATTTTCAACTTATTTCCATTTACGAAGTAATTTTAAATGCGTATTAAGTATTTTTTTATTACAAATATATTTGATTTAAATGAATGTAAATGAATTAAAAGCTGGTGAAAATATATAATAATATGATACTTAATCATTTAAGAGTATTTTTGGGTACGAATTAAAAGTATTTGTCATCTTATGTATTAGCAAGTATAAGTTAGCTATTATTTTATCACTTGTTTTAGAGAAACTTGTTATTACTTATTTGAGTATCTCCAATAAATGTTATGTCTATTAAGTCGAACACCATTATTTTATTTATATAGTTATTATTCTAGGGTTACCTAAATTGTGTATTGCAACTCCTTTATTAAAGAATCTACTGCATAATGTAGGCGGTATTACCATGATAAAGTAGCTATAAGAAACTCCGCGTATAAAGTAGATAACGAGTATGGCAAACTCTTATCGAAAAAGTACAGAAATACGTAAAGGAGACAATTTAAATTCAACCAAAATGTATTCAATGGGAAACTTGTTCGATCCGTCACGTTTCCCCGCAATAAATCGCATCAGATACCCGCCCTTAGTACAGCATAAATAAAATGGATCTTGTTAAAAACTTGTGGGGGTAAAAACGAACATTTTCCGCCATTTTTAAAACGAGACTCTCCCCTTAAGGAGGCCTTCGCGGTTTCATAAATATGCAGATATGCCTTCACCTGGGCTAAAGCTGCAAAATTTAGCCAAACAATTTATCGTAATAGAAATATTGTAAATACGTATACATCGTGCGAGCTTAAATAGATTTGTGTCGTTGCGTGCTTTTGCATAACCGACGTCCGTATCTCGCTCATTTTGGTTTGTATGCGTAGGCCCTTAGCGTAAACGATTCGTTATTATCTGATAATGGTTTGGTCCCCGATCAACTAAAATGTGTTTTATGTTATAAATCTCGTCTTACATCGATTGATTAATAACTATGTAAAGACCATAAGATTTATAGGCTTAATTAAATGTTTCAGAAAATATTCGACGAATTTGATAAATTAATTCTAATTTAAATGATATAAATCTACGCAGCTTATGCTATTTAGCTTGTAATGTTCATTGTTTTGGTTTTAAAAAGAGTTTTCGTTTTATATAGTTAGTGTAAATCAATAACATAATTCAAATGTGGCATTATTACATTAAGTAGGTAAGGGGATCTGCCTACCCTTATGAGAAAAAGGCGTGAAATTATGATGAGATAAGGGGAAGTCTTGACAAAACTCAAAAAAGAAATTAACATTAAGTAAATAACTTTCCTACGCCTACTTGTTCTTTATATACCATGTTTGTCAGAACTAAGGACTAGAGTGAATAGAACATAAAAGTTTTATATTTGTAATTGAGTTTCTATATCTCAGCTTTTCTCTATACAAATAAAAACTTATTTAAAACTGATCATTACTAGTTAAAACAGCAATTATGAACAGTATTATACGGTAAACAATATTCTTTCATTTTGTTTCAGATAAATTTTACTATCTATTAAAAACCAGAAAAAACAAGAATGATGCTATCAAATAAGATAATTCACAGTAAAAACGCACATAAACAATTAAATTGTTAAGTTTAAGACAGTTAACAGTACAATTTGATTTCATGTACACGTGGAAAAGTCTGGAAAATGTATTTATATACTGGTAGACATTGATTGAGTTGAGTGTATTAGTCAATGTTGAATTTGAAACACATCTGTTGATGACTGTACATTTCTCAATCTGGATGTGTTTTAAAAAGTACAAACGAACACAAATTTTTCAGTAATTGTTTGATTTTTTATACTTCAACATTTATGATGGAATTTTTACTATAATTTTATAATAAATTTTATTTTTTATCACTTTACATTTTGTTTTTAACCCTGAATTTGGACCAATCACTTATTACGAAATATTTCATCATTTTCATTATTATTTTTCTCAAACAAAGATTCAAAGCTCTTAGGTACAGAAAAATATATAGATAGCTTGATACCTATAGTCGAAGATTTGTCAAGCACCAGATAAAATTATAAAAAGATTGATTACGTCAACAGGCATCAATCAGTAAAAACTGTTCAACCGCCTACCATAAAGATCGCATTTCAATCAGCACTCCATGCAGAAGCTACATTATTTCATACAAACATTACATAACTCGACAAAAGCAGGTGTTAAAAGCGTATTAGCTAACAAACAACGTGTTAAGCTTCGGGATTCGGCAGACCATAGCTCGTTTAAAATGTGCGAAGATTAGCCGCGTTTCACACTATGAATATAATTTTAGAGATAAAATATCAAAGGTTTAGAACATAATTATGTTTTAATTGGGTCTCAGATTATCTTTTAAACTTATGTTTTCGTAAGAATATACTTCAATCAAATTTCTTGACTCTCATGAATAGCAATTACGATGTGAAAATTTTAACAGAAACTTTTTTTTATATACTACTATATAGGCAGGCATTAAGTCCGCCTTTGTACAATTGTTGTATAAAAAGTTTGAAATAAAATAAATAAATAATAATATATAGGTACAAATATACTGATTTTCAATGTAAAATTAACCCGGAACCTCGTTCGCTTAAACTCTATTTTTTTAACCAGTTTTAGAAAAATGAAGTGGTTCTACGATCACCGGTTTTTTTTTTTTAAATATTATAAGTAAATAAGTCTTCCGTATATATTATTTCGTACCATTATACTCTGTCGTGAATACTTCCTATAAGTAACTATAAACAGTTTTAGGACTAGATCACTACTTTCAGAGATAACACCAGATATACATCATTCATGGCTTTATAAACTTTACCTCTTTATGATATTAGTAAATAAAATTGATCATTAAACTATAAATAATCAATTTTATTTTATTTAGAATGATTGAAGAATACAATTGCATTAAATTTGTAATATCAGTTATCTCAAAACCCCAGGTATTCTTCGACAAACACGCATCCTGCACAAGCATTCTAAGTTTTTCTCAGAACTTAAACAATAATGTGAATAGGTATTGAAAAGCTCCCAAGTACTAAGAACATACACACGTATCCCCTTTATTTTTTCATTTGGAATGAATTATGGAACACCTCCACTGCATTTAATTAGACAGAATTGTTTATAGTTTCACTTTGAATTCATAATTCATCTTTGGTTGTTCGTTTGAATTTTAAAAGGATTTGTGTTTGTAAAACGTTTAAAACGATACTTTATTTGCTCAAATTTTATGAGCACTAAATATAAATTTAGTATAATTAATGTCTCTGGCTTTGGAACTCTCGGATATTATAATATTACCTTGTTTATCCCGTGTTAATGTTACTTGCAAACTTTGACAATTTCAGTGATGTACATATCCCGTCCAGTTTCGTTAATTCTGCGTACACCGGGACCCGCTTGAATTTGCATTTTGCACGCGTGATAAGTGGGCCGGATTACACGGGATTCTCAACGAACAGCCTCTGTTTGCTCTGAAATAAAGGGCTGTTAAACTTTTTTCATGGTAATTTGGGTCACCTTCGGAAGATACGATATTGTAAATTTGTTTAAGTAGGCTTAGGTTTGAAACATTCGTTTAAATTAGAGCGTATATGCATTAAGCTAATTTGGTTTTGTAACCCTGCCCTCTTTTGAGAGCACATCTAACATTTTGAAAGAAAGCTTTTAATAAACGTGGTGATACTGAGAAGTTTTGGAGCGTGACTAACTAAGTGATATCCAGCAAGGAAGTTAGTCGGAAGTGAATTGTCGGATGATTATTGTCGAATGAATTAGTCGGAAGTTACCATCTTGATTAATGTAAGCCACACACTATTCCCGGCTAACTTCCAAAATTTTCACAGTAAATATCTTCTTTCATTTCGTTTCTTTTGCTTTGGGAAGACTTGGCAACGTATTTTATGGTCGTAATGCAAGCGTCGCATTGTATCTAGGTAAATATTCTGAAATATATTTAATGTATTGTGGCAGATATATCATTTTTATTGCTTTTTACTATTTGTTCCTATTTATTGTTTGAAAAGGCTCTATACAATTCCACAACTAAGTATTGCGGTATTAAAATACTGTGATTAATAAGATAGATACCTAATTAGATACGTTCTGTGGTAGGTGTTATCCTTAATAAATCTTTAGAACTAATTATTGAAATATCATTTGAACTTTAGTAAACACTTTCAGTTTTTTCCTAATATGTATGTATTATCTAATTTTAAAAATGTTATATAATGTCACTGAAGAATAATGGACTTACAAAAAAGTAGGTAGTCAGATATATAGTAAGAAATCCTAAAAAAAATTCTAAAAACATAATAAGTCTCTAGTCGTGGTAGTGGCCCTACTCCTACTGTTTCTAACTAATATAATAATGAATGCACCAAGCATTTTTAAACCTATAGTTACTACCTACCATAAAACTATAGTGGTTTTGTCATACAATATATATCTCTCTCTATCCAGCCCACTAACGTCCATCTATTGGGCTCGGGCCTCCTCCACTTTGGTAGGGATTATGGTCTACTGTGCCGCGCTGACCAGGCGTGTTGGCGCAGGGTTTATTTTCGTAATTTCCATCTCTCACAGAGAATGTCATCTGTGTAAAATATCCCTTAGCTTTTACAGCACTCTGGGGAGGAGATAGGGTGGTGACACTTGTATTCTTAGTCCGTCACCACACGGACTGCATACGATATCAGCATACCAATAATATTTGGCAATGACAGATTAAGGTTAAAGCTTTTTGTTGCACTTAATCGGCTTATCATTAAATTTATTATCTAATTATACCTAATACTACAAACACGAATTTTTTAAAACATTTAATTATTTGTAGGTATCTACCTAACTACGATTTTCGGGCAATTTATGGATAGAAATAAATGCTAAAATATTTTTAACCTCAAAGCCCTCACATATTATAGGTACCTACCTACAGCTCCTTAAAGGTGAATAATAATTTATGAAATAGGCTTGCATACCTAAAATTTTCATGAATTGGTCTATAATTATATCTATCTGCTTTATAGACAAGTACTTATACCATATGTATGAAAATAAAACAATGTCTTAAACGGACGCTATAAAATTTTGTACGAGCTCTACGCATGCGTGCCGACGGAGTTTTGGGGTTATCCCGCCTATTCCGTCGGCCCTAATTATGATAAATTAAACAAATCTTGTAAAATAAAACATTTGAAATGAACTAAAAAGTATATAAGCAAATGAATTGTGTTCCTATTTTAAAAAGTAAGCGGCAAAATTAATATAAGTACCAATATCTAAAGAAAATTACACACTGTATACTACTAATTTGGTCGTTCGTTCCTTAAGCATTCAAGGTTTTTGTTATTAATAGTATCGAAAATAATTTTACACATTTTAACAACATTTCTATTTATGTATCTTAGCCACTATGAAGGAGCGACAAGGAAATTACTGACATGATTTTATCTACCTAAATAACCCACTTCTATTTCCATAATAATTAAAGTAAATAAATGTGTTTACAATAGAATTCTTAACATTATTCTTTTTATACAACAAGAAATACTATAACTGAAGCCTAAAGAAAGCTTTCAAAGTATGAAAAGCTGTTCAAAATGTATTGTTTTGATTGGATGAAGTCTAATTGGACAACATTTTCACAGTGCGCATTCTATATGAAATTTATCCTACCTTGTTACGAATTAATTTCTAAACTGTCTACTATTTCAATTTTTTTATCTATTTGCTTTAATTACTTTAAAAAAGTAATATTTTTTTCTAACAAACCATTCCTCGATGTGAATATAGCGCTAGGTATCTTTAAGTTCTGGCGTCCTTTTGACATTGCTACTGTTGTTTACACTTAAAAACATGATAAAATTATTTAAACGATAAAGAAAACAAATGAACACATATAATATCACTGGTTTTATATTAAATAGTTGATTAAAAACTATAAAAATCTATTAAAACACGGAAGAATAGTAAGAAAAACACAAACCACTGTAAGCATTTGTTGCGACAGAGGGCAGCACGATCGACATATTCAATATGGCGATACATCGGTGCGTTGTGATTGGTCGCCGCGCTTAGTGGAGTGAAGTTGGTTCGGGCGAGTGAGCGAGTTAGATTTATGTGATGTTTTGGCGTCGATGAAAGACAGAAAATGTGTCGGAACGAGACTCGCAAGTACGTTTGTATGGTGACGGTATGTTAGACCGGTTTGGTCAGAGGCGTTTACTGTGTGTGCGTATGTGCCGGCTATATGCCGTGGGCAGGTAGAGCGCTCGCTACCTATTTATAATGATGAATTGCGTAGCCCGTAAGATAAATCGATGAATGAATTTTTAATATTAGTTTATTGTTACAGGTAATAACTAGAGTACAACCATTATTTAAATGCAGCGGATAAGTTATCGTAAGTATGATTCCTGACGTCCAGACACACTCAAAAGAGATGTAGAGTTTCCTTCTCTTTTGACTGTTTTTAGGGATTTAACAATTTTTACATATTTTATTAGGTATTTGACAATTCTATACTTAAGTTTAGTTTGATAGAATTTAGTAGAACATTAAATTTGTTAATTGAGCCAGCCAACAAATATAATAAAAATAAAAATAATTTCCTATCGCTGTATTTACCTACCTGTAACTAGGTAACACAAATAAATACACTACAGCAATTGAGTTAAAAAATATTTAAGCAGTTTCATCTACAAACACTTAAACTTATTTTCAAGTATCTTCATGTTGTTTATTTTTTATTCGTTTATTTTAAGAAATAATTAAGTCCAATAGATGTAATAAATAGGTAACATTTATTTCTTAAAAACTTCTTCTTCTAAAACTTTATGAACATAAAAATGTACAATGGCGGACTTACACCCGTATTCACAAACAATATTTACTTAAGTAAGTACTTAACTGCCGCACTCAGAGACATTTAATGGTTACTTAAGGAGCTCTTTAGTATTGATTTAAAAAAGTTTTAACTTAACTTTAACTTTTTTAAATCAATACTAAAGAGCTCCCTAAGTAACCATTAACATTTAATGGTTACTTAAGGAGCTCTTTAGTATTGATTTAAAAAAGTTTTAACTTAACTTTTACTTTTTTAAATCAATACTAAAGAGCTCCATAAGTAACCATTAAATGTCTCTGAGTGCGGCAGTAAGTGTTGATGCACTGTGCAAAGGGTATAAGCCACGCAAATTGGTAATGCGCTGGAACCTTGTCAAATTAACGCCCTTGTGACGTCATCAGCAAAGAAAAAGTATAGCTAACAAAATGTAATATTCTCATCTATACGTCACTATGACGTCACCAACATGGCCGCCAGGCGCATTACCAATTTGTGTGGCTTATAACACTTCTCAGTGCGTTCCGTTCATCGAGCTTTTGTATTCATACACAAAACTTAGCTATGTAGGCTAGTGCAAATAGCTTTAAAAATAATAAAAAGTGAAAAAAAATAATAGTAGGATGAAACCCATTAGAAATGGAGGATAATGTTATAAAAATGATAGGAAAAATAATTTACGGGCGATCTGAGGTCGGGAAGGGGATGTAGGGGGGGTTTTAAGGGTAAAAAATGTTTTTTCTTTATTTCCGCCAAAACTAATAGTCCTATGGAAAAAAGTCGAAAGGTAAAGTTGTAGGTAGTAAAAAGATCTAAAACTTTTGTATTCTCACTTTATTCACATAACCTTAAATTTATGTGAAAAATTCAAAAAACCAAGTTCTTGGTTTTTTATTTTTATCTTTTACAAAAATGTTTTTTCATTAACGAAATTTGGTGAAAACTTACCTTTTGTGTCCTAAATACGCTGTAATTTATTTAATTAGAAATATTTGTTTTTTCACCTTATTTTGAATTAATATCGAAAAAGTACCCTAATTTTCAATCGAAAATTTACCTGTCAAAATATCAGCGTTTTTAAAAAAAATTGTATGCTTCCTGTTCTTTAAAATCTCTACTTTCCGATGGTGAAAAAAAAAAAATGTTACTATAGAAAATCTTTTCAGAAAATGCACTAAACTATCATACAATTTTAATCTTAAGGTTATATGTTATGTTAAGCATACTATTTTTAAAGAAAATAGTTCTATTTTTATGTTCGAGTTGATTGATACAGATAAAAATAGAGATCAATCAATAAACTCAAACATAAAAATAGTAATATTTTCTTTATCTACCTTAAATCTATCTTCTAATCTACCTTAAGATTAAAATTTTCTGAAAAGATTTTCTATAGTAACATATATATTTTTTTTTACCATCGGAAAGTAGAGATTTTAATAAACAGGAAGCATACATTTTTTTTTAAAAACGCTGATATTTTGACAGGTGAATTTTCGATTGAAAATTAGGGTGCTTTTTCGATATTAATTCAAAATAAGGTGAAAAAACAAATATTTCTAATCAAATAAACTACAGCGTATTTAGGACACAAAAAGGTAAGTTTTCACCAAATTTCGTTACAGAAATTTTTTTTTTGTAAAAGATAAAAATAAAAAACCAAAAACTTGGTTTTTTGAATTTTTCTCATAAATTTGAGGTTATGTGAATAAAGTGTGAATACAAAAGTTTTAGATCTTTTTATTACCTACAACTTTGCCTTTCGACTTTTTTGCATAGGACTATTAGTTTTGCCGGAAATCGAGAAAAACCATTTTTTACCCTTAAAACCCCCCCTCCATCCCCTTCCCGACCTCAGATCGCCCGTAAAATATTTTTCCTATCATTTTTATAATATTCTCCTCCATTTCTAATGGGTTTCATCCTACTATTATTTTTTTTTGTTTTAATAATTATCGGCACTGGTCTAATGCGTTCAGTTTAACAAACGCATAGTGCGCTTCTCCACTTAAGTATTGTTTGTGAAATGATTTTGCTAACCCTGTGCGTCCATGCCTGCTATGAGACCTCACAGTAACGTTTGTGAATACGGCTGTTAATGTCTTAGGCATTATCTACCAGCCAAACAAATAGCAGTACAGATATAAAGCAGTGCGGGAGACAAATGCAGAAAAGTATTCTTCTGAATCAAATAAGGAATTTCGTAATTTACTTATTCAGTGACAATACAATAATATATTTATATATAAAATAAATTTACCTACTAATATTAATTATTAGCTACCAGGAAGTTATCAGCTCAAACCTAATTGATTGAAGTAATAACCTTGATATACATAGATGTGACTACAGAACTCTCTTGATACATAAGGAACAAAAATTGTGACGTAACTGTTAGCAATATTTAGATTCATTTGTCAAAAATATGTTAATACGTTTTAGACCTTTAGTTATTCCAAATTCACTCACACGTACATACATAAAGACGTTATCAAAATTATGAGTATTATTTAGACCTTTAATTTTATTCGTAATCATTAAGTATAATAATTAAGACATGTTTCAGTGGTCTAGCCACACCCATCGACAACAAACAGAACTGAATATATGTGAAGCGTAGAAAAAGCAAATATGGCCCAAGCCCAACGGCCTAAGATAAATTTATTTCATCGTATAACTAGCAATAAATATGCTAATTTAACACTATAACGTCCGTATGTCGCCTCTAGCTTTGCCACTGAAAGAGTGAAAAAGATATCACAAAATTGCACTGCGCATTGCTCTTTTCAGTCATACAGCCTTCGAGAAACATCACGCAAAACTTTACTCTGTTACTTTCTGTCGAAGGTCCTTTATTTTTATTACCAATTTATTGAGTTACACCATTCTGTTGTCGATCAGAACTTTTATCGACCTAGGGCAACTACTAACCCAATAAATTTTGGTGTTTCGCTCAGTGAATCCGTTCGTTGAATGAATGCATCGCCCTACATACGAATTTGTGAGACTGCGTAGATTTATTATTGCGGATAGAGAATTAGTAATTAGTTTATACCACACTACAGTCTGATTTAGATTATCCATCTCTTTACTGAAGAGGTGTTAATTAAGGAATAGAAGAAGGTAATATTTTTAAATTAAGAGCACAACTTAATCATCAAAATGAAAACAATCAAAACAAATATGTAATTGATGGGCAAACCTTAATTAACTTGTAGTTCGACGGGTCCAGAGCCCCCTCAGATAAAAGAAGCCATCTGCATTTCGGTATTCAAATTATTCTCCAAACGTGTTTTCTGTTCTAACCAAGCAGCTATTAATATAATCATTGCATCACACTCACTCCTGCGCATCTAAAACTGGCGCGAATGGTGCAACCCTTTTTAGGGACTCGGCGCTTTGAAACGACAATATAACGTACTCATAAAGACCCGAATAAAATGGAACAAAAATAACATCACAAAAGTTTGCCTAAACTAACCTCGTTAAGAGATATCTGGATAAAAGAATACCGTTTTTTCAGTATCATCACGATTGTGCCGTGGATCGGATAGCTCGATCGAACACGCGACCAATACTGTCAGTTAAAATAATGTTGAAGTGAATAGTTCCATACTAAGAACACAATTAAAACTTGCTATTGTAAAGAGAAAGTTGGTTTGTTGTATAAGTTGCACAAAAGTAGTTTTTAAGTCGATTGTTTAAGAGAAAGTCGCCATTGTTAAGGTAAAAAAGCTTTTATACCTGCTAAAGAACAGGACGATCAACGGCTTGAAGTTTTTGTAGTGTTCAAATAACTTCGTTATAGGACGTGTGTGTCGTGTTTAAGTTCCATTCTGTGACAGTGTGATGGAGAAAAACTAGGAACATCGAAATTCAGGTATCTAATCCACCATTCACAACATGCTCTTTTAGATTAAAAGTTAAAACAACATGATGAAATTTTCTCTGGGAAAATTAATGGGCGGCCATGTTTGAAAATTTAATCTCATGGACATGTTGCGTAAGGTGCAAACAATTTGTCAATTCATTTTGTATGTACAAAATATGTGTTAAAAAACCAAGTGGTTTTTTAACACATATTTTGTTTGCTTATTTCTGTATAACGCTTTTGTTGTAATAGCGTAAAAGCTAAGTGGTTTCAGCTTATACATAGTTTGGAGCCGTTAAGTTTAAATTTGTTGAAACCATTTAAAATCTGCCTAACTAGGTTAGCATCGACGTCTGAATCAAGCATAGCTAATGATACCAATGATCTACCAAATACACAAAAATTTCTTAGAACTTATAGTTAAAAATTTAAATGTTTCTATATACTTATTCAGTTCACTTTCAAGTTAGTTTTTTAGTTGGAGTATATATTATATTCTATAGGATACCTACATATTCTTTATTCATTACCTATATATTCGTAATTGAATTTGCTTTTCGGTTAAATTGGATTCGCAAAGGCATCGCCTACCAAAACCGTGTGTAAGAATTTAAATATAAGCTATATATAGGTATGGCGATGCGTATCCAGTGGCCTCAAGAACAACAGTGAACATGTTGAATGTATACGCACATACGGACAAAGGAGACGCTTAATTAAACTAGCGAAGCCGGGCAAGCGAAACGTAAGCATTTAATTTATATCCCTGCAGTAACTCCGCGGCCTCCCTTGTATGGTTTATAGTCATAAAAGTTAGCGGAAATAAAAATATAATCTCTTCCCCAGATACAATTTAGTTAAAAGTCTAACTACTTATAAGAAATTGGAACTTTGACTGGTCTTGTGTCATTACATTACATTTATGTAGGTGTACATTATGTAGTAGGTATAGCTAAAAATGTCTCAAATACCTTCTTCTTCTATGTTATAGGTAGCAGTTTAGTTATGTTGAGTAAAACTAATTTTGAATAATTTGGTTTAATTCTAGTGATATTAGAATGATAGCAACCAACTACTAATTTCATTTTCAAGAATCGTTTTGTTATGCATTGAGATTAAATTAGAGAACTTATTTAACTATGTAGTATGTTAGTAGGTGAACAAACGCTATCCGCTTATGACACAATCTGTATCATATTTGTACGACGCTCATGAAAAAATTCGTCTTAGTTGGATTACAATAAGGAATTTTAATTACAAGCGGCCCTTATGATACGGCTAACTTAATAAAGCTACTGGAAATTGAAATAATGCTCTAAGATAGTTCTCTAATTGTTACTTTCATAAAATATAATAATTTTTATGTTATTATCTGATTAACGTAAGAATTTTTGTTTTTGGTATAAATCAAACTACATTTCTTATTAACTGACAAGTTAAAAGATCAAAACTATGTATAAATAATACTTTTTTATCAATTTAATATGATAAACAAAATAAAGCATAGCTCATTTGCCAGCATAATAATTGTTTATAGAAGAAAACGTATTCAATTATGTTCAACACAACCTTAAACAACTGCCTTCGCTGGATCATTTACAGCAACTAATAATATTTAGTAATAAACCGAGCAACATTTGAAATAATAGAGTCAAGTACGACCTCCTGAGCACATAACTCAAACTAACGGTCGAAATATTTGTTATTCCCTATGGCATGAATGCCGTCCACGACAAGTATGCAAGTTTACCATCTTGATTTCCCTACAGCCAAATTTGAAAGCAAATATACATATGAGACGGCAAACATTAACATTATTGCTTTGCTATTCAATAGATGCGGTTGGCTAACGTATTACAAAATATCGTTAAAATTTTATAACTTCAAAATTTGTAGTAATCATGTACTACAAATTTTGAAAAGCAGCCGCCTTATAAATCGAAATAAAATAATTATGACCATAGTTTTAAGCAAAAAGAAATCTTTTAGGCAAAAAAAATATTTTTAATACTAGAAAGTACTGTTACTAATAGAATTTAAAGACCTCATTCAAAATGGATAGATATATTCGAGTCTTTCTTAAAACTTGATAAAATAGCTCATAAACTGTGAATCAATCATAATATTGGTTTCAACTGTTTCTAACTACATTATTAATTAGCAAAAAAAGAACAGACGTAATACGTTGCTGCGAAAGAAAATAGTATTGGGTGTATTTAATTATAACATAGAAACTCGTAACCAATACCATTAAAACACTCCATAAATAGTACAAAAACAGAAACTATTTCCCAGTAAGCTATTATTCAACACCTCTTGCTTCAATAACCGGTTATTATGAATCGTATTTGGTTGGCTTTACCAACGTTGACCATCCTCTAAATTCCACTAGATATTTCTACCTATACTACCCCTTCTTAATTAAGTCCATACTCGGTAGCGACAACAATGGCCGGCGACCGATGCGCGCCAAGATATTCAAATACGTCTAAGGCCACTATTATGTTGCCAACATTTATCGAGGTACAATTTCTATTAAATATTACCAATATGAATAAATTTTGTAATTTCATATCATCGACGTGATAAAAATAATAAAATTATCGAGAGATTTTTTACATATTTACCTATATCTGACATTAGCACAGTACTAAGTTACATGTAAAACCTTTATTACTTTAAATTATGACTCCTTGAAATTATTGTTAAAATAATCTATGTTAGTAATACGTAAAATGGAACTCTTTCTTCGACATTTTTGTTCAATATCTTTTTCTATGAATTATGAATTATTACTGCTTAATCCGCTTTCAACATTATAATATAATGTCGTGTGAGATGAAATTAGGGCAGCTCCACCTCAAAACTGCTTCACTGAGTAGAAACGGACTTCCAACGGACTTTTACGACTTCAGAATCTGAAAAAAAGGTTACTATTCTACCTTTGTTCTGTATTTAAAGTAATTGTAAGAGCAATGTTCAAGTCCGAAATAGTTTTTCTGTCGTCACCCCAACCAAGTTGATTCCCAATTGAAACATCGATCCCCGTACTTCAGCGCCTGTCTGGCGCTACATGCAACTCTATTCCCGCTCTATCCTATTTAAAAGCACGGTTTTAAATGTATGGAATTAATTTATGAGCAGCGTTATTTTTTTATTATATTTCCTGTAAACAACTTTAATCTGTCTACTTTTAAAAATGGAACATAATATATTTCTTTTCAGCAAAATGCAAAAGGAGTCTAGTAGGTAATGGCCCATTTGATGTAACTTTTTTTAATAATGTTATAGAACCTTAGAAGTGCCCATTAATAATTTTGAAATCGAAAACATTTTTTAAATTTTGTAATCAAAATTTCATGTATGTAAATTACGTTAATTAGCACATACGTTTATTTAAATTACGAATTAGCAAAATACCTGAATTTCGTACTTACTGTCATTATACGTCAGTGCGAAACGGGATATGTGCGTATTATGAACTAAATATCCTTTTGAATGTATACAACTACGAGTATAAATACAGTATAAGTAAAATAAATAGGTGTTATTAAATATATTAACTAAATATAGACGGCAGATGCACCTACTAAATACAAATGGAAAAATAAACAGTGACAAGGCTCTTGATTAATTCTTTAAAGGAAACTTGCATGAAGACTGATATAGGCAGTTAGTCAGGTACCTTGTTTTTACTTTAAAGTTAGCATTCACCTGGATTTAATTCAAAGAATACGAACACATATAGCAGGTTTTTTGACGGGCTTCGTGGTGGAGTGGTATATGTAACGGACTGCCGATCACGAGGTCGCGGGTTCGATTCCCGCTTGGGACAATCATTTGGATGATATCCATAAATGTCACACAAATGTTTGTACTGCATCTGGGTGTTTTCTATGTATTATAAGTATGTATTTACAAAGGAAAAGTAGTTTATGTAGTATATCCGTATTCTGGTACCCATAACACAAGCATATAAGCTTAGCTTGAGACCAGAGGACGCTGTGTGAAATGTTCGTGAATATTTATTATTACTTATTAATTTTAATTGAATATAAGACGCGTATTTACTCAGAACTCTATATTATTGATGTAGTATACCTACGTAAAAAAAGAAAGATAAATTTACGTTCAATGGTGTTCAAATAAAACTTAAAGATACAATGTTGTTAAAAATAATGAATAAGCCTGAAACCAGCAGGTGATGATTTGATCGCAAAGAAATACTCCAATTTAACATATGACCGAGGTAAATGTAAGATACTCACAAGAGTTGCCGCATAAATTGGCCGGTTCGTGATGCAGTGCCTCGTTGAATATGTATAGGTAAGCTCCCTTCCGTACTTCTCATTTTACTAATAGATTTCTCTTTGATTAAATTTGTATACGTTTTATTCATATGTATACAAGAACTATTGTTATCTAGATGACTGTATAAATCAACTTAATAATTTAACTCTATCTTTATGTATCTTTGTTTTGAATATGCTACATTTTTTAATGTTTTAGTCATTTTAATATAATATCTATTAACTCTGTGACATGACAGTAGGTGTAAATTCAACCAACGGGTCTCCTGTCTTTCGATAAATTCCATAATAAATAAATAAATAAATAAATATTCACGGACATTTCACACAACGTCCTCTGGTCCCAAGCTAAGCTTATATGCTTGTGTTATGGGTACCAGAATACGGATATACTACATATACTACTTTTCTTTTGTAAATACATACTTATAATACATAATAAACACCCAGACGCAGTACAAACATTTGTATAACAATTATAAATATCATAACAAATGATTGTCCTGACCGGGAATCGAACCCAAGACCTCATGATCGGCAGTCCGTTATATGAACCACTCCACCACGAGGCTCGATAATACATATTAAAGGTACGTGAAATCATCTATTACTAATTTTACTATCGGTGATCTGTTATAATTAAAATATAAGAACACTATATAGCATTAAAATGAATGTAGTTTATTCCGTACCGTATGTTTTTCGTGTATCTAAAAACCAGTTTAATGAAAACAAAACATAAAAAATAAACAAACTTTTCTTAAATGCAAATACATTAACCAAAGAACTTTGTAACCATAATAGGCGTAGCACACGATTGCACGCTTACTTTGTCACGATAGTACCCAGTAAGTAGGTATGTCAGTTCCATAGTTAAAGCAACTTGAAATAAAACATTCCTTATATTTGCATTACTTATTTATAAACGTTATCATTTATACATATGGAATGTCAAAATAAGTTCTTTTTTATATCGATAAGTAAGTCGATACAAACATCTCATTTAAATTATTCTTATGTCATGATATACGACCGGTAACCCTTTAACATTTGGCATCGACCGAATGGACGTACAACGAGGAATCAGATATTTATAATGGCTTTATTAAGACGAGCCATCGACTGAGCTCACGCCCGCTTATTATTATAATTTAGACGATTGCCTAAAGCTTCGTTGGGTGAATGAAGTCATCAGTATACGAGTAGTATTGCTATTCATCTGCTAGTATTTCTTCAAATAAAATGCCAATTAAATCATTTTAAAAAAAGGAGATTGTCTATTTGTAAAAATTTTTACCGATTATTGGATTTGGATTTTTTTTTCTTTTTCATGAGACACTTGAGGCGATTCGCAAATTACATGAAGCTAACTTATTGTTTTAAGATCACAAATAAAGGCATTTTCATGAAAATAATTGGTTACCAGTTGCGTTAACACTTGCAGGAATTTTGTATGTGCATTGCCATTAAGCTGCAATGAGCACTTACTTGGAATAAAACGTGTTTTTGTTTTTCAAAAACATGCGATGAAGGTTACAAAAGTTAATTAAAAGTAATTTTGAATTATGATTAATTAAAATATAGAAAACATACTATAATAAGAATCAATAACAGATAAATTTATATTTTATGAATAAATTATTCTTAATAATATGTCATTTTACACTAAACATGAATTAAAATTGCGGGGTATCATTAATTTTTGGGCATTGCCAATTCTTTTGAATAGAAAATTATAATTAACTATTTTGAATTATTGTCAAATGACAACCAATAACAACTACAATAAATAAATAAGTTAAATCCAGCATAATATTTGTCTTTAAATTATACCTACCTATTAGTTATTATATAGGAAAGAAGTCACTTAGGAAGGAAGTTAGGCTCAATAGATAGGTACAGAATAGGTACTTTTCAAAATTTCTGTTTAATAATAATGTATAATAAAACTCAGAACTGAGTTTCTTGATTCAAAGTAAAAGCCAGTAATCTCACAAATGGAAATATTTATGAAAGCTTTACCTCATTGGAGACATTAAAAGTTTTCGAAGTCATAACGGCGGCAAATCTTACCTTCTCATTGTTCATTCCGGGTGCGTATATTGTTAGAGTTGAAATTTGTAGCACCACTGAAAAAGTGTCAATTCATCATAGCAAAGCCCGGGGCTCAAGACCGAAGTCCCGGACATAAATCTCACTTCCATACTTTCGCGTGGGGAAAACGACTGCTTTATGAGATCCTTAAGGCTGTATGGATTTGGGAAAATATTTCCTCTGCGTGCTGGCCCCCGACAAATGAAGGAGCATTGGGCACATTAGAATGTGTGAAGGGCCAATACTCGTTTTTATTGTTATGCGAAGCAATTCGTTTAAAAGCCAGTACGTTGCTGTAGTACATACGAAGTGCCTATTTCCTAATATTTATTAAGCTAAAGCACCTCTTCGGGTTTCTGTAACGAGAAAAAAAGTGAATTAATGTTTATGTGAATGCTAAAATTACTCGCGCACCCTTTTGATTTTAAGTACCTACCGAACTCACTTATATAAATGGCTAAGATGTCATTATGGAACTATTTCTGGCAGTTATGTATCACTGCCGTTTGAAAATCCTCACTAATATTGATTAATGTCCGTTGCGTTGTATGTAGGTATATACAATTCACTTATACAAGTTTTGATTGCTTTTAAAAAGCCGACTTCTTTATCACTTATTTCATACTTATCATTTTATTAACTGTTTATTAAAATATTAATTTGCGCTGTTTGTAAGTATCTAGTTATTGCATGCGTGTGTGCAGCGCCCGCGCAAACGGGGCAAGCCTCATTAGACTATGAGTACGCCCCTTCTCCCTCACACCTCTTTTGCATACACTCGTTTATCCGGACTCGACGACATTTCCATTGCCTGTACGGAAAATAGACGTTTTAGGCGAGCGGCTATACAAACAGCAGATTCACGATAAGTTTATTGTGTGCTAATATACCGCCACTATCTAGTTACGCAGCCCCTGTACCATACGCATTCAGTTTGTTTTGGTTGTATTATTATTATCCATGGAGCCAAATGTAAAATAAAATATTCCTTCTGTAGTTATAATGTGAGAAATCTTAGAGAATACAATCGTTTGCTGTATAAGGTGTACCCGATAAATTGGAAGGCTTGTGGGCAGTTTGAATTGAATTAATTATGAGAAGTGCATGACTTCCTCACGAACTTTTGCAGTAAAAGCAAACATGGCTGGAAAGGAGAAATAACAAGATAGTAGGATGTTTTAACCGTAACTACGAGTACATGGCAACCGTTATCTAGATACACATTTTATTAGAGGAAGGTACGACTGCTTTTCGACTAAATTGACGACAATTTACGCGACAAAATAATGCATACAGGTGTCGCAAAACACAGCGCCGCCCCTTGCAATAGCCGCCTATGAGAACTAAATAGGAATGGGGCCTCTTAAGCCAGAGTAAAAGCGTTAGACAGTCTGATGTTACGATAGCGCTCACTACACATCCCCAATTACAATTTAAACAGTCTGTAAAAGGTAACCAGTAATGACGACTTCTCTGCGAATGCCTTTTTCTCGCACAATCGAAATCCAATTATTTTGAAAGTAACTAAGATACCGGTCGCGACAGAAACGCAGAAACGGACCATAAATTGTCTCTGGGGGTTTGTAGCGCGCTTGGAATATGAATTATTCTTGGTGATTGTTCTTGCAACCACGTCATGGTTCATACATAAAGCGCGAACTAGTTTTTTTGAGTATCCTCTCGTCCTCAGCTCGTAAATAAAATTGTATCCGCGAAAACTTGAATTTCTGCTGCTTCGGTACAGTTTTTTATAACAAACAAGTATGGGCATACCTGTTTGTGTTTCCGAGAGCCTCATTAACTTATGATTTTCTTTGGTTTGTAATTATACTAATAATTAGAGATTATAGACTTAAATTATAATAACTTAAATTGATTATAACTTTAATTGTATGCCGCTCAAACTAAGTCCTCGTGAAGTAATTACTGGTCACTTACAGTCCGTAGTTCTGCACCACAGATAACCTCAATTTGTTTGCTTGAAAGTTTTGAAAACATTTTACGTATTTTTTTTTATCAATCGGTGGGCTGCTGGCTGATAATTGGCTGAGCGAGTTGCAAGGCAGGCTGCCATAATTGCCAGTGCCATCATTCTGAGCTTTTGGTTCGGACATTCGGGGAAATTCTTAATTGGTGCACCTTTTGTGACGGTCAATAACGCCGCCTTAATAATAACACTACTAATTATTATCAGATCGTTCCGTTTAATTAACTGCTTGAGCCTTAGAAAAATGTCAGTTTGGTACATGTCTTATTCACAAGTGCTTTATTAGTTCATAAACGCAAAGCCGCATTCGATAAGTTTAACTCTCAAATTCTTGCAGGTCCATAAATATTGTCTTTCCTCCGGGCCATCAATACTTTTTGTTTGATATTGAATTCAATTGTTTTATTAGCGATTCAAACTGAAGTTATTAAATTTATAGTCAGTGCATTTATGTTGAAATGATTCGTAACAAAATTTACCTTCATAATACGAGCACATAAAAAATCTACTACACGGCGATTAGAATTATGTATGGTCTTATATTCAACCCGGCTGTAGAAGAAAATCCGATTTTTTTACATATATTTCACATGCGAATATCCATTAATAAGGTATTGTCAGTGGAACTCCTTCAGTCTACAAAATAAATAAGTTTCTTATTGTTTCACAATTAAAGACTTCTGAAGGTGACCGTGCCATGTTTGAGTGAATAAAAACTTCGCATTCATCGAATACTAACCAAGAGAGGCTCTACTGAAATTCTAAATGTAAAAAAAGCTTAAGCGATACTTATCAAGTGTTTGAAATGACACAACTGGATTCCGGTCCTCGAACATGAATTTTTTTCCATGTGAGTATAAAACTGACGAATTTCTCAATAAGAGAGAGATGACCGGAGTGCCGTCACGTAGTAGGGGTTCAGTGGGTATTTGGAGCGGTGCAGCAAAAAGTGTTCAAGGGACCATTATTATGGCATTTTTGTCGTCTGACGGGACTGGAGTGGCCGCGGCCATTACTGTGAGGGGCGTCGTCCCCCACTACTCCTTGCCGCTGCGGCGCGCGACCCGAGCTGGCTTCAGCTCGTACTAAACCATCCATCTTCAATATGCACATAAAGCGAACCGGGCTCGTAACGGCATATCCACATTCTTATTGCTCTTAAATAAAATAAATTTATATCTTTATTAATTCTCTACTTGACTCTTAATACAGCTAAATTTAGTTCTTGCATTTACAGGATGCACGTTTTTGTGACACTTAGAGAATTGCACTTATAAAAGCAAAAATTTTATACTTACTGTTATTAAAATATTAAATTTGATATGATGTTAATTTAGAAACCATAAATCAAAAATATATGATCTTATAATACTTTCACAATTCAAATCAATATTTTTCTGTCCTTATCCCGTGACTAGGAGACATTGGTATAAATCTAATATATAAAATTCACGTGTCACAGTGTTAGTTACCGTACTCCTCCGAAACGGCTTGACCGATTCTTCTCAAATTTTGCGTACATATTCAGTAGGTCTGAGAATCGGCCAACATCTATTTTTCAAACTTTTTTTTTTGTATGGCAAAACAACGTTTGCCGGGTCAGCTAGTAAGTATATAATATCCTAATTCTATGGGTACAGCACGTCTTTATTGACATAAGCCAAAATTATTTTATTAGATTAAAATAAATATATTTATTTATTTATTTACACTTCATGCTTAAACTATGCAAAGGCGGGCTTAATGCCTAAGGCATTTTCTACCAGTCAACCATAGGGTGGTGCAGAAAAAGGCAAGGTAGAAGTGTAACAAATAAAGCTAGATTATCAAAGATTATAGTTGTTAAAGACTTATTGACATATTATCATTGTTATATTATATTATTGTTAAAGACTTATTGATATATTATTGTTATAAGTAAAATACTTAGCCAAATAACTAGCCAAGTAACTCAATTATAATAAATTATCGAAGTTACGACAATCAATGCCTCTTAATTTGGAAGATTAATTGTAGTTGTAACTACTGAGTGCAATCATGAATATCTAATAGTTGTGCAAGATTAGATAGGTGTCCACTTAGTCGGTTAGTTTAATTTGCAATTGCGCCTTTGTGTTAATTGATCCTGGGGGCGTTGGCTACTGTAATTGTCTCTAAATAGTTCTAAGCATTAATCTCCATATTGGTGAATAATTATTAACTATTCTGTTAAATTGACGAATTTATACCTTCATCTGAATTCAAAAATGTATTTCAAAATCAGTGTAGCACTATTTTAAAATGTTAATAGTGTTTCGTGAGTGACTGTAAGTTTATTATCAACTTTGCTTTATTTTTTTTTATATTATACCTACTTATCTTTGTATGTATATGTATGACTACAGCAGGGCTTCCGATATTTTGTCTAAGAATGTTTTCAATCACAATAATATCTATTTTAGAGTAAGTACCTTATTATGTACCTACGTAGTAGGAGCTTACGGAAGCACATTTATTTTCTAACATTATTTTTAAATTAAGCAAGGCTTCATTTACCTATCATACGTCTTAGAGAATGTCAAGCTCGTATTAATTAATGAATAACATGTAACTTGTATTGCATTACCAAACACACCTGGCCTCCCATCCTTCAAATATTTTCTTCACTTTTGTACTTATCGGTATTATGACAAAGGGCAGAGGAGACCTTATTAAAATGGGACGTTTTTAATTGCGTGTCGAACGTTCCTCACGCGTAACGTAGCCTTTCATTATGAAGAAATTCTTCATATAGTAGGTAATAGATACGTACCTAAGTAAAACTTTATAATAATCAATTGAGAATTTGTTTAAATATAGTATCTATATATATATTTGTAGTATATATTGCAGTAGGTATGTGCTAGTAGTAAGCTTTGTTTTGAGAATTTTCGCTATTTTGAGATCACACATCTTACTTGTCAGTATTTTTTGACGTATAGGTACCAGATATTGTAGAATTGTTTGAATTAGTATTTAAATATCTGTTAGATATAACATAAACAAGCATGATGATATAAAAATAAATAAAATCTCAAGAGATGTTAAAAATAACTATAAAATTAACATCGATGAATAAAAATCACATTCTACTGAGCGATGTTTAAAATCTATTCGATTTCTTATTCGATACGATTCGATTCAATTGATTTCTTAATCTGTATCATCGATTCATGGGCCGTGTTTAGTTCAATGATGCTTGGTACAGTTGATGTGTTATTGTCGTGTTAGAAGACGTCGTAACCGAATGCACAGACGAATATTATTGTTTATGGCCTATTAGCACGTATTTACTAGTGCATTAGTCATGGTGGGTGGTTTCTTTGTATATAGGTTAGAATTTAGTGACCACAAATAAATATTAGATGTACTACATTATACACACATTTTTTTTTCGAGACATTCTTGACCTTCAACATTTGTAGAATGACTCATACGTAGGAACTCATGACAGGCTCTAGCCAGATTTAAGATTTAGGGTGAGAGACCTTGCGTAAGTGTAAAACTACTCCTTCGCTAGTTCTGTGTTCTTTTCTCATGCTACTTATAACACCTATACTTTATTATCGGACTAACAAAACAATATAACAGCTAAATATTATATTCGTAATTTAGACGTAGGCCAACCTATTGGTCTAAAAGAGAGTGAGTTAAGTAAAAAGCTTAGAAGGGAACTTCGTTTCTACGTTACTTATATTGAGGTAGTAAGTTAAATAATAACCGTATATCGTCCTATCGTAATAACAGTATCGGTAGTTATATAGTAATAATCTATACTTTAGTATTATACCTAATCCAGTTGTTCTCTTCTTTCTAGTTTTAATTAAAGTGTATGTTTAAGAAAGATAAACTTTTTCTCCATTCTTCCTATGTCCTAATACAGATCGAGATAGAAACAAACGTGAATAAGTAGACTAGCATTGTTCGCTAACAAGCGAAATAACCGCAACTCGGCACGACACCGAACTGAACCCGCACTTATAGCTACCTACTTGAACTTTATATTCATGTCGCAAGCCATGTGTATACTCCACATGGCATTATTATTAATGAGACATATATAACTATTTATGATCTCCTTTTTTGGTGTTTTAATGAGTGAGTTAAATCTATTTATAATTTTAAAGTTAACGCAGCTGTATTTAATCTAAAGGTTTATTTAAGAATGAATATAAATTCATTTGCAGACGACGAATGTTCGTGTTAATTCAAAACAATGGTGATTTATGTGACAGAGAAGGAGTTTTTCATGAATAAGTTACATTTAATTGTTTTGGCGTTAATGCAAGATTTTAAAAAACGTCATCACTACAAGAAAAGGCGATAGACTTTTTTAAGATAGGTAAATAAATTGCCGAATTACATGTGAAAAGGAAATGTTAATTGATAAAAAATATTTAAAGAACATAATATTTATTTAGATACATGGGCATATATTTTGATTGCAAACAATATAACAATGTCCAGATAATACGATTATTTCAATGTAGCTTTAGTCGTTACATTACTCTGTGCCTAGAAACTACGAAATGGTTTAAAAACTAAAATATAAATCTCAAACGATTATTCAGCAATACACAGTTTTAAGTTGGACAAGATTTAACAATATAAAATTTTAGAAAGCTTGACCATTGTGCAACTTTCTCCCTATATCTGACAGTACAAAGGTAACCGTAAAGTTTGACATATTGTCTTTTTTTACAATATTCCCGTTCTACAATATATTGTACAATTTTTTTTGTATCTTTACTACACTTTCTAAACTTTCTTTACCAGTCTGTTTTGGGTTCGCAAATTGCCATTTAAATAGTTTTACGACGTCATCGACTGTTTTGTTATTTGTTTATTGTGTGGGAACAGTTTTAGCTGTGACGAATCTACTTTGACTCTACAATTGATGGGTCAATATGTTCAGAGGTTAAGATAATTATTATAGGTTCAAATATTGATATACAAATATAAAGATATTAGTAAGCCTATAACAGGAATAAAATAATAAATACTGACTGACCTGAAGAGCGTCGTAGTATTCGTACCGCCATACTTTTGTAGTGAAAATTACTCTCTTTTTTACGATTCTTCTTTACAATAAAGATGTCTAATTTGTTACAGTTCACAGAGTGTTACGCTTGTAGATGCTTGAAGAGATTTTTTTTATTACTTGTATAGATAGATAGCATCCTTACAGCCAAAACAAAATGAATGTATTTTTCAAAGCTGAAGGATCTACCTATGTGATATTGATCACCGCATATTTCTTGCTAAGCTTCCAAGACTAGATTCAAATTCGTAATGACGCAATCATGTTTATTTTACTAGAGAACAATCATCGTTTATCTCCACAGATAGACATCTAGATACATAGTTAGGTATTAAATTGTTGTGGCACGACATTTACGAGCATATTGGCGATGCAGGGTGCAACATGCTAACGCTATCATTTACCCCCATCCGTGGCTAATTCACTGTGACAAATTATCAGCATCTAAATTCTGAACCCAATGTTGGTGCATTGTTTATTCATTATAATAGGGCTGAATTAAAATCAATAAATCAGATAATATTCTCGTACATACTAACAAATACGTGTTAAATAACTTTTTTTTATATTATATATCCTCCATATATTTAGTTCCGACATTCAGTTTTCCATAATAAATAATCTACTTAGTTTAAAAACTAAAGAACACGCTTAAATATCCTGAATATTTTTAAAATGATTTTATTGTCATCAGTACTCAATTCTATGCTACCTACTTACAAAACGTTGACAGTTTATGTTGTCAGGGACATAAGTTTGTGCGATGTTTTGTGTACAACGCCATCTATTGAGCGGTTTGCACCAACTCGATTTAGAATTAAGTTATTAATTCGAATTTAGTTTATTTAGTAAAAGCATAGCAAGTCAATTGCAAAAATTCATAAATTAATTTAGAAATACATGTACAGTCATTATTTCGGTCCAATTGTGTTCTGTAAAGAACACTAAGTGATCGATTGATCGAGTTGGTGCAAACCGCTCAATAGATGGCGTTGTACACAAAACATCGCACGATGTTAAACTCACATTGAGAAGGTTGTAGTGGAGGATTTGGTAAACATGTGCGGGAACCATGATAGCTCAGATGGGAGAGCAACGGAACGGTATTCCGAGGTCGTGGGTTCAAGTCCCGCTCATGGTTATCATTTTTTCCACTATAATCTAGTTTATTTAGTAAAAGCATAGCAAGTCAATTGCAAAAATTCATAAATTAATTTATAAAAGCGTGTTAAAATCAATTACACAAACTGACCATATGTGTCAGTCGCTATATTTAAAAGCTAAATCTAAAAGAACAAAATCTTTTATTTAAAATCTATAATTTTATTTATTCTTATTCGTCTGACATTTGTTTATACACATTTGTTTAAAGGATCGTTAGACATGCCTTTAATAATATGTTCAGAATGGCTTCATAATAACACAAAATGATATTGGAAAAGAATATGTCACACTTAAGCTTAAGCTTAGTAATTTTATTAAAAAGCTGTCCTTTAATATCTTTTTGTATAAGAAACTAATTCAAAAACTCTACATTAAAGTTCCACCATAATACTGTAATGTTATTTTAAAGTATTTGTAATATTTATGTGAGTCTTATACGTTTACTGTGCAGCTCTGTATCAAGATAGGTTTCACATAGCGGTGCATTGTGTCTTGCGACCTAAGCTACACTCTATACAGATAAGTACATAGTTACATACCTACAGAACCAGACGCGAATAGCTACTAGACTAGGAGACGAACCTACTCGAAAAATAACTTTGATGTCGAATATTTGTTATATTCTCAGTCTGGTTTAGACATTTTATAGTGGTTATTGACTCTGGCTTGATATATTAAAGTTTCTTTTTAATTCAGAACTGTCTTACTACATAAAATATGCCTTTTATCAGGTTTTTTTTTTCATTATTGGACTGAATCAAATCAGACTTGAATTGGACTCAAGAGATTTTGCATTTAATTTTCATTTATTTCATACAAATAACGTAAAAATACCGAATTATAGAAAATATTTGCCACCTCTGTTTGGCAGTTTATGCTGTAATAAAAAATTGCTTTGTTTAAAACCTTAAAAATCTAATTCCTGACATTTTTGTAAAGTTATTGTATTGTTTTAACTATGAGCATAAAATTTTAAATTAATCTAACTTTTGCAAGTGGTAAAAATAAAACATTCCGATACATAGATTAATACATATCGATAAATTGAAAGATATTTAATATGTATAGATAAACTAGATAATAAGCGTGATAATAAATTAAAATTACGATGAATATTAGATAAATAAAGCTTCTTATCAGAACTTGTTTTGATAAAAGTTTAATTTCTTTTTCTTCAGCGTTCACGCTTTGAAATTCTATTCGCATACGTACCTACGTAAAACTTTGTTAATATGCCGATGAGAAAACCTATAATATTATTTAATTTTCGCTTTCAAACTTGGTTATTACGTACATATGTGGGTATAAATACTGAAGTTAGGAAGGTTAATAACAGCGAGCTAGATATATGATGCGGTTGAAACCAATATTTCATGTTGATAGCATTGTTTATATAGAGCGGGAAAATTCGATAAACTTTACGTTGGTAAATTTTATACAATATATTATTATGTTGTAAAATAGAAAACTGTTTTAATAGGAATATTGATAGACAGATTAAATTGCGTCAGTTTAAAAGTAAAAATAAGTTACTAGAATGATTTTAGGAAACAAAATAGTCTACTGTGAAATGAAAGGTATTCACTAGTCTTTCTGTAACTATTTGCTACGTGAGCGAATATCAGACTGCTGTCAGAAGACAAAAGACACTTATTTTATTCTGCATTTAAATATTAGATTGAAATTGGTGGCAATTGGCTTTGACTATATTTATATAGCAACAGGCCTTATAAAATGTATTTTGACGACATTTAAATATAAATACCGATTATAAGAATATAAGATAATTACATTAAAGATTAAATTCGTGCATTCAAATTCCACTTCCTAAGGCCAAGAGTAAATAAATAAATAAATATTAAGCTAAGCTTATATGCTTGTGTTATGGGTACCAGAATACGGATATAACACATAAACTACTTTTCTTTTGTAAACACATACTTATAATACATAGTAAACACCCAGACGCAGTACAAACATTTGTATGACAATTAAAAACATCACACAAATGATTGTCCTGACCGGGAATCGAACCCGAGACCTCATGATCGGCAGTCCGTTATATGAACCACTACACAACGAGGCCCGTCAACGTAGATACTATACTGTAGGTATCCTCTATTGTAAGATTTTGCGAGCATCTTTAAACTGTCCAACCGCAAGATAAACTACAACATACTGCAGTAAACACTTTATGAAGAATAACATTACATTATTTGTTAAAATGTGGCATATTGCCAAACTAGCCTTGAATTATTCCTGTTGTACATTAAGTCATGAAAAGGACAGCTCTGATGTTTTGGGGCTAATTGAATAAAATGGTGACTTGTGATTTCTTAAGTACTCATTTGTTCTAAAAATAAATTAAAATGAAAAGTAAAAATACTTGTGCGATAAGCTAAGAGAAAAATCGATTTCGAAACATTTGTTAACACATACCTACCTACTTAGTATAACTGAAAATGTTTTTAAATTATTGCTAAATCTTGAACTATGAAAAATTCTGCATTCGAAAATCAATATAAACCCATATTTTAATTTATTTTTCTCTTCTTCTATACTACTTGCTCTTACCCTAAATTGAATTTCTTTTTTGTAACAAAGAATACATAAAACTATTGGATTCTTAACATTCTAGTGAAATATTTTTACAAAGTTAACAAAGTTAGAAATAAATTAATTGGACTGAAGTTTAAGTTGCCTATAAATGAAACAAATAGAAATCCTAGAACAGTATCGCAACAGAAACCAGCCATACGTCGTTGGCGGGCGAAGCATCCTATCTCTTCGATCTCAGCCGTTCAATACAATCCGTTGACGGACCGACAGACAGGACAGCTCTTAACAAACGCAACAGATCTCGTATTGTCCGAACAACACATATGTTAGTCAACTTCGTATTGTAATCAGTCTGTTTTATGTAGTGATTGAAAGATTTCTACAAAATATGCACTGTAGTAACGTAGTTGCTGTATGTACAAGACTGAGAAATGACTAAAAGTTACGGTATGTGTGAAAGCAATCGGATCCTTGAAGACGAGTAAAAGTTTTAAAAAGATATGAATAATTTTTTTATGGATTTAGCCGGTATATTCGTTTAAATTTCAGGCCGATGTTTCGGAGATTTTCAATCACCAGTCACGGGTGGGACTGAGCTGTAAAATAGGTATCCTCTGTATCTTAATCCGTACAAAATGGTTTTATTCAAAGAAATGAGTCACGCAAGTGTTAGAAAATATTAGATATACCTAAATGTTTTAGTAAACAATCAAAGCTATAAAAAAGGTAAAAGTCTTATGGTCTTATCCATAATCACTTATTGGAGGTTTAAAAGCTCGCTAAAATAGGTTCGCGAAAATTGTCAAAACTTGTTATTCATAATAGTCTTTTTACGCTAAACCGTTTATTATCTCTCCGATAAAATCTCCGTTTAAACCTCCGATAAGTCATTATGAATAAGACCGTTAATCTATACTAATATTGTAAAGCTGAAGAGTTTGTTTGTTTGTTTGTTTAAACGCGCTAATATCAGGAACCTCTGGTCCGATTCGAAAAATTATTTCAGTGTTGGATAGTCCATATAGCGAGGAAGGCTATAGGTTATATAACATCACGCATCACGCTATAATGGGAGAGAAGCAGTAGTGAAAAACGTTACAAAAACGGGGATCATTTTCTAAATTCTACGCGTACGAAGTCGCGGGCAACAGCTAGTTTTATCATAATTCTGTCACAATAATTACCAATAAATGGGTGTGTACATATAAAATAGATGTTTTGACTACAAATTTCCCTTGTTTGTCAGCTATCCGCGTTGATATTCACATAAATCGAGCAGAAACGCCAAATTGCAGAGCATACTTCAAGCTCGGCGTCCAAATAAAAATTGCGATGTTTCCGACACAAATATTGTCTGTACTCCTGTTGTTTAACCAACACTTTTATTGCTTTATTAACTTACAACAAACATACGTTTTATAGTAAAATTCAAACGCAATAGAGTCCTCTGAAAAGTTTTCATGTGCCACCGTAGTTAACTTGGAATTACGCCAAAGTAACAGGCTAATAATGCATTATGGATTAGGATTTTAATGCTTATCTAAATTCAGTTGGAAAACATGTTGACATGGCTTTATATACGTACAAATGTACAGTCGTTTTTCACGACTGTAAAGTAACAGTTTTATACCACACAACGCTAGATTAATCCCTCAAAGCTTGCTGCAGCGGGAAAGCTCTGATAAACGGCAAAACTAATGCCACACGATTGCATTACGATGCAAACTTTTTCAGTAGTAGCCGCGGTGCGCGTAAATCGGATAAAAAAGAATGGTATAAATCGACGAGGTTTTCCAGTTCGATATGCGAGCATGGGATAATGAATCCAAATAGAACAATGTTATTAGTTTGGAAAGAGAGATTTTTGTACAATAAAATTGTTGTGCTTTTGTTTTGTGAAATAATTTGAAACTCGTGTACGTATAGTAAATTCAACTGTCTGTAAGCGATGTTGCCAAACCGAATCAGCAATGTGTGTAGTTTGTGTAGTACACACGTATGAAGCGGGATTCTCTTATGATGATTTAGTATTGTACGCGACACTGCTGGATGGATTTACCGCCGTATGAACGGATTATGTGGGCGAGAGCAAACACGGGGCAGCGCCCGCCATATTGTGAGTTATGACTAACTTTTGATTCGCGGCTTTATTGCTATCACAAAGGGATGAATTAAATTGCAACGTTTTATATCACCTGTATTTATCATTAAATTATAAACTGCCGATAGTTTATATGCCTAATATATATTAAATACTTAGTTCGTATTTATCTATGCTTTTTAGAATATTTTATTTATCAAAAACTATGAGTATCACCAAGACGATTTTCATTTTCAATCCAAATTCCGCTGATGGGAATTGGCTTGCTGAAAATTGGCAGTAGACCTGATGTTTAAGACTATGCTGAGGTTATTCTTTTAATAATGAAATAAAATATATTTTTATTTATTCTATGCCCAAGTTTGACCTGTGTCTTAAGGTATATAAAAGTATGTTTGCGTCGCAAGTTTCATAAGTCGCAACAAAATGTAACTTATTACTGAATATAAGTAGTACAGTGAGCAAATAAATCGCAATATCTATGGTGTATTTGTTAATAAAGCTCGCTATGGCTTCCCCTCGACCAATTTTTCTTTTCGTCCGAGATAAATAAGATAAGAAATAAATCATAGCCGCCCATTTCCTCGCGAGCTACAAAACAACGGACCAGGGTGGAGGAGGCCGGGGAATTATGACAAATCATGCATTAAACATAGGGAATAAATGTTTTCTTATCACGTACCTATTCTTGTTTTGATATTAGTTTTGCCTTTATCTTTATTGACACAGGTTTTGGAAGGGAAACATTTTATTGGTGCTGTATCGTGACGTGCTGACTGAAGAAAGTCTGCGTAGGAATTATTTACGACCATCTCTATAGATTTTGGAACAAAATTTGTATCTTTTACATATCAATATAAATAAAAATATCTGTTTCTTAGATCATATATCTTACTAGTTAATGCCCGGGATACGTCTGATATTTGAAAATAATTTTTATTCCAATACGTATTAAGTAGCATACGTTCTTACACTACAGATCTAGACTATCTACATGCAAAATGTCAGTTCAGTAATTTTGGCGTGAAAATCGACGGAGTTGCTTTCACATTTATAATATTAGTATGGAGTAAGGATTGTAGTAACAATTGTTGTACGTATAATGGAGACGAAATGCTCGAATGAGTCGTTACTTTAATCCCTAGAGACCCAAGACGAAGTTTAGTGTATCTATGTGTAGGTACATATCTCTTTGTTTTCTTTATATAAAGTTCTGAATGAACAGTAACATCTTCACATAAAACTACGTACTGCAAATCTGGTATATTTATTTGAATAGCGGGAAAATCTCAGTGCATCCTCAGAGGTAAAATTTACATTAAAATACAATGCACACTGAAGTATTTGCTACTATTTTATAAGAACAAAACTGTTTGTGAGCTAAACAGCCCTAAAGCTGTGACATGATTATTTTCCTTAGCGTCTAAACGTTCCACTATTGGGGCACGTATTTTCTCTGAAATCGTAGACACTATGATCTACTTCAACAAGCTGGCTGAGCATACAGATAACGTGTCTCGATCGTTTTTTTGATTAGTTTCTTTCGACACTGTAAGCTGAAAAACGATTTGTCATCTTAATTTGACGTTTAATAACTTGACTTACTCTATCAAACTTTTTCCACAGTATCATTCATTTATGATAGTGTATTCAGTTTGTGTTAAGTAGTGAATTTTATAGACTAAATGAATGAATATCTAATTAAATAACAATTTATTTTTTTACCGTTCTTATTGTTTAACAAGTTATAATGAAAACTTACTTAAATCTCTTAAGAAAATTTCATATAGAAACTCATAACGTATCCAACTCGTAATATCGTCTGAGATTTAAATTGGTCTTCAGACAATTCAACATTGCGGTTTCTTTACTTAAGTATAAGTAAAATTACACGGTACCGCCCAACTCCTGTATACTGAAGCTTTTGAATACGAACTCTTTACCAGGTGACTTAGTTGGATTTCAGCCGATTGAAAATTTCGCAACAGGATTTCAAAGAACCAACGGATTTAAAGTTTGAGAATTTCAAACTTAAATAAGATTGTATGCTTTGTATAAATTTATATTTGTTATTCGTTATTTTGTAAATGTTGTTTGGAACTTGTATTTACGTTGCGGATGATTGAACGAAGTTCACCACAAGTTAGGATTATAGGATTAACTTGAGTTTGTAGCGGTTTTTAAATCCCCGTTTGAAATATTTATAACCTATTTATTTGAACACGTGACTAAATATATGTCTACTCTATCCACCTTTTTCTTCATAGTTATATGGTAGTCAATGTCTTAGACGTAAACCCTACCAACAACTTATGTAAAAGACTCAAATCAAAATCAGTCTAACAATTGCAACTCTACACATATACATAAGTACCTACATAAAAGTAGAGACTTATTCACACATATATACAGACAAACAAATTAATTTATCCGCATTAATACATAAGCTAATAACTAGTTTTATACCCACTAGCAGATCATGGGGTGCTATTTATGTTTATCAACATAGTGTAGTATCATGTAATGGCAGTTGCACGGGCCTAACAATTTAATAAACCTCAATACAATATTATTTCTAGTACTTATTCATTATTCAATAAAAAGGTATAGTTTGCATATAAACTTTTAACAAGCTTTTATTAGCACCGACATGCTATAGTCGGCTCGCTCTGAAATGTTTAAGGACCGATTAGAAAACAACACAAAAAATATACAGGACATTCGCGCGTGCATTTTAGCTTTTAAAATGAAAACAAAATATTATAATGTAAATTTTATTTTTATAAAAAGTCATATACATATTTTTATGTAATCCTTACCTACAGTGTCTAATTTATACACACACACATTATTTAGTGCTGGTTTAATATCTATTAATTTTTTGTGGAATAATAGTAGGAAAATACTGGCCACTTTATTTTAATAAATCATTTCTTACACTTTATTTTCTGTCCCTACTCGACATCACAGTAATAACATGATATCTAGTAGATCGCAATCGGTTTGATTAGCTTCTAAGCACGCTAAATGGCAAATCGTCGGTTCACTTATCAGACACTTTATGATCTGAGCTTTCAAACACCTTAGAACCTTTTGTGTCTACTCCTAAAGTTATTTTTACTATATCATGTTTACTCCAACTGTCTAAAAAATATTCATGCGATCTCTGTGGTTTATCGACAAAGTTTGTTAGTTCGTCTATCTATAATATTTTGCGGCATACCGCCAAACATGACCTTTTTCTATGTATTACTAAGAATTTTATCGTAGGTTTTAAAGTTAAAGCTTAATTAATTAAGGTGATGTCATTTTAACTATATTTTTTTAACCTACAGCGTACCTATTTACTTAATGAAAAGCTTTTAATATTAAATTTAAATATACATAAAACTATCTGTGTTGCCAACTCTCTTGAAACTTCCTTTTTATTATCTGTCGTTTTTATTACACTAATAAATAAAAAATACATATAAACAGAAAACCGATAATATTTTGGCTGTAAATGTCAAAATATAAATCAAAAGTAGGCATTATCTCACAAATCGGTGTTCACTATAATTTTACACTTTGGGAACAATACGTCAATTTCTCAAACTGTCCCGTGAAATCAGAAGATTATTCTTTTTATGTTTTTTATTTAAGAAATGTAGTGGGTAGAATTGGCATGAAATATTAGTTAACGATCCTTCATTGCAATGTATTCTTAATTTAAACTTGGATCATAAGACAAGACGCACACTAGAGAAAGCCGGCCTTAATATATCAAAGTTTGACAGGTACAAGCTCGGAGCAATATGGCGACCACGCCACCCAATGAGGGACTGCCCCGTCACGCCGCGCGCACCGCTCCTAACTTGGAAACATTCATCACGACTGATTTATCGGGGAAGGAGTGACACATTTTATATTCTATTTTCGAATTTTTCAAAATGGTCTCCGCTTGAGAGATCACAACAGCTGCATCTAGTTAGCGTTCGTTTCATGCCTGTGTTGTATTAAAATAATTTTCGTGAATAGTTTCGTGTACTTTTGACTTATTTGAGTGTCTTTATCTAAGGCCCCTTGTTAAATCATAATATAGACATTATTGATGTCAAGTATTGTGAAAATTATACACTACATGACATCGTATTTAATAACAGTCATATTGATTTATTGAGTCATTTACTTTGAATAATAGCTGAAGTTATTGATCATACGTAATTTATAGATTTGACCGTTAAGAGCCTCTCTTAAATAAGTTTCAAACGCTCAATGTTTTAGGGGTCACTGAAATTGATTTTTAAATAACATACCGATCTCCCCTTTCAAAAGAAATAGTCTGAGGCTTTCGTATGTCACATATGTCAGGGTTTGGCCTAATCCTCTCGGGACGTCCAATTTTTATTGCGTTCAACCCTGATCTATGGGCTAATATCAGTACGAACAGCGATGTTTAAAAGTTTCATATATCTAGGGGAAGTTTTAACGTAAAATTGTGATTATAAAGTGGAATTCCAATTCGTTAATGAACGTAAACTAAATATATACATAAAATCATACTTTATTTTAGTCAACTGTTCCGCGCTGACAGAACTGTGCCAACACGCTTGGTTATAAAGCTAATGAATACACTATCCCTCATAAAATAAAGAAGGCTCATGCCCAACAGTGAGACATTAATATGCTGGAGAGAAAGATAGAGAGAGAGAAGAAAGAGTTCATGTTATTATTAAAACATGTACTCAATAGGGTAGGTCTCTTCTGCGAAATATAAAAAGCTGTAGGTATAATTAAGTACAAGGTGAATACAAACTCGTTCCTTGACTTCGACACGAATTTCATGATGTCGATCTTGGACACCATCATTGGTAATTTATATTATAGGGCATTTCGAAATTATTATCTAGGGTCAAAAAAACCGTAAGCATTATTTTGGCAAGTTAAATTTCTCTGTAAACTTCTCAAGATCGTCATGTTTTTAATGCCATATAAGTAAACGTATTATTACTGTAATGATTACTTCTATATTAAATATATGCTACAGTAAATGGCAATCTCCAATGCATATTTTATGAAAACCTATATTATATTAACCGGCGCAGGTCTGAATATGTTAACATGGTTTTATGTAAAGCAGTTCATTTACATAAACATTTAAACCATTTCTTCGTTTAATGATAATAATGCAGATAGGTATTTTGTTACTATTCTGGTTATGGTCGGAAATAATGTTTCTATACTTACGTATACATTATAATACATAATATTTTGTAATTAATAGGTATCTAGGTAACACCTGTGTTTATATTTTTACCATTTCTTTACGTGAGTATGGGTAATAACCATTTTTAGGGTTCCGTACCCAAAGGGTAAAAACGGGACCCTATTACTGAGACTTCGCTGTCTGTCCGTCCGTCCGTCCGTCCGTCCGTCCGTCCGTCCGTCTGTCACCAGGCTGTATCTCAAGAACGGTGATAGCTAGAGAGTTGAAATTTTCACAGATGATGTATTTCTATTGCCGCTATAACAACAAATACTAAAAATAAAATAAAATAAATATTTAAGGGGGCTCCCATACAACAAACATGATTTTTAGGGTTCCGTACCCAGTATCTCAAGAACGGTGATAGCTAGACAGTTGAAATTTTCACAGATGATGTATTTCTATTGCCGCTATAACAACAAATACTAAAAATAAAATAAAATAAATATTTAAGGGGGGCTCCCATACAACAAACATGATTTTTTTACCGTTTCTTGCTCGATACTAATAACGTTGCCTTATGTTGCATAGATAATGGTACGGAACCCTTCGTGCGCGAGTCCGACTCGCACTTGACCAATTATTAATTAATTCATTTGCATGGTATCAGTCTTTGCTTTATAGTTTTTGTGTACCACCATTATAAAAATGCGTAACGATGTATTTGTGTATAAATTCTTATAATTGTCTATGTGTACGTAATGTGAGAATATAGATAATAATTAATATACTATTTAGCTAGAATAGTATATAGATTTCAAACTAAAGAATATTTTTCATTTTGATTGTCCTAATTAATTCTAAATGATTATTTTCCGACCTTACCATCCCTTATATGCAATCTCACGTAACTGATTTAAATCGATTCCGTTATATGTTTTGCCGAGGACTGATTACATAAAAAGTTGCCGTGTGTTACCTACGCGGTATAGCCTCCGCTTCATTTTGAACCTTTGAGTCAATTAAGCTTTGCCAATTTAAGAGTGCTCGAGTACACTTACACCGACCACTAATGTATTATTCATATTGTGTTTTTGAGATAACAAGCAAGCTCTCAAGTCGATACACATCTAGTGGTCTGATTGGAAGTCAACAGATGGCGGGAAAACGGCAGAGGCTTGGAAACTACATTAAAATTACGCTGGATGTTTAGATCGTTAGGACTTTTGCGTTCCTGTAGTAGATAACAAGTTGAGAATTTACAAATATACAATTTACAGTAATATAGCAATTAAATATTCAAATAAACTAGCCATGCCCCACAGTTTCACTTGCATCCTCTTTCTAGCAATGTTTAATTTAACATATACTACTTTGCTTTTGTAAAAACATACTTATAATACATAAAAACACCCAGACGCTGTACAAACATTTGTACGACAATTAGAAAAATCACACAAATTATTGTCCTGAGCGGGAATCGAACTCACGACCTATTGATCGGCAGTCCGTTACATGAACCACTCAACCACGAGGCTCGTCACAATATTTTTAAAGGTTTCCTAGTAAACAAATAAAATAACGAATAAACGAAAGAAACGGAGAAAAACGTTATGTATTGCTATGTAAATATCTTCTATTCAATTAGTGCCTACTAGTATGTAGGTTCATAATTCAAATTATGCACTTCAGTAATCTTCCTGCTTCGCTGCAACGTCAAGTGACTATCTTACAGATTTATAATTCAGTAAATAATAAATTCCTGTACAATAAATACCTAATCAAATTTATTATTTTTCTGTTACGATATTTGCTCGATAGAGATACTTTAATCATAATTAAGCACATAATTATATTATTCTCTACTTAATTAACAGAAAAGTGTAGAAAGTTCTTTAATTTTCTGATGAATATAATTAATCTCCATCGAATTGTCATGCGAACCGTACTACAGTGGTTTAATTACGCCCAGTATTGATACATATAGTAATTCATGCGAGCTTTTATTTTAAACAATGATTTATGTATAGATATAAGAGAGCGGCAGCCAATGTACTATAGCCGTATATACATACCTTGTAATCGGTCAGTTGATTCTGAGACCACCCAGAGAGAGGAGGCTGGGTGCGTTCTTTTACCTGTTCCTACAACTATATGTATATACAAGTGCTCATATACATGTAAGTTCAGTGAAATATTCTTTTTGCCGCCCCACTACACCAAATTTTAGGACCCATTTAGTAATTTGCGTTCCAAGTTGCCAATTTGACTGATTAAGTTTGATGGAGCCCGTTGGCTCAAAATAACAAGAAAATATTTTACAAAAATAAATTGTGTCGATTTTTTAAACTCATCTTGAACGTCGGTAATGAGATGATAATATATTTATATATTGTATTGAACACGTTTTTATGGTATAGATTCAATTATGGCGTCATGTAGTATTGTGAAAATTGTGTAGGTATAACCAGGCCTTAACATATCCTGCATTTTAAAATACTTGTGTATAATTTTGGAAGGTTTTCTTAGGTAAAATATAAAATTTAATATTGAAACATTGATGATATTGTGCTATTAAGTGATCAACCAAGACTGTGGTTTAGAGTACTGATCTATATACTTACCTTGTCATACATTGAGTACAACGGAATATGTGTACGTCGCAGCCTCGTCTCGACAAGTCCTAGACACATTTATTGACTTGTAGAACATGTTATGCGCAGTAGAATAGACTAAATTATCTTAATTCGACTCATTAGACTTGTAGCGCAAATATCCACTTTACATAATTTTATCGAAGAAAATTACTCGCGTGGGCATACCCATAGACGTGATCCGTTTTAATGTCACCCTTCCATTGAAATATGCTAACACAATAATAACGGAGTTAGTTTCGCAATGACAGTTACTGCTACAAAAGCACTTCTATAGAACAGCGTATATAAAAAACTTTAAACCTATTGTTTTTGTCATTAAAAATCGTTTACGGTACCACAAATGTAAATAACCGCTTCCCGCATAGTCAACCCCGCCACATGTTCGTATCAGAAAAAAAACACTCAAAAGCAACCGATCTACTAAAACAACAATTGTAAATCACGGTGAAAAGTTTTACGAATTAGGAACAATTAAAACATTGAAGCAAACAACAGTTGTTGCAAATGTCCTCGGCAATTGCGGGTCCATTGTGAATTACGAGCGGTTTACAACCTTATAGATCTTAGTCCAAAATTCTTTACGACTAATATAACTTGTGCAATCCTTTTGTCGCCCGGTGGGGAGCGGGGGCAATTTGGACAAGTTTCTTTTGTTTGCGACACGTGTTGCAAAACGGGTTGTGCTCGACACTTGTACCCGGGATTCTTTTCAACGGTTACGAGTCGATTTCCTTGAAAGTATTCCTTGTCTTTTTACTTTTGAACTTCAGAAAATTTTGGAGACTCAGATTATATTGTGACTTCTTTTTATGTTTTTTATTAAAGAATGTTGTAAGCAGAAATGTGTTACAACTTTTCGAAGCACAAAATATCTTAACCAGTTTTTGAAGTGGCCGCTGCAGGCCACACCCGAATGCAATCAAGATCGAATTAAGATGATACAGTTATGGCTTTATTATTGTCGTTTGTACATTTATCAGTGCGTCCAATGAAGGTTATTTTGCCTCAAATTTAGTCGCCCTGTTTTTACGACTTCCAAACTTTAATTGACAGTTACCGTCAACGGTACCTTGATGTGCTATTTAATGGACAAAATGTCAGTGTTATTTTTTATTTCCCTCGTGGGTAAGTTGTTTTGTAAGCATTGGGGTTCCTCGTTTCATCACTGCGTTCCGGAACACATAATGCGTCTATGGTTACGCAGATGATATTTTTAGATTTGTGCATAACGGAAATGTGGTCTCATTATATACCTTTTAAGTCTTGTGTTTATCTTATTTTTTGTTCGTCTACAAGCCCCGCCTCTTGCGTTAATGAAGCTATTTGTGTCATATTTATTGCTTTTATGGCGTATTCAGGATTTGGAGTAAAATTTACAGGGCGAAAATTGACACTGAAATGGTGGTAGTCCTAATTAGTGGTAACACGTGCGGCACTTATGTACTTTTTGCTGTATTTGTGGAAAACAACATTGACTTCCGTAAAAATATAATCTCTTTATTTATTCGTATTTATTTTTACATTGGTATTGCTTATTGATTATTTTTTACTTGATTTTGGTGTACAGTATTCATTTTATACCGTACGACAATGTCTAAGATCGATCTATGAATATAAAAAATATGGTTTCCTGAAACGTAAAACAGGTATTTGAAGTTTTAAGATGCTCAATTAAAGCATTTACATCACTAATGAGTATTCGTGTATTGCTTATCAATTGCGAGAACATTCGTCATCAAGTTTTAATGGCTTTTGGGCAATCGAACAGTTTATAAGAATTCTTGTATTTGATATTGATTTAAGTATATTCATGCTTTGTATAGTTACTTAATGAATATATATTATTATAGTAGCTCTGTTCTGTCTGCATACCTTATGTTGGTTATAAATATCATAAATTAATTAATAACTAAGTTGTCTTACACTGATAAATAACATTTTTGTTTCTGTTACAATTCAATGGATCTGGGTGTTATCTTAGTCAAATAAATCTTTGTCAAGCACTGCTACTTTGATAAAGTTCATATAAGGTTTGTCATCACCGATAACACGATGAGGGCTGTGTGAAAGAATATTACTATAAATAATCAAATTGTTTTTTTTTCATTATACTGTTTTGGGATTCAAATATATAAGTGTCTATTTCATTATTAACTAAAAAGTGTAAAAGTAACTATACACAATTGAATAACATAAATAAGGATTTGTAGTTAATCCAGTAAATAACTCGTAGATAAAGAAGAGTAGGCTCGTAATGTAGGTTTTGCCCCCGGAAGGCTTTTACGACCTACCTAGGCAATTAACATCACTCAATTAACCTCCACCACACAGCAACCGCAAGAATTTTTGTTAATAATTAAAACGGTTGCACTTTAGTTTGTGATCATGGTATTGTGTACAGAAAAAGTATTACCTTCTTGTATCTTCATTCTTGTTGACAAACAACTGCCAGTAAACTTAGTACTTAAACTTAATATATATGTATTTAAAATAATGAGTTAAATATTACTATAGAGGTTTCGAACATTGACTGATTGATTCACAAATATCGCATACCAGGTTGGCCATTTTTACCTTTCGCCACCTTTTTCCCAGAGATATCAATTTTTTTTTTCAATTTTATTTATTTACTATTATTGATATGAAAATGTTTGTCATTACATAACTAAATATTTTATTTGTTATGTTATGCAATGGTTTAAAGCAACTCCAAGGAAAAGGAATATAATATATTATCTAAATATTTATTGCATATAAATTTCTCTAACTATAATTTACTTCCTAGTTTACAACTGGTATTGACACCAGTCTATTAGTCCTAAAGTTCACTCCCAATAAACATTTTCAACCTGCTAAACACATGTACACACTTATTACTAAACACTTGATTCAAACAAGGTTACCAAACTTTTATCAGTTAACATATTTTATTTACTTTCTCACGATTTTGATTAAAGCATACATGAAACTTAAGCCGATAGATAAACGGCCTCTGATCTCACTACTTGAGAGATAATGAAGCCATTAAATTGGTTCGTATACCCTTTTACGCTGTGAGAAGTACGCCCCTGTATGCTTTTGCTTTTATTTTCGTACCAATAAAACAAGGCATGTGTTTGTTCGAGTGTTTTATTATACGTTATGATTATGACACATAACCACTCACCTTTGCTTTTAATTTATCATTGTAAATGAAGCCAATGCAGTGTGTTTAGACTATTGTAGATGTTGTTTTTTAATCTTAGGATACCCCTATGGAAAAGGAAAAAAATGATACACTGACACAATGCAATATAGAACATTTTCTTTTTCGTTTAATAAGGTGGAAAGTTTACATATTTAAAAAAAATATCTGCAATGTGACTTTAAGAACATTAATGGCATAAATAAAAAATATCATTCACATTAAAATATAAAACAAATAATCGGAAGTTCTTTTCATTCGTCATGTACAAGTTATCTGCTTTCATATTTCAAATTGATATCATCTCGTATGCATGCATTACCTTCGATTTAATCAAATTAAATTCAGATACATTCTGATTGGTCTTAATCTGATATATAATATAAGTACCTACTGAGAAAGTTCGACGTAAAAAGAAATAAAGCATCTCAGCATGCATTCAGAGCCTATATATTATATTGAAGAGCACGCAACCAAGGCATGCAATGAAAGCTTTCGAATAACCGCTGGCTGAGCTTAGGGCTGCCATTTAATTATTATTTTACTGTTAGTGGCAAAGTTGACTTTGACTGTGTGAGTTAGGATATGAAAGAAAGAGCAGTTAACACAGATATGACGTCTGGCAGAGGTGGAAGAAAAAGACATGTTACTCCGACCCCAAATAATGGCATAAGAGCTGGAGAATGATGATGCTATTGACCAGTCAATAATTGTATTAATTTGTTGTATTGATTTTTGATGTGAAAATTTTATTAGACTTGGATTTTTAGCTATACATAGGTGGCCTGCAACTTCGTACCTACGTGTGAATTTTCCCATCACTTTGTCAATGTACCTTCTTATATTAGCAAGAATATTTGTTAAATTTTAAAACACATCAACCTGATAAAGAAAGGATAGGTATATGGAAACTACGTCGTACTAAATAAAGGTACTTACACCCAGTTGCAGAAACGTTCTTTAAATTTTAAAGACGACTTTAAACACTAAATAATCATTAAATTGTTGCAGAAAGCGACATTAGCGCTAATTTTAATGTTCCTTTAAATTTAACTAATGAAATGTCAAACATGGCTTTAAACAACATTTTGCGTTGCACAAAACGTCATTAGCGTTAAAGGACCATTATTTTGACAGTTTGAGGTTATATTTTTTAATGACTAGTTAACCATCTATTAAAACGGTCATTAGCCGTATATTACCAATAGCAGTTTGTTTTATCCCTTTTATAGTGAATTTTAATATTTATAAAATGTCCCTCTCAAGCCTATCATCTTTATCTGATCCAGAAGAAGTTGTTCCCAGACGCTGTATCAAAGATAGAATAAATTTATTTATTTATTTCGTAAGATAACAAAGCTTTCGTAGTTCACGTTTACGCGGCAAAGCAAGCAAAGTTAGGTATTGACAAGCTAATGTCATGCGACAAATACTTTACTGTACTTTGCGTTTCGTTTTCTGCATATCTGTCAAAACTTGATCAAAAATGTGATATTTTGACAGTAACAAAACGAATACATTCATTCGTTTCGGTCATGTTCTTTAATGACAACATTAAAATCATCCTTAGTTAAAGGACTACTTATTGAAGCTTTGGAAGCTTCGTGCAACGTCATTAAATTTAAGGAATGCATTAGTGTTAATGACGTATTAACTAATGAAGATTTTAATGAGAGCTTTCTGCAACTGACTGTTAGGACCCACTAAGTACTATTATCGTCACAAGTAACATAGAAATCTTTTTCTTGTATTTTTTTAATCGGTTATGTACAAATCATTGAGTTCATAATGATTTTTATAGCAGCCCTAAAGTTGGTCGAATTTTCATGAGTTACGGCTGTTAGCCCTGTATTTAGTTATACCAGCCGCGAATCAAGTTCTTAGTACGCATTTGCGAGGCATTTTTCTTTATCACGAACATACTCTACATTCATTAATAATTGATTTTTCAAATTCAAATGAATTCATTCCTATATTTTTTTTTATACTTTATGTTACATGTTGGATTATTTAGTATATTCACGTTTTATATTTACGTTTCTTAATGAAGTTTGTAACCAGTCTTAATCGCAGGCGGGTCTGATCAAACGCATTTCCTGCGCGTATATCAATATCGACGTTTAAACGAAATGAAGCTGTCGTCACCGCCAATTGTAACGTCATTTGAACTAAGCTGCATGAGACAACCAATCCCATTCACCATTCAAACGCATCGCTGAAAGCTGAACCGGCTTGAAGCACAAACTAAGGTTTAGATTTAAGCGATACATAGTACTAAATACATACACAGTTTTACATCTGAATACTCTTAAATGCTAGATAAAGATTTCTAGAAGTATTGGTTATTTTATCTTTGTCGTGATTTTTGTACAAAATATTTAGACCATGTTTGGTATATCTTAATTCAAAAATTTATTGTAAGATCGTCGACATACAACGAATGTACTACGCACATACTATGTTGATCCGTGTAGACTCTTTCTTTTTCTTTTATATGATATTAAAATGTATTTTTCTTATTGTTCCAGGAGCAAACGGCCTGAGAAGACGAGGAAGACAAACGTATACTAGATATCAAACACTAGAGTTAGAGAAAGAGTTCCACACAAATCACTACCTCACAAGGAGGAGACGTATAGAAATGGCACATGCACTATGTTTAACAGAACGACAAATAAAAATATGGTTCCAGAATCGAAGGATGAAATTAAAGAAGGAGATTCAAGCTATAAAGGAATTGAATGAACAAGAAAAACAAGCACAGGCACAGAAAGCGGCAGCGGCAGCGGCGGCGGCCGCGGCTGCCGCTCAGGGTCATCCTGAGCACTAAGCATTACGTGATGCGCCTAGCCCAGTGATACAATCGCAGTACGCTGAACACTCCATAGCTTTGTGTTTTTTTTTTTTGTAAATTGTTTGTAATTATTTTATCGTTATTTAAGTGTTGTTCGGTTGTTGTGATTATTTTTAAATTAATTATTAACTAGACACAATGTTTTCTAATCAATTGAATGGAACAATAAACTGTTGAATGCTGAAACTGAGTAGAAACGGGTCGTATTATTTTGTGTTTCAAATTTTTTGTTTTTGTTGATTTTTTAATTTTTATATATTTTAATCCGCGTAATCGTCCAAGATGTTCGCGTTTGGAAACCAGTGCAATTTGTAGAAATCTCTTCCGTGTATCATAGTGTAGGTGTATTGTAGTGCGTTTTAATTTATGTGCGATCGTAATGCCCAGGTCGGCAGCGTCGGCAACACGAACTATATAACATTGTACAAATTTAATATGCCTACCAAAGAGACCCGGTCTCGTACCCTTAAAGCTAAGTAAATAAAGAGTTGTAAGTTATAATAATTATCCGCTAATGTAATATCGGACAGTGTGAGACAGAATAAGCTACAGCGCCATCTTATCCTTCAATACTCTCGCATAAGTATAGTGTAAACGTGATCGTGTTCCTGCAGTTTTAATAGTCGGTGAAGTTAACAAATTGCCATAAATATAAGTAGTTATTATTTAGCCAGTAGCGGTGTAAATAGTTAGGGTTACCTACGTCTGTAATGAATAATGGAAGTGAGCAAGTTCGCGATTGCGCCGGCGCCGGGGAATGGGCAGAAAAAGCGAGCGGGGTGAGAGCGGGTTAGGCGGGCGGAGGCAAGCATGGAGCTGAGAGAGAGGGTGCATGCGGTCAGGAGCGCGCGCCGCCAGCCACCGAACAGGACTAGGTAAGTTTTTGTTAAAGACACCGCCATTATTTATCGAGTAGAGACAGTCGCGAAAAACTTGCCATCACCATTCGCCGCGCGAAGCCATTTTTGAGGTTGCCCAAGTGCGACTTCTTTGGTTTAACTGTTATGCAATGTTTTAATTTACCAAATTCGGCACAACTTTGATGTTCCCGTCTGTCTCTATGGAAATGTAAAATGTCTTAACAAGACCCCCCGCTTATAATAAAATTTACCCTAGGTAACCACTATAATGGAGGAACGACTGAAACCATTGACCCCTTTTGTAACCTAGTTGTTCTCTTAACATACTATTATATGTATTTTACCTTAGGATTGCCACACAAAGTAGCTGTTACAAAATTTTGAAGAATATTTCATTATTATGCATAATGACTTAATCAGTTTTACTGGGTATCGAATAATTAACTTAAGTCAGTTTCATCTTTTATGCCAAGAATGGCGACTGAAGAGGCAAACGGTCGCTAAAAACCGAATTCCGCGTCTCGCATCGCGTACCGCCTGCAAAATAAAAAGTCAGGGCCACGAATATCTTTATACCGATTTGGATGTGGTGCTATTCATGTTACAAAAAAAAACCATTCTGAATAACATTAAACGTACGCGTCAGCTTGTTAAATCCGACTTTGTTGTTACTATATAAGCTAACAGGAGTAAAAACTAAGTAGATCAAGATTTATACAATTCGCGACAGAAGCCATACCTACCAGAAGTATTGAAAAACATCAAAATAATATAATAAAATTATATTACAAAAAGTAATAATCAAGATTTCTGATAACCTTTTTTTTTTCAGAAAAAATACTTAACATTTTACAAAACCCGTATACCGTATACCTTCGTAATAATTTTACTAAAGGTTGAGTAGGGGATCTACTCGTAACTAGCGCGACGTAATCTATTCAAACTTTGATTTTGATAACAATATAGTCTATAGATAGCACTCAAGAAAGATGTACCTAGATTTTTATTAGTGAAAACCGTTTTTAGGATTGGAAACTTACCTTTAAACGTTACTCTCTACATGCATGTTACAAACTTTACTTCTTTATTATTAGTATAGATAATCTATTTAACAAAATACTCATTAATTTCTAATATATTACTCAATCATTTAAATTAAATCTCAACATAAATCCTTTCAAGATCCTTTTATATGTAAGGTGGTTTAAATATTTTTTGCTATCGCTGCATTGTCGGCCATATTTGCGGTCCTCGACCTGCCCTGCCAAATCGACGATAACAGATAATTATTTTGTGGATACTAAAATTATTGGCTGCACTGATATCGACGTATCGTATGGCGAATTTTTAACATCTCAATTTTACTGAAGAATTCTGAGACCTTAAATTTATTCTATACAAAAGTTATATTTTTTATGAGTTACTAACGGTACCTATGCTTTTTTAAATGTGTAGTAGGGATATCTCTTAGAATTCACGCTGTTTGTTCTAAGGCTAGTTTTATTTAGATATAGATAACTATATTTCGACAAAAGTATTTTTTTTCTACTTATATTTATGTATATTAATATTGTACTTAAATAGAGTGTACCTAAGTACAATTTTTCATATTGAAATTTTCGTGAGTTTGAGTCATATTAGAAATACTATATTACCGGCTAACACTCACAGGGGCGACATTATCTTGTATGATAAAGCCTACCTCTTTAATATTCAAATAAAGATTAAAAAAAAAACACTCACAGTTTTGGGATCGAAGATGTCGACCCAGGTTTCGAGCATATCCGATGCTCATCTTCAGGACGAGGATGAAGAATCCCAAAACTGTGAGTGTTAGCCGGTAATATAGTATTTCTAATACAATTTTTCACTCTACCTTATGAATGTAATTAGTTTAATACCAAGTTTTTAAAGACTATAATATGACATGTTCAGAGCTGTTTCCCACTTAATTAAAACATACCGCGGCAAATAATAAATGTCATAAACAACAGCTGATGTATCGATAAAAACTGAATTGATTAAATTATTCGATCGTTTCAGTGTTTTAACATTGAACACGTTTAAAAACTTTTTTTAATAATGATGTAATTATTTTAAGAATAAATGGGAATGTTTTTACTTAACTTTAGTATAAAGTAATTAATTCACAACAAGATGTTTTGTGAAAAATAACGGGCGGAAAATTCCCCGTTCAGAAAAATAAATTTAGGTAAGTATTTACCTACTTACTTTAGTGGTATCAAATCAGCAATTTGAAACTCTTTTATATCTTTTCTGTATATTTTCTTAAAAATTCTTATAGTCTTCTCTGCCACATAACTATTAGTTTAGGGCATATACTTATTTATTTAAATAGGTACTGACGAAGGCAATTTAAACCGTAGATGCCGTATTGCATGTTATTTTAATACAGAATATAATAATATCTGAAGTCATAATTGGTAGGCAGATAATATTTACCGCAAACTTGTTTAAGATAACTGAATAATGCATAAGAGATTTATCAATAATGACAGTTTTATTTTTATTATAATTAATTCATATTCAACGAAGGTTTCTTATTAAAATATTGCGGTTTTATATGACTACCGAGGACGTTTTTTGCAATAAAATGATGGCTTACATGCCTGCATATAGTGGCATGTGATCTTTCTTTATATAAAATTACACCTGTAAGTATAATGTACATACCTATAGGCATAGGTACAATAAATACGCTTTGTTACCAACAGGTATTTATAACCTTTATTTAAAGGTTTCACTTTGAACTTGTTATTCATACTAGTATATATTTTAAGTATATTTATTATTATTTAGTATCTAGATAATAACTAAAAAAAAATCAATTGTTCATTAACTCAAAGATGATAAATAAGAAATCGTCAAATGCATGTGATTTCAGATTATATCGGTGGCTACAAGACTTTCTCGCAAGTGAAATTTATTAAATTTAGGCTCAGAATTAGGATAACAAAATAAATATATTATGAAAGGGATGTACTTTTGCGTATCCCGTTATCTTCTCTTAATTAAATAATACTTTCCCTAAAGGTAAAAATAAAGTAATATTAATCGAATAACTCTCCGTGTGGTGACGGATTAAGAATACAAGTGTCACCACCCCATCTCCTCCCGAGGGTGCTGTAAAAGTCAGCCAAGGGATATTGCACACAGATAGCACCCTCTGTGAGAGACGGAAAAGTCAAAAATAAACCCTATGCTAATACGCCTGGTCAGCGTGGTACAGTAGACCATAATCCCTTCCAAAGTGGAGGAGGCCCGTGCCCAACAGTGGGACGTAAATGGGCTGGAGAGAGAGAGAGAGAAATCGAATAACATTCTCCTTAAATTTGTTATTTATTTCTTAGGTAGTCGCGTGTCGTTTTATGTGAATCTAAGTCAGAATACTAGTTTACCATATTCTATCTACCTCTCTTGATGTTCATTCTGCCGTATAATTTTATTCATGGCACTAAAGTGAAGGAAAAACTTAATAGTTGCTATACATTTTTAGACAGCTTCGGTATCTACTTCTATTTATATGTAGTTAAACGTTTTTCGTATCTGTATCTTGGCTATTTGTAGAAAAATACCTAATACTTAATCATAATATATTTATAATAGTTTTATGAAAGGTTTTATCATTTTTACCAATAAAAAACGTAGATACTGGTTAATGAGGCAAACATTATTTTGCTTGTTTTACATTATTGAGTTAATATGTACTACGCTAGTAAAAGAGTTCAATGTTTACACATACAATTTCAACCAAAATGTAGATAATGTTTGTTTTTAATCGGCTGTGTAGTTAAATAAGTTACCTAATGTTATAATTATAATGTTCGCTTGGGTATTAAAGCATAACATAGTAGTATTTTCTACCAAATAAACAGACGGAGAAATATTTATCTACTCCTATATGAAGGCAAATTCAGGATTGTCAATTGACATAGATAACAAAAACAACAATATTTTAACTCCCATAAAGTGACCAATAAAAATGTTGTCAAAATCGAAGAACAGAAATTTGCATAACATTCAGGGTCATCTTCAGATCCAAGTTTCTCTATTTCATGGTCTTCGTAATGCATACACGGGACACGCACAACGAAAAATTATAATAGGTATTCATAAATATTGATATAACCTAAATACAAGTTTCAATTAGTTTTTAAATTAAATGTCTTTTTAATTTAGGGTTATCCACAACCCTGTTGGTATAGGAACGTTCGTGAGACGATAGTATCGCTCACCCGACCTGCCCTGTCCTCTACACGACTCCTTTAGCTGTGAGACTAACCTCACTGTTCCTATCCTGAGAACATTGACTTATTCAGACTTATTCTAGACATATACTTGTTGAAAATGTAGATAAAGGTATAATGCAGTTTGTAAAGACAGTTTTATATCATCTCTATTCGTTATTAATTTAAAGATATTAATGGAAATATTTTTTTTTTATTATTATTATGGAAATATCTAATATATAAAATTCTCATGTCACAATTTTCGTTCCCACAATTCTCCTCCGAAACGGCTTGACCGATTTTTATGAAATTTTATATTATTAAGTATGCATATTCAGTAGGTCTGAGAATCGGCTACTATCTATATTTCATACCCCTAAGTGATAAGGGTTGTCAATCCCTGATATTTGTATGGCAAAACAACGTTATTTATTATTTACCAAAATAAGCACGATGTAAAATAGTAGTAGTAGTAACTTGTAAAGCGTTTTAAACAAATATTCGCAACATAATGTTTATTAACAAGTCTTTAACAAAATTACATCATTGCCAAAATATATATTAGTTGTTTATAAGACAATAGTCAACCAGTCCTTGATTGGGCCGGACTCGGCATCAATATCAACGGCGAATACATCACTCACCTTCGATTTGCAGACGATATCGTGGTCATGGCAGAATCTCTGGAGGACCTTGGCATAGTGCTCAATGACCTCAGCAGTGTTTCCCAACGGGTCGGTTGAAGGATGAACATGGATGAAAACCAAGGTTATGTTCAATGCCCATGTCACTCCGGCACCAGTATCTGTTGGGAATGCGATTCTCGAAGTTGTCGACTACTACGTCTATCTAGGACAATCCAATGAATCCAACTCGGCTGGGCAGCGTTCGGGAAGCTTAGGCATATCTTCTCGTCCAACATTCCGCAGTGCTTGAAGACGAAGGTCTATGATCAGTGTGTGTTACCAGCGATGACATACGGAACAGAGACGTGGTCCTAAATATTGGCCTCGTAAATAAGCTCAAGGTTGCACAGCGTGCTATAGAGAGGGCTATGCTCGGTATTTCCCTACGGGATAAAATCCGAAACACGGAGATCCGTAGGAGAACTGGCGTGTCCGACATAGCCCGAAAGGTTCGCACGCTGAAGTGGCAATGGGCAGGCCATATCGCTCGTAGGACTGACGATCGTTGGGGAAGAAAAGTCCTAGAGTGGCTACCACGTACCGGACGACGCAGCGTTGGGCGGCCCCCGAAAAGGTGGAGCGACGATATCGTCAAGGTCGCGGGGAGACATTGGATGCAGGCGGCACAGGATCGCGCGTTGTGGCGTTCTATGGGAGAGGCCTATGTCCAACAGTGGACGGAGAGAGGCTGAAGAAGAAGAAGAAGTCAATCAGTTCACAATTCCATTCTTAAATGCGTATAAACACATGGTATCTAATAAGGAAATGAAAAATATTTTAATTAATGTCATTAGTCACAAATATAAATCTTAATACAATCACGCATTCAGTGTCTAAATACAGTGTAGTCTGTACATACATAATCTAATGACTAATGGACCTTTACCAAACATGTTGACTTCATCATTCATTAATGATTAAGTAAGTACACTGTGTACACAATAACGTATCTATCTGTAATGATAAAGTTGATTTGAAGGTACTAAGTATGTAGTAATCCGTAGGTATATATGTTCTTTTATATTATTATGTGCAAAGTTATTTAAGTATTCTTTTTGTATCTGATAAGGTATTGATCGTGTACAATAAAGAAGTAGGTATTTTTATTTTTTTCTATTCTGGACTCCTGCGACATCCAATGTATAATAGGGTAAAAAAAAAACTTGTATTTTTCTTAGCAAGCACACGAATCTATAGACAATTAATAAAACTAACGATTACATACGATATTAAATCTAGTCTAAAAACAACAAACTACTGTAATTTTGCAATAAGTAATAAATAATTCCAAGTCATTTTCGCACATTTTAGGATGGCTAGGTTTATTATAGCTACAGATGAAGTTCATAAAAAAAAATTAATATGTCCTCCTAGTACTTTCTTTTTATCTATCTAACCATAAATGATGAATTTTATGCTATTGTTAAATATGTATTTGAAAAGAAAAAATGTTTTACTAACTAAAAAAGTAGAAAATTAAAAAGATTTACTTACTTATTTTTTTAACCTAGAAGACACTATTCTATGATAAACTAGACCTAAATGTAATACAATAAACCTACAATTCTACCAGTTAATCTAGTTAACCCCTATATGTACAATAACAATACCAATTCAAAATTTACTGCACATACGAAATGTACCCTTACCACAATATTAATCGTAGATATAGCTATAAAGCTACGAACATGAATATACAACGTACAATAAACAATCCGGCTATCTGCCCAGGGCTTAAAACTCACTTTACAATAATTGTTGTAACCTATATGTACTCTGTGCTACTGCTAGATATTATATATTGACTAGCTGTTGCCCGCGACTCCTTACGCATGGAATTTAGAAAATGTTCCCTGGTTTTGCAACATTTTTCACGATCGCTTCGCTCCTATTGCTTGCAGCGTGATGTTATACAGCCTTCTTCAATAAATGAACTATCCAACACAAAAATAATTTTTCAATTTGAAGAAGTAGTTCTTGAGATTAGCACGTTCAAACAAACAAACTCTTCAACTTTATAATATTACATTTGTATAGATGTATAGTGTACTTTCCAGCTGTAACATTTCATCATTGGACCTTCTCTATATGGGAATTTTATTTGGTCTTATACATATGTACCCGTAGCCTGCAGATCAGACGAGTTAAGGGTTAAGTTTGCATTTTTTGTCTCTTTTCGAACGTGGTATCGGCTTTACTTTATACTTTTTCTGACTCCTGTGGGATCCAAAGAGAAAATAGGGTTAAAGAAACTAGTATTTTTTTCTGCAAGCACACGAATCTATAGAAAATTAATAAAACAAACAATTACATACAATATTAAATCTAGTCTAAAAACAACAAGCTACTGTAATTTTTCAATAAGTAATAAATAATTCCAAGTCATTTTCGCACTGCCAATCACAGTAATTTTAACAACAAACATTATTGAAGCAGTGCTACCTGCAAAGGGGCGGCTGCGAGTAAATAGCTACGTAACTTAACAACCTATACTTTACATCGCTATACAATCACTCTGGGAGAGCTGTAAAACTGACCAATAAAACTTCATTATCTATCGGTTTGTTCACACTTCTAACTTTTATATTATTAGTTTACGACACAAACCCTACTTGTCATAAAACTATTTGTAACACCGATTGTGTAGCTAGCCGCCAAATTATTTATACGTATTTCAGTTTGATGACTGAATTATATGTTGTTATGGTATTTTTATTGGCTCGTTTATTACTTGCTATTCGTTTATAACTTGTTTTATTTCTAAGACGTATATTTTTGTGTTAAATTTAGAATTTTCTCTTGGTATTTTAATCAAATTTCAGTATGTTTAGACTGCGCTTATTTGCCGTGAGCGATACAAACAATGTGAATAATTGCTATTAATAGCGTAATATATTTTTAAAATTTGTTAATTTATTATGGTATTTTGGTATTTTGGATAATTAGTAGATGCCTGTAATTTATTGTCGTTAAATTTAATGTAGGTATTTATTTTAGTAGCAATATATAGTCGAGATATTCTGCATATCAAAAACTCTATTTCTTGACTTAACTTGTTTTGACTCTGAGGGATATCCATAGCGTTTATTGGTAATATTATTTAAATAATTCATTATTTATAAACTGCCTGAAAATATTGTTTACGTATAAAATAATTGAATGGGTGTGGCAACATTTATGCAAGCTACTGCGGAATATAAGTAGCATTTTGATTATCGGGTTCTTGAGTTGCAATAAGTACCTACTTACCTAATTGCTTTAACATGTAATGAATATGATTGGATGATGGGAACTTCGAGTGCTATAACGGTATATAAAGAAGTGGATACAACGAGTTATTTTGTTCGAAGTAAGCTATATATCGTTTATGTACAATATAATAATGATTGCCTCAGGTGTAGAGTTACAAGCAACTTAATTGGTCCGTTATTCTTCGAACATAATTATAAAGGGTAAAAAAAATCACGATCAGGTATAGACCAAAATATGATTAACAAAAATATTTAAGAAAACGGAAAACAGTTATTTGTGGTTATACAGAGTATAACCACATGGTAACCACATGGTAAGTAATAAGTTATATGGTACATATAACTTATTATTATTTTAGTACTGAAATAGATCCGAATTGACTAGGTTTGGGAGTAATTCCAACATTTTCAACAATTTTGATTTTGATCCATTCCATTCAGTAGGTAAATTAAAAGTCGATTAGATGTATTAGAAAACTTCTAATTTCAAATAAATGATTAAAAAAATATAGACAGTTCCGTCAAAAAGGTTATCTTAATTTAATCCTGTGCTTCTGATTCCTTTGCGATATCCAAATCTGTCAATCTAAAAAATCTGCCCTTATTCTTTTATTTGGGGCCAGCACAACATGTCTTTTGCTTTCCTATAGGTATACTACTCGTCATATATTTTAAAGATAATAATTTAACAGATCTTGTAACATGTTAATTGCTATTTAATTATTTTTACAAGTATATAGTTACTACAGTAACCAATATAAGGCGATAGAACAAAAGTATATAAATTAGAAACATCGTAAATTCTATGAGGCGTTTTAATTGAAATCGCAGCAGTTAATTGAGTGTCGGTGCGACGTCTTGCGCATGCGTTCCTACTGATTTATATCAATCGCATCTATTTATTGAGCAAAGCACGTTCATACTTACACCTGCATACCTACTAGGTATGTAAATAAGGGTAGAATGAGCAAGGGACGAATAAAATTAATATTAACTATTTAACAGTAGCAAATAAAATGTAATTAATATTAAGTCTAGACTTTTTTTCTATAAAATTGCATTTGCTTTTAGAATTCAATTAGGTGTACATAGGTATATCTATGAAAGTTTACAAAAGCTTTGACGATCGTAAGTACCTACACATTACCTGAGTTAAACGGCATCTATAAGCTATAAAAGTTTTAGGAAACATAAAAATTCCAAGTCTTAAACAAGACACGGAAAAGTTTTACTTAGGTGAGATAAACCATGAAAAACATAATCAAATTAATACTTATACAATATCACTTAAATTCTGGCACATGATTCACAATAACATAGGCTGCGGTACAAAAAGGTAACTGTCGAGTTAGGTAAGTGAATTAATCGCAGGAAATCTTTCAAATATGGGTGTTCATTGGGCTACTACAAACTTAGAATAAAAATAAAACTAATCTAAATAAGGTCACAGGTGGAAATTGAAACCACAACGTGAGGTCCAATGTGGTAACGGCTATTATAGCAAAGAAACTAACCACCCGTTGTTCCATCCAGTTTTTACTAATTTAATTTAACTAATAATAGATAAACCCAGCATGGATACTCTTTTAAAAACAATTTGGCTAATTACATAAAAAAATGTTTGGCTTTTAAAATTAGATAAGTACTGTAAAGCTTATTCTTTACAATTAATTTATAATAATAATTTAAAACACATTTAATTAACTTGTTATATTTTTTATAATAAAGAAAAACTATTTTACAATCATTTTTCAACATCCTCACCTCATGTCCTATTCCCATCTCCCTTCTTTTCTTTTTTTATTTTCAAATTTTAAATTTTTTTATTCCTTTTTTTTTAAAAACAAATCTTAAGTGGCCTGTATCATTGTATAGGTTATATTCAATGATCACAACCTTTACATTCTCCCCCCCTTAGAGGATAAAAAAAAAATTTTTTTTCAAAAAAAAAAAAAAATTTTTTTTTTCTAAGTTACAAAATACTGGACACCCTACCTAAGGTTGGAAAGCATGATAACAAACTAGAATGAACCAGATTAGATCCAGCTAGGACCTAGCTTTTCGAAGCAATACATTTCGAAAAACTTGAAAAGCAAAAAACCAACCAAAAATTGCCTTTCTAATCTTAGTCATCCGAACCACACTAACTACGATGCCCTTATATCATATCACTCTTTTCATAAAATATTAAACTACTTCATCTTTAAAATTGATTTATCCAATAATAAACAAGAGTGATAAGGCATCCTTAAAACTATCACACCAAGACACAAAGCATATATCATCAACAATCAATCAGAAAAATGTTCATCACCAAACAATTAATGCTCTTATAAAAACTATCGAGCTTCAATTATGAGGTCAGCATCATATATCCGAAAGATATGCTAATTTAACAGCTTTCCAGCTTAATGAGAAAATTTACATAAGAAACCATTATAATTGATAGAATCCAGAGATTATCAAATTAAAATTTAAAGTATGCTCAGATAATACTCAACCTTCTTTTCAATTATTTAGGTATAATTTCTACTAAGTAATCCTGAATGCTCGGGAATGACCAATTTATTCCACATTTAGAATTCCTTCTCGTGAGATAAATTTACCAACCATTCTTCTACCACAAGTAACGTTTTAAATAATCAATCATTCTATTATCTAAGTAATTATAAACTATTCGCTAATCATTATTATCTAACTATTACCCAATAAATAAAATAAAAATATTATCAGCAACCTCTCACTATAATACAACCTCTTTCAATTTTCAACCTTTCACATTTCTTTCCTAATGAACAAATACTTTACTCTAGCACCTACTTTCCTAAATCCTATCGTATGAGTTCTATCTCTAAAATGCGTGATATCCCAAAACAGGATTCCATGACAAATAGCCTATGGCCTTACCATGTTGCATTCAAAGATATTACCCGTTGATACGACTCATCCAACTAACTCTACCAAGCCACTTCCTTCGACATTATAACTCAATACAACCCATTATTATACCTATTAATCGCTCTACCTTAATACTATAATCATAACCTAGTACGAAATACTCACTATCCAATTACTATGTTAATATATTTATCTCACATTTTTAACTAAACATTCAAAATATAAATATGAAAAAATAATTAAATTTTTGATGTGGTTCCTTATCATTGCATCTTTCTTATGTACAAATTTGCTGACGTCATTATGAAGTCTCGCCGATCCCGAACAATATGAAACACACCAAAATAAAACAATATTAGTAAATTATAATTATCATTATATATATAACCTTAATCTAATCGAATCACTAAACCAATTTACATCATTATGCAAATAATTATTGCGTATACAAAAAAAAAAAAAAATAACCCATAAATCTTTAAACAGACATCGTTATAGGAACGCCCCACTTTATATACATACATACGTTACTGTATACAGACACATATTACCGTGGCATGAAATGTTTTAATCGGTTTGTATGAACAACTATTTTTCGCGATCGCGAGTTTAATTTCTGAATTAACACATTAGACACCCCTTTCCGCTCAATAACCTTATACGGACCTCTAAAAAAACGCATCAACTTCGTGCATCTTCCGGTAACACGCCTAGGAACATATAACAAAACTAAATCGTTAATATTAAATGACGCAGAATTCGCCTTTTTATTATAATTTCGTTTTTGTACAATTTGTGCATTCGTAATATTATTTAACGCTTTCGTCAAAAATCCTCTCATACGATCTATACGTTCAACAACACTCTCATTCATATGCGCATTTAAACCCAACGATCGATCTACCACCGAACTTTGTTCCCTACCGAATAAAATGCTATACGGTGATACCTTAATACTGGCTTGTACACTCGTATTATAGGCATGCACTACCAAAGGTAAAAACGCACACCATTCCCCTTGGTTATTATTTAAATATTTAGATAACATGTCTACCAGAGTTCTATTAAATCTTTCGACTAAACCATTACTTTGTGGATGAAATGCACTTGTATGAATACATTTAGACCCAAATTGCTCGACTACATCTTTTACAATCCTTGCCGTAAACACCGTTCCTCTATCCGAAATAATTTCACATACATCCCCGAATCTACAAAATATTTCCTCTATTAAAAAGTTTACTATTACCTCAGCCGTGACTCTAGGCACCGCCTTACATATAGCGTAACGCGACGCGTATTCCACAGCCACAATAACAAAACGATTCCCTCTAAATGAACGTGGAAAAGGACCCAAAACATCCACACCAACTTTTTCAAAAATATTCGACACTCGGATCGGTGTTAATTCGGCAATATTTTTTACCATCTTCCTTTCTTGACACGGCACACAAGATTTAATATATCGTTCGATATCCCTATCTGCATATGGCATAAAATATCTCGCACGAAACCTTTTTAACGTCTTTGCTAAACCTAAATGACCACCCGTCCAAGCTCCGTCATGTAATTCAGCCATTACATTAAAAAATAAACTCCTAGGTAACACTAAAACTTCACGTATCTCTCCATCTCTACGCACATTTTTATACAAAAAACCATTCTTTAACACAAAACCATTATGCCCTGCCTGCGGACGTTCATTCACCCTCGTAATCCATCTCATACAAAAATTATCTCTTGTTTGCTCTTCCTGTAACGAATCTACATTTATACTAAAAACTTCCAAACCGTCTGAAAATTCTACCTGTTTTTCTACTTGTTGCTCTACGCTTTCTACCAATGGATTCCTACTCAAGAAATCTGCCATTACATTATTTCTACCTGAACAATGGACGATATCGAAATCCCACTCTTGTATAGCCAACGCCCATCGCGCTAACCTACCAGACATATCTCTTTTCGATTGTAACCAACATAACGCTTGGTGATCAGTAACCACCTGAAACTTTAAACCCCATAAATAATGACGAAAATATCTTAACGCCCATACTAAGCTCAAACATTCCTTCTCTGTTGTACTATATCTTTTTTCAGCCTCTGATAATTTTCTAGAAGCATAAGCCACTGGGTTCATCTCCATTTCCCCCTGCATAAGTACTGCACCAATCGCTTCATTTGACGCATCTACATTTAATCTCACCGTCTTAGATTTGTCGTTTGAAAAATACGATAAAATCGGCGCACAACACATCAATTCTTTAATGCGATCAAACGACTCTTGATGGTCGCTATTCCAGTAAAATTTAACACCCTTCTTTAATAACTTAGTCAACGGTAGTGTGATTTTCGCAAAATTCGAAACAAATTTCCTATAGTATGAAAATAGCCCTAACAATTGTTTTACTTCTTTAGCTGAAGTTGGTGCAGAAATATCTCGCATAGCTTTGAGCTTACTATCACTGGGTTTAATACCTTCATTTGAAATTTTATACCCTAACATTTCTATTTCCTGAAAGCCAAATTTGCATTTAGAGGGTTTAAAAGTCAAATTTGCCTTTCTAAATCTCTTAAACACTTCCTCTAGAATTTCCGTGAATTCTCTATATGTTTTAGCGTAACATATTACATTATCAACATACACCATAACCCCTTTGAATTTTAAGTCCCCCAAAACTTTATCCATCATGCGTTGGAATACCGCCTGACTCGTGGCTAGTCCAAACGGCACCACATTAAACTCATATAATCCCGTTGATGTTACAAAGGCTGTCTTGTGCCTCCCATTGGTAATTTCCGTCTGCCAATAGCCTGAGTTTAAATCTAACTCTGCAAAATAACGCGCCCCCGCTAAATTATCTACTATATCGTCTATCCTCGGGATAGGATAATTATCACGCTGAATCTTTTTATTTAATTTTCGGTAATCTACACAAAAACGCCATGTATTATCCGCTTTCTTAATTAATACTACAGGTGACGCATAGGAGCTAGAGGACTCACTTATTACCCCTAATTTCAACATTTCTTCCACCTGTTTATCAATAATATCACGCTGCGTCGCCGAAACCCGATAAGGATAACTCCGTACCGGCTCTTCATCCTTCGTTTCGATCAACACAGGCACCACCGCCGATCTACCCAACTGTTCAGTAGAAAAAGCAAACCTATCCCTATTACTTTTCAACAATGACATTAAGCTTTGTTTTTTACTCTTTTCTAACATATTATTTATTATAAAACTTTCATTTTCTATTTTGACAGACACCTCATACTCATTTACTAAATTAGAAAAATAACAACTATCCTCTTTCGTAAACTCCTTTACCTTACAACAAACTTTTTCCTGCGGTTGCTTAATAACTTTTTGTATCTCATCTATCGCAGACACAAAACTAATCCTTCCCTGTCCGAATGACACACAATGACTACCAAAATCAATACACATTTTATTCTTTAATAAAAAATCTTGCCCCAATATAACATTACAGCTTAAATCTTTAATCACTAAAAACTCGTGTTGAAATAAAAAACTTTCTAGAGCGAACATCACATCACATCGCCCTAACACCTTCAATGCGTTTCCATTTACTGCTTTCACACACATATTTTCTATACTATTACATTCCATTCTCATATCATTCAACAACGACTGGCTGATGCACGAAACTGAAGCACCGGAATCTGCCAAAGCCACATCTTTTACTAAATTTGTACTGAATTTAACTAGGGGTCTAACCTGCATATTCAATTTTTCCGTAGACTGCATCTCAACATCCATAACATGTGTCTGTAGAAGGCCTGATCCCCTATCCGCCACCTCGCTGAACTGGACCTTCCTCAGTTCTGGCGAGTGGGAAAATTCGGCTGTGACCGTGTGTTCCTAAAATCAGAACGTAAATTATAGTTATGTCTATTATATTGAGGAGATGAAGCTGCATCTTGTATCTGACGACGACCCCTCATATCTTGTGACGGGCTGGATATGGGCGACGAGAATGGTGTGGGTGCACGACGCTCATTTACAAAATTCGGTACTAGTGCCCTAGGGTTGAGCTCTAGTTGTAGCGTGTCCTTCTCTCTGCTACAATACAATTTTTCCACTTGCCGGATCACATCCTTTAACACTACTTTCGTCGGCAAATAAGAAGTCGATAGCCTACTCTTATGGAAAGGGTTCAATGCCCCTATAAACTTAATAATAAACGTTTTGTCATCCGCAATCTTCGCCTTCCTAGCGATTTCATTTAAATAATAATAAAATTCCGACAGACTTTTACGATTTTGACGAGCGTTATAGAACAATTCTTGGTAATTTATTTCTTGAAACTCTTCCCTTAGTCTATCAAATACCTCCTGCACGCTTTTGCACGTGTCTTTAATGCCCCGGAAAAAAAGTAAGGCGTTACCCCTTAAAAATGAGGGCAATAGTGATAATTTTTCTTCTTCAGACGAGCATCTCTTGAAAGTTATTAAAGCGTAAAACATTTCTTCGAATTCATCTAGGCACTCCTGTGCGCAACCACCGAAAGTTATCGTGGCTAGTTCCATCTTAGTTATAAATAATTTATAAAAATTTAATAAAAAGATACGGCTACTTCTCTGATAATAAATATTTATCCTGTGTCGACCCTTTGCTCGTCAACACATCCCTGGGCGTAGGAGCTGGTTTACCAATCGGGCCGCTATACCCGGCGCGCCTCCACCATTTGTAAAGCTTATTCTTTACAATTAATTTATAATAATAATTTAAAACACATTTAATTAACTTGTTATATTTTTTATAATAAAGAAAAACTATTTTACAATCATTTTTCAACATCCTCACCTCATGTCCTATTCCCATCTCCCTTCTTTTCTTTTTTTATTTTCAAATTTTAAATTTTTTTATTCCTTTTTTTTTAAAAACAAATCTTAAGTGGCCTGTATCATTGTATAGGTTATATTCAATGATCACAACCTTTACAGTACCTATAATTAATTATTATAATTAGTGTTCTCACCATGGGAACGTTTAATCCAATTAAACAAAAAATTAATAATTTATTTAGTAATATTTTTATATATTTATGTTAATGATCCATGGTTAATTATCTACCTAGGCATCTAGAAGAAGTATCCTAAAAATGGGTAGCTGTCTATTTGTGTATAATTATGTCCTTAATACAGTTCAGTAGTTTTTTATTTTAAAAGTATCAAAACTCTATCAAAGTGTAACAACAGAGGGCGGTAGAGAGTACCTAAATAAACAGGGAAGGGTTGAACCCCTCAACTTTTTCCTTCGGGTATCTTCGACCCCCATCACTCTTCTACAGAGATACGCTAATTTATTTTTATCCAAGTTTCTTTATTGTACTCGAGATTCGTTCCTCGCGGTATTGTTTAAGAGTTTGATTAAAATAGGTAGATAAAGGTTCCTTTCGGTACTGTTCCGTTATTTAGTAGTGTTAAAATGAATTGATTGTATTTCAAATGAAAATCAATGTAATTAATCTTAATTATAACACAGATAATATCTAAACCTGAAAGCTTAAACGGCTGCTGATTCTAAACTAGGATTGTACATTATTATATTTTATAATCATTATAATGCATTGGCATCTGTTTGAATTTATTAATGTAAAGTAGTTTACATGCTCCTATATTTACATTAAGTGACAAATACCTGTTATTAATAGACTGTTGATATAGTTGAAGTTTGAAGTCACGATTGTAGGACTTAAACTCGGTAATTGAGTTTGTAGTTATTAGAACTTTTGATGTCAAATAATTTTTTATGAAACTCGTAATATTACTGTACTCATCTAATAACGATTCTGCCGTTTCTATACAATTATGGTGAAAATTTATGAGGAGATTGGAATTAAAACTTGTAAAGATGGGTCAAAACTTGAGCCTCGAAACTAACAAAAGTCTAGTCCATTAAAATAATAATATTTATATAATAAGATTCTCTATTTGGCTGTTTCTATTTGACGTGCTTGTCTTTTAAGTTATCTTTACTTATTATATAACAAAGTCATTTTTTTTGTTAAATAGTCCCTATGTGAGCTTATATCTTCAAAACTACGGAACGGCTTTAGTTGCGGTTTTCTTTAATAGATAGAATGGTTCAAGAGGGTGGACTTTTTGTTAAAAGTTTGGTTTCTAAATTCTGTGCGAACATAGTTGCAGGCAACAGCTAGTGTAGTTATAAGTATATAGATGTATTCTATATGTATTTATCAATACTTTACTATCCTTTTACTATTGCACTACACTGACGATGCCATTACAGTTGCGAAATACTTAAACACGAATACCTACACCCACATTGAAGGAGTGTCCAATTCAGAATGCAGAAAATTTTAATAGAAACGTTACGGTAAATTTTATCCCAGGTACCATCAACATCCCATGGAATGTAAGACGTGACAATGTTAATTAAACGATGTAACGGAACCGCATACTTCTGACTGCCCCTTGCTTAGGGTTGCAATTTTACTGTTATGGAGCAATGAAATAGGAACCTATAGGTATCTATTACTCCGTATATAAAATTTTTGTGGTAAAACTAACCACTGCTCTATATGGAGAAATTTCGTAATTAATTATTGTTATATCAATTCTGATTTTGAGCTTCTAATTAAAATGAAATAATGTTTTATATTGTCTACGTGGTGACGAATTAAGAACCTTTCAAATCCAGCTAAAGGATATTGTACACAAATAACATCCTCTGTGCGAGACAAAAACTCAAATATAAACCGTGTCACACGCCTGGTCAGCATGTCACAGAATTTTTGAAATAATTTAATTTATTATTATATAAAAAGATTTCAAAATCATTCTGCTACTTAAGAGCTATATTTTTGTTGTTTTTAAGACCTGGGATTATTATAAATAGAATACCTACTTACTCTAAACCTAAGTTTTAAAGTACCTACTAAATGTAAACTTAACCATGCATAATTTATTAATTTACTTAGAAGTAAGAACTCTGCATTACTCTACAATACTCTACATGACATCTAAATGAAAAAATATACAACTACTTTGCCAATTAGAAATTAGGTACGTCCAATTCATTTAAGTTTAAATACGATAACCTTAATTTGGGTCGGTTTGATGTAACGTGGTTTTTACAATGCTCATCCCTATCATTATCTGAAGTGAACCACTTGTGTGTGATCTCGCCATTTCAGTATACCACCCTTCGGGTACCAAAAAGATTGGTGTTAAGGAAATGTGCGGTAGTTCTACTAACAGTGGTTAGACCCACATGAAAACACTACCACATGTCGTTATATAATTTCATTCTCACTACGTTATCACTCGAATTAATTCGACTAAAAGTATTTAAAATTACTGGTATTTCTAATAAGATTATAGAATCTAATAAGATAAAGAAATTATTGAATTGGAAAGTATAAATGTAGGATAAAAGTAATATTAGTTTAAAAGAAAATCGCGTTTTAAATACCTTTAGCTAATAATAGCAATTTGAAAGTTTTTTTTGTTATGCTTAGGAATAGAGTACATGGAGTGAGTAGCTACTTATGAATGTTTACTTAAGCTATTCAAAAGTCTTTAAGCCTCCGATCTTGTAAGTTATAATTTAGTTATAGATTCCTAGTACTCAATATCTTGGAAATACTGAACTACAGATCATGTCTTTGAAAATATAAACTTAAAATTATAAACTTAAATACCAACTGTGATACCAATTAATACCAATCAAGTCATCGTGTTACGTGACTCGTGTACCTAATCTTTAAAAAATAGCAGACATAATCAACTTTCGTAGGTAAATTAAGGTGTTTATCGTAAGTACATTAAATCAGAAATATATTATTTACGTACTATACATCTATCTGTTATGTGAAAGTCTTTCGAGTGCATCAGTAGTAGGGGCCCAGAGTACCAACTCAACCAAATAATTGCTATTCTATTCACACTGAGAGGACGATTTATGTCCGGAATTATTTCCTTGTTGTTTTATTCGGAGATTTGTCACTCACCCCCTCTTTTATAATTACCCCAGATATCGGGTAAGTTTTTAAATGAAATTTATGAGCTTCGAGACTTTCGTTGTGCAGGGATTAGTTTGTTTCTCTCTGTAATTATGTATCTCGCAGTTTGTATTTTATTTGGTATGTGTAAACTACGTTTAAATAGGAAGCTAACATTCGGTTAGATAAATAAGCAAATTCGTATTAAAATGGCGTGAAATCAATTAATAATAGTAAGGATATATCGATAAAACCTAAACACAGTTTTATAAAAATTTAACATAAGTTGCGTCATCAATCTTGCGTCCTTTTGTTACAAACTTTTTAAAAAACGTTTGGTAATTACGGTAAATAAATAAAAAAATATACTTATAGGTGAAATAGAAATCGATTAAACAGGTACTTTCATAGGTATTCAATTTCTGTAACCCAAGTAATGGGGTTACCCAGCCAACCTCGAAGCTAATACAAACCAGTATGTTACCTGTTACTAGTTTTTGCTAACAAATAGCTGTTTCCTGTCTTGTTGTGTCAATCTTACTTACGTACTTAGATACGTTGTGTTTCTTCTAACAAGAAATAATATAGTTCTTATTAGACACAATAGACACACATATACCTACTCATCTTTTTAAGTAAATACTTATCTATTTCAGTATATAAGGACAAACTAACTTATTTACCTACACTATTTACATACCTAAATAATGCTTTTCTAAGACATAAACTAAAATTTAGTACTTATAAAAAAATAAGCACAACGTTTACAACAACAGAACAATGGTATCTATTCTAAGTGCTAAACTAAACTAAAAAATGAAAATTGATAGTGTCAATATATCTATTATTTGCTAGTTCTTTGTACACATTCATATAATTTTAAATCGTTAGTCTATAATGCACGGTTTTTATAATAATAAAGTTCAGTTAACATAACCTAATTGTGCTATTGACAATATCAATTATCATTTTCTAGTTAAGTTTAGTTGTGCATCAATCTACATAAATAAAAGAGGATATGTCTCATAATACGTATCTATATTATACTAGCTGCCCCGGTAAACGTAGTTTTGCCATACTAAAAAAAAAGTTTTGAGAAATAGATGTTGGACGATTCTCAGACCTACTGAATATGCATGTAAAATTTCATAAAAATCGGTCAAGCCATTTCGGAGGAGTGCGGTAACTAATACTGTGACATTATTATATTAACATTCTATATAATAAAAAATAACAATTAATACTTATACGTAGGCACAGAAAATGAAGAATTAGGGATACTTTTCCTATTTACTCAAAATCTACTAAATATATTTTAATTCTGATTTACGTGTTTCTATATATAATAGTTACTTATGTTTTTAAAGTTATTTCATTAGTTAATACGCGATAATAGACCGACAAATGAAAAAAATAAAAAATTAGAGAGGTTGTTTCGCTAAGATTTTCTATCGAGAAAACTTTTTTCAATCGTGTTTCTGAGTTTATGCGATCCTAGATCATATATTGAAAAAACATATACTTAAAAATTAGAGCTCTAGCCATTCAATCTAAAGGAACAATGAAAACTTCGTACGTAGAAAAATGCACGAAGCTATTTTGGTATCGTCTTAAGTGTTGATCATTTGGCAAAATGAAACATTTGTAAAATGATCAGTGGTAAAATGATCAATAGGCGTTTGTCAAGTGTAGTTTTGCCAAATGACTTTTGGTCACACAATCGGACACCTAAATATCCTGAATATTTTTCAAATGATTGCATTGTCATCAATCCTCAATTCTATGCTACCTACTTACGAAACGTTGACAGTTTATGTTGTCAGAGACATAAGTTTCTGTTGTCACAATCGTAGCAAACACAAGTAAACAATTATGATATTTTTACCTGATTCTATAAACAAAGCGTTTTTTATGTGAAATTATCTGATTGTATATGAAAGGCATACGTAGAAACACAATAATCTTGGTGAGTCTACTGATATACAATTTAACTATTTCGTGTATAATTAAAAATACAAGTGTGGTCATAGTGATACTTCAACATGCTATTCTAGTAATTCTGATCAAGGAATTGGGATTATTCTTTTAAATTATTGCATTGTCATCGGTCCTTGTTAGGTGTGCAAAATATCAGATCAATCCGTCTACTGCAAGTGGCTGACAATCGCTTTCAAAGATTCCGTTACACAGATTAATACATTGATAGATACATACCAAACTTATAAAAGCGTGTTAATAAAATACTTCAGCATCAAAAGGTTTTTGGATCAAAGACACGAGTCTACCGGGCTATAGAATGCCCAAAAGAACCTAAGCAGATTTTCCCATAAAAATATCTATAGGTACCTACATAGAAAAACTGTAATAGGTATTTGCCAAGTTTAAGAGTTAAAATTTAATCTCAACTAGTTAAGTAAGTAGATACGTACAGACATACCAACATATTTCGTGAGGCTCGTTCTACGTTCACTATCTATAAATAAAATATGTGAAAACGAAGTGTGAATAAAATAAATTGCGCCATTATGTCTTGTTATGGGATTGGTGTTATTTTACACCTCAGTTTTAATCTAGCTAATCACATCTATCCATGTTGGGTTTTAATGAAACAGCCGGCTTGTAAATTAGATGGCTCCCATGGTAGGTACCCATGCTTTGTATAATAAGAGGTCTAGGTACCTCTATGCGATTCATGAGCGTAACCGATAGGTAATTATAGAAAAACACATTCTTTTTGTACTAAACTGCAAAAAATTATAGTATAGTTAAAAATTTTGAAGCCTAAAACTCTAAAATTGTGATAAAAATTCTAACTCAAAACAAAGTAGCGCCATCTATTGACATCATTGGAGTGACTTTGTTTACACTTCTTTAAAAATGCTCTGCTATATTCTGTCATAATGTCAGTCTGGTGTATAGATAATGTTTCTTTATTATTATTTTATTTTTTGACACGATATGTAGTATATTGTATCAAATAAACCATTGATTTTATAATACTATTTACGGAAAACTGGCATTCGCAATATCGTACTCTAAAAAGTTCAATAAGAAATAACTAGATGGCGCTTTGTTAAACTGTAACACCGCTACGACACGGAGTGGCAGAAATTGTGACTAAACCGTTAAGCGTACTAAAATCCATTGGCGAGACCGGGAGGATGTTTATGATGCAATTTACAGTTCGTATATTGCCAGGCACTTCATATAACACGACAATACACTTCTGAATTCTTTTTCAAGTAGTCTCGGTTGGCTTAAACCTGTACTATAATAAATAAGAATTCTTTCTCATTTTGAGAGACCCAACGCATTATCTATACCTATAATATGTTGGTATAATAAAATTATTATCAGATTTTGATTCCTGTAGAATTGCTAATAGGATTATTATACTTACTACCTAATTTAGGTTAATTTAGTGAGTACCTAAATAATTAATTTATAGCTCTTTCTAATAACAAAGAGCACTGTGATAAGAAAATAATTAATTAACGAAAATGTATCTAGATTACGAGAATTGAAAACTAAGTAACCCATAAATGTACACTAGCGGCATCAATCGAAGCCATAAAACATCTACTTTATTGCATGTAGACCTCAATTGGCTCATAAAAAGCTTCGCACCTCGCGTCACAGATGGCAGTAAATTCGTGGAACATTGTACGCCATCTATATTAAACACTTCGAGTTATACTTTGATAACTTGAAGCACCGAGGTTATGGTTTTATTGGGTTATAAAAGTTACGAGTTACGGCTTCGGTCGTCGAATATGGAGATATCGGAGGGCGAATGGGCGTGTAAGACAAGAGAACGACTTTTATTGTTTGTAAATTGGCTGTAAAATTATGAGTTCGCTCGTATTGTGCGTAATCACGGCGATCAGCTGTTATTTTATAGGATAAATCACTTTATTACCGCAAGTGGTGGTTTATGAGGCTATAAAGATTCATTCAAATGGGCGTCAGGTTGTCTACAGCGTGGATGTGCTAATGTACATATTAACTAATGCGTTTATAGCCTCACTAGGTAATTTATTAGTTCTGCTCATCGAATAACTAACATTGAATGAATTATATTTTGCTTGAGGCTGAGTTTAGACGAATCAGTTTTATAGTCAAAAATTATTCCTTAAAATTTGTATTAAAATCAAATACACATTTTGTTATAAAATTATTATCTCAAGACGATTCTTTTCAGAGATCATTTAGGTATCCACAAACAAACTTTGGATTTTATGTTTTTTTGTTAATTATGTGACTGAAAAGTTGAATTTAACTATCGTTGTGGCTTTTCAAAAATTTTTATCATAGTATTGCGTGTACAACAGAAGAAGCATAGTATCGATTGCGTGGATGAAAATATAGTGTAAAGCTTTTTTAGTTCCGCTACTCGGCAATAGATGGCTGACATTACAATGGTGGTGAAACTCTTATCTCTACTTTTATGGTAGAGATTTTGATTAGTGAATATTATGTATTTAGCAGAGTAATTATTTTTATATATTATCATGTACTTATAATTTATATTTTTATTTATTTATTTACATGAATTTACTTGAATTTAATTAAATATTAACTTTAATTTTTGTAGTGACATAATTTTTAATCGCGTTAGTAGGAACACTGATTCAAAATTGAATCATAATGTTAAATATGACCTTAATTACTTTATAATCATCTCGCATATCGCGTGTCCATAATAAAATAACAAAAAAAAGAGTAAACGCGATCCTTTTGCATAAAAATTAAAAGCTCTAGATTAGATTATAAAATGCTTGTTTTTACATGAGCATTTTTATCTTGAGTCAGTAGCAAGTGAAGCAGATAATTATTTGTTTTACGATATGTTTACGATTATCGTCGTCGTAAAACTTGACGTTAACGATCAGTTAACGCCGTCATGATTGTTTGTATGGGCCCTTATTTTAAAACAATCTTGTATTAAAATTATAAATTGTAAACAGTCGTATATTAATTGTGGCATTTGCGGCACCATTAAACATTGCTATTATAGATTTTAAACACATGTGGTCTTATTCATAATGACTTATCGGAGGTTTAAAAGTTCGCGAAAATTGTCAAAACTTGTTATTCATAATACTCTTTTTACGCTAAATCGTTTATTATCTCTCCGATAAAATCTTCGTTTAAACCTCCGATAAGTCAATATGACCATTAGAAACAAAGTTGTTTTTAGGGTTCCGTACCCAAAGGGTAAAAAAGGGACCCTATTACTGAGACTTCGCTGTCCGTCCGTCCGTCCGTCCGTCCGTCCGTCCGTCTGTCACCAGGCTGTATCTCAAGAACGGTGATAGCTAGAGAGTTGAAATTTTCACAGATAATGTATTTCTATTGCCGCTATAGCAACAAATACTAAAAATAAAATAAAATAAATATATAAGGGGGGCTCCCATATAACAAACATGATTTTTTTACCGTTTCTTGCTCTCATACAACAAACGTGATTAATTAAGAGTGTGTTGTTTGCTCATTTCTTAATAACGTGCCTTATGTTGCATAGATAATGGTACGGAACCCTTCGTGCGCGAGTCCGACTTGCACTTGACCAATTTTTTACTCTATTAGTTCAATAGAAAACTAAAATTAGTTTAGAATATCGTAAATATGTAGAGTCAGCAAATTCAATGAGTCGTGACTTAACTTACCTATTCAGCTAAAACAGACGCTTGCTAAGTCAACTTTTCTTTATTGTAGTAAAATATTATTAACGTTTATTTATTACTTAATTTACTTAGCTTCGAGATGATATGAGTAAAAAAGAAGTTAATGCGAGTGACAGCTAATAATTTAGGACAAAGGCAGAAATAAGGTTTTGATGAAGGTACGTAGGTATATCATATAAAATTGAGAAGGCACGTACAAACATAGGTTTTTTTTATGATTTTATTTTATGATAGCAGTCTCTACAGTAATAGTTTATTTTATAAGTTGTAATAAACAACCAAATCACATTATTAACGCTTTTATTAGCGCGGTATTTATATTAATCTATGTAATAACATATATGAAAGCGATTTTCACCCACTTGATTTGAAATTTTGCATAGTTAATACGGACTAACGACAATTAAAATAATTTAATAAAAAATAATCAGAGTTTTGAAGAGTTTTTTTTTAGTTTTTGAACTAAGTCAATTATTTTTTATTGTTTTAAATAAGTATATAAATAAAATAACTGTAATATAAATAACTGTATACTTACTTATAATAATAATAAGTAAGTATACAGTTTACCCCTACTTACTTAATAATTCTAGGCTAAATAGAGTGGAATACCACGTTAAGAAGACGGCTATTTATACGACTTTACAATATTTTTTTCATTTCTTAAAATTCATTTCGAATTTATTCTTTATTTAAAATTTACCTTCTATACAAACAATGTAGAAACCCTCCTTTTATATTCATATAATTATGTTAAATAATTTACTATCTAAAGAATGTTATAATTTATTAGAGGCATATTTGGTGAGAACTGCATCGAAAACTTACGTATATTTCACAGTACCTGCCCACTGATAATTATGATATCTCTTAATAATCTTCCTACATTCTTAATTCTTTCCTATTGCGTACAATTCTATGAATGTTCTGTTCAAAACGACAGCGCTAAGTTATGTATGTGAGATATGTCGTAAATATAAGCAAGAATATAATATTTATATTTTATAATTAGATTTCGACTATAATTGTAATAATTAAATAAATTTGATGACTTTGCAAAATTTATTAGCAACTGATATGTATCATAACTATTTGGATTTTAGTAATCAAAAGATTTTTTAATCCGTTGCATCAGGGATGTGGGGAAAAGGATAATTATTATGACTATCAAATAGTAATATTCCCAAAATGATAGAAAAGGTACAATATGCCAGGTTATCTCAGATATATACTAGCTGTCCCGGCAAACGGTGTTTTGCTATACTAAAAAAAAAAGTTTGAAAAATAGATGTTAGCCGATTCTCAGACCTACTGAATATGCATGTAAAATTTCATAAGAATCGGTCGAGCCGTTTCGGAGGAGTACGGTAACTAACACTGTGACACGTGAATTTTATATATAAGATTTAAATATTCTTTCAGAAAGATATCACGTGTATGTAATAAATTTTTTATCCAATTAAACTCATAAATTTGCGTATAATAATTTAACTGAAGAACTCCCATAAGTCTCGGATAAAAATGAACCTAAAATATGTAACGAAAAAGAAATTAAAAATAAGAATAATGTAGACATGTTTTTCGCGACCGTACCGCCTATCGCTATGAGTAAGTTATGGTCGCCGTAGGGTGAGTTACACCCTGCTTAGGTCACGTGGCCCAAGAGGGATGCCGCTACTGAAATTTTTAAAGAGAAAACAGGACAAAACAAGCTGGGGCGGCAAGTTATCTTCGTTTCATTCAACTCACACTCGCGCTGCTCGAACGTCCGTATAGATCAATAAAACTACTTTATCTCTTTTTGGCACATCCCCATCCCGGCGGTGACTTCCTAGAATGATACTTTGTTGTTGCATCATGCTTTCTCTATTAACATAAATAATAGTCTACCAAAAGTTTTGCAAAAAATCTAAAAACAATGCTTTTCTTAATGCAATTGTCACAAAACAAAAAATGAGAAAGCGACTCGAAAAAAAGAAACTTTTTATTTAAAAATGGAACAATTTGTTCGAAATTCTATTGTATGTTTTTTTTTATAAAAAAGGCACAGCTAACGCAATTGTCAGCCTCTGTTTTTTATGCTTCGAGGTCACGTAAGAACGTTTTATCCGTGTTTACAAAGGTAATAGCCATAAAATATTATTACCGGGCTATTAGGAGCAAGCCACAGGTAGGTTCGGGTGGCAGTCGCTAGTTCACTGCCGCTGAGATAGCGTACCGGTAGTTGTAAGTAATTGAAGCTGTTAATTTGTCGTTAAAGTGTTCTCATGCCTTGCTCGAACCCCGCCGTTTGATTTAAGTAGGTGGGTCCTTTATCATTTTGCTTTTTTAAAACTGATCTTACGATTTACTAACACAATAAACTTGAAGTTTCATCTCGAATAAATTCAAACATGTTTGTGTTAACGATTTATAAAAAAATATATTAAATAGGTACATATTACCCAAAAAGATATTTAAGCTCTACGTATTTGTACTTTCAATAATCGGTGCTAAAATCTAGGCAGTTTTTATTGTAGTAAACAATCTATTGTTAATAAATTATTTTGTCTTAAAAATAACCGTAAAAATAGTCTAGTATGTATAATAATGTTATATGTCATGTGTCTTGGTTCTAGTTCATTCTTTTTTTTCCAATAGCGTTCTATATTTAAAAAATCTAGTGTTGGCTAGAGTTCCGTTGCCGCGGAATTCAAACCACCGTCTTCCGGTATCAACTAATAAAGTAATTACTCGGTCCGTCCGCCTTCTTTATTACGCCCAATGTAGGGATGACACTAACGATTCTTGTCTGCATTTAAAATTGAGCAATTTGAAAATGTTAACACACCCCTACTGAATCTTGAGTTTTATTTGCATTTATTTGAAGACTCACTATCATATTTTTAATCATTTTGATGCCTATATATTTAGTTCGTTATTAGTTGTTCCAAAATGTATTTTCTTACTTAATTTTCTTTTCTGTTAATATATAGTTTAATTTTGCATATCAGTACCAACAACTTTGTACACAATACCTAGTAATTGCTATTATATATTTTTTTAACTGTCATAAAATATGTGTAAATTTCATTAAAATCGGTTACTACTATCTATCTTGTCTATTTTTTATGTCTGTATTAGGTACTATTAGACATATTTTGTATTCTTTGAAATACAATATTCGGTTTAAAACGTAAAAAAATGTCCCTTTAAACGGTTATTGTAATTGTACTCCCATTTTTAAAAGACCTGACTCATTCAAAGCTTTGAAAGGATACAATTATATTTCTATAAAATATGTACAAAAGCTATGATAAGATAAGCTAATTTAATTTGTTACTTAATTTAGTAAGTTAGTGTTGTGTTAGTAGTTTTTACTTCCCCATTTTTCCTTTTAAGGAGTTTTTATAACATAATATATTATGTGAAGGGGACTGTTTCTGACATTAATTAATATATAATACTTTTTGGATAATAATAGCCCATTTGTACAATAATATTAAGGCAAATCATTTAGTTTTGTTTCTTTGTGTATTGGTGTACAAATAATGAGTCATCTATCTATCTAAAAGTTTGTGTTATTTGCTCTTAGACTAGGATAAAGGTTACACACGGGTTTTCATATATATTTTATTTATGCCCATATTTTGTTACGTGGGCTACATATTATTATTATTTAACCAAAAATATATTATTATTATGTTGCAATACAGATTAAAGAGTTAACCATCAGATGACACTATCATAATCGAAATTCTAGAATATTCAGTGTCATTTATTTGTACACCGGAACTGTCAGGAGATTTTATCATCGGATTTCTTATAGACAACCTAGACATTATCACATCTTGGCTTACTTAAGAGGATTAGTAATTCATTAAGTCAAACTCTCATTTGGGGTTATTCACCTTCCAAAACCAGATGCTAAACCGTTTCAAGTTCAATATGTTTTTAAACTTTTCAATCATATCCACTTGAGTTTCTACGACAAGGATTTTTGAACTTGTACTAGAATTTTACCAAGTGTTTAAGCAACAAATCCACCCGATTTGTTTTGATATCAATACCAGTTTTTATGTTTTATACTCTTCTATGGATACAATTAAATAACAACTATTATTTCGTTTTTCTAGTAAGATTTAACATATATAACATGCATCTAAACTTAATAATTATTTTCTGTTCTTTTGCCAATTAATTGGAGTCGATTCTACATGCTTTCACCTTGCTACTCTGTGATCTATCAGAGGTTAGATTTAGAGCACACTCCTATAACATTTATATCGTGTTTTTTATAAGCTTAACCTATCTACACGTTCATAGCTCTTCCTTTTATCTATCTCTTATAATAATATGTATCTAAAGTAAAAAGTTGTAATAAATATTTAAAATATTATGAGCATCAAAGTTAAGCGTCGCGTAGTGAAGAGATACAGCAATGCGCTCATACTTACATTGTTCGTATCAAACAAAAGTTTGGTCACGCTTAATGCCTTTACGAGTGTCGGGGGTGACATAAAGAAAATGAAAAACATTTTGTATTATTCTTGTTGCGCTCTTACCCGCGTAACTTGAACGACCCTCGGTAGGGCGGTCGCATACTCGCGACGCAGCACCTGCGTTTCTTCCTAACATCCAAGTACTTTGTTAGAACTCACTTGGGACAGCGCCTATGAGATCAGTAATGTGGCCGGCTAAATATTAATGTGCGCTGAATAATAACCGATGTCGCAGATTACCACATCATATAAGAATTCAGTACCTTTAATACATTGTTAGTGTTAAAATTGTCATTATAATCTTCATCATCCTTACCTCACACCTTTTTCCCATAGGGGTAGGTAGAGACAATAGAGCACCATCTGCTACGATCCAAACATACTTCCTTGGCTTTCAGTTAGTTTTCAAATTAATTATTTTTAAAGAGTTAATGACAACCATCTGCAGATTTTGAAATTCCCATTGGTAGACATCGGTGTCCTCTACAATAAAATAAATAAATAAATAAAAATAAATATTCATGGACATTTCACACAGCGTCCTCTGGTCCCAAGCTAAGCTTATAAAAGTGTTATTAACGCTTAGTTTACTGCTAAAACGCTGGATTGGCGTGTTGGTATAATACTTATAAAAGAAATTTAATTAACAGTTCTCACTCTTCCGCAAAAGAGGATATCCCCTCACATTCTTTAGTAAACTCATACAGCATATCTAGGAAGAAATTAGAAGATGAGTATGTACCCTTAATCGGTCTTCTAACGGACATTCCATATTATAACTATTGGCAAAAATCGTTGTAGTTTTATTATTCTTTTAAAATGAAGGATAACATGTGTGCGAATACCATACTAAGTACTTATGAATATGAATGTATATTACGTCTATGTAAATGATGATAATTAATAATCAACTATAATTAATAAAGAGATCTTGAGCAGCCTGTTTCTTACGTGTTTGCCTTTATTAATTAGAAAATAACATATTACATATACCAAGATTAAAAGATTGGACTCCTGTCCCAATTTGATCTAATTTAATGGCTAAAATTAATTAAAAATAGACTCACTATTGATTTTTGATTAACATATAATATTTAATGTTAATAAAATAAGCATCCTATAAATCATTTATCGATTAAAATACCCATTAAATTAACATAACAAGTTTGCTTAAAATTGTTGAAGTCGTGGAGATGAATCGTTGTGTCGAAGTTAGCCTTATAACTTCCCTCTGTATCCAAAGGTTTTTGTTTAGTCAGATATCTACAGAAACTAGTTACGTGTTTGGACTTGTGTATGTCGAGTTTTTAATATTTATTACCTGCTGTGATCCATCTTCACGTAGGAACTTTCGAGAAACATAATTTTTTGGGTTAATTAGATGAATTCCTTGCTGCAGTACCTACACCAAGATTTTGTTTTTCATGTTTTCTTGTGCTTGTAATGCGTCAATTTCTAATTGTATTCACTATTTCTTATATTCACGCTAAGATGGTTCATTTTTTTATTTTAAAGAGTTGAGTATAAGTGTGTTAAGACCATATTAAAAGTGTAAATATAATTTACATTTACCTGGCTTAAAATAGTCGTATTGACGGGTCGAATATTAGATGTTTTATTGACTTCAATGGATCCAGATTTCCGCTTTTCTAGATTTTTCTATACCTTCAGGATTTATTTAGTGTACTATAGCTATTTAAAATTTATTACGACGGATAAGGAATACAAGTATCGACCGCCGCCGCTTTTCTTTCTAAGAGTGCTGTAAGAGCCAGCGAAGGAATATTGCACACAGATAACATAATAATATTCTGTAACTGACGATCATCTTGAAAATAAACCCTGAGCTCACATGCTTCGTCAGCGCGACACAGTAGAAAACTTGGAACTTTAAATGGCTAGACAGAGTCAAATAATTTCATATCAAACTAATGTCAACTGATATTGAAACTTATTCAGTAGCTAAACAGTTTTGTAAGTTTATCTTAACTATGTTTTATATACAGTTTTATACCACATTTGTGTATGTTTTTATGTATTTCTAGATGATATATCAATGGGTATACCGGTGTCATTTCACCTGTCTGCCTATGCCCATAAAGGTCCATATTTGATAACATTTGGTATTGGATCAAACAGGGAAACATCAAATATGTAATTTGATTATGTCCCCCCCCTTCAATGAATCACAAGCAGACACATATTAAAGGAGATTTATGTACATTTATTACTAAGTAACCAAGATAGGTGTGATACTATATTTTCACAGACACTAACCCATGTCAAAGCCTTTGTCATTGATACATCTTTGTGAACCTAGAATTTCGAATCACTACATATAATATATATGATAATCTATAGCCTATATCACTTATGATAACTCTAGTCTATAATAGTGAAAGATTTTTATCATGTTGGTAAATCTGTGAATTGAGCTTTTATTCTTATAAACCAAAACAGAGACAAAATGCAATGTAAATCAGTGAAGGAAAGCGGAAATACTCGGGTGTTGAATAAAATCCTAGGCTGTTAGTATAATTTGGTAACACAGGCAGGCGGGGACGGGTCGGCAATAAACTTGTCAACTCAAACTATTTCTTGGCTGTTTGTTTTCTTTTTGACAAATCGTGTCGCGTACCGACGACTATCTTCCTGCATGCCATTGCCGAGTAATAAAGCTGTGTTCTTGAATTACTGGATATGTAACATAAGCCGTAATCTGCAAATAAAAACAAATTACTTTTATAACTCTCCTTCTTTTTTTTATACTACAAGGGTGCACAAACAAGCATACGGCTCGCCTGATGGTAAGCGATTACCGTAGCCTACGGACGTTTGCAACACCAGAGGTACCACTCGCGCGTTTTCGATCGTGTAGAAACCTTTTGACGACCTTTTTGAAGAGCCCCATGATGAAGTCTGTGCAGGGAGTTCATTCCACAACCTGATCGTACGCGGGATAAAGTTGTGCTGGAACCGTACAGTACGGAATGGTAACGGTTCTAGGGAAAAGTTTTTCAAGTCTGTTAAGAAATGACTAAAACCCAATACGTCAATTAAGACGTAGATCCTAAATCGAAACCTAAAAAATGTTTCTAGTTGGTTAGGCAAATACCTCGTAAATTCACTATATATTCTGTAATAATTTAAATTGACACTGCGTTTATGATAAGCGAAATATCTTCAAATTCTAAACTAAGTCTACTTCCAAGGTGGTAAAATACATAAAAACTGTTTTTGACCTCTCCATATGAGAATAAAATCCATGCGTTATTCAGAAAGATAGCAGCAGGTTAACATTTGAGTCAAAACTTCTAATTGAATTCCTCACATTTATTAAATTTTCCATTTAAATACAACCAAATGTATAGAATTTATCATTAATTTGATGTGATTACTACTCAATAACTCACTACCATTTACAAAATAAAACAGACATTTATATACAATATGAAAGAACAACACATAAATTTGAAGAAACATTGAAAAATTAATAGCAACATATGACATTTTCATCTTAAATTCACGGTGGTATATCGCTAGTTGTAGATAACCGCCTACGACCAAATTAAATGTAAATAACATCAAAGAATATATATATTTTATATTAATTTTAACGCCATGTTGTAAATTACATCACATTTTTTGTATAACTGACAAATATTTGTCAAACAAATGGTATGTGTAAGGAGGAAGAAATTTTGACGATCTATAATTTAATTGTATAAGTGGTTTAAAGGGAATTGTATTTACAGCGTTTTGAAATGAGAATTTATGTAACAGAATTGAGCAAAACTTATTTTTCGTCTTGTAATCCGTTTTTTTTTTTAATTTTTATAAACATACGTAAATGCCAGTGTCACGGGATCCAAATACCGTCATAAATAAAGCGTTAAGGAGTGTTGATCTTATTTGCTGTCATCTTCTGTATCAGCCAATCTAGATTAAAGTATACTCTTCATCACAATTGAATGAACTGTCACTGTTTTTTTAAGATTTTTCATTTGATAAGAGAATTTAAACACCCTAATGGGTGCATCTTATTTCTAATTAGGTGTGTTATGTTTTTATATCATTGTATCTTATTAATTACGTTGGCCGTTGGTAGCAAGAGTGCTAACAACTTGCAGAGGCAAGTAGGTAATATTATGTTTGATCTAAAAGGAAAGCTATTGGATTTTTATTTGATTACACAAGCCACCTTCAAAACTAACTAGATTTCATCCATATTTCATATATATTATATATCGCGGTCATATAACTCAAGTTGGGTCTTGACATCGCTCGTAATTCGTCGTGTGTGGCTCGCGACTCTTCTCTGAAATACCTTAGAAAATATAGCATATAAATGTAAAATCTGCAAACAAAAATAGAACTTATATATAACTGAATAAAACGTTAATATTACTTTGTATTTATTTTAAATATAATATGTCGTTTTAAATAGTGAAGAAATCTAAAACTTTAGACAAGAGATCTATGATAAACGCGATTTCAGTAACGAGTACCGTCATCATTGATTTATGTTCATGATTCTTATTTTTCCAAGTAAAATGGGGAAAAAAACTAAAGTGTGAAGGGAGAGCTTCACTAAATAATATTGTGAAAAATAGTTTATTGTTAGATCACGTGATTAAATGTAATAAACAGAACACGGGATGTAATCTTTTGGAGGGAAAATTGTTTTCGTCGGTGGCCATTTGTTGTAGAGAATGGTTATAATTTGGAGCTGGTCAGTTGAAATTAGGGTTATAAATAGAAAAGATAGAGAATTATAAAGATATATAAGCACATGTATTTTGTATTAATTGATGTGGCATTAGGTACTAGTAAATAAATTTCAAGGTACTCTACCTTTAGTCGTTTTTTTTTTCTTGGACATTTCACGCAACGTCTGATCCCAAAGTAAACTATATTTTTATGCTTGTGTTATGGGTAGGTAGGTACCAGAATACGGATAGACTACATATACCAATTTTCTTTTGTAAATATATATTTATAATACATAGCAAACACCCAGACGCAGTATAAATATTTATTTGTATGACAATCATAAATATCACACAAATGATTGTCCCGAGCGGGAATCGAACCCACGATCTCGTAAACGGCAGTCCGTTACATGAACCACTTGACCACGAGGATCGTCGATATTTTTGAGTTTCTTTCTGAACTTAGACTCAATTATTGCTATTGTTTTTGATAGGTAAGAACTATTATGTCACATAAAGTTCATAAATAGTTATTTTTTACTTTATAGGTACCGATCTAATGGTCAGATTGACTTAATCGTATATGCAAATTAAAATTTTAAAAGGGCACACATCAAAGCAACCATTTTACAAAACATATTAAAACCTGATTTTAATTAACCTACTTAATACTTTATCGCCTCATTAAGTTATATTAGTAAAGCAATTAAATATAATTTATTATGTAATAGCTGTAACCCGCGACTTCGTATGCATGAAATTTTGGATCACCTTGTTTTGCATTAAAGATGCCTATATCCTTTAGAATTTCTGTGTATCAAAATTCATTTTAATCGTTTTAGTAACTTTGGTGTGAAAGAGCGACAGTCAAGCTGACACAGTAAAGGTGGCCTTCGGATGTACGCGACGCACGACGTGCAACTGCCACGCCTACTTCTCATACAAAACAGTGAAATACAATTAATTTTATTTACCTAGGCATTGGATATTTTAAATAGGTTGTAATGCACTTTCTTAGTGTTACTCTACTCAATTGATATTCCATTACAGTATTGTAGCAATAATAATGAGAGCACCTAGTGTTGTATACACGTGATGAATTTACGTAATACCGATGTTGCCAACTCGATACCATCTTATTTCCTTGGCATCGACACTAGAGACCTCGTGATTTACAACTAACAAGCAACCTACAAAACTTTACGGATTAAACAGTTTTTACTCGTAACAATATTTGCCAACATTTTTTCTTTTTCTTTTACCGCATGTTTATTTATCTGCGTTGTAGACACATTTTTGCATATATTTGCATGCATATGATCAAAAAAATGAATAGTATAATCCCGTCTACTTATGATAAATATAACATTCGTATCAGCAGTAGAAAAATAAATCAATTTACAAAATCAATGTCGCTTCTTCTCATTTTTTAATGCTTATCTGGCCGGATTATGTGATTTTGCCTAGCAACCGTAGTTTGTTTATTCTCTAGTGGAGCTTTTTTGAATTCATTGACATTTTTCCGATGATTTTTAGATTTGAATTCTTAGTTTATATTTATAACATAAAGTCGAAAAATTACAAAACTAAAATAGCTGTCAATTGTCACCCTCAAATACTCGTACCATATACTTAGTTGTGGCACAAAACAGATTGTAACAGAAATAGACGGCGGGAAAAAATAAAAATCAGTCTGAGCACGTCGACCGTGTTAGTTGTCTAAAAATAAAATTAATATAAATATGTTGAAGTGTGAAAGTTCACAAAAACGACAAACTATCACGCTTGCATCTACTAACGCTTTTAAGAACTTCCGTGTAATTGGTTGTGTCTTGAGAGATGAGAATTTATGTGAAAGCCCTGCGGGTTAGAACACCGTTAATGTTTTGAATAATGAATTTTAAATGTCGAATGCTCGTAGTGCGGCTATCAGCTGTTCTTATTTTAAATTAAATTTAAATAAACATTCAATTTTTAATCAAGGTGTTAAAGTTTCTAATATAGTAGGTATCGTTTATGGTTTCCAGTTCATTTTATTGTAATACGTAATTAAAATATCTTACCAAAATAAAAACAAGTATTTTCTTTTCAATTTATTACACAAGCAACTGTTTAGATTATTTTCTTTCTCTTTCCCGCAGCGATGTCATGTTTTGTGAAATTTATGGTACCTATAGCTTAAAGCGTCCAAAAATTTAGCTTGTGCCATCCAAAATCCTGATAAATGTTGCCACAATACGGGAAAAAATCACAGTACCCTTCTGATATTTATAATGCTTGCAAAACAAATTGCGTTAGAATCTCATACAATTTATACGCAATGTTTTGGTAGAAAAAGAAATGTTCGTTAAAATTTGTTTGAAACCTAACAAGACATGAATTTTACTGTCCTAATTGGTATCTTGATAGCAGGAACTGTAATGAAATGGTTTTTCCAAATTAACGTTATAAAAATGGTGTACATAGTCGTAGAAGCGCATACGTCAAATGGGGCCCATACTCTTTGAGTGGGGATATAGATAAATGGCCACTTCGCGCAGGTACAAGGGGAGCAACCGAACACCTTTTTTTGAAACATGTTACCCTTGTCCCAATTTTAAAATTCGAATTTAATTGGTTGTTACAATTTCACGTTCTAAGGTTGGTATGATGTTGATATTTTAAATCAAAATGGCCTCTAAATGTCGTCGTGAGTTATTTGAATTTATAAAGTTGTTTTATAATTTTATTAATAAGACTTAATCGATGCGTAATAGTTTTAATAAAAAAATGATTGAGGAGGAGTCAATACTCTTTCGTGTTATCTTTTTTTACAATTTTACACTATTTAAGTTTAGCCTTAAATTAGGTTTTATTGACTCAATATCTGTGGTTTTTGAAGTTAAAACTTTAACCTAAAAAAAAGTTATCACCAACTAAATCCAGCTAAAGTTATTAAAGTTATTGTAGTGTCATTTGTGGTTATAATTTTTCAACCCTTTCTTTGCATTCATTGTAATCCCTATAGAATTTACATACAAATGTAAAGTATTTTCACATTAATCTTATATGCGTTAACGAATGTAATAAAATCCTTGCAGGCTGGGGTGGAATCTGAGACAATTTGCCAGGCTCGCCCCTTCGTAAGCCTACCTATGCGTCTTTCTTATTGCCGCCTAAATCTTGAATATACAACTAAGATTAATCCCGCTGAAAGAAAGGGTGACGCAGCCCTTGTAAAGATGTTTCAAAAAAATTACAGTATTAGAAGGACATATATGACGTCATATCATGTAGATACACCTATGTAGGTACATAGTTTGATAAATACATACATTTCTTAGGCATGTGGAGTAGTCTTTATTATTTACTAGTGCTATATATTTAGTAGCTATTACATCAATACTTTGCCTTTACCAAACAAGAACGAATATTTATGTACGACTCTCAAAGACTCGAATAAGTTTATATAGGTTAGGCTAAATCCAATTCATTGTCATTTCTACGCAATTCTGTAAAAAGTATTTAATATGAAAGATGAATTGTCTAATTCTAATCGGAGAAATTAGTCAATAGGTACTTACAAATCCCTTGTTGAACTTAGTTTAAAGCAAGTAAAGCATTGTTTAATCCAATGTAAACTCCACATCCACGTGTAAAGTCTCATTTCGTGTTGGTTATTGAGGTTTAATTACCTTTTTTATTGTCGTGAGAAATACCTATGAAGCTAAATAACGGCTCCTAGGTGATAATTGTTGGGTTAATTACTGAACCAGATACGACTTGGTGTGTTGTTTGGAGGTGTTGATTAAATAAAGTGCTACTTATTCATGGCTTAATTAAATTTGATTGATGCGATATTAAAGCAGTTAGTTTTAGAATCAGACTTTTTGTTATAGTTTGTGGGTTTTTATAAAGATAATTTTTTCTTTTGTCTTGATTTTGTTTTCTGTAGTGATAGCTAATACCTATGTCATAATGCTGAATATTCATGTATTGGTAGTAAAAAAATGCCACAAAATGGTTTGTAGAGAAGTAGAGTCCGAAACATTGAGCTAGATTTGATTTCCGCGCTTTTAATTCTATAGAAAGTGAAAGTTTGATTAAAAAAATGCTTAAATAAAACTCCTTTTAAGGGATTAAGAAGCGTGTGTTTGTTTTAAATTTTAGCTCGAGGTTTCGGAGACTGCTGTCACCATGATCATGGGTGAGACTGTAAAGTCCGAAGGCAAAAATCCGTAAAAGTGGTTTTATCTAAACAAATGAGTTAGAGCATAAAGATGTGATTTAATTTAAAAAAAAACTTTCTTTTTTTTTTCTTTTTTACGAAATAAGTAGTTGTTTAGTTATAGGTCTATGTATATTTGACATACATATTGTATTCAGCGATCGATATTCATTATATCCACTGTAGTACTCTCAACCCTTATCAAGAGAAGACGCTCGTTTTTTCTCGGTTTTCCCAAATAATTTATTTAGCGGGCCGCCGTCAATTTATCTCTGTGGGAGCTAATTTCGCGTCGGCCCGGTGGCTGGCTGGCGCATGCTGTAATTCAACAAATTGCGCGTCCTACAGGATTTATGGGCTCTCGCACTTGACGAAGCGCCCGCCACCCTTCTTCCATTGTTCTTGGAGCTGTGTTATACTGGTCAACATCTGGAAATAGAATAGAATTCATGTTAAGAATGTTTTGGGTCATCGACCGTGTTTCTGTCCCAGCTTTCTTGTTTTATAAAACGTTTTGTATTAACTGTTAAACACTATAGTAAAGTTCTAAGTAAAGGTAACACAAAACTGTAACGCCACTTACATAAATTATGGAGATCATATGTACTGATATTAGACTTAAATCCCCTCATTTATTACTAGCTTAACGCTATTGATAACTATATATTTTAACCCCTTCCATTCCTTTCTAATGACTGATTATGTAAATGACGCAACCCATTACTTAATTAATGAATGATTAAAATACGATTTAAAAGATAGTATTAAGCAGATGGTTAGAAGATAGAGGGACATGTGCTTCTAACACGAAGGAGGGATGGTGCTTAGTTAAGCACCTCTAAAAAACTTCTAAATCTCTTCAAAAACTTTTAAAACATGTTGGTAAATCCTAAAATTAGGGCGAAAATCCCATTTTTTTTAAATTATATTGACAATTGTATTTTCATATTTAAGACCAACATACCAAATTTTAGATTAACTCGACAAAGGTCCCGTTTCAAAGATTTCGGGTAAAAACAGAAGCCGGTTACGGGTGGGTCAGGGCGCTTTTTATAAATTAAGTTGTATTTAAAAAAAATAGTATGTATATTATATTCGTATTCTGATATCTGTATCACTAATAATAAACTTTGTATGACACCTGAGGATGAAATATCTGTGAATATTTATTAATTTATCGCTACTATTCGCAATATGTGAACACCCTAATATCTTTTACAGTAGTAACACATAATCGTATCAATTATTCGGTTCGCGTCCCTCTTCTTTATTACTTTCCTTGACCGGGATGGTAGGTGAACCTTTTTGTACTACTTTGACTTTTTGCGAGCTCCCCCCACCTTGTGTTTCCTTATTTATGGAAATAAATTATGTACTTTCTGATTGTTTCGATGTTTAATCAAAGAATATATACACATTTGGTATCTATGTATTTTCTATTTACTAAAACTTAACTTTATATATTAGTATAAATAACAAAAATTCTTAAAAGATCGTTCATGCTATGTGTAGTTACGGGTACAATACTGTTTTTATTTTCTTTTTGCAAATTTGTAATAGGTACATAAGAAATACCCATACGCAGTAAATATAATGACATAACAAACTTAAATATTTTTACTTCAAACGAAAAAAAAAAGCGATCTATTACACAAACCTTTCTGGCTATCGACGGTAGGTATATCTACTACAATGCCCATGCCGATAGGATATGATAATATGCCGATACGATAGGTACTTATGAAATTATTTTATATCAGTAAATATAATAATAGAAAAGTTATGATATTAAAATAATCCTTAGTTAAAGCAACGCAAGCTGTACGAGTGATTCTGTTATGTGTTTCTTTCTGCTGACTGCGAATCGCCAGACAGTCGTAGTCGCCCCTCTCTCGCGAGCTGTACGAATGGGCCACATCAGCAGCACTGTAATGTTATAGAGCTGATAAAACGACACTAATACATTTAAAATATACTTAAAAGATGTCAGTTCTTCTCAAGTAACGTAAAAAAGCAAGTTTTTAGTCAGATTTAATATTAGTTGCAGAACAGACCACTCAGATTAAGTCGGAGGTTTAAATACTACTTTTAAAATGTTTTAGAAATTGAAATTGAGACCAACATTACACCATTTATAGTTATTGTACTCACATATTGAGTATAGTTTCTTTGTCTTGTGGTTTCTTAGTCCAACTTTTGTTGCTTTATTTATATAAACTATTATTACTACATCTTCCTTTCGTTGCTGAGCATTTTAATTTATAATAATATTACTAGTTCGTAAACATGCAAAAGTATTAAATAAACACACTAAAATAATAACTGTCACACACGCGATGCCTCGATACCAGTCCACCATCTTTGTAAATCAGCATATGCAAAGTGGTATAGCAATAAATCTAGCTGCTCTTGCTCGTTCTCGCATCATGTTACATCTTAATTTCAGAGCCGGCTCGACGGAGCCTGCCTGCCAGAGATACAGCCTTTTATCAAATAAGCATTACGCTAGAAATTAACTTTAACTGAAAAAAAAAATCTCCATTCCGTGAGCGTAAGCGATAAATAATGAAAAGCTGTTAGAATGTTGAGTTTGTTTTAACATGCCCATGGGGCTTGCGCGAAATTATTTGCATTTTAAGTCTACCCTTGTTTATGAGTACGTATATCGATCTGATGAAATATTGTTGTAAGCTTTAGTTTCTAAATTATTTCACACTATTCAAGTGTCTTTAAAGTTATGTGCTGCCATTATTCTAAGCCAACAGTGGCAAAATCATATTTATTCCATTCATTTTTATCTTATTCTGCTTACAAATTATTTATGGCATAAAAACACTCAATTGCATTGTAATTTTTTTATGATTGGCATTTTTATTAATTTCGCTTTTCCTTTTGTTTCAGGTGGCTGTCGCGTGTAATGCGTTGTCGTTCTTTTGGTAGGTCTTACGGCCCACTTATGTGTAAGTTAGCGCGCTCCAATATTTGTATGTATACCTTCGTAGTATAATTCTGTTCTATATTTTACTTTTCATAATGATAGTTGTTTCGCCCCGCACGCATCACCGTGGGTAGACGTCGCGAAGTAAAGATATCAAATTGTCTATTTAATAATTTTTAAAACCAACCCACTCGAAAGCTAAGGAGTCGACTGCCCGAGATTTATTATCCAAATTTCCCGTTAGTAACGCTTACCGAGCACACTCCGCATATCACTATTTCACAAATAAAAGAACCAGTCGCGATATTATCAACTATAAATTATTTGATAGATACTCCAATGACAAATACGTAGTTTACTCCTCGCTTATTTATAGCTTAGCTTGACTTACATACGAATACATTATGTTAATAAGGAGATGATTAAACAGACTCATGGATTATTATAAATCGATTAGTATCACTGTTACGCAACCGACGTGGAATGAGTAGATTTCGTACAAGTAATATATTCTAGATAGAACCATTAGAAAGCGTACAGTTATTGTCCGAGCAACATGGCGTTAGTTGTGAGCCTGTCGCTATCTGTCGGGGTGATCTCCTATCATGTTCCATCGGAACAGTGGCTGCTTCGCGCTAGGAATAGGTCGAGTTCCCGCGTACTGTTCCGTGATATATTGTACTACATCTCCCTATATAAATCTTGAACGTCTGCTGAGGTACACGGGACATGACCGCTGCGCCGCAGCTCTGCACTTCAAATGGAATTGTGTTTTTATTTATCGTGCAAATCGTGTCCCGCTATCACTCACTCGAAATCGCACTTTATCTGCCAAAACGCGGTGTCGAACCGTGCTCGGTTTAACAACTCTGTACATGTATAGTTACTTTTTATTGTGTTTATTCATAAACGCAGTGTTGTTCTTATGAATCACAAAAAAGTTAATAACAAAAATCTGTTCATTATTAATATAAAATTTGACATTGATGTAATTTATTTGCACTAAAGGTGCCATTTGATTGGCTGCGAATATAGTCACTTCAATCAATATTCTAAGTTGCAGAGGTTAGGTTATTTATGAAATACCCAATATTTCACCCAGGTATCACATTATGTACACTTAAGTAAAAAAAAAGTTGCAATCTTCCTAATGACATTTCAATTTATCTCAAGTTGCAGTGTCAAAAACAAATTATTGTAATGTAAATATTAAGATTTAGCAATATGTATTTGTAACTGAAATCTGATGTACAACGTCTGTATACGTCTTTGAAACGCATAATAGTGATAACTTTACAGACTAAATTAAAAATAATTTTACTGGTGAGGTAAAATGTATACCTAATTACCGTAATTATATGTATAGGGGAGCGAGGGGCTAGTTGTAACAATTTTAACAAATAATTATATATCTTGAAGTGTATTGGCTAAATTCCCATTAACTAAACTTTAATTGATACTCTAACTATTCTTTTATTAAGTTAAATCGAAAAAATATCAAATCTACGGGTAACTCTTTCACATTTTTAAGTTTAGTTTAAAAAGGGAAGTGTTACAACTTACCCCGTGGTTGGGGCTAGTTGTAACATCTATTGGGGCATGTAGTAACAAAAATAAAAACAAAAATGTGACACCTTCAATCGTTTATTTTTTTCACATCTTGGACCAATTTGCTTTATTTACAACAAAAACTAACTAGATAATTCTATAATATGTTTTTTTTTTTATAAAACTCTATCTATCTTATTTTGTACTTATGTACTACTATAGGTACTTATATATCAACATGGCACTTTATAATCAAAGTAAATTCTTATTTCTTCTTCTTCTTCTAGTTATAAACCTCCTAATCTTAATTATCTCTTAGTTCTAGCTTACATCTTAATAATAATCAGCCTTGCAATGAGTTGCTTCTATTTCAGCGCACTTGAGGATATATGAAGACATTTTACATTCTTCTTCTTCTGTGAATACTTGTCTAGGCTTGACATAGCCTACTTTTGGACTTTCTTTATTTTTCTTCTTCTTAATGTATCTGTACAGAGATACGTGACAAAGATAAAAATTCTTACTTGCCTTCCGAATACTATAGTTGTTTTCTAAAACTTCAGCTCCAGCTAACTCTTATAAACTCCTGGCTTTGTTTTGCCCGGTCTGTCTTTCTTTTATATTCTCTCATTCTACACGAAAACAAATAAGGTAGATTACATTACAAATAATAACAGTAACTTACGGCAATCTGGGGGCAAGTTGTAACATGGTACAACAAACCCCGAGGTTTTGTTACAACTAGCCCCTAGGTATAGTTCTTAATATTTATCACGATAAATATTAAATCAACTTAGTAATCTCGAAAATTGTTGCACAACATCATAAATAGTTATATTATAGCATCAAATAAGGTACATAAAGCTTCAATTACTCGAAAATAGTAAAGCTAACCAAAAACTTAGGCAAATAAAATTATAGGTTACCTGTCTACAACGAAGTGTTTGCACATACCAACTCACTGCGCTGCCTGGCGGGACACTGACTGTGAAAAAGTGGCGTGGCACGTTATAATTTTAAGATTTGATAATAAAGATTCGTGAATAAAGTTTAAATTCCTATTGAAAAAGGGCTGTTACTACTTACCCCTGTTACAACAAGCCCCTCGCTCCCCTATTAATGAGATTTATCAATTGTAAATTGAAGACAGATTTTTGTGCCTACATTTTTTTCTAATATTAAATTGTACCGTATATTTGCGTCTCGCCAGAAACCCTATATGTAATTACAAAAAGCTTTAGTATGAAAAAAATATATTCCATTTATTAGTCGATAGCTTAACTTATTCTTAGAAAAATAGTTTACCTATAGTCACATAAAAATGACATGAATCAAAACTAGTTGTGCCCAGTATACGAATAGCTAATTAAATTTAAGTAATAGATAATGTAATTTATTTTAAGATACAGTAGTAGTAATATTTTTGGATTCCTATAAAATATACGTAATTTTTTTCTTCTGTGTAATGTAATGAAGGAATGAGTGGCTCTTGTAAAATTTGATCGAGGTTCTTTCGGCACTTTTTGTTTAATTAACGTTCTTCAAAGTGCCAAATACGTTTTCTTTATTAACAACGATTTATCTAATTACCTCTTTATAGTTCCTTTTTATGATAATATTTTTTTAAACAACGATATTATTTGCACTGTTTACAGCGCGCTTATTCTAAACAAATTCTGACGACATGCATATGCACAGTACAACACAATTTAAAAATACATAATAACAATACATGCTATAATAAACTACTACAGCTAATAGTCTCTTTACATGACTTGAATGTCCTTACTAAAGGCTACCGTTCACGATACGTTTGCAATTAGACCTACATTATAAAAAAAATCTTATTAAATTTACTTGGAAAGCGAATAATTTGCTTAAGTCACAATTTAATCGTGTATTGGTAGAGACAACCTGCGTTCATCAATGCATCTAATATATCTCCCAATAAAATCACCAATTTTCAGATTAATACCCCGTTTTAGGACATAGTGTCCTGATATTGGCGTAATTTTGGGAAGTTTTGGGAATTTAAATTTTCACTTAATTGGGCATGAATTTCGATTTGAATTTCGAGTTGTGTCGTGCTATGCATTTGTATGTTGAGTCTTATTGGACCCGCTAATCAATTTAAATCACAGTATTTATGATAGTTACATAAAAATGGTGTCAATAAAAGCGGTCGCGCTGTTACTGAAAGAATCTTGGTCTGAGTTTTTAATTATATTTTGTTATATATTGTAAATAGCTATACGAATATTATTTATAAAGCTTCTTAAATAGTATACAAGATTTATTGTATAACAAGAAATTCCTATATTTGTTTAATTATTTCCATAACTATTGGGACTTTATAAGTAAGTTTTACCGTTGAATCGATAATTTATTTCGATATATGCTCATAAATGTTATACGAAAATTTTGTCTTTTACGAAGCATTTTTAATACGTAAATAGGTAGGCCCAAATTGATTGTAATGTAAAATAATTATAATGTAGGTGAGAAAGAATGAAAAATACTTAAAAATTTGAGGGATTCTAGTTTAGAGAATGATATAAACGTTTGTGTTTAATGATTGTAATTGTGTGAAAATGTTATTGTATTACTTTATTACCTATCATTACTTATAATTATGGACGAAAAATTGATATTATAATTTTTTTGTACAATATCGGCTATAGTACGAGATGAATCTGCATTAAATAAAATTCTGTTACTGTATTTTGTTTTTTATTTCATACTCGCTGCGGCTTGCAACATTATATATGACGAAACCTCCCATACAAAAATTAAAAGAAGACTAAAAGGCAATCACAAAATCATATCGGCTGGCTAACCATATTTTGCTAACTAAAAACCGCATTTGAGTTTTTCGATTTTCTCATCACAAAACCAAATATGCAGAATTAATCTTAATTCCATATTTTATTCAGGAGGTATTAACTTCTGAATGAAATTAGAAATTCCTAACACCATCACGAAAAATTTTATAGTCGGAATCCTTGTAATACCCTTTTAATCTGGTATCTAAATACTAGAGCATACTGCTTGTATTACACTAAATACGTGATAGCTTAACACTGGCTGGCTGAAACACAGTTTTTATACATTGCAACAAAGTAGTTTTCGCCGATTCTACGAATTCTGAACAAGAATAAATTATAATTTAAATTCCTCATTGGTCACTACCGAGACAAGTGTGGTCTCGTTATTAGCCAATGAATATAATTTATGCTGCTTGATAAACTGCATTAGGTGCGTCGCTCATAAATTCATATTCATATCTGAGACGTAGATATTTCTGATAAATATTTTACTTTAGTTATATAAATCTCAGCTCAGAATATTGTGTATATGGAACCTAGCTTAGTTAGGTAATAGACATTGAAAATAACGATCAGTATCTCATATCTACCAATTATCTTCCTCTCCAGCCCATTTACATCCCACTGTTGAGCACGAGCCTCCTCCACTTTGGGGGGATTATGGTCTACTGTACCGCGCTGACCAGGCGTATTGGCACAGGGTTTATATACGAATTTTCCCGATCTCACAGAGGATGTTATCTGTGTGCAATATCCCTTAGCTGACTTTTACTGCACCCTTGGGAGGATATGGGGTGGTGACACTTGTATTCTTATTCCGTCACCACACGGACACCAATTACCTACTGCCTTAAAAATCTGCTGATTTTTACAAGTACACAGCTCCTAAACCTTACATTAGCGCTCCTCGCAAGTATGAGTTCAATAAATAGATATTTATTACGTATTAAAATACATGTTGGTGCTTGACCCTTTTCAACCCAAATAGTAAGTATCAATGTTGCCTTAAGTGGTAAAGTGCAACAGCTATGTGAGAAACCCCACTCTTACCTTAAAAATTTATACATTGCAATTTTTCGGGAATGCATTCTGTTCCTATCAAACATTCTGTGCGAGAAACGACGGTAGTCCACTACACCAACCACTGTACCATTGGGACCGTCATGAATCCATCTTTGGGGTTCTGTTGTTCCTTTTAAATCCAATATATTATAATAGCCTTATATGGTGGAATATACCTACTAACAACTTAAATATTGTGTATAAACCTGTCTCCTATTTTATTGTACATCGTCAATCACTTCAGTACGCAGCACGCATTTTAATATGTTGCCGATTTTTGTATTGTGTTTAAATTTTGGATCAATTTTGTTATGTAGACTCACTTGTAGTTTTACCTAGAAAGGTTAACGATAAGTTAGAAAATGAATGATTTAGATGCCGTAAACGCTTTTCTGCTTTACACCAACCTGTAATAAGTAAATAAATAAAAATATTTTAATATAGGTTAGTTTGATCTACCAAATTATTCACGTGAGCATTAGGTACTTACTACTTTAGGTATATTTCATTCATCCATCCATGATCCCTTCTCCGCCCACTGCTGGATATACCTAAGCCTCCCCCATAGAACGCTGTATGTCCTGCGCTATATGCATCCAGTTAGGCATATTTACTGAACATTTATTCATAGACTACAAGATACAAAGTAATAAAATCGAACAGTTGTATGTAAATTTTTGATATATATGTAAACATAATAATAATATGCTGTGCTCAAATAAGTAGTGCACGATTCAAGAGAAGAGTAGCCATGGTGTCGTGCCAAACAGGAAGTTTGCTTGCATCTACGGGATGTGGGGTTCGATTCTTTGCTACGCGATTTTATAGTTTATTTACCATAATAATATATACCTACTAGTGGCACTATAATATTGAGTATAATTTTATATGGCTTTATTAAGGTAGGTACAACATATAAAATATATTGTACGACTTGGTGTATTTACCTACCTAGATAAAATGTTTTAATAGGGACTAGAGCGCAATGCTTGTATAATTAAAAGTGCACTTGTAAAGTTCCAGAAGTGGTAATATCGATTGTATCTGTACATATTATAAAACAAAGTCGTTATTTGGGTATACATATCCCTATGTGAGCTTACCATTCTATCATAAAAAATAAATTTCTATCATAAAATCTTTGAACCCACACAATGGATTTTTATGCGTTTTTTAAATGATTTTTTTTTTCAAATTTCTTAGTGTTTGGTGTATACTGAGAAAAGGGTGCTTAATAACTATAGAAGCGCTGAAATCGCGGGCATTAGCTAGTTTTCTATAAAATACTCTCTGACTCTTTAAAACATTTTCGTCTAGGGATTAAAGCTCTATGAGTACCTACGTAAAGCAGAAGACCTCAAAGCTTTAGTCATTATATAATACGGCTACATTGGCAGTCCAATAACTTTAGCTATCCAGCCCCAAACAAAACTACTACTAATAGTGACAAAAATAACGTGTCACGTACTTACAGAACCCATTTGAGTTAAGTAGGATTTTCTAACATTATTTATAACCAAGAAACTAAGCTCCATTTTTTATAAAACACCTAAATTTGGTGGTCCGTGTCTGGGTCCACATAAATCAGGGTGTATTCGGGGGATTACCGCAAGAATAATGACTACAGTCCACCTGGTGAGGGACTGCTATTATTTAGCTATTTGCTCGGCCGTACTCTTCTTGCTTACTGTATTACTATATACCTTGTATAGAATATAATTTATTGTGATTATTTCGGAATAAGCAATAAACCTTTACAAATATAACAAAATCTCTTGTACAATTAAAACTTAACGTTTCATTGAGTTAAAAACTGTTTATGCACTTTGCAATGATGTGCATGTGAGTTAGTTATCTACTAGAATTAGGCACAAACTGGGGGTCTATGTTTAAAACGTGGGGAAACATTTATGGTATTATTCATAATGACTTATCGGAGGTATAAAACTGCGCTAAAATCGGTTCGCGAAAATGAATCATCCATCATCAATCCATGAATATTTATTAAATTTTTTTTTTTCAAATATTATCCTTTAACAACTTCCAACCTAATAAACAAAGCAAAATAGGTAGCTAAAGTAACAAAACTCCTTCAAAAATTAAGGGCGGCCTCGGATAGTGTTTTATGCAGAAATTAAGGCTCTTGTGAAAGACTTATAATTAACGGTCTAATTAGCAACATGAGAGAGCTCACTTTATTAGCCGGGTTACCACGGAGGCTGCCTTATATCGGATTTTGGTACTTGCTTAATGAGGCATTTTCTTGTTGCTGTTGTTTAGAATGTATAGGTCATAGGTTATCTGTTATATCATTGTTTTTGTTTTCTTTTTCGATAGGTTACGATATTTATCAAGTTGTTAACGTGCCGGATAGAATGTTCACGTACAATAGTGTTCTAGGTGACGTAAATAACACAATACGAAAAATTAAACGAACGAATAATTACATACCATGGATTGAAAATATGCAAAGTACCTAAAATAATAAAGGAAATTCTGAATTTGTTTAACGGTAGATTGAAATCAATCTAATCTTAGGCTTCTATAATAGTATTTTGTTTTTTTTTTTCTAAAAAAAGACACAGAAAATCTTTTAATATCTATTAAAATTTATTGAATAAACTAAAAAATATATTTTTTTAATTTTGCTTTTTTCAACTGTATGCACAGATAATTCATATATGTAGTGCGTTTTCACAATTTATCGGTTTCATTTTTGACTCAACCTACGTAAGTTCGAATCATTTCTAAATGAAATATAATTAACGCTCAGTGCATGTCATACACCAATTTGCCGTAACACTACGCTAAGTTATCTATCTTGCGTGTACGCAGCTGTACTTCGCAAACACTAGATGTATTGAGTTATCTTAATTAGCTAGGAGGCGAACTCGCCACCCGCGATCCTTACGATATCTATTGCTCGGTTATCTTGAAGCTCTCACGTAAGCAGAGCCTTGTAATACATGCTTGTAATCAGAAAATTGTCTTCTACAGATTGTACTGTAAAATTATGACTTAAATCTTATGAAATAAGAAGGCAGTGTTAACATTAAGTATGCTTCTCCTCTGACCATAAAACTCCTACAATTTTCACTTCTTGATACGGAAAGTTAAAAACTAATAACCTTTAAAACATTTATCAAAACTATTTGAATAATCATAGCTTTGCCAGATTATTAAAAAAATTTAATTTAATTTGCAATTAAGTATTAATAATCCACAGATATCGTTATTAAATCGACGGATCCCCGACTCCGCGATACTAGCTTACTTGATATATGACGGTAAAATTTATATCCTCATCTTTCATAGCCTAGTGATATCAAAACACTTTAAATATACTAACACCCGTATTCACAAATAATATTTACATAAGTAAGTACTTACGTGTTGATGCACTGTGCAAAGGGTAACACTTTTCAGTGCGTTCATTTCCTTTATATTCATAGACAAATCTTAGCTATGCATTCAGTTTAACAAACGGACAGTGCGCTTCACCACTTAAGTATTGTTTTTTAAATGATTTTGCTACCTATCTATGTGCATCCATGCCTACTATGAGACCTCACAGTAACGTTTGTGAATACGGGTGTAAGCCGCACATAGCAACATAGTTTAGTAATATGATTATGAGTTTGTAACCTACAAACCACTGAACTCATCTGCTATTTCGGACTATGTATGAAGTTGTTACCTACTTCGACTCCTCTAGATAAATATCATATGAATTGCCACCAATAGGTAGGTCCAATTATAACCATCTAGTTAATTTGCTTTAGTGCATCAATTAAATTGTTGTGGTCAAAGCTTAGAGATCGGTCGTATGAAACCTACCTAACCTTTTTGAACCGATTTATACTTACGTACCAGTCATCTTTAACTTAACTCATGCGCCTTTCTATAGGCTTGAACCTTTAGTTGGATAAATGACCTTTAGACATCCAGCACTGCTTGGACTGGTTTTAGTAAAAATATCTTTATATCCGACTATTTCGTTCCATACAATTTAGGCATTTTAAAAAGAAACTTATTATTGCGAAATATATCTAGATATTCTTATCCATCCTAAGGTTGCTTGGGAGAAATCACACTAGTGATAAGGCCTTCCTTTGTACAATGCGTTACTTTAAGAATTTATTATGCAAGTAAAATGTATTATTGTGGTGTACAAAAAAAGAGTTTTTTTATTTATCTATCTACATCTAAAAGCAAGTGCCTTATTGACTCAAATGTCAAAAACTAAAGGCAGGTAGGCTAGACAGGCAGCCAGATATAAAGGGCTACGTCACCATGTGCAAGTATTATGTCTATTACTAGGACAGTCTTGTTTAAACAATGTACAACTTTGTTCCTGATTGGTATGTTCAAATCGTGCGCTGTTGACCAGATAAGATAGAGCGTGCGGTGTCCCGCTGCGACCACTAATTAAGTCTTTAGATCAATAACATTTTATAGCTTATTTTGTTAATGAATTGTTATAGTATGTGACCGACACAAAATTATGTCTGAAATTGAATTGATAATAGTAATTCTAAAATACATAAGCTTCAATAACGTAAGCTGCGTTGTATTTAGTATAAGTACCTTAAATATACTGTTTTTAATCACAAACTCAACATGTTAACTACAAGTTTTAACTTTGAAATGTATATACTATATAATAACTTTATGTGCTGGTCATTGCAAGAATCTTCGCTCAACTTTTAATTTTACTCTTCTTTGTCCGTCACATCGATGCGATTGCGTTAGGTCGTCACTCGTAAAATCGGTCCAACTTTGGAATTCCCTCCCTCTTGAGCTCAGGATGGCCTCCAGCAAATCCACCTTTTAGCGTAAAATAAAAGAACACCTGCTCCAAAAATTAACTGATTCTTCCCAGACTTAATGTTAAATCATATAGTGTATATATGCTATGTATGTATGTTTTGTATTTACAAGTAGTTTATTGTATTTAATAGTTATTTATGTACCTAAGTACTATATAGTTATTATGTTTTTATTTAGTTTGTACTAATATTTTATGTTAATATTATGTATTCTATTTGTCATATTTAGTTTATTCGTTCCTTGATGTTTATTTCATAAGCAAATAACGCACCTACCACTAATGTCTCTGCATCACCCTAGGTTGACTGGTAGATAATGATTTTAGCATTAAGTCCGCCTATTGTACAATTTTGTACTGAAAGTTTTTAAATAAATAAAATAAATAAATAAAAAACTACTTGTCCGCAACTTCGTACTACAAATTATACAAAAAAGTCATTCTCTTGAACCACTCTATCTATTAAAATAAAATCGCATTAAAATTAGATAGAGAGGAGATATAAGCTCACCTAGGAATATACAAAAATAACGACATTGTTTTATAATAAGTAAAGATTCATCTGTGGTGCCGGATTAAGAATACAAGTGTCACCACCCCATCTCCTCCCAAGCGCTCTGTAAAAGTCAGTTAAGGGATATTGCACACAGATAACATCATCTGTGAGATACGGAAAACTTGAATATAAACCCTGTGCCAACACGCCTGGTCAGCGTGGCACAGTAGACCATGATCCCTCCAAAGTGGAGGAAGCCCGTGCCCAACAGTAGGACGTGAATGGGCTGGAGAGGAGAGGAAAGATTGATTTTAATCGCCGAGAGTTGCACAAACTATGCAAGAAATTTTTATGTAATTATATATAAACCATTTAATATAGTTGCACAAAAACAAGACTTTTGTAGACGTATGAATAGATAACACTCTATTTGCGCATTAAATTTTATTATGCATTACTTTTATTGCAAAAGTAATTGTAATACAATAAATAATTACAAAAATTAGCAATAATTATTTTATCTGTGTTTTTAATATAGTTTAATATCACATAATTATTTTAATAATAAGTATATATTATGTGACTCAGTAATGGGAGGACTCTGGTACCTGTAACACAGTTATACCAGCACAGGTGCCAAGGAACTCGCAATGTTGTAAGCCTATATATGTGTCATCAATAAATTTCATTTCATTTCATTTCAATGTATAAAATAAAAGACGCGTTATTATCATTATATAATAATCTTTTAAAAGTAACCTTGTTACGTTCTTACCTACTTTTAGACTTTTCCATCGTAATTACATATTATAGAATGATTGAAATAAAATTCTACCTATTAAAATAAAGGAATTTTTAAAGTTCAATAGAACCTCTATGTCAGAATATTTTTAAAACTATTTAGCAAATAAAATACCTTGACCACACGCAAGTAAAAAACACAACAATTGTTACATGCAAATGACCGACCATAAATTACAAAAAACTATTCGCAACTAATCGTAGAGGACACATCCAGGTGTATTTAAAAGCACAACGGGAAAGGTGCACTTTTTAACATTTTAAACAGTCTAACGTCATTGTTTATATTAGTAACAATGAATCGCTTTAAGGGCCACCATTCACGGCAGCCCTGCAAGGTGGACATGTATAATAAAATTTGTGAAATAGTACTTTAAATGTAGAAACGTTGAAAAAAGCAACAGTAACAAGGCTAGATTTCGTACCTACTACTAATGGCTTTCTTTTTATCGTAATAGTTAGTCGTGCTTAACCCATAATTTGAGTAAGTATCGTTTACGCAACGATTTTACATTACAGGTCATATACTGACTGTAAAGCATAATATTCAGTAATTTTATAATAAAATTACCTAAAACTATTGTATCAATTTCAACTTTCAGCTTTTAGGATCTGGTTATAACACTGGTTATATCAAGATAATAACAGGTTAATTTTGTTATACCATGTGTATTATGCATGGTACCGCCACTGCAATAAGCTCCTTTGCAATCCAGCACGGCGGATTCCTGGCAGGATAGTGAATGGTCACCATAATATGGATAGGTTAAGGTAGACAAAGCCGCCTGTGGCCTGCTGTCATAAATGCATGATTTACGGAATTACCTCGACAAGATGGCGATAAATTACTGTTCATTTCACTACAATAACACGCAAATATATTTTAACATAACTCAAAAATAAATGGACAAAATCAACTCTATGTTTAAAGAAAGAAGGACTGTAATAAGATCTGTTAAGCGAAGAATACTGAATTGATAAGTTTGTTAGATGTTTAAGACCTGATTATTCACAGATATTGTATTGAGTATTACCACCCGCTAACTTGAGGTGACGCAAAAGGAATTCTTTATAATTTTTCATTATATTTCATACAGATATTTACGTTTTATGATAAAAAGAAGGAATAAAATAATATTTGACGTTTTTGTATACAAAACAATGACGTGTAATAAATGTTTGACCTGTCGCGCTTACAGACATCAGACCCGCGCTGTCAGCTACATGAATTGCGGATTTTATTAGCACTAAATTCAGTACTATAGGTAGTTCATTAAGTGTGAAAATATTAATAAGCTCTAAATTTACTCCACACCCAGTCAACATTTATTGAAATTTTTTCTCAATTCATTAGCAATCTTTTCTAATATGCTCGTCTATAGTGTAAAAGATACAGGCATGCAAACTTTCAGGTTTATAGCTTCAGAAGCTGCAACTATGCGTTGCATTCATACTTTCGTTGCACAATCTGTCAAACGGTCCTCTTTATCTCTATGTATAAATACAAGTTAATAAATTACCTAAAGCAAATTTTAAAGTACTTAGGTATTTTAAGTACCTAACGTCGGTAAGGTTTAAACGTTTTGTGATGAAAATTTATAGCGACAAGTTTAGTATCTCATATAGTACATACAAATTAGGATCGAATCGGCCTTGACAAGAACTGTTTTTTATTCAGTCAACAGTTGTATTTTGATACAAGTCAAAAAGTGTATCCACCTAAATCCGTAATAAAAGCGTGTTAAAAAGTTTTTTTTTTAATTAGTTGCTGCCTGCAACATCATACGCGTGGAATTAAGAAGCAAACCTTAACAAGTTTTACAAAAATGCATCCTATTGAAGCACTCTATCTATTAAACACAACAACAAAAATATCCGTTACGTAGTTTTGAAGACTTAAGCTCACATAGGGACATACATATAAAAATAACTATTTTGTTTATTAATAGTTAAAGATAGATCAGCTTTAATTTTTTCGGCCAACATACGGCTACTTTTGAATAAGGCCCTAGGTCTTAGTCCTATAGCTTTATCCATGTAGACAAAAGCGTTTTTTATAATAGGATATGTAATATGTATTAGTGGGTACATAATAATAATATGGTTAAGGTATGGTAAGTATGGTGGAAAAGACTCGATACTATAGAGTCTTTTCTAAATCCCTCTGTTGATTCTTAAATAGCCGATAGATTCCATGGGAGGGGATGGGCTCGTGATATGACGTTTATACATTCTTAATCCATTGATAACATTTTCACACATTTCTTTCCAAAATCAATGGATTATAATTCGATTATAATTTATATTTATTTATTTATATATTTATTTCACAAAATAATTCCGATTACCATCAATCACTATAGACTTCCTTTCAATTTATCTTCATTGCAATAGTTATCATAGCAACTGATAATAAATATTCAGTAAACGAACATTTATACATGACAAGTCAAGCGGTTCGCTTAGCTAATACAAGCTTTAAACCATCCTAATGTGTTGTCAATCATCCTGCTTCTGGGTAGCCACGAGTTGAATATCAACACGTTTTTTATACACTGTCTGTTGAATACCAATTTGTCGCTGTGTCATGGACTCATCAGTAAGACGGAATTCCTTACTAGAATCACGATAGTTTTGTAACTTTGCACAAAATATTGTGTTATAGGTACATAACATAATGTGAAACACTTAAAATGTATACCTAGCTTTTTTCTCTCTCTCTCCAGCTCACTGACGTGCCACTGTTGACCACGGACTTCTTTTATCTTGGAAGGTATAATGGTCTGATATAGGTCTGATATAGGCGTGATGGCATAGAGTGTATTTTCAAATCCGTCTCTCACAGAGGATGTTATCTGTGTACTGTAATACCCCTTAGCTGGCTTTAATCCGCCCCCACACCGAAAAAGTATATCTTGTTTGAATTAAATGTATATTATTTATATTATTTTATCCAGCTATGACGCTCATATGGTTTCGTGGTAAGATTTCGTTTTCAGTTTCTTGTCTTTCGTACTAAATATATCTACAAAATATGCCAAAGGAAGCATGAAAGATGGTAGTTGTGTATTGCAGGCATATCACATGACACAATTCTATGAAAATATATTTCTAAACCTTACAATGGCTTTTTACTTAACTCATAAAATGCTAAAGATAAAATAATACAGCTTGTTTACAATGCGTTAATTCATTATGCATATTATGTATATTAACGACATTATTATTTAGCAACTATGCTAATGTAAACCGCAAGAAGAAATTAAGTTCAAATAACAGGTCAAACAGTTAATTTATTAGCTCATCAACATATAATTAATCAATCTCAGATTGTAGATAAGAACACTTCCTTATAGATAGCTCGAATAGTAAGACTCTGCGATAGGTGCGATGTCATAGATTTTGATATCCGATTGATATTGATAGGCGATCGGTCACGTAGTTACTTGGTAGCCGACAGACTGCTAATTATCAGAATTTAGCTCAGGCGCCTATAGTGACGTCACCTTACTGTACGAAGACATGCTCAAAATAGACGGGAGTCATTTGTTGATCAATTGTCTGATATCCGGCTGAGTGTTAGATAATTTACGCGTAATAAAACGGTTGGGAAGGATTACATTCTAGATAACATTTTTATGCCTTTGATACTTATTTTATAAAATTTGCAAGCTTGTGAACTTCATCTTTAAATTAAGGTTGTTCCAGTGTACCAGTATATGAGTATAAAGGGAACCTACAAAGTATGCTAAAGTTGTAGCAGATGGCTTTGTATAGCCTCTGCCTATCCATATGGTAAAAAGGCACAATAATAATTTTGCTTCTTTACGATATCTACAAACAACTTTCATACGAGCCACAACGAGATAAAGGATCTGATGATCTCTCATTGTTTTAAACACTAGTTTCCTTGTACGGCTTGACTATAGATAACAATGACTTTGCATGTGAAGATTTTATTTATTTTATTTTATTTTATTTTATTGAGGAAAACAAACAACTACATAATAAGAATTACAACAAGTAAATTCTATACATTTACACTTAAATAATTACGTAATCAACACCGTTTTCCGCAAATTACTTAAAATAAAGTAAGTAGCCATAAACATAAAGAAATAGAATATAACATAAACATGGTAAAATATTAAACTATATACGAGAAAGGAAAAAAACAAAATTTATACAAAATGTTCATTATATGTTTTGTTCATTATTTGTTTTGTTTTGTTCATTATTTGTTTTGTTCATTATATGTTTTGTTATACAAAATATACAAGATGTTCCCGTATATATATTTACTAGCTAATGCTCGCGGTTTATAAAGGTAAACAACTCCCAAACATATATTAATTTCAACACTGAATAATTCAGTATAGCATTTAATTGAAATTTGAAAATCCCAGAACTACTCAATAACAATACCGAAACAAGTCGTACTGAGAGCACCACATAAGCCTTAATTAAATAAAATTGAAATGAAAATACCAAATGGATTTTACGTGCTTTCATTAATGGTACGTTTCGTATTATTTTCGAACATTTATTATTATGTGCGTTATGCGTAGATCGTTATTCATGTCTCGCTTATTAAGCGGGTCCAAAAACAACATGTTTTCATTAACGAGCAATGCACAGCTAATATTGTTTTGTACTATTTTAGTTTATGATCAAAATCTGTTATACGTAATACTGTGGTATCCATTATTGTTGTTAAGTAGATTAGTGGTTATAATAATTAAAGAGCAAATGCAGTTTTGTTGTTAGAATTTGCTAGTCATACTGAAATATTTATAAAATAATAATGTTATCACGCAATCAATATTCTCTTACTTAATAAATTAAGTATTTATTGCTTTATATAACACTAGCTGTTGCCCGCGACACCGTAAGCGTAGAATTTGTAAAAAAAAATTTTTTCGCTTTATAAGGTAGGCTATGTCCTTTCTCAGGGTCTAAAGATTGTCTGTGCCTAATTTCATCAAAATTGGTTGAGAGGTTTAAGCGGGAAAGCGTAACAGACAGACAGACAGACAGAGTTACTTTCGCATTTATATCATTAGTAGGATTTAATAAAATAAATTTTCAAATAAATATTCAGGGACATTTCACACAATGTCCTTTGGTCCCAAGTTTATCTAAATGCTTGTGTTATTGGCCCCAGAATACGGATATAGTTCATAAACAACTTTTTTTGTCGAATCATACGGATATTACAGACGCAAAATAAACATTTGTATGACCATTTTAATAATCACACAAAAGACTGTCCCTGGTGGACATCAAACCTGTGAGCTCGTGAACGGCAGTCTACTAAAAACTAAAATTTATATTGTATATATCAGGTGTGGCCAACTTTTGTGCACATAAGACTTACTTTCTATTTTAAAATTGAGTTGCGATCGACCTATTTCTTAGGTAAGAAGTTGGACGTTTATGCAATGTGCTTTTATACCGCCGTGAACTCTTGAAAATAGTAGAAAGCTACTAAAAGTGGTCACGCTGAACGTCTCTCTACTCGAAGCATTTGGCATTGAATGCGTCATGGAACTTGCGAGTGATCGACCAAAATTGAAAATTGGTCGAATCATCGCGATCAACTTGTTGGCCACTCCTGGTATAGATCACTCTTTATAAAAGCACTTCTAAATCGGCATTTGGTCTTTAGCTTTCTCTAAAATCGCCTTTTACTGACTTCGAGACTTTAGATTATTTGATACCCAAAACATGTTACTAAGTAACATGTTTTGGGTATCAAATAAGAGTTAAGTCTTAATAAATATAAAAAGTGAAATAGAACTATGTCCGTCCGTGTGTATCATTCATAATGACATAGGAAAAACACCACAGAGTATTACACACACCATATTGTCTACTAAAAATAAGTAAATGTACGGAATAGTTAATGTCAGCTAGTCAACGCATTACAATTCACGTCATTCGCCTATTTGTTGAGTGCAGGGTTTTTCCATATTTTCACTGTTTTTGTAATTTCTTAATCAGTAGGAATGATATTATTATGTTATAAATGCACGTTAAGTAAGCATTACATTTCTTTTTTGATTACAAACTTGCCTTTCTTTATTTCAAAATCAAGTTTATGCCATTATTTTTTTATTATTCGATTAAGTTCGTAGTAAATTCCTAACCGCCGCTTTTAGCTTTCAAAAAATACTTTCTGTAGAGTTTTTCATATTACTTAGTAGTTCAAGTTTATAAATGTTCCTGATTAATGATGTCGCTAAACTTAATATTCTTTTATTCTAAAACAAAACAGTTTCAACAATAAAATATGTAGTCACAAAGATCTATTTATTACATTTTAAGTTGTTTACCGGACAATGTTTGCTAGACAATGTCCCCAAAACATTTGTTAGGGGCGAGCCGCGTAATTTTTTACGCGAAAAACACAGCAATGCGGTACGTTTTACAAAAAAAAGAGATGAGAACAAACAGACGAGGAATGGCGAGAGAGAGCGCTCGAATTTTGAATACAAATGTAAATTAGTATCTCTACTAATTACCTCGGTAGACACGTTCGGGGCTATGCGTCTTGCCGGCTTAGAGCGAACGTTAATTTTTCTACGAGAAAAATCTTCGACAATTTTTCACGGTAGTATCAAAGCGTAATTTACTACTATGTGTAAAAATCGAGGGTCATTTGTGAAATTGGTCGTATTATATTCGAATTTGGGAGAATAATTTACTGGTTCACAATATAATCAGAAAAATAAAGATTGAGATTTTTTTCGTTATTATGTTATATTATTGTATTATCAAATATTTATACAAGTAATGTAGGAGGGGAATCAAAACTCTTGCACTCACATAAAACATGAGGTACGCATCTGAAATTTCAATCTATCACCAGATAGATCATGCTTCTAGACTGTTTAGATACATCTAGATATCTATACTAACATTCACTAACATTATAAGGTTGAAGAGTTTGTTTGTTTGTTTGTTTAAACGCGATAATATCAGGAACCGCTTGTCAGAATTTGAAAATAATTTTAATGTAAAATAGAACAATTATCGAGGAAGGCTATATATATATATATATTATAATACATAACATCTTGCTGCGATCAGTAGGAGCGAAGCATCGGTGAGTTTTTTTTTTAAACGTGGGTATGTTTCTTTTTCGTTTAAATTCTGAACCTAGAGCAAATTCATGATTTTTTTCAAATTACTTTAGCTTTTATTTTACAAAAGAAAAGACTCAGTCAGTCGCATGCTTGACGCCCACATCGTGTAGGTACCTACAGTAAGTTCATTAACTTCTACCTAGCACCAAAATATATGTAAGTATCTACATTAAAGATAAGCTAAGCTGTGTGTTCAAAAAATTATACTTTAATGCATTGCCGACCGTCAAAATCAACAGAGCGTCACATCTTAATTATGGGGAAGGATTTAACTATTAGTTTGATTATTTACAATTTTTAGTGTGTAACGTGGTCTGACTATAGAATTATTATTTGCTAACAATATTATTTAATTAATTCCGGTGTCCATCATGTAAATACCTAAAAAATATTAGGTTATCACTATGTTAGATCTCTCTATTTCTATAAATTTATATGAAACTATATTTTAATTTTCTGTTGATTTTATTCATTATGTAATTTAAATTATATGGTGTATAAATTTTACACGAATTAGTCTTCATTATAGAACCAAATTATATCATAATTTTAGTACAAATTCTTCCTTCTATAAGTGCAAATAAATTGGTTGGTTTCTCTCTCCCTCTCTCTCTCTCTCCAGCCCATTTACGTTTCACTGTTGGGCACGGGGCTCCTCGACTTTGGGAGGGATTATGGTCTACTGTGCCGCGCTGACCAGGCGTATTGGCACAGGGTTTATTTTCGAGTTTTCGGTCTCTCACAGAGGATGTTATCTGTGTGCAATATCCCTTAGCTGACTTTTACAGCACCCTTGGGAGGAGATGGGGTGATGACACTTGTATTCTTAATCCACACGGAATTGATTGGTTTAGCTTGGTTAAACTGACACTTTGTAGGTTAACTATGTGGGGTTATCCATGTAGTAACGGATTTAGAACAGAAATGTCACCACCTCATATCTATTTCCGGGTGCTGTAAGAGCTAGCTAAGAGAATAATCATCATAATATATTCTGTGAAACAAAACTTGTAACCAAACCCGTAAAAACAAAAATAATGATACCGTAGCAATCACAGTCACAGCTGACCTTGATCTGTTATGAAAGAAAAAAAAACTAAATATCTTTCATCTTTAATTACAAGCTTTTATTAAGCATTCAACAAAAGCGTGTATAAAAAAAATTTACATTGAATCTCAGCATTATGGATTTTCTAGCCCCCCACATTAGCAATACTGTATTGCAGTTAAAGTATACAAAAATAAAAGAATATCAAGAGAAAATTAAAAAACAGGTTTATTAAAACTACAGTTCTAAACTTCATAATTACTTGGCATTCAGTATACAGAATGCAACCCTCGAGTGACGACATCCTCACATTTAACGCATTATTTATCATCAGCTGTGTTAGCTGTGTACCCTTTTCATTGTCGCTTCTTCGCTGGACTTTCTGTTGTTAAAATTTTTAATTACTTTTATACCTTACGATTTGTCCGTGTGGTGCCGGATTAAAAATACAAGTGTCACCACCCCTTTTACTTCCCAGGGTGTTGTAAAGGCAAGCTAAGGAACATTGTACACTGATATAATCCTTCTATCCTCTAGAATACTCGAAAATAAACCCCCTGCTAACACGCCTGGTCAACGCGGTATAGTAGTATAATCTATCCCAGATGAATAGCGAATTAGGTAGAGTCAGTTAACTTCCTTGCCTTTTTCTAGTGTGATACCTAATTTTTGCTGTACTGTGTTATAGTATTTTATATAACATGAGTAACAAAGTAGCTGTTAATAAAAATAAATAAATTGACAGCATTTATACACTTAGGTCATTAAAACAAAGACAATAAAAAAAAATTGTTCGCTTAAGAGGATACCAAAATAGCTTCGTGCATTTTTCTGTGTACGAAGTTTTCATTGTTTCTTTAGATTGAATGGCTAGAGCTCTAATTTTTAAGTATAAGTTTTTTCAATATATGGTCTAGGATCGCATGAACTCAGAAACGCGATTGAAAAAAGTTTTCTCGATAGAAAATCTTGGCGAAACAACCTCTCCAATTTTTTATTTTTTTCATTTGTCGGTCTATTATCGCGTATTAACTAATGAAATAATTTTAAAAACATAGGTAACTATTATGTATAGAAACACGTGGATCAGAATTAAAATATATTTAGTAGATTTTGAGTAAATAGGAAAAGTATCCCTAATTCTTCATTTTCTGTGCCTACTGGCTGTGTTAATATGTACGTGTCGGCGATGATATTGATGTAGGCACTTAACTCTATCGCAAAATTTAATAGCAGCGTCGTTGTAACAATAGATTAAGTTTTGAAGTTCCTATAAGTTTTCTAGTTAAAAGTACGCTGGAACTGGAAGACACAGTACCTTCATCTGACAAATAATAACAGAGACTATGGTGCCGATTCTGAGCGCACAACTAAACTTAACAAAAAAATTAAAACTGATAGCGTCATTATCACAATTCTTATTATTAAAACTGTGTATTATAGACTAACCATTTTAATTAATATAAATGTGTACAACGAAATAGCATGTAATAGCTATATTGACACTACCAATTTTCATTTTTTAGTTAAGTCAAGTTTTGTTGTGTACCTAGAATTGGTACCTATATCCGGAAATTTGCTAATATAGTTTATTATCTAAAAATAACTTTTAAAATGCTACCTATTAAAGTATTTATAAGACGATACTATAGAAAAAAGAAGCTGATTTTTAAGGCTTCATACCAAAAGCTAAAACGAGACCCTATTATTGAGACCTCCATCCGCCTATCCGTCTATCCCTCTATCACCAAATTGTATATCTGGAATAGTGGTAGTTAGAGAAAATTTCACAGTTTATGTATATCAGTTAACAATAACAACAAACGAAAATGTCACTTCGCAATGTCAAATAAAAAATACCAAATTAATTACTAAATTTGGGAGTACATTGGATATTTCGTCTACAGCTACAATTATATCCTACCTACTCAAATTTATTCTGAATTGATATGTATAAAATAGGAGGGTATAAATAGACATTATGATCCGATACGATTTACAATGTCGTGACGCGTCCGATGTTCAGAAAAACTGTTGTCATCTTTCATTTTTACATAAAATTTGCATATTCTATTCCGTAGATAATGCTCTATGAAATTATGCTTCAATATGTATCATTACGTAGTGTTTACTAAAGAAGATATAATTAAAAGTTGTATTATTTGATATTAGTGTTAATTAGTTCAGTTTAGTATATGGGTGTTGAAGAATACATATGCATATATGAATGATAACTTTACTATAGTGATGTTGAAAGATCATAATATAAAAAACTAAGTAATCAAATTAAGTAATTTTAATAGGCACTTATTAAAAGTTAGCTTTATATTTTTTTACAAGTTTAATACTAGTACCGACAATATAATAATGATACTTAATGATCGTTAAGACGAATAAAAAATTACAATTATCTCTGTTTTACAGTGAAAACATTGGCCTAATGTTTTCTGGTTTCACAAAATAAGTTTAACTATTTAACAGAAATTTAGTTACTAATGATTTAGGTAGGTTTTGGTACATTGTTTTTTATTTGTATAAACAACCCATTTATTTCCAAATGGGCAGAGAAGTGGTTGTCATATTTTAACATTTTAACATCCATATTTGAACATTTTAGGTACATTATCTACGGCGACATGAATGTTTTTATATTTTGAGTACATTATACAGTTCATGAGACAGATAATTAGAAAAAATTGCAAGCGTCGTTTATTTTTATTATAAAAAGATTTAAAACTATGAATTTAAAATATTTTATTTTATTTATTTTTAAACTTCATACACAAACATACTGTAGGTATACAGGCAGACTGTATGCCTAAGGCATTCTTTTACAGTCTACAGTCAGGTGTATATCCATGACAAGAATAAATATTTATAAATATACCAGTAGATAATAAGTAAATTTATGAAAAATAACACAATATAATACTAAGTTGTACACAAAAATATAAAATATAGACATAAATACCGTTTACATACACATCATTACATATACTACAATACACAAATAAAATACATAAACTTATATAGGTATTCATACATGTGTTAAGTACAGCTACCGTGATTGAGCAGCTAATTTTTTTAGGATATTATCTCCTACTGATAGAATTAGCACCATGTCTGCCGTGCCTTTTGGGAAGTTCTATGTACTTTGCGGTACCTGCCTATAATTATTAGAAAAGTGTTGATTACAGCAGGTGCTTTTAAAATTCACTCTATATTCGCACCAATAGAACGAATTTTTATATTAATTTAAGTAATGCTTTCTAGATTTCACTAAAAAAAATATCGAAAATATATTTGAAAATAAATAAATATCCTTAAAAATATTATTTGATCATAGATTTAAAACAAATTAGTTTGAGTAATGGTCCACGTCCTACAATTTTTATACTTTCAAAATGAACTAAACACGGTTCCTATCTAAGTGTTAAAATTGCTATAAAAGTGTAACCGTATCAGCTGTCCCAAAAAGTTAATCACCGAAATGGGCCACCGGTGATTTACTAAAAAAATTAACTTTGCATTTGCTTCTAAATAAATTTTAAATTTCAACCCTGTGATTTATGACGTCACCCTTCTACCCCGTTTGTAATTGTATATCTTATTTTGGGACAAAGAGAACAAAGAACGTTATAAACTATGATTAAATGCAAGTAGGTATGTCTGTACTCTTTTATTTAAATAAATGGATATTCATTATATTTCTGCGAGAGGTTTTGTTATGTTTTTAATTCTAATGTTAACTAAATCAGTTTTTTAATCGTACCGAAATTGTTAATTAACGTTAAATTTACAACTTAATAAAACTTGAAGCCATTTTTTATAACATTTTAATTGTAAAATAGTTAGTAATAATAAACTTGTTTTGTGTGCGATTTCATCCTACTCGGTGTGGATTATTTTGGTTGAGATTTTGAAATGCCCATGAATCTATATGTAGCGTAATTTTATTTAATACTAGCTATTGCCTGCGACTTCGTACGTGTGGAATTTAAAATAATTTTCCTCGTGCAACATTTTTCACTGATGCTTCGCTCTATTAGTCACGGGGTGATATTTTACAGCCTAGCCTTCCAAGATAATTGAACAATCCAACACTGAAAGAGTTTTTCTGCTGAGACTAGTGGTTCCTGATATTAGCGCGCAGCTTTATATTATTAGTATCGATTCTGTCTTATATTTTACCGGAAGAAATATGTATCTTAGTTGTAACTTAGTTGAGACATTCTTAAATTTCAGTTTACTATACTAAAGTAGTTATTTAAAGATACTATATTAAAGCTTAAAAAATTGGATAGTTATCATCAATAAAATAAAAAACCAGAGCCAAGTTGGCTGGTGCAACAGTCAATAAATTATCAAGTATCTCCTAAGAATTATTATAAAGCAAGTTTCTAAGCGCTTGTTGTGAGTAAATGACGAAACAAAAGTATGTACTGAATACCTAATATCTTCTAAAGGGGTTCAAATAATGTGGTCGGAATAATCAGAAAGTAATAGCGGAGATATAAACAGATTTCACTGTAGAAATCGTAAGTAGCTCGACCTTCTATACATCGATTAAAATATTGTGCTCATTTTAGCAATAAAATATATAACTCTTTATATTCTTTAATTATTTTCTTTCTTAATAGAAATATGAATTTCGGTACCTACACAAAACAGAAGTGTTTAGTATTAATACAGATTTTCTTACCACATAACAGAATTCTATAACATGTGAAGAAAAATTTATTATTGAAATCATAATAGGTACATGTAATTCAGTATCCATATCACAACTGTAGCTTGATTTGGGATCACAGGACACTATTTAAAAGGGTTATAAATAGAAGTTTATAATTTAACACGAGAATGTAACTAATGATGATGAAGTAAGAACTGTAACTAAACTGCATAGCATAATAACTGGATATTTAAGAAAAAAAGTTGAACTGAATTAATGTGCCTTTGAAATTTGAGGATTGTCCTTGATTTCTTAGGAGGTAACCATCAGATCCTGACCTGGTGCCAATGAATCCACACGGGAACCACTAGCTTTCAAAAAAAAAGAATCAGTAAAACTTCGCCCAGTTAAAAGTTATTTGGTAACAAACATAAAAAAAAAAACAAAAAAAAACATAGAGACGAATTGAAAACCTCCTCCTTTTTTGAAGTCTTTATTATACGTCTAAACAAATAAGTATATGTGACCGCACGGCAATGCAGTATGAATTCACCAAAGCACAGAATAGATAGTTACTAAAGTAAGACGACTGTTAGTATATGCCACCACTAGATAGGTAGTCAGGAACATTAAAGTGCAGTAAAGAAACCGCCTCGCCTCGACAAACTAAACGGGACTTATTTACCAAGACACCGAAATCCTGTGGTCGATTCAAACCTCAAACATTGACTTTGTAGCTAAACATTTCTAGAATATGCTATTGTTGCTGATATATTATTATTTGTCTGTTAGTTTACTACTGAACTTAGTTCAGTTAAAGGGTTCCGTACCAGAAATTAAAATAGGGCTCTATTACTAAGTCCGTATTACTAAGTCCGTTCATCAGCCTGTCCGACACTCGGCAGTAGATGGCTACAGAGCTGAATATTTCAGTTTCTGTAGGTATACCTATCAGTCGTTGTTATAACAATACCTAAATACTGATCATCATCATTCTTCTGCTCTTTCAAATATATTATGATAGCTGTTGTCTGTGACTTCGTGCACGTATATAACTTCACGCTGCGACCAATAGGAGCAAAACATCAGTATAAAAGTTTTTTTTTAAATCGCCGCCTGCCCTGCCGGGTCACGATGGTGCCTTGAGCTTTACCATGACCCGGCGGGGGACGGCCCCGTTAAACAGGGCCCGACCCGACTGGGGGAGCATTAGGTCCCCCTGTCGTGTTGCCGTGACCGACAGCCACATTTGCCGCGGCAGGTCTCGGGATACAGACCCGCCGCGCGCGACCAACTCGTCGGGAGGGTCCGCGGCCGGCTACTGCGCGGCGACGACCCTTGCCCGGGGCCCTGCGGGGGGGCAAAGTGCCACCAGAGCGTTCGCGCTCCCGCAGGGCCTCTCTCTTTGCCACCATCACCTCCCGAGAGAATAGACTCGGCCATAGACGAGACCACGACCGAGAGCCTCAAATCAGTATAAAAGTTGCAAAATGGGGGAATATTTTCTAAATTCCACGCGTGCGAAGACGCGGGCAACAGCTAGTTTGAACTAAAATTTGAAATACGTAAAAATGCATTATTGTCGATATCAGCAATTTTTATATACCGTAAAACGTACTTATTTAGAAAACATTATGCCTACAAAGGTTCCTGACAAATGTCCCACAAAAACAAAGACTATCGTATCTTTTAAAATACAATAACAAAACAAAGTGTCACATTTATCAACCTATAGAATCAGTATTTATTCGAAACACAGTTGAAGCAAATATAATTCGCGTTAAAACCCCATAAAAATCCGTCGTGGTAGGATGAATAGACCAGGCCACATTCAGTGAGCTCATGAAAAGAGCGACCAAAAACGAATATATTCGTAGAGAGAAACGACTGAAATACGTCGAGCGGTCGCCATTCACAAGATATAGGACAGAGCAAGAAGTGTTAAGAGTGTTGAAATTCTTATTAAAGAACCTGATGGATTATTATTTTTTGACCTTAAACGGTTTGTAAAAAGTTAGAAAAGTTCTAAAAGTTAGCAGCCTAAAACTTCGTAAATGTATTTTCTACTGAAACTCTCGGAATAATACTACCGCAACCTTTAAATAATGATCCATGTGCCTGAATGTGCCTAAAAAACTTAATTAATCTGCTAGGTTACGTATAATTTCAGTTCAAGAATTTTACTTTCGATTATAATAGCAATTTGACGAGCCTCGTGGGTGAGTGGTTCATGTAACGGACTGCCGATCAAGTCACGGGTTCGATTCCCGCTCGGGACAAACATTTGTGTGATTCTTCTAATTGTCATACAAATGTTTGTACTGCGTCTGGATGTTTCTATGTATTATAAGTATGTATTTACAAAAGAAAAGTAGTATATGTATTCTATCCGTATTCTGGTACCCATAACACAAGCATATAACCTTAGCTTGGGACCAGCGGACGTTGTTTGAAATGTCCGTTCGTGAATTTCAGCAATTATCCTTACAATGCCGTTTCCAGTATAATGATATAGCAGGGTGCTGGCTAAGTTACGTGGCAGTGGAAAATAAAAATATAGCCAGAACATAGAATGTAAACATGTTTACTGACGCCACGGTTCGATTAAAAATTGGCGATTAAGTAAACATTCATTATTCATTGAAATATCTTTGAATTTATTTGGTTATATTCATGAGAAAATACGTTAGTTATTTGCAAATAAATACAGCCAGTTTTGTCTATTAAGTCTCTTTTAAATTTAACGTGAACTCGTAGTTGGATGTAGGATGCAATACCTATTTACGTAAAATATTATTCTATAAGAGATATAATATGCTTACATATATTTATTTAGGATTAAATTTTGCTATCTATATTTAGTTATTATATGAAAATTAACAAATCTATTAACAAAAAATAAATATTTTTTTATGGATTTAGACCCGTTTAAATGTCCTACCATGACCATGGACACTATGCCAAAATAATAGTAAAACTCTAGTTAAAGAGTATATACAGTAGAATTTTATTTTTCACCAGTTACTGCAAAGTCTTCGAAACGTCGGGCCAAAATTAAAACAAATACACGCGTCTAAATTCGTAAAAAGTGGTTTTATTTGAACGAATGAATCACTCAAGTGTTAAAGAATATGAAGTCACAATTAACAATTACATACAATTACAATTAAATATATTCCTCCTTGTTTTAAAATAAAATAAAAAGTTTAACGTAAACTTTTTATTTTATTTTATAGAAACCATCATGTTGACGATGACTTGTATGATGATTAGTTTGTAATAAATATTATCATCAATGTGGAGTCAGTTCTCTAAAGACTCACTATTTTAAGATTTAAAAATCTCTCCGTAAAATATTTATCTGAAAAGTAATAAATCACGATCCGTATTCTAATTTAAATTAAATAGACTACAGAATCCCTGAAAATCGTATGAATATTACAACTAAATATATTTTAGTAAAGATATATGAGGGAGGCACTTATTTGGACAAATAGCTACGTTGCAATTGACAGTGTATTAAACAGCTGCCTGCATGCCAGAATACGGGTAAGACTCTAATAAGGAGCCTATACACTGGACTTTTATTTTGTTCTAATGATTAACTCGAGGTGGTATAAATGTAACTGATAATCATTAGTGTGTGTTTATCGGGTTAAGAATATTATGTGTCACTACCTCATTTCACCAGGGTGCTGTAAAAGCAAGCCAAGGGATATTGTACACAGATAAAGTAGGTACTCTGGAAGAGATAAAAAATTTAAAACATTTAGTGCAAAATTGTAGACTAGAATGCATCCTAAAATGTATTTGACTATGCCCGACAGTGGGACCCTAATAAGCGGGAAAGAAAGAAAAACAAAATAACTTTCGTGACTAATATGAGCCCTGAGCGTAGAAGCAGTCAATATTGCCAACAATCTATTTAAAAAAGACTATGAGTTGGAGAAAATACTACCGTGGTTATTGTGCATGATCTCTTAGTACCTAGTAGATAGGGGATGTCAAGGCGCCTAGCGGGTTGCCAGGGAGTTACTTTTTCTTTGATAGAGTTCGCATAAATCTGTGCTCGAACCGGCAACGCAGACGCCAACGGATATATGAGAATAACGAATCTGCACTTTTTAAACATATTTATTAGGAATAACAAACTACTTGCGAGAATAGTATTGCAGCTAAGTTATGTATAAATTGATATAATGACTTGTACAGTAATTAACGTAGAGCGTGACATGTTTAAAGGAAAACAGAGCAAAAGATCTTTCTTTACACACTACTCTTAATATTCAAAACTAATATTAATTTTAACAAATGTTAACATTGATCACGACTTATTTTAAGAATATTATAAAAAAAGTTTTTCTCGAGGGAGTCCATTTTGATTTTTATATTTATTTTTATCATTTTTGTTACTGTTGATCAACAGCAGAAGCTTAGTAGTAAAGCTTTGTACGAATAGTGTATCCTCAAAATGAACAACGTATTATAAATGACTCTTTATTAGGAGCAAGAATAGGTACTGTTCAATCTTATATTAATCTGTTGGCAGGGCTTGAGATGACCGACAACGTCATTTAAACAAAGAAAATTCTTGCATTAAATTATCATAAAACTTGCCATTCGAATATTAATTTAAAGCTGAGTTAATCTAGAAATAAATATTTCTTATGTTAGTACTAGATTTTTTAAAGAGTGTTGTACTTATTTTTATTTATCTCTCTCTCTCTTCAGCCCATTAACATCTCACGGTTCGGCACGGGCCTCGTCTACTTTGGGAGGACTGATAGTCTACTATGCCGCGCTGACCAGGCGTTTTGGCATAGGATTTATTTTCGAGTTTTCCGTCCCTCACCGAGGACGTTATCTGTGTCAATTGTCTCTTAGCTGGCTTTCACAGCACTCTTGGAATGAGAAGGAATAGTGACACTTGTATTCTTAATCTGTCACCACAAGGATAGACTTCCATTTAGATAAGCATAAAAATCACCTATTTTAGTATTTCATTTATTCTTATGTAATTAAAAATTAAATTATATCTTCTCTCCTCGTTAATAACGTAACACAGTGAAGCACTTTGCTCCACATCAGGAAAGTATTTGCTTTGCTCTAAACTGTCCTGGCGTTTTGACGAAAGATTTAGTTTTAAAATGTAAGTCTCTCTTAGAGCATAATATCTTGAGCTTGAAATTGAACATTAATATTGATTTACCTTTGGGAATTAATGCTATTATTTAATTTTCTAGTCTCTTGCTTGTATGTACTCTACAAGAATAGATATTGATGCAACATATCTATTATAACTTTGCGTCTAATATGAGTCCCCTAAATACAATATTTATGTATTTTCAGACAGTTTCATACTTTGCTCAGAATGTCCGCCGGAGTTGTATCCATGACCATAACATATTGAACCGCGACTTTCCCTTATATGTGCTGTTTCTGTTTGTAGTTTTGTTTTCAAAGCAGAATGTGGGGTATCTCTTTAAGATGGTTATATATTACGCGGAGTGGCAAGTATGAATAATGCATTTTTGTTTTGGATTTTTATGAGCAAAGTTTTGATTATTTTCAGTTCGGCACCGTATACCTATACGAGTTAGCAAGATTCTTTGGACAGACAAAATAAATGTCTGATGTTCTGTTGTAAAGGTAAGAGTTGTTTTTTTATGATATCGTATATTAAGTTTTGGCATAACTCAATAATACTACACGTAATACAACTCATCAAGATTATGTATTGTTAAATGTGACAGATTCGCTTGTGTTTGAAACTAGGTACAAATTAATAAACGACAAAACTGGAATAAGAAAAAAAATTAAAGTTCTTCTATTTTATAAAACACTAGCTGTCACTCGCAACTAATACACTAAACCTTAACAAATTATAGAAAAAAGCTAACCTCTTGAACCTCTCTATCCATTACAAAAAGAAAACCGCATCAAAAACCATTGCGTTGTATTGAAAATATAAGCTTACATAGTGACATACATAAAAAATAACGACTGTTTTTTATAATAAGTGAATATAAAGATATAAAATATATATAAAATACTTCTTGTAAACGCCCCAGATTCTAGATTTAGCAACAGATATTATTTCAATATATTTTTCCTGGTACTTCTTAATATATATTTATTAAGTGTTATCTTATTGCTTATCAACTATATTTACATTTAAGATACATATAATTAATTGTTTATATGATAAGTTATACCTAAGAAAATTCTGAATATTTTGACACAAACGCTTTTCCAACAACGTTTCAAAACAACACAGAACTTTTTCATCGCAATGGAAGTGTGGAACGTTTAGTAAGTTGTAATAAAACAAACAAATATGAACAATAAATCGATCTCGCTACATTAATCACATGACCATCCGCCATTGTTTACGAACACTTTTCTCATTGTTCGCATGTAGGTAACTTAGACACATTCATAAACTGTGCCCAGATAATTTAATGCTGTTTTGTTTGACGTATAATTTTTTATTAGAAATAATTCAAGCTAAGTTAGCATTAAGGCACGGGCAAGATTTGTCTTAACCAGTCAAAAGTGCTTACTATCATCATCATCATCATCATAACATCACGCCTTTTTCCCATGGGGCTAGGCAGAGACTATAGAGCGCCATCTGCTACGATCCAAACATACTTCCTTGGCTTCATCCACACTCATACATCTGGTCATACATGCCCGACGGTTTTCGGACCCTTTTTGGAGTATGCCGGCGATGACATCGGAGTATATTACAGTGCTTACTAATACCTATTAAATAACAATATAATTGCAGAAGTAATTTCACGCCAATACTACTAAAATAATTTAAATGTAATTTGAAAGATACACAGTCCAAGATGTGATCTCGAAGTTATTCTAACAATTTAAGGAGCACATCGACACCCCCACGCAATAACATTGTTACTAATTTTTTTGACAAAATATCTTACAATGTAGTATAAGCCACGCAAATTGGTAATGCGCTGGAACCTTGTCAAATTAACGCCCTTGTGACGTCATCAGCAAAGAAAAAGTACAGCTAACAAAATGTAATATTCTCATCTATACGTCACTATGACGTCACCAACATGGCCGCTAGGCGCATTACCAATTTGTGTGGCTTATACCTACGTATTTTTTTTTCCAATTTTTCTGTCTTACCGTCGTTACTCCACGTCTATTCGTTTTTGAATAATGGAAGTGACAAATGCATTGTGACTCACTAAAAGGAATAAGTGTCCTGCGAAATCATTGTAATCCTTATTACTTTAACTATAATAGCATAGCTACTAGTGATGAATATTATTTCAATAAAGTGCAACAAGATTGTAATTTTATTTACAATGTTCTTACATTTGAGTGATTCAACAGTTTGAAAATGGTACTAACTTGATTGTAACTCAAGATACAATGTTATTAAGACAGGCCTCGTGGTTTAGTGGTTCATGTAACGGACTGCCGATCAAGAGGTTGCGGGTTCGATTCCCGCTCGGGACAATCATTTGTGTGATTTTTTCTGATTGTCATACAAATGTTTGTACTGCGTCTGGGTGTTTCTATGTATTTTAAGTATGTATTTACAAAAAAAAAAGTAGTATATGTAATCTATTCGTATTCTGGTACCCATAACTCAAGCATATAAGCTTAGCTTGGGACCAGAGGACATTGTGTGAAATGTCCATGAAATAAAAAATAAAAAAAAACTTATATGTTTTTATAACGGATTGTTTTTCACGTACATAAGTCATGAAAAACCATGAAACTTAATTTTCTTCTAGAATCTTAAAGTACGTATAAATAGTGCACCTAAAAAAAAACGTATATCAACAATTTACAATATTCTACGGATCAACCTTCAAATGATATAATTTTTTAAACTTGGTTTTTGCTATCACGAAAAAGTAACAAAACTGAATTACAATGTTATTGGATGGGGTGTCGACATAGACTTAGTGTAAGCATTAAAACGTAAGTTCTTGTATTTAAATAAGTAGTTGTGAGGATGAAAATTTTGTAAAGTCTCTAATATTATAGCAGAACTAGCTGTTACCTGCGACTTCGTAGGTACGCTTGGAATTTAGAAAATGTTCCCCGTTTTTGCAACATTTTTTACTATTTAAGTTATCGGTCGCAGCGTGATATAATATAATATAGCCTTCCTCGATAAATGGACTCCAACACAAAAATAATACGATTTGACGATTTGACGGGCTTCGTAGTGGAGTGGTTTATGTAATGGACTGCCAATCACGAGGTCGCGGGTTCGATTCCCTGTTGGGACAATCATTTGTGTGATATCCATAAATGTCATATAAATGTTTGTACTGCGTCTGGGTGTTTTCTATGTATTATAAGTATGCATTTACAAAAGAAAAGTAGTATATGTAGTCTATTCGTATCTGGTTCCCATAATACAAGCATAGAAATATAGCTTACTTTGGGACCAGAGGACGTTGTGTAAAATGTTCTGAATATTTATTTTATTTATTAATACGATCCAGTTGTTCCTTAGATTAGCGCGTTCAAACAAACAAACTCTTCAGCTTTATAATATTAGTACACACTTGATAGCGTAAGTGTTTTGTGTTACAAGTTTTCCGGTTTACATAATACCTACTTCAATTGAATTATCAAAACAAGCAAATACCCACATATAACCATAGCAGTAAATCAAATGCTCTCGTAAAGTGTGTGTTTATTTGTTTCACGGCCGGTAGTCTTGTACAGTGTTTGTACAAATCTGATATACTGCACAAACGTACTCACACGCGATATATACTTGTTTTCAACGAACATCGAAATGGAGGATGTGCGATTTTTATCTTGTCACTCTATTTACATAATTATGATAGAAACAACGTGTAAGTACCAAAAATTAGTCAAGTATGTGTTGCACACGCGCGAAGTGTTCCGTAGCATTATCGTCATAAAATAATCTTTATCATATTTGCCGTACTAATCCCATCGTCAGGCCTTAAATAAAATGATAATAATTATTATCATTTTTATTTACAAAAATAAGATATACTGAAAAAATAATAGATATGAAAGTAAATAATAATATTCTTTATTTCTTAATGCTGCAATATTTATGTAAAAATATTTTACCAATTTACCATTCAAGAATTTCAACACCCTTATAATATTTTCAGAATTATAATCATAAGACGTAAGTGTTAATTGGTTTAAAATGATATTTTTCAGTGTTATAGTTATCTAGTTTAATTTAATTAACTTTAAAGCAACGACCGCAATTTTAATCTAATGATATTCATTTGATGTGGCATGTCAGTTAAAATATTGGCCTGTTTAATATCAGCCTTGCTTTTTTAAGCTACACATTGCACTAACCTTGACCAATCCATTTAAATCTGGAAGTTGTCCCAGTTAGTTCAATTAAATGGCTACCCGAATATACACCCACACCAAGATTGAGCGATTAAATAAGTAATTAAGTATCGACGCTCATTCTGTCGAGGCAACTCTCAAATTTGCATGTTAAACGAAGTTTAATTTTGATTTTTGTTTTGTTTCTTATTGAGATGCTGCCTGTTCGCGTGCGTAGCCGTGGGGACATCTGAAAAACAAACATACCAATACATTTAACGTAACTTTTATCACTATATCATAAGGTTTAATATTTTATTTGCTACTGTTTCGTTTTATTGATGGATTTTTTAATTGTATTGTTAATGTCAGTGTTAAGGCGTAGAGATCGCTTGCATCGATTGTGTGAGGTCGATGCGGTCTTGTATTTGTATTGATTGCTTTTACGTACCTTAATACTGCTTTTTTATTTAATCTAATTTAAGACGCATTTTGAATATTTACTATTCAGTAATATAAAACCTTGGGATTAAAACCATTTTGAAAACATCTTAAAAATGTATTCTAAGTAATTTCATCGTCGGTATACTTCAAATGGGTCAAGTGCGTAGTACTTACAACCGTCGGGCATGTATGACCAGACGTGTGTGTGTGGATGAAGCCAAGGAAGTATGTTTGGATCGTAGCAGATGGCGCTCTATACTCTCTGTCTAAAGGAAACAGGCGTGATTTTATGATAGTGATGATGTCGACTTATAAATGTCATGCAAAATGGTTTTAATCCCAAATTATTATGTTAGACACTATACCTATTCAGAAGTTGACAATTTATTATTGAATCTTAGTTAAGATATTGAATATGATGAGATTGGATACGGTCTAGCATTAAGTTATAAGCGTACATTTTACTATTTTTTGTAATAAAAATTGTGCCTACATTATTAAATGATTTTCATTTCATTTCAATGAGCAGCGTAGTTTTATGTTCTACTATGCCGCTTGATTTTTATCAGTAGCAGAAAATACTAAGTAGGTACTTAAGCGTATTGTCAAGTTTAAGCAGAAGTTTAAATTACAATACCACCTTTAGACACATCGCATTTATATTACACTTACAAAACATAACTCTTAACTGAGAACGATATAAATTATATACTTACGCCGGTAAGCCATATTAAGCGACCCCAATTAGCCGAGATGAGAATTATTGTTATAAAATATATATTTTGTTTGGAGGGTGAGCGGATCGATTCCCCGTTAGCGGACGGTGGTCAGGCATTAAAATATTAAGGGGTATCTAATCTGCCATGATTGAATTTTGCGTTACTAATGCTTAAATGTGTGCCTACCCTAACTCGTTCTCTATAATTCATATTCATCTACTTATTGTTCTCGAATGTATTCAGATTTATTGCCTAACTGTTTGAAATATTTTTATCTTAAAATTCAGACCCTACTAATAAATACTAAGTTAAGTAGGTAATACAATTTAAATTTAGGTTAGTTTTTAAAATTTACGCTAAATATTTCGATTATATATCTCTTTTAAAATGTTCAATCTTTATAAGAAAACTAATAGTTTTTATGTTTTAAACAACCTTCTTTAAAATTAAAGGTATAAATTCCTATATGTTTCTAGCGAGAGGCCGAGAACCAGTGGTATATACGGAACGTATGGTATAAATCTAAAGGTGGCACACAAAGCGTGTGGAGGCCCGATAGCGGAATATCTAAAGCCTCGCGGAGGAGCACCAAATTAGCATTTTAATAAATACACACCCTTTGGAACTCAACACTCATAAATTTACACGGATCTCTTTAATCAAATATAAACATATAACTCTTCGTTTTGAATGGAAAGTCGGGAAATTATTTTGCGAGTTTGTTTACGAATTCGTGGAGTTTCTGTGGTAAAGGAAACAAGGTAACAGTGTATATGAACTTAAATATTAAGTAAACTTAGATATTATAAAACGTCAGGTTTAATAAAATTGTCGTATTTGTAGACATGAATATTTTTTGCAGTGGCTATGCTTTATTTACTTCGTCAAAGCTTAGTTTGAGCCTCAGATACTCGGTGTTTTACCTTTACTAAATCTTAAATTGTAATTGTCAGCTGTGACCGAATTCCTGAACAAATATTCTTTATTTCTTATATTTATTTCTTATAAGTCTTTTTGCCTACATTTTTAGCAAGAATAAATGGCAGCAATTTCGACGATACATGGCTGGTACGCATTTAATTACAAAGCCAGTGATGTTGGAGACTAAAGCTAAACAAGTGGATGGCGGTCATCGTAATCTTGGATAAGGGTTGGTGCATAAATCAAGCGGGGTGACGTGGCGCCCGGGGCCTTTACTTTATCTACTGTGTGCGGGTGACGCTGTAAGAACAATGATATCACGAGACTAGATGAGATAGTATGTGCTTAGTAGGCATCGAGTGTCTAAAATAAATTGTATCTCATTTCTAAGTACTGGAAGCCTTGTATGTGATTACAAAAATAAAGTTCAATACATAACTCTAACTAGAGAATCGCGCTCTGTTTCTACTTTCAAACTGAGCACCCGTCAACACTACTTTACGACAGTCTCGTAATTGTGTCACCATGTTATGTTATTTAACTGATCTTTTTATATTTATGTACCTACTATTAAATGTATGTATGTATTGTGTATGTATATATCAAGTATTGTTACAGCTATTATATATGTATTGTGTATGTATGTATATTATGTAGGTATATGTTAGTTTTTAAGTATATTTATGTATTAAGTATTTGTATTTTTAATTTATTAATTAGTTTACTTTACTTGTGTGACCCTGCACTACACACCCATGCCTAATACTTCTCCCACGATCTCCTCTCGCGGGTCTACAGGAAGAGATTTCGTTAAGGAAAATGTAGACCCCTACACTAAAGCTTTAATGCCTACTTCAACATATGTTATATAGTGTAAAATTTGTTAAATAAATAAATAACTTAAATGTTATTTCGGATTAGCCAAATTGTTAAACTGACATTGTGTAGCACACATGAGATATTTGCCGTTAAAAATGCTTGCAAGTGAACGCAAATATATGCATAGATTAAATGTGGATTCGTATATAGAAAGTGCCTTGATATTTATTTACTGGAATGAGATGATAATAGTTCAATATAAAACAGAGTCTACAGCAGTACATACAACATCCTAAGCATATTGTGCGACAGATGGGACAGACATTTAAACAACTATTAACTAACACAAAGTATTAAGTATACGCAGCGTCTTAGCATCGAAATAGCTGCAGTCATATTTTAGAATAGGTTACTGACATTACTTTTTAAGGTATTTGTAACACACTATATGGATACGGGTCTGAAATATCTTAAGTTATTAAATAATAACAATATAAAACTGTAAAATTAACCTTTTATTCTCTAACACTCGCGCGGCTTATTTGTTGAAATAAAACTACTGTGTACGGATTTAGACGCGTGTATTTGTTTTTTTAACAAATACACGCGCCTAAATCTGTAAAAATTGGTTTTAATTTACTTTTTATACATTAATTTGGTTTTAACAAAAAATATAGGGAAAAACGAGTTGTGTACTTAAATACAAAGAGTTGCGTACTTATAAAGAAAAATACTTTTACAGCACGCATAAAAATGCGTTTACAACATACCTAATACCTACAGACCAATTTATTGCATGTAAGTATCTGCTTATTACAACCTATAGTTACATTGTTTATCAATCGTTTACAATAACTATAAGTATATACCTAATGTTATATTAACATTTACTTTATGTAAAATTGTATCGCATACCGTCACTACATTTATATTGTATAATTTTATGATATCTGCGAGTGCACTCAAATGCACCTTTCGATTTCTCTATGCATATGTTTCCGATAATTGCCGGCCGCCTCCCGCCCCGCCCAGAGCACCTCTGACCCTCTGAAACTTGCAGCCGATCACAATAATTTATTACACGTGCCTGAACTGGTATTTTGCAAAAACTACTATATTTTATGTTAAGAGTAATTAGTGCAAATAACAGTTCATTTTGTACTAAAGGTGTTTTAAAAAGCGATATCTTTTGACGAAGTTGTACCTCGTGTTCCTATGCTAGGCAAAATTTCGAATATAAAATATTTATACAGTGAATAATCAAGTAAAATATAGGTGGATCCACACTCTCCAATTTTTTCAAACGTATTTTCAAAATCATTGCGCCATGATATATTTGATTTGCGATCAGACTTAAAACTATCATAAATCAATCCGATGCATTATGTGGACTGAAAAGGTGGATTGCCGACGTCCTTCAAAAGAGTCAAGTGCATAGGACTTATAACCGTCGGGCATGTATGACCAGATGTATGAATGTAAGTTAAGCTAACGAAGTACGTTTGGATCGTAGCAAATGCCGCTCTATAGTCTCCGTCTACACTATGATGATGATGATGACATGCTGGAAACCGCTAGTGCGTTAACATTATACTAGTTCTCGCATTTGGATTACTCCCTTCTTAACATTAGGTGACCTGTAGACATTTACTTAGTCCAGGAAAAAAATGCTCATTTACAGTACCTACTTAGTCATCTTTAAGTTTTGTTGCTATTTTTTGGATTCCTTATTGAGATGGCAGATTGCGAGGCTATATACTAGTAAAAACTTTGTTAACTTCGAATGATCTATATCCACATGTACAGTCGGTAACTAAATACAAATATATCAACAATACATTCTCATTGCGCATGCGTAATGAAACCTTATTTATATACAAAACACTACCCTGATCTTATCCTAAAGACAGTACGGTCACATAAATAAATGAACTAATACTGTGAAACAACGTGGATACAACCTTTAAGAAGATACTGCTGACTTAGAATGTATAATCACTTAATTATAGAGAAAATTTTACTGATATGTGATTTTAAAATATAAATAAATGACCAAATTTTAACCCACACGGGTGTAATAGTATTATGATGATGTCCAATAATAGCCATCTTTTTTTGCTAGTCAGACTCAGGCAGCAAACAAGCATACGATTCGACAAAAAAACAAATCTATAGAAATATCACTTCTCTCTCTCCAGCCCATTTACGTCCCACTGTTGGGCACGGGCCTCCTCCACTTTGGGAGGGATTGTGGTCTACTGTGCCGCGCTAACCAGGCGTACTGGCACAGGGTTTATTTTCGAGTTTTCCGTCTCTCACAAAGGATGTTATCTGTGTGCAATATCCCTTAGCTGACTTTTACAGCACCCTTGGGAGAATATGGGGTGGTGACACTTGTATTCTTAATCCGTCACCACACGGAGGATCCGTCACCACACGGAGGTCTTAATCACTTATAATGTCCAAATATCCATTATTTTAATTCAAAATAACAAACGAATGTATGTGTTTTAAAATATAATTATCATGTGAGTTTGTTTCTATGGCAAGAAATTTTAATAATTCATTATAGTCACGTACCATATGACCTCAATCTGGAGCTTAAAAGGATAAGTATGTCAGAAAACCATGCGCCTAAAGTAAATAATTCTTCCATTTATATGTACTTAGTATCATGGCGGACTAGTCAGTGAGCCAAAATTAAATATTATACCAATAAAAAGGATAATAATGGCTTCCCCTACATCCGACCGCAACGATTATTCCTCCTGAAACTCAATAAATATACCTTCGACATTTTGAAGTTAAGTTGGTATATTTCATAATAACCTAAAGCAGACAGGAACCGCCGCCCGCCCTATGGCCGATATGGCAATAAAGGGAATCCCTTTAAACGTATCCTTGGCCCTTCGACTTATAAATATCAATTTATCCGAAATGTCAAATACGGCGAAGCCTGGCCATTTTCACATTACGAATTGTCCTCTATCCGTCTTCGTGGAACGCGGTCTATCTCAATTTTTCTTGAAAATTTTATAAAGTGTAGACTTTGGTGTTATACTGAAAAGCTCTACGTATATTGCGGTTATTAATGGTGTTTACTTTTAATTATTTTCTGTAAAATATATCCTACCTTTATATGGATGTTGTTTTTAATTTAAAAATACTTAATATATAGTTTCATTTTATAAATTTGTGGTTTGCTGACCGATATTTTTGTGTGTATAGCTTTAATACAGACTATAAATCGATAACCTAAGCATACAAGCACTTTTAAACATTAGAGTCTGAATTAAGTACATATTGTTACGAAAATCAAAACCAACATTTTTTGATCTATATGGTCTGATATTCTAGGCATTGCTGATACGATTTTAGATTTATTTTATAAATTATGCGGAGTTATTCATAGACCATTTATACGCCTCGTCATTTCAAGGTAAAAGCATTATCAATACCTAAATATGAGTATTAATTTAATCATAGCAATATCAAGAGCAAAACACAAACAACAATGGCAAATGCAGCTCCACATTAACATTCGTTAAATAACGTCGTCCCTAAAATTTTAAGTGTAAGTACCAACAAAAATAGAGCGATATATTAAGAGGATTTACGGTACAAATATATGTAAAGTTTGCTGGATATATTATATTTTGGGGTTGGTCCCGCGACGAGTGGGGGTTTACGTGAAAACATTCGGGTACGTGCCTTAGCATAATTCCTTAAGGGAGCTGAGGCTGCTAAGCTTCCGCAATTCGTCTTAAAGGAATCCCTAATTTGAAATGTGGATGAGTTTCAAAATTCCACAAGTTAAATAGAAGCCTACAATTTGTTGTACAACAATCATGCAACAATTTTGTTGCGAAATTTATTGCTTGTTGAATTTCATGAATTTAGTGCTATACATTTTCGATTATAGTTAACCTTTAAAAGCGTTTAAAATTATGTATTCGATGTTTCATGCAATACAATGTACAAGTCCAATAACATGTTATAAAAATATTACAAAAAAATTCTTAACGGTTAATGGACATGACAACAGGCGAAAATAAAATGGAGGTACATAAATCTACCCATTTAAAAGAACGGGGAGAGTCACTGACAATACACCTGGAGATAGAAGTCAACTTTAACATTACTCCTTTCTATCAGAACTTATTTAGAAGTTCTAACAAATGAAGAGTCGATCTAATCGATCTATCTTTGATCGTAAAAAATCTATATTCCTGGCTCTTTTCTGACTGACTGACTGACGTATCAACGAATACTGAAGCTAGGAATCTTAATGATTGCATGCTGGTTTCCTTTACAGATGATCCCTAAAAAGAGTTCTGGATAGTCTAAAAGGTCAAATTGAAGAAGGGAGAAATAAAAGTCCGATGAAAAATATTTATGTATTATAATTAAATGTACTTACATTTTTTTGTATACGTAAAAGAAGCTCATATTCTACCAAAATATTCATTAAAAATCCCAGAATTTGTTAAAAATTTTCGTTGCAAACTTGTTAGGAGATTAGCGACAAAGCGTTCGTTATATCTTAAATGTGGATCTGCTGTAAACAAATTCTCGCTCGCTTCTGCTATTTATGAGTTTATTTATCATTAACAAATTATATCAAAGCTCGGGAAAATACACTTTTTTGTCACTTTCCACTTTTAGCGTGTAATTTTTGTTATGTAATACGCGTTTTTGATTTTTATCATAATTGTAGAACTTTGTTGGTGTTGATAGCTTTTGTAGGTTTTATTATAGCTGTCTGTGAGATTTTAGTCTAGTAGTTAAAAATATATCGTTAACAATTACAATATTGTTACGCTATAGTAATCTCCAGAAGTATCATCCAATTAATTTCCCTAATAGAGATCTACAGTCTCAGTACGAGCTAAGTCTAAATGGTGATACGGAACTCCAGGCGTAGTAAGTCGCGGGCAACACCTAGCCCTACTGTAAACTGAAACGGACCCACGAACTCTTGAACGTTAGTACGTTACATTTACCACTAGACTACAAGGCCCATCAAAGACTGGAGACGAAAGATTAATTGGCAACTTGACAAGAGTATAAATTAAAAAAGGAACACAAAATAAAAAAGTTGTTTCTAGAAGAAACATCTTGTTTCAAATAAATATTATTGCAGTATTTGCGGTTGTCATCAGCAATGACATAAATCATTAACGTTTATATTAAAACATAAAAACACCTGAAAACAAAAACTAATAAGTATAAAAAGTTTACGCCGTTTTCTACATTTATTTAATGAAATAATCTCCTTTAAGTGGCTTTAAATATTTTAGTGCCCCATGCAAAAATACTCTAAAATCGTTTATAGCAATAATAACAAGCTTTTACCTTATTTGATTAACCAAACAATAGGTAATACAGACGCTAATATGCTTTAAAATAATTTACCTTCAAAATACTTTTAACTTTTAAAAGGAAAATCCCTTGTGGTGATGTTATTTCCTTGGTTTGATGATGCAAAAAGGCTACAAAAGTTACAGAACAATAGAAAGGACCCATCTGCGCCGTGTTTTCAGATTCAATTAATTTTTACTGAAGATTATCACGCAGACCTGAGATATACGACCGATTACGTATAGGTATGTATATAGAGTACAATTATTTTTTGATGTCCAATTATTTTTTATCTTTTTCTTAATATAATTATTATTCTCTAACTAACACTTGCACAACATATTCACTTTTAATAAAGATATTAAAAATCCGTACAGATGTATGAATTTTATCTTTTTCTTTATTGTTAATATATAGTTCTTTTAGGTTTTAATTTCATAATCTTACGCGATTACGCAAATATATAATACTTATCCGTTGGTCTGCAATATTGGTTATCAGCTAATAATATACAACGTGTTTCAGAAAGGGGTAGTCATATTTGACCATCGTTACACATGGCCGGTGACTAGGCACTAGGCATGGATGAAATTACAAATACTAGTTATATTATGACTTTTATGTGTTCATGAAAATTTAATATTTTTTTTTTAAATTAATCGAATTTCTTTAAATACAACACTGTCATCTTTTATCGTAAGGTTCAATCGCATTCAATAAACCGTAAACATCTCATAATTGATGCGTTTCTGGTAATTATTTAATAGTCGGCTATAAACAAGAAAAAATTTACAAACTGTATTTTTCTATGTGTAACTGTAATATTTATAATATTTAAGGCCTATCCAATGCAACCTTAAAATATGACTATACCTTTCTGCAACACGTTGTATAGAGATTATATCTTCTTCTCATAGAATAAAATAAGTATAGTAATAAGTGTAGTATCATGTGTTAAACATAATTAGTTATACTCGTGATAATGAACGAAAAATACGATCAACGTAATTTTATGAAGGTATTTGATAGTTCCTTAAAAAATATCAACTTCGTGTGTCTTTGATAATAAAAAAAATAAACAATACTCTTTCATTACTGTTATTTTAATCTATTTTTAATACTTTCTATATAGCAAAAGAATTTTAATCCGCCATAGAGTTACGTAATAACTCCGCTACTGTTTGCACTACCGTAGCTTGTAGCTCGTAAATGAAAAATAAACATGCGTAGAGCGCTTTATGTGGCTATGTTACACATACTTATTAACAATGTTTGTCGTTTATTTTATACTTATGAAACATTATGACAAATTACGTATGTTTTGTCTTTCTTTTGACAGAAAAGAGATTTTGGCTAAATTTAACATTTACTTCGAATCAAAAGATAGATAAAGTATTATGTTGTTTTATTTCCTAAGAATGTTAGCAAAATATCGGCATAGTTGTCTTATTTAAACAAAGCGTTAATCAAGTGCAGTCAATGCATTCATATCCTTATTCTCGTCAAACACCGTAATTAACTAATAGATATTTATTCTTGACTATAAGTTACATAAATATTCTTATTCGGTTTATTTGTTAACTCATATAATGTACAAGAAACACTAATATCTTTCTAAGCGCACCCAAAACAAATTACCATAGGAAAGAGATTCCAAAAACTTTTGCTACACTCATACCCATTATAAGTTTCCAAAGAAAAACACTTTTCGTGCACACGTCGGTCTCTCCACGTTTTTTCTCGGCGCACTTTTCTAAGTGCCATAAATCTTTCACGTAAATAATTGAAGCGATATTTTATGCCAAAACATTCCGCGGGTGGGGATGTCGCGCCACCTGCCGCCCTCCTCTAACTTGTACCACTTTAATTTGGTTGCGTAATGTATTTTCAATTACTTCCAAAGGAACAGTGATTTGTGGTCGGTCTAAAAGAGATTGGAGAATAATTCTTCTTGCCTAATTTAAAGTTGCCTAGGCCGCCCATTACTTTGCTAAATAAGGTTTGCAGATAATTGCCATAAATTGTGTTTCTCGTTTCTTCTTCCATCTTTTTGTCATTTTAAAATTGTCTTTTATAAAACGTGAAGTTAAGTAGTCTACGATATATCATATATGCTTAGAATAGCAATAGTTGTTACATATTGTTAATAATGAGAAATGTGTAAAATATAATAAAACGGTAATAATTTTTATAGGATTTGTTTTGCATAACGCATGTCCACGAAAAGGATTGGACGTCAAATGAAACCAATCGTACATTAAAATGCATGACCCAACAAGATCAGATAACGACCTTTGTCGAGGCCACAATACACTGGCGTATCATAAATAAAGGCTCACTTTTTCACTTCCAGCGGGAAATTTATCATTTCGTATGACTTTTTTTCCCCTTTCCCTTACATTTTTTGTACATCTCGGATCACACTTTTAAATGCCATTTATTTCTTTCGTTCGGTGCTCCATACCATTCTATGGCACCGATGAAGGTATCGTTATGTGGTATCTGATAATAAAATGCTCGAGTTACTTGATTCGATTTGCATGTTTCGGAACTTTTTATTTTATTAATGTTTTATTTTAATGTTGGATCATTTATTCGTTATTTTTGTTATGTTTTGGTATAATCTGGGAACTGGGAATCAAAAAAATTACAGTAGGAGCTATGTAAATATAAAAGATATGCTGTGTATACGTTTTCGAATGATATTACAACAGACACATAGGTACACTTTCTTTAAGTTTGACTGATTTGGAACTTAAATCTTTACTTATTATAAAACAAAGTCGTTATTTTTGTATGTATGTTCATAGGAACATGGGCATGTGAGCATCTTTTATCAAATCCTATCTTCAAAATTATACAACGGATTTTGATGTGTTTTTTTAATAGATAGATCTATATTGGTTCCAAATGATAGTTTGTTGTACAATTTGTTTATGTTTGTATCTATATTTAATATTTTACGCGCATTTTATTATTTAAATTTAGAGTAACAATAAAATATGAATTGCAGACCTATCAACTGTAATGCATTCAATACAAGATACGTAGTTATGCTCTATCACGATATTGTACCCAAAACAATATTTAATAGAATTTTTTGCTCCACTCAACGCAACTACGAAACGTGACTAATGAACCGCACAGGTTCCTTTGTTCAAACTGATTTGTTTTCATAAATCCTTAACATCCATTGAGGAGACTCGACTCCATCTGTTTGTGTTCTCTATAAAAATGCATTATAAATTTCATCCTCTCGCAACCATAAGTCATACATGTAATGAATAAGGGCGATTTGTTTTGAATCCATCCAAATTTATGGACAATATCGTCGCTTTTTACAGGCGTTCCTCGCCTCATTCTATTGTGATCGCCTTTTTCTGCCCCTTTTTATCCCGCTAAAGTTTTTTATTATCCTTAACACTGACACTTTACGAGTTATTAATTGGTTGTCACAAGTTTATTTATTTCTCTATTTTGACATCGAAACGTTTTTCGCCATATAATATGGATGTCGGATTGAAAATCTATCATATTCAGGTTGTCGTAAATTTAACGTGATATAGTGGGTTACATGGTAATAATTCTGCGAAACCGTCGCGTAGTGTGGACGGATGTGACGCGTTTTAAATAATGACTTTGGATATTAAAATGGCTGCCGAATATGAGTTTTTGTCATAAATTATAAATATGAATTTACAGTGCAACAAATACATTACATACATTACCGTCGACATATTATAAATGCGTTTCTCATATTTATTTATGATTAGTAGTCCTGCGATTTGAAATCATTTAAACGAAACAACTATTTTTGTTAGAATGTAATGCTTTTCAGCAATAAATAAAGTAGGTATCCTTTCTATATCTTCTATTTAATTTTAATTTGTTTTTAATTGTCATACAAATGTTTGTACTGCGTCTGGGTGTTTACTATGTATTATAAGTATGTATTTACAAAAGAAAAGTAGTATATGTATTATATCCGTATTCTGGTACCCATAACACAAGCATATAAAGCTTAGCTTGGGACCAGAGGACGTTGTGTGAAATGTCCATGAATATTTATTTATAAGATTCATATACCTACTTGAAATTAGAGTAAACAAAATTGAAGAAGCATACAATACATTGCGTTGTTAGCTGTATTAAAACATATTAGATTGAAAGTACCTACACGTTTTATCCACATGGTGACGGATTAAGGATACAAATGGCACCACCCCGTTTCCTTTCTAGGGTGCTGTAAAAACCAGCTAAGGAATAAAGTACACAGAAAACATCTTATGTGAGGGACGGAAACCTCGAAAATAAACCCAATGTCAACCCACCAGGTCAGTGCGGCACAATAAACCACAATCTTTCCCTGTAGAGGAGGCCTGTGCCCAACAGTGGGACTCTTATACTGTTATAGCTATGAAAGTAGAAATAAAATAAAGTATTTGAGTAATCTGTCAGTTGTATGTAACATTAAAAAATCACAAGATACCTGAGATATCACAACAGTAGCTCAACCCGCCTACCTAACCTGTATATTACAAAACTTGAAGCTTTCTCTTACGCAACACTAACATTCATAATGTATGTGCGAAGCCCTGTATGCTATTTCCCGTCTTATGTAGGTACTTTTTTTCACCCATAAAGCATTGTTGGCTGCTTTATTCCTTGATTTATAAGAAACGTTGGAAAGACAAATAGCCGGATTGTGTTCCAAATTTTTAAAGCCACATTTCGTTTCGCGCGCGCACCCCCTATAATACCGTTCAGGCGAATAGTCTTGGTACTTACTCGTAGATGATGGCTAAGAAGTAGACTCGTCTAGATTTGTTGGTGTATTATGAATTTATAAACTATTGTCAACTACCTACACACTACACGTAACAACTAATAATATGTTTTGTTATAGGTATATCTGTAACTAAATTAAGGTGTCTATGTAATTTCGTTATGACTTGGTTAATATAGGAATCAGATGCATATACAGAATTAAGTTGTTAATTTATTGCATTTATTTGATGTCATACCAATTGTAACCGAAAAAATGATTCAGGCAAATAATTATTTTTAATACTCCAACAGAAAAATACTACTAAAGTACTAAGTTATTTAATGCTCTACTCTAAATCAACTTTTCATCTATGACTTGATTTAAACATTGTACTTAAACAAGACTCCTTTTCCATTATTAACCAAATAAATAAATAATTAAAAGTATTATATATTTATATTTCTTGGATTTTTTTTGTTTGTAGGTCAGTCTACAGCATAATATGTAGGTAATAGGGCAACATGTGACAATTAGAAACATTAATATATAGCATTATTAAAATGTGTTTTCAAATTCCTCACGTTGAATCTACCTATCGCTCTGTTACACAGATTTAATGTGAATTTTCTCATTTCTATCGGGTCTTACCGTTGAATTTATAAGGCTCCGCGGATCTTTTTTCCATACGAATGTACTTCGATAGATTTATTTAAGTTGAAAAGTACTTTAAATATAGAAATTGGTGTCTTTTTGTGAATAAACGGTTCGATAAATACCACCAATAAAGTGTTATTTATTATTGGACAATCTTTTCTAAAATTGGACCAATTTAACATTTTAGTAGTATTTTGCGTACAGTTCTTTATTTGGTTATCTGTTAGCAAAAGAGTTACGTTCACTGAATTTCAGATCAAAGAAAATCGCGTAAAATGTTCGTATTCTTTCAAAGAAACTTCAGGTTCTGTTGTCTGTTGTATGAAATTTGAATGTGTATCAAGAGTTTGGACTTAAATTATAAAAGGAAAGAACTTAGATATTCGTCAAAGACATTTAGACAATATACCCATCAACAAGCGCACTATCCAATTGAAAATCAACACGTAACTGCTCGACGAGTTAATTTTTACCCCATAAACGCACCCCACGAACCGCGATACGATATGGAAATTCGTCGCCTTCGTCGGCAATATTCGGCAATATTCGGGCGGACGTGAGTCCCGAACTAAATTGCCTATTTATTCTTAACTTCATATATTACTTTGCGCGTGTTGTCTGCGCAAAACGATATTTATTGTTTGACCGTTATTGCGTCAAATGACGTATTGGTTGTACGTATTAACGGATAAGTTAAGGATGGCAGGCACGTGACGCAGCCTACCAATATAACTGCGTAAATTTATATAGACAAGTAATTTCTACGTATGTTAATTTCATGCTTTCTTTATTGCCAATGTTTTGTTATCAACAATTGGTTTACAGTAATACGCTATTCTACGTTCTTATTTTCATGTAGACGTATTAGAACTATAAAAAAAAAATTTTGACTATAGTTAATATCATTTGGTTCACGCCTAGACTTTATTCTGCAACTGCAATTCAATCAAAAAAATTCTAAGTTTTAAAAGTGGAACGCGTTGATGTTTTTTATTCTTACCTGTGAAATAGTTGCAAAGCCGTATACGGTTGAACAAAAGGCTAATGACCCCGCAGCTGATCGAAGCAGCCGTGACGTGCTATCTTCATGAATACTGTATATTATTATTAATGTATAATTAGGTCGACATTTAATCTTTTTTTAGGGTTCAAAACCAAAAATAAAACAGTTCTCTACCTAATACTGAGACTTCTCTGTTCGTCCGTCTGTCACCCGGTTATATCATATGAACGGTAACAGGTGTATCTGTTCACGCTATGACAACACTAAAATACATTACATATGTAAGGGGCCTGTCATACAATAGTTTTAGAATTGAGAACACAAGTGCAACCACCTATTTTTCTGGATATTTTACACAGGTGATATTGTCTGTGAGAGACAGAAAATCTGAAAATAAACCACACAAAATTTTTTTGTGTAAATTGGTAATACGTTTAGACGTCATGATTACGACATTATGATATTATAATAATGCATATATTATTACACAAATGGTCTCATATAAATATTATATGGAACCATTTTTGTGTATGTGTCTGACTCATGCTTGGACGGATTTTAACGAAGCTCTAATTTTATATCAAACACCCTCCTTCTCACACCACGTTCTCAACATACATATCTTATGTATATACATACAAATATGCTATTTACAACACGTAGATATGTGTTAGAAATTTAGTTGAATTATTTGATAAAGAAAAGGAATTTTAAGTCATAGTTGTAATGGCTCATGTAGTTTCTGGTATCCTTGGTTCTTGATGGTATTATTATTGTGCAACAAGTTTGTAGTAGAATTTTAACTATGCGTTTTTATTTACCTACAATAAAAGTTAAAGTTAAGTAAAAACTATTTTCATTTTTCTATAGTCTCCTAAAACCATATAGCTATACAAATGATTTTAATAATAATAATAATAAATATTCACGGACATTTCACACAACCTCCTCTGGTCCCAAGCTTAGCATATATGCTTGTGTTATGGGTACCAGAATACGGATATAATACATAAACTACTTTTCTTTTGTAAATACATACTTATAATACATAGAAAACACCCAATTTATGTGTATATATTTTACCATGTTTTTACAGACTATCAGAATAATAATTTGCAAATTTCTATTTTATACTTGGACTGATTATTGTCCGCAACTTTCAAGCAAGCTTTCGCCTTGAATTTAAAAACCAAACCCTAACAAATTGTACAAAAGATAACATCCTCTATCAAACCACTCTATAAAAAAAATGCATCAAAATCCCTTGCATTGTTTTAAAGATATAAACTCACATAGGAAATACATACAAAAATAAAATGACTCTTTTAAAATAAGTAAAGATTCCCGTATATTTCTACAGTCTGCTCTAAACTTAAAACTCTATTTCTATCACATCGTCCTTCCAAAGACTATCAGAAAAAGATTTCGTAAATTAGTATTTTGTCGTTAGATTTGTCTTTTCATATCATATTATTGCTGAAGCCTTTCTTAATACTAAAGAGCACTCTATTTCTACTTAACCAAACAAGAATATTAAAAAGACAATATTTCCTTGTCCAAACACTTAATTGCTGTTTAATAACCTCTGTTACTTATCTATGAATACGACACTATATATTTTTCTAACTTCCATTGAATAGGGGAGTAATGAATTCGTTTTATTTATGAGGCACAGACTGGCAGTCGACCGATAGCGTCCCTCCCAATATCATAACGCCATTACATTCGGTTACTGACTGAAATATAGAGTACTAAGTCTGTTGAGCAAAATATGAGTTACCTTTTAAAGAGCTTTTTGATTTCATGTCTTGTTTATAAATAATGTTCTGAGTGAGATATTACTTATATATTTTTGTTTCGAATATGTTGTTGTTATTCTTGAGAGCTTTTGTTGCTATCTTATTAGTCAGCATAAGTTCTATTTAAAGGAACACGCGTAGCATTATGCCGTTTGACATTAACGTCGACAATAAGGGGACTGAAAATAGATTAGTACTCAAATCTATACTAATATTATAAAGCTGCAGAGTTTTTTTGTTTGTTTGTGTGTTTGTTTGTTTATTTGTTTAAACGCGCTAATCTCAGGAACCTCTTTTCCGATTTGAAAAATTCTTTCAGTTTTGGATAGTCCATTTAGAGAGGAAGGCTATAGGCTATATAACATCACGCTGCGACTAATAGGGGAGAAGTAGTAGTGAAAAATGTTACAAAAACGGGGAACATTTTCTAAATTCTACGCGTACGAAGTCGCGGACAGCAGCTAGTAATATATAAAAACAATAATTAATATCAAATTATTCTCTTAGGTATCAGATGTGTATTTGAATAAAATTGTTTTTTTAGATATATTTCTTCTACTTTTCTTTTCTCTAGGTACTATTATTATCATTATTATTGTGCTATAGTGCATGTTTGCATGTCAACAAAAAGTAATTTACGAGAAAGTCGAAACTTCGAGTTAAAATTTAAAATAAATATGCGCGTCCAAATCCGTAAAATGCGGTATTATTTGAATAAATGAGTCACGCAACGTACGTTAGAGAAGATTACGGGAAGTATTTTACTTCACCGAAACCATTTCAATAAGTTGAATTTAACAGGTCTAAACAAAACATATGGCCACAGTATGCCGTCTTTATGTCTTGGTCATATTTAATTTAATGCATCAAAACATAATAAATTATAATAAAGTGAGATAAATTTATAATACTAACATATTTTATTAGTTTTAGTAGCAGTTAAGTGAGCTGCTGGTTTGAAGATGATATTTGCTTTTGGTGTTATTAAAAAACGGTACATTTCAAATTATAAAGCCATATTTGTTAACGCAACGTAGTGTTATTAGTAATTTAATTATGTCGAAATTTATCTATTTTATAAGAAGAAAAATCTTGTTCCTAACATTTAATACATACAAATTTGGATTCTTATGTTCCGTAAATCTGAATTTGATATAAAATGGAGAGAAGGAAACCTATAAAGTAAACCCTATGCTAACACGGATTCCCAGGGTAGCATCAGTGGAATAAATACCCTCTCGATCTCGACGAGGCTCTTGCCCAATAGTAGAACAATGAAAAGCAAAGAAGAGAAATCAAATTTAATATACTAGGAACTTACAAGCTTAAGAATACATCTACATAGCAAGAGATTACTATGTCGGTGGTAGTAGACTAAAACAAAGTCATATGTCACAACTTGATACGTGACTTAACGTGATGAACGTCTATCCAATAGCTTTTATATATCTAAAATACATGCTGATATATTTTCATAAAGTATAACCCAAGTTTACCTAAAGATAATACGATATCTTGCAAAAGTAACCACGTAGTTTGAAAATATAAGACACTTATATTACAAAAAGTAAAACATATACCCATTTTATGCTTAGAAGAAAGAATAGGAATAAGTTGACAGAGACTTCGCTCTTGAATTATGTTTCTCAAGATAAACGACGCGGGCGAAATGAAGTCGCACCCCTCTCTCCGCTCACCCCCAACCAGCGCCCTCTAGAGGCAACGCGAAGACATAAATTTTGAAAGAAAAATCCACAACGGTTTCGCTTGAAATGTGTGATTTGGTTTTTAATTGAATTGGTTTCTATTATCTATTATATGACTCTTGTAATTAAATTGATAGTGATTTTTTTTTGAAGTTCTACAGATTTTTTCCGTTCAGAGCTTCAGCTACTCCCAAAAATTCTGAATTGAATAATCATTTTCTGTAGCACTAAGGTCCATTTATATCTATGACTAATAGCTATTAAGGGAACCACAACTTCACTCTAGCGAAAAATGACAAATTAATTTATTAGAAAAACATCATGAAAAACTAAAAAAAATAACATTACGAAATCACTTTTTTAAATTATTCTTCTTTACGCAACATCTTTTTAATGATAATATTTATGTTGTTCTGATTCTTAGAATTCTAAACTTACTAACTAAGTCGGTAGTAAACATTGTTTTGAGAAGTCGATTATTAAAGATTTTATAAAAATAAATACTGATAAAATCGTTGGTTCGAGCTACTAGATTTATACATAGAGTTAGCCAATTTTAATTTCATTATATTTATGTTAAATTATTAAAGTAGGGTAGGTAATATATAACTGTTAAAAATAAGTTTTATATTTATATCCATTTCAAGAAAATCAATATCAATGTATGAGCAAACATAAAATTTATGTCTGTTTTTCACCATCAATCATAAAAATATCACATCAATCTCGTTATTTTTGTTGCCATGAATGTATTCAAAGAAAATTATCGCGAACTCTACCATTTAAAGGCAGCTCTGTATTTCCAAGATTTCCTATTATTTTATCCAATAACGATCAATCGTCTTTTTTCCTGTGTTTTTCTAACATTAATAATGCGTTACTATCTTCAGTGAGATATCTATTGCTGACCTGTATTATTGTCATAGAGATATATTTACCGCGCTCATTTATTTTGTTGGTATCCCCTCTTATTTTCCGTTCGAGGCCAATCGGATAGATGACATTGTTGAAAATTTTTCGTAAGCAGTAATACATCTTGTCGCGAGTCCTATCTCTAGGCGAACATTCGATGACGGCCACCCCTGTAAGGATCATAGAGTTGAAACAACAGAATGGTAAGACTCATAAAGTGAACGTGATACCAAAGTAATCGAACACTCGCATTATGCAAATTTTACGACCACCATTATCTATTATCCAGGTACTGTTGTTAAATTGGTTTGCTTGCTGGTGTGGCATTGTTCAAGTTGGAGTTCTTTGTTGCCATTCATGTGATATTACAATTACCATTTCGTGTATTTGTAAATAAATAAGCGCATGCGCAACAATTAACTACTTATTGTATTACTAATTGTTTATTAATAATCGTCTTTCACAAAATTTATATGTAAGTACAGTCTTTTCCAATGAACTATATGCGTTGTATAGAATAAGATAGTAAATTTAGTTGTAGTAAAAGAGTATATATATTTATGCATCACAAGTGTGTGTGATTATGGCTGGTAATACACATACATTTACTCATTACTTGTTTATAAACACTTATATAACAAATAAAATACTAACATTCATTATAAACATTCACCAATTAAACAATTGCCTATCCTTTTGCCCTTTAGTCAAATCCATGAACTCATGCAATTCCTGTTCATAACATCATCACTAATACTACGCCATGAGACTCATCAAAGATTGGCACAAAACATTCATTTAATGAACGCCTCTACATTTATCTATGCTTTGTTCTTGCCCCACGCCCTGTACACGTCGAGGCGCGCCGCCCGGCTAAAACCACTTGTGCCAATTTTCTCGGGGACGCTTTCCACTTTACTTGAGCTATCACCAACACAATACATAACAACCTAACTACAATTTTACTGCACCGAAAATTGAATGTTACTTTCAACTATTTAAAGTTTAATATTATTTACTATATGATTGTTTTATTTCGACATTAGTTACGAATACTGCGTATTTCGGAGTATATTTGCAGGCCTAGGAATTTCTTTTCCCGCCCTTTACTAATGTCTTTCGGTTGTAATGAGAGGATTTTAGTGGCAGCTTTCATTTTAATTTGATTCTTGGCAGCTTTAGATTAGTGGTTAAGGGAATTGATATAAAAATTTTAGACATATTTTTTATGACGACAAGAGTAGAAATTATTAAAATAGTTTTAAACGTTAAGAAGTATGATAAGAGTTTTTAGACTTCTAGATTTAATGAGATGTGCTTATAAAGACGCAGAGAATTCTTAAGGAATTAATAAATATTTAAAAAAAAACTGTAAGAAAATATCGCCTTAGAATAATAATTTCTAACACTTTCGCGACTCATCTGTTTAAATAAAACTACTTTTTACGGATTTAGACGCGTATATTTGTTTTAAATTTTGGACCGACGTTTCGGAGACTTTGCAGTCACCATGGTCACGGGAATTGTTCCACATTTTAAGGACAATAGAGTCGTAAAATCTCATCTCCATTGAATCATAGCTAGACAAGAAGCACAATTAAAAAGCTCTTATTGTTTTAACAGCTAACTGAGAACTGTAAAGTTGCTTATGTACCTATAAAGAACTATTATAGATGGAAGTGTTTAAATATGACTTAACTTTGACATTGAAACAGCATAGTCATACATTCGGGCCAAAATTTAAAACAAATATACGCGTCTAAATCCGTAAAAAGTAGTTTCGCCTTAGAATGTTAATATTATCTATTTTTTCCCATGCATGGTCATTAGAACATGAATAAAGGTTTATTTACCTACTCAAGAGTCATAAGTGAGAACACTACATGGAAAAATAAATATGTCCCTAGTAGCTACAAATATCATACATATATACATTTATAGAATACACTATTAAACTCTAGAGTTTAATAGTGTATTCTATAAATGTATATTTTATAAGATACGAAAAGAGTAATTGAAATTAATATTGTAGTAGCATCACGCTTAAATGTAAGACCAAAGTACAAAAAAAAATTATATGTTGACACCTTCCAAAAAAAAAAATAACATGACACTGTAAGGTTGTGTATAGGAGACAAATGAAACGCTCAAAGTTCAATGATACACTGACTATATTTTAGAGACTACATGCTTATTATATACCTTACAACTACTACATCACACCTCCCCTGTTAATAAAAAAAATAATAATTGTACACAGTTATTATTTTGTATACCTAGTTACTTACTAAATAAAGTTTGATTACATTTGATTACATATTATTATAATACTAAACAAGATAAAATAATTGTAATAATACATATTATTATTTAAGGATCTTATTTAAGTCTACAAGACATCATAAGATGATATAATGAAAAAAAAATGTTTACAAACTTAGACACTTTTATAAAGCTTAGTTCTATTCTTATGTGTAACGTATTCTTTATTATTTTTCAATATTTTTACATTACAATCTAGGTCATCAATTACTATATAAGGTCCTAAATATATTGGATCCATTTTATTATCAGAAGTATTTCTTAATAATAATAAATCACCCTTTTTAAAATACACTGGGTTTATATTGTTATCATAATCATTCTTTCTTTTAACTTTATTTTTAATTAAGTTGTCACGTGCATCTTTTTGTGCTAATTGGAGTCTATATTTTAGTTCGAGAGCATAGTTGTCGTGAACATATAAGGGATCTACGATATGACCTTCTAAATTTGCGGGCAACACACAACGTTTACCAAAAACTAATTCATGCGGTGTGTACTTGGTCTCCGTATGTACTGTATTGTTATATGAAAAACACCAATATGGCAACCAGGTACTCCACGCAGCCGTGTGATTGTTACAACTTATTCTAAGATACGCACCCATTGCTTTGTGGTTATTTTCCAGAGCTCCTATACTCTCGTGATGGTAAGCTGTAGAGGAAGTTTGAGTGATTCTTAAGATTTGGCATATTTCGTTCATAATACTTGAAATAAATTCTGACCCACGGTCTGTCGCTATTTCTCGGGGTATACCATATCTTAAGATAAAATTATCAACGAATGCTCGCGCTACACTTACCGTGTCTTTGTTGTGTAATGGATACGCCTCTGTGAATTTTGATAGCTCGCATTGCAAAGTCAATATGTATTTATAATTATATATGTCCTGTGGTAACGGTCCGACTATGTCTAAATAAACCTTCTCTAATGCTGAATTTGCAGTCGTTGTGACTTTCATAGGCTGCTTAATGTGTGTGGAATATTTCTGTTTCTTACATTGTTCACACTTCGACACAAAATCGATAACATCCTTTTCAAGACATGGCCAGAAATAATACTTTTTGATATTATTTGTCATTCGCCTAATACCTGCGTGGCCACTAGTGGGCAATAGGTGGAAATCATTTAATATTACACGCCTATTATCTAAATTATCTATTCTCTGAACATTACTCACTACACAAATACGTGGTCCGGACCACTTTTCATAACTCTTTATTTCATTTATAAGCCCACTGATAAAATCATTATTATTATCATTTCTTAATATGCATAGCTCATTTATCGATATCTTTTTACATAAACATAACAAGTCTCTCACCAATACGGCTCGCGTGATCGGAGATCGAGATATTGTTTGTATATAAATTATTGATTTACTGGGCACATATATAAAATATTTAAATTTTTCTACGCTTATTCCACTTTTTATTAAATTATTTTCCTGCCTAGGGTTTATTAACGAAAGTTCGGTAATATTCCTCGGTTTTTTAATTATTTCCACCACTCTTGGTTGATCAGGCCTCGAGTGTGTGTCTATATTATCCACCGACGGATTATTATCGCTCTTACTACTATCCATGTTTAATTGACGCAATTGCGCTCTAGTCATTACACTAATAATATGCTCATTCATTGATTTTAATTCCTCAGATGTTAGTGTTATTCGCGATAAAGCATCTGCCACTGAATTTGACTGTCCCTTTATATACTCAATTGTATAATTAAATTCTTCTAATTGCAATCTAAATTTCAATAATCTACTAGAAGGATCTCGCATGGAAAACAAATAAACTAGAGGTCGATGGTCAGTCTGTATCTTGAACCGTTTTCCGTATAAATAAGGTCGAAAATACTTAACACTCCAAACGATTGCTAAGAGTTCCTTTTCAATGGTAGGGTAATTAATTTCGGCTTTATTTAAACCACGACTAGCATAAGCTACTGGCCGTCCATCTCCATTACACAATACAGAACCTATCGCTGTACCTGATGCGTCTGTTTGTAATATAAACTCATTGTTTTCTGAAAAGTTTGGATATTGCAATACTGGCGGGTTTATCAAGGCTGATTTTAACATCTGAAACGAATGTTCGCATTCCTTTGTCCACACAAATTTAACATTTTTACAGCCTAATTTGTTCAAGGGAAATGCAAGTTTGGCAAAATTCCTAATGAATTTTCTATAATAGTTAGCGAAAGCTACAAAACGCTTCAATTGGTCCGCATTTTGTGGCTTTGGGTAATTATCTACAATTTTAATTTTTTCTGGGTCTGGTAAGATTCCTGTACCTGACACTATATGTCCTAAATAAAGAACCTCTTTTTGTAGAAATAAACACTTAGCAGGGTTTAATTTTAAATTTACTTTTCGCAACCTAGTAAAGACATCCATCAAATTTTGATTATGTATAGATAAATTTCTTCCTATTACGATCAGATCATCCTGATAAATGAGACATTTATCGTAGTTAAGACCTGACATTGCTATTGTCATCATTCTGCTAAAACTATTGGGACTAGATTTTAACCCCATCGGCATTCGAGTCATTTGATATTGATTTTTACCTGTAGTGAATGCCGTACATGGTCTACAACTTTCCTGTAATTTAATCTGAAAAAATCCTTGAAATAAGTCTAAATGAGTAAAGTACATTGCTCCCGATAATGAGTCAAGTATTTCACTAATGTTGGGAAGAGGAAATTTATCATCCTGTATACTATTGTTTAGCTTTCTATAGTCAATAACGACACGCCACTTTGCAACTCCATTTTCATCACGTTTTTTCGGAACGAGTAACAATGGACTGGACCATGCACTTTGAGATGGTTCAATTATTCCATCGTTTAACATATTTTCAATTTGGTTATCTAATTCTGGTTTTTGAGCATAAGGCAAACGATAAGATTTTGTGTAAATAGGTGTGGTATGTGGTTTCAAGTCAATGGTCTGTTCATATATGGGCGTAGTAGATAATTTATCACCTGGCAAATGAAAAATGTCGGGAAATTTAGCGCAAATGTTTTCTATCGACTTTTGTTCTTCAATGTTCAACCCTTTCAAATTTAATAAATTAAATAAGGTTTTAACCCTTTCCGAATCAATCGCAGTTTTATTAAACTGACAAATAAAATAATTATTTAAATTACTAGTGTTTACCTGAAAATAATTTAGTCTAACGTTTTCATCCCTAGTGTTTAAGATACGAATAGGTATTTTCCCGTTTATTGGTTTGTTTATACTGCTTGCCAAAAATACACCCTCACATAATTGCTGATTTGACACTACACACTCTTGTTTTGAGTTTGTTTCAATAAAATGTATTGACTCGCTACGTGCTGGTACCGTTAAATAACATGTGTTATGATTTGTAAAATAATTATCAAAGGATATAGTAACTAACTCGGACTCATCAGTAAACAATTGCAATGTATTGATTTCAAAATTTAAAATGGCTCTATAAAACGATAAAAAATCTTGACCTAATATACCGTCCGTCTTACATGGTAAATCCTTAAATACAACGAATTTATGATGGAATTTATACTCGTTATAATTGAGTGTTAAATTTACACAACCTTCTGAAAGTACATTACCACCTATTCCTTTCACACTAACTCTCTCTATATGGTAAGGAATTTGTAAACGATTCAAACATTCTAGCTTCACTCCCGATATGGATGCGCCGGTATCAATTAGCCAGCTATGATTATGATTGCAAATCTCAAGTGATACTTTGTTTAAATTGTTACACGATAAGATGACATCATTCACGAAAAAAATGATTTAGTGATTCATTAGTTGATGTCTCTGTTGCTACCTGTCTATTTCCAGTCATGAAATTCATATTTCGTTGTAACGCGATGCCTCGATTGCGGTTACCACGTGGGAATCCATTAGATTCACGAAAGTTATTGTTATAATTACCGCGAAAATATTTATTACTAAATTTATGAGGTACCTGGGGCCGATGACCTCGTTGCTGGTAACCTTGGTGCCCACTTCTTGCAGCAAAATTACGCTGTCCTCGATAACCTCGCTGGGCTCTCTTAGTCTGATAAAACGAATGTTTATACGTACCTATCATCTCTGCTGAACCGCTTGGACCAGGTGTCTCCTCATCTTGGGCCGTCTGGATAGCTTCTGTTAAAGAAGAACAGTTACGCGAGGCAATAATTGTGCTTAGGCGCCGATCCCGCAAACCATCAGCGAATCGCTTAACCTCTTGAATGTCTGATGTACCTACGGGGGTACAAATAAAATTTTGGCGCGAAATGTTTTTTGTACACCCGGGTGTACAAATAAATGACCGTTCTCTTTGGACGCTCTAAATTGTCGTTCCTTTGCACTCGCACGTCTATGGCTATATTATTCGACGTATCGATACATGATTGGTCGAAATTATATTATTTTAGCGCCAATATTGCAATAAGGAACGAACTAAAGCGCCGAAATTACACAGTCCCTTCAAATATCATACATTTTCAAGTGGACGCCATTTTGAAGAATTGTGCTTGTTGATTTTGTGAAGGGTAAACATGTTTTCAAGACGAGACCGGTGAGTATTTTATAAGATTTATATACAGAATTGCTGAGAAATAAGTGTAGATTTCATGTTGAGTGTTAGTTTATTGAAAAGTGATAGACATTGCAGTGAAAAGTTACTAAAAGTTTGTAATGCACTAATTTCTACTCGGACGCCCGCCGCGTGTAGTAATGTTTTATGATAAATATTCTTACATATGGTTTGAAATACACATAAGTACTTAGTTTATTACCCTACGAACATAATTTAGCTAATACCTACTGATATAATTACGTATTATTATCGTAATTCATATTTCTAAGAAAATAATGGCGGTTACTACGTCCGTATAGTAAAACATATAGTTTTTTTTTATAAGTATTCTTTTATATTGTTTGAAATACACATAAGTACCTAGTTTATTGATCTACGAACCTAATTTAGTAAATAGCTACTGTAATAATTACATATTTTCATCGTAATCTATATTTCTAAGAATAATTCCCGCCAAAGAAACCATTTCAAGTTGACAAAATATTCATAGATATTGTTTGAAATACACATAAGTACCAAGTTTATTGATCTATGAACCTAATTTAGCAAATAGTTACTGATATAATTACGTACTTTCATCATAATTTGTATATTTATAAGAATAATATTTCCCGCCATAAAAGAATAATATTTCCCGCCATAAGCATGTTTCGCGGTCAGTCACGTAGGCATGAACACATAGTACAGATAATATGCAGAAATACAGTATGGAAATTTTCATTAGTTGTATGTATGTTGTATTTTTTTACAAGTTTATCTAGTTTATTATATTATGTGGATGTTTATTAGTTCAAGTAGTTTAAAAATTAATTCATAAGGTAAAAAAATAATTTCATCTGTAATGTCTAAGAATGACGTAAGATAATTTTTTTTGAACCGACTTCACTTATGCCTTTAGTACCCGAAGGTGGGCAGTGGCAATAATGTCTCGTACGCTTATTATTTTTCCTCAAAAATTATAATAGGTATTTACTATAACTATTAATTTAATAAATTATTGTTTTATGATATTTTAGTATGGTGAGATCCAGGAGTACCACTCCAGCTGGGGGGCCCGATCGTGGCGGGCCTTCAAGGCCGAGCGCCGCCCGACGGGCCCTCATTATGGGGCTCATAGATGCGAACCCGTGCCCCGAGCGAGAATTTGGCCTTTGAGAAGCTATACTATGGTGCCTATAGCCGGCCTTTATGGCCTTTGAGAAGCTATACTACAATGCCTATAGCCGGCCTTTATGGCCTTTGAGAAGCTATACTACAATGCCTATAGCCGGCCTTTATGGCCTTTGAGAAGCTATGCTACAGTGCCTATAGCCGGCCTTTATGGCCTTTGAGAAGCTATAAAACCCAGACACGTCGGGGTCACCAATGTTGGGTGTGGATGGGTGTAATTAAATCACGAGAGTCAATACTTAGCACATTTTTAGCAAATTTTTAGCCAAACCCGGAATGCTATGATTGATATATGTTGATATTTTGTGTTAAAAATTTACTTTACATACAATGTTTGACTATACATTGATTTAGGTTTTTATACTAACATAATATTTTTAATTCCTCGATTCGTGACTTCAAAAATAGGAATCCACTTTATAAGACCACCACCTTTTATAAGTATATTATTTTTTGAGAAATATGTGTCGTTATTTAATTTTGTCAAGTCATTATCTTGTGTTTTTACTATAATTATAAGGCAAAGATAATAAATTAAAGATATTTGTAAACCAACCTGTCGCAGAAAAATTAATAATATAATTGTCTAGTTTATCACAGGAAAGCAATCGCAAATTTATCTGAAATACTTATGCTTATTACTGACATAACTATATGTTATATAATATTTTTGTAAGACGCATACCTTTTTATTGTGCACATGTGTTTGGAAATTTTGTTTTGTTTGAAAACTTTGTTAGTATTAAGAATATAAACAATACTGTGTCGTTATTTAATTTTGTCAAGTCATTATCTTGTGTTTTTACTATAATTATAAGGCAAAGATAATAAATTAAAGATATTTGTAAACCAACCTGTCGCAGAAAAATTTATAATATAATTGTCTAGTTTATCACAGGAAAGCAATCGCAAATTTATCTAAAATACTTTTGCTTATTACTGACATAACTATATGTTATATAATATTTTTGTAAGACAGCATACCTTTTTATAGTGCACATGTGTTTGGAAATTTTGTTTTGTTTGAAAACTTTATAAGTTGTTGATCTAAGCCACTCAGCATGAAATGTTATCACAATCGAGCGATAAAAATACAATTTTTTTTTGTTACCGCTCGGGTCGGGAAAATATGGCGTATTTTTGTAAAGCTTACTGTATAAAAAAAATTATGGGGCGGTATGTATTTTTTATTTTATATATTAGAATAAGTATTTATGACTACAATAAAACACATTTTGTTTGAAATATAGTTTTATTTACTTTATTATGTCCACTAACCTAGGCAAAATTAACTTAGCAAATCTACAAGACAAAACTCTTACATAGATTTACAAGTCATTACATTTTAGACATTCCCAATTTCGGGATTGTGACATTTGTAACACACACAGAAACACAAACAAAAGGTATTTTTTGGTACACTATTAACACAGGCACAGAATAAATATAGAAAGCCACGACGATTTCACATTAAAACCTTTATGAACAATATAAATACGTAGCACTACTACACACGAACTGTCGCGCCGCGCAGTTAAACTTACACTGACCACAGTATTAAATATTTATTACTATGTTAGACCACATTATCGGCTTGCCTGCTGGCCTATTCTTTCCCGTACACATTGTAATAGGTGTGAGAAAGACAATTATAATAGATTTTTACTTATTCGCTACATAACGAGAGACGGAAGGAGCGACCCAACCTGGGTCGCTTGCCAGACGTGCATAAATACGAGCGACCCAATCTGGGTCGCTTGCCAGACGTGCATAAATACGAGCGACCCAACCTGGGTCGCTTGCCAGACGTGCATAAATACGAGCGACCCAACCTGGGTCGCTTGCCAGTTGAGAGGTATTATAAAATTAAGATTTCAACATGATATAAATAATAGTAAGTACCTAGGCGTGAAGTTATGTATGTATGTATAAATGAGAACACGCAAAAAATCATAATGAAAAACACTAATTACTTACGCATAAATAAAAACTTACGGTAAATATGTGCCTATCATTCGGCATCATTGCTGCTGCGTACACCTTCGGGTAATATAGGCGTGAAGATATTGATAGATAGAAACTTATACTAAATGGGGACGAAAAAATTGGATATTCTAAAAACATTTTTATTGAATAGCATACCTACCTATTATACCTATTATTGGAACACAAACAATATAAATCCAAACATTTATTTTATTGAATAGGATATTATTATTTTATTGGAACATAAATAGTGAGATAATAAATGTTATCTAAAATAAAGTAATATAATAGTCACAACGAAATAACATTATGGTATATTTCTAGTTGCACTATTTCTATACTTCTGTACTGTGGCAAATCACGTGATATGCACAGGTACCTAGGCAAGCCCAGCTGCGCGCCCGGCGCCGGCGTTCGCTAGTATTTCGTTGACGCGCTCAAAATGGCGCCTTTTTTTTCGTAGTGTAAACAAATCAGTTTTTATGATGGTCGTAACGTTGTAAAGCAAAGTGTCGTTTGTTTCGAGTGTTCATTGTTTATTTTACTATCGGTTTCAAGTGTTTCTTTTGTGATTGTGTGAGTGAATGCGATATAATGTGATAAAGTTTGTGTGAGTGTTGTGAAAAATGAACAAAATGAAAATATATCACACCGCTGCGAGATCAGGTAAGTTTTATTTAGTTTTAAAATAAAATAACTAGTTAGGTAAACTCATAAGGAAGCCAGGAAAGTATCATTTATACTGTTTAATTATATTTATATTGTAAAATTCTTCGTTTTTACGAAAGTCTAGAAAAAAAAAAAAATCTAGGTATTGACCTTGGCATAATAGATAATTAGCCTGCGCGGGGGTCAAACGTCGCAGAGGTTAATTGCTAACTTTTCATTCATAGGTTTTAATAATGCATACTTGGCTGAATCACTTTCGGCTTGCGATATCGTCAAATTCACAAAGAGTTCTGAAATTTCTTTGCCGTAATCTGTAACTGTTTTATTATATTGTTTACAGTTTTGCAATTTAGTTTGAATAGATATGTAGCTTTTTTGTGGCAACAATAGTTTACGCATATCCTTTATAAGCTCATCGACAGTTTCATATTTTGATGATAATAATAATTTTGCACGCTGGGATAGCCTGTTTTTCAAAACAAACTGAATAAGCTTAATTTTACATCCTGGTTTGTCTAAAACTGAATCGTAATATTCAATACTCTCAATAAGTTGCTTGGTATTGTCAGAACTATCGTCCATAACGGGCAAAAGATGTAACGCCGTTTTAATTTCGAATATGTCCGCCATGGTTTGTAACGAAAGCTCGCCCTCTCTTGTATCACTACACCAACAAATTATCTCTGAATATAGTTTATCAAATTCCTCACAAATCCTAGTAATTAATAAAATCTCCGAATTCGTAAAATGTCTTAAGTTTTCTTTATAAATTTTAACAAATTGGTTATATTTTAATAGACTACTGTTAGCCTCTTTTCTTTTAATGTCCAAAATCTTGCCGTGTCGACGGTTGGGACCTATTTTTATTAAGTAACTTCTTATTACTCTTAATTCGTTTAATATTACGTTTAAATCCTCAGCCATACCACGTTAGTGAACTAATTAACAGTGGACTTTATTTATACTACATAATTTAACTAATTAATACCCGAAGATGCACATGATATTTTTTTTTTTTTTTTTTTTTTTAACCATATATATTATTTACTCACAACACATATAGAACCTTGGACCTATCACATCACATCACTACCGTAAGATATTTGCACTGAGCCGACACCGCTGCTTGCCCAACGTTAGAATACGCACCTCGAAGATATCATAAGCTACACGTCGATTACCTCGGCCATGCCAACCTGCAGCACAGGATCCTTGTTTGCCTGGTGTCGTCGCAGGATACTGGAATAACGCCTCAATGTGATTTCATCTATGCGACGCTGTATTATCCTTTTATGGCAACGGTTATACAGCTTGTATACAATAATCACCACCCCAAGTGTCAAAATGGTACATATAACCACGAGAATTGTGTTCGTGATTTCTTGCTGACGGGTATGGGCCGTGTTACTACCGACTCCGGCGCTCTGGGCAATCACTACTTCTTCCTTCGAACTAGAACCACCCATTTTTCTCGTAAATGTTCCTAGACGACGTAACTATAAAATACGTTTTATTGAACGGGGACCTGATCACTCTTTGTTTCATTTTAAAGTCCGTAGTAATTTTCCAGCAATTGTTTTAAAATACCGTTTCCATATTAGGAGTACACGCGCGCGCGGATCGCTTAGGTTACAGGCAGGGTCGCCATGTAAGGTTGTGTATAGGAGACAAATGAAACGCTCAAAGTTCAATGATACACTGACTATATTTTAGAGACTACATGCTTATTATATACCTTACAACTACTACATCACAACACTATTTTTCTCGAACTGCGAGAGGGTTAATTTTATTTTGGTAGGTATGTATAACCTGCCACTGCTACCAATGATGTTATAGTCACAAGTTTTGTTGCAACATGATGTAGTGTTACACACGTAACTAAATTATCACCGGGCGTCATAACTCGAGCGCGACCTTAGCCCGCGGCCACACTGACTGCAATAAATCCAAGCTGTCGGGATCAGGTGACACCACCTTCTTTATGTTTTTTCCCAAGCCATTTTACGGAAAAGATAAAAATCTTTACATATTTTGACGCTGCCTCGAAAAGGTTTATTCTCAAATTACGCGGGTTCATTACGTAATACTAAGAATGAACCAGTTTTAAAGAGGTAACGTGAGATAGAATTTTTAATATATGAACACGACCAGTGATACCTATTCTTGTAGGTGTATTAGTAAATTGTCGTTTTGTTTGTTTTAGTGAGAATCATGCTGTGAAAGATATTTTTAAAATTTATATTTGTACAAGTTTTAATTTATGATCTCGGATACAGTTTTAAGATAACTGTGTTTTAGAGGATACCAAAATAGCTTCGTGCATTTTTCTATGTACGAACTTTTCATTGTTTCTTTAGATTGAATGGCTAGAGCTCTAATATGTAAGTATATGTTTTTTCAATATATGATCTAGGATCGCATAGACTCAGAAACGCGATTGAAAAAAGTTTTCTCGATAGAAAATCTTAGCGAAACAACCTCTCTAATTTTTTATTTTTTTCATTTGTCGGTCTATTATTGCGTATTAACTAATGAAATAACTTTCAAAACATAAGTAACTATTATATATAGAAACACGTAAATCAGAATTAAAATATATTTAGTAGATTTTGAGTAAATAGGAAAAGTATCCCTAATTCTTCATTTTCTGTGCCTACTGGCTTTGTTAATATGTACGTGTCGGCGATGATATACGATAATATTAATGTAGGCCCTTAATATAGTGCGTGTTTGAATTTACAGTAAGATATATTAACATTTACACCATTTCCTTCGTGATGCAATATGCTAATCTTATTAAAAACGTACCTATATGTGACACAAGAGCGTATTTTGAATTGGAAAATATTTATGGACAATTTTATATTCTTAACAGCTATTCCCCGCGACTTCGTACGCGTAGAATTTAGAAAACTTTGCTCGTTTTTTAATATTTTTCACTGATGATTCGTTATTATAAATCGTAGCGTGATGCCTTCCTCAATAAATATGCTATCCAACACTGAAAGAATTTTACAGATCCGTCCAGTGGCTCCTAAGATAGCGTGCGAGAATTTAAAGCCGATAACAAAGCTACGATTGGAGGAGGCGGACGAGAGATATCCTCACGTGAAAGAGGAGGCCTGCCACCAATAATTGTGGACTATTGTGATAAGACGATTCTTACATAATCGACATTCAGAATATCGTTTTTAATTGCATAAATCAATGGCTATCACGCCTTTTTCCCATAGGATAAGGTTTGATTAGAGACTATTAAGCGCCATCCGCTACAATCCAAACATACTTCCTTAGCTTTATCCACACTCAACCATCTGGTCATACATGCCCGACGGTTGCAAGTACTAAGCAATTGACCGTTTTGGAGTATACCAACGATGACAATTTTACTAATATCTTTTATTATTTCGACGAGCCTCGTGGTCGAGTGGTTCATGTAGCGGACTGCCGATTAAGAGGTCGCGGGTTCAATTCCCGCTCGGGACAATCATTTGTGTGATTTTTCTCATTGTCATACAAATGTTTGTACTGCGTCTGGGTGTTTCTATGTATTATAAGTATGTATTTACAAAAGAAAAGTAGTATATGTAGTCTTTCCGTATTCTGGTACCCATAACACAAGCATATAAGCTTAGCTTGGGACCAGAGGACGTTGTGTGAAATGTCCATGAATATTTATATTTATTAAAAAAAAACAAATTTTACTTTATAATAATTATTTTTTTTGTTATATTTTTTATTATTGTTTGACATTTTTTATTACCTAAATTGAATGAAAATTTATCTATTGATTACCTACTCATGTATATATGCATTTTTTTATATGTAATAATATTAAATTACTAGCTGTCCCGGCAAACGTTGTTTTGCCATACTAAAAATAAAATTGGTCAAGTGCGAGTCGGACTCGCGCACGAAGGGTTCCCTAAAAAAAGTTTGAAAAATAGATGTTGGCCGATTCTCAGACCTATTGAATATGTATGTAAAATTTGAGAAGAATCGGTCAAGCCGTTTCGGAGGAGTACGGTAACTAACACTGTGACACGTGAATTTTATATATTAGATTATCTACTGTGACTTGTAAACTACTTATGTATATTTACCAATAAATGAGTATTGAGTATTGACATCGGAGTATATTTTTCTCGAACGTCCTCTCCCAGCGTTTTCACTTGCCTCCGCCGTGTAATCGTCGTGTTCGTTAATCATCTATCATCCATCCTCTCTACATGACCAAATCATGTTACTTTTCTTAGTCACCACATTCTCTAACCTTAAATATACTCAGCCTATAATACTTCAAATAATCTACTTAGTTTAAAATCTAAAAAAACACGCTTAAATATCCTAAATATTTTTTCAATGATTGCTTTGTCATCAGTACTCAATTCTATGCTACCTACTTACAAAACGTTGACAGTTTATGTTGTTAGAGACATAAGTTTCTGTTGTCACATGTTGTCACAATCGTAGTAGGTAAACACAAGTAAACAATTATGATAATTATTTTTACCTAATTCTATAAACAAAGCGTTTTTATGTGAAATTATCTGATTGTATATGAAAGGCATACGTAGAAACACAATAATATAGGTGAGTCTACTCATATACAATTAAACTATTACGTGTATAATTAAAAATACAAGTGTGGTCATAGTGATACTTCAACATGCTATTCTAGTAATTCTGATCAAGGAATTAGGATTATTCTAATTTAATAAAGTAGAAGTAGTGTAGAAATAATGAAGCTCTCACATTATTTGTACTGAAACAATGAAGTATTGTCAACTATTTGAGACACTAATCTTAATATCCCTCTTAGCTATCCATATTTGTAAGTTCATGACTTACACACACAAATATAGTAGACTTGATGTCTATCTTTCGGTATATTACTACAGAAATATTAATACAGACTTGAAGCATAAGTTGATTACTAAAGGTTGAAAATTCCTCGTGTTTACCTACAACATAGGTCGTAACAAATTCAACGAATAAGATTTCCACAATTGGAACGTTCCCGTAAACCGTCCTTAACAAAACAACATAGGTTTTAGAAAATATGATCTAAGTAATCAAATATTTACGACGAGATTTCACTACACTTACTGTAAGAGATAAAGCATAAAAGCTCGAATCAAAACTGGTAATGTACAAAACATTTGTAGATACAGAAAAGTCGCGGTACCAACTGACTGGGCGTCTGTGTATGTACCCCACACCGCACTGGGCAAAACGAAAATATATTACTTTTCCGAAGATTTAGGAGTGTTTGGACCGAACAATAATGTCCGGCTTTTGTGGAAAAAGATAGATGGCAATGCATAGGTTACATGGAACGGAGTTTTTCTTTTGTGAACGAATGAAACTTCAGTATGGGACGCTGTTATTAATAATATTTATGTTTGTGGTTTAATATCAAAGCTATTGTTAGTGAGTATAAAAGACTTTTCCGTAATTTTGTCTAAGAAAACTCTGAAAGCACTATCCATTAGTTTCATTACCTTCTGAAATGATAGATGGCTTTGCAAGAATAGATTCCTACTATTTCAGGAATATTATACCTACTAAAATTTACTTACTTGCTACAGTTCTGCTTGTAACGTCGTACAAATAACTGTTCATTATAGACATATGGCATCGTCACAAATACACGAATATTTACGTTTTAATTTTTCACTTCAATCAGCAGCCCATATAACTACATGCTTAATTTTGTTTCACGTAATTATTTTTAAAAAGGTGATTTGTAATATTAATACGAGTGAAAATTAATATATTAAAATTGGCAGAACACATCTAGCATGTATTATTTCATCAAAAATATTGAACTCACTAACTACAAACTTCTATTTATTATTTACCTCACGAACACTTAGCGGCATTAACATAGACATTTAAGTGGACTACGTCTAAAAATAGACACGAAACATAAATATAACTCAGTTGTAACAATTCGTCGGTTTTGGGCCCCAGTTGGTGCCCAGTGAAATTCCCTGACACCGTGACTTGAAGCAGAATCGCTGATTATTGTAACGTGTGTCGCTACTTTTATTAATCTGCATATTAGCTCCATTCCAACGAACTCAGTCACGTATGCACGAAATGTTATGGTTTTCCTAACTTTGTTTTGATATGTAATTTTTGACATGATAACTGTTAATTTCTAATATTTAGCTTCACAATGATAATGAGAACCATTTGCATTTTAAAAGCTGGTTATTTAATTTAGTGTCATATTAATAGAAAATTAAATATTTAGATACCAGAACATGTAATAGTGAATAACTTTTACTTGTATCGACCGTCTTACCGTATGCTTCAGAGTTGTCTACCTTTATAATTTACCTATTACCTATTACATTACCCATATAATTTACTAGCTATTGCCCGCAACTAAGTACGCGTAGAATTTAGAAAACAAATCCTAATAAGTTACACAAAAAGCCATCCTTTTGTATTATTCTATCTATAAAAAAAACGCATCTAAATCCGTTTCGTAGTTTTCAAAATATAAGCTCACATAGGGACATATATGAATAACAACTTTGTTTTATAATAAGTAAAGATAATTATAATTATATGCCATGGTAAAACTTATTGGGGTTGGTTTTGACATTATACCTTTATGTTTTTGACTTTTATGTATCCTAATACAGGCATTTTTGTCTAAAAGACTACATCACCCACAAATTATGTAACCTTAAATTAAGTTGAGTTAAATAAATAATTTTGTATTTTTTGTATACCTATCGCACATGTGTCACAATTATGCCGAAGTCAGTAATATCGGCTTTGTCGCATTCAACTAGGTACAACACAACTTTTTTGTTATTCTCACAAAATATCCATCGATGATAGAAAACCTTACTTTATTACAGTTAGTAGTTTTATTATAGTTATTTTTACCACAGACTTTTCACCACATTCATTAACGGAATATTTATCAAACTGAATTAGGATTGTGGACATGCCTAGGTAGGTATACTACCACGTGGTACGGTGGCTCCACACTCTCTTTTTCTAACACGCTTATGTATATTATTTCGGTAAGCATCTATCAATGTATTAATCCATGTAACAGAATCTTTGAAAGTGATTTTCACCCACTTGTAGTAATCGGATTGATCTGGAATTTATTACACATATCAATGGCAATACAATAATATAAAAAAATATTTAGGATTTTTAAGCGTGTTTTTAGTAAGTAAAAAACACGCAAAAACAAAACAACAACACTAAAAATATTTTGGGGAAAAAAGGTGACAAGTGCCCTTTTAGTATTTAGACATTCAGTTTTTGAACTAAGCAAATTTTATTTTGGCACTGAATGGTTGCCTCTTCTTTTCGTAAACACGATATAAAATAGAGTACATAATATATACCTACATATTTATGCTATAACAATAAAACATAGTGAAGAAATCCTGACAATATTGAGAGGTACACATATAGAACCAATTTATTGAGCTCAGGGCGACACTCATTAAGGGCTGGGTTACACCTTACCACCTGTAGAATGATCCGTTTCATTAGATTTATTGTTTTTAGCATTTCTATTCTCGTTGCTTTTCAAGTTATATAATAGTAGAGTGAAAGTTATTAAGTTTTTCAGTGGGTAGGTGCCCCTAATAATTTTTTTCTATAGTCAGTTCAAATCAAAGTTTGTATGGATATTTGTTACTCTTTTACGCAAAAACTACTGAATGGATTTTAATGAAACTTTACATAGCTTATACATTGGAATAAGTTATAACCTACTTTTTATCCTGACACAATGCATTTTTTTCCGTGGGATGATAAAAAACGAAGAGATCCTTTTCACCGCGGATAACACCGCGAAGCACAACTAGTTACTTATATTTCTTGAATGTTATTCGTACCTACGTAAAAATAAACATTCTTTTCTCTCTATGTCTTTTTTTTCTTCAGCCTAATAAATATAAGTGTAGGGCACGGGCGTCCTGTATTTTGGGGCGATTTACTATGTCGGGTAGACCGGGCGTGTTGGCATAGGACTTATTTTCGAGTTTTCCGTCTCTTACAGAGCATGTTTTCTGCGTACAATATGCCTTATCTGGCTCTAATAGCACCCTGGGGAGGAAATGAGGAAATGAGGAATGAATTCCTGTATTCTTAATCCAGCACCACGCCAAAACCCTTTGAGAAGAGGCTTAGTCAGCATGTCATGGTCCATCAAATACCGTCCTGATATGTAGGAGATTCTTGCCCAACAGTGGAACATTAATAAACTGGCAAGATAGAAGAATAAAAAATAGAGCTTACTTTTACTTTTCATGCAATTATTTTCCCTTTTAAGCTCTCTGTAGTATAAAAGCAGGCTTATTATAAATTAGCTTATTTAATTTATTAATATTTTGCGATTGACTCGCTATGCTTTTACTAAATAAACTAAATTATAATGGAAAAAATGATAACCATAAGCGGGACTTGAACCCGCGACCTCGGAATGCCGTTCCGTCGCTCTCCCAACTGAGCCATAAGCGGTAAGTGTTCTATAAAGAACGCTAACGGATCGATTGATGGAGTTGGTGCAAACCGCTCAATAGATGGCGTTGTACGAAAAAACATCGCACGATGTTAAAACTCGCATTGAGATGATTGTAGTGGAAAATTTGGTAAACATTTGCGTGGACCATATTAGCTCAGTTGGGAGAGCGACGGAACGGCATTCCGAGGTCGCGGGTTCAAGTCCCGCTTATGGTTATCATTTTTAGGGTTCCGTACCCAAAGGGTAAAACGGGACCCTATTACTGAGACTTCGCTGTCCGTCCGTCCGTCCGTCCGTCCGTCTGTCACCAGGCTGTATCTCAAGAACGGTGATAACTAGACAGTTGAAATTTTCACAGATGATGTATTTCTATTGCCGCTATAACAACAAATACTAAAAATAAAATAACATAAATATTTAAGGGGGGCTCCCATACAACAAACATGATTTTTTTACCGTTTCTTGCTCGATACTAATAACGTTGCCTTATGTTGCATAGATAATGGTACGGAACCCTTCGTGCGCGAGTCCGACTCGCACTTGACCAATTTTTCATTTCCATTATAATTTAGTTTATTTAGCTTATTTAACTTATTTTAGAGACCACTTTCAGTTTCACATACCTACATTTTTTTTGTAAATGAATGTCTAGGATGCGTAAGATATTACGCAAACTCACAAGTGGATGCTTTTATTACCGTATGTTAAGCCATAGTTACTTTAAAGTACGACTATTTTTTTATCTATTTAACATGACGGGCTTCATGGTCTAGTGGTTCAGATAACGGACTGCCTTTCACGAGGTCGCGGGATCGATTCCCACTCAGGACAATCATTGGTGTGATTTTTACAATTGTCATACAAATATCTGTTCAGCGTCAGGGTGTACGACTATGTATTATAAGTATGTATTTACAAAAGAAAAGTAGTTTACCTATGTATTCTATCCGTACTCTGGTACCCATGACACAAGCATAATAAGCTTAGCTTAGGACCAGAAGACGTTGTTTCCAATGTCCGTGAATATTATGTATTTTATTTTATTTAATCTGTTTAACATAAAGGTCCATTTTAAAGTTCGTGGGTTCGATCCCCTCACAGTAATATAATATTTATAAATGTCGTACAAAATGTTTTTACTGCGTCTGGATATTTTCTATGTAGATATTATATATTATCCCTATCTGGTACCCAAATACACATTCATAGAAATATAGTTTACTTTGGGACCTGAGGACGTCATAAATAAATAAATTTGTAAACCTCAAAAAAACGGTACCTAAGATATTGTCCTATAGTCCACTCTTCAGTAGAAAATGTTATTTGTCAGAAGTTTATTGGAAAGTAAGGAAAAAATAAAATTTCTTTGTCTTTAGTTGATTAGATTAAACGGTGGTTAGTTTTTAACTTTCTTCATAGAAAGCAGTAAGATAATAGGCAGTTAACTATCATCTGTCTTTCGAGTAAGTAAAGATAATTAAATTAAGGATTTAGATAGGCATTTCATTTGGAAATATTTTCTAACACTTGCGCGACTCATTTGTACTACATAAAACTACTTTTTACGGATTTAAACAAATATACGCGTCTAAATCCGTAAAAAGTAGTTTTATTTGGAAATATTTATTAAATTTTTGTTAGAATTTTCAAGCAGATAAGTATGTAGGTACCTAATGTAAGTATATACTAGCTGACCCGGCAAACGTTGTTTTGCCATATAATTGTTAGGGGTGGACAACTCTTATCACTTATGCAAAATAGATAGTAGCCGATTCTAAGACCTACTGAATATGCATATAAAATTTCATAAGAATGGGTCAAACCGTTGTATGTATGAGGAGTATGGGAACTATACTCCGCACGCCGAATGATGATCCCCATGACAGTTCGTTAGCGCTTAACATTGTACTGACGTCCTATCACATCAAATCCTTTAGAGGTCCATTAAAAAGTCGAAAAAATCATAATTGTGTACAATTGTAAATTATAAAAATGAATATTAAGAAATTATTACGTAATGTTCGGAAATAATAGAAAAAAACTCAATGCAAATGTACATGGTACGTGCTGCAAAAGTTACGTCGTCAAGCTGTTATCGACTAAGAAGGGACACATCGATAAACAAAATATCGATAATTTGTTGGAAAAATAAAACAAATGCTTTGAGTTTGCAATTTATTTATATCAATCTGTATCTGATACAGGGTCAATCGGATCTTCAAAATCTGAGTCTGAACTGCAGCTATCCGTGACGTTTATTATTAACGGTTGGTCAATGATACTGTCGTATTGTACATGATATAGTAAAATAAAATATAATAAGGCTGTTACTTTTTTATCTAGTGTTTTATGTCCATCAATGCGCGTAGTCTTTTTTTCAAAATAAATAAATATTGCTTATTATGTTGAATGACCTGGCTGAATGACATGACATTTGCCTAAAAAAACAGTATTTTATCGAAATTGTTTCGCATAACTAATACAACTGTCAGTTGAAACGTCATAGGGATCATCATTCGGCGTGGTAACTATAACATTGTGACACGAGAATTTTATATATGTATTTGATAAATCCCTAAATAGGTGTTAAGTAGGCCTATTACTAAAACTGGACAGACTAAAAATATAATTATTGATTTTAATTACAAAAAATATATTATAAAATAAAACTAATAACTTTGATAATTGGTCTTTTGTATCTATTATAAAATTTGCCAAAAAAAATTAAGAAAAACATAAAAATGAAATTAGAAAGTATACCTACATTTGTTAAATTAAAATGTTATTGTTATAAATATGACAAAAAAAAACAAAAAAAAATAAAATTAAATAAAATTTACCAATCGGTTGTTTATAACACCGAGACGCCATGCTCTCAACTGCCGGCTTCCCACTCTACATCGCACGCGGTACCGTACCCCGCCCATAAACATGTCAGCCGTACGCCGGGATTTACGACTTCTCGCTCTAACACAGCAATAACTCAGACAAACAAAAGGGAAAGCTATAACGTTCATCGGTCCCATGCGGATAGTTTAATTTACGCACACAAATGTAACGAAATGAGCTAGTATGCAATTTGAGGCGGCCGTATACGCATGATTATAAGATAAATTCTGATTAATTAATACTATTAATTACGAATTAAAAACTGAACACACGTGAAAAGAATCTATAACTCTACGTACGTAGATATGAAACATATTATATGCTATTATAAAATATTGTACGGTGTTTTATCTGTAAATTTTACATTGCCTGTAAGAATCTTGGGATCGGAGTTACTACGGCCCGAGTGTGTTCAAACTCGCCGCCGGCAGAGAGTTTAATGTTTGTATCTCTTTCTAACACACAATTCCCAGATCGTAAATCTCGAAATGGCCGCATGTAGGTTACGCACGTCGTCCACGCTATACCGGCGGGAGCGCATAAACTATAGTTTTCTCTGTTTTATTACGTGTTTTAGAGTGCGATAAAGGAGAAGGGAATATAAAGGGGAAATCAGCTGTTTGGAGCATGCTTTAAATGTGCAGAGGAATGTGGTGAACGAAATGTGTTGTTGTAACGATATGTAAGGTGCTCTACTACATTTTGTTTCAATTTTTGTTGGTGATTGAGTAAAGGTAGAAAATAATATTAATGTGTTAAAAATGTGTTCAATGATTTTATTTAGTATTGAAATTTAGTGTCTTACGGACAATAACTTTTGATTGGCATAGAATAGATTAAGTGAGTTACAAATATTAAGTAAAATTTTTAGGTAATAAAATCAAAATATTTAAAACTTAATTAGGTAGACATTTCAGTCAATTTAACAACTATTATTTTTGCAAAATTCAATTATATACCTTTACGATACCAGTTAGTTTTTAGCGGTGCGATGCGTGACACGCGACTTACGACTGGTTTTAAATACCTATATCAGTTGCGCATATTCGTAACAAAATTTCGTTGAACAATATTTTTATGTTTCCAATATGATTGTTCGCTTTACAGTTTATATCTTATGTATAGTTGTAAAATCTACGGGATGACTGTTTTTAGGGTTCCGTACCCAAAGGGTAAAAACGGGACCCTATTACTGAGACTTCGCTGTCCGTCCGTCCGTCCGTCCGTCCGTCCGTCCGTCCGTCCGTCCGTCTGTCACCAGGCTGTATCTCAAGAACGGTGATAGCTAGAGAGTTGAAATTTTCACAGATGATGTATTTCTATTGCCGCTATAACAACAAATACTAAAAATAAAATAAAATAAATATTTAAGGGGGGCTCCCATACAACAAACATGATTTTTTTACCGTTTCTTGCTCGATACTAATAACGTTGCCTTATGTTGCATAGATAATGGTACGGAACCCTTCGTGCGCGAGTCCGACTCGCACTTGTTTTTTTTTTTAATAATCGTTTTAAGAAACTATTAAAACGGGATCATAGTAAGACTTCACTATACCTACATCCATCCGTCTGTCGCTAATCTCAACTAGTCTAGCTGCCGCACTCAGAGACATTTAATGGTTACTTAGGGAGCTCTTTAGTATTGATTTAAAAAAGTAAAAGTTAAGTTAAAACTTTTTTAAATCAATACTAAAGAGCTCCTTAAGTAACCATTAAATGTTAATGGTTACTTAGGGAGCTCTTTAGCATTGATTTAAAAAAGTATAAGTTAAGTTAAAACTTTTTTAAATCAATACTAAAGAGCTCCTTAAGTAACCATTAAATGTCTCTTAGTGCGGCAGTGAGAGTCTTTAGTTTACCTTAATTATAACCTAGGATGAAACAATTAGGTATAATAGGGTATTATGGCGATGGATAGGTACCTATATGTTACGGAACACTTCGTGTTTTAATTTAATTTGTACTTAGCTTTTTGAGTATCATTCAATCACACATTCATTCACATATTCAATCTATAGATTATAACATGATTCAGTTTAGAAACTTCTAGAATTCATATTGATTGACACGAGACAGACTTAAGTATCTATACTTAAGTCTGTCTCGTGTCAATCAATATGAATTCAATATCTAAACGACGCCTCAGGTGACCAGAACACTGGCCTTTATTTTGCGCAACGTATTGCCATCCAACGTAGCAATGCTGCCAGCGTTCTGGGCACTTTAGCAGTTGAGGACGACGCGGGGGAATATTTTGAGCCTTAACCTATTTTGTTTTTAAATACCTCTTCTGGGCAATTTTATTTGTAACATGCTTTGTTAAATCAATGTAATAACTTATGTAACGGAATGTTTAAAATTGATTTTCACCTACTGCAATGGTCGGATTGATCCAAAATTTTGCACACATGTCAAGGATATTGCAACAATTTGAAAAATAAATTTAGAATTTTCAAGCGTGTTCTTAGTTTTGGAATTAAGCAAATTATTTACGATAATTTTCGGTTATAGTATTAGAGCAATTTTGCAGCATGGATTTTTTTATGGTAATTTTTAGTAGAAAGGTATAGGGTTGTGTTATTATTATTTATTACACAAATATTTTAAAATAGAAATTCATCATTTAATTTAACCTAAAACTAAGGAAAAGTGGAAAAAAGAGGCAAAAAAAAAATGTTAAAACATGATTTTTATGTATAATATTTGCCTTGTTTAAAATTGAAAATGTATAAAGCAGTTTGTCCGAACGGGAACGTAAACTACAATAAGAAAAAAAAAGATAGACTACAGAATACCCTGATACACAAATATACCAGACGGTGGGTTGACATTCAAAATTGAGGACAAGTAACTTTTGCATGACTTAATTATAGTTTATAGAGTAATAAAATTTTAATTTTTTCCGGTGTACCAGCCGTGCTAGAACCTAATGGCTTGGTACGTGACGATGGGAAGAGACCAGATGGTATGTCCCTGTTGCCTTGGAAGATGGGTAGGCCTTTGGTGTGGGACGCCACTTGCGTCGACACCCTTGCGCCATCACATCTTCCATGCACCGGGTGTGCAGCTGGTGCTGCTGCTGCCTCTGCGGAAACTGTCAAGCGGCGCAAGTATAATAATCTCATAGGGGATTATATATTTGCGCCGTTTGGGGTCGAAACACTAGGGTCGTGGGGCCCTAGTGCCCGGAATCTTTATAAAGATTTAGCGGGCCGACTGATCGACGCCTCTCGTGACCAGAAGGCTGGCCTTTATTCCGTTCAAAAAATAAGCATCGCCATCCAACGTGGCAATGCCGCCAGCCTTCTGGCCACACTTCTGGTCGACAGCGATGGGGAGGAGTATTTTGATGCCTAGTTTTTAATGATATTATGTAATTTTAATTTCATTTATTTTAAAGGTACTGTACATATTTTATTTTTATATTTTAGTTTTTAATTGTAAATTGTTAAATGTGAATCAATATTAATAGTTAATTAAATTATGAAAAATGTTAGATTTCATATGAATCCTGTATAACCTACACACATAGATTCATTTTCACGCACACATAAATTTCAAGCACGTGAAGCCAACCGAGTGATGTAGAGACAACATCTGATATAATATCTGTGCCCTGATATATAAGTTATTCTAACGATTTAATATACATATATTATTTGGTGAATATAACATATAAATTTTTTTAATATAAAACTGCAAAAGAATAAAAAATTGACATCAAATACAGTGACTATTAAATAATTAGAAATACAAGTAATTTTAAGATATTCTTATTCATTGAAATTAATTGTACCTATAGGTAATTTAGGTATGATAAAAAAAATTTCCATATCAATTATCATTATTATAATAATAAAAAAAAAATGATTATTATTAGTTTATAGACCAGGAATTCCAACAAAATGTAACCAATGTATTTTATGTCAATAAATATATTTTTATATTCTGTTCTATGCTACAAACAACAGTAAGAAATAATTATAAAATAAAATTTTACCTAAAATGCACAGAAAATGAATAGATATATTTATAATAAAAATAAAATTTAAAATAAATCTGGATACGGTATGGGGATATAGGTAGTAGCAGCTGCGTCGACTTGACGGTGACAAATGAGACTGGCGTTCCCAAATTACAACAGTCGCAAGTTTTGGCGGGGATAGAAAATGGCCGCCGAATACTCTATTCTGATTGGCTCTTGAAACGGTCCTTTGAGAACCATCTTTCTTATGATATTAAATGACTTGACCAAATCGTTTTGAAGTTTGGATGTTTTTTTATTCTATTGCCTATTTTATTGTAGCTTTCAGTATATGTACTTTGAAATCAGTAACTTTCGATTTTGCTGTAAATTTCGTTTCTTAAAGATTTCTGGAATTGATAATTAATTATTTAGGTATACAAAAAAGACAATATGAAAATAAAGCGAATATTTTTAAAACTTTGTAATTTTTTTTACTTAAATTCAGTCTATGTTTTGTAACTAGATAGAAATACTGTTTCTTGAATTAAACCTAATTTCATCATTCAAGTAGTCCTAGCTATCTATACCTAACTACATAACATTAACTTATTAGAGTGTATTTTAGCAACTACTTAAGCATACTTTGCAATTGTGTGCAAAAGGAAAGAAGTTTGATGACAAAAAATAAAAACAAAGTAGGTAGTTTATTTCCATTCATCTAACCATCAGCCATTTTCCCGTTTCTTCCGTCCACTGCTGGAAATAGGCCTCCCCTATAGAACTTCGGTCGGCACGGTCCTAATTTTGACGATATAGTCAGTTCACCTTGTTAGGGGCCTGCCTTTCATATCGGTCGTCTGTTCGTCAAACGATGTGCCCTTTGCCACTACAGCGTGCTAACTCTTCGAGCTATGCCGTACACACCGGTTCTTCTACGGATCTCAGTATCCTGGATGTTATCACGTAGGAAATAACTTATTTGCTTTAACTTAATATAAGGTTATATAATTGGTTGGAAATGCAGCGTTTTAGATAGCCAACACAGCCTTAAAACATTAGATCTGCGACATCCTGCTGGCAAGACGTGGTGACAAAAGGTTTCTTCTGATTTTTCTTTTTCAAGAGTCTGCTGAGTCATGCATTTACAGAAAGGAAAGAGAATGCCTGTTTATATTCTTTATATAGATCTACAAAGGAAAAGCATGTAGCTAAGTGTCATAATATGGTCTAACTATCAAGATTACTCTCACTTCTATATTATATTTTTTAGTGCACCTATTAAATTCCATGCTGATGTGCTACGTGCATAATGTTAACCAACACTATAATAAACTAGCTTCAGTTAGCAATTTAGTTCGGACTAGTAGTCTACATTTGAATCCAGTGCGATTCCTGTGAAACTAGAATCATGTAGACCGGCATGCTATATCATCACTTTATAAAATTGTAGTTTTTAATAAATTTCGACGGCTTCTGTATGCCTGGAACAATATTATTCCACACAGCACATACTGCACAGAATTACTGGTTCGAAATAAAGTACACCTACTTACCAAATTATCTTACTTATTAAATTGTGCCTTGACATTACACCTATCTAAAATGGAAAGGTCAATGAAACATGAGGTATATTTGCTGCTTTATGTTTAATGAGACTAAGATGATTTTTGAAATCAAGTAGAGCAACTTTCAAGCAGCATGTGCCGGCATCAACGTCTGGTGCATCGAACGATACACGAAGAAACTTTACGACGCCGCACTTGCTTGGACCGGGCCGTGCTACGTCCAACCGCTGGTACAATTCTATCGCGAGTTCGAACAGTTCAATTAATCGTTCCGATTAACGTTGTCTCTCGGACATCAATGGTGTTGGATTAGCGGAGGGTGGTGTCCTTTTCTGGTCGCAGATTTAGTGCGGCGCCGCGGCGTGTGGCGTCGCCTGGCGGGGGGTGAACGTCGCTCGTAAAGCATCGGTCGCCACATTCTACTGACGCGCGCCTCGGCGACTACGCGTTGCGTAACTCACCGCACCATAAACAACACGACGACGTGCTCGCCTCCGTACGCCGAGCCTCCGCACCTGACTGACGACTACCGACCCACGTGCGACAAACACATTACGCATTACTCTCATGCCACATCTAAAACGCTGACACGTGACTTGACAGAGTGAAACTCTCGAACTCTTTTTATAAACTGTGAGTTTTGTGAAGAAGTTTTATAGCAAGCGAAATGGCGCGAGAGATTTTGCCGTCGGCAAACAGCGGCCGCCCGGCGTAAGGTAAGTTTATTGCCGATTTATGGCTCCCAAGTTCACAGGTTCGGGACAAGGGACTGAGATACTTTGAGATTGGCAAACAAACTTTTTTCAAGGTCTCTTAAACGTGAATGAATAGTTTAGAAACAAGTTTTAACTAGAAACTTGTTGATTACGGATGAATTGAATAGCCTACACTTAACAGCGGGCTAATTACTTTCAGTCTGTGAAGATTAATGTTTATCGCATACATATTTGTACAGTAAGTATTTGACAACAAAAGGAAATACTTCTATCATTGGCTTGGCAAAACCTTCTATTTATGTACCTATACTTTACAAAACTAAACGAAGTATCTAACTACCTACATTTGTAACTTAATTTAAATGGAACTAGAGTAGACAAAAACATTATTCTAATCATGCTTAGCTCAGAACATTAGCAGTAGGTTCATATTAATATCAGTCTTTTGTTGTATTGGCATTGGCCTTAAGGGCCTACATCAATATTATCGTATATCATCGCCGACACGTACATATTAACACAGCCAGTAGGCACAGAAAATGAAGAATTAGGGATACTTTTCCTATTTACTCAAAATCTACAAAATATATTTTAATTCTGATTTACGTGTTTCTATATATAATAGTTACTTATGTTTTTAAAGTTATTTCATTAGTTAATACGCAATAATAGACCGACAATCGCGTTTCTGAGTTTATGCGATCCTAGATCATATATTGAAAAAACATATACTTAAAAATTAGAGCTCTAGCCATTCAATCTAAAGAAACAATGAAAACTTCGTACGTAGAAAAATGCACGAAGCTATTTTGGTATCCTCTTAAAACTAAATTTTCAAATTCATTGAGCTAAATAAATAGTCTTGTTATTATCTTTACATATGATATTAATCAGACGCAAATTCATCAATGCTAACTAACTTTGTCGTACATAATTTTTTTATTAATTTATGTACCTGAATCCCTTTTTAAGCAGAAAAATCAATTTTAGACATTTTCAATATTCTTTACACCTAAACGAATAATAAAAACTAAAGATTTGACAAAAAAAAATTTCATAAAAATCGGTCAAGCCGTTTCGGAGGAGTACGGTAACTAACACTGTGACACGTGAATTTTATATATTAGATTTAAAATACAAACATGACATGAATATGATGTAGGTATACCTAGACGAAAACCTCGTATTAATTCTAGATGTTTTTAATAGTATTTATTTGCATTACATTAAATAGATATTAAAAACGTATAAAAATATTTTTTACCACTTTTATTATTTCGCATGTATTACATAGTAATAATAAAATTATTATAACTATAAATTTTAATATAGTACAAGTAAAATAATTAAATTAATTTGCGAAACTTAAAAACTGAAAAAACACGCAATATCCTGGACATTTTTTATAATAATTACATGATAGTCGGTCCTTAATAGGAGTGTGAAAAATTTTAGAGAAATCTGATGATAAAAGTGGATGAAAATCACTACCAATAGATAGAAAAAATTGCTTAGAATGCCTATAGGAACATTTTTGGCCTTAGTATTTAAGTAAATTTTTTTATTAAAGTAAACAATTTATTACCTAATTAATACCTCATAAAGACCAAGAAAATTGTTTTGTTACCCAGCATAAAAAATATGATATAGCATAAAATGATATTTTACTACCTTATAATTCATTAGCAGACAACTGTATTATATTTTTAACTGATTTAATACCATTTTTAAGGTTTCTATTGTAGTAAGTACAATTTTGAATATCACAATCTCTTATTTAATCTAATTTTAATTAGATGTATCATATTCTATCATTTTATACGTTAATATATTATAGCCTATAAAGATAATTGAACCGAAAAACATAAAAAGAAAATAAAAATTCTTAAGTAACATAGGCTTTCATGTCCACTACACAAGTTTCCTACAAAGAGAGAAATTTTACTTCGTAACCTGCGTAACACAACCATAAGTAACTCGCCTACACGTAAAAAAAATATACCTATAAATATATATATAAAAATATACTTAAAAGATATCCCTTAACTTAAAAACCAATTTGAGGAGGGGCTATGGTCTACTGTGTCGCGCTGACCAGGCGTGATAGCACAGTGTTTAGTTTCGAGTTTTCCGTCTCTCACAGTAGACAACTGCTTATATTGTCGCTTAGCTGGCTGTTACGGCACCCTGGGAAAGAAATGGGGTAGTGAGACTTTCTTCATCGGTCACCACGCGGATCATATTACAGATGTATTATATTCACATATACACAAAGCATAACACAAGCATATAAGCTTAGCTTGGGACCAGAGGACGTTGTGTGAAATGTCCATGAATATTTATTTATTTATTATTTATTTATTCCTATTAATATTACTTAAAAACCAATTGTCTAAACTCTCTCTGAAGCAAAAACTTTGTAAACGCCGGATTCTAATAATTATTCATGATTAAAATAAATCTATTCATGTATCAAATACAATGTACATAGACCAATAACAATTAGGATCCCATTTTCATTATGTCATTTTAATATCCTAATTCAAAAATTCTTTTTTTAATACTCTTATATAAGTTCAGTATGTATCTATCAATGTATTAATATATGTAACGGAATCTTTGAAAGTGAAGTTAACCCATTTGCAGTAGTTGGATTGATCTGAAATTTTGCACAGATATCAAGAACCGATGACAATGCAATAATTAAAAAAAATATTCAGATATTTCAATCGTGTTTTTTAGTTTTTGAACTAAGTAGATTATTAACACGTTACTATATCGAGCCTGAAAATCTCTACTTATTTTTTTTTATAAATACTTTCTAAAATTACTTAGGCAGTTAAGGCTAGGTTTGCCTTAACTACGTAAGTAATTATAACTATAATTTTCAATGGTTGATCTGTTTAGGAGATCGAGTTAATAAAGTCAGTTATTCCGCTTGAGGGCAACAAAACAAATTTCAAACACCTACATAGAAATTATATTCATGCGAAAACTTAATGCTTAGGTACTTGATTATCAGGCAAAAAGAAGGTAATTATAACTGTAGGAAGTAATACCTAGATATCTACCCAAGTCTAGTTCAATTAAAATTGTAAAAGACAAACAAAAAAGGTGGTCTTTCAAAGACATTGAACTTCTTTTCTTATCACTAGATTAACATAATACAAAATCTATATTTATTATGTTAATATATGTATAATTATAATCATATATATAAAAATATTATTAATATTTATACGCTTATAATTCATTTATAATAATACAATTCTTAACAATACCTACAGGATATTTGTTGTATAGTTTTTATTCGCATAGAATATATTACTGACTCTGCTGAAAAAATGACAATGTATTAAAAGGTGTCTGGATATTTTAATCAATCTATATCTGTACTTCTATACTCTTCTATGCTTATACTTACTAAATTATAAACCTGAAGAATTTGTTTGTCTGTTTGTTTGTGTGTTAGAATGCGCTAATCTCAGGAATCTCTGGTCTGATTTGAAAAAATCTTTCAGTGTTGGATAGTATATTTATCGAGAAGGCTATAGGCTATATGTCATCACGCTGCTATTAAAAGGAGTTACACATTAGTTAAAAAAATCCATGTCGTGCGGTGTCGTGGACAACTGCTGATAAATAATGAATATCCTCTGGTCCCAAGCTAAGCTGTATTTTACTTGTGTTATGGGAACCTTAATACGGATATAGGTACTAGATACATACCTATAAACATATTTGTATTAATTTATAATTAACTAGCAGACAATTTATTATACTAATATTATAAAGCTGAAGAGTTAGTTTGTTTGAACGCACTAATCTCAGGAACCCTTAGTCCGATTTTAAAAATTCTTTCACTTTGAATAGTACATTTATCGAGGAAGGCTATAGGCTATATAACATCATGCTGCTACTAATAGGAGAGTGGCATCAGTGAAACACGTTGCGAGAAAGGGGGAAGTTGGGGCAACGGTTAGTGGTGAAATAAATAAAAGAAGGCAATTGCTTGCAATTGCGTCTTATATTCTACAATCCTCATATTGTATAAAACATGCGAATAGGTATAAGCAGTTGTCGCATTTTCATTAAATACAATGTTGCCACATTACAAAAACATTAATACCAATGTTTTTAACACAATGTTTCACCTAAAAAAATGGAACCGGCTGTACGGGAAAGTTCAACTACATTCAGTTAGTCAATACATTTTAAAGTAGATAAACTTGTTATAAATTGCACACCACAGACATTCTATAAACATCATATCATATAATCAATAGGAAAAAATCATTATGATGTTCGAAGTCAGGCTTTTATTAGAATTACAGCAATAATAACCATCCTTCTCCTTTATTTCCTACTAGCTGTTGTCCCACCGTGTGGTGACGGATTTAGAATACAAGTGTCACCACCCCATCTCCTCCCAAGGGTGCTGTAAAAGTCAGCAAAGGGATATTGTAGATAGATAACATCTTCTGTAAGAGACAGAAAACTCGGAAATAAACCCTGTGCCAACACGCCTGGTCAGCGCGGCACAGTAGACCATAATCCTTCCCAAAGTGGAGGAGCCCGTGCCCAACAGTGGGACGTAAATGAGCTGGAAAAGGAGGAAAAGGTTATCCGCAGCTTCGTACGCGTTATATTTAGAAACCAAACTTTAATCAATTATATAAAAAAGCCATCCTCTTGAACTACTTCACCTATTAAAAAAAACCGCAACAGAATCCGTTGCGTATTTGTAAAGATATAAGCTCACATAGGGACAAAAATACAAAAATAACGACTTTGTTTTACAATAAGTAAATATAGTCAAAGTTATTTAATCTTTAGTTAAGTAATTTTTTGTTTCTACTTATTGACAGCTGATTTTGCTGAATAGTTGATTTTGAATTAATTTTAAATATTAAATAAATAATAAATAAATAAATAAATATTCATGGACATTTCACACAACGTCCTCTGGTCCCAAATTAAGCTTATTATGCTTGTGTTATGGGTACCAGAATACGGATAGAATACATATACTACTTTTCTTTTGTAAATACATACTTATAATACATAGTAGGGGAGCGAGGGGCTTGTTGTAACAGGGGTAAGTAGTAACAGCCCTTTTTCAATAGGAATTTAAACTTTATTCACGAATCTTTATTATCAAATCTTAAAATTATAACGTGCCACGCCACTTTTTCACAGTCAGTGTCCCGCCAGGCAGCGCAGTGAGTTGGTATGTGCAAACATTTCGTTGTAGACAGGTAACCTATAATTTTATTTGCCTAAGTTTTTGGTTAGCTTTACTATTTTCGAGTAATTGAAGCTTTATGTACCTTATTTGATGCTATAATATAACTATTTATGATGTTGTGCAACAATTTTCGAGATTACTAAGTTGATTTAATATTTATCGTGATAAATATTAAGAACTATACCTAGGGGCTAGTTGTAACAAAACCTCGGGGTTTGTTGTACCATGTTACAACTTGCCCCCAGATTGCCGTAAGTTACTGTTATTATTTGTAATGTAACCTACCTTATTTGTTTTCGTGTAGAATGAGAGAATATAAAAGAAAGACAGACCGGGCAAAACAAAGCCAGGAGTTTATAAGAGTTAGCTGTAGCTGAAGTTTTAGAAAACAACTATAGTATTCGGAAGGCAAGTAAGAATTTTTATCTTTGTCACGTATCTCTGTACAGATACATTAAGAAGAAGAAAAATAAAGAAAGTCCAAAAGTAGGCTATGTCAAGCCTAGACAAGTATTCACAGAAGAAGAAGAATGTAAAATGTCTTCATATATCCTCAAGTGCGCTGAAATAGAAGCAACTCATTGCAAGGCTGATTATTGCAAGATGTAAGCTAGAACTAAGAGATAATTAAGATTAGGAGGTTTATAACTAGAAGAAGAAGAAGAAATAAGAATTTACTTTGATTATAAAGTGCCATGTTGATATATAAGTACCTATAGTAGTACATAAGTACAAAATAAGATAGATAGTTAAAAACTTAATTCTTTAATTTGTTGATTGTATAATTATTAACTAAAACGAACGTTTTAGTTAATAGTTTTATAAAAAAAAACATATTATAGAATTATCTAGTTAGTTTTTGTTGTAAATAAAGCAAATTGGTCCAAGATGTGAAAAAAATAAACGATTGAAGGTGTCACATTTTTGTTTTTATTTTTGTTACTACATGCCCCAATAGATGTTACAACTAGCCCCAACCACGGGGTAAGTTGTAACACTTCCCTTTTTAAACTAAAATTAAAAATGTGAAAGAGTTACCCGTAGATTAGATATTTTTTCGATTTAACTTAATAAAAGAATAGTTAGAGTATCAATTAAAGTTTAGTTAATGGGAATTTAGCCAATACACTTCAAGATATATAATTATTTGTTAAAATTGTTACAACTAGCCCCTCGCTCCCCTAAACACCCAGACGCAGTACAAACATTTGTATGACAGTTAAAAACATCACACAAATGATTGTCCTGACCGGGAATCGAACCCGAGACCTCGTGAATGAATAAATAATTAAACACCACGGGAAGCCTAGTTGTGGCTTTCTTGTTATTATAAAATTAACTTTTATTTTAAAATTATAAAACTTGGAAAACACATTCTTAGACGACATTGGTGTTATTTCTTGTTGCGCTAGGGACTAAACACTAAATTAATGTTATGATATTAAACAATAGAATAAGCCACACCAGTTATTTGTTTTATTCAAAGTAAATAGGATAAAAAGTCCAGAAACGCTAAAGTAGTTCAAGGAGTGTCGCGGTTGCGCAGGCGCAATGTTTTGTGATTCCGGTCATGTGCGTCGCCATATTTGTCTTATTTCACATCACCCTGTTAGATTTCAATCTCTGCTTATTATTCAGTGATGCTGTTTATTCCTTTTTGTAATATTTAGTTTGCCTTGTGTGTAGTGCTGACTCAATTCTAGAACCACGTTTATCTAGTTGGTTACCTTGTAAATATTTAAATGATACAGAATAATACCTACGCTTGAATTAAATATAGCATCTTCTAGTTTTTACTGTTTTAATTTATTTGTCTATTTCTGTCTAAGAATTAAAATTATGTAGGTATCAATTTCGTAGAAATAGGGATCTAATAAAAGTCACCTTTTACTCCAAAATAAATTAGGTATGCATTATCCTGACTATTTTATAAATGTGAAAACTAGCTGATGACATTATAGAAATTTTGACGAGCTTAAGTGTTAATGTGTCGAACGAAACTATAGCGTGATTTAAAAAACGGTAAAACGCCATCTATCGAATGTCATAGTAAACCTCTGTTTGTTAAGGTTTAATATCTAAATTTCACGCGTACGAAGTCGCGGGCAACAGCTAGTTATTAATATTAGGTTTATTTAATGTAATCTAATTATGGCTTAAATTGATTACAAAAAACTCACTACTGACATTTTTAATGATCACACGCCTTAAGACATTCATATTATTGTAATATATTTATTCATAGAGAAATAAAATATAAAGAACATTAATCTTAATAAAATTAGCATAATATAGACTTCTGTATACAAAGTGCGATAAATTGACGAGTTGATTGATGTATTCATTCAACTTTTGCTTTCCGTAATTACTATGATAATCAAATTAACACTAACTAGAAAAACATACAGTGTTTCTTTTCAGTCTATTAACAAACCCCTGTTGAGTATGGACCTAGTACAGATCAGGAATTTAATTAGGTATACTATGTCTTACTGACCAAGCGTATTGTAATAGGGTTTTATTTTGAATTTTCAATTGTTCATTAAGGTTGTTACCTAATTTAATTATCCCTGAACTTGCTCTTTAAGCACAATGAAAAGGAAATGGGGTGGTGACACTTGAATCCATCACTAGATTCAATTTTAAAAAAATAATTTATACACCCATTATTTATCATTTTCGACCCAACCAGGATATACAATAATTTTGATTAAAACATTTGAGTAGTTTGGTTAACAAGAACTAGAATAAAATTCATGTGGTTGTACACCATGAAATTATCTTGACATCGCTCATAAATTATCATATTAATAAGCTAATGAGTAATTCCAATAATACTTTTGTTTTTATTATGTAGGCAAGTGCCAACGCTCTCGGTCAGCGCGCACCCGTTATTGCCATATAAGAAGCGCTCGCCGCGCATCTGCCTTTATCGAATTTGATTAAACTTCATGTTTATTTATCGCTTATTTATTTAAACAAGAAGTCCTGCATCAATACCATTTAAAGACAATCAGAACTTGAAATAACAAAACTATAGTTAAGTTTTTGTCTTTACATTCATGAGGTCATCACCATTTGACAAACAACTCAGGTTAAGTAACAGCTAAATTTAAGAGGATACCAAAATAGCTTCGTGCATTTTTCTACGTACGAAGTTTTCATTGTTTCTTTAGATTGTATGGCTAGAGCTCTAATTTTTAAGTATATGTTTATTCAATATATGATCTAGGATCGCATAAACTCAGATATGCGATTGAAAAAAGTTTTCTCGATAAAAAATCTTAGCGAAACAACCTCTCTAATTTTTTATTTTTTTCATTTGTCGGTCTATTATCGCGTATTAACTAATAAAATAACTTTAAAAACATAAGTAACTACTATATATAGAAACACGTAAATCAGAATTAAAATATATTTAGTAGATTTTGAGTAAATAGGAAAAGTATCCCTAATTCTTCATTTTCTGTGCCTACTGGCTGTGTTAATATGTACGTGTCGGCGATGATATTGAATAATATTGATGTAGGCCCTTAATACTCTTTGGAGTTTTATGTTTATGTAACATTTGAATTCAATGTCGATTCTAAAGTCTGTTCTAATTACAATATTTCTTTTTGAATCTACTATGATAACTAGCACTAAATACAAATAACGTTATCCCAATCCTTTATACTTCTATTTCTAGAAGACGTATAGACGATGAAATAGATTGGTCATTCTGGTTAAGCCAGTCACTGGTATATAATTTCTATATTGACAAACTCAAACGTGTCTTATAGTATTCTGAATGGATTCCAAGCACGTAGCGCCGATTAGACACAATCGAAGTTTTAATTTAAGCAAAAAAATTAGTTGCAAAGCGTCAAACATTACCAAGTAACAGGTGATTCGTTTACCTCCCGTGCTCAATAAGCAAAAAATAACATCTGTTAAGAAATTTATGCAAGCATCGGTCGCACACACGATCATAATCTACTTGAAATACGTCATTGGAGACAAATTGCAGTCACTTCAAACGTGGCGAGCGAGTCCCACTGCCGCAATGGAATAAGCAAATAGCCGATTGTGTCTCTCCTGGGTGGAGTACGCACGCAGTATAGATCTTAACAACAGTGTAGCAAAATACAAAATCGTTGAGTAGTTAAACACGCCGTAAAGTACCGTAAACCTGAACGTAAAGCACCACACTTCAACCTTGAATCCGCATAATTATCGAATAGGTAATAAATCGTAAGCTTTGCGCCCGCGTGGTGTCCGTACTACCACTGCTGACGTAACCATTGTCTTTTAAAATAAACCACAATTGAACTCAGTTCACTAGTCAATTATTAAGTGACTTTAAAAAACTAAAAAAGCCATAAATACGTGTTTATTTAGCCCGACGCAGGCAGATAAAAAGTCGATTCTTATTAATACGCATTAAAAATTCTGCATATTAATTTACATGCAATTTATTGAGATATAATATATATCGTATTTCTTTAGAATATTATGATAAAGTATTAAATTGTGTACGTTAAAATATTAGATTGCATTTATATTTTGCTCTTTAAAGATTATCTGACTGGGCCATGAATTAAGCATACTTGCATGGTGAGGTGCACCAATTTCTAATTTAAACAAGTAGAAACATCATAGATAATTTAAACAAAACAACATTCAGACAATATTTTTACTTGATTGTTAAATAATTATCCGCGAGGAACAATTTCATATACATTTTACAGATACTAGGATATTTAGGTGAGTGGAGTCTTAGAAACACCCAAATGGTTAATCTCTAAAAATCTCAAGAATTTTTTATTTAATAGCCTACGCCTGCATTAAAATTATTTAACGTTGCTGATAAAAATGTATAATTTAATTTAGAATTTGAGACCTGAAACAAAAATAATACAATAAAACAAGATGCAAATTACTAAAGTAATTTATTAATTTTACCATTGACTTGCTATGCTTTTACTTAATAAATCAAATTGTGGTGGAAAAAGTGTGGTGGAAAAAGTCCCGCTTGCGGTGTTCACTTTTTCCACCCCAATTTGATTTATTAAGATGCAAATTGTAAGAAAGGCTATAAATTCAGCACTTCTTGAATTTGCTAAACTAACAACTAGTAGACATTTCATGAAATAATTAAGTAAGTTAATTGAATAAAAGAATGAAAATTGTAGGTATGTTTGTTTATCCATAACTCTATATATGATTTACAACGATGTTACGACCTCAACAGTTTGATAATAATGAGGTAGTAAACGCCGGAGTGAACAGAACATTAGTGTCAATAAAAAAGCCATAAACCCTATTAGCCATCATAAACTTCACCGCATCTGTTCAATAACTTGTTTCTCTTACAAATAATACAAATTGAATAATTATAAGTTTCTCCTTAGCTTAACACTGATAACTAGCACGTTAATATTTTATTTTACTTTAAAATACCATAATTGGTTTACTACCATTAGGTAAATAGCCATTTAATGGCTGTTTGTAAATTGTTTTTTTTTTTCTTGAGGCTGTTAAGACATTTAGCATTCTAGCGGTAGTCTTATCTGTTATCACAGGTCACCTCCATACTGGTACGTTTTATTGAGAATGTGTAATCCAGACTTTTGCTTCGCATTGCAGTTCAGTGCACTTATTTTACAATACCGCAAAAAAGTTCATCGTGTTAGTTAATGAAATTAAATTTCTGCACAATATTATGCGGTAGGTTATAGTGTGAAGATTCTCTATAAAGTAACACAAAATAAATTAGAGGTCGCACTAAGGTTTAAAAACCGGGCAAGTTACGTTGGACTCACACACAAAGTGTTCTATACCGTTATTATGGTAATGTGTTCGTCATATTCTCGACTCCAAATAACAGGATAAGGGCAGGAAAATGATAACTATGAACATTTGTTATTATAGCATCAACTGTTAAATAAACTGACAATTTCAGCTCTCTAGTCATCACTGTTCCAGAGATACAGCGTAATGAATTAGTGACAGACGGACGGACAGACAGCGAAGTCTCAGTTATAGGGTCTTGTTTAATCTTTTGGTAAAAGGTAAAGTTGTGAACAATAAATATCTTTTTATTTAAATTAACTATTATATATTAATATTGTAAAATTTTAACAAAAGCAAACGATGATTTCTTTACAGTATTGCGTTGAAAAAAGCAGTAAATATTCTTGTCAAAGATAAGAGGAATACGGAAATGAAGTTTTTGTTGTAAACGACATAAATAAAACAATAAATTATGTCAAGGTGTTATTTTACCTTTTTGACCACAGTCTTTCTAAACATTGGTAGGTACTTTAAGTACAAGAACATTGTTATGAGAATTAGCATAATAATCATTTACCTGTATACGCAGGTTTATTTACTATTGTGCAATTTTAACTATTGTTGTATTTCTAAAACGGTTTGTCTTATTTTTTATCTAACTGTCCAACAAAAAGGACACAGCATAACGGGACTAAAAACATTTGCATCTTTTCTCTGTTTTGCATCACAATAGTTTTGAATAGGCGTAGTTGTTTTTTGGTTTTTAACAAGTTGATTTTTAGAAATTCTCTACTTTAAATTATTTTTGTTTATTAAAACACATGTTCTTATTTTGATTACTGTTATTCTTTCGAAAAGTTTTATTTTCTTTGTTCTATTGTGCTTTTGCTACTGTAAAATTTTACCGTTTTATGTTTTTATACATGCTACTTTATTATTTCTGGAAATCATCTATTTGCGTCACAACATTCCAGTTGCAGTCTTTTGTAGATAGTTATAATATTTTTAATAGAGTAGTTTTGATTCTTAATACATATATTTACTCTGGTGGACTTTGGTGGCGATGCCATTTTAAATTCACAAAGATAGAATTATACTTTAATTCAAAACTAAACATTTTAGATATATCACCTTTTATTACAATACTGTCTTACCAAGAGTGGCTTTGCTTCTATATATACTATATAGGTATATAATACAAAAGTTGGTCGAAGTCCGTCAAAGTGCTTGGTGGTGGTGTGCCTCGAAAATTGTAATATTTCAAAATTACTCAAGAGTCGCGTTCGTTTGAATAATGCGATAACTTTGAGCCAGGGTGGTATTCCCCCGCTACCCTACGTGCGTGCCTATTCCCCCCCCCGTCCTTGTTTTTGAACTTCTGCTCGAGTTTGATCAAAATATACTCGCTTTCCCTGCTTCATTTGAGCTCGTTTATCTGACCATATTACAATATTTACAATACAAACTGTCAAAATTTACATAAAATTTATTTTTGATTAAGTACATACTTTTTGTTTTTATTTAGGACAAAACTGAACATTATAGACAAAAAACTGATAGAAAAATCAATGGTTGTCAATAAGGTTTCTTTTTTAAATGCGAATCCCTAAAGGCTTTTTGTATGTAAGTCCCAATTCCAGGTTAAATAGTATTTATAGGTAGTTATGACATACCATCAGGTATAATACATTAGGGTTTGTTATACTGGGCTTTCTAAGGTCATAGGTAAATATATCACCTATTTATTACGTGGGACAAACGTCTGGTGTCTGAGTTGTATATCAATTTCATTATTTTCTTTAAATATTAACACATATATCAACGAAACAATATGAGTAATTGGGCACTGTGGCATAATATTATTAGTTTAATTCACCCTATCGGCTCAATACTCCTAAGTAGCTGATATTACAGAATAATCAAACAAGAAATCCACAATGGAGGATGCGCTTACAGGAAAAAGATTTTGTACAGTCTAAAAAAATAATATTTTTGGCAAAATTATATTATACTAGCTGTCCCGGCAAACGTAGTTTTGCCATACCAAAGAAAAAAGGTTTGAAAAATAGATGTTGGCCGATTCTCAGACCTAGAGGATATGTACACAAAATTTCATGAAAATCGGTCGAGCCGTTTCGGAGGAGTACGGTAACTAACACTGTGACACGTGAATTTTATATATTAGACTAGCTGACCCGGCAAACGTTGTTTTGCCATACTAAAAAAAAGTTTGAAAAATAGATGTTGGCCGATTCTCAGACCTACTGAATACGCATGTAAAATTTGAGAAGAATCGGTCAAGCCGTTTCGGAGGAGTACGGTAACTAACACTGTGACACGTGAATTTTATATATAAGATTAACAAACTTTAGTTAAATACCGTGACAGACTAAAAAATAAACAAGAACGTTTCGTCTATGAAAAATTCATAATGAAAAAACTAAATATTTTAATAAATGCTTAATATTTGGTTAAGAAACTTGTTTCTAAATATTTTAAATGTAAATAACTATAGAATTCATATTATAATTTAAACTTTTTAAGTTATTCTTAAAATGCTATTTTCTAATATGAAGATGTCTGTTTAAAATTACCTAAGTTAAATAATAGTCAGGTCTAACTGCTAGTAGCTAGCTAATATAGATCTTTAAATGCCGTAAATTTTGGATTTGTGTTGTAATTTTATCAGAAGACACACTTTATCACAAGATCACATGACGTCACCTAAATTATGACTTCTTAATGAGTATGTTCCTAAATGACGTATATCAACGTATTCTACATATAAATGTATATTTCAGTACAACGATGAATTAAGTTGTTGGATAGTTTAAGAAGTAAGACTGTCTTGATTTATAAATGAAAGTATAGTAAGTACATCAGTAGTATTCTATTTTCACTTATAATAAAACAAAATCGATATATTTATATGTTCGTCCATGTATAAGCTTAGATCATCAAAACTATGCAATGTATTTTGACGCGGTTTTTTTAGTAAATTAGATGGTTCAAGAGGAACCTTTTTTGTATAGTTTGTTAGGATTAAATCCCAAAATATCACACTTACGACATTGCTCGCAAAAGTATTAATATAAAGTTGGATGGGTCTTAGGATGTTTGTTGCTCTTTCACATAAAAACTAGGTACTGTATGCGTTTTAATAAAATTTATTAGCTGTATAGCTTACTAACAGAAACTCACAAACAGGCTAAAATCTAAGGAGCTTAGTAGTCATGGTATTAGCAGGTCACAGATGTAACGTGGAAAAGGTTATGAAGTTATAAGAATGACTAAAACCGTAAAATATAATGTGTCCTCGGTATTTATATATATGGGTTTATACCTGTATAATGATGTGCGTGTATTGTGGAGGCCGCACGTGCTTCGTACCATGTGATAAACCGGTCCTGGCAAGCCTAGTAACCTCTAAATGACACTATACGTGAAGGATTCCATAGCGATACATTTATTATTCTCTTGCACAACCGTTAAATAATTTTAAATGTAACTGCCATTTTTTAACAAATGAATAAAATCAGAAAAGGTGGTTATCATAAATGGTAGTAGAAGTTGTTACATTCGGGATACCGTTCCACTGCTTTCAAGTCTAAACTATCAGCTGCCGTGATATTCCCTTGCATAAACCAATTTCACTGATCTTTAAATTAAATGTACAATGTACACGTGATCGTTTTGAACAAATTAAAAAGCAAAAGAGGTGTTTATCACAAGTAAGATTTGAATTCAGTGTCTTCGAAATATCGTTCTACTGTCTTCAATCAACAACCTGCAATGATATTCCCTTTCATTAACCAATTGCATTACCAAACTCAGTGCGTCAGAAAATCAATAGATGGCATGGGTACACATTAGATAAATGTCGTAATTAAAGTTTAGTAGCGATATTGGAGTCAATGAGTTATGATAAAAACTGCAATTTTTTTATTGAAGTGACATCATGTTGAAATAACTAGCATTGATACAGCACTCATCTCATTACACATTACATTCAAAGTAAATACCTAACCTATAAGTAGTTTGGCACTAGGAAGACATCTATAACTATTGATAGATGTAATCATAGTAGGCTATAAATTAGCAATTATCAGAAAACATCACTGATTGATGTCTATGCTAATAATGTTGACCTATAAACACATACAAGGTTAAGCTATGGTTTTAAATCTTTCAAAAATAGTAATAATAAGTATATCTTTAACGTAAAACTTTACGTAAAAGTAACGTAATCTTTAACGTAAAAGTATAAAATGTCATTAAGGTTTTAGTAAACGCTATCTATTTTTCCATATGATGACGGATATAAGATCACCCAATTTTCTCTCCAGATTGCTGTATAAGCCCATTAAGGAATACTATAAGCAGATAACATAATCTATGTGAAGAGAAAAACTCAAAATTAAACTCTTCGTCAACACGCCTGCTTAGCTTAGCATAGTAGACGATATGGAGGAGACCCGAGCCCAGTAGCGCGACGTTGTTGGACCGAAAAGAAACATTTTAAATTTACATTTTCCTCTATTAGACAGATAATTTTATATCTGCTATCTATAGTTTATCAAGCATTTTATTGCTTTAGGAAATGTCTTATACATATGCTTGACCTTAGTAACCAAATTAATATTATACAAAACATTTAGAAGTGGTTATTTTTAGTTTTTTTATTCATTAGGTATAAGTAGAAGTCTCTATTCTATTCTATCTATTTAACACTAGAATAATTTTAATTATTTGACTAATAAATATTAACATTTTACGAATTTGTACTGTTTGTCTGATTCTATAAAATTTCAGTTTTTAAGTTTGTTTTGAAGTCCCTGTGTAGAACGAATATACCTAATATTCGTTCTACACAGGGACTTCAGCAAGTAGCAAAGTAGGTATTAAAAAAACATAAAATTCATAAACTTATACCCAATACTACGCAAACTAATACGCATGTATCTGTTTAGATACATAGGTATTGAAAAAAAAATATCAAACACATTATTCTTTACAATTATTTAATTTCCATATATATAATGTGGAACCACGTAGCAAATAATTGTTTAAATTGAAAACTTGTTCCACGGGAAGGAAGTAACCGCACCTGCAAAACTTAGGCAACGGGCAACTTGAAGTATTCTCAACTCTTAGAACTCTCCGCGTTGAAGTTGCTTCGTCTCGTTAGCCTCTCGCCACAAAACCAACTTTTATTTATACTCCTACATACTTTATTCAATATGCTGTTAGCTTTTAGTGTTACGATAATATTCTTAAAATTCGTAATTGTACATATTCAAAGGTAAAGCTATTTTTGTCTAATAATTTGCTTAGATCAAAAACCAAAAAACGTGCTAGAAAATCCTATATGTTTTTTTTTTAATAATTATTGTATTATCATCGATCCTTAATTAATACATGTGCAAAATTTTACATTAATCTGACTACTGAAAGGGGGTGAAAATTCCTTTCAAAGACCAAGCTGATAAAAGCGTGTTAAGAACACACGCCCATACAATGTACGTATTTGTCCCAATTTGTAAAATAATGTACAGGTAAAGTCCATGCAATTTAATTCAAAATTATAATCCTCTCTCTCTCTCCATCCCATTTAAGTCCCACTGTTGGGCACGAGCCTCCTCCACTTTGGGAGGTGGTCTACTGTGCCGCGCTGACCAGGCGTGTTGGCACAGGGTTTATTTTCGAGATTTCCGTCTCTCACAAAGGATGTTATCTGTGTGCAATATCCCTTAGCTGACTTTTACAGCACCGTGGGCAGGAGTTGGGGCAGCGACACTTGTATTCGTAATCCGTCACCACACGAATTAAAATAATTATAATCCTAGCCACTTAAAACTGTTATTATGCGTTTGCGATTTGCAGGAAACTATACGCCCGTTAGCCAATAATTTAGAACTATGTCCATACATTTAGAACTGTTTCACCTTTAAACTTATTTGTAGATAGATCAATCATCACCTTTCGTAAATATTTTCTGTTTTATTTCAAGTTGACTAGGTATTGTACCTTGAATCGCCAGAGCAAGTGTGTGAGTTTCTTTATTTTCATAATCTAATTGCAATTTAATAAAGTAATATTGAAAAAGTTCCCTCTGATATAGCTTTCTAGAATTCAAGTCATGCAATTGTAAGGTGTCGGAAAAACGCTAGCAATTCTATGAAAATACATTAGGGTAAAGAAACCCGCTTCGGAATGCCACATACCGTCTCATAATCGATATTAGTAACTACACATTTTAATGTAATCTTAATGAATGATGAATTAGTGTTACTTTTTTATTGGCAACCAAGTGGAAGTTACGACGTTTTAACACTTATATATAATTGCGCCAAGTTTTTGTTTGAACAAGGTGCAGATATAAAATGTGAACGGAGACTAAACGTTGCGTCGTGCGATGATAGCATAGAGTAAATATAGCTCAATATTGTTAGTTCATTCATGTTGATATATCGCCTTCTATATCTATCCAGTATACTAATTTCTTCCATCCATCCATTATTAGATATACTATAACATATTTATTGACTATGACAATATTGACGAAGTTCAGGGTCAAGGACGCGCGTGTAACATCTTTGATGTCGCTGACTTCTGTTAGCTGAGGTGACCGCTTACCACTAGACAGACCGCATGCTTATTCGTCACTTTAGTGGTATAGAAAATTTTCCATAAACAGAGAAGTAAAAAAGCATCATTCTGGTATAAAAAAATCCGGTTTTGCAACGTTCATGTATAACATAAACATGGTATAATTTCAAATAGATGACCCGTGTTTTAAATTATTGAAATATTACCGTAAGACCGTAAAACATTATGTACGTAAACTGTATTATATGTACTCCTATACCTTTGTCATCAAAAACGTACCTATACCTCAAAAGCTTGTAGCGCAATCGCACAATCTAATCGTTTACGATGATTATTACCATAATTATTGCAATTAATAAACAAGCTTTTAATAAACAAGGTAACCCTCCAACGCTATATCATTAGGCGTCTGTAAGACTGTTATTAATACCCCCTACTTTAGTTTATTATAGCTACGCAAATTGCTACTAATTTGCCGGTTTTCCACGGGTCATGGAGACGCCATGTGAGGTATCAAGTCAATTTAATAATTTAAGAGGTAAAGCAAGCACAATATTAAGATTGATATTACTTTGTAATCTAAGTGCTAACTTTTGACACATTCTGGTTGCCGACTCAACCTCATTTTGGCATACATCGTGTGACTATACAATATTATGATTAGATGAAGCTGATGCTACAAAATAGTCAAAGGGACTCTGTAATTAAACGATGAAACCTTAATCTAGTTTTCATCCTTTGATTCTTTTCTTACTTTCTTTCTATTGTTACCTCATATTTATAATACAACTAGCTGACCCGGCAAAAGTTGTTTTGCCATACTAAAAAAAAAAGGTTTGAAAAATAGATGTTGGCCGATTCTCAGACCTACTGAATATGCATGTAAAATTTCATAAAAATCGGTCAAGCCGTTTCGGAGGAGTACGGTAACTAACACTGTGACACGTGAATTTTATATTTATGAGATAATGACAAAATATTTTCTAATACTTGCGCGTCTCATTTGTTCAAACAAAACCACTTTTTACGGATTTAGACGCGTGTATTTGCTTTAAATTATTATTAAAATCGAATGTGGATACTGTAATAACTGATCGTAGAGGACACTTTACAGCTCAGCCTCACCCGTGACCATGGTAACTGCAAAGTATCCGAAACTTCCGGCTAAAATTTGAAGCAAATACACGCGTCTAAATCCGTAAAAAGTGGTTTTGTTAGAATAATGACATTTCATATGATGTAAAGCGTGTATCACGACACACATAGGTACATTTTCACGCAAACACAGACATGTAAGTGATATAGCCTTAGTCACTACATCTGGTATATCTGTATATTACCTACACAACAGGATAGTGTAATATCGCTCAAAATATGTTTCAATTTATTGTAAACGAAGTAAAAATTAAAAGTATTATTGGTATTTTGAATTGATTCAACGTAAAATCTTATCGTTGTTTAAAATTTTTCAAATTCTATGTAAGTAGTAGATAGGTAGGTACTGCAATAAAAATCCAGATATATAAATAAATAAAATAAATAAATATTCATGGACATTTCATGCAACCTCCTCTGGTCCCAAGCTAAGCTTATATGCTTGTGTTATGGGTACTATAATACAGATATAATACATAAACTACTTTTCTTTTGTAAATACATACTTTTAATACATAGAAACACCCAGACGCAGTACAAACATTTGTATGTCAATTATAAATATCACACAAATGATTGTCCGGAGCGGGAATCGAACCGCGACCTCATGATCGGCAGTCCGTTATATTTACCACTCAACCACGAAGCTCGTCTTATAATTATATAATCATATTTTTTTACTTATTCATCATCATCATCATCATCATAACAACACGCCTTTTTCCCATGGGGGTAGGCAGAGACTATAGAGCGCCATCTGCTACGATCCAAACATACTTATTGTTAATTTAAATAATGAAAATGTAAATAACTAAGTCCGTTTTCCTTTTTCATGTATTAATATTAATTACTGGCTTATGTTTTAATTAATATGATTTATGTAGTACTTAATATGATATTCATTATTTTATACAAGGATTGTTCTCAACTTGTATTTTATAATTTCAATTATTGTTTAGAATTATATTATTTTATTAAAATTAATTAACAATTTTATTTATCTTTTTTGTTTCCTTTTCTTTTATAATACCGACAAGTTTAATATTAATTTAAGATAATAAGATTCTTTTACGTAATTTGGATTGAATTCTTTTAAAAATTTTGGAGTTTGTATGAAAAATATTAATGGATGTAGAGTTACAAAAGAAAATTATTATAATAATATATAGTACTTATTCATTGGTTGCTGCGCACGCCGGGCCCAAAATCGCCTAACGCTCACTAAGAGACCACTGTGTCCGTACACAATGAGTATGACCATTGCTCACGTGACTTTTTCAGTGAGGGGTCACCTTGTTATGTCAACTCCTGTTGGGTTAAAGCTCTAAGTAAGTATTACACAAAATGTTCAACTGACAAACATTTCAGACCTTTAAGGAACCAAAGCATTGTACACTACACAGTGGCTTATCAGCAATCTGTACGGTTAGGAATTTTAACTAATACACGGTACTTTATCTGTCCTCTATCAGTATTAAACATCAAAGAGCTCTATAAGTGACTAGTTGTCATCGTGTTTGGGATCCTTATCACTAGGCACAGTAGTTTTGTTTAAAATTTTAATTGGTTTATATTTTTACATCATAGCTAAGTCAAAAAAGTCCTCGAAAATAAAAATAAAAATGCCTTTATAGCGTAGGCAGTCTTTTTTAGGGTTCCGTACCCAAAGGGTAAAAGCGGGACCCTATTACTGAGACTTCGCTGACCGTCCGTCCGTCCGTCCGTCTATCACCAGGCTGTATCTCAAGAACGGTGATAGCTAGACAGTTGAAATTTTCACAGATGATGTATTTCTGTTGCCGCTATAACGACAAATACTAAAAATAAAATAAAATAAATATTTAAGGGGGGCTCCCATACAACAAACATGATTTTTTTACCGTTTCTTGCTCGATACTAATAACGTTGCCTTATGTTGCATAGATAATGGTACGGAACCCTTAGTGCGCGAGTCGGACTTGCACTTGACCAATTTACTTTCTGTGTGGCTTGGATCTACAAAATTCTGCCTAGGTTTATGTAGTGAGGTAAGATAAGATAGAAGTAGCATATAAGAGTCGTAGTAGAAGAATTCAATAATGTAAAATCCAACCTTAATGATAATTCCATAATTGTTATTTAAAATGTGAAAGCACGGCTACAAGGCTAATAAAATTCGTTTTGCTGAGAAGAAAATAAATCATCTGTATATTCCGTAGTTTAAAAAGTACTTACCCATTTCATAAACTGAAGATGATAAATAAATTTTTGAAACTTTTTTCGGGATTATTTTATAGTCTGATGTTGCAGCACATTTTATTTTATCGATATTCACTAATAAAACCAGTCTTAATACTAACAATAAAGACTATTACAGAATCGATTTAGATTTTACCAAAAAGGAAGAGGTTGCAATAGAGCGTCTTCAATGACGGTGGCAGTCTGCAATGAACCGATACAGCCTTACATACTTGATTGATGGCTAAAAGGACGCCGTGCACAAATTAAAGAACAATCTCAGGCCAACTTGAAAGAGCAAAAGCCACAATTAACTTTGTTGTATTGCAAACCTCTTTACAGACTGAATTAAGATTTTAAAAACAATTTATAAATTGTTTATAAAACGGATTCAAGTCTTTATTAAAAACATTATTATGATGCAATTAAATGGCAAAATACAGGTTTCTGTTTTTGAAAGTTTGTATAACAACCGGTCAAGTACGAGTTTGACTAGGGCACGAAAGGTTCTGTAGGTACCTAGGTATATAAACATAATAATTTAATCGACATACTGTCACAAAATATGTATTATTATAACGTAAGACATATATTATATTAAACTGCATTATAGCACTTCAGTGTGACATGAACCTTATGCATGTATTATTGAGGTTCAAACTTTGAACCTATACTTTTGCTTGTCTTTATATCTTGCTACCCACGGATTTCTTTTAAACTGCAGCTGCTTAATGAAGGAATTGTTTTAGCTTCTACCTGCCTATTGGATTCAGCAAATTGCTACATTCAAGGATCTTGTACACTAGAAATTAAGTAAAAATTGTATTTTCTCTATAAGCGATTTTGTAATCTTTTGAGAAAAATAAATGTCTTTGACCGTAAATAACCGGACCCCAAATAACGGACTGAGTATTATTGGTTGTTTCAATAACTGATATACATAACTATAAAATTTTCAGCTTTCTAGCTTTCCTTCCAAAGATACAGCCTGATGATAGACGGACGGATGGACAGGGAAGTCTCAGCAACAGGGTACCGACTTACCTTTTGGTATAGAACCCTAAAAATAAATAAATTGTTATCAGTAGTAATGATTCTTATTTGCATGCATATTTAATAAACGATAATTATTGTTTAGTTGTTATAATAATCATGCAAAAATAAAATAAATAAAGAAGACATTATTAGGAATGTTCTGAGAATGAATGTAGAGGGAATCAAAGGTAGAGGAAGGCCGAAGAAACGATGGATGGATTGTGTAAAAAAGGATATGAATGAAAGAGGAATGAATACAGTCGTGAACACAGAGTGAATGAAATGTCGTCTGACAGAGGAGAATGGAAGAAAAAGGCATGTTACATGAGCCCCAAATAAAGAGATAAAGACAGGGAAATAATTATGATGAAAGAAAAGAAATTCACCATTAACACAGTTTTACTTTCAATTAACATACATCAGTTTAATACAGTTACTCTATACTTACAACTTTCAGATTATCATGCAAATTCATACAATAAACGGGATAAATTTATCAATTCACAAAAAAAGAAATGTAATGTACAGTTTTACTTTCAATTTACATACAAAGAAAATAGTTTCAGTGTCAATTCATATACAATTACACATACTTAGAATGTAGTCAAATTATCAACAGATAATATCATTGTGTTTTATGAACCAAGGAATGTATGAATCTTATGAAAACCACAAAACCGTGAATAAATTTGACATACGATATAATTAAATTTCATATATGTATTATGTTCACATGTTCTTATGAACGTTAAAAATATGTTTGAAATGAAATTGTATAGTAAGAATTCGTCTAACATTTTTTGAGGTAAAACCGCCTATTATTAACATAGCAAGTTTCCAATTAAAATATTTGAGTATTAATTCAAAGAACTTGTTGATAATGTATTTGTATAATATGTAGTTAAGTATTTTGTGCATTGTACACTAATTATGTATTAGGGTACACGCTTAGTGTAGAGCAAACGCAACTATGTTGTTTAGTTTTGTTAATTTCTATATAAATACAAATATTCATGGACATTTCACACAACGTCCTCTGGTCCCAAGCTAAGCTTATATGCTTGTGTTATGGGTACCAGAATACGGATGAACTACATATACTACTTTTCTTTTGTAAATACATACTTACAATTCATAGAAAACACCCAGACGCAGCACAAACATTTGTATCGCTTCGCAATATATATATGAAAATTTATTATATGTTCATAAAAATATTCATAATTTTACAAAAAAATCGACCACCATAATGTTTAATACAAGGCATAAACACAATCTTGTGATGCATGTAACCCGTCTCCACAAAATATGTAACTCTTTCATGGGTCATTGTATACGATTTTATAATAAACTCCCTATTGATGTAAGAGAATTTAATAATTCTAAATTTAAAAAATTCAATAAAACTAAATTATGTAAAAAGGCGTATTATAAAATTTCTGATTATATTAAAGATGATAAAGCTTGGGAGTAAGTTGCTCTGGAGCAATACATGTTCAATAGGTATTGTAAAGTTTATAATAAAACATTAAACATTTAAAAAAAAAATATTGATTTGATTAAAAGCTCTGCTGAGTTTCTTACGCTGGTTCTTCTCAGCAGATTGCGTCCTGAACCGGTGGTAGGGAAAAAAAATTTGGACATGTCATAAGCACATAATTTTTCTGAAACTGTGTCTACTTGATTAAATGATTTTTCATTGCATTTGTATGACATTTATGGATATCACACAAATGATCGTCCCAAGCGGGAATCATACCCGCGACCTCGACAACAATTCTGTGACAACAATTCATTTAATTTAAGAATTATCATTGTAAATACTAAATTACTAGTTTTTTTCTCTCTCTTTCCAGCCCCTTAACGTTCCACTGTTGGGCACGGGCCTCCTCCACTTCAGGGATTATGGTCTACTTTGCCGTGCTGACCAGTCGTGTTAGCACAGGGTTTATTTACGAATTTTCCGTCTCTCGCATAAGATTTATTTATTTAAAGATGTCATCTGTGTCAACGACGGGCTTCGTGGTGAAGTGGTTTATGTAATGGGCTGCCGTTCACGAGGTCGCGGGTTCGATTCCCGCTTGGGACAATCATTTGTGTGATATCCATAAATGTCATACAAATGTTTGTACTGCGTCTGGGTGTTTTCTATGTATTATAAGTATGTATTTACAAAAGAAAAAGTAGTATATGTAGTATATCCGTATCTGGTACCCATAATACAAGCATAGAAATATAGCTTACTTTGGGACCAGAGGACGTTGTGTGAAATGTCCTGAATATCTGTGTGGCTTAACTAGCTACTAGAAAATAGGATGGTATTTAACTCATTCAGTTTAAATTATTTGGCTTATACCGTCATCTTTCAAAGTGCGTTTAAAAGTTATTCGAAAGATTGCGAAATGCATATTAAGAAAATCTAACTGTTGATTCTCCAATCAGATTTGCTACTAGTTACCTAAACAATAGAAATAGAGTTCATTAATTCTATCAGCTCAACTTGAATGATTGACAAAGCTGGCATAGTAAGCTTTTAAACGATTGATAGTTATTATTATTCTTCTATCCTTATCCTTCCCATAGTTTTCTGTCATACGTCATATCTGTGTTAACTCCTTTTTCTTTAATATCCTCATTCACAAAGTCCAACGAGTTTTCCTTATGTCTTCCTTTAGACTTTTTCCTTCTACATTTATGCTACTGTTATAGAACCATTATCTAAAATCAATTAAAATACAAATGTCAAATAGTTACTTTATTCATGTATTAATATCTTACGTTAACTAACTTTGATCTTAATAGATAGTATGTATATTTATGATTATATCTTATATATAAAATTCACGTGTCACAGTGTTAGTTACCGTACTCCTCCGAAACGGCTTGACCGATTTTTATGAAATTTTACATGCGTATTCAGTAGGTCTGAGAATCGGCCAAAATCTATTTTTCAAAATTTTTTTTTTAGTATGGCAAAACAACGTTTGCCGGGACAGCTAGTTTCTATATATTATACAGTTTGAAAGATGAAAGACGCCTAAAATGAAGATCTTAATATTTTATAATGAATAAGGTGATGACACTACATGCGTCCTCTCCTGTGGCCTCGGAATGACTGACGTCAAATCAGCAATGATTTATGCACGGCGGGATCGCTGGCGCAGTTTAATTAGACCCAGACGCATCTCATTCTATGTAAATTTCAACCAACCCACACGGCATGAATGACATTTTCATTGCGGCCATCTCAAAAATCTCGTAGGTACTACAAACAAAATACTACAAAAATAACTACGTCAATACGTGATACGACTAAACAATACTTACCTATTTATAAAATATTTATTTTTATTTCTAAACCCAACAGTGTTATTATCAGGGCATAACTTCGCTTAGAAATATTTGCGAACATTTCATAAGACTTCTTCTAAGCTTCATTCATGATGAGATTATCACTTTTTCAAGGGTTCCAGAACACGAATATATTAAGCAGGTACCCAATTAAGTATCTATTTTTTTGGAAATACCAACATTATTTGTGGTAGTTTAAAAATAGTTACAAGCAAATATATGTGTGAAACATACAAATATCACTAAAAAAGACGTGTGGAACTCGGGGACTGCCGCGGTAAAGCTATTGCCTAGCATTTTTTATCAATCTATGCAATTATAATTATTTATTTATTTTAGTTTTGCAAGAATCTAAACACCATAAACTAAAATAAGATTAATAATCCTTATTTACTGATACTTACATCTGTCCATTGTTTATGGTAATTATGATAAGATAGCGATTGTCAATCAAATGTCAATAAAATAAAATAAACATTATTTTACATTATTAAAATCTAAAATACGCTGTTATTTGAACATTTAGGATATAATGTTGTCGATTCAAAATCCTTATTTTAATACGCTGTTTAATTTGAGGAAGGCGCTTACCCTTGGTATCAACAGGATGAAATAAATTGCGGGGCGAAGAGGGGATTACGCATGCGCAGTAACACCGATAATGTAAGGCTTTTTCATTACGCTATTTTCGTTACAGAATTTCTGGATTCAGACTCGACGCTCAAGGCCCGCGATAGAAGCTATGCAATAGCTTAAAAATAATTTCTTTGTACTGGAAGCAAACCTCCAAAAACCGAAAAGTGTTTTTAATTAATTTAATTAAAATGTATTTTTGATAAACAGATTTTGCAACTGAATATAGACGTCCTTTTACACGGCTGAAATTAATTCTGAGTAATTTTAGTACATTCTGAAACCAAATAAATAGCACGTTCCCAACGAAAGAAGCTCTTGAAAACTCTGTACTAAGACACCGATTTCATTTCGGAAGGCATTTGAATTTGTACTGAAAAGAAGTTGAATATCCAAAATCTGTGGCGACTACAAAGTCGCGTAGTACGGGGTCTCGAGGACGAGTAATGTTATGAGCAAGCCATTATTGTCTCGCCCTATACCGTAAAACATTACGCAGTCGTGCCGGGACCGACGGATGCACATGGAGCTGTCAAAACCTCTAAATTTAATTTGCAAATATGTATGTATAGTTCTTTTAAATATAATTTCTTCTTGAAACAAGTGTTCACGTTGCGTAAGTTAAATTAATGTTAGTGATATCTTGGAATTCATTTTAGAATTTAAATTTAATAAAAAACTAAATTACCATGGGTGCTGATTTAGAATTTGTTGGTCCATTGCAGAGATAATTATAGTGGTTACACAGACGCGTCCCATCAATCTGAAAGCTTAAGTTCTTCCTGGGCTCATTAATTTATATGTGAATACAATAAATTAAATGAAAATGGGAAGATGCAACAAAGTACATTAAATAAGCAATCTCCAAGACTGAGGTGGCAGATTAACATTTTATATTATTAATTATTTTATTGTACGTACTAACATCTCTATACATGTCCGAAGAGAAACCGTTTAGGATCAACCAGTAAATGTTTGTACGTATAGTAAAAGATGCTACAATCTCTCGGGTATAAAAGAGTTATCAATAAGTTTTATTCAATTGGAATTATTTAGTAGGTGATTGTAAGTATTTGGCGAGTTATTGATTTAAGTAGCGAAACTTTACGATATCTTTTGGCGACTTAAGCTTGTTGTTTTACTTTGTGTCATTCCTTGATGTTATATTCGAACGAATAACAAATATGGTGTTATTATAAAATATATTGCAGTTCTGGCCATGTTATATATGTACAATGCAAATATGAAATAAAATTCTGTCACACAATCGACCGACAAGCACGAATCGTGAACACAACGAGCGTCAACATAAACTAACATCCGGCAAACACTGATGTATTGCAGCCGCAGAACTATGGAAACAAATCTCTCGCAGTAATAATTTACGAGCGCAATATGGCTCCGCAGTTTCAAAACAAACAAATAAAACAAAAACAGAAGCGCGACCCGCGATAAAAGATGTCGCTACACTCGCTGGTCTCACTTTAAAGATAGACTAGCTAGAGCTTAGATAGCGACAAATAAAGGACATAAAGTTGCGCTTGCGACTGTACAGAGTTCTCAGCCAATAAGCGGCCGCCGCGTAATTATAGGTTGCATTTGAATTAGGAACGACGACCGTGGAGCGTGCTAATTGAAAATAGAATTTACTGATTTATATCATTTTAAGTCGGAAGCTTTTGCTGATTGTTTTTAACATGATTAACGAGCTCTTGAAGTATATTTGAATTTAGAGACCCCTAGTTACTGGACGATTTATAGATATGATTAATCTCACAGCTACTGTTGCTGTAAATAACAATCAATTAATGTAATCAAATAAATATATTAATTGTAAAATATGTGGTCCGACATAGTACTTTAAGTACATACCCAAAAAGATAGGTACCTATTTAGTAATAACTTGCAATACTTAAGAAGACTACTTACCTAGCTGATATTTTTATAATAAGTCTTCTTAAATTTTCATACTGATGATAAGGATATAAATGCGAAGTATGTTAAGTTGTTATACGTAACATACTTAAGTAACAGATATAATACGCGTCACGTAAAAAAAAAACGCTGGTAGAAAGTGGTAGGGGCGTGTTTGCGTATGGGTACACTCTCGCACGAAAGTTATGTGCCTATTATTTTATTTTTGAACTTGGCTTTCGCTGGCGAGTCGTGGCTTGGTACCTACATATTTGTTATTCTTAATAGGTATTACATAGAAAACCGATAAATCGCCTATGCGCAGCTTGACCGCCAGCGTTCTTTTTACATGACGCGACCTATACCAGTAGGCGTTAACTAGTTTCAGAAAAATATGAGTACGTAAGTTGTTAGTAATAAATAATTAAATGTCAATAAAAGTAACCCTAACTAGATATCATTCAATCGATTATCTACTTAATTTAAATTTGAAATATTGTGTCTGCATTTAATAATAACCAAAGATAAAATTCCCATAAAAACAGTTATTGGACGTTATAATACTAACGTGACTCACAAGGAAACAAATTAAATGCCCACTGTACGCGCTAGGGTTGCCAGCTCGATAAAATACTTTCTCGGATGCCTATCGTCATTCCCGACTCAATTATTTAAAAAACGAATGGCCGTTGCGTGCGCTTCCGTCCTTGTTGCGCATGATTTTTGATTATATTGTTGTCTTTATTGCACAAATGCGCCCGCGTTGTCGATAACTGCAGAATGTGCCGGCTGACTTCAGTCGGCGGCGTTCATAGACAATTTAAATTGAAGAAATTGGTAACCAAGTACATCTAGGGAGTGGCACTAACCGACATATTTAAGGTTAGTTATATCCGTTCATACTAACTAAAGGTCATAAAATCAGTATGAGATATCTAGGGATCTTTATAGGCACTATAACAAAATTTTTGAGAATGCCTAGTTACATACTAAGACTAATTCCGTACCTAAATCAAACTCAAAGTCAAAGTCAAAATTTTTATTTCAAGTTGGCAATTTTACAAGCTCTTTTGAAACGTCAAAAACTAGGTGTCTGTTCCAAACGCGAATCCTATGGAAAAGAACAGACAAGAAACTCCATGGTTTTTTTTTATTCTCTTCATTTCTTTTTATTTTTATTTCAATAATATTATACATAGGACTCACTATTAGATCATAACTAAACTGCTTACGCTACACCTTGATTTCGATCTTAGCAGATGATGTCTCTGCCTGCCCCTATGGGAAAAAGGCGTGATGTTATGATGATGTATAATTTTTACACTCAGACCGACGTTTAGATTTCCATGAAACCCAATAATTGTTTAAAAATAAAGACTAAATTTAAAAAAAAGCAATAAGAAAAGGAAGATAAGTTAAAATTGAATAAACTAGGTACGTATCTCTATGAATCGTTAGCTATCATATCGTTATAATTGCATTAGAATCAATGAACCTGTCAATACATTACATGTCGCTGGTTTTGCAGCAATTAAGACTTGTCGCACTAACTCGTAGTATTTTAAGATTGTAGATAAAAACTGAATGCAATAGAAATCATTATATTCTGACCTCTATATCATAACCAGTCTCTATTTAATTGGGTATATTTCTACCTGGTAGGTATAGTAACAAGTGCCTAAAGTATACATAACATTAACACAATACACGGTTAATTTTGAGCTCAATGTAAAGCTACTGAACCGGCAAATATACAAGAAATATTTTAAAGGCATCTTAATAAGAAAGAAGATTCTTTTAGGAATAATAATGACAGGAGACGAGACGAAAAATATTATTGAGAGAGGCTTAAAACTTTTAAGATTCGGTTACAATTTTAATTACATAGTTACTTTAATAAATTAAAATTAAATATCAATTTTTATAGTTTGTCGCAAAATTTAAACGGCGGAGTGTAAAGTAAAAAATAACTTCCTCAAACTAAACCGCTTACTTCCTAAGAAAATTTTCAAGTAGTCTTGAGCGCTGAATTAAGGGTAGCATAATAAGGCTTTCTGGATTAGGTGTAGCGCTCTTGAGTGAGAATAAACCCAAGGGAAATCCTGGCGCGCAGCTTTCCTTCTAATTTATTACTCCTTCAACGGCTAGCGGCCTTTGTATCGGATATGCTGGGAATGAGAAATATATTTCTAGATGGATTAACATGTATGCCACATAGAGTTAAGTAATTAGTGACTATAAGTGCTATTGTAGTACATGTCAAAGCTTTACTATCAAAGGTAGTTTGTGCTCTTAAAAATTGTTTGTCTTGACGTCTCTCTCTCTCCAGCCCATTTAAGTTCCACTGTTGGGCACGGGCCTCTTCCACTTTAGAAGCGCGCTGAGCAGGCGTGTTGGCACAGGGTTTATTTTTGAGTTTTCCGTCTCTCACAGAGGATGTTATCAGTGTGCAATCCCTTAGCTGACTTTTACAGCACCTTTAGGAGGAGATGGCGTGGTGACACTTGTATTCTTAATCCGTCACCACACGGAGAACTTGACGTCTACATGTATTAATTATATCGACTTGATTATACTCTATTATTTTTACAGTATCCTTAGTCTAAATATTATGCTTAGGTTTTTTTTGCGAAGAAAAATTATGTCCTAACCTGCGCTAATTATATAGGTACTCTGATCTAGCACTTATGTTTCCAATTTCCCATAGCAGAATAATACCCTCCAAATAACGATTTGATATAGCATATCAACTTACAATTAGAAAGGTATTCTCATATTACTATCTAAATAGAAAAATAAAAAAGTACTACGTATAATTAACCACTAACTATATTCTAACTAACAATCTGTTTAATAAGCTCAGAGTAAAGTTAGCTGCTATAATTTAAGTTCATTGAAACAGCGTCAACTAAAAGCTGGCTTAAAACTGCAAGCCTTTTTAGTCAGAATGGAATAGCGAGCTGACTAAAATAACGAATAGTTTGGATAGCAGCCATGTAAAACAAAGCGATGTAAATAACTACCTATATGTTACTGTCCGCTAAACAAACTGATTTAATGACTTCTTAAACTAATTGGATTTACATTTCGACTTGTGATTCGTCTTATGAGATTAACGCCCTGTTCTCTTCTTAACTTATGTTCAATGTGTGAGCAATGTTTAGTAATAAATTAAGAATTATACCCGTTGATAATAAAACACTTCATTTAAGATATACGATCCACTTTAGTACATAATGCAGTTTTGTGAAATGATCACAAATATTGTAAACACTGCCATCTCAATGTACTTTGAAGTTGTTTTATTCGTGCACTTTAATATTTTACTTTACTGCGTCGCGCATCGGAAGGAAAACAAAATATTTCATATTTATTTTATTTACTTAATATTTAATTTTGGTTTATAACATAAATTGTGAAACATTTTTGCTCGTGTTACAAGGGTATATTAGTCACCCTTAAGTCAGGTCATACTGGGCCGAAAAAAGTTAATATGTAATATTTCTACCAGAAGATAAACACAGTCTTACATAGCAACTTTGTATAAATGTGACTAAGTAGTGTAGAACTCAGTCTATAACTTGGGATTGAAGAGGTACAAAAGCTAAAATGTATTTAATGACATTAGGAAATAGAGTACCTACTAGAGTAAATATTTTATTGGAAATATTTTTATTTCTGTATTACAGAAACGACAATTAAATACCCCTTTGCACATTTTGGTTTTTTTAGTCTCAAAAATATTTCTGTTTAAAGTATTTTGTGTAAAAAGCTTTGTATTTTTTTCTGAAAATGTTATATTTACTAATATTTTAAATAAAACTACTTTTTACGGATTTAGACGCGTATATTTGTTTTAAATTTTAGCTATTACAATTTAAGCAAATGAGTCGCGCGAGTGTTAGAAAATATTTCTAATATTTTCTAACACTTGCGCGACTCATTTGCTTAAATAAAACTACTTTTTACGGATTTAGACGCGTATATTTGTTTTAAATTTTAGCCCAACGTTTCGGAGACTTTGCAGTCACGGGTGAGACTGTAAGTGATGTTTAAGTATTTGACGTGTATTATTATAAAAGTGACAAGGTATTAAATCGACTTCAAATATACAAAATTCAGATATACGTTAAAAAAGCTGTTATTTCGTAACAAGTGAATTTCAGTCTCCTATTAATCCATGATAGTGAATGCGATACGCACACGTTCGGAGTGTGGAGACACTTCATTACGGGAACAGAACATAAATCAGGACTTCTAATATTAAACGTGCCTTGGTGAGGCAAATTGCGGGCCTGTCTGCGACTATGCGGTCGATGCCAGCCGCTGATGAACCGAGCAGAAACTAACTATTCACTGTCGTTACTATAATCAACCACGAAATTAATTGAATCTAATTATTAAAATCAAAAGAGATGGTATCTAAACAAATAATTAAAAAAATTTCATTACGTAATAGGTCCAAATTAGTTGCTAAATGGTGCTGTTTTTCAGAAAAGCTTTGTCTTTAGTAGCACATTGCCCAAACACTTAACTAAGAATCCCTACTAATATTACAAATGCGAAAGTAACTCTGTCTGTCTGTCTGTTACGCTTTCCCGCTTAAACCTCTCAATCGATTTTGATGAAACTTAGCACAGACAATCTTTAGACCCTGAGAAAGGACATAGGATACTTTTTATTACGAAATATTTGTTTTCCAAATTCCACGCGGGCGGAGTCGCGGGCAACAACTAGTAATTTAATTAGAATACATCGTTGATTGCTGCTCATTACATCTTCGGTAAATGTCTTAAATCAATACTAGAACAATTGCTAAAATCCGTTCAAGGGTCATTAAAACTAGAGGGTACCAATAATATTAAGAAAAAAAATAAAACAAATGAAATCGCACCGAATTCATCTGTTATCACCACTTCCATACAATTTACTTTTTTTCTGTCACCGTCCAAAAGATATGAAATGTATAAAGTATTTTTGTATTAATTTATTTTTTCCAACTGCGAGAGATAATTTCGTGGGCCCCTACCAAGATATTGTACTAATGTGATTTTAATGTACTTAAATGTCTCTTCACCTATATTTGTATAATCTGTTTCGTGATTTTATTGTTATCTGTATTTTATTCTTTATTTACGTACTTTTGTAGTGGAGCATTATTCATTTTCAAGTATATTTATTTTGCCGTATGTTTTCATAACACTCTTTATTTAGTAGCTGGGATTAAAAATATTTTGTCTGAATAAAAACTCGCAAATACTCGCAAATATAGCGAAGATTATGTTTAACATAATGGATTAAAGCTGTGAATTTAGAGAAAAGATTTTAGCTTGCTTTGCATTTTCCGGATGCTATGAGAAATGTTTTTAAGTACGTAAAGCTATTCTGTTCGCATAAGTATACAAGGGAATTATCATATCTACGAATAAACATATACTTTTAACGCCATCTTCGCATACAGATAAATAAAAAGAAGGGGAGTTTCGAGAAAGAGCAGTTTATAATATTTTTATCTTTTTTTGACACTATCCTATCGGTACCACCCTGTTCTGAGTGTTGGAGACAGGGGTGTATCGAAAGTCATTTAGATTTTGGTACCCTATCTGACCTCTTAAAAATATAGGGTACGACTAAGGGTCGGGGTTTCTAACTTAAAGTAGGTACTTAACGACTATTCAGAACGAATAAGTATATTTATATAATAATTACTGCTAGTTTTACTGACAATATTATTGCAAAGAACAAAATTGATAACATTATGATATGAAATGGGTAACATTGAGTATTTAAGATTCTACAAAAAAATACATAAATTCTTTTAAAATGATCTTCATCGCGAAATGGTAAAAAGAACAAAACAATAAATAAATAACTTAAACAAATTCAAAATGTTTGTATTTTTGCATTGACTTTTTATATGTTGTATAGGTCTATTAAAATCATTTATTTGGCTTTATGTTTTTTGTAAGCCCATGTAGGTAATTCTCGTTTGAGAAATTGATCGCAAAACTCACACCTTTAATGGATGGAAAATCGTCGTGCTCTACAAAGACGCAAAATCCATCCGAGATCGGTTTAACTCTTAAAAAAACCGATATGTATTTTATTTAATTTAACGTGATACATTATATTGTGAATCGTACCATCGAAAATGGTTTGGTTTTTTCTTTGTTTACAAGCTGATGAATGCTTTTGGTCTAGATTATTTTTCTTTGAGAGGAAGCCTTAGCTATGTCTTCTAGATAAAGTTTAAATATATCTGAAAATATAACTAGTTAATGAAAAATTAATAAAATATGTACTATATTTCATTACACACAGTAGAGATCTTCTAAACATCTTAGCAAAACTTACTTTAAGTTAACATACAGTTCTCACATTCATGTCAATGGCTCGTTAGCAAAGTGGAGTTTAGAAAGTCCGGTTCGGGCCCTAAAGTGACTGCAAACTCAAGCATTAAAAGTTGCACTCGACACCCGAGTTAAACTCATAGGTACATTAAACTTTGTCATCAAATACGCCCCTGGATAAACACGTGGTACAAAAAATATTTTCATGTGGCGCTAAGGGCTTGATTATAGTCTTAAATTTTGCGTCAAATATTTAAACTCTATGTTATACACTAACGGATAACGTAACATCACGCCTTTTTCCCATGGGAATAGGCAGAGGATATAAAAGTGCCATCAGCTACGTTCTAAACACTTTTCCTTTAAACTCATACATCCAATATCTAATGTAAAATATGAAATTGTTAATTGAAAGACCTAAGATGTGGAACTGGAATTTTAAAAATATTTTTTGATTTTGAAAAAATGTTTTGATACTTGTCCGTGGGGTGACGGACCAAAAGAATACAAGTGTCACCTTACCATGTCTTACCCACGGGAGTCGTAAGAACCGTCTGAGGGAACCACGTCGTATGACATCTGCACACATACCTAGCCAAGGAGAGTTGACTTCAGGCAGGCGGCCGGTGGTAAAAACTAGCCAACTCCTATTGCAACATGAACAAGTAGTCATGTTGCACCAACCCTAAATAATAAGATTAGGGCAGGAGAGTGATGATGAGCATGTTTCGTTAACTAATTAACAATAATTCCTCTCGGTGGTCGGCCTCAGCTTTTCTAATTTGTCTATTTCACCGCGCTCTATAACGTCTGCATTGTTTGACATCCATCTCTTCACAATTCAAAAGTAAAAATGAAATTACAATGACATAATAAAAAAATATTTGATACTTATATAAATACAGTGTAAACTCTTTATAACGAAACTCGAGGGACTGAGCATTTTTTGTCGTTATAGAGAGTTATCGTTATATGGAGTGAATAAAAAAAACCAAATTAATAAGAATTTTTAATACAAGAATTTTTAATTGTATGTATGTCTTAGATAATAAATGCTTATACATATAAATTATTGTTTACACATATAGTCTGATAATTTCGTCTGACGTTTTTTGCTATGCCAGTACTTGTTTTGTATTATTTTATGTATCCTATTCATATCTAGATATGTGGTGGAATCGTCTTGATTAAACAACAAAAAATTTTCTACCAACTTAGCGGCATCTAGGGCTTGTTGAATTGTTGGTGGTGATTCGGCTTTGTCCACTTGATCGTCTTCTTCATCTTGATTATCGGGTGTTTCCTGACTTTTTGACACTAAATCAACAATTTGTTCATCTGTAAGTGTACCAGTTGTGGCTACATCCTCATCTATATTTTCGTACGATTGTAGATCTTCGTTAAAATTGTTTGGTACGTTGAACTGGCTTATCCATTCACTCAGTGGTAGATTGTCTTCACTGTTAAATTGGTTCGTTTCTTGGCTACTACATAATCCAGCATGTCGAAAAGAATGTTGGATAGTGGCCGCTGTTACCTCTTGCCAGGCTTTTGATATGAAGTTCACTGCTTGTAGCATGTTGATCGAGACCTTGCCGTCAGTTTCTATCATATCCATCAACATTTTCCGTCTATAGTGGCCCTTTAGGGATTTAATTACACTGTGATCCATTGGTTGTAAAATACTGGTTGTATTAGCTGGGAAAAATGCTAACTCTATGTTTCGAAGATTAGATATGATTGGGTGAGCAGGACAATTGTCTACTAGAAGCAAGATTTTCCGTGATTTTAATTCAGCATCCCATTTTCACACTTCCTCTTCAAAAATCTGCGATGTCATCCAAGCTGACTTGTTTGCTTTGTACGTAACTGGCAACTGTTTTATGTTCTTGAAACACCGAGGGTTTTTCGATTTGCCTATAACTAAAAGCTTTCTTTTTTCTGTGCCACTCATATTGGCAGCCACTAGAACTGTAATGCGCTCTTTAGACAGTTTTCCTCCAACACATTTTTCCCCTTTGAATTTTAAAGTTTTGTCGGGAGTCAACTTGAAAAAAAGGCCAGTTTCATCTGCATTAAAAATGTCTTCTGGTGAGTATTTCATCTTTAAATTAGGCCACACTGTACTAATCCAATTGTTAGTCACATTCATATCGACATCCCGCGCCTCTCCGTTCATTTTACCGTACGTAATTTGATGACGGTGCTTAAATTTTCCGAGCCAACCTTCAGATGCTTTAAAGTCAATTATGCCAAGTTGGTTGGCAAACTTTTCAGCCTTAGCTTTTACAATTGGCCCCGAGATGGGTACATTATTCTGGCGCTGATTGTTAAACCACGACAACATTGCCTGATCTAAGTCTTCGAATTTTGGCTTTCTTAATTTTTTAGACAAGTTTCCTTCCAGCGCCGCCTGTTGAATTGTTTTTTGGTTTTTCCAAATGGTAGCAACAGTGGATTGACTTAGTTCAAAACGCCTTCCAACGTCACTTTTCTTTTCTCCCTTTTCAATCGCACGTATTACACAAATTTTTTCGTCAACACTAATCGCTTTCCGTTTACTGGCCATGTTAACAGTTTCAAAGTAGGTTTACGACTGATAATACGATAGGTACCCAGTATGCTTGGTCGAAGACCATCACTTCCGAGAAAACAATGCGTCATACTGCACGTGTACAAGGCAATTAAGGATAACAAAAGCTAGACCGACCTCGGATGTTTCGGAGCTTCAAAGTCTTTTGTTACCTGATAACATAACATAAACAATAATACCGATAATAAATATTTACTGTCTACAAATATGAACACATTTCTTCGTAATAGAGAATGGCGTATCGCTATAAAGAGTGTTTCAATATGTGAGTTTTAACGCAAACCAACCAACTTGGGCTCACTCCAACGTTATAGGGAGTTTATCGTTATAAAGGATAACGTTATAAAGAGTTTACACTGTACATAATTTACTTAGTAAGTTAAAACAGTGTCTAGTGTGTAACACATGGTACAGACACATAGTTGGAGAAAGCAATAATTTATACCCCATCCCAACTATTCCCTTGGCTCACACATACATCTATGTAACCTTAATAACAATGACCTATTATTTCTAGATATGATTATCTATCATCTAAGTGACTAAAACAAAACTTGATTCTTAGATTAAATATTCATTTACGTGATAATTGTTTGGCGACAAAGCACATTAGAAGAAAAAGTTTACAAATATTGATGGCTGAAAAAATAGAGGAAGATCAAAGAAAAGATGGATGAACTGTGTGAGAGATTATATGAAAGAAAATGAGTTGAATAAAGTTAATAAGAATGTGCCGGTCGACAAACGTGTTGGATCGTCGACAAATAATTTAAGTTTATAAAGAATAGTTATTTTTCAACAAACATAAAAGTATAAGGAGGTAATAAAAAAAATATAAAATCTTAAATATAATGCTTTTGTAGGCGCTTCTAGTACAAAAGTCTCCATTACCCTTCCAAATATGAAAGTTACTCGCAAACACCGCGTGCGTTGTTCAATATATCACGTTTTGATTCGGCCGCGCCATAAACAATACAATATATCAATATAAAACAGACGGTGGCGAAATTTGAGCGTAGCGAGTGCGTTATATTTATGTGCACGTTCCTGTATTTATGTTGTCCATGTTTTATTGGGTTTTAAACGCGTTTCGCGTTAATATGAAAATGTTAGTAGGTACATATTTTGTTTCGAAACTGATTTTATACAAATAAATATAAATTTTCATGTAAATATCGGATTCTTAACTGTATACTTAATGTACCTACTTAAAACGACATTTTTTATCCTAGAATAATATAGAATTTAGTCATCGAACTCATCGTTCATATCGGGAAGTAAAACTTAACGCAATGAGGCCGAGCGCGGCGGGCTGCTGCTGTGCCGAATGTGGCACACGTGATGGGGGGACCTGACGCTCCCCCCACTGCGTTTAGCCCTTTGTAATGGGGCTACCCCTTGCCGGGTCATGGTCAGGCTCAGGGCACACACCATGGCCCGGTTAGGGTGAGGAGACAAGCCAAAAAAAAAAAATATTGCCATATATGATGAAAAACATAAAGACTTTAAAAAATATTAACCCTTTGCTTCTAGAATTTATATAGATGACAAGCTGACCCGGCAAACGTTGTTTTGCCATACTAAAAAAAAGTTTCAAAAATAGATGTTGGCCGATTCTCAGACCTACTGAATATGTATGTAAAATTTGAGAAGAATCGGTCAAGCCGTTTCGGAGGAGTACGGTAACTAACACTGTGACACGAGAATTTTATATATTAGAAGACTAGCTGACCCGGCAAACGTTGTTTTGCCATACAAATGTCAGTGAGGGGGGGAGGGGTTAAAAATAGATGTTGTCCGATTCTCAGACCTACTGAATATGCATGTAAAATTTCATAAAAATCGGTCAAGCCGTTTCGGAGGAGTACGGTAACTAACACTGTGACACGTGAATTTTATATATAAGATAAGATAAGATTATAATATTATGTAGGTACTAGTACATGTTTATAGTTCGCGTATCACACTACAAAAACATACAATAACTTACATTACGTGACTTCAAGTGCCGCTCATGGTGATAATTTTTTCCACTGTAATTAGATTTATTAAATAATAGAATAACTTCTTACGCTTAAATAAAACTACTTTTTACGGATTTAGACGCGTATATTTGTTTTAAATTTTGGCCCGACGTTTCGGAGACTTTGCAGTCACCATGGTCATTTAAAACAAATATATACGCGTCTAAATCCGTAAAAAGTAGTTTTATTTAAACTTCTTACGCTTTTAAAAATTCCAACACTCTCTTTTTAGATTTAACATTTCAACATTTCCAGAAATAAATAACAACATGAGTAGGTAATATGTGTACCTAAAATATGTTAATTTCCATTTCTGGGAATGGATCTTTCGTTTATGTGTTGCTCCGCTATGAGAGCTATGTACACCGCTGTTTTCTGAAAAACGGAGAGCTAATCTACGTAGATCTAAGAACTCATCATTCATTCATTCACTTGCCGCGCTTTCTTATCAAGCCGCTGGTTTTAAAATTATTCAAAGTTATTTTATTTTCTTTTTATTATAGCAAGCGTGTGACTTAATATATAATCGTCATTATTATATATAATTGTCATACAAATGTTTGTACTGCGTCTGGGTGCTTACTATGTATTATAAGTAGATATTTATTTACAAAAGAAAAGTAGTATAATTTTACTAACTACTCATTAAGAGGGTACTGTACTAAATATTAATCGCAAAATATTAATAAATTAATGTAGGGTACTGTACTCCTAATTTAGGTATTTGCCTTAGGTATTGCTATCCCTATTTCCGAGCACCGTGCTGAAAGGGACAAATATAGCTGAAACAGATTTTACCTAAAAATTCTTTGAAAAAACGACGTTTCGTAGTCCTTTAATCTTCGCGAAAGTTAAACCGATTTTAATTGTTTTTACGCTATATTATAGATGAAGAGTGTATCTATCCTTGTATCACTTTCTTTATTGGTAAAACGTTATCAAATATGTATGATAGACGCTACAACTTTACCTAAAGAAAATCGAATAAAACGGGATTTTCGGATGATCATATTTCTTTTAGTTATTATGTATTGAAAAAAAGAAAGTGACAGAAGCATAGATATACTCTTCATCTATAATATAGCGTAGAAACAATTAATATCGGTATATCTTTCGCGAAGAAAAAAGGGAAGTACGATACCCATATTTTTGTATGGAGCATAATTTGGTATCGTGCCCTCTTAATTTAAGTTACTATATCCAGTCCTTTTTTACCTATCTATACTTCTATACTAATATTAAAAAGCTAAAGTGTTTGTTTATTTGATAGTTCTTTCTGTGTTGGATAGTACATTTATGGAGGAGGGCTATAAGCTATATAACATCAGGCTGCAACTATTAGGAGCAAAGCATCAGTGAAAAATGATGCAAAAACGGGGAAAATTCCCTGAATTCCACTCATGTGAAGTCGCGGGCAACCGCTAGTTTCAAATAAACGCAAAGGAATCTTTAAATAAGTGGTTTTATTTGATAAGATCATGATTTCTTTGACTGCAATCTGGTCTTGTTTATACTAACCTTTATTCAGTACATAAATATCCTTGCAATAATATATTTGTTGCATTTGTAAACACACTTACGTAGCATCTTTAAATGATCATGACTTTGTACGGCCGGTCATTGATCTTATAATTGTGGCTATAAGTTTTATAAGTATCCAGGATCAAGTACTATTATACAATGAATAAATAGATAAATAAATATTCAGGACATTTCACACAACGTCCTCTGGTCCCAAAGTAAGCTATATTTCTATGCTTGTATTATGGGTACCAGATACGAATATAATACATAAACTACTTTTGTTTTGTAAATACATACTTATAATACATAGAAAACACCCAGACGTAGTACAAACATTTGTATGACATTTATGGATATCACACAAATGATTGTCCCAAGCGGGAATCGAACCAGCGACCTCGTGATCGGCAGTCCATTACATAAACCACTCCACTACGAAGCCCGTCAACAATCAAGTCAACAACAACAACAATCAAGTCACAATAGAACTTTTTTCTCAAAATTATAATTCAGTATATCTTTAAAAACTTTATTTAAGCTGAAATATTAACGTTTTGCGTAGTTTCTCAACATCATCGTAATATTATTACATAATTTGAATTACGTAATAAGTACTGGTTCATTTCTTTAAAACCACTTTAAAAGAAATGAACTATAGAGTATATTTACCTGCACATAATTGTGCCTTGTACACAATAAAATAAAAATGTGTAATAATGGCATTTTGTCTAATAACATATTATTATCAGTACATAAGTCACCTATTCAGCCTCGATCAAATCTATCTTAAGGTTGTCTAGGTGAGATCACAGCCCGCAATAAGACTGCCTTTTTTACCTACGATAAGTTAGTAAGTTTTTTAAATCATGGTGTTGCGATAAAGAATTTTTTTTTATTATGATTCGCTTAAGATATGTTATGTTGGTTTTTTTGAAAAAAAAATTATTAGCGATATGTTCTTGGTCGTTACTGCCTATACCTACGAGAAAAGCCGTGACTGTATGTAAGCGGGTTATTAAAATATATCTAAAATTCTTACTCCTGAAATCCTCAACAGTCTACGAAACTTATAAAATAATAAAACCTACTAGAATCATGATGTAAGTAACTTAATCTGTAATGCAACATGTACGTTGAATACCAAGCCATTTATAAAGACACAAAGGCAGAATGGATCTTAACAGACCTTCTAGGCGCGAAGATAGTATGTTCTTGATGAAGTTGTATGTAGCACCCACGCAATATGTTAGGGCTAGCAAATATTTTAAGCTGCTGACTAGAACATTTTTGGATTCAAATATTCTATACTAATATTACAAAGCTGAAGAGTTTATTTGTTTGTTGGTTTGTTTGTTTGAACGCGTTAATCTTGTTTTGTATTTAGCACTTTACTGTACTGCACTGTAGATATAAGACCTATAAGGTAATTGTGTCGGAATTTGAGTGTGTATTATTTATACATACTTATTTTCGGAAATGGATTTTAGGTAGTATTTTTATACCGCTTGTAATCCGAAACCATATAATACGATGGATAAGACGAGAGCTGTGGTTGCTGTAACGAATTATTGATCAAAAGATTGCGGGTTAGGTTCCTGAACAGGACAGTTATTATGCATAGCAAACACAGACATTTTGATTTCTAGTAGGTAAATATTTACAAAATACAAGCAGTGTAATATTATGTATTATTTCTGTATCCTGATACCCATAACACAGGCAACAAGCTTAGCTTCGGACCAGGGGGAGGTGTATGGAATACTAGCCGTTGCCCGCGACTTCGTATGCGTGGAATTTAGAATTTTTTTCCCGTTTTTATAACATTATTCACTGGTGCTTTACTCCTATTAGTCGCAGCGTGATATTGACATTTATTGGAAAAGGCTATCCAACACTGAAAAAAATTATCAAATCGATGCAGTAGTTCCTGAGATTTGCGCGTTCAAACAAACAACTTTTTCAGCTTTGTAATGTTAAGTATAGATTATAGTTATTACTTTGTTATTCTTGTCATTCTCTCAGACGCACTTGTTTTGTAAATTTATTCCGATTCTGAATTGTTAGCGTGCAATGTCATTGCTTATTGAATGTTAGTTGTTAAGATTGAACTGTAATAAATGCAGATTTATCAAGGTTGGAATTGTCGTGCGATCTGTTACAAATTATTCGTATTAATTGTTTATTAAATAGTTCTTATTACAAAGTTTTCCATTTAGTTAGACTGTAAATTATGTATACCAATTAATCTTCTTCGCTTTGATTTACGCCACATACAGATGAAAGTACAAATCTACTTAAACATTTTTGCCAAACAAAATTTTTTTCTCATGTCTTCTATAGGTAGACGGGCCTCATGGTGTAGTGGTTCTGGTAACGGACTGCCGATCAAGAGGTCGCGGGTTCAATTCCCGCTCGGGACAATCATTTGTGTGATTTTTCTAATTGTCATACAAATGTTTGTACTGCGTCTGGGTGTTTCTATGTATTATAAGTATGTATTTACAAAAGAAAAGTAGTTTATGTATTCTATCCGTATTCTGGTACCCATAACACAAGCATATAAGCTTAGCTTGGGACCAGAGGACGTTGTGTGAAATGTCCATGAATATTTATTTATTTATTTATAGGTATCGACAATATCAACTTGTACTTGCGGCAAATAAACTATTGAATTAGTTCTATCTTAGGATACCTAATTTACCGAAGATTTCCCGAAATTAAAATACAATGTGTGTACTTATAATTGGCATTGTTCATATTTTTTTTAAATTCTTAATTGGAAAACCATTTCGGGGAATAGAGTTTCTGATCATGATCTATTAGTTTTTTTCGGAAAATTTGCCATATTAACGATTATTTTCCCAAGAAAGCAAATGATCTCTATTTGCCCTTGAAATGAAGGACTTAAAATATTGAGGCATTCTTAGGGATATACTACTCTGTGGTGGAGTTGAAATTGGTCTATTATATCAACTTGGCAACTTTGAAAAGATGTATTGGAATCTGTCTTAAGATTATCAGGAAAAGACAATACACAGATTGCGTACAACGATGACGTCACAACATTTAAAACAATATCTTTAAGTATTTTTCAAAAATTCTACATAGTGTATATTTCAATAATATTGAAATTAGTTGCTTAAAATAGTCTATATTTTCAAAAAAAGAAATATAAAAGAGCAGGTCGAAAATTATGAACAATCCCAATTATGAACGAACGTAAGAAGTTATACTTTTATTTATATGTTTTCTACGTTGGCAATAGAAAAATATCTTATACTTCAAATGACCATAACGATACATTTATTACCTAGCCATATAATGCTTTTTGTTTGTATTAGAACGCAAATACGTAAGTCAATTTACACACACATACACAAATACCAAGTAAGTAATATATGCCAAGTAAGTTCGTTGTGGTGTGCACGTTCTTGTCTCCCGCCTCTCCTAACTACACGGAATTGTTTTAAACTTTGATTAATTTCTAGCCCGAGCGGTGATGTTGCCTTGTTTTCATGATGAATATCATGTATTGAGGTAGTATATTCTGTTGTTCTCTCGAAAAAGTTACAAATTACATACAACATACAAACTCTATATATTATTATGTTTTGTTTATTAAACAAGCTTCTTGATTACATTTGTATTGTAATATACAGTTTCTTAGTAATTTTCTCAATAATGTCATCCCAATATTGGTAAAAAATCTTAAGTCTTGTTTACACTGCCGGCGTTTTTTAAAATTTCATGGATCATAAATAAAGTGGCGGACTTAATGCCGACGGCATTTTCCGCCAGTCAACGAACACGGTATTTAGGACTAGATACCAATAGGATATAGGGTTTTGATTCAAGATTAAATCCTAGCTCAATTTCTCTACATTTCAAGCCCTTAGCTGACTCTTAGAGCAGCTAACGCAGAAAATGGGTGTTGGAATTTAAAATAAATAAATAATAAATATTCATGGACATTTCACACAACGTTCTCTGGTCCCAAGCTAAGCTTATATGCTTATTTTATTGGTACCAGAATACGGATAGAATACATATATACTACTTTTCTTTTGTAAATACAAAGTTATAATAAATAGAAACACCCAGACGCAGTACAAACATTTGTATGACAATTATAAAAATCACACAAATGATTGTCCCGAGCGGGAATCGAACCCGCGACCTCTTCACCGGCAGTCCGTTACATAAACCACTCAACCACGAGGCTCGTCAAAAATTTGTATACTTACTCATCAAACAACCGGTAATAGAGTAATATTTGATAGAAAATGTAGTTGCAACGAGTAGTAGAAAAATTATATGTACATTTAAAAACATATGTAAAGTAATCCTTACATAAATTTGTATTAATTGTTTTAAAATGTTTCATATTTTTTTTTTTCATGTTTATTTGCGATCAGTCATTAACTATAAGCAAATGTTTGGACAGCGCCTATGTCATGTTAAGTGCATCCCCCATTGAAGATGTGCTACTCATTGCATTTCACTTAATCGTCGATTAAAAAGAAAAGTGACTTTTCTCAAAAATATTGAAAATTGACATTATCTGTTAAAACGTTTTGTTATCGTATGTATTTAAATAGAAAAGTTTATTTTTTGAGAAAATACCTATTCAATAATCAATATTTCATATGTGGAAAAGTGACACTTCCAGCTAGAATTGGATTTTTTTTATCAAATTATTAAAAACAAATAAATCATCTTAATCAGCATTAAAATACCTTTAAAATGATATACAACACTTTATTTTACTTTAAATCTAACAGACGCCAAAAAACGAATTATAATAAAATTGAAATCTTTAAATGTGTGTACTGTAAAATTTGGTCTACTTGATTAATGTCACTTTTCTATTTAACCGACGTTATGTTGTGGGTCTAGAATGGTAAGTCTTTTCACACGTGTCACGCTCTCAGATAAATTCATAATCATTCATATTCATAAATATGAATGAATTTTATTACAATAGAGATGCAGTGATCTGTCAACAAGTTCAGAATAAAACCACCAGGCTTGACACATTCAAAATGCGAAGGCAGTGTTATCTGAAGAATTCAATTAATTAGAGGTGTGGCTATAATTAATATTAATTAAAGTCACCTTTTAGCTTGCAACACTGAATGCGTATCGCAGTTAATAAATTTAACGGACATTGGCGGACCACTGACTAGCAGATAAAGATGCACAAGGAACGATACAATTTTATTTGTAATGAAAATCTTTATAAACAACCTTGATAGCATTTTAATAAAGACTATTACAACAGTATTTAGAAGTGTATAAATACGCATGCTGTTTGCAAAATTTGCAAAAAGACTTTATCATCCACTCAAAGAATTGTAGGCTTTGAGACACAGAGATAAGATAGTTGACAAATGAATGAATTTACTTTGTATTATGTCCGATGGATGTTTGTGATTGAGAAAGCAGAAGTATAACTTGCAAAGAAAATCTAAGGATAGTTTTTGTTTCACTGTTACTAGCCCGACAATGCGCCAGAGGCGTATTTTAAAAATTAGATCCATGGGCCATTTATTTCGTGCCTAAGGTCATTTGATTTAGCGCCCTGGACACTTTTAAATTGACTTGATGTAGTTACTTATTTACGGAAAAGGTGCAAAATATTAAAAGTGAACGTTTGGGCCGCTCCCTCGCATGCGTGTCTTAGTTTAAGGGCCTACATCAATATTATCGTATATCATCGCCGACACGTACATATTAACACAGCCAGTAGGCACAGAAAATGACGAATTAGGGATACTTTTCCTATTTACTCAAAATCTACTAAATATATTTTAATTCTGATTTACGTGTTTCTATACATAATAGTTACCTATGTTTTTAAAGTTATTTCATTAGTTAATACGCGATAATAGACCGACAAATGAAAAAAATAAAAAATTTGAGAGGTTGTTTCGCCAAGATTTTCTATCGAGAAAACTTTTTTCAATCGCGTTTCATAGTTTATGCGATCCTAGATCATATATTGAAAAAACATATACTTAAAAATTAGAGCTCTAGCCATTCAATCTAAAGAAACAATGAAAACTTCGTACGTAGAAAAATGCACGAAGCTATTTTGGTATCCTCTTAAGAGTTTTTAAATAAAAGACATCATATTCTAGTCGTCATAGTCATGCCTATTCTGTGTAGAGATAGGTGGACACAATTAAATAAATAAAAAATTTTCTCTGTACCTATATAGAATAATAGATCGAAAATATTTTTGATAAAATTTCTTTACATATATAACAAATTATTACGTCAATACACGTAAGAACATAATATACGCTTATTATTTTATTTTTAAATCAAATGAAAAATTTGCATTCACAATAAATATAATAAATTAAATGGTAGTAAACAATTGAGAGAACATTTCTGTATTATATAGGTACAGAGTTAATACAAAGTTAATTTTTAATGTTATAAACAATAGAAACCTAATCATTTAAAACCATTCTTGACTATTTGAAGTCTTAATTAACCGTGGCTATTGTGTATCTGCATACATTGGTGCTTTGTGAACAAAATGCAAATGTATCATAATGTTAGCATTGCATAAATCATCGCACCAGACCGCGCGGATGCCTCGTCCTGATTATCTAGATGCGGATTTTAGAGATAAAGCTTTTATCGCTACAGTTTTATTTAATGCTAAGATGAATGAGGAATTTTATATCAGGTGCATACGTTATTCTTCTAGCTTATTATGTAAGAGATGCATCTTACATTTTCATCGTTATTTGATTAGTTTTGCTTTTAAATATTTTTATATAGGTATACTAGCTGACCCGTTGTTTTGCCATACTAAAAAAAAAAGTATGAAAAATAGATGTTGGCCGATTCTCAGACTTACTGAATATGTATGCAAAATTTGAGAAGAATCGGTCAAGCCGTTTCGGAGGAGTACGGTAACAACACTGTGACACGTGAATTTTATATATAAGATATTTTATTATCAATGTAACAGATTTCTTTTTTAAATTTTAGATAAATACATGTTTAAAATATATAAGTACGTGGTTATCTTCTTATATATAAAATTCACCTGTCACAGTGTTAGTTACCGTACTCCTCCGAAACGGCTTGACTGATTTTTATGAAATTTTACATGCATATTCAGTAGGTCTGAGAATCGGCCAACATCTATTTTTCAAACCCTATTTTTGTATGGCTAAACCACGTTTGCTGGGTCAGCTAGAAAATGTGTAAAAATTCTGTTAGTTTCAGCGATTTTTAAGATTTTTGCGATACTATTTATCTGTAATTTTTTAACACTTAATCTGTAATTTTCATTGTGTTGATTAAAATTTCCTTTTTTTCAGTATTAAATTCATTAAAAATCATTGTGCTTGAATTCCATATCTAGGTAATGAATCCACAACTATTAATAAATTAAATGGTTTAACAAGCAGAGCCAATTTTGAAATAGAAAGGGTTAGGATATTATTCGGCCGCAGACATATTAAAACGGTATTCGTTTTATGAAAATTAAATACGGTGCCCATTTCTACCCTTTGTACTAGTATATGACCACATGTGTCTGGGATATGCAAATGACGTATTGGATTTTGGGTTACAATACATACTTGATTAGAGAAGGGCCCTGTTTTGTACATAGTGATATAAATTATATAATATAATAAATTATATAAAATGTCCGCAACTACGTACGCGTTGAGTTTAAAAAAATAAACTTTAATAAATTATATGAAAAAGCCATCCTCTTGAACCATCACCAACCATTCTATCTATGGAAAAACCGCATCAAAATCTGTTGCGTAGTTTTTGAAGATATAAGCTCACATAGGGACATAGGTACATACAGAAATAATGACTTGGTTAATAAGTAAAGATACTAGTCTCACCCGTGACCATGGTGACTGCAAAGTCTCCGAAACGTCGGGCCAAAATTTAAAACAAAATATACGTCTAAATCCGTAAAAAGTAGTTTTGTTTAAAGATACTATTTCATTTTCTTTATTTTATCGATAACAGCTCCTGTTTTCCTTGAATGAGCGTCTTTTTACATTATGTGTGCACTGTGCATTATTTTTATAGAAAAATACTAGATGACCCGGCAAACGTTGTATTGTCATACAAATGTCAGGGGTGGACAACACTTAACACTTAGAGGTTTGAAAAATAGATAGTAGCCGATTCTCAGACTTACTTAATATGCATAAAAAATTTCATAAGAATCGGTTAAGCCGTTTCGGAGGAGTATGGGAACGAACACTGTGACACGAGAATTTTATATTATTTGAAACGCATAATCTTCGTCATGTTTTAGTTGACTCTGTCTATTTGTTGAGACTTTCTGGCTAGTTATTCAACTCAAGTAGATGTATGTGATAGTATATTATCTTCTCGGTTCAATGACGTCCCTTTGTTGGACTTGAACCTCCTGCTCCTCCTTAAATGACATTTAAACTACTATGCCATTCTGACCAGGCGTCTTGACATGGGGCTTAACTTCGAGGTTTTCGTAACTCACAGATGACGTTAACTGTTTATAATATCTCTCAGCGAGCTTTGAAAGCATCCTGGTGAAGAAATGAGGTAGTGACAATTATATTCTCAAGAGGAAACATACGAGCAATATTTCCATACAAACGTAGTCTCCTATTTCCTCCCTGGATAATGCCCGAAGAGCAATAGTTTTTTTTTTCAAAAATATATCGCTAATATTGACATGTCCCTGTTTTTTTTTCACAACTTGAATCTTTCAAGAGTGTCACAACATGGCTCAAATACAGAATAGACTTATTTTCAATAGACACTAAAACAAACCAATCCTAACATCAAACAATGAAGTCAACCACTAAAAATTCCGACAACGTAGGTACGAGAACATAAAAGTATAATAACATTAAGTTTATTTAATCTGTATGAGTTTTTCGAGGCTTGCATTGCAAAAGTACCAACATTAAAATAATGCACATTCCATCATTAGGGAAGTATGTAAAACATATTTATGTTGTGGAAATATCTCATTCTGTCAACTAAATGTATTTTGGTTACACTAAAATTGCACGATAATTCTGATTTCATTTCTACATTGCTGTGATGACAGTTATAAATAAATCTTTTTTATAATACGTATATACATTCAAATTGATTGTAAAACATTTGTAGATATAAATTTCTTTGCATATATGGTAGGTTTTGATAGCTATGTACAAAATTTTACTATACGTTTTTAGATGTAGGCAACGAAGTGAATGATTTTACCGTAAGTTTTAAAAGTACATAATCAGTGTTACTTCTCCGTGTGGTGACGGATTAAGAATACAAGTGTCACCACCATATCTCCTCCCAAGGGTGCTGTAAAAGTCAGCTAAGGGATATTGCACACAGATAACATCCTCTGTGAGAGACGGAAAACTCGGAAATAAACCTTGTGCCAACACGCCTGGTCAGCGCGGCACAGTAGACCATAGTCCCTCCAAAGTGGAGGAGGCCCATGCCCAACAGTGGGACGTAAATGGGCTGGAGAGAGAGAATCAGTGTTAGGTAGTCTTTATTACTGGTAAGGCAGGAAATTTTGCGATTCTACCCAGGTTCAATACAAACATTTGCATGACATTAATAAATATCACAATTGTATGACATTAATAATTGTACCGTGTGGGAATCGAACCCGCGATCTGTATAATTAATACACGAATGTCGTAGAACTTTAGCAACATTAAATTTTGTTTTATCTTTACACAAGATCGATAAAAATTAAAACAGGGTTTTTAAGACAAAGAAATAAAAACTCTATATTTCACATAATCTATACTTATAATAAATCTGTAGAGAGGTCAATTCTGTACATGAAATATATTTTCAAAATAACTATCAGGGGGTGATTAGTGATCGATACTAATGCCAAAAATGCAATCAGTAAAATTTTTGTCTGTCTGTCTGTTAAATTAAAATCGAATGTAGGTAAACCCTGTAATAACTGATCGTAGAAGACACATTACAGCTCAGTCTCACCCGTGACCATGGTGACTGCAAAGTCTCCGAAACGTCGGGTCAAAATTTAAAACAAATATACGCGTCTGAATCCGTAAAAAGTAGTTTTATTTGAACAGATGAGTCGCGGAAGTGTTAGAAAATATTATGTCTGTTTGTCTGTCTGTCTGTCGGTCCGTCTGTATGTTCTTTATACAAAAAAAAACTACTCAACGGATTTTAACGAAACTTGGAACAATTATTCTTCATACTCCTGGGCAGGTTATAGTATACTTTTCATCACGCTACAATCAATAGGAGCAGAGTAGTGAAGGGAAATGTTGGGAAAACGGTAGAAGTTACTCCATTTTTTAAGCTTCCGTCGCGTGTGCAGCCTTAATGGTTAAAGTTACATAGAAATCATGTATGACGGAAATATTCTACATAAAATTGTCTAAAAAATATCTCGTAACAGCATATATCTATATTTGATGGTTGACTCACAATAACACGTGTAACTCCTGATAGCTTAGCAGTTCGGAGCATTCTGATTATATTTGTTTACTCTTACGTTTATAATACTCTCACTCAAGCAGTAGTTAAAAATGTTGCAAAAACGGGGAAAATATCCTAAATTTTACGCGGACGGAGTCGAGGGCAACATCTAGTAAGCACATATAATTAATTATATTGTGCATAAGTGTTAGCTAAAATAAACTCAAATTTTGATAAAGCTAGTCTCGTAATATAGCTAATATATGTATTTATACATTCAGTAAGCTTCATAAAACATATAAACTACCAATTTAATTAACGTTAAATTATTATCTGTGTTAATTAATGACTGCCTTTAAATTATCGATAAAATCTTCTACTTCCATTTTTCTTTAATTTTTCCTATTTACTAAATAAAATACTATTCTACTAACACCATAACAACAAAAGTCTGTAAAAATGTTCTGATAGACGGACGTCACGATGTTTGCTCCTTTTTTACGTCAAGACTAGGATATATTGTATAGTTAAACCTTACAGTTGTGTGATTTTTTACTTAACAATAGAATAACATACATGCATCTTCAACTAAAAGCTAAGAACGATCCAGTAACCAGTAAAGCACGCGTCTCCTTTTTCTTCTCCAGCCTATTTGCGTCCCACTGGCCTCCTCCACTTTGGGAGAGATTATGGTCTACGGTGCCGCGCTAACCAGGCGTGTTGGCGCAGGGTTTATTTTTGAGTTTTCCGTCTCTCACAGAAGATGTTATCTGTGTGGAATATCCCTTAGCTGACTTTTAGAGCAACCTTTGGAGGAGATGGGGTGGTGACATTTGTATTCTTAATCCGTCACCACATGGAGGAAAGCACGGTTATTAGCTAGTAACTTAATAAATTAAATAATTTAATCATAATACTAAGCAAAAGTGTGAACTTTCATTTCTTGTATGTGTATGAATTATTATGTATTGTTTAAAATATGTAACAATTAACACATAATTATCATTATCACTTTTAAACAACATCGTTAATATTTTTTATGTAATTGAGATTACTTTTATAAATTAAACTGTTAAAGCTGTTCGAAATGAGTTTGAAATTGCTACTATAATGTTGTAGATATAAAAAGAGATTATCTCTAAGTTGATAACTTTAAGTCACCACCGCATTTCACTCTATTAAAAACTAATAATACTGTAATAGTATCTAACTACTACGAGTAAAAGAAAATTTTAAACTATGTGGTTAACTATGAACTATATAGGAGTTTTCGATGTGTTGTAAGCAATTTTATATTTAACAAAAAAATGTTAATATAAAATTGCTTACAACAGATATGTATGTATATCTGTATTTTGGTACTCATAACACAAGCATAGAAATATAGCTTAGCTTGGTACCAGAGGATGTTGTGCGAAATATCTATACAATGAGGATTTGTTTAGATCGTAGCAGATAGGGGCTCTATCGTTTTTGCCTTCCCCAATGGGAAAAAGGCATGATGTTATTATGATGGTGACTTCCAGAGGATGCTTATACCCAATATTTGATTGAATACATATTGAAATGTAGACCAAAAATGTATTTTCATAATGAATATTGTAAAGGCTACTACATGAATCAAGCAACTACTGACGACACAAATATTTATCAATTTTTAAAACAATTTGTCAAGCAGAGATCAAGCTAAAGTAATATCGCAATTAAAAATTTGTTTACCCTAATCACAATCATATTACTTTAGATTTCAGCGAACTCAAAAGCCTGGGGAGGCTTAAATTAAACGGTGGGAAGGAAGCAGATGGCAATGATGTTGATAAATTTAAGGGATTTATTTTCTTCCTAATTTAAAACTTTGCATTTCTTTCTGAAATTATAAAATGTGCTACGAAATTATTATGAAAGAGCCTTTTTCTTGTGTCGTGACGAAAAATAATCTAAAAAGAGTAATAATTACACATGTGAAACATGATACCGATCAATTAATTAATAATAATATTTAATTTATCAATTCTTCAAAATGGTTACCTATTTCTTATTTTTACACTATAGTGCTTCTCATCATTCATGCACTTAAAATGTCAAACCTGTGCGGTGCTGTTACATACGCTGTTTTTTTTTAACAAGTCTAATATCTCGACTGCTATGTCGGCGAGGTAACACAATAACGTAATTTCATTGGTAAGAGACGTCAGTGTCCGTACACAATGAGTATGAGCATTGCTCCTGCTGAACTACTGTTGGATTATGCTCTAAATTCAAATATGGGTACCTACGTGATGAAGTTTACATCCAAGAAAAAAAACAATTCTGTTCCGCTTTTATAACAAATGTTGTAAACTTACTACGCGAATCCATAACGTCTATACTATGGCAATATAATGAACAAGGTTATCCCATTAAAGTTACATCTTCAAGGTATAGAGTTGAATAACCTGAATGTAGGTAAATTGATTGACAGGCGACAAATGTCCTCATTTTAACGTCAATGCGAACAAATTGAGGAACCCACATATCAAGTCTCATTTACAAATCTTTGATGAGATCTTACTTCTTGCGATAACTGGTACTGAACAGTTGCATCATTGACACCATTATTATGAGTGCTCCAACTACAGCATGCCTGCTAGTGTTATCTTAATGTGAAGATAATGTACTCTAAATCTAGAACATGTAGGTACCTAGGTCTGTTTTAGTGTTGAAACATTTTTGTAGGACAGAATCGTAATACGGAATATATTTAGGTAATTGATGGTAAGTTATGTTTTTATGCTTATGTTGTTTCTATGCTAACACATCCGATCAGCGCGGCATAGTAGACTATACCTAATTCCTCTCAAAATAGAGGAAGCCCGTGCCCAACAGTTGATCGGCTGGAGAGAGAGAGAGCGAATCAACGTTCTATGTCCAATTTTCAGATTTCTGATTTTCCGTATAATTACTACACATAAACGAAAGGGTCTTTTTAACACACAAGAGCATTGTTCATAGTAACAACAGAATTAATATCATTCTATTGTGATTTATGTAACACTGACACTCAACATAAAGGGAAGTAACTGTAGGGTACGACTACGTAGTAAAAAAATGACAATGTGGCATCAAAAATAGTTATTTATTCGCGAATTGTCTTAACCCTTCAACCCTTTTCTATTCGGATCATAAAGTCCACGAAACGTACAAAAATACCGACATAATGTCATTTGCATAATGTTTCGAGCTTTGTTTTTTCATAGACTCGTGGGTTTGAAATGTCACCGCAAACTAGGGTGCGAAAACTCCCATTATGGGGTGCCGGCTGTATTAAAAATCGTTCGCGTCCTTTGCATTCTTGAGGTTATGGGTTTTCGTGCGTAGATGCCTTATGTGTTGTATTACGTGATGATAATGTATGTATGTATTATTAGTTGTTTATAGTTAAAAGTTACTAGTCTATTATCACACAGTAAAAATGATGAGTACTATAAAACTACTTTTTACGGATTTAGACGCGTATATTTGTTATAAATTTTGGCCCGACGTTTCGGAGACTTTGCAGTCATCATGGTCACGGGTGAGACTAAAAAAAAGTAAAAAGTAGTTTTTTTTAAACAGATGAGTAGCGCAAGTGTTAGAAAATATTATATGAGTACTATATATTATGTTTATTATATAATCTAAATAATATTATTATTTAAGGTTTCGTACAAACCCTTATAGTCTCACTACGGTGTTCGTCTGTCTGTCTGTTACAGTTAATCACATAGCGCTGTAGAATAGACCGTAATATCTTCCAAAATGGTGGAGGCCGAAGAGAGAGACAAAAGGCCGGGCTCGACCGCAAAATGAGCGAGGTCATTAATGAGCTCGCTTAACTCGCAACGATAATTTTTATAGTAGGCTCGACCGCCAAAGAGGCTAGCGGAGCGGTCTGAGAGTGAAAATTATCGTTGCGAGTTAAGCGAGCTCATTAATGACCTCGCTCATTTTGCGGTCGAGCCCGGCCTAAAGCGAGAGAACTATTTAGCCAATTTGTAAGGCGTCACTAAAATAAATTTCTCATATGAAGTATTTTGCAATTTCCATAAAGATTGTGTATAAAGAACTCAAAAGTACTAAGATTACTTTAAACAATAAAAAACGAGACAAAAACACAATTTTGCTCAAGAAACAAAACGTGTTATAAATGATAATACTACTACATTATTATTATCATGATCGCGTAAGTGTTGATCGAAAGTCACGTTCAGATTATTCAAATCAATCATTCAACAGCTTGTTAATTAAGTAAGTAGGCATTATATTTTAACGTAAAAGAACATTTTCATATAAATGAGCTTTATTACATGTTACTGGAGAGACAAAAAATTAATCGAGTTACTTATTTAAATAAATTGTTTGTAGTCGTATAAAATTTTACCGACTACATTTAGCATTTATTTATTTTAAATATTTATTATTTGAACCCAAATGGATTACATACAAAATGATATTAAAATATAGTGGATACATTTTAAAACTTTGAATTTTGTAGATATGTACTTAATTAAATGTCCAGACCTCACGTATCAAAAAACTTCGTATTTAAAAACCCATAATGCGTTAATATTTGTTTAAGTAATTAAGTAGTATATTTAAGTAGTTTAACAATGCTGGTGCATATAGATTACAGATATTATAGTTATATAGCGCAATAACTTAGTATGAAACGTTGAAGGCGTTATAACAGAGACAGCCTGTCCACGACCTTGTCACTGTAACATAGTTGCAATAACATTGCAGGCGATAGCGGAGAAATAAATAAAACAAATTAAAAAATAATTGGATGATAAACCTTTACATAGTTGCATAAAATATTTTTGAAGTAAACAAACGTTATCAAAAATTATCTTAGACGTCAACAAACTAAAATTTCGTTATTTTTATAGGTATTTCATTTTTGTAGATAATTTTAACTGTCTGTTTGTGGATAATTTCTGCAGACGGGATTGTTATGTGGTACTTGGAATATCGTAGGCATCAAAAACATGAAGAATCGATAATCATCGTGTTAATACAAACATGTCTTGTTTTAAAGATATTAAGTAGAAAAATGTCATTTAATACAACTAATAATCGTTCCGCTTATCGCTAAGCAAATGTATGTAGTTAAATCCTTAGACTGTAATTGAAACGGCCCAGGCACGACTATAGGCAGTTTTGAAGTACCCAACTTGCTTTTAGTTGTTTTCGTTCAGTATTTCTGCAAATTGTTCTTTTTTTAGCTTTGTTGTCATCAAAATATTCCAGAAACTAGAATTTAAGTTTTAAAATATGATTTTGTACAGAATTAGAAGATAGAAAAATGAGGTCAATGCGGAAATAAAATTTATGTATCTAAATATTTCTAACATAAATAATGTATTCAAAATGTATTCTAATAATATTTTTCTTCTAAAAGAAATATAGTGAGTGCGCACTACTTTTTCCATTACATTCATGACAACTTAGAAAGGTACTCAAAAATGGCTAAGACAGTTATCGTCACCGGCGCAGACTTGAAGTCTACACAACCGGATGTAGTAGTCGTTCCGGCAATAACACTTCCGGTACCGACACTCGGTATACTTCCGCCGTCTATGAGGGTACTGTTTCCTCCCAATTGTTTATATCTTCGACAAATATTAGACTTCAAGTGTTAATACATTAAAGATCGTGAAAATTTTCTTTTCTCTAATAAATTTTCAGTAGCACTTACCTAGTTTTTAAATGCGCAAAGTTTTTACTTGTAATGACCTATTTTGCTCCATCTATGCATCCATCCATCAACCAAATAAAATGACATAAAATGCCAAAACGCGCGGTCCTGCGCTAGTCCGGTGCGTGGTCTCCACTCGATGACCTTCCGTCCCTGACGTTCATCAGATCTTCGAGCGATGTAGCCTGCCAATTGCCACTTCAGCGTACTAACTCTTCAGCGTACTAACTCTCTAACTCGAGCTATATCGTACACACTGCGGCAACGGTCCTACTACGGATCTCCGCATTCCAGATCTTACCACGTATTTATCACAATTTCTCTCAATACTCAAAAATTCGGTTCATCAGTTGCTACACCTCCTACTATTAAATCTAGATTTAGAACAGGAAGATTTATTGTCTCTACTAGGCATACCACGCTAATGAGGGCTTAAATTCATATTGTTGTCTCATAGCATATTTATTTATTTATTTATTTACACTTCGCACAAACAAAATTTGTACAATGGCGGACTTAATGCCAAGGGCATTCTCTGCCAGCCAACCATTGGGTGGTGTAGAAAAAGTCAGGGGTAGGTGTAAAACAATACAAAACACAAAAAAGGAATTAAACACTACAAAAATACTTAATAATAAACTTACCTACAATCAAATAAACATCATAAACATAAACACATAACATATAATATATAATACATATCACATAAACATATATATATATACCTATACATATATAGCATATACTGTCGAAGACACCGCTTTATGACTATTATAAGCTTTCGAAATAAGTACCGCTCGTCAGTACACTAGACGTAGTTATTTACAAGTGATATTGTTATGAAACTGGTAAAACTACGATGATTACCAATTTGTTTCCTTGGATTTGCCTTACCTGATCCTTACATCACCCGTGGTAGAAAATGAAGTGGTAACATATCCATTATTAATCTGACATCATATCATGAATTTTTAACGCGTTCCTCATCTAAAATTGCAATTCCAATGCATAGCTCACTCATCAAATGGCAATTATAATTTATTGTTTTATTACAGTATGGAAATTTCTGCAAATGGTGTCTGTAGGAAGGGACTGGCCTGTTTTTAATTTGGTGTAAAATTAATGAAGATTTTGTTGTTTAATTTCTGTGGAGCTGTGGTATTCGCAAGTAATTTGGTTTAGATGTTATTTTGTTTAATTTGTATTCAGTTAGACTAAGCGTTTTTAGACGTTCCATTTTTATCTCAGAAAATACGAAGCGTGAAGTATTTCGTGAATAGTAGCAATTAAAAATTTGATAAATGTTTAAAATTAGGCGACTGCATATACCTAGTACTTAAAATTCATAACTTCAAAATACAACACGAGGAATAAATGAGTCACATTTTTGTATATTTATTTTGATGAAGACAAATTGCTGTATGTCTAAATGAATAGGCAATATAAAATTTTATAATTCTGAGAGATGTTGGTACCAATTCTACGTGTACAACAAAACTTAACTAAAAAATGAAAACATCTATGCCGAATTTTGAATTTGGTACCATTATACCAGGTACTTCCATAAGTTATTATAAATTATCTAGTTGAAGCATAGTAGACTTAAGCATATCACCTACTCTGAAATGATTTATACGTTATGTTAATGAAACTAGGTAGTGCCTTTAGCTACGGAGTGAAATTGTGATTAAAAGCTTGACAACAAGCAGGATGCACCATACAGGGTTATTAATTTGTTACTTATTCAATAAGCTAGGAAGCGTAAGCGTTGGCTTTACTAATTAAAATTTAATTAGCACCGAGAACTAAGATACATTTTCTTTCAAGTGAGAATTTATAGTTCGTAGGGAAATAAATTATGTACCTACCTAAAAATATTTGAACAGCTATCCAATAATCAAAAATACAACACAATGCCATTACGAAATACTATTACTTGGCACCCCTTAGAAAACCAATAAGAACAATAATAAATAACTCTTATCATATTTCGAGTATGCTCCTGGTCGCATCGCGAGAGATCCGAACCTATATATCACTAGGAATTTACGAGGCAAGATACGACAGGAAAATTGCAAGAATGGTGGCGCAATCTATCTTAGTTGGGTTGCTTAGGGAGGCTGGGGTAGCGCGGGACTCTAAGGGGCAAAGGAAGTGTGGCGAGAGGGACAGGGAAAACTTCGAGAGGTTATTAGTCCAAGCATCTGTTGTTGAACGGGGGCGTGATGAAACTCTTCGGGTAGGTACAAGCTAACAAATCTAATTGCTCAGTAGGTGCTCGTGTATACATCGGCTGACAAAACGGCCCCCTCATGTGGCTGCCTCACAGAGCCATTTGTTAAGAGCCCAGGTGACCGTGGAAGATATAGGATTTTTCCTAAAATACGTGTTTCTTAGTTACATATTTTACGATTTTTACAGTCTACTCACACAATATACACTGTTTTATTGCATATCCTGTTTTAATTTCAAGTTACTTAACGTAATAAAACCTTATAAAATATGACTGACAATTGAAAAAATTGCAGCTATTTTTAAATGTGGCAATAGTAATTATTCAGGTAGTCACCAGCCACTGTTGGTAGCGAAAAAAAATACAACAAAAATTATTGAGATGGAATTTAAGATAAGAAAATCTAAGTTGTAATAAAATTGCGTGTTATATAATAGTTACTCAGAAGTTTTTTGTCGTTGTTGGCGTTTATGTATAACTAGGCTGTGGTTACTATGCTTGGTCAAATATTTAAGTGTGGTCGCTACATTAGTTTTATTCTGATACATAGAGGTTTTCCAGGAAAAGTGTAGGCGGTATATTTTTTGTGGGCTCACTTGACGCGAGATAACAAAATACGAAAAGTTTAGTTCTACCGTGTACCCACCTCATACAATCTTTTTATGCTTATCTTTCTGTGATTTATGAGTTGTTCGGCGTCCAACAACGGGAAAGAAAGGAGGTATACAAAAGTAATTTATTTTTTACGTTTGTTTTTCTTGTCTTACCATCGGTGCGTGCGGTACTGGCCACGGGGCGAACATGTTTTTGAAGTTGGCATTTTTGAGATGTCGCAATATGATTTATACCTGACCCCGCGCGTAGGCGGCGCTTACTGCTAAGTCCGATCGGTATTTTCGGCTCTATATAACATAAATCATAATACATTAATAAATCATACGTAAACGTCACCTCTTTATTAATGAGATATATATTTATGGTGTAATTTTTACTCGAATTCATTGTCACAAAATGAAATTTGTAAACAGTCACACGTTTTGATTAATATCTGACGCTGATAATGTTTTTGACATTCCAAAAGGCACATTTTTAGGGTTCCGTACCCAAAGGGTAAAAACGGGACCCTATTACTGAGACTTCGCTGTCCGTCCGTTCGTCCGTCCGTCCGTCCGTCTGTCACCAGGCTGTATCTCCAGAACGGTGATAGCTAGAGAGTTGAAATTTTCACAGATGATGTACATATTTCTATTGCCGCTATAACAACAAATACTAAAAATAAAATAAAATAAATATTTAAGGGGGGCTCCCATACAACAAACATTATTTTTTACCGTTTCTTGCTCGATACTAATAACGTTGCCTTATGTTGCATAGATAATGGTACGGAACCCTTCGTGCGCGAGTCGGACTCGCACTTGACCAATTTTTTAGGGTTCCGTACCCAAAGGGTAAAAACGGGACCCTATTACTGAGACTTCCCTGTCCGTCCGTCCGTCCGTCCGTCCGTCCGTCTGTCACCAGGCTGTATCTCAAGAACGGTGATAGCTAGAGAGTTGAAATTTTCACAGATGATGTATTTCTATTGCCGCTATAACAACAAATACTAAAAATAAAATAAAATAAATATTTAAGGGGGGCTCCCATACAACAAACATCATTTTTTTACCGTTTCTGGCTCGATACTAATAACGTTGCCTTATGTTGCATAGATAATGGTACGGAACCCTTCGTGCGCGAGTCCGACTCGCACTTGACCAATTTTTGTCATACACACCTAAATAGACATGACAATACATTAATTAATTAAATATTAATTCTTCAGGAGGAACATAATGCAGTTAGAAAATTTATTTGATATTAGCTGATTACTCACACGATAGCTTAATTACATTATTGACTCACTAAGCATCGCAGCCTCATTTATATGTCTTAATACATGTTTTATTTAATTTCCCATAAATTGCTTTATCAAATTAGTAAGCAAGTAAACAACAACCATGTGCACACATGGTTGTTGGTGAAAAGGCGATAAAACCTATAATTACTGAATCTACCTTTCATGATAGCTTACGTTTTGGTAACCGGCTAGCAACACTAAAAGTAACAGTAATATTAATATCTAGGATCCTGCACGCTTTAGTACCATTGTAACAAACGACAGTTAATTTACTGGCTTTGATTGATAGACTGAAAAAGAAATTGAACTGACCTATAACGGGCATTAACTTCAAAGAGAAAATCAGAACAATCTGATTAAAAATAAAAATCTTTGGACCATAAATTGATATGTTTATTTACGAAACATGTTATTAAGATACAGAAAAAAAATCACATGCTTTTATACGGTAAACACGTTGTTTTCTCAATTAAATGTCCTTACAGACCGGACACCGACGTGCGGAATTATTCATGATGCGACCAACCAACATGTCACTCCACCAAATTAGAGCCTTGTCATAATGTAGTGCTCATTCTACTCCGGCTTGATGAGTTTTATGTATACCCCTGTGCAAAAATGGTAATTGCTTAATTAGGTTCTTGCGAGGAAAAAGTGCTAACCGACTGACGGTTTTTCGGTGCTCTCTTAGTTGTTTCGTGGAAACCTTTTACCCTGTTATACAGTCTGTACATGTATTTAATGAGCTTTTTATTTGAACCACCTCATTAATCCATCATTCTCTTATTCACAGGTATGTGTTGACGGTGTTTGAGTACGCTAGCAAATATTTGTAAGTAAACATTATTTATATATATTTATATTTATATATTTTTTATATTTTAATTTATATTTATTTATATTTAATTTAATATATATTTTTTATATATTAAAAATCTTATATATAAAATTCACGTGTCACAGTGTTATTTACCGTACTCCTCCGAAACGGCTTGACCGATTCTTCTCAAATTTTAAATACATATTCAGTAGATCTGAGAATCGGCCAACATCTATTTTTCAAACTTATTTTTTTAGTATGGCAAAACAACGTTTGCCGGGTCAGCTAGTTATTTATATTTATATATATTATAAGACGGGCCTCCTGGTCTAGTGGTTCATATAACGGACTGCCGTTCACGAGGTCTCGGGTTCGATTCCCGGTCAGGACAATTATTTGTGTGATGTTTTTAATTGTCATACAAATGTTTGTACTGCGTCTGGGTGTTTACTATGTACTATAAGGATGTATTTACAAAAGAAAAGTAGTATATGTATTATCCGTATTCCGGTACCCATAACACAAGCATATAAAAGCTTAGCTTGGGACCAGAGGACGTTGTGTGAAATGTCCATGAATATTTATTTATTTATTATTTAATTGCTTCTACGGTGAAATGGCGAAAATTCTAAGGTTTCTTGATCGAAGTTTCAATGTAATCTTACAACACAAATATTCTATAACTACCTATTCTCAATCACGAGTAAGATAGTATTATATCAAAACCTAGTTATAGAATTGATGCATTTACAACAAATTAGATAACGCTTAATGTAGTCACTGCATCGGTCGAGTGCTTACGTCAGTGGGCACATCAAAACGCCTCCAGCTATATCATACCAGAGAATGCATTATGGAGATTGCACATAAGCGCTGCACATATCTAGTTGAGCCAAGTAGCGGACTAAAAGCTTTGTTGCCAAAAATCACACGATAAATAATACAAGGGGCAAACTGTATGCATTATAGCTGCACCTTATCTTACTGAATTTGAAGCCAAGAATTGCCCATTAAATATGCATTAAAATTACCTGCCTGGATGAATGAAAACAGGTTTTTTTGAACTTTGTTATTGACTGTTGAAATATTATAATACGATGTACTTGATGTTTTAATATGTGGAGTTAATCAAAATGTGTCGCATCCATCGCATAATTATAATTCTTGATAAATTAAGCAAGTAATTGTATTGAAGTGAATAAATGCATGAGAAATTGACAATTTAACCTTTATAAACGGTGAATGTTCGATACAGATCTTACATTGTGACCTATAATTAAATAGGCATTAAGAGTACTCGCCAGAACATTCGGATTTTATAATTGTCATATTTCGTAAAGGCTTTCTCTAAAATTAATAGTCAAATATTCTAATTACATATTAAAGATAGATTGTAGGTATTATCTATGACATATTCTTTTATGAAAGTATGTAAATTAAAATTTCAGTCACTAACAATATAATTACATTATTCATCTATTATTAATATCACTCTTCTATATTTCCGAAATATACCTAACACAATAAAAAAAATTATTTGTTTTTTCTTTTGACACTAAACTCTCTAAATTAATAATAATAAATAAATATTTATGGACATTTCACACAACGTCCTCTGGTCCCAAGCTAAGCTTATTATGCTTGTGTTATGGATACCAGAATACGGATAGAATACATAAACTACTTTTCTTTTGTAAATACATACTTATTATACATAGTAAACACCCAGACGCAGAACAAATATTTGTATTTATTTATTAAATAATTGTATGATATTTATAAACATCACATAAATGAATGTCCGAGGCGGGAATCGAACCCGCGACCTCGTGAACGGCAGTCCGTTATATAAACCACTAGACCACGAAGCCCGTCAAATAATATGTATATACCTAGGTTAAAACAATCAAAGTTAAGGACATAACTATCCATAAAAACTGTTACTGTACTTAAAACCTCATTCTTTTATTAAGTAAGTAAATATAATTGCGATATAATATTACCATAAATGCTGTTTGATTCACGACGTCGATTAAAAAGTGATTGTGCAAACACAACAAACAACCTCTGCATTTTAATATAAGGCAGAGATTAGTAAATTCTATCATGTAGCTCCGGTGACACGATGAATCACAACAATCGCATTCTGTATACACCACGGAACCATCAATTAAAGAGTTGCAGGCACATTGTATAAACATACATTTGTTCAAGTTTCCGTCAAAGTTATATCATTTGGGTTTTTACTTAGCCCGTAAAGAATTCTAAACAGTATTTGTATCGAAACAGTTTTGAAATTTAGTTCGTCTCTATGTTACCTTAGATTTATATGACCGTAACTGGGAAATACTGTATATCTGGACCATATTAACTTTCAAATGATTACTATTCTATGTATGTACTTAGTAGCGCAATAATTTACTATACCTAAATACCTACATTTACTAAACTATAGGTACTGATTAAATCCCAAATAATATTATGACTTTCATCATTTTTTATCGGATAACCACGTACCTAGGGGTCTATAACATTTTAAAATGATTTCAGTAGACCTTGCAGTCCAATCTATTACTGTAAGGGATAACGTTTAATAATCTTTTCCCGGCAATAAAAAAAAAAGACCAATATTAAAAGTCTTCCAAAAACCATCTTAAAAAAAGCTTTATATTCTGTAACAACTTTCATCTTAGAATCTCCCGTTAATCTCAAGAAATCGTATCAGAGAAGTTAGTTCATCACAAGTTCCTTGCCAACAAAGTCGCGTTTGATATTCTGTAACATACCTTCTCTTGACACCACACGTTTATATCGAATACTTAATGTGGGGAATTCTAAAACTTCGTTGTTACATTAGAGTTAAGAATTGACGGATGTCCTTTTTATTTTTAACTTTGAAAAACGTATCTGATAAAAAGAGACATGACATAGATCATTGCCAATTTTCGTTAAAATACACATCGCAGTTGCACTCGAAATGGAATGCAAAACACATTCTAATGCAATTCACAAAGTGAGATGCAGTAATGCATATTTAATACACCTAAATGGGATATTAAAGTGTTAATGTATATTCTTTTTCTTCTTCTATCATAATAAGAGGTATATTTATAATATAGATATTATCTACTATATAAAAATAAGTCGGATTTTCCTTCATGACGCTATAACTCCAGAACGCACGAACCGATTTCCACGGTTTTGCATTCGTTGGAAAGGTCTCGGGCTCCGTGAGGTTTATAGTAAATTTTTTTTTTTTACTTTTTTTTGGTATGGCAAAACAACGTTTGCCGGGCCAGCTAGTCTACTATATAAAAATAAATCGGATTTTCCTTCCTGACGCTATAACTCCAGAACGCACGAACCGATTTCCACGGTTTTGCATTCGTTGGAAAGGTCTCGGGCTCCGTGAGGCTTATAGTTAATTTTTTTTATTTTTTACTTTTTTTTTGGTATGGCAAAACAACGTTTGCCGGGCCAGCTAGTTAGGTATATATTTGCTTATATTTTAAATGTATTTTGCGAAGAATACAAAATATCAAATGCTTAGAGAATAGCGATTTATGATACAGTTTCCTCGCAATGAGTGCAGAGTTCAGACGCATAATACGTGACTACGAGTAGTTTAATACTGACACGAGCAAAAATAAATCTTAACATTAGTGCCATAAGTGTTGTTTCTCAGTGTTTACACATCGAAAGTTACGACCTACTACAGATACAGTGAGCGTAATTCGCACCTGCATACCGAACTTTTCTACAGAAATATACCTTCTAATGCGTTATTTTTAAATTTTTGCACAATCTACTACTTTTACGGCAAAATGAAGAAACGTATGGAAAGTAACACCACCAAATCTACCAACCAACAATCAAGTGACTGCAGCGAAGTCCAAAATGTAACTGTAAGAAAAGGAAATTCTTCATCTGACCAAGAACAAAATGAGCTGGACAACACATTGACATCTCAAATTATTGATATTATACTCAAAGAGCTCCCCAGCGTGATCCGTGACATAATTACACCCGAGTTTCAAAAAATTCAAACACAAATATCTGATTTTGACAAAACAATTCAATTCATAAGTTCACAATATGACGATATAACCAAACAACTACTCTCCTGTACCACGGAATTTAAATCATTAAAAGAAGAAAATAATACACTCCGGACACAAGTTCTTAACTACGAATCTCGTCTACATCGTTTGGAGGCGGAACAGGCACGTCAAGAACAATGGGTACGTCTGCAAAACATAGAAATCTCAGGTGTACCTGAAAGTAAGGATGAACAAATTGTAAACATTGTTCAGAAAATCTCTGATCACATTGGTGTACCTGTTAAGAGAGAAGATATTGAATTTGCTCATCGAGTGCAGACACGTCAACCCCACAAATCTAACTTACCGAGATCAATAGTGGCTCGGTTTAAGCAACGTATTACCAAGGATGAAGTAGTCGCCGCAGCTCGAAAAGTACATGGTATTAATGCACAAGACCTAGGACTCGGCTCGGTCTCCCTAAAGATATATATAAATGAACACCTGACTAAATACAACAAAATGCTACTAAAGCATTGCAAATTGAAAGCTAAAGAATTTAATTTCAAATATGTCTGGACAAAAAACTGTCGTATCTACCTCAGAAAAACCGATACTTCTCGCCATATCCTGGTTTTATCCGAAGAAGACCTAAAACGTATTGTATGACTGTATATTATGTTATCTGTGAATTTAATCTGTTTATAAAATTTAAACCCTCTCAGAGTGTGAATTCTACCACATCCTCATTTATTCACCAACGCATGTATATGCCTCTCAAATATCTCACAACACACATCAAACAACATAAACACACTAGAAGCAATATAATATTACACTTTTTCACTTTTTTTTCATACATACACTTAACAAATCAATACTATTACAAATCAGAATGTATACATAATATTATATTTTTTGCACTATATAAAACTAATATCATAGCGATCCTTCTATTAATAATAATTATTATAGCATACTGTACATACACTACATACATAATATATCACAACACATCTTGCAATAACAACTATGCGCGCATAAAACGGACTTCACGCTTATATCCATCTAGAACAATGAAAGTAAAATACATAGGCATCAATGATATTCTCAATAACAATGACTCACAATAGCGACTACCTACAGTTTTTCTATCAAAATGTGAGAGGTTTACGTACGAAAACTAATATATTTTTTGACAATTTAATGTTGTCTAACAGTGATATACATATGTTTACAGAAACATGGTTGCATGATGCGATTTTAAACTCCGAGCTAAGTAACGAATCATATGATTTATTTAGACGTGATCGCGGCTCCCTGGGCGGCGGCGTAATGGTGGCATGCGCGGCACGCCTGCAGGCGCAGGCGCGGTCTGAGTGGTCAGTGCCTGCCTTGGAGTGCATCTGGGTAACTATCCCCAGCAGGTCACTCGCCATTAAACAAAACTTACATGTTGCAGTGGTATACCTCCCACCTGATCGAATGTTGCCTGAGCGCATGAATACTTTTTTGGGTATTTTATCCGATATAATTAATCGAAACTGCAATGATCTTTTTTTAATCTCTGGCGATTTTAATTTGCCTTGCATTGACTGGGCTAAGGATCGGCCTATATTTTTAAAGAAAGGTTCAATAGATATTCAAGACTCGGCGTCTCAACTTTTAAATACAACGTCATATCATGGTTTAAAACAATATAATAGATTAACAAATAGTAATAATCACACGTTGGACTTAATTTTTGCTAATTTTCCAATTAATATTTTATCATCACAGTGGGCGATTGTGCCAGAGGATGTTTTTCACCCCCCTTTTATTGGGAACGCCAACGATATTTTGTTACCTCCTCTAAAGTTATGCAAGTTTGATAAGTTTCTATTTAAAAAAGGTGATTACGAAGCCATCAATAACGAACTATTGTCATACGATTGGGGGTATTTTTACGCGCACGATATTGACATTGAGAGTATGATGGAATTGTTTTACTTCATTATTAGAGAGGTTATTAATAAATATATACCCAAAATTTCAATGGGTGGTACTTATAATTACCCGCCATGGTACAGTCGTCCGTTGATTAATGTTATTAAAGAGAAGGCAAAAATGCATAAATTATGGAAAAAATTCAATAACCCAATGGATTATCTGTCATTTAAGGTACTAAGGGAACGTCAAAAAAATTTTACAGGAATACTGTAAAGACAATTTTATTCGTAGATCGCAAGATAACATTAAAACTGAACCCAAAATGTTTTGGGCGTACGTTAAAAGTAAAAAAATAAATAAAAATGGATACCCTAAACTTATGACCTACAAAAATAACAAACTAACGAACGAATCTGATATATGCAATGCATTTAACAACTTTTTTTCTGAGAATTTCAACCAAATTAGTTCTGACGTCTCTTCCACCACCATATCAGAAGGGTTTTGTAACATGGACATACTGCATAATATCTCGGTTGAACGCGATTATATTCTTGAATTACTCGAGGGTTTGAATGTGGTAAAGGGACCTGGTTGTGACGAAATACCTCCTGTGTTTTTTGTGAAATGTGCTAACTCTATTGCGCAGCCAATCACACACATTTTTAACAGGTGTTTTCACGAAGGTTATCACCCGACTATCTGGAAAACTGCCCACATTAAGCCAGTTCACAAAAAAGACAGCAGGGGTTCCATTGAAAATTATCGCCCTATTTCAATCCTTAATGTCCTGGCTAAATTGATGGAGAGAATTGTGCATAATTACATCTATCCGAGCATTTCAAACTGTATACCCAAACAACAACACGGTTTCATTAAAGGACGATCCACTAATACTAATTTAGCAGTTTTTCTCGAAGACGTTACTCGCGGTATGGCTGGCGGTGGACAGGTTGACGTGATCTACACTGATTTTGAAAAAGCATTCGATCGTGTGGATCACGTCATCCTCCTACGCAAACTCCAGGAACTGGGTATTCGTGGTAATCTACTAAGATGGTTCGAATCTTATCTCAAAAACAGATCGCAGATCGTAATAGTAGGCGGAGCCCGATCTAATGTCGTCACCATCCCATCCGGAGTACCTCAAGGCTCAATCTTAGCACCTTTGCTATACTCTGTGTACCTATATGACATTGGGAGATATATCACAAATGCAAAATTTCTAATGTACGCAGATGATACTAAAATATACAAGTTAATAACAAATTCTTTGGATTGTGAGGAACTCCAAAATGATCTTGAAAGTTTATCATTTTACTATAAAATTAATAAAATAAATATTAATGTTAATAAATGCTCAGTTGTTAGTTTTAGTCGTAAACAGAAACCTATCTGCCATACTTATACCTTTGGTAGCATAGATATTAAACGCAGTGACCTTGTTAGGGATCTGGGTATTATACTTGATTCAAAATTATTGTTCTCTGAGCATGTTTCCTACATTACATGTAAAGCATACAGGACCCTTGGGTTTGTTATTCGTACATGCCAACTATTTACAGATACAACTGTTCTTAAAACCGTTTTCTATGCATACGTACGCAGCATTTTAGAGTACTGCTCTAATGTATGGAATCCTAACTATATAACGTATATTCAACAAATAGAAAAAATCCAATCTAAGTTTTTAAAACACCTAAATTATCGCGAGAGATGTAGATTTAATGACTATCTGAAATCCTGCAGACATCACAATATGATGTCCTTGGAGGATAGACGTACCGTTTCGGATGTTATGCTTCTACATAAGATCTGCAATAATGCTATTGACTGTATAGAGCTGAACAATTCAGTCCTTAAGCTGAGAGCTCCTCTACGTCGAACTAGGCATACGCCCGTTTTTGATGTAACATATAGCAGCACTAACTACGCACAAAACTCGGTCGTTAGTAGAATGAAAATATGCTATACAAAGAAGTTCTCAAATTTGGACATATTTGCGACGAAAATGGGTGCGTTTAGGAAACAACTAATTCTAACTATCAATGATGATCACTAGGAACTCTTCGGATCTTCGGATCTTTAGATTGTTGATCTTAATGTTATTGCTTCACACTCACACACACACACACAGGCACACACACAAACACACAATCACACAGATATACTGAGGGGATGTTAGGCATGACAAAATATTTAATAAATGTAATTAATAATTTTATTTAAATTAATTTTATTTTATTTAATGTTTAACCAACAAATTGCTTATTATTATTATGTTATTTTTCAAATTTATTAATCTTATATCTATCTGACTACTGCAAAAGTTTTATAAATAAATTGTAAATCCGTAATTGGCTGTAAGTGTAATGTGAGTAATGGTTTTCAAAATTATGTAATATTTAAGAGCTGTGGATTTTGTGAATTATAAATAAATAAATAAATAAATAAAATGATTATCATTGATTATCACATAACATCTTCTATTTTGAGCTATTTACATTAGATATATCTCTCTCTTTCTCTCCTGACTATTAATGTTCCCTTTTTGGGCACTGGCTTCGACTACTTTAGGATGGTTTATAGTCTACTGTGTGGCGCTGACCAGATGTGTTTGCACATGAATTTTTCCGTCTCTTATAGAGGATGTTATCTGTGAACAATTAAATATTCTTCAGCTGATATTTACAGCACTCTGGAAAGTAAAAGGAGTAGTGACAATTTATTTTTAATCAGTCACCGAACACGTTCGATACACAACTAGTGAATTGATTAATTTATTCGTTGAAACTTTTATTTTAATATAAATACTCCTCCTTTCTATACATGGCGACATTAAGCCCAGTTAGATCGGTACATACATTTCTCGCGGGCAACACGGGTGCTGGTCACGTTTTTATCCATTACGGATTATTACTAGGCAGTAAACGACTAGTACCATTTCCCTTCTTAAAGTTTGACGCCCAAGATCATTCTAGATTACCAAAAATAACGAACATTTTATGGGTAATTCAAAATTACCACCAAAACTAACGCTATGTGTCGTTATCGACCTTTGGTTATAAATTATAAATGAATAAGATGTTGCGAGTAAACCGCGATAACCTTATTCAGCTATTCAATTAGTTTTGTATTTTTTTTCCTCTCTCTGTCCAGTCCATTATCGTCCCACTCGTACTTGGGTACGGGCCTTCTTCACTTTGGGAGGGATTATGGTCTACAGTGACGCGCTAACCAGACGTGTCAGCACAAGGTTTATTTTCGAGAGATGATGATTCGCAGAGGATGTTATTTTTGTAAAATAGTCCTTAGCTGCCCTTTACAGCACCCTGGGAAGGAAAAGGGGTAGTGGCACTTGTAGTTATAATCCGTCACAATACGGATACCTACTCGATTAGTTTAAAAATCATTAAATTCATTTTCATACACTTATAATTTACTAGCTGTTGCTGGCGACTTCGTACACGTGAAATTTAGAAATTAAACCTAAACAACCAAAAGTTTACCATATCTCTCGATAGATGGCACTGTACAGTTTTTTTAAATCGCACAATGGTTTGGTCACACAAATTAACACATAAGCTCGTCAAGATTTTTAGTTTTTAAATCGAATTTTCACATTTATAAATTAGTAAGGATTCTACATTCACATCTACGCTACCAGAATTAATTCAGATTACTGAATCTTATTCGATAGATACATAGTCGTAAAAATTATTAAGAACCATCGTATACGTAGGTTTTCTTGATGATCAACGTTTTTCAGCTAGTGATTGATAACAGGCAATTGTTAAATTTTGTTTTTTATGTTTACGTTTTCCAGATTTATTTACAATAAATCTGTGTTGTAAATATTGTAATATACAGAAAATAAAAACTTGCATTGGTTTTTCTTTATTGTCTTTAATAATTATACTTAACAACTATGTTCTTGAATTAATTTGTAATTTTCCAGTTACCTAGATCCAACCAAAAATCTCTACATTTGATTTCAAATGTTGCTTCGTTTTGTTATAGTTTTCGAATCAAAGTCTTATATAAATCAATATTAATCACCCAAGTTCCCTAAATATTTTACAAATGACTTAATTAAGATATCTCATATACTAACACACATGTATAATTATAACTAATTAGCACTATTCAAATAAATAATACCACTATTTATCACAAGAGGTATTGGTTGAAAAATCATATTATTATTTCATAATGATTAGTTCTTTGATACTTACATAAAGCATTTCTGAAAGATTTTGGCCAAAATCAAAGCTATAGTTGTCAATTTAAATGGACATTCAATACAAAATTTATGATTATTGATCTCTATAATGTCGTTATAAAATTTAATAGTTATCAAAATGAAGTATTTTTTAAAACAGTCCCTGTTACGGTATTTAAATAATTCTTTCTAAATGATGGTATTGGTGCCATATATAATTGATTCTCGCCTAATTAATGAAGACATAAATAATAGGATATTAAACAGGTGTGAGTTAAGAAACTTGAGATTTTTGTCGTAAATTTTTAAGTGTAGGTGAGAGGTATAATCGCTAAAAGCTCAGGAAGTATCGATGACATCACATCCGCAGAAATTCGAAATCGTGGGAATATAAATACGAATTCATTAATATTATGTTATAAGAGCGGTAGTAAAATTTATTTTAAATTTACGACAATAATATCTGTCACTCCATACTGTTCTAGTTGGTTTTTTTTCCGGTATTCCATTTTCGTACAAATGCAACTTAAAAAATTGCGAGTCGGACTCTCGCACGAAGGGTTCCGTACCATTATCTATGCAACATAAGGCACCGTTATTAGTATCGAGCAAGAAACGGTAAAATAATCATGTTTGTTGTATGGGAGTCCCCCTTAAATATTTATTTTATTTTATTTTTAGTATTTGTTGTTATAGCGGCAATAGAAATACATCATCTGTAAAAATTTCAACTCTCTAGCTATCACCGTTCTTGAGATACAGCCTGGTGACAGACGGACAGACGGACGGACGGACGGACGGACAGCGAAGTCTCAGTAATAGGGTCCCGTTTTTTACCCTTTGGGTACGGAACCCTAAAAACCAACACTTGATTTATATCTCATACTTTATAATCTTGATGACATTATAAAACTTAGACCTTACTTTTGACCTCGTATTACATTTAATTCCTTGAATAAAATATTACATTTTTACATAAACTAAAGTACAAAATTTTCTATTGTAAAAAAGGCCTTTTTTAAATACCTAAATTGACAGAAGTAAAAATTTTTACGTTTTTACCACCACGTTATAATCAAAATTCTAGTGCATTTAGTTTTGTTTTGTATTCTGCGAATAACGGCTCAGTTTGATTTCTGGATTCTTCAAAAATATTTTTTGATTATTTATATTAAAATAAATAGCAAGTCTACAGTTGGGAGTTGGCGTTATCTAAGGGATCTTGTAGTATATAGGATACAAGGCCAGCTTAGAATACACGTTTAGTATTTCTAAATTACGTGTTAAGAGGATACCAAAATAGCTTCGTGCATTTTTCTACGTACGAAGTTTTCATAGTTTCTTTAGATTGAATGGCTAGAGCTCTAATTTTTAAGTATATGTTTTTTTAAATATATGATCTAGGATCGCATAAACTCAAAAACGCGATTGAAAAAAGTTTTCTCGATAGAAAATCTTAGCGAAACAACCTCTCTCATTTTTTATTTTTTTCATTTGTCGGTCGTATATCGCGTATTAACTAATGAAATAACTTTAAAAACATAAGTAACTATTATATATAGAAACACGTAAATCAGAATTAAAATATATTTACTAGATTTTGAGTAAACAAAAAAAATATCCCTAATTCTTCATTTTCTATACCTACTAGCTGTGTTAATATGTACATGTCGACGATAATATTGATGTAGGCCCTTAACCTTCTATCTCAATTACGCGTATGAACTACATAAATGCAAAAAAGGCCAGTTTAATAGAATCTTCTTAAGTAAAACTTACCGTAGATGTAAATATCCGTCAAGTTATATAGTGTCCACCTAAATAAACATGACACGAGTTTAACATAAAACATATTAACATAACAGGAAATACCTTGATTAGAAACCCTTTTATCTATTTATTTTTCTATTATATTGGAAAACCGATAAGATCAAATGATTTATACAGCATCCGTAAGCATAGATTTATTCTTAGCGATAAATCGAATAGAAATCTCGTATCACTATCTGTTATTGAAACTTGCATCGAAATTTGGTAACAACCGGTATTCGATATAATAATAAAATATGCAGATTTGCGATAAAAACATTACTGTTTCTTTCGAAAACATTTTCAAAAATATTTTCTACTGTCATTGAACGCGTAATGACTGTATAATTTGAAATAGCTCGAACAATGTTGCAATGTATCCAGGCATGCTATAAAAATATAAAAAGTACATGTGAACTGAATATTTATTAACGGCCGTTTACAATATTTTATCTATCCTCGATTCTTGCTTTCAAGTCAGTTTAATCTAAACTTTTGTGCTTCCTTGGATAATATCAATAAGCTACTGATGTAGGTAGTAGGTAATTTAACAGGAGATAGAAATATCTTGCTGATAAACGAAGCAATCTATCCGCTATCGGAGATTGGTTATTAAAATTGGCCGTAAGAGTAGTGTAAAAATGGAACAGCAAACTTAACTAATCCGCATTGTTGCTTGGTTGTATTTTTCTCTTCCCTTTAAACTAAAGGAATTTAGACTCTTATAGCCTAATTCACAGAACGTTATTAAAGATAATTACAACTGTAAAGTTTGGTAGTAGTTTTAGGGCTACAGGAGTTTTGTGAATAAGCTAACTTAAAAAAAAAACAATGATAGCGTTGAAATCATATAAAATAAGATAAACTGGGTCAAGGAATTTCTATTACTTAAAATGGTAAAATATTACAAAACGGTATAAAAAAAGGTGTATAAATTGTAATTATTTTCAATTCTATAAACAATAGCCTTCTTGAATCATGCAAGGGCCCAGATACCTACAAGTAGATATATTACAAGTAATATTCGTATTTCGGTAGATACATACCCTAATATGTACGTACTAAAACTAAACAAATCTGCTATGGAATATAATAAATATGACATATAATTTTTTTATTATTTTGTGATAAGATTTATTTTAAGCTTATAAACAGTTTCATTAAATTGCAATCAATTAATTACTGCAGTATGACAGTCTATTAGTCCTAAGATGTAGACAATATTTTAATTCAAAGTAATCCAACCTGTTTTACTAGGGTCGTCTGCTATCACATAGTTATGGTCATAAGTTAAGGCATATGATATTTATTGTTTGTTTACATGGCGATAAAATAACTACTAAATTGATATACGACAGGACTTGTGTGTTAAGAACTTAATAAATGTGTCTGTAATTTCAAAAATATCTATTGAGTATTTGCTTTATACACATTCGCGCTCATAGTTATTGCCTTGATCCTTGGTTCTTAGCCTGGTGATAGGAATATATATATTGATTGTTTGTTATCCTGATCTATAAGCAGAGGCGTATTTACCCTAGGGCCATAGGGGCCATGGCCCGAGGCAGCCCGCCTGAAAAGCCAGCTAAAGCCCTCAAGTTTAAAATTTTGCTCTATCTCTATTAATTTATAGGCCGGCTAATTGAATTCGCCCGGGGCGTCAAATCGAATGGCCTGGGGCGCTAATTTTCAAAATTCGCCTCTGTCTGTAAGATTGGCATACAGCTTAAAGTTTCACTGAAAACCACCAACCTTCTTACTACGTTTCTTAAAGTCTTACGTGATTCAATATATGGTAGGACTATCAGACGCAACTAGTGTTTTTAAGTCATAGAGTTTTTTCGATATTGCAGTAAAAACTTACTATGGTTTTGATGTTATTTTACTTTAGTACAATTATAAAGATTTAATTATCACGCCACACGTGTCTTGTAATAGTATTTTTACCACTAGGTAATTGCTTCTTCTTTGGCACTTTAGTACTTACCATGGTGCCGGTGTAATATTACTTAATACGCATTAATCTCGCAGATTTATCATTTACTTAATCATCAAGTTTAAAAATGGAACTTTGAACATTAACGAAAACAAGAGAACATGTTGACCTCTTAGCACAGCTCTAGCGATGTCCTTGAAACTTGCGTTCACCGTGTCCTTATAGTTAGTTCTTAGTAAAGATCATATCGTAACATGAGAGAAACATATTTATCTTAATCACGTCTAAAATGCAAATAAATTTAAGATAAAAATAAGAAAAACAAATACCAAACCTATAAAATTAACGAAAAACATAAAAGTTTACAAATTATCAAAACAGGTGGCTAATTAAAAGCTAATAGTGTTACGACCGGAACAAGGACGAGTTATTGCAACTATTAAGGTGGCGATTCGGTATCTAATAACAAATAATTTGCACAGAACTAACACAATAAACCGACCGGTTGGTAGGAAGTCAATAAAATAATAGCGAGTCCAGCCCACAATAACTGCGACTGTGGAGTGCAGAACAAACAATGATGCTCGTAAACAATCTTATGGTGTGTTCAGACGGGCGGATTTGTTAATTTTCGATTATGCGACGGATTTGAATTGCCTCAATATTATCGTTATTTTTAACTAAAACCTTATTTTCTGAAATACGTGGAAATTTTTTATTGTTATATTATTTTTCAAGAATTGCCTTGATTCTAAAGTAGCAATACCTACACAATATAATATAGTGGATTTTAATAGTTATTATGAGTACTGTTAAAGTCAATGATCAAGAGAAAATCAGGACGATTGGCACAGATTAAAATCTTAACACTTAGCTCTGTACCAAGATGTCCTATATGGTTATGTGATAAGCCTAGCGTCATCATTAATAACTACATAATAAAAAATAAAATGGTTATTTTTATCCCTACGTGAGTTCTTTAAATGAGATCTTTAAAACTAGGCATCGGATTTTGATGAGGTTTTTAAGGGTATAGGAATGCAAGAGGATTGTTCCTTTATATAATTTATTAAGATGTAGTTTCTAACTCTCAAGCATACGAAGTTACATCGTCATCATCAGTAGCATCAGCTAGACATCAATAACTAATAGACACCTTCTTATCATCTAAATTTAAAATTTATTGCTCAGTTACTCTAACAAGAACATAACATTAAAATGAAAACCGAAGACAGTCTAATGCAAAAATATTGCATTACCAATGCGCATACGACAAATCGTATTTGCCGAGATTTATTTAATCCAGTCGCCCGTCTGTCGAGTTTGCAGTATGAATTGCGTTGAACTTAATACTTTATACTTTGTTGAAGCTCATTGAAAATCAATGGACTTTTACGATTAACAATATTATTGTTGGGGTCTGAATTTATTGTTTACTCGATAGATTGTTTATTGATTTCTCCAGTTTTATTATTTATATTGTATTATAATGTCACATTACGATAATTTTATCGAGATTTGCATGTTTAATTAATTTATTAACGATTTATAATAATAATTTATATTTGAACGATTTAATACTTTGTGAATAAATCTTCTAATTCAGAATTAAACTTTCGTGGTGACGAACTGCGATAATAATATTCTACATCTCATAATTGATTACTTTCCACCATGTAAAAATCTACTAAAAGCTTTTCAAGAAATGGAGAGTGTGTATTGTATACTGGTATAATCCAATTTGATTAGATATTATATCTAACAAAAGCGTAACCTTAAAAATATTTATAACTCAGTTATACATGGATCATAAAATATTAAACAAATAATAAAATCATCAAACATCCGTATCGACGTTTTAAAATTACATTCGTGACTTTCATTCTAAGATGTTGAAAGCTTACGGCGATGTATTATTTAAAGCCGAGGCGCGAGTTCTATAAATCATCCCACTGTGTCTCACCACAAATGTATCGATAATATTATAAAGAAAGTTTACAGAATAAGAACCTAATTGCATTCACTGAGAAAAAGCAATGTAGGACAACAGAAACATAAAGGGTTGGGATAAAATTTCATGAAGTGTTCCACAAATTATAATCGCACCGAAATGGCAGACAATTAATCTTATTTGTATGTTCCAGCCATGTACAATTAACATTGGAATTAGGTAATACCGGTTGTCACCGTCATAAAGTTGTAAGAAATGAAGCTTTTAAATTCCGTTCTCATTACAGATTCAGCGAAGTGCAAAATCTGACGCGAAAACAATCGTTTAATAATAAACGTGACAGCAAAACATCGGTTCAAGTTGGAATAAATCGGAAATGAAAATACCGATGATCCTTATAGCGCATTAGGGACACGTACAAATCCGAACGGACCTCTTTAGTTACAACAGTTCTTTTACCGGTACACGTAGGGTTGACAACGCTGCGAGCAGTATACTCAGACCGTTTCTTACATAATACCATTGCAATTCTAGTGCGTAAGTTATTGTATTTTTTTTTACTGTCTTAAAACAGGTTGAAGCCATGTAAAGGTCTGTGATCTCACTGCAAGTGTTGTGTAATGTAACATCTTCTTTAAAAAGTTTTTATATTTTAACATGTTTATCTTAACATTTATGAAGTACATGTCTGTAACTTGCGCGTCAAATACATTGTTCTCATTTTCTTCATCTTTTCAGATATGCATTTTATTCTATTTCACTGGATTGAGTGCTATTAATGTCATTTAACTTAATATTTACGATATACCTACCTTTGGTTACGGTACCTTAAAAAGCATCGCTGGTAAGAACTTATTTCAAGACTATATAAGTTCTGGTCTCAAAAATCCAATACTCAATAATTGTTGTTCGGATACATAAGTTTAATGTCTTCATCAATAACTGATAATAATTTATGAACAACACGATTGGTACAAGACGAAATTACGGCCGCCGGCTCCCCTTTGTAATCAGTGCAGAATTATAAAGTCATTGCAACACCGCAGGGCCAGTTCAGTATGTTATTATAAAATTTATATCTCAATGAATCTACTGAATAATTGTATTTTTAATCGAACTGAAACATGTACAAGGAAATGAAACAGAACACACCGATGAACTAACACAAGCAAGGTAGTTATTCAAATCTGAAACGCGTCTAAATAAAGCTCGCTACTGAATATTAACCGAAACATCAAGAGAATCTAAAATTAAAAGAGTATTATAGTATACTAGATGTCGCTCTCGGAGTGGTGACGGATCAAGAATACAAGTGTCACCACCCCATCGCCTCCCAAGGGTGCTGTAAAAGTTAGCTAAGGGATATTGCACACAGATGACATCCTCTGTGAGAGACGGAAAACTCGAAAATAAAGCCTGTGCCAATACGCCTGGTCAGCGCGGCACAGTAGACCATAATCCCTCCCAAAGTGAAGGAGGCCCGTGCCCAACAGTGGAACGTAAATGGGCTGGAGAGAGAGAGAGAGAGATATCGCTTGTAACTTCGTACACGTGGTATATACAATATACACCAACTCTTAACAAATTATATAAAAAATTACGTCCTTTCGAGCCACTTTATCCATTAAAAAAATACCATCAAAATACGGTGCGCAATTTGTAAGATATAAACTCACATAGGGATATACAAACAAAAATAACGACTTTTTTTATAATCAGTAAAGATTATTCATTGTAGACATTATAAATATGATAAATAGATGCATCGATATAATGTCATTTCCAAAGCGGAAGACATAGCTTCATTTTTCGTGATGTACATATTAATACAAGTGTGATTTGAACACCTGGAATATTTAAAGACCCGCAGTAAGACTACAAGACGCAAAATCAAGTACATTTCTTGATACTAAGTTAAAGATATAGAAATTTTGCATTTGCAGCCCATTGACGACCCTCTGTTTGGCACGGGCCTCTCGTACTTCGAATAATATCCGCGGTGACCAGAAACCCAGGACTTATGTTGGAATAGGGTTCAGTTTCAAGTCTTTCAGTAGGAGTATTAGATAACTAGTTAGTAGGTACACGTAAAACTAAGCTTAAATGTTTGTGTTATGAGCCAGGGTCATAACACAAACATTTAAGCTTAGCTTGGGACCATAGAAGGTTGTGTAAAATGTTCATGAATCATTATTAAAAACAAGTATAATAAATACAAACAGACTACATAAACTACTTTTTTTTGTGAATACATACTTACAATACCTACATAGAAAACACTCAGACGCAATAGAAACATTTGTATAACAATTATAAATAACACAAATGATTGTTTCACGCGGGAATCGAAACCGCGACCTCGTGCACGGGAGTCTGTTACATTAACCAATAGACCACGAGACCCGTCAAAAATTTCTTTCTTATTAAAAATGATCGAATTCTTTCATCGATGTTATGAAACAGATATACTAAAAATATGCTACCAGATCTCTAACAGTTTATTTTACAAGACATTGATAAATCAGAGCATAGTTTGGAAGGTATGAAACGTCTTAAAATAAACGCATTTGGTTCTCAAAGTACACTGACGAACTTGATTGATGTCTATCATTAGCCAATGGGTGCATGGCTCTTGTTTATGGAAGATAAGCTCTGTATTCGGCCTCTTGAAAATTTTCGGTGGCTATTTCGAACGAGCTCTTTTATTAGTTTTAAAAAGGTCGTTTAGATTACAGGCGCGTTTGAGGGTTGGATGGCTTATTGGTCTTTGAAATATTAGGTGGTGGAATTAATGGCAAACCCAAGAAATATTGTACTTTATTATGATGTATCGCTTTTATATATTTTTTGGGAAAAGTTTTGCTTTATTTGCTTTTGCTAGATTTCATTTTCTGTTATATTTTAAAATATTTATTTTGTTGCTAAACTATATTTTATATTTCTTATTTCATATTGGTAGCTAAATCGTTTACACACATATCTTAATTTAAAGGTACCATATAATACATTGGTAAATCTTAGCGAAATATTGAAGAGCAAAATACAAAATTCAAGCAAAATTTTTCGTTTTTTTATTCCATGATTGTTAGAATAAAATTAGTCGATGTAAGATGTACCTACATCATTCAATTTTCTACAAATTTCCCACGACAGGCCACGGTAAAAATAAAAAAATAATTTCCTTAGTTCAAAAACTAAAAACAACGCTTGAAAATCCTGAATATATTTTTAAATAATTGTATTGTCATCGGTCCTTGATATGTACGCAAAATTTCAAATCAATTGGAATATTGCAAGTGGATGAAAATCGCGTTCAAAGATTCCGTTACACAGATTAATACATTGATAGATACATACCGAACTTATAAAAGCGTGTTAAAAACATAAAAAACAATTACTAAAGAAACATAAGCACTGTTTTACTTAACCTAGCGCACAAGCGCCTCTCGTTACCTATAGATAATATATATGAAGTATAGGTTATGCATACCGGTCCAGAAATAAACCTAAACCGGGTCCGCCGTAATATCTTCATCAAGAGGTGTGTTCAATCGATTATACCGCTGTGCCTTGTAAAATATAGATATAGGTAGTGCACAGCCTACCGAGGGATATTATACCGACTTTGTTGATTTTTTATTCGCTAAGTTTTACCACATATGAATAATGTTAAAAGTTTCGTCTTTAGTAATCAATATTTTATCATTTACCAGCTGTTTTCTGTCCGTGTGATGATGGACTAAGAATACAAGTGTCACTATCCCATCTCCTCCCCAGGGTGCTGTAAAAGTCAGCTAAGGGATATTTTACAGAAATGACATCCTTTGTGAGAAACTGAAAACTTGAAAACGTTTGGTCAGCGCAGCGCAGTAGACCATGTTTCCTCCCATAGTGGAGGATGCCCGTGCCCAACAGTAGAACGTTAATGGGCTGGAGAGAAAGCTGTTTTCCGCGACTTAATGCACGTGATATTTAGAAAATATTCCCCGTTTTTGCGTCATTTTTTACTGATGCTTCACTCCAGTTTGTATGTCTGAGGAGTAATGTGTTTTTATTATTTATTTATTATAATTGGTCAATGGGCATTGTTCATATTTTTTTTAAACTCTTAATTCGAAAACCATTTCGGGGAATAGAGTTTCTGATCATGATCCATTAGTTTTTTTCGGAAAATTTGTTATATTAACGATTATTTTTCCAAAAAAGCAAATGATCTCTATTTGCCCTTGAAATGAAGGACTTAAAATATTAAGGCGTTTTTAGGGATATACTACTCTGAAGTGGAGTTGAAATTGGTCTATTATATCAACTTGTCAACTTTGAAAAGATAAAGTACTATCTGTATTAAGTCTATCAAGAAAAGTTTATACACAGATTGCGTAAAACGATGACGTCACAACATTCAAAGTAATATCTTCAAGAATTTAAAAAAAAATTCTGTATGGTGAATATTTCAATAATATTGAAATTAGTTTCTTAAAATAGTCTATATTTTCTAAAAAAAATATAAAAACAGCAGGTCAAAAATTATGAACAATGCCAATTGGCTTAATATGTATTACCTTCTAACATAACGTTCTGTTAATCCATTAATAATTGTATTAATCATAGAATTCTAAAACTTTACATTTTATTATACTATATATAATAGCAACTTATAATAAATATAATATTTTCTAAATCTTGCGCGACTCATTTGTTTGTTTGTTGCAAAACTACTTTTTACGGATTTAGACGCGTATATTTGTTTTACATTTTAGCCCGACGTTTCGGAGACTTTGCAGGTCTCACCCGTGACCATATTGACTGCAAAGTCGTTTTATAAGTAGTTTTATTTAAACTTATATTAAAAATACAATGTTTATAAAAATCTAAAAAGAAAATCAATCATTATATCTAAACCTGTTCAAATTATTATATTATTACTCCACTAATAAACTCCATAATCTTATTTTTCCTGCATTTCACGTGAAAGTAATTCCTAGAAAGATCACTTCTAAAGATTTAATTACAGAAACAAAAGTATACAAATTGTAATAAAAAAGTCGTTTTGTCTCTATGATCACAAATTATATGTTGTTATCAAAACATATAGCGTACAAACATGATGTTACATATTAATTTTGCACAATAATTATTCATTTTTGTTAACTTCTCTAAATTATACTTCAAGTATCAAATTTAACATACAAAACGGTACAGACATTAATTAAAAAAAAAATAAACAGCAAGCATTTAGAGCGTGTACAGCGAAAGCCTTTAATCAAAGCGCTATGCGAAGCGAATGGTCGACTATGGTTTTTTTTCTATGTTGATGAGCTTAAGATTTAAATACGATCTTTAAAGTAGAGTAATGAAAAGTTTTCATACTTAATTTATACCCCAGATGTATTAAAAAGCGTTTGTTAAATAATTATAGTGTTCGTATAAAAACAATCACCAACATCGACGTCTTATGAGTATAAATAAAGCCAGCTAAAGTGGTGTGTTTAGATCGTAGGTGATGGTTCTCTATATATTCTGTCTACCCTAACAGCAAAAGGGGTGACGGTATGATGTTGATGATTATTAATAACACATCCACATCCTTCTTCTTCTCGCACCCCTTCGGGGGTGCGGGGAGGCTGCTTCAGGGATTCTTTCCCTCTGCAGTGGAAACTGCGCTGGTCACGACCGTGACCAGGTCTTTGGGTTTAAGGGGGGTTGGGCCCCTGTTCATGTAGTGGTGTCGCCAACTGCGAGGTCGGCGATGGTTTCTCTGGGGAGTGGCCTTGCACGACGATCTGGTGGGCGCGCGTGGAGCGGCGCGATGCCGCGTATATGCGCGTGTCTTGAGGCGTCGGCTCTCTGGAACATGGCCTGGGTCAGACGACAGACAAACTCCTCCAGGCACTCCATCCTCAGGTCCCTTCGGATCGTGGCGTTTCTCACGTACCGTGGGGCCCCTACGATGGTTCTGAGGGCTAGGTTTTCTTGTGCTTGTAGTTTTCTTCTTTGAATGGCAGCTGTGTGGTGGTACCATGCAGGGGCTGCGTACGTGAGTCGGGATCTTACATAAGTTTTGTAGATCCCGAGTTTGATCTTCAGAGGCAGGGAGGACTGGAGTACCGGGCGTAGGAGTCGTCTTGTGTTCCTGACCCGACCGATAGCCTGATCTATGTGGTGCCTCATAGACAGATTGCGGTCGATTATTATTCCCAGATATGTCGCGTGTTGTTGCCACTCCAAGGCGCGGCCGCAGAGCCGGAGCGGAGGGGGCTGGAGTTTCCTGCCCGTGACTATAGCCTGTGATTTTCTGACGTTAACGGTCAGCCTCCATCTGGCCAACCACTCGGGGAGAGCGTCCAGTGATGGTTGGAGTCTTTTAGCGGCGTAGGCCGGTTTGTATGATGCTGCGTAGTATGCGGCGTCGTCAGCATAGAGGGCCAGATGAGCCTGGCCGATGCATGGGATGTCGTTTGTGTACAGGGCGTATAGCACGGGCGAGAGGCAGCTTCCCTGCGGTACCCCCGCCTTGATGGGTCTCCACGATGAGGTGGACCCTTCTATACGGACCGCGAAACATCTGTGCTCCAGGAAGGAGGCGATCAGTTGGAGCAGGCGCTGTGGCAGGGTGGTCTCCGACAGCTTGTGGAGCAGGCCGCTGTGCCACACTCTGTCGAAGGCCTTCTCTATATCTAAGAAGACCGCTGCCGTGGTCTCCTTTTTGTCTTCGCAGGTGATGATGTGGTGCAGGAGCTTCGCGATCTGCAGGGTAGTCGAATGGTCCCCTCTGAATTCGAACTGTTCTGGTCTCAGGTGCAGATGAGGCGTTATTAATTGCAGCAGGAGCTTCTCGAACGCCTTGGAGAGGGTGCAGAGCAGTGTGATGGGCCTGTAGCTGGACGGTCTTCGAGGATCCTTGCCTGGTTTGGGCAGCGCAACCACGATGCCCTTCTTCCAGGAGGAGGGGAAGTGTCCGGTCCGCAAGATGCCGTTGAACAGGCCTGTGACCGCCGCTACTGCTTTTGGTGGCAGGTGGTGTAACGCAGCGTTGGTGACGCCATCTTCTCCTGGGGCTTTCCTGGGTTTCAGGCTGCGCAGTGTGCGCTGCACCTTGCCCGGCGAGAAAAAGGGTTGTTCCTCGTCCGAAGGTACAGGTCTGTTTAGGCATTCGATGAGATCTCTCTCCACCTGTTGCTCATGTTGCGCATTCTCCGGTGGGTTGGGTGTGAACTGGACTTCAAGGTGGTCTGCCAGGATTTCAGCTCAATCCGCCGCCACGTAACGTGGGAGGCCGTCTTCTCCAAATAATGGGCGTGTAGGTGTTTGGCTTGTGGATAGTTGGCGGCATAGGCGATGTAGGGAAGGAAGGTGTTCCTCCACGCTCATGAGATGCCGTTCCCAGGACTCCGAGGCGAGGGAGGTTAAGGCCAACTTGGTTTTTGCTACCAGTCTGTTTAGCTCCGTCTTCAGCGTTGGGCAGCGGGTGCGTTGCCATTGTTTTCGTAGTGCTCGTTTCTCGGCTATGAGTGCTCGTATTTTGGCAGGAAGCTGGGGAAGTCTGCTTCTTGCCTCAACGGTGTGAGAGGCGATGTCCATGGCGCTGCTGAAGCAGCGAGAGAGGTCTGCTGCTCTTTCGTCCACCTCTTGCCATGTGGAGGGGGTGGCTGAAGGGTGGATAGTTTTCCTGACTTGGTCCTTGTAAGCGGACCAGTTTATATGTCTCCTGGGTCTCGGTAGGCCAATTCTTGCTGGAGGGTTTTCAACTATAATGAGCACCGGTCTGTGGTCTGACGGCAGGTCTGGCAGGACTGTCTGGGCAGGCTGTGCTCGCAGTCCTTTGTAGACTAATATGTCCAGGACGTCCTCCCCATGCCGTCCGTGGTGGGTTGCTTCGTCCGGCCCCACCACCTCATAGTCATGGTCCGTGGAGCTTTGGTACAATCTACGGCCGCGAGCATTGGTCACTCTGGAGTTCCAGTTGGTGTGTTTTGCATTTAAATCCCCAGCAATCATCACAGGGAAGGGTGACTGAAGAAGGCTCCAAATCTCTCCGGGGTTGAGACCTTGATTAGGAGGGCTGTACGCTGCGTATATTTGCAGTTCTTCTTCGGCTGCTCGGAGTTGTATTCCGAGGGCATACATAGTTGTAAGCTGTCTGTGTGGGATCCCCTGGTGTATCACGCCTCTGCGCACCAACACCAGGAGTCCTCTGTACACCTGGCCGGTGTCGTTAACTTCATCTTTGCGATAGCAGGTGTAGTTTGGTATGTTGAAGGGAGCTCCCTCACGGAGTCTGGACTCGCTAATCAGCATGACGTCGACTTGATGGTCGCGAAGAAACTGGATTAGAAGTCTTCTTTTTCCCGTGAGGGAGTTGGCGTTCCAGTGCACTATTCTTAGCTTATCCATTTTGTTGGAATAATTTGATTATTCCTCCGAGAGCGGCAGCGTCTGGATCGCCTCCACCTTGTATGGCCTCCAAGAGGTCCTTGACTATGCAGACCGCAGTGGCTACGTCGCATGTCGTACCCGCCTTAGTGGGGGCTGAAGTTCGGGGGACAGCGGCGGCCTGGGCTGGCTGGTCCGCTGGTTGTGCCTTTTTTCTCCTCTTTTTGCTCTTCTTGGTCTCCTTCTCCTTGGTTGCAGGCTGTGAGGGAGCCTGGGGAGGTTCGTTGGCAGGGGCCATCAGAGAGGCCTGGGCTGTTTCTAAGACTTCCGCCCTCGGTTCGAGGGTCCTGGGTGGGCCTGTCCTGGCGATTGTCCCTGCTCGCTTGTTCCGTGACTCTCTGCGGAAGACAGGGCATGCCACATTGTTTGCTGTATGGGGACCTCCGCAGTTTACGCAGGTCGGAGGGGCGTCCTTGGGGCGTGGGCAGTCCTGTGCGTAATGTTGACCGCCGCAGATGACACAAGCTAGTTGTCGATGGCAGTTCACGCTGCTGTGCCTGAATGCTTGGCACTTGTGGCATTGAGAGGGGCCCTTCTTGCCTCTCCAAGCCTCGATCTTGATGCCAGGCATCATTAGGAGTTCCTGCACTTCGTAGATTTTAAGACAGTTGCTTGTTCTTTTGAGGGCGGCAAAGAATATGCACCCCGGGCGGCCCGAGCGCGCCCGGATGTGTCTCACTGTCTCTGGCTCAAATTCTAGTTCCCGTAGGGCGTCCTCTATTTCGGTGATTTCCGTGTCCGCCGGGAGGCCGCGTATGGCCACTTTCAGGGCTCGGTCCTCTGGTAAGGAGTAGGAGAACCAGTTTAACGTGGTTTCCTTTTCCAGCTCCGTCAGGTAGGCCTGGATGAGGCGGTACTCTTGTGCGTCCTGGGGGGTGAACTTTACCCCTTCGCCGAGGGGGCGCGCGCTGGGTGGGCGGCCCAATCTGCTCGCCAGTTCTCTGAAGTGGGCGGACCATCTGGGTAGCCTTTCCACGACCAGAGGGGGGTATTTTGGTTTGCTTGACTCTGCTGCTGCTTGTTCGGCAGCTGGTGCTGATGATGTTGCGGCCGGGGTGTCCTGGTGTTGTGGGGACGCCAGCGTCTTGTATGTTGTTGCTGGAGACGGCGGAGCTGGAGGCTGCGGTTGGGGCGCAGACAGGGGGGGGGCGGTTGCAATCACCCTCCGGGGCTGTCTTTGGGGTTTCGGTGTTGGCAGACTGGATACTGCCTTGGAGTATGAGAGGCGTTTCGGCGTTCCTGACTCCAGGGTGGGTTCAGTTTCCCTTGGTGTGCTCATGGAGCGGGACCTTCTTTTCTTTTCTGCTGCTGGAGAGGGTGGCGAGTTTGAGGGAGGTCTTCCTCTCTTCTGAGTGGGTGTGAAGTTCGACGGGGGCAGCTCCAGTTTGCCTTCTATGGCTGCGTTGAGAGCGGCGATGTCTTGCACTGATGGGACCAGGCCCTGAAGGATGCGGTCGCGGATGCGCAGCCACATCGCCATTCCTCGTAGCATCGGCGGCGAGAGCGTACCGGTCTCCTGTAACCGGATGAACATGGTAACATCATGTTCTAAGTACGTTCTCGCCGTCGCTTCCTCGGGGGCAGGGGGGTCCGGGGGGGTACTCCTTGCTTCCATGGTGAGTGGATATACAATATCCTGAATGTCCTCGGTTGGAGTTGACGTACGGTGACCGAGGGGGCAGGACGCGTTCCTCGCCGCGTCCCACAACCCGGGGCTAGCCGCTGGTGGCTGACCGGGCGTGGGACAGGTTTGGAATTTGTCCTTTCCCCTGGCGAACTTGTGTAAGGACGTCAACCGCCGCGCAGGCTTGCGCGGGCGCAGTTCCGTGTGTGTTTACAATTAAATACTTCGGGAGCTTGCAGAGCGTTACGTAGTAGTGGTCCGTACCGCTTGCGAGTCAACGACTATCCTATTAATAACCTAAATGGTGACAACCCTAAATAAAATAATTTGTTCTTTTGAGCGTCCAACAAAGACTCTGGAATCATCCCGATGTGATATAAACTTAAACACACGAGACCTAATTTAGTCTGACATCCAAGAAATGGACTTATGCTTTAGATAGCTGTAGATAAAGCTAAATAACTGTATCTTAAGAAGCTGAAGCATTTGTTGTGTAATTCTTAATCCTGCCCTTGTTTAATCGATAATCTCAGGACATACTGCATCGAATTGAAAAAAAAAATGTGTAGGATAGTCCATTTATTGTGAAAGGCTATAGGCTATCATCAAGCTGCGACCAATAGAAGGGAATCATTTGAGAAAAATGTTGCAAAAAAGGTAATTTTTTTCTAAATTCCACGCGCACTCCGAGCGATTGATAGTGAGATAAATACGTTAATTTTGTAAATACTTACAGTATGTTATTATATTATAGATATATTACACTGGAAAAAAATACATATTCAATTACAATTACAGTATGAATCTGTCTATTATATAATCTGATACATTTGTTTCGAGTGTATGTTCATATTACTACAATTTATTGCCCTTCTTATCTCTACAGATATTTAATTATATCTGATATGTTACTCATATTTTTTATACAATATTTTGTAGTGATTTAGACTATTGAAAAGCCAACATCGGAAACCTAAATTTTGTGTTGCTTTACTGTATACGACTTATTAACATATTTCCTTCGCCTTTCTTTAACTTTAATCGTTAACACTTATAGTAGGTATGTTAAACACACATTCGAGGTATTTTTAATGTTAAATCTTCCAGATTCGAAGATAAACATGAAACTTGGCTATGTTAAAATTGGACTCGGGCATTTAGGGTCCCGTATCATTAACATTATGATTGGTAAATTCGTCATCTTATCATTAAGTGTTAGTGAGATTGTTAATATTGTTACGTGCTAGGGTTCGAAGGATTTGGAGAGAAAGACCTGCTGACTCTTTTAGAAGACTTTATTCACTAGCACTAGTTACACACTAAGCACTAGGTCCAAACACTAAGCACTAGGTCCAAACACTAAGCACTAGGTCCAAACAGTAAACACTAACAATGTCCTAGGTTGAAGCCAAGTCGTAGGTTTCACTGGTATCACTCTTGATCACTTGTTTTCGCTCTCGAAGTCGCCTTTCTCGTAGCTCAAATTGAACTGCCCGGGCTCGCCTCCCTGCCGCTATTTATATGCGCCGAGACGAGTTCCAGACCATTCCAGAATGTTCCCGACTGTGCGCGAACGTGATCGCCCGGAACGAATGTTTCTAGAAAGTTCGCGCATGTACGGTAGTTCCTCTAACGCCATCTAGTATCTAATAGGGGTTTCACTCTGTTCGGTTCTTTAATTGGTTTTACTAGTTGCTGCTAGATGGCGCTAGCTCCTTTGTGTTTTGTGTGTTCGTAACACTACTCCCCTCTTAGAGATGCTCGTCCCGAGCATCGTTGTTATTACCATGGTAACGCGCCAGACGGTCTATGTGTACCACTTTGAATGTCCCTCTTGGTTGCTTTTGAATCCTATCCTCTCAATTGGCACTTGACCTTGATTTATAACGGAACATCTGGCACCGCCCCCCGCCCGGCCCCCCGCTAGATAACAATAGATGCATTGTTTCGAAGATTTCACAATGATTTTGTATAAACACCTAATAAGATGTATATATATTTGGCTTGAGTATAAAATTCTTTACGAATTAGTATTTAACAATTCTAAAGCTTAATACATAAATGTTTTTAAAACTTCCGGTAATTAGTAGGGTAATAAAAAATTACGATAAATTTGTATAAAATATGGTATATTTTGAAATTGAAATAGTTTCATATTACAGTGCTTATTTTTTCTTATAGCTAAATGTTATAATTACGAAATGTAATAACCACATAACACGTTCACAAACATTTTTTTTACACCACGGCTATTAAAACTAACGGTACAATCTCTCACAATGGCGGGCACTTAAGAAAAAAAACACGGTAGTTTCAAGTGGCTTTGTTATCGTACGGCTAGGGTTTCGAGTACCTAACATGTGTTGAGCCACAGTTTGGTTTATCTACTGTTTATAATATAAACAACAGATGTTTATCTTTGTTTATTTTTAAATACGATTCAAATAAAGCGACCCATTGTAAGTTTGGGACTCGAATCACCGACTTTACTACGATAATTTTTATTGAGAAATGTATGCCGTAATTCTTATTAGAATTTTTTTATATAAATAGTATATAATATTTTCTACACAATTAAAAACGCTTTTATGTACTTACCATATAAGAATAATTAGAAAATAGCAACTAGAATTCTAGAATTCTAGAATTTTCCATACAAATACGAATGCCATACAAAAATGAACCGTATTTACATAGCGCAACGAACAACTGGCACGCGTCCATAATATGGCCGCTTGCCAGTCAAGGTGCGGAGCCAATTTCGGGATTGTGACATTTGTAACACACACAGAAACACAAACAAAAGGTATTTTTTGGTACACTATTAACACAGGCACAGAATAAATATAGAAAACCACGACGATTTCACATTAAAACCTTTATGAACAATATAAATACGTAGCACTACTAAACACGAACTGTCGCGCCGCGCATTTAAACTTACACTGACCACAGTATAAAATATTTATTACTATGTTAGACCACATTATCGGCTTGCCTGCTGGCCTATTCTTTCCCGTACACATTGCAATAGATGTGAGTAAGAAAAGTATAATATCGTCGTACTTATTCGCTATGTAACGGGACACGGAAACAGCGACCACAATGTGGCCTCTTGCCAGAAGCTCGGAATTTTTATCGACCACATTGTGGTCGCCTGCCAGTCGTGAGGCTATAGGTCACATCATTCAGTCGGGTAACCACTTTGTATGGACCGTCCCACTTGTTCTGCAACTTTGGAGATTTCCCTTTCCGGCGAGTTGGGTTATGCAGCCACACCAGTGACCCTTCCTCGAAGCCGCTCGTGTTCGATTTACGGTCGTATCTGGTTTTCATGTTCTCACTTGACTGTAACCCATTTTCCCGAACCAAGGCGTGTATATAGCGCATCTTTTCCCTTAAATCGCAGACATAGTCTTGTACAGTCTTTGGTCCCTCCGGTGACCCTCCTGTCAATAGGTCTACTGGTATTCGTAGTTCTCTACCGAAATTGACATACGCCGGGGTAGCTTTTATGCTCTCATGCTCGGCGGTTCGGTAAGACAGAAGGAAGAGTGGTATATACTTGTCCCAATCCTTTTGTTTGTCATCTACCAATTTCGCCAAATGCCTCTCAAGGGTCTGGTTAAATCTCTCAACCATCCCATCAGACTGCGGATGGTACGCGGTGGTCCTCGTCTTATGCATGCCCAAAATTCTGCACACTTCCTGGAACACCTGCGATTCGAAGTTCCTGCCCTGATCAGAATGGATTTCCAGAGGCACACCAAAGCGACATATCACTTCTTCGACTAACTTGGAAGCGACTGTTGTGGCTTCTTGGTTTGGTATGGCGAACACTTCGGGCCATTTGGTGAAGTAGTCAATGACGACCATAAAATACTTGTTTCCCGAATCCGTTACAGGAAATGGCCCAGCTACGTCAACTGCAATTCGTTCCCACGGTGCACCGACGTTATACAACCGCAGGTTCCCACGGCTCCTGGTTTGTGGTCCTTTTACAGCAGCGCAAGTAGTACATTTGCGGCACCAATCCTGTACATCATCCCGACAATGCAACCAGTAGAATCGTTCTCGCACTTTTGTTAACGTCCTCTTGACACCTAGATGACCTCCTGATACGCCATCATGTATTTCACGGAGAACATCTGGTACTCTCGTTCTTGGGACAATTATCTGAAGATGGAACTCTCTGCCGTTAGTCTTCTCCCATTTCCGGTAAAGTATTCCGTTTTGGAGTATCAGACTGTCCCATTGCGCCCAGTACGCCTTAGTGACAGCGCCAGTGGGTGCAACCTCGCTCCATATTGGTTTTACGTCACCCCGTTTCTTCCATGTGATGATGTGCCGAAGGTCGTCATCTTTTTCTTGAGCCTCCCTCATAGCATCATTCTCCCAGAGACTCAAAGGATTCGTTCTCGTTAGCTTTAATGTTACTTCATTGCATTCCTGCTTAACACAATGTTTGCAGTCCTCCGAACACGGCCTTCGTGAGAGTGCGTCGGCATTCCCATGTGTCTTTCCGCTGCGGTGTTCCGTTTTGAAGTCGTACTCCTGGAGCTGTTCAATCCATCGAGCTACTTGACCTTCTGGGTTCTTGAATTGCAGTAGCCACTTCAAGGCTGCGTGGTCAGTTCGTAGTAAAAACTGTCTGCCGACGAGATACCTATTTGTTGAAATGTTGTAGCGTCTTTACAACAGCCAAGAGTTCTCGTCTTGTCACACAGTAGTTTCTCTCTGGCTTGGATAAAGATTTGCTGAAATATGCAATAACAACTTCTCTTTCACCCTGTTTTTGAGATAACACCCCTCCAATGGCCGTGTTGCTTGCATCCGTGTCAACTATAAACTGACCTTCAGTTTGTGGATACCCCAGGATTGGTGTTTCACACAGATGTTTCTTCAGTTTCTGAAAAGAATCTTCACAAGTCTCATCCCAACTAAATTGTCGTTTATCTTCTGTCAGCCGATGTAGTGGCTTGGCTATCTCTGCGAATCCCTTAACAAAACGCCTGTAGTATGAGCATAGGCCGAGGAATGCCCGCACTTCGGTTTTGTCCTTAGGGGTAGGCCATTTTTGAACTGCTTCCAGTTTCTCCGGGTCTGTCTGGATTCCATCACTGGAGATAATATGGCCGAGATAGTTGACCTTGCTCCTGAATAAATGACACTTTTCCGGGTTCAACTTTAATTTGGCTCCCTCTATTTTGGCGAAAACTCGCTCCAAGTTTAGCAAATGGTCCTCGAAGTCACGTCCGACAATGATGACGTCATCCAAGTAGACTAAGCAAGCCTCTCCAACTAAGCCTGCCAGTACACATTCCATGAGTCGCTCAAATGTGGCAGGTGCGTTGCACAATCCGAAGGGCATGACGTTAAATTGCCATAAACCTTTACCGGTCGAGAAAGCTGTCTTCTCCTTGTCTTTTGGGTGAATTTCCACCTGCCAGTAGCCAGATTTCAGGTCTAGGGTCGAGAACCATTTCATGCCACTCAGGGTATCTAAAGTGTCGTCGATTCGAGGTAACGGGTAACTGTCCTTCTTAGTGACATCATTGAGACGCCAATAGTCCACACAAAATCTCGTGCTACCATCTTTCTTCTTCACTAATACAACAGGTGAGCACCACGGACTTGTAGACGGTTCAATAATCTTATTCCTTTTCATGTCCTCCAAAAGGCCTTCAACTTCTTTTTCCTTTGCAATTGGTATCCGTCTTGCTCGTTGGCGAATTGGTCTCTCGCTTCCGGTATCTATCCTGTGCTGAACCATTGACGTTCTTCCAAGGTCCCCTTCTTGACTGGAGAAGATATTCGCGTAGCGCTGCAAAAACTTCTTAGCTTTCATGCTCTGCGAATAAGTCAGATTACTCTTACAGTCATCGAGTAGCTTAGTCACTAAACCGTAGTTATTGCCGTTTGCTGAGTCTGCGCCTGTCATCGAACTACACTTTTTCATCCAGACAACTTCCTCGCACTTTCCGATGACGTCACCTTTGTTCAAGCAGATCTCGCGATCACCAAGATTCAAAACCCTGACTACAGCGTTACTGCTTCCACTAACAAGGGTTCTCGCCGTCATCAGTTTTTGTGACGATGTCTTGGTAGGTGTGTCTTCGATCAACACGCATCTGTTTGATTTTTTCTTTCCAGCTGGCGGCAGTTTCACCAGTACCTGAGCTTCCGCTCGTCCGGGTATGATGACTTTCTTTACACATGCGACTTTCCCGCAGGCGCCTCCAAGAATGAAGATTTCTTCTTCACCACACTTGAAAACTCCGTCAGCGACATTAATTCTGCAGTTGTGTTTCTTCATGAAATCCAAACCCAAGATGCAATCATCCACAATCTCAGCCACGATTACGTTATGAGAGTATGAGGACCCCCCTACATGCATCGTAACTGACGTTTCTCCAAGGACGGGTATTGGCTGACCGGAGGCAGTAAGAAGCCGACAGTTAATTCTCCTCTTGTGTCCCGTTGCGGTTTTTACCAGACTTGGGTTCACTATTGTTCTAGAGGCTCCTGTGTCCAGAGTCATTTTGCAATCCGTCCCGTTAATAGTCCCCTGAATCGCAAGACTATTTCCGCTGCATGCCTGGGAGATAACAGTTATCGGGGATCCCTCCGCGTCAGCCAGTACTCGCCCCTTAGTCCTGTTTCCCTGATCCCGGGCAAGGGACAAAGCCCCCTGCTTCGTCAGCACCTCTATTTGTTCCTCAATCCTTTTCATCCTTACCATCTGGGTTTCCTTCTGCGGGCAGTTGAGCTGAAGATGGCCCCTCTCGCCGCACTTGTAGCACATGGCTCCAGAACTTTTCTTCGTAGGGGCCTTAACCTCCTTGACTTCCTCAGAGACCTCGCGGATCTTATGGGTATGCCGTATGTCATAACGAACAGCCTCGACCTCCAAAGCATGCGCCAATGCTTCCTTTAGCGAGGTATGGTGACGAAGCCTCACTGCAGCTCTGACCTCCAGGTCTTTGATTCCGTCGACAAATGCTTGAACAATATTCGTGTCTATCATCTTGGTGTCGGCTCCTGGATGTGCCTTCCTAACGAGTTTTTCAATTTCCAACGCCCATTGTTGTAGTCCTTCTCCTGAGCGTTGGACTCTGTCACGCAGTTGGGCACGGAACACGTGCTCCAGGTGTCGCTCCCCGTATCTGGATTCAAGTGCCTCCATCAGGTCTTGGAACCCATTTCCTGTATGTGGCAGTGCTTCCAGGACTGACAAAGCTTGCCCTCTTAGCGCAACAGTGAGAGCGGTCAAGCATTGTTCTTCCGTCCATCCGTTGGCAGTAGCAACCGTCTGGAATTGCTGACGATAAGCGTTCCAGGAAGTAGTGCCGTCGTATGGCGGAACTTTCACTCTTGGTCCTTGTGCCACTCCGATAGTTCCACTAGAGATCGCAACTCCCGTGGTTTCAAGGCGCACTACTTTCTTCTGTAGTTCAATGAGGCCGGTTTTCACATTTTCGACATCCAATCCTAACCCGGTAACTCGTTCTTCCACTACGTCGACATCTTTTCGAAGCTTAATCACCGTGTTACTAACATCATTTATAGCACAAATCACTTTTTCTTGTGACTCTTGCAAAGCGCCGAGCTTGCGTTCTTGTGACTCTTGCAAAGCGCCGAGCTTGCGTTCTTGTGACTCGAACTTGCGTTCTATCAGTTCAATTAAACTTCCTAATTGAAGTTCTACTTGAGGAACTGACGCTACGGTGCCGCTGGTGGGCGTGGCTTGTCTAGTGGGCGTGGCCTGTGTGGTGGGTGTGGCAAGGTGGGCGGATCCAGTGGGCGGAGCTTGTCTAGTGGGCGTGGCCGGTGTGGTGGGCGTGGCAAGGTGGGCGGGGCCAGTGGGCGGGGCTTGAGTCTGAGTAGGCGGAGCCTGGGCCTGGGTGGGCGGAGCCCGGTGGGCGTGGTCGGTGGGCGTGGCATGGTGGGCGTGGCCAGTGGGCGGGTCTAAGGGGGCGTGGTCGGTGGGCGGGGCCTGGTAGGTGGGGCCAGTGGGCGGGGCTTGGTCCACAGCGGGCGTGGCCTCCGCAGCTCGTTGTGCCCTTGTCCTGACGCCCTCGAAGTCCTCTCTCGGAGTCAATGGCATCTCCAAACCTCACTTCCGACACCAGTTGTTACGTGCTAGGGTTCGAAGGATTTGGAGAGAAAGACCTGCTGACTCTTTTAGAAGACTTTATTCACTAGCACTAGTTACACACTAAGCACTAGGTCCAAACACTAAGCACTAGGTCCAAACACTAAGCACTAGGTCCAAACAGTAAACACTAACAATGTCCTAGGTTGAAGCCAAGTCGTAGGTTTCACTGGTATCACTCTTGATCACTTGTTTTCGCTCTCGAAGTCGCCTTTCTCGTAGCTCAAATTGAACTGCCCGGGCTCGCCTCCCTGCCGCTATTTATATGCGCCGAGACGAGTTCCAGACCATTCCAGAATGTTCCCGACTGTGCGCGAACGTGATCGCCCGGAACGAATGTTTCTAGAAAGTTCGCGCATGTACGGTAGTTCCTCTAACGCCATCTAGTATCTAATAGGGGTTTCACTCTGTTCGGTTCTTTAATTGGTTTTACTAGTTGCTGCTAGATGGCGCTAGCTCCTTTGTGTTTTGTGTGTTCGTAACAATATTTTAAGTATACCTACCAAGACTGAGCTGTAAAGTTTAAAACTTTACAGCTCAGTCTAATCCGTGACCATGGTGACTGCAAAGTCACCGAAACGTCGGGCTAAAATTTAAAACAAATACACGCGTCTAAATCTGTAAAAAGTGGTTTTATTTAAATAAATGAGTCGTGCAAGAGTTAGAAAAAAAAAGTTTTTTTTTTAAATAAAACTACTTTTACTTAGTACAGAAATACTTCACCTGTAAACATTTCAGATCTCTAGCTATCGCTGATATACAGCCTAGTGACAGATGCTCGAATAGATGGATAGAACAGAACAGAGTCTAAGTAATTTTACCTTTTGGTACGGAACCCAAAAATTACACCTTTTTAAAGCATTTCTCTCTCGGTCGCAGTTTGTCATTTAACACACCCTTAATATCGATGCGAGTGCCAGATAGCCTCGTGTTTATGTCACTTAAATTAAATTGCTTGTGTTGATTATTGTGACACTGCTTTTTGTACACGTGTTGAAATTTATTTCATTAAATATTTTATGTGGCAGAATCTTAGATTATTTTTAATCTTAAGTCTTCACAGATTAACATACTTATTTATGATTGATTTTAAAACACATATACATACAAACAGCTCTGTTGTTATGGTTTGGTGTACAAGGATTATTAATGGTCTGCGTAAATTAATTAAATGACCTTTGACAGATTTACAGTTTCACTTTACAAGTAAAAGAATCACACGCTGTCTAGAACATATATAAAAACTCAAATAAAATCCTTTTGTAAGTCCAATAAAAATCAATATAATCACAGATAATATAATAAATATAATCAATAACACTCAATATTACGTATTATTACGTAGGTATAACCCACGTCGTCTCTTGATATCTTCATTAGAGTACTCACGAACTCTCGATCGCGTATTCGTGGTGTAATTTTCGAGTTACCTCGACTCGAACTCGCTTTCATAATTTGCATTGTTCATCTCTCCATTTGTCGGTCAGCTCCGCAATTCAGAAAACGATCGCCCGACAATTTCGATGAAGTCTTGTCGGACGATTTTCGAACGCAAGTGATCGGTATACTTGCGATTTGCTTGCGATATTCAAAGTGCTCGAGCAAGTCTCACGTCATAATTGAGGCTTGGTGGTTGCAATTTTAAAATTTAACATGATTGAGTGTTCAACTTTTATTGCAGTCAAGCTTAAAAGCTTTTAACTTTCCTGCCGCTAATGTTATATCGGAGAATTCATTAAGTTGTTGTTTAAAATACATTCTGCTCCTATGGGCAACCTTTAAAGTAGGTACTGATCAACATAACTTGAGACTGAAATTACATGGAAGTACAAAATTCGCCAAGCTTGCCAAATATTTAAGTAAAAATAAACTAAAAATTTAAGTCAACCCAAATTTTCGTGCCAAATTAAGAAACGAAAAAATCCAATTATATAAAAAAAATCGTTTCCGTTACAGATAATTCTCTAATTTCATATTATATAGCTCAAATTAGGTGATCAACTAAAAAAGGTTGCTACAATTTTCTATTAGAGTCACCTTTTTTTATTAGAGACGCATAATTGTACAACCTGAACCCGAACATAGAACAGTACAACAAAATGATTTATGCTCTCGGGCTAGTTAATTGTATTTTTCTCCCAAAAAACGGCGGGCATTATCTCCCGGCGGTCGACAGGTAACAAATCTTGCTTTTTAAATATTATTACTCATCGTATTCGATTTGGGAACGAGCTCGCTACGAATGCTTTATCACCACCTACTCGGTATCCCGCGGTTCACGATACTTTGGTACCCCTAAACTTTATTCAAATGCGACACACATTCATATATCTATCTCAGTCGTACACACCGCGATTAGTCGTCTACTAAATATTTCTATCTCATGCCCCACTAAAATAGATTGTGCCCAAGCGCAAAGTGTTCGTGTCAAAACTTTTCTATAGAGTCGGATAATGGCTTACGAAATTTTTCCCCTACCTCATCACTTTTTTTTACAGTCGAGTTTGTATACTGAGGTCGTGAAGTTGTGTAAAAATTAAATAATCTGGATCGGTTGATGCGGTATTTTATCGTAGCACATCGTAGATCTTGCGTGCGGCTATTAAGCAAATGCCTTCTCCGTTCTATGGACACAACACGACTCTGTTATAGTATGAACAACAATGTCAGTTGTAAATAAGGATTTGTATAGACCATACGTATTGTAGCAGTGAACGGCTATACGATACGCGCCTAATATTTTAATACGAACTTAATCGGTTCAAGTTCAATACAAAGCCGAGATAAATACAGTTTTTTTAATTATTTATTGTGACTTAATAAGAAACTTAATGAATTTTTTTTTATCCTTATTGGTGTCGATAGTGTTTATCAAGATTATTTTTGTGTTATAGTGTCATCGTTAATTCTAATAAGTGAGTCAATCAACACTTGATGAAGATTTTATAAGGATTTTTGTTTATTGTGAGTACCATTAGACTTGTTTCATTTTCAATTGTATTATTTTATAAATGACTAGCTGTCCCGGCAAACGTTGTTTTGCCATACCAAAAAAAAAAGTAAAATAAAAATTTAAAAAAAAATGAACTACAAACCTCACGGAGCCCGAGACCTTTCCAACGAATGCAAAACCGTGGAGATCGGTTCGTGCGTTCTGGAGTTATAGCGTCAGGAAGGAAAATCCGACTTATTTTTATATAGTAGATTTTATAACATAATACGATAAATTGTACATATTATTTTTAAAGAAAACCTACGCATTTATTAGATTATATTTTTAATAAAATTTATTTTTAAAAATCGAAGAAATTTACCTTTCAAATATAAAAGTTTTGATACAGCACATCTTTTAAAACCGCCAAGTGGAATGCATCGCGATAAAAGATGTCATCCAAATCCACAGACCTAAAACCAAAATCAAACCATATGTAAGATTACGGAACATCCAATAAGCAAACTTAACGCAATATATCAAAGTTCAAACTACTTTGTGCATAGTTGAGGGTCGATTATTTATTTTTTTATCAAAGAACCGAAACAAAAGTTCAGACCTAGCTTTGGGAATTCATAAAATCAAAGCTCCATCCGAAACGTTTTGTTATTCCTCGAAATCATGTGCTTTTGTTTTTATTGTAATCCGGCTTTTAACCGCGCGGGTCAACCCGTGTAACTTTGGAATGCGGGTTATTATGAAAAATCTATAACATTATTTGGATAACGCAGTGTGATATCAATGTTCTAGATTAAATAGTAAAACCTCGTTAAAATTATGTCCATAGTAACTTTGAAAGCTAATAAGCGATTGCTTAACCTAAAGATTTGTACAGTCATTTGAAAAAAGTAAAAATAAATTATTTAAACACAAACAAGCAAAATTACAAAAGAAAATACAAAGAATTGACTCAGAAATATAACAAAGAGTATATCTTTTGCCTCCCAAACTATCTACTACATATATTTGTCTTCAATCTGTTCAGCAAATCAGTCAAATTAACTTAGAAATATTTTATTAAACACCTATATTTAATTACTGCGAGTAAAATGGCTTATTTATAAACCATATATTCAGAAATTCATAAACATACTAAAAACTTGTAAATTTTATTTCAAGTAGTTAAGCATCTTATCAAGTAGTTAAACATTTTTTACTCCGTGTGGTGACCGGATTAAGAATACAAGTGTCACCACCCCATCTCCTCCCAAGGGTGCTGTAAAAGTCAGCTAAGGGATAATTAAGGGATAATTGCACACAGAAAACATCTTCTGTGAGAGACGGAAAACTCGAAAATAAACCCTGTTCCAACACGCCTGGTCAGCGCGGCACAGTAGACCATAATCCCTCCCAAAGTGGAGGAGGCCCATGCCAACAGTGGGACGTAAATGGGCTGGAGAAGAGAAGAGAAGAAGCATTTTATCAAGTTATTTTATTTTGATTAGGTATGACATTTTTCTACTAGAATAAGTAGGTACCTATTGAATAATGTTACGTCATAGTTTGTATTTAATAATGCGGAATGTATACTAGTATGTACATATAGGCTTTATGCAATCTCTTCTAACCCCACCAAACAAAATAAAAAGTGTACACAAAATTCGCAGCTTCTGAATTCAGTACTTTTATCACTTAGATATTTTTGTTAGCAACTTCCTTAGATAGCGGAGCTCTCACAGACGCGAGGAAATGAAATTCTTATCGTGCTTCAGTGGAAAGAAGCTTACTGCTGTTATCCACAAAGGAAATATATCGGGGGATGTCGAGCCACTGCAATAACCAACATCTGATTACTGAAAGGAATCATGAGGAAATCTTGAGATGGAATAAAAATGTATTGTTGCAAATATTTAGGGATGATAGTTCCAAAATAGATTGGAATGAAATGTTGAAACTATTCATGTGATTTGTCGTGTACCTAGGCTTCCTAAGTACCTAATAATTCCTTAAAGAAAATACGTATTATAATTATTATGGAAATACATAAACACAAATACTTTCGTATAAATATACTGGGCACGTGTAGTCTGTATTTGTGCCTACACATATATAAATGTAGGTATAAAAACAGTTGATAAAAACAATGTGAGATAAAATACACTTGGCTAATCTAATTGTTTATTTGTTGTATACAGTAAAATATCTCAAAAACAACTGATTAAGGTCTCATTTATTTCTATCATTTTTATTTCTATTTATAACATTGTTAGTTGGTACGAAATGTAACTTCTAAAACCGAATATTACAACAAAGACGAACGAAAAATAACAAGAAGTTAGGAACAAACAATGCAACAAGTCGACTAGACTTTCACTGAAAATGATATCACATTCTTATTACGCTAGAAGTTTTTTGAACTAGAGAACTAATTAAAAGCTTTTATAAATAAATTCATTTATTTTAACACCACCAGGTTTTTCTAACATACCATATAAAATAGAAAGGGTGTATATTATAAGTAGAAATTAAATCCTATAATTCAAAAATTCTATTTCAAAAATATTTAAACGATACAAAAAGTACTAGGAACATACACTTTCCCGCCAAAATGAAATGTAACATGGCTTCGTGTGGCTTCTAATAACGCGCAGAATCGTAAATATAGCTGGCTAGTTCTAATTAAATAAAAGACATATAAAATATAAGGAACGCTTATAATTGTCACGCAGAAAGATTCGATTACATACAAAGTCACAGAATGCGTTCGAAATTTTCAACAATGATGTCCTCTTTTTCATTCTGACGCTACAGAAAATTTACGATCGGTCCCCGCGAGCGAGCATTTCGTGCCTGATGTTTCTAAAAATGTGTCAAACTTTTTACAAACTTCTTTCATTTAGCTGCGTCCGGCCTTCCTCTTTAGCCTTGTAACTTTTTATTTCTATTGTTTATTTTTTAGTCTGTATTGAAATGTCGCTAAGTCAAAGGATTTTGTGCAACGCTTTTAAAGTGGGCACCCCGTGAGTAAATGTAATTTCTCTTTTTAAATACCGTTCTCATTGTCACTGGTTGACTATTGTTGATTTTGAGTAGTGATAAAAAATAAATTTGACATCTAAAAAAAATCTAAACATGTTCACTTCTATTGTTATACGCCTTTATTAAAGTAATAAGGAATTAGCATTGGCACTCATTTCTTTTCTCAAGCAATATTAAAAAATTAGGTAACAAATTTATTATATCCTTTGGTAGTTTCGTGTGGGATAGGTTGACTTTTCTATGTTTCTCGAGAGTTATACTCGTAGGTATAATATTTCAAAAATATAGTAGGAAAAAAAGCTTTCCTTACAGTGCGCCTTGCCATCAAAACTTTTATTCCCGTCTACCATAAGATGGAATGAAATCAAGCATCATGCTTAAAAAAAAGATATATTGTTATGGAATATTTTTTTATCATTTACCTACGGCAAATTTTTACCGAATTCCAACTTCTTTTGCTCCTAAGTTCCTAGAAGCCTAAATATAAATATGTTGACGGTCATTCCCAACTATAATAAATAATATCAGTAATTTAGAATAGGTACCTATGCATTTTTCAACATATTCAAATCATATTATACAGGTACCAGGTGTCGCCCGCAACTCGCTACGCGTGGTATTAAAATTTTTTTCACATTTTTTTGACTAATGCTACGTTTCCATTTATCATCACGCTGCGACCAATAGGGTCAATAAATGGACTTACCAACACTAAATAATTTTTCAATTCCAACCAGTAGTATTATAGGTATAGATTTGAAATTCGCATTAAGATTCACATATTCAACATAAATATTATCCTAAATCTCAAAATATTTTATAGCAGGAAAGAGATGAAATATTACTATTATTAATTTAGAGATATTTAGTTGAAGAGATGACGAGTGTCGATAGATAGAGTGCAGCGGTAAGGAATGTAGGCGATTGGTGTCTCTCCAATGTCATAGATAATACGCTATAGATATGCCCCAAGCAACAAGTTAACTGTATTTAACAAGGACTGTTAGCACACTGTTAGGTCTAATTTTTAATTAAACGCCTTTCTAAGTTCGGTATGTAGCTATCAATGTATTAATCTATGTAACGGAATATTTGAAAGTGATTTTCACCCATTTGCAGTCTTTAGTTAGGATTGATCTGAAATTTTGCACACATATTGCAAATTATTGCATTGTCAATGGACCTTCCATTGACAATGCAATAATTTAAAAAAATATTCAGGATTTTCAAGTGTGTTTTTTAGTTTTTAACTAAGCTTTTTTTTATTGTGTAAATATGAATTTAAATTAATATTGAATCAAGCGTTTTCTGGTTTCTTCTATAGAGACAGATGTTTCGGAAACTTAGCAGTCACCATGGTCCGACTAAATCCATAAATAGTGATTTTATTTAAACTAATAAGTAAATACGAGTAAGTAAAGAATATTATATTCTTCTAAGTCTTTCTAAGTTCGTGTGGTGACGGACTAAGAATACAAGTGTCACCACCCCATTGCCTCCCTAGGGTGCTGTAAAAGCGAGCTAAGGGATATCTTACACACATGACATCCTCTGTGAAAGACGGAAAACTCGAAAGTAAACTCTGTGCCAACACGCCTAGTCAGCGCGGTACAGTAGACCATAATCCCTCCCAAAGTGGAAGAGGCCCGTGCCCAGCAGTGGGACGTTAATGGGCTGGAGAGAGAGAGAGATATTCTTCTATGCAGTTAAGTAACCTGCCTCTGTTGAGAGGGTACTGTACTCCTAATTTAGGTATATGCCTTAGGTATTGCTATCCCTGAGCACCGTGCTGAAGGGGCAAATATAGCTGAAGCAGATTTTACCAACAAATTCTTTGAAAAAAAGACGTTTCGTAGTACCCTTTATTCTTCGCGAAAGTTAAACTAATTTTGATTGTTTTGACGCTATATTATAGATGAAGAGTATATCTATGCTTGTATTGACTTTCTTTTTTGGTAAATCTTTACCAAATATGTGTGATAGACGCTGCAACTTTACCTAGAGAAAACCGAAAAAAATGTGATTTTCGGATGGTGATATTTCTTTTAGTTATTATGTATTAAAAAAAGAAGCTGACAGAAGCATAGATATACTCTTCGTCTATAATATAGCGTAAAAACAAATAAAATCGGTTTCACTTTCGCGAAGAAAAAAGGAAAGTACGATACCCATATTTTTGTATGGAGCATAATTTGGTATCGTGCCCTCTTAACCATTTATTATAAGTAAATATTGTAAAAACTGATAACCAGAACCTTTTTAGTAATAGGAACCTTTTTAGAAACCCTAGTGTAGAATTCCAAGTTAACAAATTAATTACTAGTATTATAAACACTAGTACTAAAAAGAACTTGAGTCTCCGAAAGTAATCGGCTGATGCTAAAATTCACAGGTAGAATAATAAATAATAATAAATAAATAAATATTCACGGACATTTCACACAGCGTCCTCTGGTCCCAAGCTAAGCTTATATGCTTGTATTATGGGTACTAGAATACGGATATAATACTTTTCTGTTGTAAATACATACTTATAATACATAGTAAACACCCAGACGCAGTACAAAACTTTGTATGACAATTAAAAACATCACACAAATGATTGTGCTGACCGGGAATCGAACCCGTGACCTCGTGAACGGTTGTCCGTTATATGAACCACTAGACCACGAGGCCCGTCAAAAGCTTAGACTTTAGGTAAACGAAGTTACGAGCGAAATGCTGCTCATTGATAAATTCACAAAAATCCTATTTGCAAAGAAAATATCCACGTTAGATGTATTAAATCACTAGAACGAGCTAGTTTTAACCGTATTAACAAGAATATGTTTTTTTATCCATTAACTAAATAAAACACAAATTCAAACGTAACTATGTTTTGATTAGATTACGCTACATAAAGTTATACAAACAGAAAAGCTTATTTGTGTGTAGATCTACGCAGTAACTTGTTATATTAGGCACCCACTTATCTGAGTTAAAAATATAGATAGGTGCTGTTACTTCTCAGTTCATTAACGTGGAAGTTGGCACCTGTCTAGTCTACCAAAAACCCTGCCTGGCAGATAGGGTCCGTGCCCAATAGTGGGACCTTAATAAGCAGGAGATGATACTTACTTCTGTCACAAATATATATCATTTCGCCAATAGAAAATTTTGCAAGGGGTCTGCGTGCTATAATATTTACTTACAAAAGACCTTATAAGCTTAAATATTTATCACAATGCAGCAGGTGAAAATAAGCCAACCAACAAGCCAACAAATTAGACCACAAAGGTTTCACAATAAATTCTTAAAACTGTTACTTTGAAACCGGCCAAGTACGAGTTTAGTTCACCCTGAAGGTTCCGGAGCGTTATCGTCTATACGCGTCATAGACATGTCGTTTAAGGGTATCATCAAGTACCACAGAAAACGTTTTTTCTATAGGACCCTCTGCATTTTATTTTTTAATATTTGTTGTTATAGCATCAACAGCTGATATACATCATCTGTGAAAACTTTAACTCTCTTGTTATTACAGTTCCTTAGATACAGCGTTGGTGAGCAACGGACAGATAGACAGCGAGTCTTAACAAAGGAGTCCTTATTAGTTTTACCTTTACAGAACTCTAAAATAAAAGCTGCGTTACGCACATAGTAAGTTTAATTAATGAAGTAAAAATTCCAACCCTAGTCCAGTTTCACCTGTTATGTCCTATAGATAAGATATAGGCGCTTTAAGTTTATTTTTTTTAATTATCTATTATTCCTTTTGCCCCTAATTAGGTTGGAACATCCATTTCCCGTTAGTTTTCTGATTAAAACATGGTGAAATAGTTTTTATTACGGATGTTATTTTTATGATACCGGTATTTTTGGTCAGAAGTTTTATGTGTGCCGGAACTTAAATACACAAGTTATGCATTGAATCCATGTCTTTTGAAATTTTGCGTAACAGACCATGTTTAATATAATATTCTAAACATATTTTTAGTAGTATGTATATTAACATTGATTAATTAGCCTTTGTAGGTAACTAACCGAAAAATCTAATCGTATTAGCATTTGTAAAAACCACCCTTAAAACCATTATATTCTCTCTTCAAACCATTCTCGTCTTACTGTTGGGCACAATCCTCTTCTTCTTAGGAAGGGATTATGGTTCCACTTTTCCATCACTCACACGAACGGGAATAGAGGTGGTACACTTGTATTCTTAACCCGTCACCACATGGGCAGCTGCTCTGTATTAATTATATTTTAGGTATGAAAAATAATGGAAATGTAAACTAATATTTTCTATTTTTCTATCATACTAGGATTAGGACTTTTTGTCGAATTGAAATAATTATTTGCTAAAAAGAATGAAAGGTATAATCGATTACAATAAAGTTAATAATCGTACAGTAGGTTTATGATTTTTATGCATACGTAAGACATAAAACTACAGATTTTATCAATGAATAAAAAATATCAATCAATTACGTAACTCCTTCATCTATGGGTACAAAAACTATAACACGATATTATCTTATCTAACATTTGATAATCTTATGATTCAAAACTATAAAAGAATGAACTTGACCATGTAAAATTAATTTAATTCCCACAATATTAACATAAAAAGATAGTTTACATAAATTTATAAATACGTGGTTCAAAATACAGAACTAATCTACTATTAAACTACCATAAGAACCGTTTAGATGATAAAGTAACAATGTAAGTGAACATTAGTGCGATTGTACATACTTTGTTCTTTTTTATAAATATACTATATTCGTAACTAGTTAGGTACCTATCTTGGGCAATATCACCGAAAACAGAGGTGTGTTAGACAAGTTTTTATGCATATTGAATTGAAGTCGTAAACTGTATTGAATTATGGGCGACACTATCGCAAAGAAATACATGTAATAAAATAGACATGTCGAATTGGTGTTTCTACAAATGGTAAAACCGATTTCGTAGTAACAAATATTATGCAAATTAAAAAACTTTTAAACACACGTAACGTTTTTTTTTAAATTTAGAATCAATGTGTTCATATTTCGATTTTCGAATATCAAATTTAGAGATGCGTAGGCGCACAAGAATTAACCGATGTGTAAAAAGATTTTAATCTGTCCCGAATGTGGGTAGTGACTTATAGTTTAATTTTTCTAACATAAATTCTACTTTCTTACACGCATAGTAGTCGAGGATGTAACCTCATTAGTTACATCTCTGACTGGTCAGGGAAACTCGATTTTCTTACGGTATGCAGCCCAGAACATAAATCAAACAGACACAGTGCGTTAGTTAATTAATAGGATTTCACGCTTTGAGCTCTGGCCTTATTTTAACTGGTAAGATATATATGACTCTGTCAATTTTAATTTTCATAGAATAGTAAAATTATATAATAGGAAGCGAAGCGATGGGCACATATATTTGCATTGTAGTGCATATTACCTGACCATAGAGTTATGTATTGAATATACGAGTAAGTAAAGATGTACACGAGCCCGCTTGTCAGCCGCAGCTGCCTGCCGCGTTAACTGACAGCTTTTAGATTATAGTATTATAGCTTCATCTTCTCCCCGCACCCCGTCCTCAGAGCCCCTCCCAAATTGAGAGCTCCATGCCGTGCAGCCCAAATTAGTAACAGTTACCAAATTGCTTTTTAATTTCTTGTTAGTCATTAAGTAGATATTTTAAAATAACTGTATTTTATTCTTATATTGTAAAAAGATACTATTATAGATTTTTACCATTTGAACAGGCTTATTAGCTCAGTTAACTTTAATAAGTATGAATCAATAAATCTATGTTTTGGAATCTTTACACATAATTTTGACTCCCTTATATATCGGATTAAAGTAAATTTTTGCAAGTGTAAGGCAATAATTAAAAAATATATCAGATATTTTAGGATCAATAAGTACCGTAAGAAATTTTTAGCTTTTAAATTTTGTGCTTGAGCAGATGCCCGATGTACACAAATTACATTGCGTAACAGTTAGGAACTAGATAGGTACGTATATATGTATATGATTTTTATGAATCAGCTACTATTTTATTCATAAAATTGTAATTGTAAATGACATAATGCAGCGTAAAAAATTACATCATTATTCGTTATAAATTTTTAAACATTATAAAGCAATAAAATGAACGCATCTGTACAATATTGAGTTACAAGTAACAAGAACAACGGGCGGACATTGAGAAATCTTTCATCTCATCTGTATCGATGCCCGGCAGTTATTCATTGTATATGTGTTATTTTGTTTCTTTTTTTGATGAACCGAACCCCAGGGCGCGCCGGCCTCGGCCCTGCCCTAGTCGCGAGTTCTGTAGCCCAACCCTAATTTTAATGGCTGCTTACTTCGTCACATCCGGGTAAGGGTAACTCAATATGGAATGCGTTTTTGTTTTATGAGTTCTTAATTTAAAAACTTTTCATGGAAAAGCTATTATATAAGTTATTCTATTTTTAATTAATGATTATGTTGATGTACGGGGTTATTGCAACGTCTACGCGTTGATTAGGAGGCGTATCTAATTGCAATAATTAAACAACTATAAATCAGTTGTTTAAGTATTTCTTTTAAATTTATGTAGGTATGAAAATTTCTAGAATTTTATGGGTTTGTTTTCCCGGAATAACACGTATGTGATTCACAATGCCATATTTAAAAGTTTTTTGTGCATCTAGTGTGCTTATTTATTGAGATGTATGTAAGAAATTTCATGCAATTTTATAACGGTACGTAAATACACGTACCTACGTGAGTAATGTGTTTGAATCAAAATTTTCTTAATAAAGACATATAGAGCTATTACTTTATTATTATTGTTTTTATATTATGTTTTTGCTATTTTATGTCAATAAAATAATTTTGTTATTTTATGTCAATTAATTTTGTTCATTAATGTTTTTTTTTAATTTAACGTTCAAACTAGAGTTAGGAGTTTTTGACTATATCGACATGTCAACCCCATTGTATCATAGATATTTCTAATATTGCTTTACCCTGTAATTGAAGCTTAGAACATATGCCGAGATTAACGTTACTATTGTTTGTCAGTATTTATTTCGTTTATTATTTGTTTTACTTGTTACGTTATTATAATTTATACTGTAGATTTATAAAAAATGCGAATGATATAGATCATACGGTATGATCTATATCATTCGCATTATACCAGAGTATAAAGTTGGTACAATAGGTACTATTGTGTTATATAAAATGTGTAAGATTATTGTATCTACTCTCGTATTTTAATGCAACGCAATTAAATAATTAATACAACTGTCAGAACATACCTAATACAAACATTAAAAAATACAGGATGTTTGGTACATCGTTTGCCATATTCAATTTTCAAAAAGATAGTGTCATTTGCTATAGTTTAGCATATTTCATTTTATTTTTGCGCCGCCAGATTTTTTTTTTTGGTTTTGGAAATGTTTATTAAAAATTCCATACCTACTGAGCTTTAAAATCCAAAAAATAAAAAAATTGCTGTTAATCGCGTTAAATTTTTCAATTGTGTTCAATTTTTGTTGTTTTTTTGGGGTTTTAAAGCTCAGTATGGAATTTTTTATCAAAAATTTCTAAGACCAAAAAAAATAATCTGGCGGCGCAAAAATAAAATTAAATATGCAATACATAAAATAATGCAAATATGCTATAGCAAATGACACTATCTTTTAGCAAATTTTATTTGGCAAACGATGTACCAAACAACTTGTATATTAAATAAGCTCTTTCCATACTGTTGACTTGTAAGTGCCTACATTAATAAGAGGATACCAAAATAGCTTCGTGCATTTTTCTATGTACGAAGTTTTCATTGTTTCTTTAGATTGAATGGCTAGAGCTCTAATTTTTAAGTATATGTTTTTTCAATATATGATCTAGGATCGCATGAACTCAGAAACGCGATTGAAAAAAGTTTTCTCGATAGAAAATCTTGGCAAAACAACCTCTCAATTTTTTTATTTTTTTCATTTGTCGGTCTATTATCGCGTATTAACTAATGAAATAACTTTAAAAACATAGGTAACTATTATGTATAGAAACACGTGGATCAGAATTAAAATATATTTAGTAGATTTTGAGTAAATAGGAAAAGTATCCCTAATTCTTCATTTTCTGTGCCTACTGGCTGTGTTAATATGTACGTGTCGGCGATGATATACGATAATATTGATGTAGGCCCTTAAGTCAAATTCTATTATTAAATACTCTATATAATACGTTTTCGTTCATAAATTAATTAATATGAGCCAGATTGGTTTCCTGTGTTCGTATATTAATACAAACTATAAGTCACCGGGTTGCAGTCCGACCAACCCTATCCCGCAAGCTGATGCATGAATTACGAGTGCGTCAGACGGGTCTCACCGACCCCACCGTGTCGGATCGACCGACGCTTTTTGTTATATTCAACCCGTAATTGCTGAAAAGTTTTCACGCCGTTGCTCTGGTCACGCGTATTTTATTACTATGAAATTGAATTATTTATGACGCAATGCTCGACAGAGCGTCCATTGTGCGTTGTACACGTCGGCTGCTGAATTTTAATATTCGAATTATTATATTATCGTATCTATATAGGGAAATATAGCATGCGATTAGTATTGTTCAAATCTGGTTGACACTCATCACAAAGTGACATATCAGCGCAGAGGCTTAATTGCGTCGTCCCTAAAGCCTTGTCCAAGATTTATGTATATCCAATCCCGACCACCTAATCCAGCTCCTGCCTGGGTCAATCCGACCCCGGAAAAGGTTTTCCCGGTTATTTTCCGTGGAACTTTTAATCCTGCCGAATACCGACATACATCATAGAGGATTAAGAGGTTTAAATTGGAAGTTACCGACGTCCGAAATAAATTTAAATCGGCTGGCATTCGGTATTGTGATATCGGTACCGATGCTAAATGAAAGCCAATTTTATCCCACAAGTAAATCTTCTAAAGAACGGGGCGCTTAGAAAAGTTGTTATAATAAAACATATAGCAAGGTATGCAATTAATTTTAAAGTAATAATAGCTTTACTTATTATAAAAAGTCGTTATTTTTGTAGATATGTATGTATGTATGTCTCTATGTGAGTTTAAGTCCTCAAAACTACGCAACGGATTTTGATTCAGTTATTTTTAATAAACGGTTTCATGAGTATAGTTTATTAATATGAAAGGGGCCTCAATAACAACAAACGCAAGTGAAACAGCAGGCTTTAGCTAGTTAAATGAATAATTGTAAAATATTATTTTAAAAATAACATGTAACAGAATTAATTAATCAGAAACCACAGACACACCAGATGGTGGGTTGACGTTTAAAATTGAGGACAAGTGACTTTAACCTGGCTAAATCGTACTTTATAGAATAATGACCTTTTATATTAATATGATGTATAGCCTGTATCATAGACACACATAGACATTTTCACGCATACATCGATATCTAAGTGGGTCCAAGCCGATTGAGTGATGTAGCCATAGACAATACATCTGGTATATCTGTTTTAGAAACATAGTTACTAAACTTTATAAAATAAAAATGTTATCTAAAATAACTGTAAGCATTTTATGTTTTACTTATGTATATAGCCGGAAGATAAAAAAATACACTGCCGTCAAGATCAACGCGAAGAAATATTACCCTCAAATAAATTATCACGTAATTTATCATTCTCAAAGAACAATATATTACGTTCAAGTCTTTTTAATATGCAGTATAAAATATTCTGTATGTTATATACTTCTAACTGTATATATTAGAATGGGATCAAATTAAAATGGATATCAATAAGGGCGCAATAAATCATACAAAAGCGTCTAGCTAGCACATCGACCCTCTGGAGTGGACCTTTAGGGGACACCTGACCTGCCACAGTTGTATGCCACATATGGTAGACATAGTACCCATACATACGTTTCTTTGTTAATTCATAAAGCTCTGCTTTATAGGGTTAAGAGAAATACATATGGACCTATTTGACATAACCTCAATGTTAAAATGATTTGAAAAAATGAGGACTTTCGGCATATTCGGATTTATATTTTAATAGCTAATTTCCGCGGTTTTACCCGCGATTATATTTATTAAGCTCCGCTTCCCACAAAAGATCACAAATATTAACAAATTATACAAAAAAGCCATCCTCTTCTAGCACTCTATCTATAATAAGAAATCGTAACAAAGCCGTTGCACAGCTTAGAAGATTTGAACTTACATAGGGACATACATACAAAAAGTACGACTTTGTTTTATGGATACTAATACAATTATAAAGCTGAAGAGTTTGTTTGTTTCTTTGTTTGACCGCGCTAATCTCAGGATCCGCTAGTCCGATTTGAAAATATCTTTCAGTGTTGGATAGTACATTTATCTAGGAAGGCATATAACATCACGCTTTGATCAATAGGAGCGAAGCAATAATGCAAAATGTTGCAAAAACGGGATAAAATTTCTAAATTCCTCGCGTACGGAGTCGCGGCCAACGGCTAGTAATAAGTAAAGATAAAACCTACAAATTTTCTTTTTAATCATTTTGCCTACGTACCTATCTAAATCTATGTATATTAAATCTAGTGACTACATAATTCTACACAGCTACATGTGTGTCACACCCCGGTGGACAACACGGAATTGGGTACGTAAATCATTAATCAGCCGCGTCATTTGTTCCCGCCAAAATTATTAATGTCCGCACCGGCCGCTGGTAGCGCTTACGTTGCGTGGTGCCTCTTTAAAACGCAGTTATTGCCTTATGTGCAAACATTGTTGTTGCAGCCTCGGAATTGCAAATAACTGCATAAAATTTTTGATTAATTATAAAGTAAATCTTTGGGTAATTGAAAATAAGTCCTTGATTTTCTACAATTTGGTGATTACTTCGTAAATAACTGTTTTAAATACGTACTAGCTGATGCCCTCTACTTCGTACGCGTGGAATTTTAGATCCTCATCTATTTTGTCACCGTTTAAACCTTCCCTGGACTTTCACGAATATTTCAAGACCAAAATCAGCCCAGCCTTTCTCGAGTTTTAGCGAGACTAACGAACAGCAATTGATTTTTATATATAAGATTTGAGGGAAGATAGAGTTTGAGTAATCTAGTGTTCAGTGTGAAAGTAGTACATGTAGTATATCCGTATTTTGGTACCTATAACACAAGCATATAAGCTTAGCCTGTGACCAAGGGACGTTGTGTGAAATGTTTATCAATATTTATTTATTTGTTTAGTGTCTTCTACCTCTGTGACGGTAGAGTATTACCTATATCCTGTGCGTGAATCAAACCCGCTGCCACATATGGCAGTCTGCTACCCCCTAACTATCTAACTGCGACTAAAAACTACGTATCATCTTTGGTAATAACAATCTAATGTTGCTGTACGTAAGCCAGCTTTACTACAAAAATTGAGTTCGTTAGTCTCGCTGAAACTCGAGAAAGACTGGGCTGATTTTGGTGATTTTGATCTTGATATATTTGTGAAAGTCCAGGGAAGGTTTAAACGGTGACAAAATATATAGGGATCTAAAATTCCACGCTTACGTTGTAGTGGGCGTCAGCTAATATACAATAAACATTTTAATGATTATCCAAGAATGATATTAATCCACAAAATCCTGTACAGTTTAATCGTAATATGTCTATTGTTTTTACTATTTTAAATCACACCATTCTTGTGATACTTTTATAAATATTCATGTGTAGATATTTGACAATTATTTTATATAATTATGCATTGTGAACAATTAAATTAGACGTGAGAATTAGAACATATTCGCATGTTCAAACGGCATTTATACTTTTTTTGTGATAAGAAAAAACATGCTATTTTATACAATATAATGATGTGTAAATGTACTCTATATTCTTTAGAAACATAGATTAATTAAATATAATTAAATTAATTTTTTATTATGTTTTATAGACAACTTTCACATAAAAATTGCTGTATAAAACCTAAAATTCTCAGTGTATAATAGTTATGCCTAGATTAGCTTGAGATCAAAAAGACAAAAGTGTGTGCGTTGTCAAGACAGCTAGGGTTGGCAATCGTAGAATTGATGAATGTAGAAATTCGTTAAATAGCCTGTGAATTATATTTATTGTGGTTAATTATTTTTTTCTTAAGTCTAAGTAAATTAACAATTAATTACGTAGAACTATTACGTAGGTGGTATTAGTTAATTTTTAGGTTAATTTTTTAAAGGGGGGTTGTAGTCTATATAAAATTATATTCCTAATCGTTTACTTAAGATGTATAATCTTATTCACGTAAATGAAGACAAATTAGAAAAAAATAGAACCAAACAGGAGACAATAACAATTCACAGTCAAAAGCTACTATACCTACAGTTCTTAACTGTATAAAATAGTAGTTTCCTATACTTATTGATAGCTTATAATTATAAATTAAAGCCTTAAATTATTTCTTTTGTATTTTTTCACACATTGATACTAAATAAAACTACTTTTTACGGATTTAGACGCGTATATTTGTTTCAAATTTTGGCCCGACGTTTCGGTGACTTTGCAGTCACCATGGTCACGGGTGAGACTGAGCTGTAATGTGTCTTCTACGATCAGTTATTACAGGGTTTACCCACATTCGATTTTAATTTTACATTGACCATAAAGATAGACTTTTACTATATACTATATCGTATTACATTGTGCTCAGACTACATAAAATCAATAACTAAAATAATGTTATATGGTGTAAGTATATACCTATATGGAGAAGACCACTTATCATAAAGCTACTGTATCAAACATGGAACATAATAAATCAAATACAAGTTTGGCAACAGAGACTTAACTTTTCCTAAGTCAGTGTGGCTAATCAAGCAAACACTTATATAAAACTTTGAGGCTTTGGGAAAAGGGCGTAATTCAACGAGGAAGGGTTGTAACCGCTGGGCCGAGGGTCGGGGGCGCAATAAACTGTTGGAGGACTTCACTGATTAATGGACGTGTAATTATTCCCACATAATGTACTAAGTATAACTCGTTTGTGATATAACACCATTGTTTAGCATTCTTGTAAAATAAGTATCAAAAATAAATATAAAACATAAAAAATAATATTTAAACTTATTTATAGGCGTTAAGCCCCTGTGCATGTAACATCATTATAGTTTTTAGTAAATAAATAAATATTTTATGGACATTTCACACAACGGACGTTGTTGGTCCCAAAGTAAGCTATATTTCTATGCTTGTGCTAAATTAATAAATATATACTTATTAGGTATTTGTCAGTATGTATAATCCCGCGTTTGCGTAGTGGTGAATTAGAAATACTGTGCAGACCCAGGATAATTTGAAGAGATAACGTGTTTTATGAGACATGGAAAACCCAAAACTAAACCCTGTGCCAATATGGGTATATTGGTAAAGGGTTTAGTTTTGATGTCAGTGCGGCATAATAGACCAAATACCTTCCCGAAGTGGAGGAGACCCCTACCCAACAGTGGAATATTAATAGGCTGGAGAGAGAGAGAGAGAGAAAAAAAGATCTCTAACCTGTAACAAATAATAGGCTAAGAATAATAAAATTATAGTGTTTCACGCATAAAGAACACATGAACGAAGTGTCTTCGCCTTAATAGAAAAGTGTTAATGGACACATTCTTAGTCATATTCTATTTAGCAATTTAAGTTAGTTTAAAATTACTTATTAGCCTTTGTAGGCTAGATTGTAATTAATATGATGATTTGGTTCTCAAAATCCAGACACGTCATGGAAAAAAAAATGCATAATATTTACCACATTTTTTTCAAAACTATTTATTGACAGCCCTGATAGTTTAAAATTAACATTACTGAAAAATTCTTAGAAATATTTATATATTTCGTAGTAGTTAACCATAATCTAATTGTATGGAAATTTGTTATGTTAGGTATATGCTAATGAGACTTTGAAGGTTCCTTCAAAATATAATAAAATAAAAAAACACAATAATTTAGGCATGTAAGTCTGAATGACTAATTAAATAGATACCTACATATTTGTTTTCCCGAAAATATCAATAATAATATATATGATAATAGAAAAAATAATAATATAAAATAATACAAACATACTTGAATTATGCACCTGCTTTTTCTTTTTTTATAATACGAAATACATAGAGTACGGTAGAGATTACGAAGAAAATTATATATATAATTTACAACTTTTTACTGGATACCGGAGAGACGGATAACTCAGAAATGAATCCTGTGCCAACATGCCCGTTCAGCGCAGCACAGTAGACCGTAATAACTGTCTAATACCTATGCCTGATCTAAGAGGAATAAATATAATTATATCCTAATTGTATGTGCCTAACAGATACGTTAACACAAAAAATAACGAAAATAATATTTTCGTATTTTTCATTTTACTTTGTAATTGGATTTTTTGCTATGATAATAGATATACTTATAAAATATAAAAAAATCTAATAAAAAAGCAAAAAAAATATATTTAAAAATAGTTTAGAATTAGATTTAAAGTGAATAAAATTTTATATCTTATCTCACGAATTTATCTCGGGGCTAGGTCACGCACCTATTGTATTCGTTCCGTTTTACGCACACTTAAACATGTACTTAAGAACACCTTTATTAAAGGTGAAGATTGCACTTATATTCCAAATTTAGACAAAGATAAATAATTCAATTAATGTCTGAAGAGAAATTACTGGGTGGCCAAGTAATTGAACTAATTACGTCAATGCCACTGTGTTATTAGTGATGAATTATTGATGTCTTGTAGCAAGTGATAAATGATCTACGCTTATTAACTAGACAATAATAGGGATTGTTTTTTGTATCTCAAAAGAAAATTGTATTATAGTATCATAATATAATAATCTGCTACAAGTTGAAGGCGTAATTATCAGTGATAATCATTACAATTCCAAAAAAAAATGTTTCTACTCTTAAATGTTTTACCGCTATTCGACAACAGATGCCGCTATTTTCATTTACGTTTACGTAGCATTACACGAGCGAGTACCACTTCGCACCACAATAACTGTCGTGTTTTATTATTATTTTATTGCCGTGTTCAGTTATCAACGTGGTTTATTGACATTCTATTACAAAACAGTAAATAAACAAGCGTATAAACGCAATAAAAGAGATCGTTCATCATCCAAGCGAGATTGAAACGATAGTGAAGCGACAAATGCCCCGTAGTTCAACCGTATGCCGTCAGAGGGCGTGATTTACGTCAACATTGATGTTCGTTTATGGTTCAATTTGTTCTAATCGACGATTATGAGCACATTAGTTTTTACGACGCATTAAAACTTGATTTTAATGGGCGACTCTTCAAATATTTACGTACTGCTGAGAGGTAATCTGGACTAATAAACTTATAAGGATTTATGGAGACGTAGAATTGAGTCTATTTGATTTAGTGTTTCTCATAAAAATATATTGAAGTAGGTAGCTTAATTCTTACCTTCTGGTGTGCCAAGATTTATTCAAGAGAATTCATACTTTATTTTGTATATGATAATAATAATTTAGTGCCTAAATATTTATCTATTACTTAACTGATAGCTAAAGTTTTCTGAGTTAGTTACAAATTACTTTTTGTTGAATATGAAAACACAGACATTGTTATGGATAATAAGCATGCTTTATTTTACATTTTGGTTAGACAACAACATCTAGGAAATTAATAAGGCTATGACACTTAAGATTTAGGCTGAAAGAAAGCTATCTCACAATATTATTAATATCATTAAAAAACGTCAGTGTAGACGATAAGTCAAAATTTAGGCAATATTTCTATAAGGTCGTGTAGTTTAACCATAATATGATATTAATTGAGACTTAAAATTATAAATATTTTTTTATTATATTAAAGCATTAGACATCTCCAGAAACTTCATACGCGTGGAATATTAAAACTAAAACTTGACAAATTATACAAAAAGCCATCCTATTGAACCACTTAATCGATTGAAAAAACCTCATCAAATGCTGTTGCGTAATTTTTAAGATGTGCTCATGTACATACATAATTTCAAAAATAACTACTTTGTTTTATAATAAATAAAGATTTCAACAACATCTAATGCACACACATTCGTCATGTTATCACTACGACGCACACTTAATAATAATACTACAGCAAGGGTGAGCACCCCTAAAAATTAAAAATGGCCGATGTCGGGCGCGGCTCGATTGGTGGCAATAACTCATTCGGGCAGTAGGGGTGCGACTCATTTGTCTCCCCCACCCCGTTTGAGAAATACTCGCAAGATGGGGATGCTAGTGTCATATTGTTTTATTATGTTTAGTAAAAACATTTATTTTTGAAATTCCTTTTTGTTTTTAATAAATGTGGAGATAATTTTATGATTTACTTATTTGTAGCTTTTATGAGGTATTTGTGCTTGGATAGATAGATATAACTAAGTTGGCTATAGACAAGTGTTCATGTACTTAGCGTTTTCAGAAACCTTTATGTAACTTGATATCTTAAGGCCGTTTTCAATAACCAATCTACGATTACAGATACATTGATTAGTAAGATCTACAGTTCACGTTCCAAAAAGAAATGATAACTGCCAGCAGCATATTTAAAAGCGAGTAATGATTTGTCCTTAGCTTACATTTGTCTGTATTAAGATGGTATAGTAGCAAAAACATCCATGCTAAAATTAAAAGCTGAAGAGTTTGTTTGTTTGAGCGCGCTAATATCAGGAACTGCTCATCCGATTTGAAAAATTCTTTTAGTGTTGTATCGTACATTTATCGAGGAAGGCTGTATGTATAATATCACGTTGCGACCAATAGGGGCGAAACATCGTTAATTTTAAGGTGAAACAATGATCTGTACAAACTTGTCTTTATATTTCTATTATAGTGGGATGTCCAGATTAAGAATACAAGTGTCACCACCCCATTTCCTCATCCCGAGGGTGCTGTAGAAGCCTACTTAAAGATATTGTGGATAAAGAATAATGCTCTGTGAGCGACAGAAAACTCGAGACTTTAATCCCCTAAAGTGGAGGAGGCCCGTGTCCAACAGTGGCTGGAGAGAGAGAGATGTCTAATGTAAATGGCTTGAAATAGAAGTAGACGGTGCATGGTGCATGCCTGGTAGTGTAGGTCGACATTGTTACGATGTTACATTGATCATTTCTACAGCAATTATTTTTTCATTGCCTAAAGCCTATACATGTTTTTTTAAACGAAGAAATGGTTTTAAAGGACAGTCTTCACTGATTAGGTCTCTATCAATATACAAATAGATATTTTCTAGCGGAAAAAACATTAATCTTGTTTTATCAAAAAGAATATTGTAATGAATTGAGGCACCTTTCATTTTGTCAACGGTAAAGATAAGTTTGTGGGCAAGGTTGCGTGCTAGGTGGCAGTTCGTAGCAAGTCTCACGCACTACCAAATTATTTTAATAAAACCAGGTTAGGTGAATGTTTTGATATTTTTTCTCAAAAAAGTAAGGAAAGAAAATAAATGTTAGTACCGTTTGGTTCACAGAGGTTTGAATTTTAGTGGTGTCGTGTTTCTTGTAATCTATGCATATTTATCTAATGCTAAGCGCATTACTAACGCAGAATATTAAAATATAAAATTGTGAAAATAACTTAAGAAACAGCTGCTATTTGTGACTGTATTATACAAGTTATTACTGTTATTAAATCACGGTATTTTCGTCATTATTTTGTTTATAATTCCTTCAAAATGTATCCGTGTCAAGTACGAGAAATTTGCGTGCTGAAAGAAGGACCAGTTAACAGTTCTGATGACGATTTTTTTTTTTGCCGGCACGTTAGCTACAAAAGGGCAGATTTAAAATACCAAACCAAATATAGACATGAATAAGAAGCTCTTAAATCCAATTCCGTAATAAGTTTTTCAATAATCATTTCTTCTAAGCTTTTTTGTCTCTTTGATGCTATTCTACACCACTCTATTTCAGTTATGCTTATGTTCGTCTTGTTCTCGCACTGTGCCCTACCTCTTTATCTTTAGCCTTCAAAATACTAAAGCTAGATGAAAAAGATATAACTAGAACTATATGTAAGCTGTCTACTGTGTATTACGCAAATAATAATTGAATAACTTCATCCCTTATTAAGTCAAACAATGGTTGACCAAAAATAAATCAACAACAACAACTCTATCTTTGAAACAACAAAGCACTTGCATTCGCAACGATTATTATCTCTAAAACAAACTTAATGCATTTAAGGCTAGTAGCGACACGGTCTAGAGATATTTTAACATACACCAAAGTTAATTAAATACATACTAACTACCTTGATTTCATTCTAGTAAGGCCTATATTCAATTGTCTAATCGCATACTTCTTAATCTAGGCAGGGCAATTCTGTGGTACATTTGCATTAACCCTTAAATTAAAGGTATAGCGTCTAATTCTGGTTGATTTGAATATTTAAATGGATAGTAGAAAGACCAGTCGTGATCGAGGATCGTGATTGCGACACCGTAGTGCTTGCCCTTTGAACATGGTTCCGTAGCCGTGAAAAATCACTTGAACATATGCAAGCTGCCGAGCTGTCCTTTGGTGACATTCTAATTCATTGTAATTGTAACAGCAATGATCTATTAGGACTTAAAAGTAACAGATTGTGTTTTGAAGTAAAATCTTTTCGTATTTTTTCTACAAAATGTAGGTATCCCGCCGTATAGGTATGGAAGTCAGAGATTCAAATATCGATGCACTCGGCCTCCTATACTTTGGGGGGATTATGGTTCACTATGCATAGGCATGCTGGCATGGGGTTTAGTTTTGAGTTTTCCGTATCTCTCATCCTTGTGCAATATCTCTTACAGCACCATGCAAAAGAGGTGGTGCCACTTATATTTTTAATCCGTCACAACACGGAAAATCTAATAAAATACATGACAAATTAAGGCTTTGCTTACAACCGCAAAAATCTCGTCTTCATTAATTAGTTTTGCCGTCAGAAAGGTAGACAAAAAATAATACGTACAAAGTGCCTAACTAGGTACATAATTATTATAATTTTATTAATTATCTACTCATAAAATAATATCGAATATTAATTTTGCCAGTACTAATTACCGGAAATGGCTGAATTAATTTTGCCAGAATTTTTAATGGCATGTACTCAAAGATATCAAGCTGTGACTGTACTTACATGACGACTTTATTTTTGGCTCTCATGTAACTCTTCTAATAAATGTTAGAATATATTTAAATGTTTAAATAATTAATAATTGTTGAATTAATAAATGTTTAAATGGGATGTTAACAGTGTAAGTACTATTTACAAGCATGCCTGAAAGACAAGCTATTTTAAGACCTTTAAAGGTAATGCGGGAAGTGTAGAAAATACGTTAAATCGTTTTCTGAATTTTTTTATAAGCAACAACCATTTCTCGTTGGTGCTTGGTTTGTATCCTGTCTACGCATTAATCATGTTGCGGAATTTGAATATGATTTTCACGCACTTGCTATAGTTCGATCGATCTTATTATATGTTAAAAACCAATGAGAATAAAATAAATTAAAAAATATTCAGGATATTGAAAAATGTTTTATTACTAAAGTAATTTATTAATTTTGCAATTGACATGCTATGCTTTTACCTAATAAATCAAATTATGGTGGAAAAAGTGATTACCGCAAGCGGTCCTGCTTGCGGTAATACTTTAATAATACCGTACCTATATTATTATTATATTATTATATATATATTATTATTATTTATATATATATATATATTATTATATAATAATACCTTTTTCCACAATAATTTGATTTATTAAATGTTTAATTAACTAAACTTTAATAATAAAATTAATTATTACAATTTATACATATTTTTTTAACCAGAGGTCAATATTTTAGTAGAATTGAACTAGGGGAATGCCACCTGCCTTAGAAATTGTAACCAACAAACATGTTCATACTAATAGTTACAATTTCATGTTAATTTATTATGTATGTGTTTACTCGCACCTTGCAGTTTATACGACATCGTAGTAGCGCACGCAAACATGCAGTATGTGCTTTTAACTTGAAAGAATTATTGCTCTATCTATCTCGATATCATGAACCTTTACATCGGTAGTACAAATGTTGGTCACGATTAATGGCGTTAACAATACACTTTGAAGTTTCTGCGTTGAAAAGAAATATTGTATTTCAAAAACATTTTTTATATTTTTTACGCGTTACGTAACTGACTTTTATATTTATTAACCACAGATCCTGAATAGGACATAACTACAATAAAACCGACATACATCATAATACTTGAGATTTCAATCCAGGAACCCTGCTTTACGTGAAAACTTTACCACTATATGTAAGTAGTCGTAATTTTAGACTTACTCATGTATATTTAACTTTATCTCTAACTAGCTGTCCCGGCGAACTTCGTACCGCCGTATATTTACGTAAGCTGACCCGGCAAACGTTGTTTTGCCATACTAAAAAAAAAAAAGTTTGAAAAATAGATGTCGGCCGATTCTCAGACCTACTGAATATGTATGTAAAATTTGAGAAGAATCGGTCAAGCCGTTTCGGAGGAGTACGGTAACTAACACTGTGACACGGGAATTTTATATATTAGATATACCCACATAAATAAATAATTTTCTATTTCTATTCTATTATCTACTTGTAACGTTAAAAACAAAACTAAAAAGCTTTCTACAAATAACAACAATATTATGTAAAAAGCAGCTGTTCTAATACCGTATAATAAATGCGCCATTAAATTGATTAAAAACCTCAAGAATGTATAAAAGAATGCTAATATTTTGTTACTACTAAATCAAAACAAAGCTAGAAAGTTCTAAAGCTAAGTGCATTGACCTGATAGACACTGATGAGTCACTGATTAAAAAGACAACACATACCTAATTGTAAGTCATAACATATTCATAGTTAAAAAAATCGTCTAAATATTATTATCATCGATATAATGGATACATATGCGCACGGGTGTTTTGTTTAAAATTCGAACACCGACTTGTGTGACCAGTATGGTGGACAAGGGATCATAAAATATTATAGCTCTATTCTATTCGATACGTGATAACTCCTGGATCAAGTGTAGAGTGAATATTAATGTAGGGCTGTAAGCTACCGTGACACCGATATGCTTCCGGGAAGTATCGATATGGTGTTTCCCTAGATTTGTTATTGATGTTTTAAAAGTCAAATTGCATTAAAAAACCTACTTGGTGCCTAATGTAACTTATGTGAAGCGAGCGTCTGAATTACGTTTCCAGTGATTTTATATTTTCGTTTTTAAATATGTACATATTATAACTTGTTACATTTAAAACTAAACATTTCACAATTTAATCTATTTCCTTTTCCTATGTCCTTATTGTTACTTAAGGCGTTTTTAGGGTAGCTGAATGATAGTTTCTGACGTTTCAAAAGAGCTTGCAAAACATGTCAACTTGAAATAAAAAATTTTTACTTTGACTGGATATTCCTGTATTACACTAGTAATTTTTAACGGTTATTAAAAAAAGGAAATCATTATTATCATTATGCCTACCCGCATGGGAAAAGGCTTGATGGCATATCAAGCCTTTTCCTATGCGGGTAGGCAGATACTATAGAGCTCAAAAGTAAAGTAAGCTTTTAACCAAAATCTGGGCTCTCTTATATGTACTAAACCCTTTGAACTAAGGATATATATTATGTATGTATATATATAGACTATGACCTAATATTGTTTCAAAGATTAGACAAACGTTTTTATTTCTTAGTAGCAATGGGATTTTAAAATCAACTTTCATTACTAAACCATACTCAAACAGTTGAATATTAATTAATCTGTACAGGTTGATTATAATACTATTATTTAAACATTCATGAACACAATCAATAACTGTATATCCATTGCATTGACTCAATTTTTAATGATTGGATTACATTTTAATCAATTGAAAATCGAACCCACGTTACCTCATTAATAATTCAAATTTAAGTTTAATATCTATTTAGTTGTACTAATCATAACGCCAGTATTAATAAATACGTGTTATAAATATATGATTTTATACCACGTGTAAGTTAAAATATCATGCGATAGAAATTATTTATAATAATTCTCGTAACAGTCTAAGAAAAACTATTAAAACGGCGTGTTAAAATTTTGTATCAACATTGTTCGTTATATGGCTTTTGAAAAGTTTCTAAGTCATAAATTACTTATTGATTTTCAATGAGGTAGTCATAACTATTGTTTTGTTCATGGAATTTATTTTGATAGGCTCGTGCTAGTGTGTAAAAAGTATAAGAGGTTTTATTGTAAAGTCGACGAGACATTTATCGTAAATTCAGGTACAGTAATTACGTGAATTTATTTTGACTTTTGTCTTATAATTGGATTACATTACCCATCTACTAACAATATTGGATCCTCACTTACGGCTTTATTACTAAATACTATTTATTTTCACTTAATATTATCTACTTTATCCTATCAGTAAATTTAGTATTAGTAAAATTACAATTAAAAAATTGTCTTAATGTCCTAAAATATAGTCTTGAACATTTTTTTTTAATGACCAAATTAAAGTTACTTTTTTATTCTGCCCAGCTTCCAAACATTAATTACTGAATTAGAAGACCGCAGTTCAATTTAAATACTAATAAATAACAATCAAATATAAATTAGAGAATCTACCTGAAATGTAGAGACAATCAAACTGAATAGTAAATTCGACACACATAAAATGTTCTAGATGCTACCAAATTTTATTATTATATTATTGTATTATTTTCTGCAGTTGGAATGTTATTCCATGTGATCGTGTATCAAGAATAGGTATTTAACTATCCCATTTATTAATTTTAGTACTGCAAAAGTCAGGTGAAAGAAGATATACCAATTCTTGCGAGAGATGAAAATTTTGAAACTAAACTATAACAAAAGCCCTAATGAGCCTTTAAAAGCGAATCATTAATGGGTAACAGAAGAGAATGAAGAATAGTGTTCTCGCCTTTTGTGCAAACAAATTCAGATGAAAGCAAACTTTTGGTGAAAAGACTGCTGATAGATGATTGCAATATACCAAGAATCCTATTTCTTACTTGAAGACCAAGTTTTATCACCAACCAAGTTCTATTACAAAATTGAATCTTGCACATATTATAGAATACTGTAAAGTTTGTTAGCATACTCTACAGTAGTAAGTCATCGATCATAAATAGCGAATTATAATTTATGTACATTAATTAACATTTAAATCAGAGCTATGATTGGTTGAACGCAATAGAACATTCATGATCTTTCGAAGCCAATCGACAGCTGCCTAGGGATGTAAACATTGACGTGAGATTGATTGATTTACGAGTATATTTAGGTCTTGCGCTGAATTAGGATATTATCAGATGATAGATATAACGCGTAGTTTTCCATCCAATTATATTTTAGTACCGTCAGAACTTTTTGGTAGCTGTGACGTTACGGTACTTTTTCAGGTTTTTAAGTATTCTGAAGTTCACTAACCAAGAACTTATTCCTAAAACACTTTTTGAAAAATTTTAAATCTCTTGAGAAACATTATTATTGGAATTAGCGATTAGTTTTAATTTAAAAATGAAACCAATAATTGTCTCATTTTAAGTATTAAAAACCAAATACAGAACTTACCGCAAGGATTTGTCCTGAATTCCAAAATAAATACCTATGTTAATCTCTTTACGGCTAACAACATGTAAATGACTTGATCCATCACCATACGATTACCACAAGTCTAGACGCGTATACCTCCGTGAAGTTGAAAGATAAATAGTGTCTGACAGCTGACCAGCCGCCTGTTTGATAGCGATAGCACAAATTACGGCTTATGCTAAATTGTTGCTGCTAATTAATCTTTTTTGGCGTTTTATAAACCAAAGTTTTAATATAGTAGCTACACATGTAAAGTTTTAATACCGGCCTTTAGGTTACAAATAGGTCCATCTAAAGCATTATTTTGGTAAGTCTATATTGATAAATGTCATTGTTAAGTTACGGGCCTTTGGTTATGGGCCAACGGGCATTGTTAAGTTAGCGTGTATACAAAGTAGTAGAATAAAAAATTGGTCAAGTGCGAGTTGGACTCGCGCACGATGGGTTCCGTACCATTATCTATGCAACATAAGGCAACGTTATTAGTATCGAGCAAGAAACGGTAAAAAAATCATGTTTGTTGTATGGGAGCCCCCCTTAAATATTTATTTTATTTTATTTTTAGTATTTGTTGTTATAGCGGCAATAGAAATACATCATCTGTGAAAATTTCAACTGTCTAGCTATCACCGTTCTTGAGATACTGGGTACGGAACCCTAAAAATCATGTTTGTTGTATGGGAGCCCCCCTTAAATATTTATTTTATTTTATTTTTAGTATTTGTTGTTATAGCGGCAATAGAAATACATCATCTGTGAAAATTTCAACTCTCTAGCTATCACCGTTCTTGAGATACAGCCTGGTGACAGACGGACGGACGGACGGACGGACGGACAGCGAAGTCTCAGTAATAGGGTCCCGTTTTTACCCTTTGGGTACGGAACCCTAAAAAAGATAAATTAAAATCGCTTCGCCCAGTTACAAGTTAAAGGATAGCAAACACAAAAAAAACATGCAATCGAATTGAAAACCTCCTACTTTTTGAAGTCGATCAATAATAATCACTTTGATGTTCCTCTGGTCCCAAGCTAAGCTTAGAAATAATATTTGCTTAGAATAATACATGTTATCTTCTAATATATAAAATTCCCGTGTCACAGTGTTAGTTACCGTACTCCTCCGAAACGGCTTGACCGATTCTTCTCAAATTTTGCATACATATTCAGTAGGTCTGAGAATCGGCCAACATCTATTTTACAATTTTTTTTTTTAGTATGGCAAAACAACGTTTGCCGGGTCGGCTAGTATGAATATAATTTATTACAGAGTACATTGGAATTTGTCTACCCATAACACATTACAACACATCATTAAAGGCCATAGATACCAATTAAAAGAAGAATGCATAATTTTCCACTTAACAGGTCAACAATGACACCTATAATTACATTTTTTGTAATAGCAATTACTATCTACTTATTCGATCGTCTAACCCCTTCAAGAAAAAGTTTAAGTTAGACTTATCCCTACTAATATTATAAATGCGAAAGTAACTCTGTCTGTCTGTCTGTTACGCTTTCCCGCTTAAACCTCTCAACCAATTTTGATGAAATTTGGCACAGACAATCTTTAGACCCTGAGAAAGTACATAGGCTACCTTTTATTGGGAAAAAAAGGGATGAAAAGTTTTCTAAATTTCACGCGGACGGAGTCGCGGGCAACAGCTAGTAGCCTATAAATTATAGTAGTTATGTACGTATTGTCACCATAGAAGTAGCTTGTGCCATATAATTTAAATAATCTACTTAGTTAAAAAACTAAAAAAACACGCTTGAAAGTCCTAAATATTTTTTAAGCTATTGCATAGATTCTATCGCGGGCCTTGAGCGTGGAGACTAAATGTACAAAATTCGAAATTTAAATTCCGTAACAAAGATAGCGTAACTAAAAAATACTACACACTGTCTGCTGTTCGCGCTGGTGACTCATGTTAGTTTTGGCGTTTGTTTTTATTTTATTGACATTTGATTGACAATCGCTATTTTATCATAATTACCATAAACAATGGACAACTAAACATCAGTAAATAAGGATTTTAATGTTATTTTAGTTTATGGTCTTTAGATTCTTGCATAAATAAAATAAATAAATAATTATAATTGCATAAGTTGATAAAAAATACTATACAATAGCTTTACCGCGGCAGTCCCCGAGTGCCACACGTCTTTTTTTTAATTATTGCGTTGTCATCGGTACTTAAATGTGTGCAGATCCATCCGACTACTGTAAGTGGGTGAAAATCATTTTCAAAGATTCCGATACATGGATTAATACATTGATGGACACGCTCCGAACTAATATAAGCGTGTTAAAAATACTAGCTGTAGCCTGTAACTAGGTGTACGTGGACTCTAGCAACGAAACCTTATCAAATTGTACAAAAAAGCAGCTCGCCTATGTGAAATTCCAATAAAATAAGAAAAAGACTTATTGCATCGACTCCGAGTAAAGAAATTAGGTCAGGACAATGATGATGGGTTCTTACTCACTAAGAGTTTTATCATCACTCTTAATCCCTACCCTATCACTGTCTTTGTCTTTTAATTCCAACCAGTTTTTCAATTCTTTTATATGGTTTGTATTGATCGTCAATCGGTCATGGTTGACAGCGTTACTGCCGATCATTCGGTACCACGGCTCATAAACTAGACACCTTCTATTACACACAATATGTATTATTCACAGCAAATGTTAGTTACTAGTTCAGTTTTCAAATTGACGCTGCATAGTAAATTTCGCTATGCAGTGTAGTGATTTACTTCTAGTGCAAAATAAATATCGACTCATAATAAGAGATGCTTTTTTTAGACATTTTACTAATATTATCACTATTGAAATTGTAAAACAATGATTTTAATGAAAAAGTCCTATTGTTGTTGTCTACTATATATTACTCTTAATTTCTGTGTTTTAACTAGAAAGAAAATTGATTTTCTTTCCCCTATGAAGCGTGTGAAGTTGGTCTAAATGATATACGATAACGGATAAACGATATATTTTTGATATGGTCTATGGTCACCGATACGGTTACTGTTATTAAAGTCTTAACATTTAATTTACAATTTCCAACTCAAATCTAACTATTAGTAGTAGGTATCTACCTACTGATATGAATGCATACCCAGTATAGCGAATCCAAATTGTTAAGAGCTTTTTCTTAACAATTTTTAGCATAAACACAAAATATTGATGACATTTTAATTCTAATTGTGTTAGTATAAACATAGTAACTATGTTTATACTCACAATCGAAAAATCTAGAATAATTTAAAAAAGGCAGATCCTCCGGAAGCCATTTTGCATTTCTATGCTATAAAAAATTGGCAATATTAGTGCGGATTTATGTCTGTCAAGTACTGTGCACGTGTGTTAAGTCACGTAGACCATAATTTAAACTTTATATATACATCTATCCAATGTTTCCGACAAGAATACTCGGAAGCGAATCTAAATTATTCGTGTTTGAGGGGTTTGTTTGTCTAAATTTTCAATAAATCACAATTTAGGGCTGATGGAAACAAAATGGCACATATTTTAGCATACGTAATATAATAATAATTTCAAAACCGCGCATTGTACGCGTAATTCGTGTTTGACACGCGTGCTCAAAACATTTTTTCATCAATTCACTCGCCGCATTGATATGCGAAATGGAGTCGCGAATCGCACGTAGCATACATACGGTTAAAAATCGCCGCGGTAGGTGACCGGTGCGTACTCAGCTTTAATTTAATAGATTTAGAATCACAGGTCGACTCCTAATTGTCTAATTTGAAGCGAAAACAAGGATGGTTGACGGACGAATATATTACGATGGTATGCAGAAGGACTTTCTTTTGGTGCGATATAACCATGACCCGCTGGGAATAACAAACAGCCACGGTTTAGATATAGATGACATTGATTAAGCAATAATTGATAAAGAATAGGTCAACAATACCGTTAGGTAGTCAGAAGTCAATACTCTGAAAGGCAAACAAAAATAAAACATATCGCTCTTTGACAGATTAAAATTACTTCAAACAAGAGATTATGATAAAGACAGAAGAAGCGAGCTTTCCTTTTCGTACTTTATTTTACTAGTCCCTATACCTTGCAATGAAAAAAAAATCTTATATCATTAAGAAGTAGTAGAGTACGGGCATTGCCAGATTTTTTTTCTGTCGATAAATAAATAACATTTCCCAATTTTATAAAATATTATATTATTCGCATATAGTAAAATATTGTTTTATCACTTGATTTGTATGCATCAGTTAAACATTCGCACGATTTCGGCTGGAAACTTCACAAAGATAACATCGTAATATTTTCAGTATCAGCTACGTGCCACACAATGCCACACTTTGATGACCCAAACAAACGTTTTAGGGCACAAAGCCATCAACACATATTATTGTTAATACGGCCTTGGTCTAGGTGCAGCATTATTATTCGTCTGTAGCAAACCATAAACCCAAAGTTATGTAGGCAAAGTATGTGGGTGGGCTATGCTAAACTGTCTATACTTGCCAAACAACACTCACGGACGATTGTGGAATACCTATAGGCCACACTATTGATCAACGCGGGGGTCTCACAAATCAATGTGTCGACTTTAAAGAGAAACTGTGACACCATCTTCTATGCACTGAATTATAAGAAAAGTAATAAAAATTAGGCCGCACTCCTTGCATACGTCATATAATTTCTTGATGACAATTTTCGGGGTCTCGATAGGTACTTATTTGATTACGGCAGACACATCTGACGCAGGTGAATTAACAATGTATTTTGAATGGCTGGCTTTTATTTAATAGGATTTTTTGTTCAACTACATAACACTTCTGTGTAACGAAGCTCCCAAATGATTGCAGCGATTTTTCAACTTTATTTAATTCTGTTTGAGAGAACCAAACATTCTAAAATTAGGCTACATACTGCTATTAATAAATTTTGTTATACGTCACATTAAAAAGCTATTGTACCGATCTGTCATTTTTGCGATAAAACCTCACACTACCTGCATAACTTTAATACAATCACTTCATTACTTTTACACGTCATGTTAACAACGTCAAGATACCAATCAACAACATACACGTATTCAAATCATGACAACTTACCTTGATTTATTGCTTTCATTTCAGTTTTGTTCGTATAGTGACGAACTTAAAATACATTATCGCTACCGTAGCCTGGAACTAATCCGCTTAACTGGCGTACTTTACCAAAGTTTGATATGATAATAAAACTACAATGCTAATACTGATGTCAATACATAATATGAAGTCTGGATTGAGGGATCTCAAATTTGGAATGTGATTTTTATTAAGTACTAGCTGTTGCCCGCGACTCCGTCCGCGTGGAATGTGGAAAATATTTTTTTCGCAATAAAAGGTAACCTATATCCTTTCTCAGGGTCTAAAAATTGGCTGTGCCAAATTTCATCAAAATCGGTTGAGAGGTTTAAACAGGAAAGCGAAAAGAAAACAGAGTTACTTTCGCATTTATAATATTAGTAGGGATTTATATTATGCCAAAAAACTAAAAGCGTTTTGACTGAATACAACTCAATTTTAACTAACATCTTCGGCAACAGTCTATTAATTCTGTTTTAGATATAGGCGCAATCTCTGTAATACGTTAAACATTTTCATACTGTAAACGAATCTAAGAAATCGGTATTTATTATGAAAATTAAACATGCGACAACAATAAAAGCAAAAGACAACACCAATAAATTATCGTTGAAAAGTAACCAGAGCATTATACAGTTGCATAACAGTACAGTAACAGTAAATAAAAAGAGTAAAAAGGAGCAAAACTGTGCACGAAACTGTGCGCTTTTAAATACGGACGACGTTGAACGCGGGTAAGGCAAAGACATTTATGTTCACTAAACAAGTAGTAAAAGTCACTACTTGAGCGTTTTTATGACACTCATAAATGTCAGATTGTGCGCTGGGGGTTTAACAGGCCGGCCCGTGCGCGGGACTCCTGACTCACTGAATAAGACATCCGAATTTACGAACTCGAACGCCGATACTTAATTGTATATTTCTCAATTTGTATGTGACCGTTTTTATTTACATATACTTAATGTTTATGACTACCATTCATTGTATAATAAAGTGATTTCTTTGCCATTTCAGGTACTTATTTTTGCTGTTTAACAGTCCATAAACAATAAGGAGTCATTAAATGGTAAGTTGACGGATTATTACTCGATAATGTTTAGGGTCTGTGTGAATGGTGGAATGAAATTATACTGAGTCTTGATATTTAGCACAAAAGTTCACATAACAAGAGTTGTTGCTATAAATGGAAACTTTATAGTCGAAGATAGACGTGAGAATAGGTTGATTTTCTCAGCAACGGGCCCCTATGCAAATTATTGTATCATTAAACACCTTGTTGCGAGGCTTTCGTGTTAGATTGACGTTAGCAACAAGCCAGTTGTCTAAAGTTTGAACACGATTTGTAAGACCGGATGCGTTTGACTGGCGTTAGTTTGTACACTTATTGTTAAGAAAACACGTTGTTCTTGTTGTGATTGACGGGTACATAGATAGGTACCGTATTAAGTGTAGGTTTATATTTTGCCTATTACATATAAACGACCATGAACATTTATTCAAAAATATTGAAATCAATCTTAATTATCCGCATACTACATGTATGTAAATGGTTATCTCATTTGCAATATTTGAAATAATTGCAAATGAGTCTACATCTTTTTGACATAACATGCTTAAGATAAAATTTATAGTGTTTCAATACTCTGGTATGAAAATGTTGACAGCATCCGTCTTCGGCGGTATATTTGCATAGTAGGTATGTATTTACGACCCGGTAGGGTTATCACTATGCCTACTTACATCTTTTTATACAAATCGACTTGTTAATGGAGTCTCTTGAATGTTACAATCTTTATTTAGATTTCAGCACTACACAATATGGAAGTAAGATTGAGAACATACGAGTAACTGTCATTTGTATTTTCATCGTCTACAATTTGTTATCATGGACATGGTTTTCTGAATATCTTAAGATTTGTCTAATCGTGATTAATAGAGACCATGTGACTTTTTATACTATACAGAATATTATGTAGGTCAATGTACTGATATACTTAAAGTTAGTAAAAACTTCAATAAAATCCAAATATTATTTATTCTTTGGAATAAAAAGCAACCCTATCGGCATATCCTAGGTAGTACACCTGCTGGCGGTCAGTGGACACATGTATGGTGGGACCCTGACTTTTATTGACACGCCCGTGTTTATTACTCGCTCCTACCTTCTAAAGGCTTGCTTGGAGACAGTCAGGCTCGGAATGTTCAGATTAGGCGCCTGTAGGGAAGTAATACCGCGTTTAATTCTATAATGTGGAAATATATATTAATATTTTTATTTATTTCAAATTTATTAATATGGTAATTATTCACATATTTTGGTAGTATATTTTATGAGTGTTACTAGTTCAAATAAAACTACTTTTTACGGATTTAGACGCGTATATTTGTTTTAAATTTTGGCACGTCGTTTCGGACGTTTCAGTCTCACTTATGACCATGGTGACTGCAAAGTCTCCGAAACGTGGGGCAAAAATTTAAAACAAATATATGCGTCTAAATCCGTAAATAATATATTTTTTTTTAAACAAATTAGCCGCGCAAGTGTTACAAAACATTAGTCTTACTAGTATCAAAACTTAGTTTTCTGTTGTGATACGAATTTTTCCTTAGTAGCTAATTTCTTTGTGGTGTGGTGACGGATAAAGAATACTAGTGTCACCACCTCATCTCCTCCCAAGGCTGCTGTAAAAGTCAACTAAGGGATACTGCACACATATAACATCCTCTGTGAGAGACCCTAAACCCTGTGCCAACACGCCTGATCAGCACGGCACAGTAGACCATAATCCCTCCCAAAGTGGCGGAGGACCGTGCCCAACAGTGGTAAATGGGCTGGTGAGAAAGAGAGAGCTAACTTCTTTGTTTAGTATAGGTAAAACTACTGCTTTGAAGTAATGACTTGATATTTTAAAATCACGTGTTGTTTGCAAATAAGAATCGTTGCGATAAACAGTTTGAAACGTCTAAAAACATAATCCCTGTTCCGGAGATTGGTATTAAGTATATCAAATTTACCAAAAAACTTTGAAGTCTGCTGTTAAATTCGTCATGTTTTGTAAATAGAAAAATATAAATATTCGGAGAAATTCCAATTAATTCATCTAAAAGTGAATTAATGAAGAAATACCTAATTTAGTAATCATGAAATCTGTCAACATACCACGCTTCCGCTTATAACTTAAATCACAACTTGCTTTTCGTTTTATAGCTTTTAAATTAAGTATAGTAAACAAAATGAGGCATGGGAATATTCTATTTAAGTTTCTTACCGAACTCGTTGTGGAGGAATTTGATTGGAATGGAATTGAATGTGTTTTGTATGCATTTTCTATTCGCTCTTAGCTCAATAAAAGTACCGTACATTTGAATTCTTTTTAAGCAAATACTGTCTATCGTACTGCTACTTTTGAATGTTGAAGTATGAAGTTTTAAACTGTCAATTACCTGGTCTACTGGTAATTCTATATCCTCGTCTGAGTCGTGCTGTAGATCCTCTTTATTCAGCTCCTCCACGTATGTAGGATCCACCACAGAGAAGTCGTCGTCGTCAGAGAAGTCTAGCCCATCCTCACTGTCTTGCCACTGCTCAAGAATACTTTCCAAATCATCAGCAGATAAATTTGGAAGCGTAGGCCTCGAACGCTGAAGTCTCTTACTCATTATAAACCTATAAAAAAAACGGTAAAGTATTAGCCAAATAGATAAAAAATTTATCGGCATAGCGCAATGATGCAGTACCTACTGCATCAAAAGAAAATTTACAATTACTTCTTTGAAAACAATAATAATCAACCTAATATCATGTTTTTAGAGTAAAATGATTAGGTACTTACCAATACTCCACAGAAATGTTACCTAGGTATTTTCACTAAAAGTACTCAAAAACAAAAACTAAAATAGCGCGAAAACAAAACAAACCGGTTTTTACAAGTGGCTGGCTTCCACTGGTCATAATTTTTAAATACCGCCATCTACCAAAAATTGGCGTGACTACTTTGTTAGAATACATTGAGGCATATCTGCATTGTTGCGTTAGAAAGTGTTTTATCAATTTAATAGAGGAATAGGCTTCTTCAAACGGTACGTTGCAGATCTGCGCTTCAGCGTCGTAAAGTGTTAATCTCTCTTGGCATGACAATACATAAGACTTTAAATATAAAATTAACTAGCTGGCCCGGCAAACGTTGTTTTGCCATACCAAAAAAAAGGTAAAAAAAAAAAATTTTAAAAAAGGAACTATAAACCTCACGGAGCCCGAGACCTTTCCAACGAATGCAAAACCGTGGAAATCGGTCCGTGCGTGCTGGAGTTATAGCGTCAGGACGGAAAACCCGACTTATTTTTATATAGTAGATTTTGCTATCTATGCCGCTGATTGGTTCAACTTCCATAAGCGCTAAATTACGAAATTTGGAAAACATAAATTAATCTAGTCTCACTAAATACTTTTATTATATAAAAATAACACGAAAAAGAACTGGTATGTCTATACGATATATCTAGATTATATTATTATTATAGTTCATAATATTCTTATTCATCTTACTTGTTTTTTGGCACGAAAACTTGAGATAGGTTATTAGTGTAGCAAATAATATACATACGTCATTTCTCTTTGTGACTCGCGATCCCGTAAGTCGAATGTGAATACTGTTTCGCACTTAGATACTTTCCAAAACCTATAACTAAGTAATGATGCTCTTTTACACTTCTTTTTATAGTTTACTCATAAGTTTTATATGATATTTATTTGATTGAATAAAACGTGCAATATAAAATTGTTTGATAGCTGCTTAGAGGGATTTCCGTATAAAACAGTCACAAACTGCTTATAGCTACGCATTGTTTGTTAAGAATACCATTTCTGTAGTAAAACTGTAACTTTTTTTATTAATAATACTATCATAAGTCACAAAATAGTATTATTGCGTAACGTGCATTTCTTGGTCCTCTTCGTTCTTATTACTGCTAATAATTATTTACGGTCTTATTCATAATGACATATCGGAGGTTCAAAAGTTCGCTAAAATCGTTTCGCGAAAATTGTCAAAACTTGTTATTCATTATAGTCTTTTTACGCTAAAACATTTATTATCTCTCCGATAAAACCTCCGTTTAAACCTCCGATAAGGCCGTTAATGTTTACAAAATATTATTGTAAACTAAAAGATGAGTAACGTGTACCGTAATATTTATGTGAAGCAACATTGTCTTTTTCAAAAACACTTTTCTAATTTGGACTACATTGTCTATCAAATAGCTAGTCATATCGATATAAAATAGGTGCGTATACTTTGAGAGCACCAATCGTAATGGCGCGAGAGGGCATGTCTGCGATCGTAGCGCCACGATAGCATTGTGTAGTGTTCTGCGCAAGAGTCGATTGCGACGCCGATTGTGAGCGCCTGTCGCTTACATGTCGCCTCCCGCCCGTATCTCAGACCGCATCGCACGCAAATTATAATCGATACCATTATTGTAATATCCGAGTGTAACATTCACACCACTATTGTTCCTTTTCTTTGATGTAGTCTTAGTTCTTTGTTCGTGTTTGATACTGCTATAGATTTATCTAAAAAAGTAATGAAATACACATTGTTCAATTAAGCTTTCAACTGTATGCTAGGGCCTAATTAAGTTACGACTTATTCATTCATTACTATCTCATGATAAGTACCTACAAAAAGTCACCAATCTGATTCTTCATAAGTATAGAGTAGTGATACTCTTTGTCTACACCTCCATTCCCTTCTCTTCTCCTATATAATTTCTTCTGACTTTTGCTACTATTTTTCTATTTATTAGTGAAGGTTGCTTTACAATACTGCTAAAGAATTGTCAAAAATATAATTAGCAATAAAAAAGCTGACTTTAATAAATAAACACGATTTATCAAAAATATATTTCTCGCTTTTTGGAATTAAAATGGTCGATAAATATCTTGTAAAGTGATTAAAAGCCTTCATCTAATTAACAAGGAGTTCCAACAGATTTCAGTTCTTATCGTACGAGTTGACAGGTAGTTGTCAAACTGACACATAATCACAAAGTGACAACGTGTGTAGGACTGGTGCACGGAAGATTCCGTATCTTTTTTTTACGTAAACTCAATTTTTAACTAAATTTTCTTCTTATGACAAATCCAATTGTTTTCCCTACTATGATAATGCTTATCATCATTGATTATTCTCCTGCCTTTATCTCATCGTTTGAGGTCGGCGTATCTATAATTATCTATATTCATGTTATATGGTATCATTGTGATCATTATTTGTCATAATATATTCGTCATCATAACATCATGTCGCCAAAATTGTGTTGTTGAAGCTTATCATCAAGCTAAATTAAAAACGTTTGATGTATGGGAGTCCCTTAATTATTTTTATTCTAACTTCATCCCGTTTAATAATATTTTATTTTACTTAATAAATTAATGAGAGAGAGAGAGAGAGAGAGATGAGAGATTAAAGATGGCGTTGTACAACAAAATGCGATGTAGACTCATTCGAGTGACATTGTAGTGGATAAATTGGTTACTGTTGGCACGGCCGCAATAGCTCAGTCGGTAGAGCAACGGCACGGTAGTCTGAGGTCGTGGGTTCAAGTCGCGCTTGCGGTGATCACTTATTCCACTATAATTTAATTTATTAGGTAAAAAGCATAGCAAGTCAATTACAAAATTAATAAATTACTTTCGATATTTTTTTTTGTTTATTACCATTTTTGTGAAAACACCAAACAATACATCATGTATGAAAGTTATTAATTTCTAGCTTTTACTATTCGTAAGTTACAGCTGGGTAACAGACGGATAGACAATTAATTTACATAAGATGGTCCTTTTTTACCCTTTGGTACGGAACTCTAAAAACTTAATCGTTGTTATTAATTTAATACAAAACTGCGCTTTAACACTCGAATAATGTACTCGATGTTTGTTTTAATCGAAACATTTTCTCGTTTCACGCGAGTTATGACTTACATAATATTTTTTTTTTAATAGTAATGAGCTGTCAACTCTTTCAGTCATTACTGCTTCCTGATTTTGTAATTGGATAATTTATTCGATCCTTATCTTTTCAATTAGTGTCGTGTTCAATAATAATGTGAAGTTTTATTATTCATTTGACAAATTGTAACCGTTGTTTATTTTTGATAGATTTTTATTTTGTTTATTGCATTTTATGCATATTGTAAACTGGACTTTTGGTTTTTATTTTAATTAATTTTATTTATAGTAACAATTATTACTTAAATATTGTTTAATATATTAACATGAATAGTAAATTTGTACGATGAATGATTTGATTCCGATTAGATTATTTTTTTCAATAATTGCTGTGTTTATATTAGGACCCATTTTACTTCTAAAATATGCTATAAAATAAGGGATAAAGAGCAAGAAATATAATTTAAAAATAGCTTTTCTTGGTTAATCCTTTTTGCTAAGAATGGTAGAGCAAAATATATTTAATCAGATATGCATTATACACTTGCCATTAGGTATATCTAATAGTTTCCTAATGTAGGTACTAATACAAAAATATCATTATCATCATCTTAACATCACACCTTTTTCTCATGGGGGTAGGTAGTGACTATAGAGCACCATCTGCTACGATCCTATATCTATCTCTATCTATCTGTCTCCTATATCTTCCATAAAATTGTATTTGGCAACTGTTTTATAGCCAGAACATTGTTATTGTGCTACCAATCTCATTATTAGTTACTTAACTTTCCAAACAGCTGAAGAAACAGGTGAAAGTCCTATGTAAAACAGGGTCACTATGCTAAGTCATCACACGCGAGACAACAGCTGTTACGTAAAACACCGTATAACGGCTTTAGAGCTATAAATTGACGCAATATAAGGTCAGGGTTCCCATATAAACGTTCAGTGTTCGACGTTGGATGCACTATGCCACAAAATGGTCATTCATTTGAATTATATTACCATGTAATAGTACTTTCATTTGCATACTATACACTTCAATATTGTCTTTCTGATGTAAAAACAACCTTAGAAACATTGTAATAGGGAGTATTGTTAATATTTTAAATGTTTTCATTGAAAGCTTCAGCGCTGGTGCTGCTATGACGATTTTGGCTGGAACTAAAAGCATTTATGAAAGTTCTTGCGCCATCCCAGAGATGGCGTTACTGTAGAGGGTATGTTTGTGCGGTAACCCGACCCTCCTGTTTCTCACTGTGGTCACTAGAGGGTTGGAAAGGTTCAACTTTGTGTCTACAGGGGTGGTTTTGTCATCGCTTCCTGTTATAGGGGTAAGTTCATAGATGGCGTTGTGACAGCGACGAAGCTTTGCAAACTTTTGGTGGTGTTGTCAGCACTATCGCATAGAAAACTGGAAACTTTGCGCGTACCCTAATATGATAAATAAAAGACATATTAAAATATATTAATTTAATATCAAAATGTAGAAGAGGAAATATAAAGGAGAATTAATTAAAATAAATATTATAGAGGAACTTTAAGCACTTACTCTTACAAGATACTATATCTAAATAATTAAGCCAATTCCAATTGATATAAGAGGCTAATTCCAAAAATATATATGCACATGAAATGATTATCCATACAGGTAATTTAGTAGTTATTAATTATCAGCTTATGCAATTGTATAATACACATTTTCATTAAAATACTCTTTTAAATAAAATTTTGGAGGTAGAGCTAAGCAATGATTTATATGTCAAAGATTTAATAGTTGATCAAGTAGAGGCATCAATTTATTTATGATTAATAAATATCAAGTAAGTAATTTAACTTTGATTTTTAGGGTTCCGTACCCAAAGGGTAAAAACGGGACCCTATTACTGAGACTTCGCTGTCCGTCCGTCCGTCCGTCCGTCCGTCCGTCCGTCCGTCCGTCCGTCCGTCCGTCCGTCCGTCCGTCCGTCCGTCCGTCTGTCACCAGGCTGTATCTCAAGAACGGTGATAGCTAGAGAGTTGAAATTTTCACAGATGATGTATTTCTATTGCCGCTATAACAACAAATACTAAAAATAAAATAAAATAAATATTTAAGGGGGGCTCCCATACAACAAACATGATTTTTAGGGTTCTGTACCCAGTATCTCAAGAACGGTGATAGCTAGACAGTTGAAATTTTCACAGATGATGTATTTCTATTGCCGCTATAACAACAAATACTAAAAATAAAATAAAATAAATATTTAAGGGGGGCTCCCATACAACAAACATGATTTTTAGGGTTCCGTACCCAGTATCTCAAGAACGGTGACAGCTAGACAGTTGAAATTTTCACAGATGATGTATTTCTATTGCCGCTATAACAACAAATACTAAAAATAAAATAAAATAAATATTTAAGGAGGGCTCCCATACAACAAACATAATTTTTTTACCGTTTCTTGTTCGATACTAATAACGTTGCCTTATGTTGCATAGATAATGGTACGGAACCCTTCGTGCGCGAGTCCGACTCGCACTTGACCAATTTTTTTTTATTATCACGAGTCAGTTAAATTGCCCAGTTAAAAGATGTTCAAAATTAGAAGTATGTAACGATAGTGCATATGGGATAAAATCTTTGAAGTTACCCTACTCTTAAGAGGATACCAAAATAGCTTCGTGCATTTGTCTATGTACGAAGTTTTCATTGTTTCTTTAGATTGAATGGCTAGAGCTCTAATTTTTAAGTATATGTTTTTTCAATATATTATCTAGGATTGCATAAACTCAGAAACACGATTGAAAAAAGTTTTCTCGATAGAAAATCTTGGCGAAACAACCTCTCAATTTTTTTATTTTTTTCATTTGTCGGTCTATTATCGCGTATTAACTAATGAAATAACTTTAAAAACATAAGTAACTATCATATATAGAAACACGTAAATCAGAATTAAAATATATTTAGTAGATTTTGAGTAAATAAGAAAAGTATCCCTAATTCTTCATTTTCTGTGCCTACTGGCTGTGTTAATATGTACGTGTCGGCGATGATATACGATAATATTGATGTAGGCCCTTAACGATGATTATAATATTTTGTAAGAATGTACGTATGCCTAGATGGAAACAGAAATGTTTGTTGCTTTTTTGCACAAAAGGTAATAAATAGATTTTAATGAAACTTTACAGATATGTAGTGTATAAATCGGAATAAAACATGGACGATATCATCACTCTAAACGTTAAATTGTGTGGCAGTAACTGCTGGTAACATACGTTTGTAAAACCGTAAGTAAATATAGCTGAAGCAGATTTTACCTACAAATTCTTTGAAAAAAAGACGTTTCGTAGTCCCCTTTTTTCTTCGCGACAGTTAAACTAATTTTAATTGTTTTTACGCTATATTATAGATGAAGAGTATATTTGTGCTTCTGTCACTTTCTTTTTTGGTGAAACTTTACCAAATTTGTGTGATAGACACTGCAACTTCATCTAAAGACAATCGAAAAATACGAGATTTTGGGATGGTCATATTTCTTTTAGTTATTATGTTTAAATAAAACTACTTTTTACGGATTTAGACGCGTATATTTGTTTTAAATTTTGGCCCGACGTTTCACACATGTGACACACACATGACATTTCACAATGTAATATGATATAGTTTATAGTAAAAGTCTATTTTATGGTCAATGTAAAATTAAAATCGAATGTGGGTAAACCCTGTAATAACTGATCGTAGAAGACACATTACAGCTCAGTCTCACCCGTGACCATGGTGACTGCAAAGTCTCCGAAACGTCGGGCCAAAATTTAAAACAAATATACGCGTCTAAATCCGTAAAAAGTAGTTTTATTTAAATAGATGAGTCGCGCAAGTGTTAGAAAATATTATTATGTTTTGAAAAAAGAAAGTGATAGAAGCATAGATATTCTCTTCATCTATAATATAACGCAAAATCAATTAAAATCGGTTTAACTTTCGCGAAGAAAAAAGGGGAGTACGATGCCCCTATTTTTGTATGGAGCATAATTTGGTATCGTGCCGTCTTAAAACTTAAACCAATCCTTCTTCAGTAGTTAGAGTTACAATGACTATCCTATAACATCTAACAATGTAATCATCATTATTATCATTAGCGGTTATAACCACGATATATAACACTTCGTTTTCATAATTCAACTTTATTTCAAGTTTTAATTTTATAACAGTAGTAATTAATTTTGGAAAATGTAAAAGTTCCTTTTGCTTCATTTTAATGAGCTACCTCTAATTCCTCATTAAATCTGCTTTGTTATAAATTTCTTTTTAACTTTTAAAAAGTCTAATTATTCTTTTAGAATCATGTTTATTTAGTTACAACTATTGTCAACGCACTTGAATGAAGACTATAAACATTGAGAAAAAATACAAACGTAACAAAGGCCTATTCTAAACCTGACAGTAAAAGTGAAAGCTCGCAACTTTATGCAAATTATAATTCGCACAAATACCTGCCTACTGTTTCATTGTTACTAACATTATAACTTTAGGTGACAATATGCAACAAAGAGATTGTCATAAATCTTGTTTGACTCTATCTTCAAACTAATTCAGGTAGGCTTTTCTTTGTCACGTACAAAGTGGTACAAAGTTATTGTTTTCGACATACCTGTTGTTTTTGCAACTGATACGTTTATGCTGTATTATTTTGGCTGTTTATTTTAGTATTAATAAGGTTACTTTCTAGATTAAAGTATCTTAAAATAATCGGTATTTATAAGATTAATTGTGTGTAATTTAATTATGATGTCAACGTATTTTATTCAAATTTATAGTATCTAAATAAATCTCTCTCTCTCTCCAGCCCATTTGCGTCCCACTGTTGAGCACGGGCCTCCTCCACTTTGGAGTGATTATGGTCTACTGTACCGCGCTAACCAGGCGTGTTGGCACAGGGATCTTAAAATTTATAGTATCTAAATGAATCAATAACTGTTACCTATATAATATAATCGACAGGCCCGTCTTCGGAACTGGACACACTGTGCACATGCCCAGGGCTCCGCGATGGCTGGCGTCCTAGTCCACTTCATTTTAGTACTTAATCTGATAGGTCATAGCGGAGCTATATTCTATATATATTCTCATGTGACCAGGGCCTCTAGTTAACCTACTAGAGGCCCTGGACACATGAGAATATATATAAGACAGCTCTGTAAGTACGGCTACTTAGAGCCCTAGGATAGTTAGTTAGGAGACTAATCGGTACGGAAGTCACCATCCAGTCACATTTTAATAAATAATGTGGTTTAAATGTGAGTGCTACGAAATTAAGCCATTACTATAATAGTCATTACTAATAGCTAATATTCTAATAGTATACATACCTGTACGTTGATTTAATTAAATTAACTAAGAGAATTAATAATCTAAATATTTTAATGTCTTCATTACATTAAATAAAATTCATTTCTGATGGATTTATATGTCTTATTGGCTTAGTAAAAAGTGGTCAAGTGTGATCCTGATCATTTTTTGATGAGTCTCATTTAGATTTTTCAGAAAAGCAAAGATTTTTTTCCTTTTTTTATTTTTGCCCTTCTTTACGTTTATTATTAAAGATGGAGTAACAAACCCGTAAATTAATATTTTCTTAATAATAATTTTCGTATTATTGAATAAACCTTTTCACGAGGAATATGTAGTTAGAATTGACTAAAACACTACTGAAAGTATACAATCAAATAAAATTTTGAAAAATAATATGTGAATTTAAATGAAAAAATGTTAAGAATTCAAATGAAGTTCCCAAACTATTATTTCACATGCTTATTTCTCAAGGTTGTGGCAAAAAATAATATCATGTTCAATGCTCGGGACCAACCACATTATTTAACCGGTTTTGTTAAATATATACCTGTCCTTGATACTGGCCATAAATAATTATTAATGTTTGATGTATAAAAATGACATGAAATTATTAATAAAAAAAAATAAAAAGACACTCTATTTCCTGACATCTGCTTTATATTTTTGAAAGCAGGAAATTATAATTACGATACGGATATTCAACTATTTTAGAATTATTTATTTAGAAAGGTACTTTATTTGTAAATTATATAAAAAAATACTTTGATTTCGCATGCGCAGATATTACAGTAATTTTATAGAATAGTAGTTATACGATCCTTTGTACGCGTAGAATTAAGAAACCAAACCTAAACCAGTTATATAAAAACAAGCTGTTGGCCGCAGCCACGTACGCTCTGATTTTAAAAACCAAGCAAATTGTAAAAAATGTTATCTTGTTATCTAATAAAATAAACCGCATTCAAACCCATTGCGTAGTTTTGTAAATAGAATAGTTTACCTACATAGGGAGATTTCCGTGTGGTGACGGATTAAGAATACAAGTGTCACCACCCCATCTCCTTCCAAGGGTACTGTAAAAGTAGGCTAAGGGATATTGCACACAGATAACATCCTTTGTGAGAGACGGAAAACTCGAAAATAAACCCTGTGCCAACACGCCTGGTCAGCGCGGCACAGTAGACCATAATCACTCCAAAGTGGAGGAGGCCCGTGCCCAACAGTGGTACGTAAGTGGGCTAGAGAGGAGAGAGAGGAGACATAGGGAGATATGTACATGTTATTATAGATAATTACAAAGATTTAGTTTCTTTGTTAATAAAAATAAAATTATAAATCTTTTCTATCTTCTTTCTTATTTTTGCTATAACTTTTTTATTTATTTTATTTATTTAAAACTTTTTGCACTAACAAAATGTACAATGGCGGACTTAATGCCAATGGCATTCTCTACCAGCTAACCATCAATGGTGCAGAGATAAAATATGGGACAGGTGCAACTTTATCACTGAAAGGTATCTAATAATTTATAGTAGAATTTTGGTGTTAATTATTCTATCAATATCACTAGATAAGCTTATAAATATACAAATAATATACAGTTAAATATACAAATTGACCTTGAGAAAGATAAGTTTATAGCCTTTCTGAATATGCCCGAGTTTCTTACTGAATTACTATTGGTTATTAAACTTAATGTTCAATCTTACAACAGCTAAACATAGCCTTAAACAAGATCCGAGAAATTTTGTTGTATACACTAAGCCAACACGTATGATTTATATCTAAATACAGGGTACGATGACGTTTCCACGCCATAAATCCCAGCCCTCAAGGCGAACGGACATATCGGGTACTTTATGAAGAGCACAGACTCGACGACAGTTTGGATACCACGCGTACCTAGTAGGGTATTTGGTACACGCTCCACTCACGGTCCAGTACACCCGGTTATGCCAGGGTATAAATCTGGCATATCCGGCCGGCTACCGCACCGGTAGTACCGACGATTATTCACCCAATATCGAGTTTTGGCTTCACTAGCTAGGTTTCTAATCTTCGCTTTCGTCGAATTGGATTTATGTCTTATGATATAAACGATGTCTCTATTTTAAGGATGTCAAATTACCTTAACAGTGTTTGTTAACTATACCCCAAAACAACAACAATATTATGCATACAAAGAATCTGCAAACATTTTCTCATTGCCACAATTTTTATTTTAGGTTTATAATAGTTGGCCTAGTCAAATTAATTTTACTGAAACTTAACTTGATACAAGTAGGTATAAATACAATAAACGTAGCAAATATTTACTTTATTTAAGTGTTTTTTACTTACATAATCAGTGATATAGAAAAATTAAACAACTTTAGCTGACAAAATTCCAGTAAATTATGAGGTAACTACTAAAAGCTTTCGCTTCAACGACTAGTAGCGATGCCCTAAATCAAAGTCGATACTCATTAGGGTGCGTTTGAGAATCCTCCGCGCAAACAACACCCTGCCCTTCGGCTGTCGTTTGTCTAGACGTGACCTAACTCACCTAGCATTTTTCCACAGGCCAAATTCCCGAATTACACTTGGCTAATACGCGACCGTTCGTAATAAATCAACTTGCCATTTTTGTTTTCAACGCACCGATAACTCTTTTGTCATAGGGTGATGTAGTAGTAGGTAGGGGTCCAATGGAGTTATTTATATTGTCGTATTTTCTTTGGTGGAAGAAAATTTCCTTTCTGTTTGCTTCATGGGTCAGTGATCAGATTCGTTCAGTGGTGCCTGCTACTGATGCTTGCCGTTGATACGCATAAGACTGTAAATGAAAATTTGACTGGTAAATATTTACGTCAATGTACAAGAAATGAGAAATGAAAGAAAGGACGTGTAATGTTGTTAGAACGAATTCAATCGGATGTAGAGAATAACGGAATAGTGCCTACTCAGATTGTAGTGACATACTGAATGAAAATCGCACCTTATGGTGGTTAATCGTTCGAGACTGTACAGTATAAACATATTCAAAATATGCATAAGCTGAGTTAACGTAAGCAAAATATAATTTTGTATAATAAAAATTCACACAATGTAATCAAGAAACCCATTAGTCAGATAGAGATCATATGCCGGAAAATTAGTTGTTAGTTCATCATCTTACAAGCAATTACATAAATGGTATGGAATTATAAAAAATGTGAAGCGCAATTAATCAATTTAATGGATATTATATAATAATGAAGAAGCTGCTATTGGAAATCGCTATATAATTAAGTTAAATTACAATTTGACTTGCACGTTTATTTGTGTTAGTAGCTTTTTCAACTTAAATAATAATTTGGTTTGTTGAATTTTAGTATGTATTGAGTGGCACTAGACGATATTGAGTGAAATTTATTTCAGTTTATTTATTTACATTTAATAAAATACATAATTATCCGTTTTGCAGAAACGTTGTAGTTTCTTTCCACCCCTGTTCATGAGCGACGTTGGCTCCCCACGGCTTCTAGTTCGCAGTCTTGCTCCCTGCAAGAGAAATAATTGTTTATTTTCGACAGGCGTGCAGTTAAATCCACTGTGTACTGGAGAAATGAGAAACTACCATGTGATCACCCTCTTACTTGTGGTAAATAGATTATTTAAAGCCATTAGTTTTGTACATAAACAATGAATCCAAATTTTAGAATCACTTGACCAAGATTATTCAGCAAATCTACATGAATGTGCTTTGTTACGAATATATTCATTTTAGAGTTCTCAAAACTTGACCTTAGGAATGAGTTGATGAGTTATAATATAAAAATCTGTCAAGTACGAATTGGTTTCGAACACGAAGAGTTCCGTACCATTCCTATCAACGAATAACGATATCATTAAATAACTGGATAGGGATAGGAAAATGATGAAGATGAGTATTTTCTGTTGTAGCATCAACCAATATAATATCAACTGTAAAATTTTCAGCTCTGAGCTGTCACCGTTCCAGAGATAGAGCCTGGTGAGTGACGGACAGCGAAATTTCAGTAATAGGGGGGGGGTCTATTTTACCTTTTCGAACTAACTCTAAAAATTAAACAAAGAGTAAGTTACACAGCCTTGTGCTTGTTAAAATGTTGTGACAAAAAATTTACATCCACAATCAAAGTGGAAAGTACTAAAAACGGGTCCCTATCTATTTACTTATAGGTTCTAGAATATTCAGCTAAGAATCACTAAATATGGTGGTGGTATCAACCACTCATCATTTAAATGATAGAATGTAGGTGCTAAGTTTGTACAGATATGTTGCTAAGCACTTCAAACAGCTACTTGTTTTATTTGTGCCAACAATTGCATTCCAAATGCAATTTTCAACAAGGTTCTAAATATTTTTTGTCGGCATCTATGTTCGGTTGACATAAATAACAGCACATAGAGGGAAGCGCATAGACAACACAATGGCAAATGTCGGTGCTCACTCGCGAGCATTGTAGCGTAGCGCGGGAGGCGTTACGAATCAATGGAGGGAATTATCGGCACTACGAATACCATAGAGTTGATTTTAAAATTATTAAAAAAAACGTTCAAATTACTAATGTAAATTAGGGAAATAATATGTCTCTGTGTCTTCCTTTTTTACATAGTGCGTCTTTCTATTTCAAGGTAACCTTGAGGTCCGCGCACACGCCTCTACCTCTCCATCGATTACTTCTCAAGTTTTGTAATATATTTTCACCTTTCATTCCTCCTGAATCGAGTCTAATTTCATCGAAATAGGATCAGTATGGATTTGGTAGAATATCTTGGCCTCTTCCTGTTCTATTTTGAAATGTATTTCAAATCGTCATCGTGCCATTCATAATAAAAATTTAAGGAATACGAAAAAGTTACCACTTGTCTTGCATGCGTCGGTTTTGGTTTTTTCTTCAAACATATATGAAATTACCAACAGATTAAAAAGTACAAGTAAGGAAGGTACTTGTATATATCACGTATGTAATAATTACGCCATATAAATATTAATCTTTGGGCAGTGAGGGCGACTTTTAACAATTTATTTATTTTACTTGCCTATTGCATAGCCTTAATCATAGCCATTATTGCCTTAATAATAACATACAAGTTAACAATTACCGTGTCTTTCAGTAGTTCTACTCACGTCAGTCGTAGCCTCGGGCTGTAACATAGCTTTTTGGCATTTAACGGTCTTTTTCATTTTTGCTTCTACTTTAAAGCCTTAGGCAACGCCAGTTATTAATAAGTTAAATAGTTACCAGAAATGGCAACATTTCTTTTTTAGTTTGAGTTAGGTACTAAAGTTAACTAAAAATACCCAAGAATTTAGCTGGAAACAGCAAACAACATTATTACTGATTGACGGCTTTTCCTGTTTATATAATTTTTCTGTTCCAATAATAAAGAGTTTTGTAATTTGTTACATGGTCAGACAACTTATACAATATTCGCGTTTTTCAAGTCCAACTACTCTTATACTTTCATCCAGCTTACCAACTCAAATTTTTATTTTCGTGGAAATCTAAAGTTTATTAAAACTTTCAATTGTTTTTTTTTAATCTGCTTATGTAATTTTAATAGATTTGGATGAATTTAAAATTTATTAGTGAAATATTAATCTCGCGTCTCCATTGTCCATCGCTGTGCCAGATTAGTTCGTCCCACGCAGCGTATCAGTTGAAGAGGTAAATGAAATGCTATCCGGAGGGGAAAAGTTAAATTACTGAATTTGAGGGTCAAAGGAATAAGTCTTCGACAGACACGCCTATTGAGATGTCTATTGATTTAAAATGTGTTGTTTTGTTTATGGCTTTGTTCGGGGTAAATAGTGACTTATGTTTGCCACCCTGATGACAAAATGGAAATTAGTAAGCTTGTCTTGCATGCATAAAAACAATGTTAAGAATATTATCACATAGATAATGATATAGTAAATCAAATCAACTCCTTTTGATATCAATTTGTTTGCATTTCATTTTCACATCTTGTTAAGTGAACTTCCGCCAGAAAGTGCTTAATTTAGTATTTGTGGGAAAGTTTGCCGATCTATTTTGGTTGCCCTATTTTATTTGTAACGTAACTTAGTCTACAAGATAGTTGAAAGAGCGGCAACATAATATTATTATATCATTCCCTATCTAATTATTCTAAGTAGTCAATAAAACATAACGGTATTAAAATAAAGTCATTAGGTAATTGAAGGCAATAAAATTCATGATATTCCACATTTAAAAAGAGACATTTGACAAATACACACATTTAACCTCAAAATTAGGGAAGGGTGGTATTAATGGCCAGTTACCGTTATATAGAGCGATCACTACCATAGACCCTAAATTACCGCCAAATTTAAAATTCGAACATCATAATCTAACTTCTTGGGAACCAATAAAAAACTATAAAATACTGAGAAAGGTTTTTATTAATAGACATTTCATTTTGTATTTTGAGTTTTAGTATTTATAGTTTAAAGTTACTTGTATGTTATCGGTGAGAACTGGAACATCTGCCGTTGTCTGGAAGCGGCTCGCGCGCATTTGAAATTTTGTATTTTGTAAAAGGCCTCGACGCCATTGCAACAGATGCGGCATGGATTCCTAAAAGCAGATGTTTATTAAATACCCTCATAGATTAAAACGGGGAGTACTTTTGTTTTTTTATTTCTTATATTGGACAATATTGTGCTTTAACTGGTTAAAGGGTCAGGCCTTTAACCACGATATGCGGGCAAGATAATGTTATAATATAATTGGTAGTCTTTCATTGTAACTGGTGCATTATACAAAAATTGCTAATAATTGAGCGGTTATTATTGTGTATTGGCTTAAATAATGCATTAGTAAGAGAGTTTTGCAATTTAAGTTACTATTTTTAAGATCTAATAGGTACCTGACGTGGTTGAAAATATACTTATTTATTACATAGTGAGTACATTGCTATAGCGATTCAGCTAAGTAATATTTAGTAGACATATATTAGCTTTAATCTTCATTTTTATCTACCACCGCACGTGATTAGTAATTATTAATAGGATGAGCATTTTCTTTTTAATAATAGTGGTCCTAAAATATAGAGCCGTTTTATTTTTAACAACGTATTTTCGCATTTTTATACATTATTAGTCTCAGATTATTAATTCCTTAAATTACTTTAAGATGTATGAGTGTGGTTGAAGCCAGGGAAGTGTCTTTTGATCTTAGCAGATAGCGCTCTATAGTCCCTGCCTACCCCCATGAAAAAAGGCATGATGTTATGATGATGAATAAAGGTGCTGTAAAATCGAAGAAAATATAATTTTTAATTTTTAGAATATTTTTTTTATTTTGCTAGTAGAGCTAATTGTATTGAACGATTTGCATGTTCCTATGTATTTTTAGTGCATCTTAACAATGACTTGACGAAATTGTTTGACTATTTTCAGTACCTATAAAGCATACTGCTTCGACTTTAATTTAGCTTTAAATTTCTGTTCATAAAAAAATTCTTCAAAAAAAGTATTTGTTACTTAACTCTTTTATGCGACTATCGATGGTTTTTAGAAACAATCTACGATTACGGAGAGATTGTTAACAATATTAATGAATAAGATCTTAATAAACTAAATTTAACTAAGTAAGAACCCAAGTTTGGATTTATCTGTCTTTAGCAGTAAGTAAAATTGTAGATATCCGTATACGTTATGAAGTTACAAAAAGAAAATACTAGCCACTCGCAAAAAAATGTTAAGATTTGTAAACCATATCTAAAAATATTCGTTAAAATTAAGACAAAAACATTACAACGGTCTTTTAGTATGTTATTCCATAGCGAAGGTGAAATTTCACGGCCAATTTTTATATGATTCGTAGAAGTTGGCACTGGTTTAATCTAAAATATGGTTTAACTGTCGTTTAACATGCGATCGTTCGTTGCGTGGAATGGAATTAGATAAAAGTTTCGAAACAATTTCATAAAAGCATTTACGGAATGAGGAAGCCGCGTAAAGAGGGTGAATTAAATATTTTGCGTAAATTTATTACATGTTTTAATACGCGTAACGAATTGCTTGTTATTTATTCGTGTAAAGTTGAAGAAATCGTGCTTTTAATATTATTTTTAACGGATTAAACCTGACCCGGCAAACGTTGTTTTGCCATACCAAAAAAAATATATAAAAATTGGTCAAGTGCGAGTCGGACACGCGAACGAAGGGTTCCGTACCATTATCTATGTAACATAAGGCAACGTTATTAGTATCGAGCAAGAAACGGTAAAAAAATCATGTTTGTTGTATGGGAGCCCCCCTTAAATATTTATTTTATTTTATTTTTAGTATTTGTTGTTATAGCGGCAATAGAAATACATCATCTGTGAAAATTTCAACTGTCTAGCTATCACCGTTCTTGAGATACAGCCTGGTGACAGACGGACGGACGGACGGACGGACGGACAGCGAAGTCTCAGTAATAGGGTCCCGTTTTTACCCTTTGGGTACGGAACCCTAAAAAGATTTGAAAAATAGATGTTGGCCGATTCTCAGACCTACTGAATGTGCATACGAAATTTCAAAAGAATCGGTCGAGCCGTTTCGGAGGAGTATGGTAACTAACACTGTGACATGTGAATTTTATATATAAGACTAGCTGTCCCGGTAAACGTTGTTCTGCCATACTAAAAGAAAAAAAATATAAAGTTTGAAAAATAGATGTTGGCCGATTCTCAGACCTACTGAATATGCATGTAAAATTTCATAAAAATCGGTCAAGCCGTTTCGGAGGAGTACGGTAACTAACACTGTGACACGTGAATTTTATATATAAGATTAAAGTAAGTGCGTTAAGAGGATACCAAAATAGCTTCGTGCATTTTTCTACGTACGAAGTTTTCATTTTTTCTTTAGATTGAATGGCTAGAGCTCTAATTTTTAAGTATAATATGTTTTTTCAATATATAATCTAGGATCGCATAAACTCAGAAACGCGATTGAAAAAAGTTTTCTCGATAGAAAATCTTAGCGAAACAACCTCTCAAATTTTTTATTTTTTTCATTTGTCGGTCTATTATCGCGTATTAACCAATGAAATAACTTTAAAAACATAGGTAACTATTATATATAGAAACACGTAAGCCGGAATTAAAATATATTTAGTAGATTTTGAGTAAACAAAAAAAATATCCCTAATTCTTCATTTTCTATGCCTACTAGCTGTGTTAATTGGTACATGTCGACGATAATATTGATGTAGGCCCTTAAGTAATTTATTTATTCATTTGTACCCACGTGTGGTGAAGGATTAAGAATACGGGTGTTACCACCCCCTTTCCTCTCTAGATTTCGTTTGTTGTAATTTTAACGTACTGTAAAAATATATACTTCGGTACTTTGTAAAATATTTTTATAAAGAGTGTTATATAACATTTTGGTAGCGGGTGACGTCATCTTACGTAGGGCTCGTCCATACAATAGCAGCCACAGGCGATTCCGGCCGCGCCCCCTCTACATCACGGATATCATATTTATGGGGATACATTTTACTCTATAATTACGTATCGATTCGTCCGTCCATGTGACGCCCAAATATTATTCATACAACCTCTTCAATTTTATTACTATCGTGTAGGTATAACTGAACTTATTATTTTTGTTTGAACTTTATTGTTGAGATTTTGATGAAGAACAGGAGTGAGATTGATAACCTATATTCCTTGTTAGAAATAAGTTTTGTCGTCATCCAACTGCCGAAAAATGTTTTTATTAAGTTAAAATAATGCTATACAAACCTTTACCTATTCGACTATAGTGTTATACTCAGTACATTTTTTATTAAATTTTACATTATATTTACGGCGTTCACAAATAGCCAGAGGTCATAGTTTTGACGCAAAACACGAGTGATACATGTCAACAACCTTATCGTGTTTTACTTAGAGCATGAAAAATTAATCAAAATAAGTGCTTACAACAGTTATTAATTAAACTAGGCTAGGAATGAGCGTGTTCGCATGTCGAAAACTAATAGACATTTTTGTCAAAACTTGACCGTCGTCGACCCAAATACAGGAACTATAAAAACAGTTCCAATAAAAGATCAATTTACAAAGATAATAAGCAAAAGTGAAAGTGTACACGTGATTGTGGATTCCCGTTGGCAACATACCTGTTGCAGTCTTATTTACGACCCAAAACAAGCGCTTTATCTCGCCCCGTCCATATAATGCGACCATAAAACGGTCCGCACCGATCCATTTACGACTTCTTGCATAACACCCTTTTGTTTATAAACAAAAAGATTTCAAGGTCCTTGCTACCTTGCGATTTAAAGTCGCAATTGACTTTAGTTATCGTTTTTCGGCCGACGGGGAAACGTGACCGGTGGATACGAGACGAAAAACACCTATTACGTATTATAAAATGATAAAAACGGTGATAAAAATTCAATGGGCATATGCGTCATTACCAGCTGATCGATTGCGGTATTTTAAATTGTTGTAACGCAGGTCATAAAGGCGGGGACGATTGTAAATAAATTATTTAATCACAACAGGCCGATAACCTGCGATTTCTTTCAACATACATCAAAGGTGTCTTTATTTTTCTGTATGACAAATATGTTTTAGTGAATTAAAATGCAAACTTAATAAAAACGTGATGTTGACAAAAAGCGATTATATTGTGAAGTAGATTGACAGGCAAGGTAACCATAAATTTTAAATTCTTAACTAATTAATATATTTAAATTATGTCAATGTCAATAGAAATGAATATTCATTAAGTTTATTATTCAAATTATATATTTATTGACAAAATTTAAATACTGGTAGATGCGTGTGAAGTATTATGTAAAAACAAATAAAAAAATGTTTGGTAGAATGGCGGACTGGGATGTTTGGAGAAGGGCGGAGCGGTGTATAAAAAATCTAATAATAACAGTATGGGTCTCACCCCATCAGAGCTGTGTCCCATTCCTACGTCAGCCAACGTCACTCGTGTGAACTATGTGTGCCATTTTGGATTTAGAGACGCTTTTGGGAGCATGTTCAATAATAACTGAACAGTATTTGTATATAGATCTTAGTCGCTAACTCCATGCAGACGTCTGGCTATGTTATTTAATATAAATAATAATTAATCATTTTCCAAATAAATAATTATGTATATTAAAATGAACACTATATTATAGCACAACTATATTTACAGTTTCTCTCTATAATTTTATTTCAGGATTATTTACAATACTGCCAATTTAAAATTATATTATTATTTATTAAAATAAATAAAAAAATTGATTAATAAATTTCATGTTAAATGTCTGAGGTAAGACTTTTTTTTTATTTTCAACGCGTAGTATCATTACGACAGCTACACAAAGAATAAAAAATCCGCGTTTAATAATTATATCCTTTCTTAAGTACATAATTACCTACTAAAAAACAAAATCCCAAAAAAGTTTATTAGTTTACGAAAAACAGATTTTATATGATGATATATTCACTTATAAACATAAGTATTTTACAAGGAAAGTTGACTTTTATAGGTATTTTTTAAGCTTCTGAGCAACTTGATTGACATAAATATGATAATTTTTACACTAACGAATGAATAGGTTTGAGAAGTTTTATCAAAGTCGCTATCACACGAAGTAGAAACTAACTATTGCAAAATTTTAAATAATGTATAATATAATAACGAATATGTGTTTATCCATAGATTATATACTACCATTAAATACATTTTTAACGGATTTAAATCTCTGTTCACGTATCATTACGAGGGCGAAACTAATCCAACGTGTAATCTTACGTAATTATAACATGGTACGGCTAGTGTAAGTCACGATTTGTGCTATCTAGCCAAGAGGCGAGAGTTTAAAAACTTTACTGAGTCCCCGTGTCTTAGTTCAGATATGTATATAGATACCGTAGCCGGAATCTGATTATCATCACGGACTTTGTAAAGCTCTGTACACAAGCGATGTAGAGTACCTATATATATTCTTATGTTTTTTTTTAAATCCAATGTACAATGTATCTAGGAATTGTCTTTAAATTTATGATCTTAGATTGCTGTTTTTTTTTTAACTTATTATTACTTTATGTTATTGCTGCTGTTATTTCCTGACTTCTTTTTTTTATAAAATCTATACATATAATAAAAATCTAAAAAAGCCATATCTGTAGGTACCTTAAAGATATTGAAACAAAAATCGATAGGCGGTCTTTTTTGGCGTAATAAAAGCCAAAACAATGGTCTATAGAATTTGTGTTTCTGTCTGTCTATCTGTCCGTCTGTCTGTTTGTCTGCACTGCTAGGCACGAGCCTATTAAAGTCTTCTGAATTATTTTCTATCTCATTAAGCTCAAATAACAATCTTGATAAGGAAATTGAAAAAGATCTCTTTACTTAAACATATGGTGGTACTAAGTTTGCTGAGTTGAGTTGACGAACATTAAAAGAAAAAAGATCTCATAACTAAAAAAAAATATTGGTACGAAGGCTGGGGTTCAGAAGTACTTAGTTTAAAATAAAAATATACTATATATTCTAAGTGATAGTGTGCACTCGCCCTAATATAAAGGCCGTGAGTTAAACCGGCTGATAATTCTGGATGTAAACACGCGAAACACGATCGCCTCTCTAGCCCGCCACCGTCGTTGGCGATGTCAAATAATCGGAACTTATATAAAATATGTATAAATTTATACCAATACTAACTATGTCCGCAGGGACATAGTTAGTATTGGTAATAAACTGCAAGTGAAATGCAGATTTCACTTGCAGTTTCCTTCTTCACAGTTATTTAATGTTTCACTGTTGGGCACGAACCTCTTTCACTTTAGGAAGATAGGTATCTGATGCAGACTACCCTGACCAGACGAGTTGTCATAAGGTTTATTTTCGGGTTTTTTTTTTTATAGAGTAGATATTTTCTACGTATACTGTCGGCTCATATAGCTCTCTAGAAAAAAAAGCTTTACAAATGAAAAAAAATCTAATGTTATTATTTAGATCAGAAATATTTTAGATTATAGCACCTTCAGTATTATTTATTTATTTAAACACTTAATATACATAGGTACAAAGGCGGCTTAATGCCCGAGGCATTCTCTGCCAGTCGACCTTTGGGTGGTGCAGAGATTGATAAATGTTCATATAAACATGAGACAAAAATATTTAGACTAATTTAATATTCTTACACATATACTGTTGGCACATACATATACTGTATTACTATCAGCTCTACCTTATTACAATTTAAGAAATAAACGTAATATGTACGTAAGTACTTAATATAAATCAGACTTAGATTGTATTTCGGAAAATACATGTACACTTAATGAGTGACTACACATGTAATGTACATCGCAGCGATGCCTCGTTCGATTCATCTCTACAGATTACCTTATCCCATCGTTGAACGATAAAACTGCAATAAATTGTCATACACACAATCGATAAAACAGCAAAATGTTTTGCACAATTTAATCGCTACATTTTCAAGTTACGAGTGCAACTAGCATAAGAGTTGTTTAAGTTTAGAACAATTTGAATTATATTTAACGTGCTCTAAAATTTATTTAATAAAAAAAAAATTATTCATAAAAGGAACAATGCAAAATGCTAAATTAAATTCAAATATCGAAAGAGGAAGTCGACACGCCGTCCCCGCGCTTCTCTACAAGATTTATTATATTTGTCCTGCGCTTATTTCATTATTGCCAGTCGACAGACGCGCGATTCCGAACAGGCCCGTTGAAATTTTAGGAATAGTTTATAATGTCAATGATCTCTGATAGTCACGAGTGTGTGCCCCTTTTATACTGTCCACTACAAAACAAAATGTACTAATTTAATGTTACTTTTAGGGTTCTTTACAAAGAGGGACCCTATTTACTTCACGTCATTTTGCTGCAGTCTGCCACGAGATTGAAGTTAATAAGCGGTTATAGCTACTTAATAAATTTTTTTACAGATTATGTGTTGCCATAGACACTATAACAACAAAAAAAAATTTTTTTAAAGAGATCTTCACATATCATAAACTTAGCTTGTTGCACGTTAAAAATATTATTGCGTGCTATTTTGACGAATATAATTTATGATGATAATTATTATAATTGTACGGAACATGTTGCTTACGAGTCAAACTCGTATTGACCGGTTTTAATATAGTAGGTAGAAGGCCTACAGCACTGTTCTAAATATTTATTTTATATTATATATCTGAAGAGTTTGTTTGTTTGTTTGAACGCTCTAATCTTAGAAATCACTTGTTCGATTTGAAAATTATTTTCAGTGTTGGATATTACATTTATCTAGGGAGGCTATAGACTATACACACGCTACAACTAATAGAAGCGAAACATTGTTGAAAAATATTGCAAAAACGGGGGAAATATTCTACATTCCACGTGTAAGCTAGTATAGAAATAATATCATACATAAATTAATACTAGAACGATGTATACATTAAGTAAATTCTTGGTAAAAATATTTTATTACCTTTTTATGATATGTCGTATTAAATTACTAAAGTTTTATTTCATGTTTCAGGTAATTAATGTTCGTCAGGATTACTCTAGATGTTACAGTGGTAATACAATTACGGCATTGTCTTTGATCATTTTAGGTACCTACTTAATGTAGGTAATATACATATTGCTTGTACATTATTTTTGTATAATACTGGCCATAAAAAATTTGCATGAATTGTACCCACACTTTATAAAATAACAAAAATATGTATTGTTTGAATACATGAAAAAATAAAATTTTTAATAATGTGTGCATACACTAGTCTATACTAGTCTATACTAATTTTATAAAGAGGAAAGTATTCAAATCAAATCAAATCAATACTCTTTATTGTACACCAAAAATTTACAAAAGATTAACAGTGTTATCAGTTTTTTATGGTACAAAAGGCGGTGTTATCACTATTTGTGATCTCTTACAGACAACCTTGGGATGGAATTTTAAGATTAAGGGCCTACATCAATATTATCGTCGACATGTACATATTAACACAGCTAGTAGGTATAGAAAATGAAGAATTAGGGATATTTTTTTTGTTTACTCAAAATCTACTAAATATATTTTAATTCTGATTTACGTGTTTCTATATATAATAGTTACTTATGTTTTAAAAGTTATTTCATTAGTTAATACGCGATAATAGACCGACAAATGAAAAAAATAAAAGATTAGAGAGGTTGTTTCGCTAAGATTTTCTATCGAGAAAACTTTTTTCAATCGCGTTACTGAGTTTATGCGATCCTAGATCATATATTGAAAAAACATATACTTAAAAATTAGAGCTCTAGCCATTCAATCTAAAGAAACAATGAAAACTTCGTACGTAGAAAAATGCACGAAGCTATTTTGGTATCCTCTTAAAGATTAGTTATAAGTGGTGTACTAATAGTATGAAAAACTACATAAGTTACTATAATAATATAAATGAATACATAAACTTATACATAATTACATACATAAGATAGACACATACATGTATACATAACTACAAATATAATAGAACGATAGAGTGAAACATAATAATAATTGGCACAGCGTATCAAACAGTATAAGTATAAGTATTTTTGAATGTAACGAATAAACTCATAAAGTATTATGCCGATTTCAAAAATTCTTTTACCAATGGAAAGCTTAGTAGATAACATCTTATATATAAAATTCACGTGTCACAGTGTTAGGTACCGTACTCCTCCGAAACGGCTTGACCGATTCTTCTCAAATTTTGCATACATATTCAGTAGGTCTGAGAATCGGCCAACATCTATTTTTCAAACTTTTTTTTTTGTATGGCAAAACAACGTTTGCCGGGTCAGCTAGTCTTATATATAAAATTCACGTGTCACAGTGTTAGTTACCGTACTCCTCCGAAACGGCTAGACCGATTGTTAGGAAATTTTACATGCATATTCAGTAGGTCTGAGAATCGGCCAACATCTATTTTTCAAACTTTTTTTTTTAGTATGGCAAAACAACGTTTGCCGGGTCAGCTAGTCTAATATATAAAATTTCCATGTCACAATGTTAGTTACCGTACTCCTCCGAAACGGCTCGACCGATTTTCGTGAAAATTTATGTACATATCCGTTAGGTCTGAGAATCGAACAACATCTATTTTTCAACCCCCCCCCCCTCTGACTTTGTATGGCAAAACAACCTTAAATAATATTATGTCCACCCGTGCAAAGCCAGAACGGGAAGTTTGAAATAAAAGTTGTTTTAATTTTACTAGCATTATAAATTAAAAGTAACTCTGTCTATTATAATATTTTCTAACACTTGCGCGACTCATCTGTTTAAATAAAACTACTTTTTACGGATTTAGACGCGTATATTTGTTTTAAATTTTGGCCCGACGTTTCGGAGACTTTGCAGTCACCATGGTCACGGGTGAGACTTAGTCTCGAAACGTCGGGCCAAAATTTAAAACAAATATATGCGTCTAAATCCGTAAAAAGTAGTTTTATTTAAACTCTGTCTATTGCTCTGTCACGTCAAAACTAAACCGTAAACCGATTGAAATGAAAATTTTTGCACGGATAGTTTACAGTGGGAAAAGTACAGAAACTGCTTTTTTTGTCAAAAAGTGCATGTAACGATTGCAAAATATAAGAATTTGGAATCACTACTTGCGCTACGCGTAGACACGTACAAAATCGCAGGCAGTCGGATCGTAAGATATCCTTAGAATTAGATTTCTTTTGAAACTTTGAAGTGGGATATCGAAGCTAAAAATAATCTAAATCAAAATCAAAAAACTGTCACCTTTAGATTTTTTGAAAACGAAGAGATGACTTTTTTTTTCAACAGCCAGTTTAAAATATACCTAAAATAAAATCACTGTTTACGTTTAGTTATCTTATTCATTCAAAATTTTCTGCTTACATCTACCTACATTAACATGTATTGAACTTCTGCAAATGTTATAGAATATTTTTTAATTCAAATGTCGATCAAACGTTCGTAAAATTTCGCATAGAAAATCACTTTGAAATAGAAAGCTTTCAATGGATATCTGTCTCGTTCACACTTGGGAATAACCTTATCAATCTTACACGAATCGAACAATAGCGTCGCATGTTTGATTTATTCAGTCGCTTAGTAGGAACATTACGGATAATTATAGCACGACTAACAGATGTTAATACTTGTTACATTTAATTATCTATAAACATTTCACTTTAGAATTTTCACTTTAAAAATTTATTTATTTTCTTGCACTGGTATAGTCATCTGGTGTAGCTTTCTCTATGGAGCAATAGCATTTGATTGGTTGTAGGATAAAAGCTATCTAAAATATGCGTGTGATGATGAGAACTCAGTAATTGAAATAATGAAGTTTACAAACAGGGATTTACAAAGTTCGAGGATTTTTCAATTTAGAACCAGACGAAATATGACATTTTAACCATCTTTATTATGCCTACAATATGGGATCTTTAAAATAAGGACTGAAGAAGCATCTTGTAGTATGGCAAGATGAGGGCGGCTAGCGTTCTGACAACCTACTAGCTTTCCTCACGTTTGTATAACACTTTCATTTAATATCAGGTGGAGTGTAGTCATTTGTCAACCCGAACTATTAAAAAATCTGAATGGCAGAGCTTTGTATGAAGTCAGGTTCAGATGGAAACATTTCTTCTTCTTTCATGATTTCTTTCAATGTTCTCATTTATAAATCACCATTTTTTAATCGTGAGTCAAATTGTATTAATGTACATTTCAACTTGAGAACGTCTTTTAAAACGGCATTTTTAAATTGAGAACTGTCAATTGGAACGTTCGGTGACAAATCCCAAGAGGTTTCATTCGAACTACACCTCCACAAAAGCCGAACAGAAGTAGGAGCTCAGCTCGCGAGCTTTTCAAGGGTGGTGGTTGCTTTCGGCGGGAAAGCAGCGGCTTGAAGCGAGAGGGTTTGAGGTAGGGTGGAACGGGGGGTGTGATGGCTCGTATTGATTTAGTGCCGTCGTCGACGAAGCTATGTACTGTTAGGTAGGTGAGTATCGTCCGATGTCGCTTGATGCGCTTTTGTTGAACCTTGAATGAAGTGCGAAGATAAATTATGAGTTTGCAATACTTAACTGCTACATTGAATGTGAAGAAAAGAAAAGAATTGTATGAAGTACTAGTGGCTTATAATGATATTTATTACTATAGGTACCTAGTAAAACAAAACTGTATGATATTAAACAATAAGCATTTGAAGTAGTATACTGCTGATCGTACATACGCAAGGTTAGTTGACTCTGGAGAATGCAATGAAACTCGAAAGAAGAATTGTCTAAACACTGACAATGACATAACGGAGGTTTGAACGTTCGCTAAAATCGGTTCGGGAAAATTGTCAAAACTTGACATTCGTCTTTTTACGCTAAAACGTTTGTTATCTCTCAGATAAAATCTCCGTTTAAAACTCCGATAAGTCATTATGAATAAGACCATAACATTTTGCATATTAATTGCCATTAGTCTACGAATAGTCCTCGTATTTCGGGAAAAGAGTTATTACAAATAGTTGTGCACCTTGGTACAACGGTTAAAACACAACACATGAGAAAATTAGACCCAGTCAGTACTTTTATAGATGCCTATATTATTGTATCTACTGGATATCTTTGTTAATGAAGTATTTAATAAATTAACCAATTAATAATAGTAATCATTCGTTTAAATGAAAACTCGATTCGAATGATATAACTTCACATTCACTATTAGAAGGTTTAATGTAAGAGCGCTTTTCACTGCTGCAGCGCTGTGGTCCCAATGGACGTTCTAGCGTCGAAGATTTAAATGGATATTTAACTTTAGTCTCAAGGAACCTAAAGTCTATTGCCTTCGTCCTTCGAGTCTGGTGTTTATTTTTAAAGAAAACTTGTGAAGCAAAAGCAAATGGTTTTAAATAGTCCGGATACAGCGTTTAAAAAGTTTTATAATGGTCCGTTTATTTGATCTTGTTGTTTTACTTTCTAGTTGAAAGACGATTTAGTTTTTGCAAGTGTATGTATACTAAACTTAGGGATGACCTGTTTTATTTTCAGTGATTTCTATGTTTAAGTATTATTTTATTAGGTAAATTGCTGAATCACTCATAGGTAAATATCGCCACTGCTAAATTTTTAAGCCTCCACCCAACATACAAAAGTACTTAATTTCTGAATAATATGTACCAGTAAATACAGAAGATTGTGACAATCAAAAAGTTATTCATACAAGTATTTGTAACTAAGCTCTTACTGATTTTGATTATATTATTTTATCTGAATATCGCCATTGTGTTAGCCTATTAAAATAGCTTAAGGGCCTACATCAATATTATCGTCGACATGTACCTATTAACACAGCTAGTAGGTATAGAAAATGAAGAATTAGGGATATTTTTTTTGTTTACTCAAAATCTATTAAATATATTTTAATTCCGGTTTACGTGTTTCTATATATAATAGTTACTTATGTTTTGAAAGTTTTTTCATTAGTTAATACGCGATAATAGACCGATAAATGAAAAAAATAAAAAAAAAAAGATTAGAGAGGTTGTTTCGCTACGATTTTCTATCGAGAAAACTTTTTTCAATCGCGTTTCTGAGTTTATGCGATCCTAGATTATATATTGAAGAAACATATACTTAAAAATTAGAGCTCTAGCCATTCAATATAAAGAAAAAATGACAACTTCGTACGTAGAAAAATGCACGAAGCTATTTTGGTATCCTCTTAAGTAGGTTACTTTACATCACTATAAAAACTGCCTAACAACACAAATACACCAAACAGGCAAAAAATTTACAATGAGAAATTATAAACTACAATAAAAATCTATCTCTATTTTATTATAATTTTTAGATAATAAATATCAATAGTTTTTAGGTCATCAACATTTTGTATTTTAGTAATTTGGCTATAAAACTTGATCTCGATAACGGATTGTATACCAAAACAGTTTTACCGAATACAGAGTAATGTGTTGCAATAGAAATATACTTTATCGATAAAAAAAAATCCTTAACTTTGAAGTATTAAAAGAAAATACCTTATATACTAATCTATTAATACTCGTCTAGCAAGCTTTGTTTGGACAGATTTGAAATAGAGTGATTAGGACTTTCCGTAACTTCGTATGTGTGGAATTTAAATACTAAACCTTAACAAATTATAGAAAAAAGAAACATACGCTTGAACCACTCTATCTACTAAAACAAACCGCATCAAAATCAGTTGTGCAACTCTAAAGATTTAAGCTTACAAAGGAACATACATACAAAACTTACAACTTTATTTTATAATAAGTAAAGAGGACTAAATAAAATTACCTTTTTAAATGTATTCTGAGTTTATATTTCACCTGAAATTTCAGATACTTTTGACAACGCGAATCTTTGATTTGTATAGTTACTAAAAATGTTTGGTCCATTAACAATTTAAATACAACTTTTTCTGTCATACCTACAAAAACATACGGGCAGGAATGAATACGCAATATAAATTTTCTTTACTAAAATGCTGATAGGTATTGAAAATGTAATGTGATCCAAATAATTGTTTCAATTTCAACACAGAAACTAAATTCTCACGCGACCACGTGTAAACATTCGATACGGCGAAGTCAAACCTCTGCGGTCTCTATTCGTTATGTTAATCTGTGCCGACATAAAGAATTTTATGGTGGAACCGGCGATGCCCTCGCCTACAACTTACACCCAGTTTTTTTGTATATACTTCCTACTTATTTTAATTTCCATTTTAATTACAATACAACCGCCGATAGCGATAGTATCACTATAAACACAATTGTTCGAATTCACACACGAAAACTCCTAAATTAAAAAATTACGATTACAATAAATAATACATACTTTTTATTGGCAAACAAGTCCACTATTGACTTATATGTTAAATTTCCAAAAAAGACCTGGATGTACTCGTTATTTAACATAATATAAGCAAACAATTCGGTCTCTTGAGAAATGTTACCGGAAGTCTTTTTAAATGTGTAAAAGTCTAAAACATACGTAACTGTTTGTTATATATGTGTGTGTGAGTGTGTGGTGTGTATTTGTGTGTATGTGAACTGACCAATTTAAAGTCTCTTACACAGCTGTATTCTTCATGTAAATAAATATTTTTCTGTTAGTCTGCAAAACCTCGAAAAGTTTCTTTCCATTTCTCTCTCTCTCTCTCTTCAGCCAAGTAAAATCCATCTATTGGGCACAACCCTTCTTCACTTTGAGAGGGATTATGGCCTACTATGCTGTGCTGACCAGACGTGTTGGCCTATGCCATCTCTGAGTTTTTCGTCTCTCACGGAGGATATTATTTTTTTTTTTAATAATAAATATTCACGGACACTTCTCACAACGTCCTCTGGTCCCAAGCTAAGCTTATATGCTTGTGTTATGGGTACCAGAATACGGATATAATATATATATACTACTTTTCTTTTGTAAATACATACTTATAATACATAGTAAACACCCAGACGCAGTACAAACATTTGTATGACATTTATGGATATCACACAAATGATTGTCCTGACCGGGAATCTATCCCGAATATATTTGTGTATAATATCGCTTAGCTTGATTTTACAGCACCCTGGGAAGGAAAAGGGGTGGTGACACTTGTATTCAAAATCCACCACCACACGGAAAATATAGAGATATATTATACTACCTCAAACATATTTTCTTCTATGAAAAATGAGAAGTTCAACGCCTAAAAGCATTATTCAAAACTTCAAGTCCTTATACTTTACAGTCAGTATTTGCAATTCACAGACAGAAGTCGCTCTGCAGGTAGGATTTTAGAGTTATATTTTATTTATAACTACGCAGTGAATACTTTTATACATGGATTACTATTAAATATCGAAATATTTTCGATTGAAAATAGAAGTGGAAATAAAACTGTGAAAATAATTTCGAAAATAGAACAACTATATAATTAAAATCTTTATTTGAATAAATGAGTTGCAAAAATGTTAGAAAATATAAATTCTTAAGATAAAATACAGATCATTGTTAGACTTACGGTCTTATTCATAATGACTTATCGGAGGTTTAATCGGAGATTTTATCGGAACGATAATAAACGTTTTAGCGTAAAAAGACTATTATGAATAACAAGTTTTGACAATTTTCGCGAACCGATTTTAGCGAACTTTTAAACCTCCGATAAGTCATTATGAATAACACCATAAGTGATTTATGTAACGTAATAATATGCAGATCACGTGAACTAACACCTGATACTTAATGATCCTAATATTGGAGAATAGTTGAATTGTTTAATACAATACATGTATGTATCAGATAAAAAGCTTAGAATATGGAAGTTTTCTTTTATTATATTCATATCAAAATTAATTACAACATTAGCTTAAATTCAAAAAAATTATGAATTCATACGTCAATTAATGCCATGTACCTAGTTATAAAACATGTTCTTTATAAGATCAAATTAAATTCACGATCGAGTTCATTAAGTAATTAATACAGTAAATAATAAAAAGAGTTACTCAAAAAATAGTAGGGGCCACAAGTCCGGAAACCAGCGGGTGTTCTCTCATAATTATATTCACGTCTGATATTTTTGAACTTTCACGTGGGCTCTTTATTTCGGCAGTTTTTTTTCTAAACTTGATGATTTACGTCACTTCAGTGAACACTGGTGTCGGAATCTGTGGATGTCGGCGTCGAAAGCTTTATGAGTACCAGAATTTATTTTATTTTAAACGATCTCTAAGCATTGTCTCTATATATTTTAGTGTGATGAATATTTATGTGGTTACGTTTTAATGAATTAAATCTACAGTAAAGAAACAGGAATGACTCATATAAAACATGTACTATGATCTGCAGGTGCACCTGTTTATGATTTGAATTAATTATTATTTCTGGTGGACGATGTGAATGAAACTCGGCTTGCTTAATTTCTCTACATAAACGGAAAATTTCATAGCTTTTGCGCGATGCGCGATTTTCGTCAAACGGTATACGTAGATTTTGCTTTGCGTGGAAATAAAACATACGTTAAATATCTTGAGAATTATGTTTTAGTTACAAAATTTTAGGGAAATAGATATAACTCAAAATTTAGACGCAAAAATATCCTTGCAATGATAATATTATAGATAACTGTGAAATATGTTCTGTTTCGGAACGTAAAGCTTACAGCGTATTTGTTAGTAACATTAATGAATAAACAAACATTTTGTGTATGTTTATTTATTACTATAGTCACGTTTATTTCAGAAGCAAATAATATTAGCTTACGAAAAGCTAAAAATACGGAAAGATATAAAAACAAATATACAAATTCAAACATATTTTCGTTGTTCAAAACACATAATTTGAATTAACTATTTATTGTAATTATGTGAAAAATACCGTCATTGTGTTTATAAAAAAGAATTGTTTTCAAATTGTAAACTACATACCTACACAAATAATATATTCTAGTATAAAATAGATATATCTGGCCGTGACATTTACTAAGAATACATTATTGTTAGTATTTTAGAAGAAGTATTTTCTTTTAATTCATTATTCACACGCAATTATTCAACAACACACCTTTACCAATTTTAATGATTATTTAAATAATTGCTGGCACATGTATCAGACCAGTCTCTATTACGCGATAATGATTGGTTCTTCAATCTAAAATCAATAACTACTGACTCAGTTCAGAGACTGTTATCGGTCCTTGACAATTGTGCAAAATTTTTAATTGGAAGAGGGGGGAAGAAAATGACGTTCAGTGATTCAATTACATAGCGATAAACGAACCTAATAAAAGCGTGTTAGAAAAATGTAAGAGGCTGTGGAAGGAGCGTGTGGCGTGTGTGTATTAGTGTTATGTAGTTATGTAGTGATTTCAATTTTTGTGATTAAAAGATGCACTGGTTATAATAATAAAATTGTATTTCACGTTTCACAGTTCACCACAAATATATTAACTGAATAACTGATAGGTATAAAAGTATAATAAACTCTAAAACATTCTTTAGGGATACTAACGTCCTAAGGGAATATAAAATGGTAGAATCAGACTGTATTGGTGAATTTCTCTTTGCTGAATCTATCATAAAAATTACTAAGCTATTAAGTTGACAATTAATATTCCTATTATGAATATTTGAATTTAGACATGTCAAGACCGAAACGTTTTAACTACAAAGGCTTATAACTATTTTAACCAAAAAGATAATAATACAAAACAATGTTCCCACAAGGCTGACTGTATCAATTCATAGTCGACAATCTTTGCTTATAATAAAACAAAATCGTTATTTTTGTATGTATGTATATCCCCCGGATTATTTTAATAGATAGAATGTTTCAGGAGGATGCTTTTTTGTATAATTTGTTAGGATTTGGCGTTTAAATACCACACGTACAAAGTTGCGGGCAACAGCTATTTAGCTATTTTATTCTACAACTTTTAAGGGTTCATATTGTTCCTTTAGTATCGTAAAGCGACGCTAAAATTCCATTTCTATATCTTGCAATTGTGTAAAGTAAAAACAATTAGCTAGCACAAAGTGTTACAATAAAAACGTAGCTCTCCTATTTCCTGTTAGTTTTACCTCCCTTGCAGTTTTCTCGAACAAAAGATTTACCGCTACCCACGTCTTGGCCTTACTCTAAGACAACTTATTGCTACCTATAACTAAACTGCAGGCTTAATGCGGCAGGTAAAAATACTTCACTTTAATATACAGACACTAGGAAAAAAACAATTTAAGAACAGTATTTACATAAAATGCGGTGTATAACTTAAGAAGCTTGTGATAGGAGAATTAATATCTAATGTTTGAGTCATTATGAGTGAAAAATTGATAAATGAACAACTGTCCGGGTATGGTCATGTAATGAGACTAGACTAGAGGAAGGTAATATCGTTAGGAGAGGTCTATGAATATATTATGTGAAGGGAACAAAGTCTAGAGGAAGAACTAAGAAAAGTTGGATGGACGTTGTGAATGAGGATATTAAAAAAGGAGTTAACCAGATAATATATTATGACATATGACAGAAGACTATGGTAGAAAAAAAATGTTGCACTGATCCCAAATAATAGAATAAGGACAGGAGAATGATGATGACGATTTATCAAATAGTGTATATTTCAATTAATTAAAGAAGTAAATTTTGTTACCTTTCAGAGTCAATCTTGTTTACAAAATGTAACACTTCTCAATAATAGAATACGCATAGATAACTTTACTTATTATCAAACAAAGTCGTTATTTTTAATGTATGTCTCCATGTAAGCTTATATCTTTAAAACTATGCAACGAATATTAATGCGATTTTTTGTAGATAGAGTGGTTCAAGACCATGGTTTTCTTTGATAATTAATTATGGTTTATTTTAGAAATGCCACGTATAGGAAGTTGCGGGCAATAAGTGGTATTATAATAATTTTAGTCAGCCCTTAAGCACTTTAGTAAAAGACAAGTAAAAGTAATTCACTTGATAAGTCAATTTAAGAACCCATTATTCATTAAAAGAAAGTAAGCAATTCATCTTTACAAATTTTCCAAAACTCAGAAGCAAACTTAATTATGATTTATTAATTCTATTTCCATTTCTACAAAGCTGAATCACATTCAACAATGAGTTAATAATCCAATTATATTTTCCCTTCGACTTGTCCTTACCATGTTTCAAATTCAAATAAATCACTAACTCGAACTCGTCCGACGGAAATAGCACTCCGGCACTCCATAAATCCAAGTCTATTTAAGCAATCTCAAACGAAAAATCTGAAATAAACCGCATAACATGTCACCTAGCACATAACTTTTTTTCAAAAAAAAAAAGTGTAAAACAAAACGTTGTTCTTTTGAATTTATCGTGGTTGTTTAAATTAGGATTGTGAATCCCAAAATAAAAGGAAACGTTTAGTAATAAATAAATATTCTGGCGTTAATATGGCTTTTTCATATTAAATAACCTACTTTATAACAGAAGTATATTTTGTATTCTTTATATCTATTCATTTATATCTATAGGTTTCGTCACCAGAAAGAATTATATGCCAGACTAAAAGCAAATAAACAATAACAAAAATTTCCTTGTTATACATTACGTAAGATTATGAGGCTCATATATTTCATTGAATGATTCGTTTCTAATCAATTCTAACCTAAACAGATTTTTCAATCAATAATCAGTTAAACCATAGCTCAATCGATTATGGCCTTGACTAAAATTTAATTATTCAAGTAACTATGATTCTACGCTTACTTAGTATAGATTAAAAAATATTCTTAATATTATCAGTGTGTAGCCTTCACTAAATAACTGAAAAGATTTGTTTTTACATTTTTAATACATTCATCGTCTAAAAATCCACTATCTAATATTTGAAATAAATCACTAGTGATTGCAGTATATCAAAATATCGACTAAAATATCGATATAAATTTGAAATGCCTATATTAAATGTTCAATGTCATGAGAATTTAGTATTTACTAACAACATGGTTAAGATAGAAACAAACCTGTTTTTAATTAACAAATAATAATAAACAAATTGAAGGTTATTTAATCTGAGGTAGATTATGTAACACCGATACCAATAAAAGTGAAGTTTATTCGTTTTTAGGGTTCGGTACCCAAAGGGTAAAAATGGGACCCTATTACTGAGACTTCGCTGTCCGTCCGTCCGTCCGTCTGTCACCAGGCTGTATCTCAAGAACGGTGATAGCTAGACAGTTGAAATTGTCACAGATGATGTATTTCTATTGCCGCTATAACAACAAATACTAAAAATAAAATAAAATTTAAGGGGGGCTTCCATACAACAAACATGATTTTTTTACCGTTTCTTGCTCGATACTAATAACGTTGCCTTATGTTGCATAGATAATGGTACTGAACCCTTCGTGCGCGAGTCCGACTCGCACTTGACCAATTTTTAGTATGATGTATGGGTACGAATATTGTGCTGGATATTTATTCTATTTTCCGAATCTAATGATAAAAGCTGTAAAATGCTTTATTTCGATAATGATTCATAGATTATAAGGACTTTAATTAATAATTTTAGACGAAAACATAAAGCAATGGGAAGGTAAAATGTCTCGAAACGACACAATTATTTGGGGATTACATTATTACTCGTTAGATTGTACTTTAGGTACTAAGAAACGATTAAAATATTTGTATTGTTTTTTAAAATACATATGTATATCTAATAGGTACCTAATAGGTAGACGTAGAAAACACCTAAAAGCACAAATTAATATTTTTATCATACAAGTATTTCTCCTAACAAAGAGTGTTTCAGAAAATAAAATAATTAATACATAGTTTTAGTAAAGTTTCATATTAACATTTTTACTTGGATAAACACCTTTAATTTAATAGTTGTAACTAGAGGAAGTATAACTGCGGCTTTTGTGTAGGTATGTCTTAACAAGGCTGTGTTCGACTCATTATAATAAAACGAACAAAATTATTCATGAGAGCGTCTAAAATAAATCTTTTCGTTCATATTTGGACTGCTATCATTTAAATAAACTTGTTAGCAGCGTTAATTAAGTATCCAAAAATATTGCAATACACCTACTGCCTCGAATAATTATTGTTGTAAAAATAATAATTAATAGTAAACTTTAAAACTAACGGATGGATTTCGATAATTCTTTCATAATTTGAATTACATGTTTCAAAGATCATTTCAATTACATGTTTCATTTGAAATTTCGCGTGTAAGAAGTCGCAGGCAAGTGGCAACAGCTGGTACATATTATAATCAGATCCACAGCTGTCTATCAGGTAGGTATATGATTGAACGAATAATTATCTTTGAAATCTACATAAATTTGTCTTTACTTATCTCTAACGTTCAGTTTCGATGCGAAGTAATTAGTCTCTATAAACTCCTGATACATATAAATTAGTCATTCGTTCTAGTTATACTTACTACAATTTTATTTTATTTTTGTCTTTATATAAAACAGCTCCTTGAGTCAGTAATTAATATCTGTACCATGAGGGACTTGAATATCTTTACTTATTATATAACAAAGTCGTTATTTTTGTATGTAAGTATCTTCAAAATTACGTAACGAATTTTGATGCGGCTTTTTTAATAGAAAGAGTATTTCGAGAGGATGATTTTTTTATATTTGTTCAGGTTTTATTTTTATTTACACAACTACACGCGGGCAACAGCTAGTTTACAATAAGAAACAACTATTTTTCCAACTATTACTTTTTAAGTTTTTATAAAATTCTATGTTAAATTTGGAATGCATTTATTTGAGTTCAATTTTCTGTACCATATTATATTTATCTTATTTTAATATTTTGGTGGAGTATTTTGTTCATCTTATGAAACTTCGAAAATGATAAGATAAAATATAATAACAAGGGTATTATACATGTCTGGGAAACAGTAATGAAAATGCAGCACGTGAAATATAATTCTAAGTAAACATCTTCTTTTTTAAGAGGATACCAAAATTCTTCGTGCATTTTTCTACGTACGAAGTTTTCATTGTTTCTTTAGATTGAATGGCTAGAGCTTTAGGTATATGTTTTTTCAATATATAATCTAGGATCGCATAAACTCAGAAACGCGATTGAAAAAAGTTTTCTCGATAGAAGATCTTAGCGAAACAACCTCTCTCATTTTTTATTTTTTTCATTTGTCGGTCTATTATGGCGTATTAACTAATGAAATAACTTTAAAAACATAAGTAACTATTATATATAGAAACACGTAAATCAGAATTAAAATATATTTAGTATATTTTGAGTAAACAAAAAAAATATCCCTAATTCTTCATTTTCTATACCTACTAGCTGTGTTAATATGTACATGTCGACGATAATATTGATGTAGGCCCTTAACACGCTTTTATAAGTTGGGTATGTATCTATCAATGTATTAATCTATGTAACGGAATCTTCGAAAGTAATTTTCACCCATCTGCAGTAATTGGATTGATCTGAAATTTTGCACAGATATTAAAGAACGATAACAATGAAATAATTATAAAAAAAATTCAGCATTTTCTAGCGTGTTTTTTTGTTTTTGAACTAAGCATATTATTGATAGGTATCGTTATGATAATTTTTTTTTTCGAAATGTTACAAAAGTAGTTATTGAACAGTTTTACTCAATACTAATAAGAATTACAGTGTAAATTTACTTAAATAATATAAGTGTTACGATAAATAGTATTTTGAGGATTATCACATCTAATTTATTTATTTATTTTATTTATTTATTTTCAAACTTCTTGCACAAAGTTAATATGTACAATGGCGGGCTTAATGCTAAAAGCATTCTCTTCCAGTCAACCATTGGGCAGTGTGGAAAACGGAAAAGGTAGGTGCATAGCGCTAACAGTATTTATGGTCTTTATAATTCGTAATCACTCAACAAGATAATCATACTTACGGCTTATTACGTTATTTATTAAGTTTAAAAAATATATCTGTATATTATAACGAGACTTTAGTTATATAGTTTTAAAGTACTAACAAAATGTACAATTTATGTTAAAATTAATTACCGGTGGCACGAGCGGTACATTTTTAGATTTCCGTACTTCCTTATAGAATGAAACGGAACATTTCACTATCCGTCCGTCTCTCTCTAACCAGGCTGTATCTCATGAACCGTGACAGCTAAACAGTTAAAATTTTGTCAGATATAGAACAAATAAAAAATATGCGGTCATCCATACTGCAAACGCTTTTGTGTAACTTATGACACGTATATAACGACATGATTACGAATGTATCTTATGATGATAAAGGTACACGACACCTTTGGGCGAAAATCAAACTCGTACTTGGCCAGTTTTTATAACTGTACAGACATGGTACAAACCCGACTAATTTTTACAGTTATAACGCAATGAAACGCGTCCTTTATTGATAAATTTTTATTATCGATAAAGATTCAACCACAATGACCGATAAAATATCGATTTTGAGTCTTATTGCCGTTGGCGGCATATATTTAATCATGTCTGCTGGCAAGGTGTACACCTGCTTGCATACATATTTTATTAGCTCGATATCAGAAGCCCGTCACTATCAATGACAGTTTTCGAAACACTAAGCTCTGATAAAAAGGTATATATATATATATTACTAGCTGTCCCGGCAAACGTTGTTTAGCCATACTAAAAAAAAAAGATGGCCGATTCTCAGACCTACTGAATATGCATGTACAATTTCATAAAAATCGGTCAAGCCGTTTCGGAGGAGTACGGTAACTAACACGGCGTCAGCGTTATCTGCTATGCTGACGATACGCTGGTGACCGCGCGGAGCCCCACTTTTCGTGATACGGGCGTGCTTGCCACTGCGGGTACGGCCCATGTCGTCAGTCGCATCAGGGCCCTCGGTCTGGAGGTTGCACTAGAGAAGTCCGAGGCCATATTCTTTCATGGTCCTCGGACAAGGCCCCCCCCTGGGCACTCGATAATGGTGGGTGGCACCTCCATCGCTGTCGGGCGCACGATGAAATACCTCGGACTCGTGCTCGACAGCCGATGGAGGTTCAGCGAGCATTTCCGCGCTCTGGCTCCTAAACTGCTGGGGTGTGCGGGAATGCTTGCAAGGTTGCTCCCCAATTGTAGGGGGGCTGGCCGAGTAGGTCGCCGCCTCTATGACGGCGTGGTGCGCTCCATGGCACTATACGGGGCGCCCATCTGGGCGAGAGAGGCCCTCAGCGCCGAGAACATGACCCTATTGCGGCGCCCGCAGCGGGTCATGGCGCAGAGGGCTTCCAGAGCGTACCGCACCGTCTCTTACGAGGCGGCCTGTGTTATCGCGGGCAGCCTCCCGTGGGACCTCGAAGGTGGGGTCCTGGCGGAGGTCTACCACCGGAGGGCCCTGATGCGGCAGTCAGGAATGGAGCCCCTCGCGGAAGAGATCGATCGCTGGAGGAGCGAGTTGCGCGACGATCTCTTCCGGCGATGGGCCGAGAGGTTGGCGGACCTCACTGCGAGCAGACGGCTCGCCGAGGCGGTCCACCCAGTCTTAAGAGACTGGGTTGAGGCGAGGCACCGGGATCCGACGTATCACCTTACCCAGCTTCTCACAGGTCACGGCTGCTTCGCCAAGTACCTGTGGGAGGTGGTTGGTATCGAGTCGGATCCCGTTTGCCGCAATTGTGGAAGTGGGGCTGTGGATACGGCGGAACACACCCTCGCCGTATGCACGGCCTGGGACGCCCAGCGCGCTGAACTCATCAACGTGCTGGGTCAGGACTTGTCGCTCTCGGTCGTCGTCTCATCCATGGCCGAGAGCGAACAGTGTTGGGCCGCCGTCGCCTCCTTTGCTCGGGAGGTGATGGCGGCAAAGAGGGAGGCCCTGCGGGAGCGCGAACGCTCTGGTAGCACCTTGCCCCCCCGCAGGGCCCTGGGCAGGGGCCGTCGGCGCGCAGTGGCTGGCCGGCATCCCCGACGAGGTGGTCGCGCGCGGCGAGTCTGTATTCAGAGACCCGCCGCGGCAAATGTGGCTGCTGGCCACGCGACAAGGGGACCTAGTGCTTCCCCTGTTGGGTCGGGCCCCGATTAACGGGGCCACCCCTCGCTGGGTCATGGTAAAGCTCAAGGCACCATCATGGCCCAGCAGGGTAGAAGGCGGAATAATAAAAAAAAAAAAAAAAAAAAAAAAAAAACGGTAACTAACACTGTGACACGTGAACTTTATATATTAGAAGATATTTTAGAAATTGAATTCGATATTTAAATACATGTGATCGAATTTGTTTTCGTTTCCCTTTTATTTAAAATACGATTATTTAAAAAAGCTAAAACGTGTAATTTATGACTTTGGCCGTAAATAAAAGTAACAGCCAGTACGACAAAACGTAGCCGTATAGAATTAAAAAAAATCAACATTTAATACTTTTAATGACTATTACTTCAATGCAAAAAATAATTTTATTATTTTTAATTTTACCAAACATACAATATTCTATAAAAAGTTTTAAGTCTTAAATGCTACAATAATTGAATAATACAATGATAATAAACTTTTTTTAGAAAAATAATTAAGAGCAGAAAAGCTTGCCCATTATACTAATTTGAAAAAGAAGATTTTTTGAAGAGCGATAAACTACTGACTTAGTTCAACAAACTTGTTTGTCTAGACTTAAGGACAACAGGAAATCCATATCGCTCACTAACCGAAGGATGCACTAGGTGATTTAATTGACTTAATTAATACCGCAAACAAAAAGATAATCATAACACTAGTATGACCCAACTAATACAAAAAGATAAAATGTATGCGGAAGAACCAAAGCCATAGAGTCAGTAAATATAGACGGCTGCAAATAATTATTTATTTCTGCACTATTAACAGTACTAAGAACAGTTTCTTTGCTAAATCATAGTTACAATCATAGTTACAAATTAATATGCTGTGTCGAATTACATACAGTTTGAATATTTTTGTGCTTTTACTGATTGCTTATCTAAATGGACATACTAAATATAGACGTCTAGTGGTAGTTTTGGTATATTTTAAGTATATAAAAAGTAAAAAAAATACAGATTTAAATGCGTGTTTTCTTCTTCTTCCCAGGCCATTAACGTCCCACTGTTGGGCACGGGCCTCCTCCACTTTGGGAGGACTTTGGTCTCCTATGCCACGCTGACCAGATGTCTTGACCCTGCGAAAGACGGAGAACTAGAAACTAAACTCTATGGTTTAGTTTCTAGTTGTCCGTCTTTCGGAGTTGATCTTAACTATTAATATCCCTTAGCTAACTAAGCTGGCTCTCACAGTACTCTGTAGGAAGAAATACGGTGGTGACATTTGTATTCTTGTTGCGCAAATATTACAGAACATTATAAAGGAAGTAGATCTTTTCTGGTTCTGTAGAATAAAACTCTAGCTTTAATACTTTGTGGCTTACAGTTGCTTTTAATGTCATATCAGGATTTTTTTACTACTTTAAACTATATTATTTAACTAGGCATAGATAATAATTTATTTAAATTAGACATTTAACTATAGATATTAATCAAATTAAGTAAATGGCAAATTGTTACGTAACTTATTTACTGGGTTTAGAGGAAGCAGAATTTTAATTTGCAAAAAGCTTTTCCCTATTTAAAGGCGAAGTAAACACGCAAGTGTGGTATCGATCAGCCTAACTGATTGTATTTTTCTACCTAATAAGCGTTTTCTAATCAAAACGAACAATGCTATCATGCAGACAACACCAATTAGAATTGTTACATAGGAACGCCAAAGAAAAATGCAAAGAGGAGACGAATTCAATTTAAAATGAGATCCGTCTGCGTTCCGCTTGGTCCCGCGTCGATCGGGGCGAAATTGAAAAAAGAAAAAAAAATCCGAGAGTGGAATAAATAAAAATAGAGATCCCGCTACAGCGCAAGTCTCCGTTGAAATGAAAATAAAACAGCAAAAAGCTTTTTGAGGACGAAATAAATTAAAAAGTGTGTTGTGATTTTGCAAGCGATGTACCTACCTACCATCGGTCATGACTACTCTATGACTATTTAATTACGATTGCTTCAATATTCTACTCATTTATAAATCACAAAACACCTATTTTCCTAACATATTTTGGTGGCCATATTCAATAAGAGGTAGTCGGTAGTCGTCGTGAGTTTGACATTTGCACACATAGATTGGTCCCGTGGTTTCCTAGTCAAAGCGATTGTTATTTTGGTTTGAGTGTACAATGTCGATGGATACGATTTAATGATGGACGATTGTCGGAATCTATCTGAAGTTCGATAACCTTGATATCTCGATGGTTAATATAGCTTCCTCCATATCGTTTAATTTCTATTACGACAAAGAGAGACGAGACTCAATAATAGTAATATAATTTGTAATTGTATAAATTAATCATACGGTTTTAAAGCCATTTTTTACTAAGAGTAAATTTTTTTAACTGATTTGTATACTACCATAAGATAGAGTACAGGGCTCTACAGAATAACAAATACCCAGTTTGTATCTGTAAAGATTAACTACTACTTAGTACTAAGTACTAAAAATCTATCTTTCCAAAATTAAATATTCACATTAAATATTTAGTAAACATCATAATCCAATATTTTTAATTCATCAGCTCCCTAAAACAAAAGTACGTCACCTACTTAATGCACCCAAACTCGAGGCATAACCATCGGGGGAAAGTTTTACCTAAAATTATATTTGTGGGTCGTCACGCTTTTCCGGGGGTGAGGGGAGGGAGGTCGGTGTGCCAGGGGGGCGATTAGAGGGGTCTTTTGTGAGCTCGCCGTAGGTGGCGGCGACCTACCGTATTTATAGTTACGAATTGATTGATCATCGATTTATTAATTTCTATTTATTTATTTAATGTATTGTTTCTTATTTGGTTAATCAAAATAGCAACATATTTATATTCATAAGATAAAAATTTATTTCAGTCATAAAAAAGTTTTACAATGAAATATTGAAAAACACTGAGACAGCATACTAGAATACCCTGTGTTGTGGAATAAGAAAAACATTAAGAGAGAACTAAATATCCATGTACCTACCTGTAAAGAAGAAAGATCCTTTAAGTACCTAACTACGCTACTTATTTTCAACAGGATTCTTATGTAGCTTTTAGATATAGAGTGCTTAAAAACCAAATGTTTTATGCATAATAATGTAGCAAAAATGCAAAGAAATTTAAATATTTATTATTTAGTTTAGACTATTAATTCACAACTTTTAAAATTTATAGATAGATAAGAAGTTTCACACCCTAATCATTGTACGGTGTAATAATACACCTTTGCTTTTTTCCTTAGATATATTCTTACAAATAGATTAATATTTAAAATTGGAATATCTAGAGTTTGACACATATTTGATTGTGAGAAATTGCAGTCCTCGCCGTTTCACTAGAGTCTAGACTATAAATCGAGCGCTTTTCTAATCCGGTCGGCACTTAAGTTGCGGGGGCAATCGGTTGTATACGCGTTACTAACATTAAAGTAGTTTTCTATTCTAAACAAAGCGTTACGTGCCAACAAAGCCTTCGACCACCTTCCATCACGATCCTTTGAAATGTTTAACAAAATTATAATGAAGTTTAATGGCGCCCGACAAATTCCTCATACCCACTATTTATCAAGCAAATAAAACACATAGTTTTAAACAAAACTATGCATATTACAGGTTGCTTCATAGCAATGAAACTTTCTATAGAAAGAATTCATGTTCTTACACTGCTGTAATTTATTTTGACTGCTGTAATTACCGAAATTTTAGCATTTCTAATACATATGTATGTATTGTTTAAATATACTTGTACCGTATGAAAGAATGTTACGTAAATTTGACTTGATTTTACAAAATTTTATACACGATATTAGTTCCATGTCTATGAGAACAGAATTAAGTACTCACAGTCTGACATAATAAACATTTTATATAGTTGTTCAATGATTGACCATAAACAGCTTAGCTAAGATATTAATTGTAATATTTTACCATAAATATACCCATGCATGAATGCAGTAGCACCCTTTATTCAGAATGGATTAATGAAAGGTTAAGCTTACAATAGAATCTCTGTGATACAGCAAGTTTGGGAAAACTTTAAACGGTTCTCCCGTAAAGGTAGCGTAAAATAAAGTCTCTTACAAAGAAACCATTTACGGTAAGTTGGGGCTATCCAAAGTTTGGTAAGAATTTTTAATCAGCACGCCCCGCACACCCCTGAGAAGCGGGTGTTTGCGGGGTTTGCAGGGATTTGCGGGGGAAGGCGTCGCGACGGCGGCCGGCAGTGCGCCGCGCGCGGCCGAGGCGCCGCCCGCCCACAGTCGCCTGTCGCTGTGATGCCGCCCCGCGCGACTCCAAACGACCACGCGAACTCCGCGACCATTTGAACATCTCCGCGACCACATCGCCCGAAACTGAATAAGTTCGACAAATCTTTCTCTTACCTGGACCACTACATAGACGGACGAGTGACTAGTGATAATTTTCATTTTCATTTTTCTAGTACAAAACTTATATATCTTCTAGAAAAAATAGTATTTTTTATTATTAAAGTACAAAATAATGTAATATAACAGCACTGTAGCGTCTATAGTTTACATACGAATAAAATACAGGGTCAGTTTTGTATGAATTCCAATGTGATTGTAGTTTAAGTCGCCGAGAGATCGCTACTGTTCATACCGCTTTTAGATACCGTGAGTAATTTAGGTAAGTAACTATCGGTAATAATATGTCTGCAAACCGTCTACATCATATTAACACTCATCAGTATTATCGCGATGCAATCATTGTTACACTTTCCGACCGTAACACAAAATATTAAATTCAGTTTTATTATACACATGAATCTTAATAAATCATGATTTGGTACATAAATTTAACTAATGTACATGTAGATAATTACAGAGAACGTGAGATATAATAACAAATGCTTGACTTAGAATTAAAAAAGATTAATTTCGCAGCGCTTAAAATGAATACATAAACAGCTTATAAACAAAACAAAAACGATACTATTTCATGCGAGGTAAGTTTTGTTAATGGTTAATACGTTCAAGTTTTGGAGATACCAAATAGAAACCTAATGTGGCTACAAAACAGCCATTGTATGATTTAAATGCGTCGGCAATTTACTAAAACTCGCTAGGTGGCTAAATTGAATGCTACTGGACAGCGTTTTATGACTTGTTATTCTTAAATTGATTGTCCGAAACCGAACTACTTAAAAAAATAAATGAATACCGAACATAATGAACTGTTAAACATTATCATAAACTTTTCAAAGCAGCTGCTTTAAAACACAGATTAATGCCTTAATTCAAAAAAAAAAAAAATTCAAGAATTATTTATTATCTCAAAATTCTTACATTTAGTATATCCCTTAATAAACTCGTAATTCGTATATAATTATCTGTCTAACATTACACTACTTTTCACAGAAACCTTCTCAACATCGCAATGAAATGTTTTCTATATTCAAAGGCAATTAATAATTCTAACAAATTATTTAGAACAATAAACTTGACGTGTCACACGACTTTGTTATTTAAAAATAGAGAAAATTCATAGAATATCTAAATTCTCACATATAGATTACCTAATTTGCAGTTTAATGTTTCATTAGCGGTGCTCTAAGCCCATGGGAATTTCGTGAGTTAGAAAAGAACAAGTAAAATAACAGCACTATCTTTTATACAAAACAAACATCACGTCAGAATCAAAATAGTTTGAGATAACCATACGAATTTATTACTTTTTGTCAGCACTTACAAAATATATTCTACTAAGATAATTACAATTAATTTAAAAAAAGATTCTTGAGCTCATTTGTCTGTTTTTTATCGCAAAATAAAAATGTCAGTAAGACAATTTACTTTTTAACTCAAACGACAATAGCGCAAACGTTTAGAAACAAATTTTTATTTTTCATATTATTATCACAGAATGGAGAACCACTAAATCATATTAGTCCTTTTGTTCGGAACATCACAAAAGAAAAGAAACTAGACTAGTTTTTATCTTTTCGACGCGTGGCCGTAACGGTATTTGATGTTACGAAAGCGCCCAAAACTCAACAATGGCCCAAATGGCCGGCGTGAATGCGTTTGCGCAAGACATTTTTAAATGTTTTTGTACACGATTTTCGTGGATACAGCTAAATGTGACGTGTTGGCATTTAGAAGCTTTTGTATTGGGGGTGGTCGGTGAAAGCGAACCATTCACGTTTTGTTATTGGTCACTGTGTAAAATTTCTTTGTTATTTGAATTACCTTTAAATTAGCTATAGATATAAACAAATTTAGACTACTTAACATTTTAAGTTTGTTAATAAGTAGGTACGCCATAATTTATGGTTAAACAAAAGCTATCAGATTCTTTTATATGCAGTAAGCATTTGACATCTTGCTCAAAGACCAGCATTAGTTTTAACTACTAAAATCTTTTAATATAACATAATTTTCAATAGTTCCCAATTTCATTCACCCTGATAGACTTTCCTGGAAATGAAACTGATTCTAGAAGATAAATAAATAAATAAATATTAAATAAATAAATATTCACGGACATTTCACACAACGTCCTCTGGTCCCAAGCTAAGCTTATATGCTTGTGTTATGGGTACCAGAATACGGATATACTATATATACTACTTTTCTTTTGTAAATACATACTTATAATACATAGATACTCGTACACCCAGACGCAGAACAAATATTTGTATGACATTTATAAACATCACACAAATGATTGTCCCGAGCGGGAATCGAACCCGCGACCTCGTGAACGGCAGTGTCGGCAGTCCGTTACATGAACCACTAAGCCACGAAGCCCGTCAAAAAAAAAACAACAAAAAGAAAAAACAAGATAAAACAACTAATTACATTTTTATGTGAAGCTTATTTTCCTGAAACATTTATTAGTATTTGCTGCTATATGGGTAACTAAGGAATACTTTTAACACATAATATTATAAGATCTAAATAACTGCACTCATATGCTTGGAATTTATTCTATATCCTCTCAATATAAATGTGTAAACATCATGATTAATTAAATGAGGTCTTGTCTAATCGAACAGTACCATATTTTACCAACTGGTAGAGTCCGAACGTTGAGCAACTAAAGTGCCAAAAGAACTTACAAGCCCTGACCTCCTTAAATGTTACATTTTTATTTTCTATTCCAATTTCCTTTTCAACCGTGTCTAAGCTTCATAATAACAACTTCCATATTTCTAAACACATTACGAAACGGACACAAATTTCGTATGTTCTTTACGAAATTCTATCTCCGTGAGTTTTTGATAGCCGATTGCTCTAGTTACGTATATTACCTGTTTTTGTAATCTTATAAAATATATGGAAATAGTTGTTTTATTACCTATAAATTTTTTTATGTTATTTTAATCACTAATGAATTTAAATCAATAGTTTTCTGTGTTGTAATAATGAAAGTATCTTATGAATAATGTAATAAAATAAAAATAAATCAGTAGGTATCTAAATATAAAATGACACCAGAAATAAAAATTGGTCAAGTGAGAGTCGGACTCGCGCACGAAGGGTTCCGTACCATTATCTATGCAACATAACATAATTCTTTTTTCGTGGGTAGGCGAGAATAAAATACACACATAGCTGTGACTTTTAAAATTGAAAATAATAGTTTTAATGTGTTTATATAAGAATTTTAATCATAAACCAGTTCTATACATACAGTTTTACTTGAGTTATTGTTTGTGACTTCATATGTGACCTGATAGAACTTCTTCTATCCACCTGCCAATTAACCTCTATCTGTGCGGTTTGACTTTGGAGAATAGTTGCACCTAACAAGATGGCACAAATCAAAGAGATTCAGGCTGCTCAAAAATGTCTCGAAGAAAATGTCACCAAGAAGATGGATGAACTCCAAGCTCAGTTGTCAAGTGGTGGCTCAGCGAAGGAAACTGTGGCTAAAGTTGCAGAGGAGTTTCGTACGTTCCGAGAGCTCATCTTCACTATAATCAAATTACTAAGGGAGCAGATTACTGAGTGCTCTCGGGCTGTTGACATTATTGAGACAAGACATCGACGGAAAGCTCTTCTTGTCTCTGGGGTGAATGAAACCGAGAAGGAAGACTGCTCTAATTTAGTAGTTAAACTGCTTAGAGATAAACTTAACATTCAAGATATGTCCAAATCTTCCATTACTGTTTGCCATCGTCTTGGTACTTCAAAAAAGGGCTTTAACAGACCCATTCTGGTTCGTTTCTCCAGCACGAGTATCAAAACAACAGTCTGGCGTGCTAAAACTAAACTAAAGGGCACCTCTGTTAGTATAAAAGAATTTTTAACCAAGTCGCGACAGACAGTTTTCACAGCGGCGAGGCAACATTTTGGTATGCGTGAGTGTTGGACGCAGGACGGCACTATCTGCATCAAGACATCGAATGGAAGTCGTTTTAGAATTACTTCTATGGATGAACTGAACCCGATACTGGCCGAGTTTCCAAAAGCTCCAGCTGTGACTGCCGGACACTAAATAATTTCTTAAATTAATAGCTAGTAGTTTGTGTCGTAGATCTCACTTTTGTTATTTTGCAACTCGAGTTGTTTTAGTTTGGTTCTTATGCCACTACTCTTCTTTCTTTCACTTAACTTATTTTTGCCGCTATGCTTCTTTCTCTCACATAACTTATTTTTGACACCACACTTTCTCTCAACTTATATTTACACATCTAATAAATTATGAAAATGATTTACAGTCCTACAAAATGTTCTAATAAAAGCGATTTGATTCAACAGATCATCAATAGTATATAGATCAAATCAAACAAAGCTTTTGTTCAAATCAAACTATGTAAACATAACCACAACATAGCGAAGCGTGTATAATATTGTACCTAAGTATTGTGTGGCAAACAAAGCCATCTGTCAATTTCGTCGACTGACATTGACAGAACTGACATTCGCTGTTTGACAGCGTTGCTCTTAGTGTCAGATGGCTGCGTTCATAAATGTTTTAATTCAATCTTGTTTATTTTTTTTTAGTTTATTAACGAGTTGCATGCATGTTATATTGTTATCTTTTAGCGTTTTAAAGTGTAAATGTTTTTTTTTTTGTCTTATTGTATAGGTACGTTGATTGGCGGGTGGTGCAGAAAATTTACCCTGATACGCACGGTGTATTCTCTGATCTGTGTAATATTTGTATGCTTTGTGTTATAGTATAATAATATAGTTTATTAATTATTTATATTCGTATAGTATGGTATCCGACGATGAATCTTCTTTTCATTCTGCTGATAGTTCTCCCGACATGTTGACTGATGATAGTTTTTGTTCTGTGGGTAACACCCTCGGAGACGTTTTATGCGACGCCCTATCACCTTCAAAAAACCTGCTGAATGTATGTCATATAAATGCGCTTAGCGTGCCGCGTCATTATACTGATCTTTATGACACATTTTCTAACAACAATGTACATGCCATCCTGATTTCTGAGAGCTGGCTCAAGCCTCATCTTCTCTCGACTACCTATCCCCTCCCCGGCTTTGTCCTGATCCGCAACGATCGTATTGGCAGACAGGGAGGTGGAGTCGCCATTTATCTTCGAGGAAACCTACCCTTTAAAATTATTTATAAATCTCCTTCTGAGTACTCTGGTTCTGCAGAGTTTCTTTTTCTTGAGGTTTGGGTCAGGGGAGCTAAGCTTGCTCTTGGCGTAGCCTATTGTCCTCCAACTGTTGACTATTTCACTGAATTCGAATCAGTTTTAGAATCTATAGGTTCTGAATTTGCTCATCACATCATCATGGGAGATTTTAACACTAATCTTTTATCACAAACATCACCTCGGTCTCGTAAATTACTACATATTACAGAGTCAGCAAGTCTCCATATATTACCGTTACAGCCTACTCATCACAATCCTTACGGAGAAGATAGCTGGTTAGACTTGATCCTCACTTCTAATCTTTCCCTTGCATCCTCCCATGGCCAATTCCCCGCCCCAGGCTTCTCCCACCATGACCTCATTTACCTATCCTATACCCTTAAACCTCCTAAATCCCCCCCTCAAGTCTTAAATCTTCGTAGTTATGCCCGAATGGATGTGGACCAGCTTCAACGAGACGCAGCTAATGTCGATTGGGAACCATTGTGGGCTGCAGATACGATTGACAAAAAAATTTGTGTCTTTAATGATATAGTTATTAACTTATACAACATACATGCTCCTGTAAGAAAAGTAAGATTAAAGTATCCACCAGCACCTTGGCTGAATGAAGAGATTCGCGCACTTATGAAACGCAGGGACCGAGCTTTCATCAAATATAAACGCAATCGTTGTGTCGATGATTGGACCAATTTTAAGAGCGTCAGAAACCGGTGTAACCAGGCAGTGCGAAACGCAAAGCGCCGGTACATCCTGGACAACATAAACTCTGCTCCTACCCCGGGAGGTGTCTGGCAATTTCTTGGTAAGCTGGGCATAGGCAAGACGCAGAATTCATTTCTGCCTAATATATTATCATTGGATGAAATCAATAACCACTTCATTACAAATGAGACAATTGATACTGAAACCAAGCGCCATACAGTGGAATATCTCGCAAACTTGCCACAACCCGCTTACGCAGCATTCAAATTTTCTCCAGTTGAGTCGGCCGAAATAAAAAAATATATATTATCTATTAATTCTAATGCTGTGGGATGTGATGGTATTAGCCGACGCATGATTGTAAATATTTTAGATCATATCTTATCGCCTCTCTCTCATATTTTTAATTTCTCCTTAACTTTCGGTAACTTTCCTTGTGTGTGGCGAAAAGCTTTCGTTCGTCCCCTTGCAAAGATCTGTAACCCCTCTCTTCCCTGCCATTTTCGGCCTATCTCTATACTTCCTTTCTTATCAAAAGTCTTTGAAAAATCTGTCCACACGCAATTATCTGATTTCGTACGTACTAACAATGTGCTTTGTCCACTTCAATCTGGGTTTAGGCCCGGACATAGCACTATTACTGCTTTGCTCAAAGTGACTGATGAGATCAGGGCAAGCATGGATGACACTAAGGTTACATTACTGGTTTTAGTCGATTTTTCTAACGCTTTTGGGACTCTCAGTCACGACATTCTCCTACATATCCTTTCTTCTATTTCAATTTCTTCCGAATCTTTGCAATGGTTTTCAGCTTACCTTCGGGATCGACAGCAGGCAGTTCGTAACAATGAATGCTCATCCAAGTGGTGTACTCTTACCTCTGGTGTTCCCCAAGGAAGCATTCTTTCCCCACTTCTGTTCTCTTTATTTATAAATCTGGTAACCCAACGTCTTCACTCCTCGTACCATCTTTACGCCGATGATCTCCAGCTCTATACACGGGCTGAGATAGATGAGTTACCTACTGCATTCGGTGTTATGAATCGTGACCTAATCTCACTCAAGGAATGGTCTGACCAATTTGGACTACGTATAAATCCTACAAAATGCCAAGCCATCCTGGTTGGTAGCTCGCGGTTAATCAACAAAGTTAACGAATCATCTGTTCCAGCAGTGACGTTTGATGGGTCTGCTATTCCATTAACTGCTACTGTGAAAGATCTCGGTCTACTCATTGATACAGTATTTGATTGGCGTGCGCAGGTAGCCAATATCAGTAGAAAAGTAACAGGGACACTTCGCTCTCTGTACCCTCTAAAAAGTTTTCTACCATTCGAGACAAAAAAACTACTAGTACAAACTTTAGTATTCCCAACAATTGACTGTGGTGATGTGTGCTATTTAGACCTGAATGCAGATCTGCTCAATAAACTAGACCGACTTCTCAATAATTGCATTCGATTCGTTTACAATCTTCGTAAGTACGACCACGTCTCCCATTATCGCCGACAGCTAAAATGGCTACCTATCCGCCAGCGCCGTAGCTTGCATGCATTGACTATGCTGTACTCAGTACTCTCTTCGCCCAATGCCCCACATTACTTATCTGTCCTTTTCGATTACCTTACTACTAGCTGCGATAGAAGTCTTCGTCCGTCTAGAAATCTTCTCTTAAGCTGTCCTTCCCATTCCACTAATTTTGTTCACTCTTCTTTTAGGATACAAGCCGTTCTTCTTTGGAATGCCCTCCCTCTAGAGATCAGGATGTCCAAAAGTAAGCAAATTTTCAAGCGAAAAGTACATAATTTCTACATTGAAATGCTGGAGAACCCCATCTAAGTTAATTTGTCTGTGTTATTTTTTATTTTTTTTCATCATCTATTTGCCTTTATTGTAAATATATAAGGATATCTATGGTATAATTGTATGTATATGTGTATGCTGTGTAGATGAACATGTATGTGTATCTATTTATATATGTATGTACGTTTACTGATTATAGTGTTTAGTGTATGTATTGTTTTTTATAAAATAGTAAAATATTAGCGAATATTTAATTTTCATCCTTAAGCACCTACTTTACTTATTCTCTGCACCACCCAAAGGTTGACTGGTAGAAAATGCCTATGGCATTAAGTCCGCCTTTGTACTCAAATTGTACTTAAAGAGTTAAATAAATAAATAAATAAATAAATAAGGCACATAGTTAAAGCGTCTACCTGTCAACATTTTTAGTATCGAGCAAGAAACGGTGAAAAAATCATGTTTGTTGTATGGGAGCCCCCCTTAAATATTTATTTTATTTTATTTTTAGTATTTGTTGTTATAGCGGCAATAGAAATACATCATCTGTGAAAATTTCAACTGTCTAGCTATCACCGTTCTTGAGATACAGCCTGGTGACAGACGGACGGACGGACGGACGGACAGCGAAGTCTCAGTAATAGGGTCCCGTTTTTACCCTTTGGGTACGGAACCCTAAAAATTGTAAATGAAATAAAAACAAATTATAAAAAAAAAATCAGAAGGAAAGAACGTGTGACTCGATACAATAAATAGATTTAGTAAATGTAATACAGTTTATACTAGCACGAGATCCAGAGCTTACGTTACTCTAGTATTGCTATAACAATAAACAAAATGGCACTTGGCAGGGAGTGCGTAAGTAACTAAAAACCAGTATAAAATCGCGCATGCTATCATATAAATCATAAGCAGTAAAAGTTCTTATAAATAAAAATAAAATAGTCACCACAACACCGAATTTACTGCCATTTGCGTCTGTGTTCTGATATAAATCATTCTTGAACCGAGTAATTAAAATGCTGGTGGACGCCAGAATCAGGCATTTCAAATTGACGCGGGCGGCCCGTGAACAATGTAAAAACACGAAACAGATATTGTACGACCAGAGATTATAGGTATTGTATATGTGAATATAATGTTGGTAATATCAAATTATTCGTTGTAATTTAATTTATAGAGTAGACGTAGTATATGATGCTCAGATTAACACTTTACGTAGAGTCATCCCGGACTCTACATAGTATTAATGTAATTTTACAGCGTAATTCTAAACTGCGTAAACTTGTTTCGTTCCATTTTTTTTTTGTATATTTTATTAGGCACGCAAATTCGCTAATGTTATTTTCACACATTGAAATATTTTTTTAGATATTCATATTATTAACACCGTGAAAATGTTTAATACAAAATCATAAACTTCTAAACTGGGAACTCAATGGTAAAATATACGTACTTATTTATGTTTCTATTTTTAGTAATTATTTTTAACAAGTACTTAATATGCAAATAAATTGTAGTTATACCATCACTATTGTTTCCGTTACTATATTTCTTATCGTATTACAAAAGTTTAAACCTAGTCGGGGAGGTCATTAAAATGCTACCGTAAATAGCTTTGACGGTAGCCGCATTCAAACAAAGCATTCCTATAGCATTTACGTTTTTTTATACGATTAAATGTTGTAATAACACCATATTTATCAAATTAATGATGCGACAGAACTAACTATCATTTTGTTCGTTTCAAAACATATAATTTTACATTCCAACGTTTTAATAGCTTCATTTATTGTAGTCATGATGTGTGAAAAAATAGGTGTCTTTAAATCAATAGGTTGTAGAGAACGACTGTTATCTGCAAAATGAGTATAAAATAAGCAATTACATGACTATAATCCGAATACGCCAATTAAATAGAGTGTTATGAGAGCATAAATGATCGTCGGTCGCGCGATGGCATCGTAAAGTAGAATTTAATGGGCCGCCCGAATGCCGAGGGATTCCCTATACTTGTTACAGATTTTGCCGAACTCAGAACACCGTTATAGTATTATCAAACATCTTAAAATGTTTACGTATAAAAATTTAAGAATGGATATCAAGTATGCGATTTTTATAAATTAAAATACAATATAATTATTTTGTATTATACCCCTTTTTAGATTGTTTTTCAATTTGTTTTCGAAATTCAAAATTGTATCAGAGCTTGCCACTAATCGTTTCTTAAAAGAGAATTTGTTGCAGTTGTGAAAATAATTCCATCAGAAAGCTAAATGAGCTGTTGGCTTAGTTTAAAATACTAAACAGCTAGAATGGTAATGATGTTGGTTGCAAGTAGACAATTTGGAATTCGTCGCGTGACTTTGAACAGAAATTCTTGGTTTGGAATACGACAACAATTTCATATAAGTACACTTATACTAAAATATATTTATTAAAACAGATATATATTTATTTATTTATTACCTTTGAACAAAAATTCTTATTTAGTTTAAGAATCTTCAAATGTTCCTAGGTTTCCAATAAAATTTTGATTTTCGCAGTTAATTAAAGTTTTAATCAAAAGAATTATAAATAATACCGCTGCTTTGATTTAAGATCTCTATTAAAACTGATCAAATTCTTGAATTCAACTTTTAGCGGCAAAATTGAGTTGGCAATTACTTTTAACCCTGCTTGCTATGCAGGGAGGCGATGTTCGTTCTGATTTTTGGCCGATGTCGACAGGGAACCCAAAATGTATTAGTGGATTTAACGCCTACGGTGTAAGAGACGGGATTCAGCTCTGTGACTAGAATACTATATTAGAATGAATATATTCCGATAGATGTTATAGTTTTTAAGTATTGATTCACTTAACGTTTAATTATAATATTTTGGAATATATTTTGCTGTGATATTTTGCTATAACAAGTCTATTTATTTAGTCGTCATTATAAAATCATAACTTATGGTTTTTAAATCGATATAAATATCCGTATCTTTTCGTGAATGCTATGATGGACTCTATATTTTATTAAAACAATTAATTTTTTTGATTAATTTTTGACGGGCCTCGTGGTGTAGTGGTTCTGGTAACGGACTGCCGATCAAGAGGTCGCGGGTTCGATTCCCGCTCGGGACAATCATTTGTGTGATTTTTCTAATTATCATACAAATGTTTGTACTGCGTATGGGTGTTCCTATGTATTATAAGTATGTATTTACAAAAAAAAAGTAGTATATGTATTCTATCCGTATTCTGGTACCCATAACACAAGCATATAAGCTTAGCTTGGGACCAGAGGACGTTGTGTGAAATGTCCATAAATATTTATTTATTTAATTACTAGTACTAGAACTTCGGACTAATGAACTGTCTGAGTACTGCTGAAGATAGAACATAATGATGATATTACGTAACGAAAACTTTAATAAATTAAATTAAACAAATAAAATAAAATTTTCGAATAACCACCAACCATGCGCTGTTTGCTTCAGAATACCTTTTTTTCCCCTCAACTAATATAATTGATTACTTACTTTACTGTTGCTGTAACTAATAGTATGTAATACTAAAAGTAGTTATAGAGACTAAATTCAAGCAATATCGAAGGCAATTTACTAAAAATATGTTTCAAATATTCTATTGCGTGCTTGACCGAAGGACTAAACTACATTAAAATAGATTAGATTCCTAATAATGAAGGGGTCTTATTATCAAATGCAATTTCCTTTATGTTACATCAAATATAGGGTGGATCCAATGAAAAGTACGAGCTAATATTAATGTACTAGTCAAATATTTCTGTGTATAAAACCTTATACAACAACGTGTTCTTGAACAAACAGTCATTTCCCGTTATATATATATATTCATTTTTTTTATATTCATGGACATTTCACACAACGTCCTCTGGTCCCAAGCTAAGCTTATATTGCTTGTGTTATGGGTACCAGAATACGGATATAATATACTACTTTTCTTTTGTAAATACATACTTATAATACATAGTAAACACCCAGACGCAGTACAAACATTTGTATGACAATTAAAAACATCACACAAATGATTGTCCTGACCGGGAATCGAACCCGAAACCTCATGATTGGCAGTCCGTTATATGAACCACTCCACCACGAGGCCCGTACCATATATCTATGATCGTATGATCTTAGATAAATATATAGAAAGTACATAGAACTTGAATTTAAAAATTGAAAAATTTCTACTAAGGTGCTGTTTTGTGATAGTTTTGCTTTTTCATAATATTTTGAGAACGCGAAACCTTTGAACTTATTATTTTATCACCAAAAATGTGACGGTGTTCGAATTTGTTTAAAGCACGTAAAGAATCAATTCAAAGCCAGAAATTGTGTGTTAAATTATGTTTTTAAAAACCATTTGCTTTGTAAAATAACTACGAAAATTAAGTGAAGGAAGTGGGCGGTACCCGCCATAACGGTAATTACAATCTAATATAATCTCTAATTAAATTTACAAACAACTAAATTAAATTATGTAAAAAAAAAATTGAAGGTTTAATCTGTGGTTATTATGACGGATTTTCTTATTCTAGATGATGTGATAACGGAATGATTTATATTATAAATTTACAAAAAAGTTTAGTGTGCGTTTCGTCTTTTATGATTGTGTTAATCAGAAATAAAAATTGGTCAAGTGCGAGTCGGACTCGCGCACGAAGGGTCCCGTACCATTATCTATGCAACATAAGGCACATAGTTAAAGCGTCTACCTGTCAACGTTATTAGTATCGAGCAAGAAACGGTAAAAAAACCATGTTTGTTGTATGGGAGCCCCCCTTAAATATTTATTTTATTTTATTTTTAGTAATTGTTGTTATAGCGGCAAAAGAAATACATCATCTGTGAAAATTTCAACTCTCTAGCTATCACCGTTCTTGAGATACAGCCTGGTGACAGACGGACGGACGGACGGACGGACAGCGAAGTCTCAGTAATAGGGTCCCGTTTTTACCCTTTGGGTACGGAACCCTAAAAACTACCTTTATGCCACTTGTGAGTTAGACCATATTAATTTTTATAAAGATCTTAATATTATGTTGTATCTTTTCATTAGTTTATGCTGAATATAAATTATTTTAGGAATAAATATGGATTTATGAAATAAACTAACACCCTTCCGAATTTACAACTGATTAAGCTAAACAACTCAAATTATAATTTTCTTGAATACACATAGATATTAAATTTTGAAGAGTAAATGGTATATAAAGGTTAATGCACACGTGCTTACATAAGGCATCAAGCACACTCGCATCTCATTTCCCGCCCGCGCCATTTCCGGTCGCGTCACTCAATAGGTGTCCGCTTGGGGCTTGTCGAGTTACCGCTTGCTGTAACATAGGTATATCTAAATCCGACTTGAAACATTCAGAAATATTTATGTACATTTAGTTTGGTCGTAGAATTACAATTAATATTAGACTATGGTTTTCCTACTTGGTTTTCTAGGAATATTAAAACCCGTTACCCTTGTTCAAGATTTTATATCAGATAAAAATGAGTGGACTCTGTTTTAAACTGGTCAGCATTTTTATTTTTTTATTTTTGTTATGATCTAGAGATTAAAAAGAAACTTAAGCAGAATTTGAGGAAGTTCTTTAGCATATATCTTAGCTATTTTTTTTTTTAGTTCAGCTGAACAAAACTTTTACTTAATCATAGTATAAAAAGCTCTCTGGTTAGGAAAGTATGAAAATAGATTAATAGATTAGTTGAAAACTTTTTCTGTATACTAAACTATGGAAATCTTATCTACTTGTAAAACTGTGTCCATCTACATAGAAATTTCCGGGAAGGTGTACCTACTCACACACCTTATTTGGGATTCAATGCTAATTGACATAAAAAATCGCTTGAGTAAATCGTTGAAGCGTCCGCATTCGTACTAAAGTTGGAATAAGATCCCAGGATATGATAGCACTGTTATCGCCTTGCGATGTAATCAGTCTTTATTTCGTTGTACACAACCTTCAGTCAAACACGCAAAACGTTTCAAATACGAGTTGTATTTCGGTTAATTTTGTATTGCGTGCCGGATTGTGCTAAGGGGAATTTTTTGAGGATTGTTACTATATATTTTTACATTTATCAGAGCTTTACTTCTATTACAAATGTAAGTATGTTTTTTCTATTTTAAAACGTATTTAATTATATTATAGGATTTGGATTTTCCACATTATTTTTTAGATTTTCTTACACCTAATGGTTTTTAGGAACTTAATACGTAATCATAGTAAAAGTGAAACAACACTATATCTAGTGTTTTATCTTAAAAATAATAATCATCGAATATTTATTTAGACACATGTTTATTTTATACAATGTCAGTAAAACCTTGGGAGACCACGCTTTATATCTATACTAATACTAGCTGTCCCGGCAAAAGTTGTATTGCCATACAAAAAAAAATTTGAAAAATAGATGTTAGCCGATTCTCAGACCTACTGAATACGCATGTAAAATTTCATAAAAATCGGTCTAGCCGTTTCGGAGGAGTACGGTAACTAACACTATGACACGTGAATTTTATATATAAGACTAGCTGACCCGGCAAACGTTGTTTTGCCATACTAAAAAAAAAAAGTTTGAAAAATAGATATTGGCCGATTCTCAGATCTACTAAATATGTATGCAAAATTTGAGAAGAATCGGTCAAGCCGTTTCGGAGGAGTACGGTAACTAACACTGTCACACGTGAATTTTATATATTAGACTAGCTGACCCGGCAAACGTTGTTTTGCCATACTAAAAAAAAAAAAGTTTGAAAAATAGATGTTGGCCGATTCTCAGACCTACTGAATATGTATGCAAAATTTGAGAAGAATCGGTCAAGCCGTTTCGGAGGAGTACGGTAACTAACACTGTGACACGTGAATTTTATATATTAGATTATATTGCTGACGAGTTTGTTTGTTTGAACGCCCCAATCTCAGGAACTACTGATCCGATTTGAAAAATCCTATCAGTGTTGGATAGTACATAAATCAAAAAAGGCTATAGGCTATATAACATTACGCTACCGATAGGGGCAAAAAATCAGTGAAAAATGTTGCCAAAACGGGGTAAATTTTTTAAATGCCACGTACGAGGTCGCGGGCAACAGCTTGTACAAGTTATATCTTTGTGCTATAAATTTCTATACCTGTTTAATATCAGCAATACCGTATCTTTCATAATATATTTTTATTAGGTATATATAATTAATACATGCTAATGATGCAAGCTTCCTACGCATTATTTGACAGCATTATGTCAACCAGACCTCCAACATACCAAATCAAATATCAGTCTTATGACATGATAAAACCCAGTAGCGGTCGGTTACACCCTAATGCGATGTTATCAGACGGAAGTACTGCAGTCGGCGGGCTTTGCCACTTAAAGTTACGCTATTTATATCAACGGGACCCTTAAACGAATTGGATGAAGCATCTGTCTGCTTTAAGTATAAAAATTAATATTAGGAGATATGATGGCTGTTATTTGTTTAAAACTTTGTTTAACCGAATGCTGGAATATGTTTTAATAAGTGTTTTTTGGAATATTGTAACATAATATATTTATGTAGGCATAAGTATACTCTATAAGAGAATGTAGCAAATTATTAGTTTAAATAATGATGGTTTTTTAAATTAACAAATATATCGTACAACGTCCTGTGGGCTCAGATTAAGCATATGCGTATGTATTTTTTTTAGGAGATTATAGGAGTACATACAATATTTGTTTGTCTATAGGTATACATGTACCTGCCAGATTTTTGTTTTCCGTAAAGGGCGTCACAAACGGCATATTAATATCTATTAACATAGTGAGAAAGGGACAGATGTATATAGAAAAACGACGAGGTGAGAAACAGACAGATATATCTGTCGGTGACGTCATAAGTATAGATACATCTCGGTATATTGATATATATCTGTCTCATTCTCTCCTCGTCTTTTTAATATACATCTGTCTTTTTCTCGCTATATTAATATATCATAATATGCCGTTTGCGGTGCCCTTTACACAGTTAAATCTCTATACTGATCCTATCGATCCTATCCTATCCTAACATGTTGCCGTAATATTATCAAACTTTCTACAAACATAAACTTACTAAAACATGGTTAATTAAGACTTGTTGATATCTCATAACACAAATCTTAAAAGTACACCAATTAGGTACAAGTAACCGAATTATCTACACAATTATGACACAATACATACGTTTGTTTCACTCGGCCATTTGTTACATGACGAACTGTGAGAATGTTTGGTGAATCTTCAAGCATCCAAATTGACTGAGATCATAGATGGCATTCATTAAAAGCAGATGGCTGCCCAATTAACTACTACATTTTATTTAACTAAGTACTTTGACTACTGGTTTGTTATATTTAATCTGTGGTTTAGACTCGACGTCAGTGTTTATGGTTTTGAGATTTTAACTAAATTTTAGGTTTCATTTTAATTGATTACTAAGAAGTTATAAATACATAGGTTCTGTTAGAATTAACAATATAAATTATATTCATCTATTTTTTCTAAATTAAAGTTAATATTTTAAAGCTGAAAAACTTTGTTTGTTTTGGTTTCAACGCGCTTATCTCAGGAAATACTGGTTTGATTTGAAAAATTCTTTTTGTGTTGGATAGTCCATTTATCGAGGTGGACTATAGGCTATATAAAATAACGAGGCAACCAATAGTACTGAAGCATTAGTGAAAAATATTACAAAATCTGGGAAATTTTTCTAAATGTCACACATACAAAGTCACGAGAAACAGCTAGTTTAGTATAATAATTATTAACTACTTATTGCAATATATTTGGTCGGTAGATTTTTTTTTATTTATTAATGATGTAATTTTTATTTTACAGGTATGTATTTAAGTCTCACAGAAGGGAGACCAGGTAAAAATATTCTAAAACTTAATTTTTTTGTAATGAATTTTTGAATTTTCTGTATAAAATGATTGCTATCGCGGCAAGAATTCTCAATAAACAATGTTTATCTTGAATAAAATATTTTGTGTGAAACTATTGTATTGGAATTTAAAGAAGCGGAAACGTCTAACTAGTTATTTCATAAACATAACAATCAAAGCTTACCGTGAGATTTCTAAACAAAATAATAGATGAATATTTTCATAATACATGACCGATGCTCCGTACAAAGCGTACAAACGTCCTTCACACAATATCTTTTTACATACGAACTGCATACAACAACTCTAAACTTTTACAAAAGCACTCAGGTAAGTATTAGTGATAGGTAGTGCCGTTTATAGAATAGTCTTATACACCATGTGAAATAGAAATATGAATTTAATGAGTGCGAAAGAGATAGGTGTATGCAACTCAGTTGCGCCCTTCCAAAGCTTAGAGCTCAGCTGTCTGCTCCGAGCGGTGATGTTTGAAACACGGGACAGGCGGAGCTTAGCTACAAATCACTCAATGTCACATTTTGACATTTGAGATATTAGGTCTTTTTTTTTCTATAACACCGCCATCTCTTATATCTAAGTAAGATTTTAGGTTTTCATATTTTAAATTAATTAACCAAATGTTTGTGCTTAATTATTATGATGTAAAGAAAGCAATTGTGACGTTTTCATAATTTAAATATTCACATGGCTCATTACAATTTACAGTAATAAAGTTAATGATGTAATGTTAACCACAGGACGGAACAAAATAGGCTCGATTTTTTAAGTTGATAAAAAGTTTATTGACCAATTTGTTTAGGTCTAAAAAGATATAGAATTTGTTGTTTTAGAGAGGTCCTTGAAATTCGGACAGATGCGTTTCAAGGAAGCACCCTCGAGCCCAAACGAGGCAATAAAAGTCCCGCTGATTGACGTCTCAATACGGAACATGTTCAGTTACGCTAATCATATTTTTAGTGATATCATAAATTAGGTGGATAACAAAAGCCGTAACTAAACAGTAAATTGGATTGAACGCACAGATGACCGCAGAACAATCTGCCGAAATTTGCTTATATAACCTTACTTAATTAAGATGTAATACATAATGAGAACTATTCATTAACGTTGTTTCATAAAATGTCTTTGATAATGATCTTATTTTTTATAATATGTAATTACAAGTTGTCGTATAACTTAAAGTAAATTTATATTGTCTTATCATTCACCTCGTTCCGAAATTTTAAAGAAAATTCCTTTTAATTCAAAATATATGTAATTTAGGTAACATACCTACTTAAGAAATGTTCGATTTATAATAAAAGCAATGGCAAGACATTAACACAATAGCAAAATTGTAGCAACATCTATGTGTAGGTATTGCTAGAGACAGTGTATTTGAATTATACCTTTTTTTCGCAGGAGAATGCATTTACGCACACCCATTTTCTATCACTTCATATTTTTATAATTGTACCTACCTACCCATTAACTAATTGTCAATTAATAAAATCAAAATAAAATTAAGATCTGAAATTTTAAACATTAAAAACAAAACTGATTTTTTGATTTGTTATTCAAAAATTTTGACTTCACAAATATACAGAAAAGGGTCCAAAAATCTATGTGATCAAGTTTTCAAAAGCCCATTTATTTTTCTATTTTTCTTCGCCCTTAGAGCGTACAATCTTGTTATTTCTTCAAAGTATTTAATGCTATTTGTATGCTATGTCATTGTGTTTACTTACTAGAAACATAGGATTGACTATTTCAATTTTCAGTTAGATCTCAAACAGCGTTTCTCACTTTCCTTTCCATTACTGTGTTGGAAATGTTCCAATACAAATGTCTACAAAAGTAACCACAGTATTCATAGAACAAAAAGTTTCAAACCTAAACATATGCGTCCTTTGTAAATACTTGACATAAAAGAACAAAGTTTTATTGCCAAGAAAACACATGACATAACTGTTTTGTACGCAAATTACGCAAAACGTCTAAACATATCCTGAGTATTGTGAGAAGAAACAATAACTGGTACTTTTGTTTGCATAATTAATTGTAAGACAAGACTCAGTTTGACCACGGGCCCGTTACACTCGTAAACTCAGCGGGTTACTCTGAATACAAATTCACAACCTTTTAAATACAATCAAACTAGTCCTTATTACCCTAAAATACAGTTTATTTTATCTGTTTTGTGTCTAACACATCTTTGTTTCACGCATTCTAATTCTAACACATTTTTTCCGTATATACAAAACAATGCTTATAATGAATAAAAATTATTAGAATAATTACAAGCCCACCATTATTTCATTTGCGTTTTGTTCACGAATTTAATTCCTTACTTTGAATTATTTATAGCGTTGTAAAGATTATCTGAGATAACAGCTAGAGTTTTCAAGTATAAAATATTACAACATTTTCATGCGAACACAATCGTCAAGGATTTCACAAAATCTATAATAGGTATACTTGAAGGCTTGTATGATCTATACCCGTCCTTTATATCATCTATGCCATATCCGTGTGATGAAGAATTAAGATCACAAATGACACCACCCTTTTTCATCGTAGGGTACTGTTAGGGCTAGCCAAGATTATAAAAGTAGGTAACATCATCTGTGAGAGACGGAAAATTCTAAACTAAACCCCATACCAATACGCCAGATCAGCGTGATATAGTAGACCACAAAACCTCCAAAGGAGGAGACCCGTGCCCAGCAGTGAAAGGTTAATAGGCTGGAGAGGGAGAGAGACAAAGGTAGATATAAAAACTAATAAATGTAATGGTTAATAAACACCATAGAACCTCCACAAAAAATTAATAAAAACAACCGAGTATTACTAAGTAAGAATTCATAGCCGTTATTGATTCCATAAATTTGATCAATTAGAACGATTTTTTATTTAACACAAGTCATAAAATATCATCACGCCATAAAATGGAGCGGCTGAATAGGCAGTAAATAAGTTCGTATGGGCAAAACCTTCTTACTAAGGGTCTAGTTAGCAGCTGTAATGGGCTCACTCAACTTTTATGACCATCATAAAAATGTTTAACCTGCTTAGTTGGTTAATTAAACAATTACAATTGTTGCTAGCCGATGTGAAGTATAATCAGTTACACATTGTAAATGAATACACCGGTTATGTGAAACAGCTTTAGAATAAAGATAATTCTTATGATTTCCCTTTTCGATAAATATTTTATGTAAAATGATTTCGTACGTATATATTAGGTACATATGATAACTAGGTATTTAAAAATATATTTATATTTTCGTTTATATTTTCGTCACAATGAAATTCGGCAATATTAACAGAACCTTCTTGTTAGAAAACTGAATAACGATTTCAATTAATATAAATGTGTACAACGAAACAGTTAATTAATCAAAACATCATAGTTTATTTCATTTTTGTTAATTTAGGTTAAGTTTTTGACGCATTAGAATTAGCCTCAATAGCGATGATAATTCACCAGTTATTAAAAACAGTGGTTGGTTAATTTCCGGGGCATCTGCTGTTACATATATGTATATCATATAGTTCTCAATATATTATTGTAAAGCAAGGTGTAGACACATCTGACGAAGGTTTTCTAATATAGTCGCCCCCCGTAGTGCTAAGACGGCTTGATTGATTGCTAGTTTATTGAAACTCAATACATAGCAAGTTCATTTATGCCTTACACATAGGGTCTAGTCACGCGAGTGTTATCGGGATTACCTACAGCGTAGACTTATTACTACTTTATTAGTTACTGTACCAATACTAAAATTTCAATCCATACCGAGTACCTAATTTCTATCCCTTTTTATTTTTCATAATACATTGAAATTAAGAATTAAAAAAGAATATTCATGGACATTTCACACAACGACTTCTGGTCCCAAGCTAAGCTAATATGCTTCTGTTATGCTTTTTGTAAATACATACTTATAATACATAGAAACTCCCACAAACACATACATGTACAAACATTAAAAAAATCACACAAAGATTGTCCCGAGCGGAAGTCGAATCCGCGACCTCTCGATCGGCACTCCGTTACATGAACAAAGCTAGAGTGTAATTTTTGATAGTAGACATTATAGATACGAGTACATCTAGACGTCACGCATGGACAGTGGCCTTTATACACAAAAATAATGTTATGTCCGTTAGCAGTCCGTATAGTTGCTATTTTTTTTTATTTAAGTAAAATCATTTTTTTTTTGCCTTTCTCATAACGTTTTTATCCGTGATTATAGAGACTTAGGTACAAGTTTTTGTTCTACCTAAAGTAAGAACAGAATTCTACAAAAAAGCCATAAACTTGTAAAAAGTTGTTTTGTTTAATTTTTTTTCTCTTACATTCATTGGTATTCTTTTTTTAAACATGGAAACATTTTATGATGCTAACAAAATGATTCCATTTTTAAATTTAAACGACAACAAAATGGTAATAGATCATATATTAAGTAGAAGCATTGACTTTTTATCAGAGTCATAATAAATTGTGAGAAAAAATTGTCAATAAAGTCAAAAAACAAATACCATGGCATGTATTTATTTAACTTATGCCGCGCATAAATATCTAATATAAACTATGATATACCTACCATGGTGGTGACAACATGACAGTTAAGGTAGACAGCTCGCATTATTATACATTCAAATTAGGTCGTTGGAATATTATTATTTATCTGATATTAAAGTACATATTTATAGAATTACTAGCTGTTGCCCGCGACATCGTTCACAACTCTAAAACCTACATACCGACCGCATCGCCAACTACCGGGAACAATAGTAAATCTATACTATTCTCGGAAACACTGGAACACGCACACAAAATTCATCAAAACCCAATCCAACCATTTACAAGAAGTTCAGTGACAGCCATACGTGGGTACAGAAGAAATTTTTATCTGAGTAGGTACTTCTTTTCTTCTTTAATGCCCCAACGACACTCCATAATGCGCTTGAGAAACGTTTTAGGTGATTTCTAAATCAGCTACATATACTTATCACTACCGATTAACTGATCTACTTTAATATGAATCTTACTAAGTATTAGAATTTATGTATTTGCTATAAATATGTATGTATTGTATATGTATGTATATATATGTATATGTATGTATATGTATAAAAGTAGAATTGTGTTTGTACTGTATGTATTTATATTGTATTAGCTATTAGTACTTTCACTTATTTTTGGCATATAATTACCATAATATTAGTACACCACAAGTTACCTATTCAGTCTCGGTCAAGTCCATTCTAAGGTTGTCTGGAAGAGATCGCAGCTCGCGATAAGACCGCCCTTTGTACCTATTATTAAGTCTAGTAAGTAAGTTCTGTAAATTAATATGGTGTGCAATAAAGAGTATTTTATTTATTTTATTTATTTATTACATATACTACTCTAGCCAAGCATGTTAGCATAGGTAATATCGTTTCAAGTTGTCCATTTTTAGCGGATTATTGTTGCTTAGCGCCAAATTCTACAATATTTTTGATAAATTCCTTGAAATGATACGGGTTCTATGAACAAGATTTGAACAAAGTCAAAGAGTTAATAATCTCATAAAACATGCTCAAATAATAATAAATAATAATAAATATTCATGGACATTTCACACAACGTCCTCTGGTCCCAAGGTAAGCTTATGTGCTTGTGTTATGGGTAGAATACGGAGAGAATACATATATTACTTTTCTTTTGAAATACATACATATAATACATAGAAACACCCAGACGCAGTAAGACCCCGTAGTTTAAGTATTTGCTGCCACTATCAAGATACAAAATATATACTGTTTGATATGTATCAATCACCGTACTAAGTATTGTTTTTAATCTAGTTGTATAATCCTTCTCTGTACCTACCTACTTGATGTATATTGATTACGCAGCAATAAAGCTTTCTTTCTTTCTTTCTTTCAGTACAAACATTTGTATGACAATTAGAAAAATTACACAAATGAATGTCCCGTGCAGGAATCGAACCCGCGACCTCTTGATCGGGAGTCCGTTACATAAACCACTCAACCACGAGGCTCGTCAAATGATATTGTGTAGCACGTAGTAGTAATATATGTTACAAAATATAGGGATATGAATCTCTGACGTGGGTAATAAAATTATCTAAACACTAGTGTAGAAAATATACCTACTGATAGTAGTTCGGGCAGCTAACTGCGTTGTTCTTAGAAAAACAAAAGAGATTACTCATCCCAGTGTTCGAACTGTATCTGAGAATTCTTCAAAGCGTTCACCTCGCACCTTATAGCATGTAGCGTTAGCATCAGAAATAACCTTGAAATAAACTCAAGATAGAATAAAAATAAACTAAAAAATAATCATAATTTGAAGTCTTACATAAATGTTACATTGTTATAAGAAACAAATAAAAGACCATACTAGCAAAAATACAATTTAACCCGTCATGATGACGCGACGCGACCGCGTAAAATAAAAAATGTACATGTGCGGGTCTATCCGTACCCACCCCAATAGCGAGACGAGAGCGTAAGACGGAGTACAGAGAAAGTTTGAGTGACGTGCCCCCTCTACCGCCCGTCTCCCCTAGCGAGGATTTATGGCGCCATATTGGATTGGGACAAGATGACACGAGGCCCGGATAATTTGGGCAACGGTATCACGTGACGGGACCCGAACTGTGAAACGGCACTTTAATTATGATATTCTTGAGTTTATTCCAGTTACAAATTTGTATCTGCTTAGTGTAGTTTGTACTAATTTAGTATTTATTACTTGTAATAATAATATACTCGTGCTAAAATTGTCTTGTTAATAACGCTTACGATAGTAGGATATAAATCTATACTTCTAAAGTAATATTATAAAGCTGAAGAGTTTGTTTGTTCGTTTCAAAGCGTTTATCTCAGGAACTACTGGTTCGAGTTGAAAAATTCTGTTGGATACCCAATTTATCGAGTAAGGCATAGGCTATATAGGAGGAATAATAGGAGCGAAACTTCAGTGAAAACATTTTCAAGAGCCGGAAAAAATTATAAATTGCCGGGTACGAAGTCACGGGCCACAGCTACTTAATTGTGAAATCAAAGATATATCTTAGCGCTGTCGTTTATAGAATTCTGCATTACCTACTATAAAATCACAGATTCTTTCACTGCTGCAAGTATTATTGGTCTGATCGCGCGATTTTGTTAAAAAATTCTGACATAAAAAGCGAAATACACGAAATATTAACTTAAAGATTACATAATTTTATTTTATATTTATCATAACCGATTTAATGTGTCAATCAAGCTTTATCGCATGACAAGAAAAATATTAATTTTAATTGTTTGATTAATACAAAGTGTTGCAACAATAAAATGTAAATTTATACGATAAAAAGTCTCAAAGATATTCATTAGGTTTATAAAATGAACCCTCCGTTGTAAAGGTGGTACTAACAAAACTAATTCATCAGTGAGGCGATAAATAACCCCAAGCGGTTGCACGCACTCGCGCGCAGTCTGATGTCTGAACACGCATGCGCCGATCGACGTGCCAAACACATACTATATTCGCGAACTCAAATAGACGAAGAAAATAATTGAGTACTGAAAGCATAATAAATCTTTTGAGTATACATTTTATTACAATATTAATGTTAAATTTTTTTATTATTGTTACGTTTATAATAACGCAAAGATGTGATTAGAATTTAAATTTTAGAACTTTACGAGGTTTTAAGGAATTTTAAGGTATGTTTACGAATATAAAGATTTTATATCATTTGTTTTGATTGCGAAAGTCCTACACAATATGCAATTATTTATATACTTACGTACTTTAGTTTTTTTTTCACTAAAACAATAATATGTGATTTATAGTTAACAGTACATATATTTTGTGCATGATCAATGCCAGATGTAATAATTGAATGACTCATAATAATTCTGGATGTGAAACAAAAAATGGAGACGTAATAATCCGTGCAATACGTAGCAAAAGCGTCACTGAACTGCTAGTATTCAAACGTTGGAGGGTGCGAATATTGCAAAACAGAAATCTCGTTAAGATGACAATTTATGGGTTGTTTTTGCTAAATGAAAATAGTCGCGAGCCTTGAACGGAACAGACCTTTTTTGATTTTCCTAATGGAATCTTTACGCATGGGATTTACGTCGAGCGATACCATAAGCTCTATCGCATAAAGACAAGCCTTAGTATAATGGTGACGGATTAAGAATACAAGTGTCACCACCCCATCTCTTCACAAGGGTGCTGTAAAAGTCGGCTAAGGGATATACATAAGTACACAGATAACATCCTCTGTGAGAGACGGAAAACTCGAAAATAAACCCTGTGCCAATACGCCTGTTCAGCACGGCACAGTATACCATAATCCCTACAAAAGTGGAGGAGACTCGTGCCCAACAGTGGGACGTAAATGGGCTGGAGAGAGAGTATAATTATTCTACTTTAATTATAACAATATTTTTCTAGGGAATTAGTATTCATTTTTTAAATTTAAAATAACTAAATATCACTGATTTTTATTCCCAAAAATTGTTTGATTTGGTCGAACCAAAACGTCGAGATATAAAATAAGTTTCGTACCTAAAATAACTATGGCGAAGTTGACCCAGTGATTATTACATAACGAAATTGGTGAAGTTCTAGAGTTATTAGCTGATTGCTTTCAATAATTATCCTTACTACGAAATGCTAAGTCATATAGATAATGGAATTGTTTAACCTAGTAAAGTTTCTACTTTTAATATTTAACTTCTAGGTTATAATTGTAATATTATCCATCAAAATGTTCTTAGTGTAATGAATTTGAAATGAAAACAGTGTTTTCATTTACTCGTAAGTAATAAAATCTACAAAACATTGATACAAACTTTCTTTGTAATAAAGCAACCAGTCGGAAGTATTTTATGATTTATGACAAACCAAAATTTTATTTCCAGTTCTCTTTGTCCTTTCCTGGTTTTTTTTATTATTGTTTTACCACAATTCCTCACAGCTTTTCAGTGGCAAAAAGAATGGTGAAAAGTCGCTTTCGTTTTAGTGCAAATGGAAAATGTAGGAAAAATAAAAGAATGGGACGCATATGTGCGGCGAGCAAGCGAAAAACTTTACCGTCGTGATCGTACGCTGAGTCGCCTTGTCCGGCCGATTAGTAATAAGTTTTCTTTGAAGGGTATGTACCTATAAGTACAATATTAGTTACGTATAAGATTTGCAAATTTTTTAATATTAATTTATAAAAAAAACTTCTTTTTACATAAGTTAAATAGAGAGTTACAAAAAACGTTTCTTTGTTTGTTTGTTTTTACGCGATAATCCCAGAAAACGCTGGTCCTATTTAAAAACTTCTTTCAGTGTAGTACATTTATCGAGGAAGGCTTTAGGCTGTATAACATCACGATGCGACCAATAGGAGCGGAGCATCAATGAAAAGTTTTGCAAAAACGGGAAAAAATTTCTAAGTTCCACGCGTACGAAGTCGTGGGCATCAGTGAGTTATTTTTATATCAGTGAAAAAGTGGAATTGATAGTTTAATTACAAATGGAATCTGTGTCATTTTTAAAAGACAGTACCTCTTAGTAGGTACTTTAATTTTATTATAATATAATAGATACTGAAAATACATACAGACCACTGTATATCTAATATATAAAATTCACGTGTCACAGTGTTAGTTACCGTACTCCTCCGAAACGGCTTGACCGATTCTTCTCAAATTTTGCATACATATTCAGTAGGTCTGAGAATAGGCCAACATCTATTTTTCAATCTTTTTTTTTTAGTATGGCAAAACAACGTTTGCCGCGACAGCTAGTACCTAATAATATATAAATGTACGTATGCATCTATACAATATAAATAAAGAAAACATTACTTTATTAATTTACTAGCTGCCCCGGCAAACGTTGTTTTGCCATACAATTCTGTATAAAATAAAATTTCATCAAAATCGGTCCAGCCAATTTGTAGCCTATGTGTTATTCTGATGTATAAGCTATATTGTGGTAAAGTTTCATTCAAATCCATTCAGTAGTTTTTACGTGAAAGAGTAACAAACATCCATACATACAAACTTTCGCCTTTATAATATTAGTAGGATAACTGGATAAAAATACACCTGTAATGTCCCTGACGAGGAAAACTTGATTTACGTGATAATTTTACGTATTTGCTACGTAGTCCGGGTCCTGACAAACCTCCAGAGATTTCACATAGCGTTGCTAAGGCGAGTAAATGCCACTCCATTTCCTTCGTTTTCCTGTCAACCTTTTTCCATTTCGGATCACGCTATCTCATTTCCACTTACAAGAAATAATTAAGGTTGAAGAAAGAAAATATGTAGAACTATTTTATCCTCTCTACTCTCACTCACTTTTGATTTGTATAGTACCTGTACTCCGTGTTGTGACGGATTAAGAATACAGGTGTCACCACCCCATCTCTTCCCAAGGGTGTTGTAAAAGTCAGCTAAGGGATATTGCACACAGATAACATCCTCTGTGAGAGACGAAAAACTCGAAAATAAACCCTGTGCCAACACGCCTGGTCAGCGCGGCACAGTAGATCATAATCCCTCCTAAAGTGGAGGAGGCCCGTGCCCAACAGTGGGACATAAATGGGCTGGAGAGAGAGAGTACCTACATGTTCTATTGGTCGAAGAGTATCCTGTCTGCTAAGAAGGTAAAACTGATAGAGGGAATAACATATTATTATAGCTCCGCATGTGCGGACCTATACTAACTAAATATTAGTGGCGATTATTATTTTATCAAAGAGAATTCCTTACATATTTCGAATTTAGTATTCGTTTTACATATTATTATTATTTATTTTGGATATATAGATTTATTTGTTAAAATTAATAAATAATAACAATCTTGTTTTCAAAGATGTTTTAAAAATGTAAAATAAAACAAAGGAAAAAAATATAAATGCATTATCGCTAAAACAGCTCTACGGTTTTACTGTTCTGAAAGCTTTATTCTATTTTTCTTTATTCTGTCCTGTTTCGTTGCGTCCCGCTGCTTCCGTACCGTGGACACTTTTGGTTAGTTTGTTCTGTTTTCCGTATAATAAATAATAAAGCCCATACCACTGAACTACTTAGAAATGTTTGGTTACTAAATGTATTTTATTTCGTTAGGGACAAAATTGTACCTGTCGCACTTGGACGGTTAATGTTTTAGAATATTTTCGCTGTTGCACCTCTGGTATGCCTCCGATGTGAAGAAATATATAGTAAACAACTACCACCACTTTAAGGATTATTGTATACGGAATCCAAGATCCTATATCTGTAACTTTTATTAAAATTTATATCAAATATAAATTTTATTTGACTACACAGTGTAGTTTTGTAAAAACAACAGCATTTTACGTTAACTTCAAATAAATTACATTGTAATTGTAATTAAAATCACTATTCGTAATTCTTTAAACCTTACTTGAAATTTCATTGCTCAAAATGTAAGTATTCTATAAGATTTTAATACTTTTTAATGTGATTAAATGACTATTTATATCAAAAACTTAAAACGACCGTAAAACCGATAACCACTATCATTATGTATGCAGATATAATGCGTACAGAGTCGTGATTTGATCTATAGTATTTTAATGTTCTATTAACCGATATTCAACCGTTTATTAGCCTCGATGCATTATTTATCATATAGTAATATATCATTATTGATAATAAGGGATTTATTTTCAATGATATTTTTCATTGAGCACGCGTGCACTTTTGTGCGTACTGATAAATAGCCCTAGTTTCAAAAGGACGCCATTGATATCGAATCGTATTGATTTATAGGTTTAGCGTATCATTCGAAATTTAAAAAACTTCTTTTTTTATTTTATTTTTTCTGTTGTAATTGATGATCCGTAGATGATATACAACTATAACATGTCATAATATAATACAGTTATGTACGAGGAATAAAATGTGAATTTAATTTGATTGCATTGTCACTACTAGACATTAAAACGTGAAACTACTTATTTCATGGTTTTTTATTAAACGTACGAAAGTATATAAATAAAAGTAGATATTTTTGAATTAACTGTCACTCCCATGGTAACGTAAAAAACAAAAACAAAAATATTTACGAAAATAAAATCTAAAATACTAAAAGCCTCTAAATATAATAAATCAACACGAACAGAAAAAAAACTAAATGTTCTATTATTTTACAATAAAAACTAAAATTACTAATAGTTTAACATTGTTGGGCTCGCGATTCGCAAAAGAATCAATTTTATTGGTAAAACAAGCAGCGTTGGTGATTTATGTCGTACGAACGTGGCCCCGCGATAGCTTGTCACCGGGCCGCCGTGTTCGCGCCTTGCTCTAGAATTTGCTAGAATATTCTTTTGTGTTTACAAGTACAATGGCTTTTTATAGTGAATCGAATTTTTATAGCATACCTTTGGCATGGCTTTCCATATTTGAAATTGAAAATTTCATATTCCATTTAAAAAACGTGGGCTGTGCTTTTTAACACGCTTTTATAAGTTTGGTATGTAATTATGTATCTATCAATGTATTAATCTGTGTAACGGAATCATTGAAAGCGATTTTCAGCCACTTGCAGTAGACGGATTGATCTGAAATTTTGCACACCTAACAAGGACCGATGACAATGCAATAATTTAAAAGAATAATCCCAATTCCTTGATCAGAATTACTAGAATAGCATGTTGAAGTATCACTATGACCAAACTTGTATTTTTAATTACACACGTAATAGTTTAATTGTATATGAGTAGACTCGCCAAGATTATTGTGTTTCTACGTATATACCTACGTACTTTTATATACAATCAGATAATTTCACATAAAAACGCTTTGTTTATAGAATCAGGTAAAAATATCATAATTGTTTACATGTGTTTACTACGATTGTGACAACATGTGACAACAGAAACTTATGTCTCTGACAACATAAACTGTCAACGTTTTGTAAGTAGGTAGCATAGAATTGAGTATTTATGACAATGCAATCATTTAAAAAATATTCAGGATATATAAGCGTGTTTTTAGGGTTCCGTACCCAAAGGGTAAAAACGGAAACCCTATTACTGAGACTTCGCTGTCCGTCCGTCCGTCCGTCCGTCTGTCACCAGGCTGTATCTCAAGAACGGTGATAGCTAGACAGTTGAAATTTTCACAGATGATGTATTTCTATTGCCGCTATAACAACAAATACTAAAAATAAAATAAAATAAATATTTAAGGGGGGCTCCCATACAACTAACATGATTTTTAGGGTTCCGTACGCAGTATCTCAAGAACGGTGATAGCTAGACAGTTGAAATTTTCACAGATGATGTATTTCTATTGCCGCTATAACAATAAATACTAAAAATAAAATAAAATAAATATTTAAGGGGGGCTCCCATACAACAAACATGATTTTTTTTACCGTTTCTTGCTCGATACTAATAACGTTGCCTTATGTTGCATAGATAATGGTACGGAACCCTGCGTGCGCGAGTCCGACTCGCATTTGACCAATTATTTAGTTTTTAAACTAAGTAGATTATTATTCGTTACTATTTGCTGTTGTTAAAATCTCATAACAACATCATACATTTTAAATTCTTGAATCATTATTGTCCAATTAATAGTTATTTTAACAGCTTTACTATCAAAACAACAATCATAACTCATTATCGAGTGTGTTCTTAAGACTTGAAGAAGAAGAAGACTCGAGAGAGCTAATATTTGGACTCGTTAGGGCGAGCAAAGCCGTGGTTCTATCCTGCGTTAGGGCCGTTCACTTTGCGAATGTTTTTTTTTTTTAAGTGCGCTATGCTCTTAAAATGGATACCTATCTCTTATCTAAGGTGGTACTTAATATTAATATCTAAATATTAATTATCTAAATATTTTCTCTGCCTAGACATTTAAAATATTGAGTGCGATCCTAAACACACGTAGGCAAACAAAGAAATAGCGTGACCTTTTGAAAAGGTGTGCGATTAGAATCTAAATTATTGTTTTATAATAAAGAAGAAGCTTTCGCATTTTTTATAAAACAAAGGAACATACATTTAATTTTTAATAAAACTACCTAGAAATTAGACGCAGTATTTTCATTAACATGGTTTGTTTTTACATCGATAAGCTGACGAGTGCGGTTTCAACCGCATTTTATTATTTCGCTACTTTCTTGTTTTGAGCATGATGATGTATAGTCCATATTATGTCTATCTGACCTATAAGCTATACTATATAACTGTGAAGATTAAATAAAATCCATTCAATAGTTTTTACGTGAAAGAACAACAAACAACCTTACATCCATTTATTCATCCCAACATTCTTACTTCGCATTCACAACATTAGTAGGTTAGGATAAAAGGATAGTATGATATAGGAAGGTATAAACCTTCTACCAGAGGACGTCGTCGTTTGAAATGTGCTTAAAATTTGACATTTCATGCAACGTCCTTTGGTATAAAACAAGGGACAGTTGGATAGACAAAATACTATTCGTTATAGATAGCCAAAGATATTTGGCTTCTTCGATCACACAATCATAAAAAGTGCATAATATGTCATTCTTTATAGCACAATAAATTATTGCAGCAAAACACTACTTAAAGCTAATTTGCAATAAGCAGGTGCCACATTATTGACATTATTACGAGTGCATAGCAATACCACAAACCGATTATGGTCACTAATCTACACGTCAAATATATATTTACAATCTATTCATCATTATCGAATACTATTACTATTAATCGCACGTTAACCCATCAATTATAACGCTCTTTTTAATCATTTGTCATTTGTAATGAGGTTTGCAACATTTTAAATTAAGTGCTTATTGTTCAACTGCTTTTAAGAAACATTAAACTGTCACATGTAACTTGCCACCACTTGTTACCGTCCGTAGGTATTTAATAATAGTTTTATTTACATTGTCAGGACTTCGTTTGTTAAGTTTTTGTTTTCTATCTACTTTACGATTATACCATTCTTTGGATCATTATCGTAAACTACAAGCGATGGAAACGTTTGCAAAGGTTAAATTAACGTTTCATTTTTTTTTATACTTACCACTTGTGGTATCTTTAAATATTAAATACTTCTTTATTACATTTACTTACTTAACTAATTGACTGTCTTGATCTGTGTTGACAGGTCTTGGAATTATTCTGCGGTATTATTCACCTACCTCTATTTTAGCTTGTAGTTTTAGTTAAGAATTGAGCATAGTAAAGGTAAATTTATACATATATATAATATGTGTACTTTGGTCTACTATCGACACTTATTAGTCAATTTTAGAAATTTCAATCTTTCATTTTTATTTTCCTCTTAATGACCTATCTTTTTCTGTCTGTATGGTGACGAATTAAGAATACAAGTGTCACCACCCCATCTCCTCCCAAGGGTGCTGTAAAAGTCCGCTAAGGGATATTGCACACAGATAACATCGTCTGTGCGAGACGGAAAACTCGAAAATAAACGCTGTGCCAACAGGCCTGGTCAGCCTGGCACAGTAGACCATAATCACTTCCAAAGTGGAGGAGGCCCGTGCCCAACAGTGGGACGTAAATTGGCTGGAGAAGAAGAAGACCTATCTTTTTTTACATCATCCCAGTAGTAGGGATAGTATTTGTCTTGTGATGTTTGTTAATTTTATTCTCATATGTGATACAAAGTTTTAAATATACACTTCGATGTTTTATCCCCTACGTGTATATATCAGACTCTACGTAGAGAGTTACCAAGTAGGCAAGTAATAAGCACATACTTTTTTATTTTTTATTTACTGAAGTTTTATAATTAAGTTTAACTACTTCTAACAATTTGATATACCTACTTCTTTTATTTATACCAAAAAACTAAATGTTAGTTTCACTTGCCAGTTTTAAATACAAATGTCTAAGTGATAATAAATTTTATCAGTTAATAAATTAAACGTGTTATTATGAAATCAAACAAAGAAAAACGTTTTAATTTATTTGTAACATTTATTAAAATATTATAATTTGTTTTGCAATCTACTAACATGATCACAGTATACGAAACTCAGTTGAAGGCCAATGAATACAAAAAAAAATATAACAGTAATGTTATAATAATATATAGGTACTCTGTGGTTTGAGACAGGTTTCTTGGTTTAGTTTGTAGCAAGTTGAATCTTTGAGTGTTAATAATAATATTTGTCGTGACGACAATAGGCTAATTATCATATTGTTATGTACATATCGTTGGTTCATCCTATTTTTATAAAATTTTACGTGGCTATCGGATAGGTGTGAAATTGAGTGTTCCTAGTGTCTTAATATCCTCCGATAGTATGCAACGACTTAGCCACGACTTACGACACTTAGCTTACGACCCACACACGATCAATAAATCTGTGCAAATTCGCCGCACGTTGCGATATATCGTTACTTGTGTAGCAGGCATAAGTTGGAGAATTGTAAGTAGAAAAATCAAATAGTTATCAGCGGTGCCATGCCAAACTTCTATTAGTGAAACAATCGATTATTATTCTAGTCATCTATTATTATTTTAGCCGCTTGCTGTCGTTATCTATCTTATCAAATTGAATTCAATTCTATTTAGCCATCCCTTTTAAAACATTCTTAAAGGTGGTCTCAGAAACCCATTTAAAAAGAAAATACGAGCCATTGCGCATTGGGAACATACATAATTATATCTAACCAAACGTAAGTGCAGGTGGTAAGCAATGAGGATAGGTATTAAAAGGTAAGATTAATGAGATTGGCATTTCGCTTCCTATTAAACTTTCTTTTTACTATAGTTCAGAGCACTTTTTATGTAAATTTTATATGTTTTTTTTTTACTTGGGGAATGCGTTTACACACTTCGGCTGTCCATTTACAGGGGGTACCCTTGAGCTTTGTGTGGGACTCTCGGCTTTGAAAGCCGGGCTACCCACTAAACCCTATGGTGTTTTTCCTCGCCCAAAACCAGGACATTGTAAGGTGCCTTGAGCGTTGCTAGGTATAGCACAACTATGATTATGAGTGGCCATAAATTATGCTGTTTATCAAAACTACATTTTATTTACAATTTATGTCATACATCTTTACAAGCTGTTGCCCGCAACTTCATACGCGTGGAATTTAAACGCCAAACCCTGACAAATTATACAAAAGAATCCATCCTCTTTTACCAAAATATCTATTAAAAAAAACTGCATCATAATCTGTTGCATAGCTTAGAAGATAATATAAGCTCACATAGGGACATACAAACACAAATAACGATTTTGTTTTATAATAAGTAAAGATATTAAATTCATAAAAATTTTGTATTACAACATTGTGACATAAAAAGCCATATTTAAAACAAAACCACGCGCAACCGTAGTGTCTGAAGTTTCCGAAACATCAGGCTAAAATTGAAGACAAATACATATTAATCCGTTAAAAAGGGTTTTATTTATATTTCTTCAGGTTAAACTTTGTATATTAACCTAAAACAAATACAATTTGATAATTTTTTTCATTTCATTATAGTTTATTGTCAAAAACATAGTAGGTATACAATAAGGTGTTACAAATTTAAAGCACTTACATGTTTAGCTAATATTATAGCATGCAATAACTTAATGATTTTTACATTCAAAGAAATATTTAATATTGTAGAAATTATTTTAATCATTTTCTACTGTATGATTGTTCCTTCATGTATTTAGTATGAACATTTTGTTCTCAAAATATTTGTATCGTCTTTCATAACATATTAATATATTCTATTTATTTTTAAATTCAAGTTTAAAACTGTTTCTTGAATAACATTATATGTTTCCGATTTACGTCATAATAAATTTTGTTTTTCGTCTTTCAACTTTGTTCCTAATTAAGATTTATACTAATAATCTGTGAGTAAACATTATAATAATATAATTATGTGAAAATATAAATACCTATATTATTTTATGTAAAATACGATTTCTGTTTGTAGACACAAGAGCTAAGGCTAGACAAGATTTAGACTGTATAATATATTATGTAGTTGTATAGCCATGAATAATATTGTGAGAGATCCAAAATCCGAAAGGTTCGAGGTCACGTCCGTCAGATGATCTTAAATGTTCTCAGTATGTTGTTTTCGTGACTTAGATTCAATGGAGTTATTCTCAGATTAATAACTTGATGATTTCATATATTTTACACACTAAATGATGTAGAATTTTACTTAATAATATGCGTCATAACTTATATTAGGATGTTATATTACTTTGCTTGTTTCCGATATATTTTAATATGAAAGTACTTCCTTAATAAAGACTGGATGGTTTTGTATATTTATGATTTTTTTTCTCAACTTACAAAAATAACCGTAATAAAGTTTATACAAGCTAATTTATACCAGATGGACAAGTGTCCAATGAAAGTTATAACGAGTTTGTAGAATATTAATCTGACTAATATTGTTGATCAACGAATTTGGTAAAAACTTGATCAGCTAGCATGACAGGTAGCAGAACATATAATTGCTTAAAATCCGGCTGATTTGTTACTTCCTTTGGCCTTGTTAAGAGATCACACTCACGAATTATAAACATTTGTTTTAAATAACTAACAGAGAATCATAACTATAATATGTAAAATCGATTAGACTTTGGTATAAAAATTACTAGCACACAAAAATGGAGATAGTATAAGATAATCAAATATATCAAATAAACAATTAGCATAAAAGCAATCAAAATTTTATTATTATCAACATTATTCTGAATATCCAAAAGTCAATTGAGTCAAGTAGTATCACAGATGGAAATGCGACTTTAATCAAAATATTAGTAAATTAGAAAAACTATGGGCAGTTGGGCAGGTACAAAACACGTCTTACAATAAGCCTCTACCTCTCTCTCCAGCTTATTGACGTCCCACTGTTGGTAGCGGGCCTCCTATTCCTCTCCTGGGAGAGATTATGGTCTACTGTGTCACGCTGATGAGGCGTGTTGGCACAGGGTTTATTATCGAGTCTTCCGTCTATCACAGAGGATGTTATCTGAGTAGAAAATTCCTTAGCTGGCTTTTACAGCACGCTGGGAAGGAAAAGGTGTGGTGACATCTGTATTCTTAACCCGTCACTACACGGATAACCTATGTAACAAAAATACTATGCATCTGCCAAAACTAGCACTCAGTTCATCTAAATTACCATTATTTTGCTTAAAATCATATTTCTACCTATGACACTAGTCGAATCATTTATGAGACATTTATTTACTTTGATTTCAAATTCTAACGTAAGAACATTGGAAACTGTTTAAATCATGCGCAGACGCCAAAAATAAACTGTACGCTATCACTCCTCTGCCTCGTCGTAAATTTACTGCTAATTTACCGCCCTTCAAAGTTATAAATAAATAAATATTGGTCGCAGCACGTTCATCCATTCTTGACATATTGTGCTACTTGGATGGTGCTGTCATAACAGATCCGTCGTGAAACGCTTAATGGATCGATTTAGCTACTGTTGTGAAACTTTCCATATCCAGCTGCACTTTCGAAGCAATTCTTTACGTTATTTACATTCCATACATGTTGTTTCTTGTAGCATTGTTCAGTAATTGATTTATACTTACTTCATATGTATCTCGTTAAATTCTTTACAGGGTAGGTAGGAGGTTCTATTATTACTTGTATCATTCGTATTTTTATTACTCATGAATCCCCTAGAACAACTTATTCTGGGGACTTTAATTGACTTACTTTTGGAACCGTGGTAATTACAACCTATTGGTGTCCTATGTATCTGGGTCCATCTCTCTAATTTCAGCTTATACAGTCCCACACCGGACATTGTTTACACATTGCTTATAATCTGTTTATTATAACTTTTTGCTTTATTTTAAGTAGCAAATTTGTCGTAAGCTTCATTTTATCTATTTAACAAATAAATAAAAGTGCTACCGGTTCTTTGATAAACTAAAAAAAAAATTGGCCAACATAGATGTAATTAATTACAAACATTGTAGAGAACTCACAAATTATGCTGCCACTTGCGAAGCTGCTACCTAGCAAAAGTTATCGAGTGCCAAGTGGCCAGAAGGAAAGTAACAGCCGGCTGTGTTCTGTGCCAGCGATTATTGGTAGATTTGTGGCGCCCATTGTACTAAATATGTATTCCTTGGAGATCTTATTTTTCTAATTTTCGAAATTAAATTAAACATTAATTTTAAATAAAACTACTTTTTACGGATTTAGACGCGTATATTGTTATGCGTATACTGTCCAGTCTCACCCGTGACCACATGGTGACTGCAAAGTCTCCGAAACGTCGGGCCAAAATTTAAAACAAATATACGCGTCTAAATCCGTAAAAAGTAGTTTTATTTAAACAGATGAGTCGCGCAAGTGTTAGAAAACATTAATTTTATTAATTATTTAATTAGAAAGCATTTGAAGTAAAAATTATTTCATATTTTACACCCAACAAAATTTATAGAGTCTATAGAAAGCCAACACATTTCTCTACTCTACGTTTGTAGAGTTTTTACTACGTTGGCGCGTTGGTAGCTCAATTCATAAACAATATGCACTTGCAACAAATTTATTAATGCATGATTCTTTTTAATGGCATTCTTTCACTTCATCTGGCTCCATTAATCGTCAGTTACATTCTTAAACCGCAAGAACAATCAATCTAATTTTGATCAGCTACTAACTGTATAATGTTTGAATTTTCTTTCCATATCGTAATATTTATCTGCTTTGCGTTATTTATATATTTTTTTTGTATTCAGTGATGATTTCTCATACATTTGAATGAAGCTATCTATCACTTCGATGTTTGTCGTAGCTATATTTTATATTTAAATTGTAACGTCAATGAAAACATGCAAGTTTTCATCGATGTCTTGTTTCATCGACAGTATTGACGTAAGCTATCCATCACTATTAATATTTCGTGATGCGTGTAGGTTGCCAGCAGGCGGAGTTTGTATGGTGCCAACTATGGCGAGCGCGTTAATGTACCGTCTATGCGCGCGCGCATGTTTTTATTGTCGTCTGCGCAAGAGTCATCAAGCTATTAGTCGACCAATGCGTTGATGCCACACACAGTGCCGGACAAGAATCCACGGGACGTCATATCGAGTATGTTTTCATCCATTATTATTATCTATTATGATGGAAATAATTTAAGAATTAATAATTATATTTTTGGGTCATTTTAAGGTCCGGTGTGGATAGGCAGTTATTGTTCTTTTACAACGTTAAAATTTTAATAATTACCCATTGAGGTCTAATTTTGTTGGGCTATAAGGTATAAATGCCAATGAAATATAAACTGACTTCAGTACGATACTTATACATAGATACAATATAATACTACATTATACCACACTACTCACATAAATTATAAAATGCGGACAAGTTGCTGACCTCACACGTACTTTTAAATTTCATCTTTTCTATTCACTCGACATTATTGATTTCAATTGCTTAAATTGTAACTGATTTGGTGTCTATCATCTTAACACCAGCTCTAGTTATAAATTGACTATACTTATCTCTGTTAAGCACGTTCAATTTGAAACTTAATTTGTATTAAAACTTTTGTTTTAAGATGAACTTAAGAAATACTACAGGGATCTTGAGATTTAATAAGTGTAACAGTATTCACTGACTCTTTATAGAAAATAATTGCACCAGTTATCCGTACATTTTCAAAGCTTGCGGTGAAAGCGTCTCAAATCACATACGCCGAATCAAGATCAGTTAACATCCGCAACACATACATAAACAATATGTACATATGTGTACGTGAGAAGGGCCCGTCATGTTTTATTTATTCGCGGCCGACTCGTAATAGAGTCGTGCCGTGAGAGCTACAGCCAAGTTTTTTGCCGACCGTAAGCCTCTTCGACTATTGAGACGTCTGGATGCTGATGTCTTGTTGCCTGTCCATACTATACTTTGGACATGACGGCGACATTTATTTTTCCAATGTTTTTTTTTAAACATCCGACACGTACACGTGTATGCACTGTAATCAATATAAACGTGATATTTTTCATCAAAGCACCGAGTCTAGACAGCTGCAAGTGGTTATTAAAAATCCATTTATCAATGTAACAGCAAAAAAAAATAAGAAGTCAGATTCACACTGGAACAGGGCAACTGCAAAATCTGGTGAGACGAGGAGGTATTTTCCCTCCGTAGCCTCCCTCCAATCCATTGGAGATGGGGGTGCACGCCTCCCTTTTGACAGGAAATGATTGTCTAATATTAGCTTTGTTATAAGGTCCCTCTTTTGGGATTTCTTGAGTTTTTTGAGATATATTTGCAGGTATTCTCGTAACGTTTATTTCATTTGTTTTATTAATAAACATTTCTTACAATGTTTTATTAGTAACTAAACAAGCGGAGACTTTGTATTGTGACGTTATTTCGTGTATAATTTAAGATAATAAGAAGGTTTTAAATAATTGGTACACAGTATTTTCATTATACATTCTATTAACATTATTTTACATAAAAATTTGTAGCATTAGTAGGTAACAATCATAATAAGCAGTAGGTATACTAACAAAATTACTAAAATGCGTGTACTATTTAAAATTAATTTATTGGTGAGGATGTTTCTCTAGTGACGCGTATAAATAAGCGAAAAATATTCTATTCAGTAATATAAAAAACGTAAAGTTGACTCACACAATATTTTAAATTAGACACAAGTGAGTTATAGTAAGAATTTTGGGTCATCGTCCCCTGTATCGACGAGGAAATTTTTGAACATCCCCGATAATCACAATAAAAAGTCTTCGTGGACTCTCCACGGAAATAAAACTGGAGCTTTATTTTCTAATTTATTGATGTAACATCTATTTTTGTTCAGTTTTCGTCAGCGGTCCTTGGGGAAGTGAGTAGTTGCAACTATGAATAGTCGCGCCTACAGAAACCGGCTAACCGTTGACTTTAGTGACAGATTTGTGTAATACAAATGAATTCTGAACTAGTCCGGAACACTATTTTTTGGGTTAATGATAGATTTAGTTTTGTATTCTACGTAATTTATACATCTGTCTATTAGTTTGTCTTTCTAAGATAACAAACATTTATTTATGTTTGAATTGGTGTATTTTACAAGAATGTTAGCATGTGTTTTGATATTTCTATGCCAAAAAAAAATATGTAATAATAATGTTGTTACAAAACATTTTAAAACAATTTATCCTATTAGAAGAATTTATTTTTGTTGCTTAATCTTTAAGTACCTAGTAGAGTTTTATTTAACTTTGACTTTAGATTTTAACTTTGATTTTAGAGTTTTATTCACAAATGTAATGATTATAAAAAAATTCATTACATATAAAACACATCGATTTCTCGTATCCATTCTCGTAGAGAACATTAAGACACTGCTTGTAAAATTATATTTTATAATCGCCCATAATAGTTTACATTTTATTCATTTAAAATTAAAATGGCGTTAATATAAATAATCAAAATACATTGAAACAAAAGGATTACACTATAATAAAATTACCGATATCCGGTGTACGTAGCCACATAATATTTTTGTCATACCGACAATAATATGAAACTCGCATATTGAGCGATTCCGAGTGTAGATAACAGAAATAATGGGGTTCAAAAATGAAATTAATTCCAGGTTGATGATTTCAAATTGAAAAGTCACATCGGCTCGCGCCATAATTCATGATCCTGAAACGTGTCCGGGCCGCTGTGTTGGACGCGAACGCCAACTCGTATAGGGTTGACAAAAACATTATTTAAATACGATTCATACTTTCTTTTCTGTAATTTATATTAACTACTACATACAAACACCCATTCATATGTATCATCAATAGACATAAATATTACCATAATTATACCTCACATAAAATACCGCTCTTTGACATTAGTTAAATTATAAAAAGCGTGTCAACCTTTTGCTGTTTGTGTGTGAACAAAACGTAATGCAAATATTGGCATAGGTATTATTATATAGAAGCAACCCTATCGCTGTTGAGTTCATTGTAGCAGTCCTTTGTCGGAGGTCTCTTCCGCTTCACGACGCGCGATATCTCCAGAGGTGGCATCCTCCAACCGAATATTCATGAATAGCTAAATAAAATTGTTGGTGAACTTATTTATTGGAATACAATATATGTATAAAGCATCGTACACTTAAAATAGAGGTCAAATAGCTTCTTTTTAATGAAATAAGTTTAAAAAATAAAGCGTAGTCTAACGTAAATGTAATTTTGTAATAGACATCTTTAAAAAAAAGTAGTAATACTATTTGAGACAACCCTATCATACTGAAAGGTTTTATTTACGTTCGCTTTTTAAATAAAGATAAAACTTTTTATTTGCCATATAGTGATCAATTTTATATGACATCAAGCCTCATAATAATTGTTTCTAACGAGTCAACGGTTATACTAGACCGGTTATTGAATAGTTTATATTTTATATTCACAGGAGAAATGTGGAAAGTATGTTTTTATATGTAAATATAGCGCGGTGGCAGGTCTCATGTATAATGCAACCGCTATGTCATGAACATTTGTCGGTTGCACTATTTCAGTTCTCTAAACTTCTATTTTACTTAGTTTCTACTAAATATTTACGCATTATGCCGTTGTTAAATTAAATTTTAGAATATTGTTGCATCATTCGTGTTCCATATTTAGATTAACCGATGTTCTATTTTAAATGCTCATTCGCTCCAACTTTTTAATGTTACAGATAACCATATTTGTTGTTAGCTTCCGGAATAGAATAAATTTCTAATTATTAATTCAAATTTTTAATATCCTTTGCAACGTTAAATAATATCCTTGTTGAACATGTTTATTAAACTAATTAACATAGATATAAGGTAAATTAGAAAAAGCATCGTAAATCATTCCATCCACAAGTCTTAAGCCATGTAACGCCGCGAGGCTTACACGGAAACACAATAGCTGTCATTATGTCTCTGTCTTTCAGTTCACAAAGCCAAGTGTTAGAAAGAGACATGGTTATTCACGAAAAACAAGTCTGTAATTTGCCTGCACGAAAATTTGATAATAAATCATAATAGTTTTAGATAGAGCAGAGGTAAAAAATAAACCAATTTGGAAAGTGAATTGTAAGGCACAGCAAGCACCGCCGTACGGTCTGTTATTAGAGCAATTATGTTATTATGTTCGCCGTATCTAATCCGAAAAACTAAATTGGAGTCGGCCGCTGCCGGCGAATGCCCGATAGGTTCAATCATTCGACTTTTGGGTCGCACGAAATTCGTTGCGGAAGCAATAAGAAACACGAAAATTCCGAACGAAATAGTCACAAATTATCCAATAATGCATAGTTCTGAGCAAAATATCGATCAATAGACAAAAGCTGGTTGTTCTCTATCATGTATTTGGGACCCCATTTCGCTACGGTTCATAGTTTAGTACAAATTAAAAAAGGGTGCACTATTACAGTACATATTTTATAGTTCAAATTTCATAAACAGCTCCGCGTCGCCCTTTGATGTCCCTCACTTAACTCATATTTCATTCAATATGACCATAATTGAAGTAATCCGCAGGACATTTATTCGAATAGAATGCTTATTTCCTATGCGCAAGAGTTTGATATACAACAACTTGGTATCCGCAATAAGAAACATTGTATGAACGATTGCCTCTTTCACAATTTGTATATTTAGCATAGTTTGTCGGTAAAACAGGTTTTTCTCATGTTTTCGTTACAAAACGCGTTGTCCCTTTGTATTATCAAAGTATCAAATATGAATACCAAATAAGGGTTGGGACAAAAGACAAAATGACATTTTTAATTTATGCGCAAACGAGTACATGAAAACATAATAATAAGAGCGTGTTTTGTAAATATATTAATATAATAATTCTCTTAGGGTGCTCCTGAAACCGTCATGTGTTATTTTTCTATAATTTCATGGTTGTATATTATTTGAGCATCGTGGAAAATTGATGATGTCTTTATTTGTATGGTTAATATTGTATCTGGTTTACCACTAACAATTGTAAAATAATGAAAGCAAATGAAGTTGTCTCGTAGGTTTTTATACTGGAGGTATTCTGTGACAAGTAGACAATAGTTTTTATGTAGCTTGCGACTTAAAATCTTTTAAAAGTTTCTATCAAGGAAAATGCAAAAAAGATATATTGGCATTCAAAAACTTCGTTAGGTTTAAAGTGTGTTAAGTCTCTCTTATCTATTCTTGGATACAGAGTATCAAGATATTCTTCATTTGGAAAAAAGATCAACAGAAAATACGTTCAGTTGATACATAATTTCGTCTGGTAAACAAATCAGTTTCCAATAAATTGCGGAGAAACCGTTCACCTCAATGTTTACATACGAATCTTTATCTATCTACGAGTTTATTTTTAAACTTCCATAAAGAAAAGGATGTGATATACTATATTATATCTATGTGATATACAGAGTGCTTCTTATTGCAATCTGTACCTACTAGGTACTCTATTTTATATGCGTTTAAATTGTGCGATGGTTACTTTTTTCTTATGTGGTTTTCCATGGAGAAAAAATATATCAAAAATCTTAGGTACCTAAACCTACCTAAGTTAACCCTTCTCGAGGTTTTAGCTACCAAAATGTCTATATATACTAAAGTTTGATACATATGAATAAAGTAAAATTATATTCAAACAATGTATCGATTACATCCAAGCATTAAAGTTTATATAACATGTCATACCACTAATAGACAAATAGTTATCTACTACTACCGAATTTCACCTAAAAAGAGGACGAACGTATTTGACTAAAATCTATTTTTACCAAAATAAAATCTAAAAATAAAATAAAATATTTTTTTTTTCTATTCTTTTTATCTAAATAAAATTTATTTTTACACACAAAATGTTTTGTAAACTGTTTTACTGAAAAAATGTGACTAAAAGTGAGTATTAAGTTATTTAGTAACCTCCTGTATATTTAATTAATTATTTCATTCAACTTTTGTTTACAATCTTTAAACTTCTACACATATTTTTATAGTTTTAATTAATGCTAGTGATAATTCGTTACTTATGTATTTTTTGCAAATAATTTATTGTTTGCATATCTTGATTAACGTAATTAATTAAACTTGCTATTTGAAAAATATTTATTAAAATAAATAGTCTGTCAATTAACATTAATTTTCGTGCACAGTGTTTGTATAATAAACAAAGAGATTATATTTAAGACGATACCAAAATAGCTTCGTGCATTTTTCTATGTACGAAGTTTTCATTGTTTCTTTAGATTGAATGGCTAGAGCTCTAATTTTTATGTATATGTTTTTTCAATATATGACCTAGGATCGCATCAACTCAGAAACACGATTGAAAAAAGTTTTCTCGATAGAAAATCTTGGCGAAACAACCTCTCAAAATTTTTATTTTTTTCATTTGTCGGTCTATTATCGCGTATTAACTAATGAAATAACTTTAAAAACATAAGTAACTATTATATATGGAAACACGTAAATCAGAATTAAAATATATTTAGTAGATTTTGAGTAAATAGGAAAAGTATCCCTAATTCTTCATTTTCTGTGCCTACTGGCTGTGTTAATATGTACGTGTCGGCGATGATATACGATAATATTGATGTAGGCCCTTAAGTAGCCAAGGTGTTCAAATACTCTGTAACAACCGTAAAAAACTGACAACGTAAAGTTAATTTGGTAGGATTCTCCTTCTCCAGCCCATTTACGTCCCACTGTTGGGCACGGGCCTCCTCCACTTTGGGAGGTTTTACTGTCTACTGTGCTGCGCTGACCAGGCGTGTTGGCACAGGGTTTTATTTTCGAGTTTTCCGTCTCTCACAGAAGATGTTATCTGTGTGCAATATCCCTTAGCTGACTTTTACAGCACCCTTGGGAGGAGATGGGGTGGTGACACTTGTATACTTAATCCGTCACCACACGGATTGGTAGGATTAAACATAGGTATTTCTTTTTTTTTCATAGATAATGTTGGTCTTAAACAAAGAGGTAATCCGCGGTATGGACCAAATATAAAACACTTAAATACGCTCATACATACAAAACAAAATAATGCTTATTGTAGAGTTCCTTGGAGTAGTTGCGAACGTTGTTCATTGGCTCTACCCATTAGATTTTCTCATTTTCACATTCAAATAGGTAAGTTTTACTTACGCATGTTCATTTACACTAAATGAAATCGAATCTGTGATCTAAAGACGGAAGGCACAATTGAGTTTACGAAACCCGTATATTATGATAATTGTGCACAATAACAACATATCAAAACTGCACGATATGTTTAAACATTGATAAGACCACACACAATTTGACTTAATTATACCACACGCGTCTGCGATAACACCGACCACAACCACTCTCAACAATTATCATACAACATTTTTTTAATTTTTTTTGTGTACACAAATATTATTGATAGGGCGATATAGTCGCAAAGCGACCAAGCCTTTTAAATAAAATTAAAAATAAAAAAAAATAAAAAAAAATATTATTGATTAATTTAAGTAATTTGTCAACTCTACATAAAATATTAATACAATTCTGCATTGCTGGTTTTGCTAAACGTCGATTTAAGAAGAAAACGTTATGTTTAGATTTTGAGCTCACAAATTTGCTTAATCGAAATTTCCTACAAACAAAATATGCTTAAACTATCTAACACCCACAATTACACTTGCATTTATAGATATACAGCCTAGCCTATATGTTAGTCGGATGTGCTTATCTGTAAAGTTTAACTAATATCCATTCAGCAGGTTTTGTGTGAAAAAGTTTCAAACACAAACTTCCATTAAAAACATTCTTACAAACTATTGCGCTTATATAATACTAGCCAGTGCCCGGGACTTTATATCTAATAAAAAAAAACGCGTCAAATTTTATTGCATAGTTTCGATGCTATAAGCCCACACAGGGGACATACAAACATACAAAACTAACGACTTTTTTATGCTAAGTAAAGATTAGTCAGATATCCAATTTATTTTGTGATACTATATAGTATCACAAAATAAATTGGATATCTGAATAAATTGAATATAAACAATATTCATAAACAATAACATTAAATTTCCATCTATCAGCCTCTATCAGTCCATTGTTGGACATAGGCCTCCCCCATAGAACGCCACAACGCGTGTTGCTGTGCCGCCTGCATCCAATGTCTCTCCGCGACCTTGACGATATCGTCGCTCCACCTTGTCGGGGGCCGCCCAACGCTGCGTCGTCCGGTACGTGGTCGCCACTCTAGGACTTTTCTTCCCCAACGATCGTCAATCCTACGAGCGATGTGGCCTGCCCATTGCCACTTCAGCGTGCTAACCTTTCGGGCTATGTCAGACACGCCAGTTCTCCTACGGATCTCTGTATTTCGGATTTTATCCCATTTTAGAGATTAAATTTAGCTCATGCAAAATCTTTGACATTATCTTGGAACAGTAGCTAGTATTTACCTATTTCTTATAGATAAAACATAGATAAAGTGAACTTGACCACAATATTCTTTATTCTCGTATATTGCACTGACCTATTTTATCTGTCTATTCTCTTGTGACCCTGTCTCCATATCTGCGCTGATAATGCAAGGGTCAAAGTTATAAGATGCCAACGACTTTTGAAAAATATTTTTCCGTGGTTTGCGATAAGGAATGCATTATGAATGATGTGCTTATACAATGTTATTAAGTTTAAGTAGAAACTCAAATCAAACTTAAGCCTAGCCTTTCTCTGTCTACTGGTGGACATAGGCCTTTTCTATAGAACGCCACAACGCCTGTGCGTTGTGGACTGGACTGTTCCTGCGCTATCTGCATTCAGTGGCTACCTGCATATTTGACGATGTCTTGTTGGTGACAGCCCCACGCTACATCGTCCGGTACGTGGTGGTCGCTATTCAAGGACCTTTTCTTCTCAATGGTTGTTGAATCGTCGAGCGATATGGCTATGTTTTATGTTACTTGAATGCTACTACGGGACACTTAAAGTCAAACCGCACTACGCAACAGTGGTATAATATGACACGACTCTACATTACATACCTTCTTCTTCTTCTCCTCCCATTACGTTCCATTGTTACTCACGAAGAGTTTCAGTCTTCTATACCGTACTGACCAGGCGCGTTGACGAAGGTTCGATTTTTGAGTTTTCCGTTTTTCAAAAAAGACATTTACCTGTTTGGTGTTAACTTTTGTATAATTTATTTGTACCACACGTAAAATCATAACGATAAACATAAAATATTATATATTCTATTCAATTCAGTTTAAAAATTTAACAACACACTTATAATCCTGTATAATTAATTAAATTATTGCATTGTCATCGGTGAAAATTCAAAAATTAGGTCCAATTTGCAAACTTCAAAGATTCATACATAGATAAATATATTTATTGATACTTAACGTGTTACTGATATTATGTCGTGTCGCGTAGCTCCGCTGTCTCTAAGTGCAGTTTAACTCTTATAAATATTATAATGGATTCTTAATTCAGTGCGTTTAATTTTTTTTTACAAAATGCAAACATTTCACTTTTAAATTTGAACACACAAATTTTTTAATTAAGATTTCGTATAATTTGATGATAATTTTATATTGTAATAAATTAAAATGATTGTTTTAATTTCATATGTACCTACAATTTATAAGACAAATATTTTTACGTAAATATGTAACAAATTATTTTTTATTTTAATCTAGTTGAAATTTAACAACAAAACAGTTACAAAACATTATAAGCATAATTTTTTTTTAATCCCTAACTAAATTGTCTTAAGTTGTTAATTACAAAATCAACTATGTACTTTCTTTATGGAAAGTAGGTTCATACTTACGTTTTAATGTTAAGCAACCTCTTTTTGCGGAATTAGATAAATCCGTAAAAAGTGGTTTTATTTAAATAAATGAGTCGTGTAAGTGTTACAGAATTTTTGCAAACAATTTGGCGATATAACCAAAATAATTAATAAAAATAAATAATACATTAATGTTATAAATATATATAGACAAACTTAAGAATTTCAAGTAAATAATTTTTATTTTTTCGTAAAGTAAATTTACATGTGTAAAGATAAAATAATGTTATTTTATATAGACATTAAAATAACATGTTTCATCATGTAATTTTAATATATCTATAATAGATGCTTAGCAGTAAAATAAATGTTATTTAGATATCAATAGCTATCGATTTAGATAAGAAATTGCCAATTTAATCTTTGATTTTACAAGTTTTTTTGTAAACCACTTTAATTTTAACTTAGATGAAGAATTTTGTGTTTAGCTTTGAATAGAGGTTAATTCGTGTTATAATAAATACTAAAGACCTAATTTTAACTCGAATAGTCAATATAAAATAAGATTAAGAAATTAAATATTATATTTAATCGAATGTTTATTGACTGATACGGAACCCTAAAAATCGTAAAATTTTAGCATTTTTAGGGTTCCGTACCCAAAGGGTAAAAACGGGACCCTATTACTGAGACTTCGCTGTCCGTCCGTCCGTCCGTCCGTCTGTCACCAGGCTGTATCTCAAGAACGGTGATAGCTAGAGAGTTGAAATTTTCACAGATGATGTATTTCTATTGCCGCTATAACAACAAATACTAAAAATAAAATAAAATAAATATTTAAGGGGGGCTCCCATACAACAAACATGATTTTTTTACCGTTTCTTGCTCGATACTAATAACGTTGCCTTATGTTGCATAGATAATGGTACGGAACCCTTCGTGCGCGAGTCCGACTCGCACTTGACCAATTTTTATGTGATATTTAATAATACATTCCTTCAGCTGATTATATTTATAATGAATTTAGAATTATTATAATTCTACAGCTAGTCTATCATAGACTAGCTATCGCCCGCGACTTCTTACGTGTGGAATTTGGAAAACTTTACCTCAATTTGTTATGCCACGGGAACCTTGCATTCTTTCGGGATGAAAAGTAGCTTATATGTTAATCTGATATATAAGCTACATTATTGTAAAGTTTCATTAAAATCCATTCCGTAGTTTTTGCGTGAAAGAGTAACAAACATCTATACTCACAAACTTTCACAAACTTTAACTTATAATATTGTTAGGATTAGGATAGATTTATCTTTAATAATAATAATATATTTTCACTTCTAAAAGAAAGAGAAGATAAGCATTGAATGTGTAGCCTAGCTGTTCTATCCACAAAGTTCTAAAGATTATTCTTGAACAAATCGAGGTCTCCAATTAGGCTTTTGGCAGAACTCACTACTGAATTCATTTAGTGTAGGTTTTAATAATGGATCTATGTAACATTTGAAAGTACTTATATTGAATATGAACAGTTTTTAATTAAAACGGGTCATGGTGACTGCAAAGTCTCCGAAAAGTCGGGCTGAAATTTAAAACAAATATACGCGTCTAAATCCGTAAAAAGTACTTTTATTTAAACAGATGAGTCGCGCAAGTGTTAGAAAATATTATGAACAGTTTTTGTCTTAGTTATAAAAACATTTTATTGAATACTTTATTATTCTTAAACAATTATTCTAATGAACTTAGAATAAAATTGCAGCCGAATATTTTTTCAATCATTTGCTTTAAAAATTTACTATAACAGGTAAACAGCCTGCAGTCTTTGCACCACCAAAATGTAGAGATAAATTAAAAAAAAAGGTATATGCTATTTGCAGCATCCGAGGGTATAACTTAAGTATATCTACCATTTTAGATCAAAATTTAATGAATAATCATTCCAATATTATTATTTTCTTTTTGTTTCAGGTAAGAAAAAATACTGGTCATATCAAGTCCATGTTAATTTAATTCAAGTCTCAATATTGATGATAAGTGAGTCCTTCTACAATTTACGTAGCTTTGTATAATAGAATTTCCGTAAAATTTCTTGTAATACAGTCATATTTTAATACAAAATCTTAACAAGTAACTAGAAAATTTCACAAAACTAATCATTTACTATTTTTCTGATCTCACAATAGTACTTAATTTATAGTTGGATTTAATATAATAGTGTTTGGTAGCTACACGAAATTATCCAAGGAAAAACAAATAAATACATTTAAATAGATAACATTTAAAATTAACACCTAAACGAATATAAAATTAGGTTTTATATATTGCAGTTTTTGAATGTAGGTACCTACTCCATTTTTTCGATTGTTTTCCAAATATCCGATGTATATTCGTAATTCTTGGTAGAGTTCAGAAATGATTGGCTTGATCGCAATCAAACGACAGCTATGCATCTCTTCATTGCATTTCCCGCCCATACGTAGCGCACCGCTACATGCATTCTCACGCATTCGGCTAATCTTCACATGTGATCGGCCAAATAGACGCGCATAACCAACCATTTTATAAAACCGATACAAGTCTAAACTCAGTTTTGCAGTTAGGCATCATTTCGTCTGGCCGCGTTAAAAGCACGATGCATGTTCGCACTCCCACCCGCCACAACACAAATACAAACCCATGTATGAATCACAAAGTGTCTATGTGTGAGTGCCCGTACGTTCGCGCTCTGCTGGAGTTTTTCAGTGTGTTAGTGTCCATCGGCACACGAGCACGCGTATATGTGTGCAAGCCCACTCATGGCAGCGGACTATGACGGCTCGTAGATTTGACAGCTAGCTCAATGCGGGTTCAGACGTTCATTATACGCCGACCGATGTAATTTTCGTGAAATACTTGACAGTTTTATATATATGTATACATAAAGATATTAGTGTTGTGATAAATCGCGTATGTGTTTGTGTTATCAGATGAACTTAATTTTTGCGCGAACTTGAACTTGTGTTTCTTCTGCTGAATTCAGTCCAATTTGACGATTGATTTGTGACATGCCCGGTCTCAAGGAGCGTTTATGATGCTTACAATTAGATACGGCTCGTTGAGAATTTGTTTGAGGGGTAACGGCATGAATAAAAAATTGTCGGAAGTTTTGCAATATAAACTACACGGAACGGACATACATTCCATGACATTAAAATATAAATAAAATTAATTTCAGTGCAGGAACAATAGAAAAATATGATAACAAATAGGTGATAGTACATTTTCTTTATTATTTTGCATTTATTTTGGAACCATTGTGTTTATCACTTTTATAAACAGTGATAGAAAACCGAACAACAATAAGTGATAATTTATGGATTGTTTTGCAATTCCCTATGGAAACAAAAACCTCATATTATAGTTGGTAAGTTTTAAAAAACATTTCTTACTAAAAGACTTAACATATCACACAGATTATAATATATTTATATAAACATCACAGTATCGCAAACATTTATGATTATTATAGTAATAATACTTATAACTGCTATTAACACTTAATAATATATTTAATAGCGTTAACTATTAATTTTATCCGCTTAATGTAATCGTTTAGAATCATAAAAATTAAAATTTTATATTATTTTTACGCTTTGCAAATAATTCATTTGTTACTATTTCGTAAATTTATATGATAACAAAGTCTTGAAATAAATTAAACCTGTGTTTAATTTAATTAATATGTATTCTAAGTCAATTTCAAATCAAGTTTACTTTCACGTTATAAAAATGGATAGCATAAAGAAATCAGATAAGAAATTTAAAATCTATTTTTATCTCTAATAGTAATTTATAAATGTAAATGAAACAAAACTGCTGTGACGAAGTGACCGAGTAAGATTATATTAAAAAATGATAAATAACTATAGTGCATATGTCACAAAGATTAATAGAGACATTAACACAAATAAGCATAAATTTTATTGTTTTCTTTTAAACACTTTGAACCGTGGTCAACTTTTTTGGGAGTCGCCGACATGCAGGTAACAAAAAGGTTCCTTAGATCATTAATCAAAATCGTAGCGTTATCCTTTTAAATGAGACGATGAACGGCGAAATAAAGATATCTATCCGGGGGTTGAAGTGTGGTACCGCCCTAAGAACGGCCATTAGTCGGAACTTTTTTATCTATGTATCTGCCATTTCCTACAAAATGTCTGATGCAGATTTGAATACAAGGACATCGGGAGTTTCATAAATACGCTTTGACTAACTTCGTCAATCTTTATAACACAACCTAAATGAGATTTTAATTTCTTAAATACATTATATTGATCTGAAATTTTGCATACTCAAATATTTAAAAACAAATAGGAAATATTTCTAACTAACAAATTTTTCAAAGCATGTTTTTATTTTTTTATCTTAGCAGTTATTTATTTAACTCTTAGTTTACATAATGTAATTTACGACCAGTTTTAAAATACTTTAATTATAGTAATAAGTGTCAGCTTAAATTTAAAAGAAAATAAAGTCATAATACATATATACTTTTAATAACATTTTATTTCGTCTAATATAAATATTGGGTAATAAAACATCAGCACATCTTATTATCTGTTATAAATTATTAAATGTAATTAACATCTCATAACTATGAAAGATAGTTTTGAAGTCATATTTCAAAATGTCGATCTGTTATTTATTAGGTGTAATATAACTGGGTTTTTATGTCATTTAGTTTTTGGAAGTTTATGGAATTTAGTTTAAATTTACGGGTTAAAACAAAATTAATTTTTAAAATACTAAATGAAAATTTTCAAATTTCAAAACGAATAATATAATTTAGATACAATTTTTAACCAAATTTATAAGAATGTTATACATAAATAATTTACAAAAAAATTATAAATTTTCATAATGTAACTGATTTTATGTTCAAAAAGAGTAAAAAAATTGTACTTGAAAATGTTATATACATAAAATAAAGATTTCTTCTACAATGACATCATATTAAAACTCGGCCATCATGTGTTTTAATTATCTCATTAAACGAATGTTAATAATGTTTCCGCATGTTTTTGCTTATTTTATTGCTGTAATAATATGTATTTTAGATATATTTTTGATAAATAAGTCGTCATAGATTATTCTGATTATTATTATTATTCATATTAATCGTCATTAATTTGAAAATATTAAATTTCATACTTAAATCAATTGCCTAAGTGTCTTAAAATATTTAATCACGTCCCGAATTAACATGTAAGCAATAATATAAATCAACATAAAGGTCAATAGAAATAACAAACTGGCCAAGTGCGAGTTGAAGAAAGGACCGTTATAATCCTAATATTATGTATCTTGTTGTGTCCCCGTGGGGGAGAAATAAAAACTTTTTTTCTTTCTTTCTTTCTTAATAAATTCGTAACACCGACAAAATTACGAGATTAAAGACGGGCCTCGTGGTCTTCTGGTTTAAATAACGGACTGCGGATCACGAGGTCTCGATTTCGATTCCCGGTCGGAACAATCATTTGTGTGATGTTTTTAATTGTCATGCAAATGTTTGTACTGCGTCTGGGTGTTTACTATGTATTATAAGTATGTATTTACAAAAGAAAAGTAGTATATGTATTATATCCGTATTCTGGTACCCATAACACAAGCATATAAGCTTAGCTTGAGATCAGAGGACATTGTGTGAAATGCCCATGAATATTTATTTATTTATTATTTTTATATTGTCTAAGGGCATTATCAAGTTGCACTGGAAATGTTAGTTGTATGTTAGCCTTCTTAAATATTTATTGTATTCCGGTGTTTTAGTATTTGTTGTTATAGCATCAACAGATTAATTAAAAAAAAATTTTACGGATATATCACACAACGTTCTCTGGTCCCAAGCTATATGCCTGTGTGTGTGTGTGTATATATGCTTGTATTATGGGTATCAGAATACGGACATACTACATATACTACTTCTATTGTAAATAAATATCGAAATACAATACAATAGGTACAATCAATACATATGTATATAATCGAACTCGTGATCTCGTGAACGGCAGTCCGTTACATAAACCAATAGACCACTAAGCCCGTCAAATATACGTCATCTGTGAAAATTTTAACGCTATTTTTAAATACATAATAATAAGGTGTTGTTTGACATTTTTACGCGGAACCCTAAAAACAGGCTTCATAAATTGATCCAGATACATAAACGCAATAAGACTAGGCGGAGATTTTTCTAGCGACTATCATAACTAACGGTCCTTTTCACCGCTATCTTTTGACCATCATATGGACTGCTTTTTTTTCAAATGCTTTAATAAACCGAGCAGCATATAAGATTGTAATGTTGAGTGGAGCCGGAGATTTGGTTAAAGTGATAATGCACCGTGAATAATACTACTCACGACTTTCTATGAGTGAACTTTAAGAGATCACCGTACATTTTTCTTGTTTCATAGATCCAAAACTGTTCTGTGCATTACAAAGGTCACTATTGATTGTATCTTTCATATACTGGCATTTCTAGTTGACCACTTATGCGTTTAACTATATCTTAAAATGTTTTGACTGACTAGGAATCTTACTAAATTTGAAAACCTACATCTGTTTCATCTTAATTTATTTCTGAACTATTTGTGAATCAATTTTTGCTTTACTTAATATCTATAATAATATTATAAAGCCGAACTATTTGTTTGTATGTCTGAATGCGCCAATCTCAGGAACTGCTGGTCTGATTTGAAAAGTTCATCCAGTGTAGGATAGTACATTTATCAAGGCTATATAACATTACACTGTGACTGATAGGAGCGGAGCATCAGTGAAAAAGGTAGCAAATACGGGAAAAATTTCGCATACGAAGTCGCGGGCAACAGCTAGTCTAACAGATATTGAATGATACAAAGTAAGGGATTACAATGAATACAACGCTCTTTCTGAATGAATGATTGAATTTATTATAATACTGAATGATTCTGGCTCTTAAATAGTTCTAGATAAGTAAATGAAAATAATACTCTTTTTGCATACCAGAATGTTAAACAGAAGTTACCGATTACAAGGACTTTAATCAGTACAATACGCCGTCTTATCGCAATTTTGATTCATCAATTCTAATGATTGATTGTTAATTTTTAACAAGCACATGATATATTTTACAGAATTCCATTCAAATTCTTCATCTATTACAATGTATTTTAGAAAAATACAAATCACCATTAAAAATTAGAGTTTTCAACAAAACTAAAATGATTACGCCCACCTTTGTGTATCGTTAATTTAATATCATTCATTTATGTCATCGGCTCCAACTAACAAAGCGAGCTTCTCATTAAATATTTTAATTAACTTTCGACAGTCATGTAAACGTCAAAAATATATATGTCCTGTCGATTGTGTGGTCACATGAGTAATATTATGACATAGGTTTTATAGGCGACCTTTAGTTTAAACATTAATTATTATATGACTATGTATATGATCGATTGTTAAAGAATAGCCTATTTTAACGAACTAGTTTTATGTTTGTATTAATTATACTAAGTACTATTATTATTAATAGTAGTAGGTACTTTCTTTATTATTAAAGTCTATTTTTTTTTTATTCTGTCATGTTTTACTATACATGTAATAAAAATCTAAAAATTGGTTGTCTGTACTTAAAATATATTGAATAAAATGTCTGTTTGTCTGTTAGTTTGTCCGCGCATCTAAGCAGTAGTTTTGCTTAGATGCGCGGACAAACTGCATGGAATTGAATACTGTTTTTATTGCTATGTTGATACAGAATTAAATTACAATATAGGCTACAATTTATCCCTGGATATGCTTTGGGTAATCCTGCCTTTAAGTTTCTTATTGCCCAGTCTACTGGGTAGTCTACTACTGTAAAGTATCATTAAAATGCTTTTAGTAGTACTTTTCGTAAAAGAACAAGAAACATCCATCCAGATATTTTATAATATAAATACTATAAGTAGGATCTGAAGAAATTATTTCATATTAAATTTATAAACGCCTAAAAATAATTGAGCACCTGAAATACAAAACTCACACAAACTGGTTTGAAAATCTGACATTGAAGAATATTCTCGATCTTTTCTGTTACATAAATTAATGTTAAATAAAGATAATAACAAGCGAATTGGCGGTTTGACATGTGAAATTGTGCGATATTAATGTGTATTATAGTCCCACAACCGCTTGTTAAAGGGAATTTATAAAATTATCGAAGAAACGTTTTGAATATTAATCTTGAATGCGCCCGCGCAACAAACACGCTTTTTGTTAGATTATCAACTTTTTTTTACCTGTGAAACAGTTTTTGATAGCTTGCAGACTTGATTCGAACACTGATTGATGAGTCATTGAAGTTTGAAGTTAAGGGCCTACATCAATATTATCGTCGAGATGTACCTATTAACACAGCTAGTAGGTATAGAAAATGAAGAATTAGGGATTTTTTTTTTGTTTACTCAAAATCTACTAAATATATTTTAATTCCGGCTTACGTGTTTCTATATATAATAGTTACATATGTTTTTAAAGTTAATACGCGATAATAGACCGACAAATGAAAAAAATAAAAAATGTGAGAGGTTGTTTTGCTAAGATTTTCTATCCAGAAAACATTTTTCAATCGCGTTTCTGAGTTTATGCGATCCTAGATTATATATTGAAAAAACATATACTTAAAAATTAGAGCTCTAGCCATTCAATCTAAAGAAAAAATGAAAACTTCGTATGTAGAAAAATACACGAAACTCTTTTGGTATCCTCTTAAAATTGATAGGTGATTTTGGGAGCGCGGTAGAGTTCTTGCTGAAGTCGAGTACAGTACCTGACTAAAGTTATCTTATCTAGAAAAGAGTTATTTTTTATGCCAAAAATCGACATCACTAAGTTAGTTGTAAATGAAATGAAGGATATTGTGAAAGATAAATGAAGAAGTGATAATAATGGTACGCGACCCCCCGTGCGCGTGTTCAACTCGTGAATAAAAATGCTTTAAAACAATAGTTTTGTGCATTTTTATTCTTATTATTAGTAATTTAATAAAATTTATTTTTAATAAAAAGCATTTTTAACACGCTTTTATAAGTTCGGTATGTATCTATCAATGTATTATTCTATGAAACGGAATCTTTGAGCATTTTTATTGTTATAATATTAATTTAATACAATTTATTTTTAATAAAAAGCAAGTGCGAGTCGGACTCGCGCACGAAGGGTTCCGTACCATTATCTATGCAACATAAGGCACGTTATTAATAAATGAGCAAACAACACACACAATACTTAATTAATCACGTTTGTCGTATGAGAGCAAGAAACGGTAAAAAAATCATGTTTGTTGTATGGGAGCCCCCCTTAAATATTTATTTTATTTTATTTTTAGTACATATTTGTTGTTATAGCGGCAATAGAAATACATCATCTGTGAAAATTCTCTCTCTAGCTATCACCGTTCTTGAGATACAGCCTGGTGACAGACGGACGGACGGACAGACAGCGAAGTCTCAGTAATAGGGTCCCGTTTTTACCCTTTGGGTACGGAACCCTAACAAAAAATTTTTCATTAAGATCAAGATTACTATAAGATCTATAAGATACCCAACTGAATATTTTTTTTATAATTCAATTAAAAACCTCTAAAAATGTAACGTATTGTTGAATATTTCAACTATTATCATTATACTAGCTGTTGCCAGCGACTCCGTCCGCGTGGAATTTAGAAAATTTTCCCCGTTTTTGCAACATTTTTCCACTACTGCTTCGCTTCTACTGGTCGTAGCGTGATGTTATATAGCCTAAAGCCTTCCTCGATAAATGCCCTATCTAACACTGAAAGAATTTTTCAAATCGGCCCAGTGGTTCCTGAGATTAGCGCGTTCAAACAAATAAACAAACTCCTCCGCTTTATAATATTAGTATAAATAAATAGATTAACGGTCTTATTCATAATGACTTATCGGAGGTTTAAAAGTTCGCTAAAATATTTTCGCGAAAATTGTCAAAATTTGTGATTCTTAATAGTCTTTTTACGATAAAACGTTTATTATCTCTCCGATAAAATCTCCGTTTAAACCTCCGATAATTCATTATGAATAAGACCTTTAATCTATGATACAAGTATTATGAGCAACTAACATTATAACTATAATTAACGTAACAGTTTTGCTATGACGAAAATGTATTAAGTTTTATAAAGCAAACACTAAATTTTGCTTTATTAAATTTATGTTTGTCTTATCTTAATGGTTTTATCTTATTATGTTTTAAGTATAAATTTTATCTAGTTATGGGAGGTGGTTTTATATCTATTACAACATTTTTATATTCCTAGATTTATGCTCTTTTATTTTGCTAATATTATTTTAACATATAGGTAAAACAGGCCCTTGTATATTGAATTTAATCCATATTTGAGCAAATATTTTTTCCTGGGTGTTATATCTTTAAATAAATAAAAATATAAATAAAATGTATTTATGCACAATACATATCTTCTAAACAACTGCACTGAATTAGAAAAGACTTTTTGACTTATTCTGTCTTAACATGGAAAGGTTTTGTTATGCCTTTAATAAAAGAATTTAAATACAAGTTAGACAACGAGTAAGTCAGCCATAAAGTTGTAGGATCAGCTAGCTGATTTTTATATCCATGTATCATTTTATCATTTTATATCCATCCGTGTGGTGCTGTAAAAGCCAACTAGGGGTGCTGTAAAAGTCAACTAAGGGATTGCACACAGATAACATCATCTGTGAGAGACGGAAAACTCGAAAATAAATCCTGTGCCAACACGCTTGGTCAGCGCGGCACAGTAGACTATAATCCCTCCCAAAGTGGAGGAGGCCCGTGCCCAACAGAGTGAGAGGTAAATGGGCTGGAGAAGCAGAGTATGGAATATATAACGTGGCGGTAAAAAGCTATTTAGCTTAAATTGAGACAAGAGGACGATGTGTGAAATATTCGTGAATATTCATTACGTATAACATTTTCAAAATACAGAGAGTTTCTTAACAGTTCGCTTAGTAACTTGTATGAAAAATAAATTAAATTGTTTGCTTAACATTTGCATATGATAACATAATTAAACTAAAAATAGAAATTATATTTAATAAATATTAGGCTCGTAGAATTAAGTAGTTAATTTACGTTGTTTGGGAGTGAAAGAAAATCATAGAGTGTAACAGTACCTTTTAGAAAGTTTAAATAATTAATCGACTTTACTGCGTAATATTTAAAATAAACTATATAAAATGTTATGTGATTATTAACTGTTAATTTTTGTATTTATATTTCCGGTCCTTTATAAAAAAGTACTATTTAATTTATGTGCTTTGTTATATAGGATAGTAACAGTTTGTAAATGTTACCTTATAATTACCTTTGTATTATTTATATTATATTGTTACAATATATTTTTTTAAATAACCCTGAGTTTACTTACTAAATTTTTATGTTCAAAGACACTTCTTTTTTATACCAAGAATGTCTAGTAAGTAAGGTGCTTATTACGTTTTTCCTGTTAAAAATTTCTCATAAATATAGTGACGTAATGTTAAGGGCCTACATCAATATTATCGTATATCATCGCCGACACGTACATATTAACACAGCCAGTAGGCACAGAAAATGAAGAATTAGGGATACTTTTCCTATTTACTCAAAACCTACGAAATATATTTTAATTCTGATTTACGTGTTTCTGTATATAATAGTTACTTATGTTTTTAAAGTTATTTCATTAGTTAATAAGCGATAATAGACCGACAAATGAAAAAAATAAAAAATTTTAGAGGTTTTTTCGCTAAGATTTTCTATCGAGAAAACTTTTTTCAATCGCGTTTCTGGGTTTATGCGATCCTAGATCATATATTGAAAAAACATGAACTTAAAAATTAGAGCTCTAGCCATTGATCTAAAGAAACAATGAAAAATTCGTACGTCGAAAAATGCACGAAGCTATTTTGGTATCCTCTTAAGCAGAGTGTAGTACAAACAAGCTTGTCATTAATCTCTCTCTCTTAATATTCTCTGTCTTCCTCTTTTTCTCTCTACTCACTTAACATAAAGCCGGTCAAGTACGAGTTGGACTCGCACACAAAGGGTTCCGTACCATCATCCTCCTGCCCTTATCCCATTATTGGGGGTCGGCGCAACATGTCTTTTCTTCCACAGTCTTCTATTAGCCGTCATGTCTGTGTCAACTCCTCTTTCTTTCATGTCCTCTTTCACACAGTCCATCCATCTTTTCTTAGGTCTTCCTCTAGACTTTTTTCCTTCCACATTTATACTCAGAACTCTCCTAACGACATTACTTTCCTCTCGTCTCATAACATGCCCATACCAGGACATCCGCTCGTTCTTCAATTTTTCAGTCACTGGCATCACTTTCAGACTTCCTCTAGTATACTCATTCCTTATTTTATCCATTCGCGTGACGCCACACATCCATCTCAACATTCGCATCTCCGCAACGTGCATTCGTCTTTCATCCATCGCTTTTGTTGCAGCATGAGGCGCCATACACGACAGCAGGTCTTATCACCGATTTATAGATTTGGCCCTTTAATTTAAGGGGCACTTTGGAATCGCAGATGGTTCCCGTGACCTGCCGCCATTTCATCCATCCTGCATCAATCCTGTACCCTTATCCTAATTTAAAAATGTTAAAGTTGATGACACAAAAAAGTTTTGACGAGTTTAATGTGTGTAAAGATACCATAGCGCGATTAAAAAAAATGTACAACGCCAACTATTGAGCGGTATAGTAAACTAATGTTTGTTAAAGTTTGATTTTTAAATTTCACGCGTACGAAGTCGCGGGCAACAGCTAGTTATAGTAATATATTAGATCCCAAATGTTGATTTGTTGTTATAGCATCAACTAATTATACATAAGCCGTGAAATTTTCATCTCCCCTTTCCTGAGATATAGACGGACGGACGGGTTAACAGGTATTGGTCTTAGTAATAGAAACCCTAAGCAATATTTTGCTAATTATTACAAGTAAAACGTATTTCTAGTTTATTGTATTTTTATGTAATAAATGATGACGATATTTAGGTATATCTACCTAAATATCGTCATCATTCATTACATAAAATACCATCCAAATTACTACGTAGAGATGTGTAACTAATCTAATTATAGTTATGTAAGGATTGCCTAATTAGATACAACGTCTGTGTCTCAAGAGTTTGAGATGGGTAAGACAAGACAGTTTTGAGGGTAAGACCGGACATTTCTGGACCCCATTTCTTACATTTATTGGTACTATATAGATACTATTGGATTGCATAAGCTTAAGTATTACAAGCTAAAATTTATTTCGATTTCCAAGGAGCTGTAACAGCTAAAAGACAATAGTACCGATTCTACGTGCACAACTAAACTTAACTAAAAATGTAAGTTTATTGCGTCAATATAAATATATAAATAAATATTCAAAGACATTACATACAACGTTCTCTGGTCTCAAGCTAAGCTTATATTGCTTGTTTTATGGGTACCAGAATACTGATATAATACATATACTACTTTTCTTTTGTAAATACATACATATAATACATAGTAAACACCCAGTTGCAGTACAAACATTTGTATGACAATTAAAAACATCACACAAATGCTTGTCCTGACCGGGAATTGAACCCGAGACCTCGTGATCGGTAGTCGTTATATGAACCACTTGACCACGACGTGGCCCGTCAATATATATAATATTTGCAATTTCGTTGTACAAAGTTATCTTATACTTGTTAGTCTAAAATACACAGTTTTTATAATAATAAAGTTCTGTCTACATACCCGAATTGTGTTATTTACACTATCAATTTTCATTTTTTATTAATGTAAGTAGAAAACATCTAAATAATTCTTAATTCTAAATAGTAGAAAAAATCTAATATAAATAATAATTTAATCACTAAATTCAAATTACGTCCACGAGATACTTAACTAGGTTGGTATTTTTTTGTCAAAATTAACAGGAATATTAAGAGCATTATGTTCGTTAGTTACTAAGATACGCTTTCCTTTGTTAAACTTGAATGTTAACGTAGTACGGAAGCTGTAAATATGTGTTAAAACTGGTATTTATCTAGTCTTTAATTTTCACTTCACAAATTGTTGATAAAAGTATTACAAAAGGAAATGACGCATTAACTTTATCGTAAACGTCAATCACATTTAAGAAACTACTTTTAAGCTACAAGTCAATTGCAACTACATACATTAATCGGTAAAGAAAATTTCAATCACATTCAAATAAAACTAATTTCTACGGATTTAGACGTTCTTGAGACAGAAAACAAAATATACGCGTCTCAATCCTTAAAAAAGTGGTTTTATCTGAATAAATGAGACGCTCAAGTGCCGAAGAATATTTTAAACACATTTTAATGAAAATCCAAGATAATGCTATCAAGTCGGGCCCAATATAAAGGGGCCACTTTTGCCGAGTCATAGAAGTCGAATGGCGAAAAAAAGATATTGCAAGTAGTTATATACTCTGATATAGAAAATGATATCAAAGTTGAAAATTTTTATTTCATCTTAGTTATCCCCGCAATTTTGTACCTATGGAATTTGGGGCCACTGCACTGTTTTTTCGCAATAAAAGTAGCTCTCACAGAATCTACTATCTATGTACCCACCATTCAATCAATTCAGCAGTTTTATCATGAAAAAGCAACAGATAGACAGGCAGGCGGCTATAAAGAGAGTTTCTTTCGCATTTATTTATTAATGAAGAAGTAAGGATATGCTGATGATTATCAAGCTCTATTAAAACGTCAGAACCCAGTGTTAATACGATGATTGAAGACGTATTTTTAAAAGGTCAAATAAGTAGCACTTACAACCTTCGTGTGTGAGTATATTATTATAACTATGATGTATGTTTGTCTGTCTCTCTTCAGCCCATGACCGTCTGTTTTGAACGGACCTCTTTTACTTTAAATGGTATTATGGTCTACTATGACGCACTGACCAAGCGTGTTGGGACAGGGTTTACCGTTTAATGTCGAGTTATCCGTCTCTCATAGAAATTATTATCTGGGGGGCACCCTGGGAAAGACATGTACTGTTGATATTAGTATTCTTAATCCGTCACCACATGGATAATTTGATTTATGTTTCGATAGTGCTAAATAATCTGTCGGAAAAACAAATAAAAAAAAACGTGATCGTCTGTGCGTATGTTGTATGAAGTTGAAATAAAAATGCGACCCTAAATGATATGCTCTAATGATAAATCACAAAAGACCTACTTGTTACTACTTTTGTTTAAACAATGGTGCTTATAATGTGTTAACTATGTTAAATATTTAAGGCTTGTGGTTAAAATCACATAACGTTATATTATCTAACACTTGCGCGACTTATTTGTTTAAATAGACTTTGGAGTCTCACCCGTGACCACGGTGACTGCAAAATCTCCAAAGCATCGTGCATCGGAATTTTGAAAATCCGTTTACATTATGAATTGTTACGTTTTTATCGATCGTTTACCCACTAACAGGTATAACTATTCTTAGCTTCCTTTTTGTAAAAAATAATATAACATCAGACCAATACTGTCGTAGGTTATCTCCTATATACATATTACAAACTTTACCCCTTTATTATTAGTACAGATAATACAGGAAACCTCACATTGTTTTCATTCACTTTTATTGAACAATCATATTGCTGAAATTCTCTGACAGGAGAGCCAGTGAAAGCGATGGTCACTTGCCAAAAGATAAAGTAGCTTTATTTGCATATCTCTATAAATATTTTCTGCACAGTTTTGTTTCGTTTCTGTAATATTAAAATCGAAATTCAAGACTGTTTACTGTTTAGAATACTAGCTGTGGCGTGTGACGTTGTACACGTGGAATTTAGAATCACTACAGCCAACACACTTCCTTTTTCGTATATAAAATTTAGTTCTATATTATTTCTCAGGTTCTTGATAATCAGTGTGCCAAATTTAATTCGCGAGAGTTACTATTTGTAAGGATAAGGACTTAAACAAGAACAAGTAACAACATACATACAAACATAATGGATTGGATACCAATAGTTTTCAATAGTTCTATTATTGACAATTGAAAACTATTGGTATCTCATCTATTATTTTTGTATATACTATGTTTTATTTTCATTTATCCTATAATAAGAAACGTTAGACACTAGACTCTGTGTTAACTAGCCTGTACACGCTATGTAGACTTAATACTCCCCTAATGTGGAGTAGGCTTGTATCCTACAGTAGGAAATCAAATGAGCTGTAAAAGGAAGAAGAAACATCTTCTGTAAGAGATGAAAATCTACAAACTAAGCACTTTACAAGAACGCCAGGTCAGCGTGGCGTAATCTATCTCTATCAAATACTCTCCCGAAGTGGAAGAGACCGGTGTCGGTAGATAATCTCTGAGTAGTTCCTTTAAAACTATATATTAGTACTTGTAAAAATTGTAACAATTAGTAATAATAATGTTATAGTGTTAAATTATCAATAAACTATCGCATGTTAGTTTTACTTTTATAAATTGTTCGCGGAAGAACTCGTTGCGTTGCGTGGCTAAGTGGTCGTAACTGGGAACCATCAGCGTTCACAAGACATATGGACAGGTGACTTTGGGATTACATATCACGCGATATCATTTTATAGAACACATGTAAACTCAATGGTCCCAATTCTACTACAAAACTTAACTAAACATAAATTCTGATAGTGTAACCAAAACTTAGGTAGATAATGTTTTTTAGTAAATTCAGGAAAAAAAATTAAAAAATAGTGTACTATAGTAACTATAACTATTGAAATTAATATAAACAATGTAATAGCCATTGGTTTTATTTTTGTTAAGTTTAGTTTGGTTTTTGGCTTAACAGAATTAATGTCACTCTCTTTGTTTTCACTTAATGGCAATACAACTTAGTAAAGTCGGTGTTACTATACGTGGATAGGCGAAGAAAGAAGTAGCCACATACACGTAAATGCTCTTGTTAACAAATAAATGACAAGGAGAGTTAATTTAAAATGAACCTACTACAGATTACTAGTGCGTCCCTTTACCAGACTACAACCGCCGTGCATGTATGACCAAATGTGTTAGTGTAAATGAAACCAAGAGTGTTTAGGCTGTAGCTGATGGCACAACTGTCTTTGCTTATCCCAATGGGGAAAAAGTGACGTTATAAAGATAACTCATACAGCGATGTAAATACTTATGGATAGAGGAATCCATAGACAGTAGAATCAGTTTTGTAAAGTAGAGAAACTTTCTTTATATTAACTAAGGTGTATTTTATTTATATCTAAGTGTGAGATTTCTTTTCCTTCTGTTTGCCCTAAATCATCATGTTATTCGAATTCAAGATCGCCACCGTACGTTTCTTGTCGTCAAGGCTGCAATGATTAGCCATCTCATAATCAATCACTCTTTTTTCTTTCTTATCATAGCAATGGAATGTCTTCGGAAAAAAATAATAAAATTTGTCTTTACCCAAGTATACTATTTCTCATAAACATACAAGTACAAGTTAAAGTACCGTTTGACATCTACTAATTGATTTACTACCATGCTTAATTACTACTTCCGATCTCATTATATTATAGATACTAGTTTCAGCCCACGATTTTGTCTCACTCTACTAATTTTACGTCCATGTTACGGTAACCGATTTCTTCCGGTAACAAACAGTACCTTAATATTTTAAACAAATAAAAAATATTTTATATTGTAATTTATTATATTTTTTTTTGCAATTAACTTGCTTTTACTAAATAAACTAAATTATAATGGAAAAAATTATAACCATGAGTGGGACTTATAATAAGTAAAAATATTTTATCTCAACTTATTATAACTATTATAAATCGTTATTTTTGTATATACTCGTATGTCCCTATATGAGCTTATATCTTCAAAATTCCACAACAGATTTTGATGCAGTTTTTTAAATGGTTCAAAATGATTGCTTTTTCTGTTTATTTTGTTATGTTCTGGTTTCTAAATTAGATGCATACCTACAATGTTGCAGGCAACAGCTAGTCACGCTAATAAATGGGCATGTGAATTTTTATTGTGAAAAAATAATAATACAGAAACCCGTTTGTTTATTTATCAGTAACATATCTAATTTAGCTCTTTGATATTAAGGCAAAGTTACTTCTAATTAGTGTTGAATATTTTCAAAATCGGTAAAGTCGTATCTATATAAATCGATATAAATAAATAAATCTATACATAAAATAAATCTGTAGAGAGGTCAATTCTGTACATGAAACATATTTTCAAAATAACTATCAGGGGGTGATTAGTGATCGATACTGATGCCAAAAATGCAATCAGTAAAATTTTTGTCTGTCTGTCTGTCTGTCCGTCTGTATGTTCCTTATAGAAACAAAAACTACTCGACGGATTTTAACGAAACTTGGTACAATTATTCTTCATACTCCTGGGCAGGTTATAGTATACTTTTCATCACGCTACAATCAATAGGAGCAGAATAGTGAAGGGAAATGTTGGGAAAACGGGAAAAGGTGCTCCATTTTTTAAGCTTCCGTCGCGTGTGCAGCCTTAATGGTTAAAGTTACATAGAAATCATGTATGACGGAAATATTCTACATAAAATTGTCTAAAAAATATCTCGTAACAGCATATATCTATATTTTATGGTTGACTCACAATAACACGTGTAACTCCTGATAGCTTAGCAGTTCGTTCATTCTGATTATATTTGTTTACTCTTACGTTTTCAATCACGAAATAAAAATCAATACTCTCACTCAAGCAGTACTTAAAAATGTAGCAAAAACGGGGAAAATTTCCTAAATTCTACGCGGACGGAGTCGAGGGCAACAGCTAGTATAATAATAAATATTTATGGACATTTCACACAACGTCCTTTGGTCCCAAGCTAAGCTTATTATGCTTGTGTTATGGGTACCAGAATACGGATATAATACATAAACTACTTTTCTTTTGTAAATACATACTTATATAGAAAACACCCAGACGTAGTACAAACATTTGTAAGACATTTATGAATATCACACAAATGATTGTCCCAAGCGGGAATCGAACCCGCGACTTTGTGAACGGCAGTCCAGTACATGAACCACTACGCCACGAAGCCCGTCTATAGCCCGTATATTGACAAAATAGCCCATCTATTTGTCCATCCTACTAATATTATAAATGTGAAAGTTTCTGAGTATGGTTGTGGATGTTTGTTACTCTTTCACGCAAAAACCACTAAATGGATTTTAAGAAACTTAACAATAATGCAGCTTAAACATCAGAATAACAGATAGGCTACAATTTATAGAAAGAAAAAGAAAAAAGGTATTTATTTTCACCCTCATGGGGACACAAAGATTTTGTGATAAAGATATTGTGTGAATTCTCCAAAATGTGACGATAAGTGTCAAGTACCAAAGTACTCTTTACTGCCTGATTTTTATTATTTTTTCCGCGGATAACACCGCGGGGAGCAGCTAGCTATAAAACGCAGTCCTGTACCACCTGTATCTAGTAGATGTGTGCTAGTAGCAACTTTGCAAAAATAAAAACCACAAAAATGCAGGTACACACAGCAGGTATGATAAATTTTCACAAATAATATTAAGAAGCAAATACTTTATCATAAAATAGCTATATCTTTAAACCAAAATTATTTAATAAATTATATTATGGTGGAAAAAGTGATTGCCGCAAGCGGGACTTCTTTTCACTTTTTCCACCATAATTTAATTTATTAAGTAAAGCATAGCATGTCAATTGCAAAATCAATAAATTACTTCAAAATTATTTAATTTTTAATTTGGTATTAAACATACCTACTACACTAGTATATGCTCAATGAGCTTAATTTGTTCACAAAACAAATGAGCCATCAAATTTTTGTCATAAGTCATTAAATATTCTCTTTTTACATTGCAAAATCATGTTTATCTTAATCTGATCATAATCTTAAGGCTTATTAATACAAGTAGGTACATGATATTACCTACTTTTCAATGCGCTTTAGTTTCCGTCCGGTATACATAGCTATATTTATTAATCAAATGTAAGTGAAATCTTTTAGAAATATGTCGGTGTATATTATTTATCCGGTTGTGCTAATGATGGACTAGTTCACAGTATAGTTTTACGACACTAATTAATTATGTGAATTTTTTATATTATTAGATTTATCTTATCTAGGTATAACGGTTTTATATTATTTTTCGTGTGATTTAATTTTTTTAAATATTTTAGTTGATATTTAATCATAATCATAACATTGTCGTGCCTTTTTTCCATGGGGTCGGCATTTATCTATGTAAAAATAAGCTGAAAGTTATTCGTCTGTATGTTTTTTTTTAATATTTTTTTTTAATATTTGTTACCTCATAACTTTTATTTAGGCGAAGCAATTTTGATGATTCTTTTTGATTTGAAAGCTGGTGGTTCCCGTTTGGTTCCATTGGAACCAGGTCAGGATCTAATGGTTATCTCCAAAGAAATCGAGGAAAACCCTTAAATTTCAAAGGCACGTGAAGTCAGTTGAACTTTTTTTTTTAAAGTACTCAATTATTTTAATTTCTCGAGAAGTGGTTTCAAGTTACAAGCAGAAACGTCTAATTACGTTAGTAAATTTTATCGTAATAAAATTATATTCCTAGTTGCCAGTCATGTCATGACATGTAATAAAATGAGTCATGTAAATATCACCTGTCATCATAAAATATCACTTTGGCTATAATACGTCTACATTATATTAATTCAGTCATCATTTTAAACAATAACATTGATGAACAAAACAGTCTATAAAAGTGAATTAAAAGATTGGCACTTCATTTTTCACTTCATTTTTGCAAACTAGAAATTTTTTAATTATGAATCATACTCAATAAAGATTCAGTTTTCCTAACTAATATGTATTTAATTTTTACAATAAAAACATTGGGCGTGTCTTTGGAATTTGACGGTTGCCTCCGATTTTTCAGGATATCAACAGATTTTTTTTTTATTCGGTTCTGACCCACAGCTCATGGGACCACCTCAGTAGTGTATCTACTCTAATAATTAAAAAATCATTCTGATAATCAGTCTTCAATTGAACTGAGAAATCGGAAATGCACATAGTAAAATTAATTTATACTAGCTGTGTCCCGCGGTAAAAAGGATAAAAAAATATCGCGATGAAAATAATGGTGGTTTTTTATACCGCCATCTATCTTTCAATTCTGTTTTCAAACGCTAAATGGCGTTGCAAGTAACTGAATTCTGTTTTCTTTAATTTCTTAATACTAATTTCGTATATTTTCTAAATATCTCTTGATCGAGTGGATCGATTGCGATGAAAAATACACTAAGTAATACCTTGAGTTGTATACAAATTTTACGTATAACATTTATATTCCAAAGTTTCGTATATTTTACGTGATGCATGCACAGACAAACAAACAAAAATTGTTTTTCTACAGATTTATTATATGTATAGAAAAAAGTAACATTTTTGAAATCGGTTAAAAATAGGTGAGCGTCTAAGGATGCCCTACAAAAGTGATAACTGAAAATAAGTTATTTTTTATGTCCAGTATATGTCTATATATTGTATATGTCTATCAACAGTATAATTATGTCTATCGCACACTACAATCGTAACGCGTAACGCTGTAATGCGTTACGTAACGAAGCGATTTACCCTCAAGAAGTTTTGTTACTTTAAAACCTAAAATAACTTCTAAAATATCACTTACCGATAAAAAAAATGGTCGTTGTTTTAATTTATATAGCTATAGTGTAGATTACATCAAAAATAAACTAGAATATATAACTATCATTATGACTTAAATAAATGGTTTCTAGAGTATTTATTTATTTAACATTTTGTTAATATAGTAGCAACTATAATTAACATTATTTCAATTTAATTAAAGTCTCATATATATCAGCAGGTACTGATGTTTTACAAATAAAAATCTTAGTTTTAGATACATTATTCAGATAAATAATTAAGCTAAAACTTTAATCACATACCGCATACGTAATAAACAATTCATTATAGCTAATGATACAGTAGTTTTTTGTATAAATACAATAAAAAATTGCACGTGTTACAAATCATTATACATACTTCAACAAGCTCTGCCCGTGACTTGCTATGGAATAGTAATTTTTTTTTGCCAGTAATTTCCTCTTCATTTATAGTAGGTATCTCAAAAAATCTTTATACAATTAAAAAGAGTAGAAAAAAAAAGACAAGAATACAAATTAAAATTAAATTTATTTTTATTTTTTATAGTTAGGTACTTTGAATAGTATTTTTAATTTATTTATTATATTTATATAGCTAGTCTAGAGGAAGATCTAAGAAAAGATGGATGGACTGTGTGAATGAGGACATGAAAGAAAGAAGAGTTACCGCAGATATGACGGCTGATAAAAGACTATGGAAGAAAAAGACATATTGCGCCGACCCTAAATAGGTAGAGAATGATGATATATATATATAGCTTAATAGGTGCTTACTCTTATAATCATAAACAATTATGCTACTTAATAAAGGATTACACAAATTTTGGATGTCATGTTCATTTTTATTTAATTAAAAGTCTCAAAAATTACTTTCTTTTATAATTATTGGTTATTTCACGTTATACGTACATTGAAAGAAATAAGTACAAAATGTTCTATGAATGTAAAAAAGCCCAAGAAGTTAGTTTTGATTCCATTAGATGGCGCCATTTAGTAGGTATCAACTTACCTCCACTGTAAAAAAATGTCAGATAGTATGTATTTATGTAATTAGTATTGTCATTTTCTACAAACAAAGTATTGTGATTCAATAACAATCACCAACGTTATTAGTCTACTGCCACATATATTTGCTATCGATACTCAAATTGACAATCGAGTTGTTACGAGGTTATAACGTATAAAAAATAATCGTAATTAATATACATTAATACTTTTTAAAAATAATATTCATGTTCTTGAAGTTTAGACTCTATTTATAGCTCAACAAAACAAGGCCATCGCAATAAACTTTGAAACCAAACTGTTGACGACGTCTGATACATAAAATATATAAATAAATTTATACATATTTTAACATTATTTTATTTTTAATTTCACCACATTTTTAACTAACAAAAGTCGTAAAAACTTGTAGTAGATTTTAAAGCCGTTAAAGTCATCTATCACTTTTTAATTTAATATAATAAAATTGGAGTAAAATGCTGCTGTTTAATAAATGTGCTAGACAATTACGGCTAATTTAACTGTTTCAGTATTTGCATTTTAATATCGTATAAGAAGTAAAATAAAAGAAGTAAACTTATATATTTTCACTAATTAGGTATTCATAAGGGCAGTGATAGGTTGCATGATTATATAAACAACTTAAAATTTTATTTTGAAAAAAAAAAACGATTTGAAACTACAGTTTACTTTATACTAGCTGTTTCCCGCAACTTCATACGCCTGGAATTTAAAAACTAAAACTTAATACATAAATTATACAATAAAGCAATCCTCTTGAACCATTCTCGCCAAAAAACCGCACCAAAATCCGCAGCGACGTTATTAAGATATTTATAGATATCTCACATTGCTGCATTGGGACATACTTACAAAAATAGCAATTTTGTTTTATAATAACTAAATATATAATTAAATTAAATGGGATTACTGACACTTTAATAGAATACTAACAAGATATTTAAAGTAATTCTATTCGTAGAAAAAATCGATTAAGGGCCTACATCAATATCATCGCCGACACGTACATATTAACACAGCCAGTAGGCATAGAAAATCAAGAATTAGGGATACTTTTCCTATTTACTCAAAATCTACTAAATATATTTTAATTCTGATCCACGTGTTTCTATACATAATAGTTACCTATGTTTTTAAAGTCATTTCATTAGTTAATACGCAATAATAGACCGACAAATAAAAAAAATAAAAAATTAGAGAGGTTGTTTCGCCAAGATTTTCTATCGAGAAAACTTTTTTCAATCGCGTTTCTGAGTTCATGCGATCCTAGATCATATATTGAAAAAACATATACTTAAAAATTAGAGCTCTAGCCATTCAATCTAAAGAAACAATGAAAACTTCGTACATAGAAAAATGCACGAAGCTATTTTGGTATCCTCTTAACATAATTTTTTGGTAATCTGATTTTCGCGTATGCTGAACATAGAGAAGCACATAAGCTAAGCTTGAGACCAGACGATGTTAAAATGTTCGTGATATTATGAACTGTGACTTTGACAGAATGATAACATGCTAAGTATCTTTTTTTGATATTTTTCTCAAAGAATTCCCAATTTACTTACCAGACTACACCCGTGTTCACAAACAATATTTACTTAAGTAAGTACTTAAGTGTTGATGCACTGTGCAAAGGGTAACAATTATCAGTGCGTTCCGTTCATCGAGCCTTTGTATTCATAGACAAAACTTAGCTATGCGTTCAGTTTAACAAACGCATAGTGCGCTTCACCACTTAAGTATTGTTTGTAAAATGATTTTGCTACCCCTGTGCGTCCACGCCTACTATGAGACCTCACAGTAACGTTTGTGAATACGGCTGTTAATCAGCTAATTCGACAGAACTTAAAGTATAAGCCACGCAAATTGGTAATGCGCTGGAACCTTGTCAAATTAACGCCCTTGTGACGTCATCAGCAAAGAAAAACTGCAGCTAACAAAATGTAATATTCTCATCTATACGTCACTATGACGTCACCAACATGGCCGCCAGGCGCATTACCAATTTGTGTGGCTTATACCTCCGACCACATATTAAATTACATTGCATAAGTAAATTTAAATATTGTAACATAAATCTTTATACGATCTATCTAGTTATAATATAGACAACATTACTTACAAGAGTATCTGAATAAAGGTTACATACATACATTAAAATTACACAAACTATCCACGACGCCCGCCGGCCACGATCATTGCTCTCGTCTCTATAATTTTGGCCTTTGCCTTTTTTTAATCGTTCCGATCTCTGATTGCGGCATCCGATGTATAGATCCTTGGATTTTTATCCAGCCAGTGATGTGATGATTTATAATCAAATACCTTTTTAATAAAAAAATCGGTTCTATATTTTAATTCAAATATAGAACATGTTAATTAGTCTATGTCTTTCTGATTTTGTTGTTTATGATTTAACATTTTTGTTTAAATATTTTTTGGCGTTTTGTTTTGTAAAAGTATTTGTAAAGTATTACATAAATTTAAACGTCTAAAAATTAATGCAATTGTAGCAGACGCAGTCAAGGTGCATAACAAAATGATTACCGGGCTATGAAATGAAAATACACCTTTTTTATTACGCATATAGTTGTATTTTTCTTTTTACCTTTTATATAATTTGAAAGCAGAAGTGATTAATAGCGGCTATAGTTGCATAATAGGTTTTATTATAATAGAAGTATGAAATAACTTTTTTGTTTTTGAAACAACAGGATTGGTTCTGTTTTGAGATTACCTCTAACAAAGTAACGGACAAACATAAAAAAATTATATCATAGTTTTAGAAAACATCTACTACCATTAAGTCTCTCATAAAAAACTTTTTTAGGTTTTTGGAGATCGATTGGTTATAATTTTAGTAGCACCCGTTTTCAAGTCTGTATCTAACCTGGCTACTATAGATAGATAATTCTGAACTTTTGTCCTTATTTGATTTTACATTAGCTACCAGTAAAATGTATTACCTATTGAATTTAACTGTGTGAAGGCTATCTAAAGGCTTACTGATAAACAAAGATAGTTTCAACTCGTAATCTCAGACTAGTTATTGAAAATGGTCGTATTAGTATAGAAAATAGTTACTCTATTAAAAGCTTAATAACTACTGCCCAGAACTTCATATGTGTGATATGTAGAAACCAAACCTTAACAAACTATACAAAAAGCCATCTTAAACCACTCTATCTATTAAAAAAACGTATCAAAATCCGTTGCGTAAGTTTGAAGATATAAGCTCATATAAGGACATACATATAAAAATAATTACTTTGTTTTATAATAAGTAAAGATAACACTATTTAAATAATTTGCTTAGTTCAAATAATATAAAAAACACGCTTGAATTGAAAATAGTGAATATTTTTTTAAATTATTGCATTGTCATCGGTCAGTATACTCGTATGTGCAAAATTTCATATCAATTCGACTACTGCGGGTGAAAATCACTTTCAAAGATTCCGTTGCATAGATTAATACACTGATAGATACATACCAAACTAATATAAGCGTGTTAAAAACGATTATATTCCAACAATCAGCTATTGTATTTAATCTATTAAGTACTAATATATTTTGTAGCCGTCAATGTCGTGTAACAATTGTATAAACAATTCTGGCACATAATAAGTCCTGTACATTTATAATTCTGTTTACATTGTTCAATTCGAAACTACATCTGTTTTAAATCGATTAGGTCAAATGCAAATATAATATCGATGCTTTGGTTTATAATACTGGAATTAATATTACTAATAAAAATATAGTTAAATGTATTGTTTATTTCTTTATTTCATGATTGTCTTGCAGTATCTATGTCTATATGTTGTTGTCTAAGTAGGTATGATACATTTTTACTAATTATAATAAATGATAAAAATTAAAATTAGTACACTATCAATCAAGACCATAAGAAATAACATAGGTACCTAGACTAATTTTGATGCAAATAATTAAGATTAAATAAGATGTTAATGAAAAGTTTAATGAAATAAAATTCTGATTAATTATTCTATGTTTAAAAATTATTAAACTTTACCAATTACATTCTAAATTTAACAGTATCGTAACATAGTCTAATTGATTTTGCAATCGATTTGAATTTGTAAATATACCTAACCTATATCCACTTATAACTAGTGATGGGAAGAAGTGTTATTGATCGCTTATCGATGTTGATTAATTATTTTTGTTTGGCTACTAGCCATTTCACCTGTAAGTAGGTAGATTCTTGGCTTGTTGATTCACTTCAGTACTTTCTTGCAATTTGTTTACATTATTGATTGATGTTAATTAATTATTTTAATGCCAAATTTTGGGTTATAAAGTCTATCAACATGATGAATAACAACAGATGAAACAAAAACATATATTTTACGGTAGCATTACTGTAGGTAATGACTAAGGTAGTTGCATTATCTATGTAATTATTGCAAATCTTTATATATATAAATCTCCTGTCACGATGTTTGTCAGCGATGGATTCCTAAACTACTGAACTGATTTTAAATTTGATTTGCATGCCGTGTGTAATTCGACTCAACTTGAAAGATAGGATACATTTCAATTTATAGTCGCCATATTATTTTATTGCAAATTATTCGTCTACCCCTGACCTTTGTATAGCAAAACAACGTTTGCCGGGTCAGCTAGTAGCCCTTCAATTTTCTACATATTTATTGTAAATTTTGAAATAGGCACATAGTTTGAACCCTTTTAATGTATGTGTAGACACGTATTAAGAATTTAAAGCGAAAAAATATGAATACTTAGAAAATTTCATGTATAATGATTTGTAAAGTTTAGAGAATGACACAATAGAAAGTAAAGATAAACTCATCTATCATCAGTTAATCTATTTTGAATATATTTATTAATGTATAATATGTATATTCTTTAAAAATGATTCTTTGAACAACATTTAAAAATATCCTAGAAAAAATACAGATTTTATCAATTTTGTACTCTTTATTACGTGCCTATTCTTACGAGACGTTGTATGCAAAATATTAGAGGTATTTTGAATAGTAACTGCTACCAACCACCAACAATCGGCGTCGAGCAATAGGCGTTACTAGTGGTGTGCCACGCGGTGAGGTGTTCCCGCATTAACTGCGCAGAGTCACGCGAACACCGCTCCGCCCATCATCACGCACGCCAATGCTAGGATTTTATAATGCCAGTGCTATTTTTTACCTTTCTAAATTACGTATTCTTATATTGGTGTATTTCTTGTATCTAGGTAGTTAGTATAGGTACACCGGTGGGTGTGTGTGAGAGAATTTTTTTTTATGAAATGGTGCGATGTTTTGATAACGAACTATTGCTTACGAGGACGTGGGTTCGATTCCCGCACAAGACGATTAGCTATTTGTTAGATTTTTGTGCTTGTCACACAGGTTTGTGTGCATGTATCTAGGTACCTATTTATACCTATTTGACATTGTATCTAGATATTCTCTCTCTATTTTAAGAGTGCATGGATAAAAAAACAAAAACTACATAATATAGCATTCTGGTATCCCAACCGTAGCTAAAAATATATCTTTATTTGGAATTACATTACGACGAATAAAACGGATAGGAATATCCTTCATGCTATGTAAAACACCGTTAAATTGATCATACAATGATCTGACGAAAAAGCGAGTCGGGGTCGTTCACAGAAGTTTCAGGTCATGTTTTGATATCAAACAAGCGAACATCCACGTGCAATAAATGATGTTTATTATTTGGTACAATTTTAGTAGCAATATGTTTACACAGTACAGTGCATTCTGTTTTCTGTTCATTTATTTATAGCTAAATTTCTGCACAGTATGTTATATTGCTACGTCATAATGCAGCTAACTGGAACACGAATTATTTATTTAATTTAGGTACATAATTCAGATAGTACCTAATTACCTGGTACTGTGTCGTAAGTAGGTACCAATTTCAATAGATAGGTACTATAATAAAGTTACATGTGTAATGAAGCGTGTTTTAAGCTTCTATTTTATAAACTTTATGTATTAGAACTTAAACTGGATATATTAGAATCTTAATATTAGTGCAAATTATCCGTTAGGTACATTTTAGAAACTTAGATAAGTATTTAATTTGTATTATTTTTAGTCATTAAATGTCAGAATAGTTTTAATTTCTAAGAAGTATTGTAGGAAGTGCTATCAACACATAAATTACTTAATCCATTTTTACTTTAATTCTTACATTAATAGATACATAAATATTTGATCATACCTTAAATAAGAATGACCTCTATTGTAATTAACATGTATGTTAATTACGACAATGTCAGTGAACTAGTTCTAAAGAAATGAAACAGAGCTAAATAATTTACAATACCAAATACAACTTTCACAAGAACATTAAATTGAGCAAATTATCAGAATAAGTTGTAAACACCTGCTTACCTGTAGATATTATTTACAATAAATAGCTAATACAATTAAATTCTATCAAATTGGACATTGCGCAAATGTGACATTAAATAAATAAATAGTCCAAGTGCAGGGAAGTAACACTCGTTCTTGATAAACGGCGGCCATCACTGCATGCCACGTCCTATTATGAGAGCATGACGTCACCGCCCCGCCCCCCACCTCTTCGCTTCAATCAAACTGGGGAACCCTCGTCATGCCCCCACCCCAAGTTTCGCTTTACTGACTCTGCATTTTTTCTCATAATAATAACGTCGAAAAAATCGCACAAAAAATCTCGACAGACGCGGCGTTGTTCGTCCCGTCCCTATCGAAGTCTTTTTTTAAATCGATAGGTATTCGAATTTCAAAATTTGTATTTGGTTTAAAAGGTTATTTTTGTCCAGGATTTAATTTAATTTGAAATTTTGTGTTCCAATTTACTTGTCTTTTAGGTTTATTTAATATTTTCCAATGCGATATAGGTACCTATTTCTTTATCATACAATTCATTTTAGCTTTAAGTGAATCATTAATAACTATGTTCCCAAGTATAATAACTTACAATTTATAATAAGTAAATACTCATAGTTACCAATTTGTGAGGGCAAGTATCGTTAATATTACTATAGATAACCCTATCAAGAAATTACCTAGGTAACTACGTACCTATCTCTTTAAATAGAAATAAGATTTATTTTTTACGTGGGGAATGCATTTACGCATATTGTGTAGGACTCCCGAGTCAAAAACGGACCCGGACTACCCACTAAACCCCACGGTGATCCTCCTCGCCCCTTGGCCGGGCCATGGTAGTCACTTAGGTATTACCATGACCCGACCAGGGAAATAGAAATAACGTAAGTACGAGTAAATCTACCCTTCACATTAACCATCGTTTGTTACTAACTTAATGGTGTCGTTTAAAAAAAAACTTACTCTTAACATATTTTCCTAACACGCCAAAAGAATTAAGTATAGTTTTAAAAGTAGCTAGATACAAATAGAAATAGATAAGTATATCCACTAAAAGTAATTTACAATTAGAAGACCCAATAACTCTATCTATGTACAAATTAATGCTTATACAATTCACAAAATTAACAATAAGTAAGGTCGTAGCAGTGGTCACAGCTGTTTCTTGAAAACTTGAAAAGTACACATTCTTATTGGATTATATGATTTAACTTAATGTTTGAACAAATGTATAAACATCGCCATAGAAGTGCGTACCTACTTATCTTCCTAAATTACTTATTAGACCTAACAAGTATATTTTCCAATTGGACTCAATAATCTTATAAGTGTATTCAACAAAAATAATAGTTAATAAAAAAAAGATTTTATTTTGGTAGCTAAGTAAAATGATGTAATTTTAATTAATTTAAATTGTTCACCCATAAATTTATTGACAAACAAAATATTTGTTGGGTAAGTTTAAATTTGTTGGGAAAGGCAAAAGAAAATAGTTTTAGGGAAAAAACATAAACTTTTCCCTTTCTAATACGAAAACGTTACCTACTATAAAACCACCGACTTTAAAATAACACCATAAATTCACTTAATAGTGCCATCTGTCATCACATAAAAGATTTTTTCAAACTTAAGTCAAGGTGCACTTTTCTTTCGCTACTCACCAATAGAGGTCAGCAGTATGTGACTTTTTAAAAGTTTGTTAACTATCTCTTTATTTAGTTCGTCAGTGTATTAACAGATGGTAGTGAAATCAATAATCGTATGTGTATTTTTCATTTTATTGAGGCCTAATAATTTATGTAAAATTTTTTGAGAGTATGGATAATATTATCTTGAACATTTTTGACATATTTAGGCACATCAGCGCGGGACAATTTAAATTCTATAACCGTACCTTTAGCTTAACCCTTATCAGTTTTGACAGAGCCTAAATTAATAGTGCGTGAAGGTATTTAGCAAAATATGAACGAAATTTATGTATTAAGGATTTAAAGCTACTTATACTGTGTCGATCTAATAATTAAATGTGTCATAAATTTTTTTCATGACAATGACGACCCACGAACCAATTTCTTGGACTTGGAACCTAAATTCCAAGCTCTTTTCAAAAGACATTCTGGTACCAATTCTGCACGCACAACTAAACTAAGCTTAATTAAAAAATGAATTTTGATAATGTCGATACCACAATTCGCCATTGCTAAGAGGGCACGATACCAAATTATGCTCCATACAAAAATATGGGTATCGTACTTCCCTTTTTTCTTCGCGAAAGTTAAACCGATTTTAATTGTTTCTACACTATATTATAGATGAAGAGTATATATATGCTTTTGTCTTTTTCTTTTTTTTAATACTTAATAACTGAAAGAAATATGACCATCTGAAAATCCCCTTTTTTCGGTTTTCTTTAGGTAAAGTTGCAGCGTTTATCACACATATTGGTAACATTTTACCAAAAAAGAAAGTGATAAAAGCGTAGATATACTCTTCATCTATAATATAGCGTAAAAACAATCAAAATCGGTTTAAATTTCACGAAGAAAAAAGGGGACTACGAAACGTCTTTTTTTCAAAGAATTTGTAGGTAAAATCTGCTTCAGCTATATTTGTCCCTTTCAGCACAGTGCTTGGGAATAGGGATAGCAATACCTAGGGCAAATACCTAAATTAGGAGTACAGTACCCTCTTAACTGATCTTTCTTGTTATAAAAACTGTTTATTAAAAACTTAAAAATTTTAAATAATATAATGTGCTCTATAAATCAGCCTTTATTTGTTTTTATTTTTAGTTAAGGTTAGTTGTGCAAGTAGAATTGGCATCATTAGCAGAGGTTGATTCATAGGTATAAAGTTGGCTCAGTCATAACCATTTTGGCCAAATGTACCTAGGTATCACAAAGTAACGTTTATTGAGAGCAGCGTGGTGCGACCGAAGCGTGATGAATGTATTTCATCGCTACCGGCGCCAGGGCGGAAACTCAAGAGATACCGCCCGCCCAAGCCAGCTGCGCGTAAATTAACCCGCCTGCCATGTCCTCTTTCCGTTTACATTTCAGTTACATTTAATAAATCTGTGTTATAATATTTAGATGATAGCTAGAATATATGAACACTTTTACAACCTAGCCTGATAGAATAGTATCATAAAATATAGGTACCACCTAAATGACAAGGTATTACTTTTAACCTTCGTATATTAGGCAAGCCTATGTCCAGCAGTAGACAGAAATAAAATTATAGAAAGGTAACTACGTATTGTTAGATATCTGCCTTATATGTTACTTTTAGACATCATAAAATTCCTACCAAAATGAGTTCTTAATAATAATTTAAAGCTATAGAAACTCTAATAAAATTTTTGAATCCAATGGTTTAATGCTCTAAGAAGATAACCGATATTTAATTTAAAGCAAATTGTATTAAGTTATACAAAATAATAGTTCTTCTTCTTCTATATTCTTAGGAAATAAATGACTAGATAGATATGTAGGTACTAAGGTAAGGCACTAAGTAATCGAAATTATGCAATAAAACACAAAAATACATAACACAATAAAATTGTTTTTAAAATAGGTAAACATAAACATAGAGAAAGGGAAATGCTGATTATTCAGAATGCGTCTCGAATTATTCAATGTAGCGGGAAAACGACTGTGACAGGAATTTTAATACAGTTTGTGGACAATCTTATTCGCTTTCCTATTTTATTCCATGTTGTAAAATAGTTTGCACCACTTCTTTAAAAGTTTTACCTCTTCTGAACTTTAAGTTTACAGCTACACTTAGAAGTTCGTTAATAAAATCATAGATGGCGTTAAGTAAAGTTCTCAATTTGATTAATAGATGGTGCTATATAATGTTTTATTTACAAACAGAAATACGTAAAATAATGCATTTCAAGATGTCAATATCATAATCATATATTATTATGTGGAAGAAAATTATTGGTTAAGACAAGCTTCATTGTATAACTGTTTTAATTGAAAACTAGTACCGCCCACTATTGTACATAACTAACTTATGCTATTGTTCGGTGAACGCTTACAATGTTTGAATCACGCGTGGCAATTACAAAGGTGTCGGCGTTTGTATCTCGTCATAAATCAGCTTTGCGCGATATAACAATTAGTCGGTATGATAGCAATGTTAATTAAACGGATATAACTAGACCGCAGCGCCACAGCGCGCAGCGGCCATATGTGGCATTACAATACCTCCAATAATTCCTGCTAGGTACTACTTTCCTATGGAATGTGTACTACGGTAACAATTCTTAAATAAAAATTCCATGGGTAAAAATATGTAACAAGTAATTTAATTAGCATTTGTATGCATTAACCCGAGATTCCTAACATCTACACTTATTTAGCACCTACTTATTATTTATATAGTTTTATGGTAATTACTAAATTATCCATCCATAAAGCATAATGTTATGGATTTAATTTAAAGATTTCCGGCTCATGCAAATTATAAATGTCTATAGTATGAAGTCAGGTCAACGTGGTAGACCAAAATATTCTCCTGTTTTGTTGAAGGCAAAATTCGCTGAAATTTCTGCGTTAGTAACTTTTTATTAGTCTTTGTCTCACAAATCCATAAGATTGTGTGTAAATAAAATGCATTATCGGCTATCCTATCCCAAATCAAATTACCACTTAACTATTTATACCATGGTTTCTAAATAAGCATAGAGTAGCAAGGAACCCATATCTATTCGACACACTCTTTTTTCTATCCAGTCACACAGGACTAATTAGGTACATCGTGGGTAAGGTACCTTGCTTTGGTTTATAGCAGAAGCAGAAATATTCGTACAATCATAGATTCATCGGCATAGATAAGCGTCATCGCTTTTTAAACCTCGGTGCATTAGGCGGCTGCCGTGACTTAAAAAGTACTTTGTTGTGTTGTGTCCCTATTCACTTTTATCGATGTACCTGTTACATAATGTAATAGGTTCCATCACTAGCTATAACATATTTAATTGATAGTACATTCAATGTGTCGGTACGTGGAATCTTCAACATTTTGATTGCGTTCTCTTTAATTGATTGCGCTCGCTTTGATTAACAGATTCCAGTCCGCTGTTGCTTGCTGTGTAATCGGTAATGTGGTATCCATTTGCATAGCTTACCATGTATATACAATTAAAGACAGAGGTATTGTTAGATATATATGAGCCCACTACAGACTCAGCCAATTCACACTTTGGGTATTTGTGTTAGGTATTACTATCCCTATTTCCGAGTGACGCGTGGAAAGGAATAGCTATGGTGCAACCAAATTTTAATTATAAAATCTTTGAAAAAAGACGTTTCGTAATCCGCTGTTTTCTTCATGAAATAAACCGATTTAAATCTTTTTACGCTATATTATAAATGAAGAATATATCTATGCTTCTATTGCTTTCTTTTTTGGAACAACCTTACTAACCTTAAATTTGTGTGATAGACGCTTCAAGTTCATCTAAAGACAACCGCAAAAAGCGGTTTTTTGAATGGTCATATATATCTCTAAGTTTTGTTTTTATTTTTTTTATTTATTCAACACATATATTTATTGTACCAATGTGGGCGACATTATCTTGTATGATAAAGCCTACCTCTTTAATATTTAAATAAAGGTAAAAAAAAAAAGGAGCAGAACACATTTACGTTACGCTATGTTACAATATTATACCTCACTTTTATAATTAATATATATTAAATATCTTTGTTATTATTTACTTTTCAAAAGGAAAACAATAAATTCACTTGCAAATCAGATCAGAAAATACAATAACCTCTCAACTGGTACCTACTGGACTAAAATATTAAAATATTGATTAAAATATTATACAACTGTCAAATTTGGTATTTATGCTTAGTGTGCATTAGTGTGTGTGGATGTATGTATGTGAGTGTAAATTAAGTGGAATCAGAAATGAAAACAATTTGTGTAAATTTGTTATTATGTATTAAAAGAAAGATACTGATAGGAAGATAGATATGTAAGATCTATATACTGTAAGAAAAATACGATGCTCTTACTGTGTATTTCCAGGAAGAAAACAGTGGCCTGCGTTGTCCATATTTTTGTAAGGAGCAAAATTTACGTCACTGAAAAGTTACTACGATAGCTTAGTTGGTTATTTTTCTACAACTGGGCAATCGTAAATATCACGTGTGTATTAATTGTCGTGTCTTATGTAATAGATGTTATTGTCTATTTTATCCCCAATCAATATACTAATATTAAATAAAAATGTGTTGCTTATTATTTTCACGTTTGTGTATGTATATACACATGCGTAGATTTATACGTGTGTGTGTTATACTTGTTAGTTATAAAATATTGTATTTGTAGCAATATGGGCTATTAAGAACAATAAAATTACCAATCATCTACGCATAATCATTTATCAAATTAATATTACCTTAACGATAGATAGATAGCCACTCAATAAAATATAATATTGAATATAACACCTTAACGATAACAGTTTATAATAATTTTAATAAATTTTGACATTTATATAGTAATATATAACATTAATATATTTTTATAATTTATTGTTATAGAGGCAATATAAAGGTTAAGTGGGACTGTTATTTATTTTGTATATACAATAAGATAGTACTTCCGTTTGTACGTAGAGCATAAAGAAAAGTAATTTCCATTAGTTTTGCAAGATAAATGGTTTCCTTAGAGCGAAGATTCTACGTTGATTGTATTATGAGAGTGCTTTCAACAATGTTTTTTTTTTGTTTTTATATAAGCTTTGTGATTCTGATAGTGGCAAAATAGATTTGGGATTATAATATTTCTCTCCTCCATATTTCTCTCTGACGAGCCTCGTGGTTGAGTGGTTCATGTAACAGACTGCCGATCACAAGGTCGCGGGTTCAAGTCCCGCTCAGGACAATCATTAATGTGATATTTATAATTGTCATACAGATGTTTGTACTGCGTAAATATATACTTATAATACATAGAAACACCCAAGTTTCTATGTATTATAAGTATATATTTACAAAAGAAAAGTAGTTTATGTATTCTATTCGTATTCTGGTACCCATAACACAACCATATAAGCTTAGCTTGGGACCAGAGGACTTTGTGTGAAATGTCCATGAATATTTATTTATTATTATTTTCTAAGACTAAAATGTCATAGCTGTGATTTTGCCATGGGTTTTATGAATCAGTGTAGTAAAGTCAGACGACGTTGTATTCAAATATCTCCCGTTAAAATGTTGGGTTAGTAAGTAGATTAAAGTAGCCATAAGTGGGAGCGTTCCCAGCAGTGAAGTCAACGAGTGAAGTTCAGAAAGTTTTACTCTCAACATTTTCTTTTGTTATTTCAGTATCTGAAAACTCAAGTGTTTGAAAATTGTGATCAAAAACATTGTTATCTTGAACCTAAAAGAAATTAGAATCGTACTTTTTCCAGTTATTTTAGACATTTTTAATTAACCTCGTTTTGCTTCCAAACTAATTAAAGCTTTATTTACTCTGAAAATTCGTACATTGTTTTTATGTAGTTGAATGCCAAAGTATAAAGTCGTTTGCAAGTAGAGAGTTCTAGTCTACAATTGAGTAGACTTACAAAACTTTCATTTTAAAATATAGATGTAAAATTTAGATTAAGAATACAAATATTTTATTTACTATATATGAGGCTAGCGGTAATACATCTAGGCCGGAAATTCAAATCAATCTTCTTCAATATTACTGTACCTTTATTTCTTTTTTTTCTCCCTCTGCCCTACCGGGCCATGGTTGGTGCCTTACGCCCTTCCTAGACCAGGGATGCTATGTCATTAAACTTGTAATATTAACACTAATAATACTTACCTAATATAAAATAAAAAATAATAATAATTTAATAAACATCTTTATTAAATTCTATACATGTCATAATACAAACTCAAAATGTTAAATAAATTATTACTTGGGTCATTTAAAAATAAATCTCAGTCAATGTGTTGTGTCTCTCTTCTAACAGTCTCCATGTATGGACCTGAAATACTGAAGTCTAATGTTGGAATTGCCAATTTCATGATATTTAGTGTTTCAAAGTTCTTTTCTTACTAAAACCACACATGGTTACATAAGAATGGTCTAAAAACGCATAATTTTAACATCATAATCACCATTTCATTACGCTTTTTTCCCATGGAGGTAGGGAGAGGCTACAGAGCACCATCTGCTACGCTCTAAAAACACTTCCTTAAGAGTACTCCTAATTTAGGTATTTGACTTAGGTATTGCTGTCCCTATTCCCGAGCACCGTGCAGAAAGGGACAAATATAGCTGAAGCAGATTTTACCTACAAATTCTTTGAAAAAAGGACGTTTCGTACTCCCCTTTTTTCTTCGCGAAAGTTAAACCGATTTTGATTGTTTTTACGCCATATTATAGATGAAGAGTAAATCTAAGCCTGTATCTTTTTTGGTAAAGCGTCACCAAATATGTGTGATAGACGCTGCAACTTTACCTAAAGAAAACCGAAAGAAATCGAGATTTTCGGATGGTCATATTTCTTTTACTTATTACGTATTAAAAAAAAGAAAGTGACAGAAGCATAGATATACTCTTCATCTATAATATAGCGTAGAAATAATTAAAATCGGTTTAACTCTAGCGAAGAAAAAAGGGAAGTACGATACCCATATTTTTGAATGGAGCATAATTTGGTATCGTGCCCTCTTAACTTAATTTATTTATAGGGCGATATTTAACAAGCCCTTTAAATAAAAAAAAAAGCAAAAAAACTTCATTTACACTAATATACTCGTAAGTAGCCATGCATTACCTTACATCACATGCATTATTCGAAGCTTAAATCTTTTAGGTGTTTGCTTATTTACATACGAGTAGATACACAGACACATCAAATATCACCAAAATAATAACAACAGCAAAATCAGAACAACTCACTTCACCCTTCATGAAAAATTATATACCCACCGCGAAAATTATACAAGTTGTCTGATTAAATTTAGAAGTTGGTGAGGTAATTACCGGGTACATAGCTATTCACTCAGAGCTCGCTTAGTGGCCAGATTTACACGGGTACTCTGAGGGGAGTTCGCACTTTTCATGTAAAAATATGGCAATTTTTCAGGGCTATGCTTTAGTGAAATTCCTCATGGTATAAGCTTACTTGGGTAACAAGTAGCCATGTCTCCTGAATATGTACATTATATATGTCTATCTCTAGAAAAGTAGATCAAAAGTTTTATTGGATTACATTCAGTTATGTTATATATATTTCAAGGGTCTAGACGACCCTTTATGACTTCGTAAGTTGTTGAACCACAGTGTTACTTACAGATAAAAAATATTTTTAGTTTAATTAAGTCGTTTTGTCTAATATTATATCATATTTAGTTAAATAGTTAGGTAGCCCACAAACGTCATCATTATGTTGAATGAAAACGTAGGTATATTTTAATAAATTTCCTAAAAGGCTCTTCTCAGTCAGTTTCTCTGTAGACAAGGCAACTGTGTACAGTGAAATAGTTATAATTTGTCTTAAAAAGATTTATACAGAACTGTTTTGCAAAAACCTACCTAATAAATATAATTTACGTAAATATCTGTAAATAGAGATAATATATTATTTTATTTTATAATATTTTTTAACACTTCTTGTGCCACTCATTTACACGAATTAGACGCGAATATTTAATAAATATTCATGGATATTTCACACAACGTCCTCTGGTCCCAAGCTAAGCTTATATGCTTGTGTTATGGGTACCAGAATACGATATACTACATATACTATACATAGTATGTATATCGTATTCTATAGTATACCGTACTTCTATAGTATATCGTATATGTAGTATACGATATACTACTTTTATAAATTTGCTTTAAGAGGATACCAAAATAGCTTCGTGCATTTTTCTACGTACGATGTTTTCATTTTTTCTTTAAATTGAATGGCTAGAGCTCTAATTTTTAAATATATGTTTTTTCAATATATAATCTAGGATCGCATAAACTCAGAAACGCGAAAAAAGTTTTCTCGATAGAAAATCTTAGCGAAACAACCTCTCTAATTTTTTATTTTTTTCATTTGTCGGTCTATTATCACGTATTAACTAATGAAAAAACTTTAGAAACATAAGTAACTATTATATATAGAAACACGTAAACCGGAATTAAAATATATTTAGTAGATTTTGAGTAAACAAAAAAAATATCCCTAATTCTTCATTTTCTATACCTACTAGCTGTGTTAATAGGTACATGTCGACGATAATATTGATGTAGGCCCTTAACGTCGGGCTAAAGTTTAATCTAGTGTCTTTTTTGTAATTTTTTAAAATAGCCTTTTGAAATCGTACTAGTATATAAATAGATTACAAATCAGAATTACCGTATTTGCATAAGTATACTGTACTAATATTTGCGTAACTATAAACAGTTTTAGCCGTCCGTGTGGCGACGGATTATGAATACAAGTGTCACCATCCCATCTCCTCCCAAGGGTGCTGTAAAAGTAAGCTAAGAGATATTGCACACAGGTAGCATCTTCTGTGATAGACGGAAAACTCGAATATAAACCCTGTGCCAACACACCTGGCCAGCGCGGCACAGTAGACCATAACCCCTCCCAAAGTAGAGGAGGCCTGTGCCCAACGTAAATGGGCTGGAGAAGAAGAAACAGTTTTAGCACATTAAAATTCAATAAAAATAAACCATTGGTAAAACTTTAATTAAAGTATTAATTCAGTGAAACTATCACGTGCTAAGATCAAAGACATTTTGCCGACAAATCAATTGCTAGTAGGTTTTAATAGATAGGGCCACTGTCGTCTAAAGAACAGGGAGGTCTGATGAATTTGATTGATCATTGAGATGGTATGAGTCAAAGAAAAATATTGCATATGTCAGAGACAAATATAATATAGACTTTCTGCTTTGATTATAGTATCCGTTCTTAAGGAAGTGGGTTCGATTCTCAAAATAAAAAAAATTAAGATTTAGTAATCATTTACGACATTTTGAAGGGATGATTTTTGAGCTCGAAACATTTCTCCTAGCTACGGCTATGCTGTATTACATTAAAAACATATTTTAAGTAGTAATCTAATTATAATGTTTTAAAAACCTTAAAAGGAGAATTTTTAAAATAAAAATTAAACTGACAGCTAATAATATCCACCAAACTGGTTTCGAAAAATTCTCTCCTCAAGATAAAACCCATAATGTAACCGCTATAAAACGTGCTCTACTTAAAGATGTTTTAAATAAATTACGAAATAGTGAAATATTTAACTTTATTTTAGCGTTAGTAATAAAGTGTATTTTCATAATCGTTGTTAGTTAGTTTCAATTATCAATACTTTGAAATTATATCATGCCTCCCCTATGCATTTAATATTTATATACGATTTCATTCATTTTTTAATGAATCCTGACATTCCAAGGGAACTATTAGAATAAGATAATAAGAAATTAAGTAACACTTTTAAAATTCTAATAATAAACTTAACATCTTGAAAATGTGTATATTTTATATTTAAGTATTTTCAATAATTAAATATGTATTGATTAAAAGATTACTAACCACCAGTTTCTATTGCGAACATTTTGCTATGCGAAAATCTTAATCTAGAGTGGTTTAGCAATGCTGTCTTTACCTACAGATTAGATGTCTTTGATCCCTGTCCTCAGACAGCAAGAAGTTGTGAGATAAAAAATATAAAGTAGAGCAACTTTACCAACGTATTGCTATGTTTAAGTGATACGCGGTATAAATCAGGGTACGTTATTCCCACAATAGCTCTCTAATTGACAAATAGTGGAAATGATAAATACACGCGTTGGGAATTTTCCAAAAATACATATCCTTTGATCGCACTTTGATTAACAGCTGCCTACTGCTACTCGCGAAATGTTATTAATTTTCTTTTTAATTTAGACTTTGGTCTATTAGACAGTGTATTTTTATACGATTTATTATATTACTGTTATAAAACCAGATAAAATATAGTATATAGACTATTTAACTATTTTTACGTCTGATTAAAACATTTTCATGTTATTTATTGCCTCATCTGTAATCAAACTGCTTAATAATACAAGACAATACATGTTTCTAATATTAATCAGACACAAAAATATCTGTATAGTTTTCTATGAAATATGTTGACGTTTATTTACTGCTTAAAATTCATTGATACAATATTTTACGCGTATAAATATAGTAACTGTTATTTGGTTACTTATAGAATAAGAGCAAGTGACCACTTATTTAACTTTTTGCTGTCATGCCCTTTACCCAGAGTTACCTATCGACTATAGAACATCGATTGCAAAAATCTAAACATACCTACTTCTTTGACGAAACTATAAAAGTTTTATATAATTGTGTGTTAATTTTTTATTTTATTTTCTGGTTAAGATAAACAGTTAAAAGTTACGCCTATACAAATCTTCACAGCTATAAGTATTTATACTTACGTATAGTTATTTTTTTCATAACCTGACTATCAGATTTAGTTTTTAAAAAGCCGCTACCTAGAAACCAACACACATATAGTTTGACACACACCTAATTACATAGCATAGCGTTACTTAGAAGTAGAGGGCATGAGAACGACTCAAGCTGACTCACAAACCAGTTATTTAAGAAATAAATCAACCAGAGAAGTCCGTTATCAAATTATCAAAAGCACGTAAGGTTTAATTTCGAGGGCGGTCAATTTTAAAGTTCCTTGAACGGGGTTGAAATGATTCTTATCTTTTATAATTGTCGGCTAGAACGTTAGTTGTACGTACGTGCGTAAAGATCAAACAATTACCTTACAGTTATAATTATACTACATACTTAAGTAATACCTAAATATTTTTTACAAGAACTTCTTAGAATTTTTTTTTAAAGTATTTAAAGCTGCTTTGTAATTACATATATGCCGCGATTACAACCACTCTTAATAGAGTTGACGCTTTTTACTTTAGATTAACAATTATAAGCGAAATTTATTCATAACGATGTTAATGTAAGCTACAAAAGCTATGCTTGTAATAAAATTCAATGAAATCCAAAAATAAAATCTCGTAAATCATTTCTATTCTACAGGTACTTATACACTTATAGGAGGAGGCTTAGTTGGTGGAATGCAAATGGAAATTGAAAATTAAAAAAGCGAGGGTCGCGTCGCTTGGGGCAATGAAATCGTAAATTTAAATTGTCCAGTCCCTCTACATGCAAATTTTTTAAATAGGAATGCCATTCAATTGGAATATCTACGCAATACAATATACAATGTAGATCAGCTACACTAGGTTTATTTTAATTAAAATGTTACTACTATACGAGTATTTCGGATGTTTAAGATTTTAACGAAACAACCTTAATTAGAAAAGCTGATTCTCTTGTTAATTGTTTGATTTATGATATACCTGAGTGATTGTATTATATTCTTAAGACGAAGCTAATGTGTTCGTATGATATTAATACATATTAGTATATTATATTCACTGATGTTGTTACATAACGGCATAGTAGCAACTGTGAGCATAATATTGTCCCGGGAGCCACCGCCGCCGTCATTAAATGTCGCTAATGAGGCTTGAGTTTTCAGTTTTAAATAACTTGTGCCAGCCCTCGGGGCGGCACCTACACCACAAGGATTTTTTACTTAACATGAAGTTAACAAAGCATATCGAAAATATGCCGATGTGACTTTGTAAGAATGTAAAATGTTGTTAAATATTTAATATTTTAGAAGTAGATACGACTAACAACAGCTAACAATGTAAATTATTCTTATTATGACGCAATAACATGTACAAACGCGCCTAAATTCTAAAAATATTCCGTATTATGTGTTGTTAATTATATTTTCTTTGTTTTATTTTGTTCGCTACTTGGTAAGTTCTAGTAACTGTCCCATTAAGTATGCTATAAATTGTATACATTAAACCAGTAGAGCGAGATTAGACGATAGTGCGGTATATCTGTGACACTTGTCCCTCGGCACACAAATTAACGTCCATGTAAAGTTATGTCGTCGGTTGGCGGCACGGTTGTCACTCATGCTCCATCAACTGCTGGGAAATGTCGAGGGTATGACGCCGGGTCAGCCATATGTCGATCTTGAGACGTGATACTATTCCATCTGCTGTCTCACTTCTTAAGATCTGTATCCTTCAGCGAGACAAAGACAGATTTCTGACATGAATCGCGTTTAAGAATGCGCTACTTAGTTATCTTCAGCAAACGGGGGCCCGTATCACAGACAGGTTGCCGCTAATAGGCGTTTTACTCAGAATATGGTTACATGACATCGTGTGTGTCCCAACTTTAGACACGTGTCAGTCTATATCGACCATCAGGTCGGCAGCGTGCGTGATGACTCCGGCGCAAGTATTCGCGAGCCAAAACAAACATAGAATCGATCGAAAGCCGCCCCTCACACCTTGCAATATCTAAATCTAATTATAGATTAACTAAGTGCATCAATTTCCTCTTTTCAGATTTGTGGAAGAATCAAATGAGCAGACACCGTCCGTCAGCACCGAGCAACCCGTCACTGATATTGATTGCTGTCGTGTAGTGAATGGAATCCGAAGTGTTTGTGTAGTGACTGAACTGTGATAGATAGTGTCGGCCCAAAGGGCCGAAAATCTGCGACGGAAGATTCGGACGCAAGCCGCGCGGGCTGCGGGCCCGCGATGAGCGCTAACAATTGTGACAGCATGACATATTTCTCTAACGCTTATATGCCTGACATGAGGAACGGGGGTGGGCACGACCACCAACAAGCCCATGCACACTATGGCGCTGTGCCTCAGCAAGGACACGAGATGGACGGCTGCGACCAACAACTCAGGCCTGCGCAACACCACTACCCTGCGCAGCCAGCACCCGGTATGCCATACCCAAGGTTTCCCCCCTACGATAGGTTGGGTTATTATCAGCAAATGGAACAAAACGGCTACCGACCTGACAGTCCGTCTCAAATGGGCCATATGGGTCCTAAAACAGACGGTTACGGCCCAAATGGCCACCAGCCTCCTACGCCTGCGGTGTATACGTCGTGTAAACTGCAAGCGGCGGCTGCGACGGCTGGTGGTGTGCCAGGCAGTCCGCCGCTGGAACAAGCGCAGCAGATGCCCCACCATATGCACCCACAGCAACACATGGTACAACACGGCGTCCCTGCACACCAACAACACCTCATGTATCCGGTGGATGATATGCAACATCAGACGCAGATGCCTCCCATGCACCAGCAGTCGATGCACGCACAACAACCACCTCAACAACAGCCTCCGCCAAATACGAACGCGTCGCTGCCCAGCCCACTATACCCTTGGATGCGAAGTCAATTTGGTAAGTGTCAAAGAACCCTTAAAAATATTTTAGAAGTACTTCACACAATAGTTGGTTTTGTTTATTGATTTAGACAGTAATAAGATAGTGAAGCTGAAAGTGAATTCTTGTGTCAGGGTGGAATTTGTATAATACACGGGTGAAGTATTTAACACAGGTAGCGCAAATAGTTTTGACAATTAGCAAAAACACTTTCGTTGGACTTGCGCATTGATAGGAAACAATCGGTGTCAGAAACAATGCCGTACGTACTGTTCGGGGATTATTTATGGGTTGAAGAAGCATTCAAAAGGAATTTCACTTTTCATAAAATTTACAACTGCCAACACAAAAGCGTTCACCTTCTGTTTAGCTGACGCCGATGGGGAACAATGAGCACTGAAGTTGCGCTACCGTCTCCTACTGTTTTTGAATTTGTCTGAGATCTAATTTACGACAGAGGCGCATGATTTATTGTTTCTATTGTAATTGGCAATACCAGTGGCTATAATGCAAATAATTATAGCCACTGGTTACAAAGTTTAAATTCAGTTTAGTTTGCATATTTGCGGAGGATAGTGAATCGAGTATCCGCTTCGCAATAGTTTTAATTATTCGGGAAAGTTTAATAACAAGATCCATTGGACAAATGTAGTGATTATATTATTTTATACCTTTGTTGATAAGTGAACATTTATTTTAGTTAGTGTATTTCTTGTGTTGTGTTACGAGATTATAGACGACTTTCCCAATTCATAATACACGTAAGTCAAAAACAGTACCACTATAACAATATAATATTATTATTGCGTTTAGGTGTTATAACAGGATCCCAAAATCTCAAAAAATTTCAACCTAAATTACTGAATAAGAAATTAATTTTAATACTCCTTGTCCCTCATAACTTATTAGTCCTTGTGTAGGGCAGACAGCAGACTAGGCATCTTGGCAAATAACTTAGTTTCGAGTTCTTACACTCTCACAGAGGATGATACCTGCCTGCCTATGTTATTCCTTAGCTGTATCTTTCCTGTGTATAATAACCTGGGGAAGAAAATGACACTTGTATTATTAAATTACACAGAAAATCCGTGATTATATTACTTACATGAAACACTATATTATTTAATATAATATATTTAATAATGTTTTATTTTGCCGTAGATATTTGATAATATCACAAATTTAAGTATAAATTACAAACATGAATAAAAACAAACGTAACCAGTAAACAGGGCATTAATTAACTACTTAAGGATTCTTATCGCTTAATTTAAAGCAATCATAAATTTAATTATTTATATCTGATAGCAAAAAATCATTGCCCTGTTTTATAAAGGAGTTCCACACTAAAATCACTTATATAGGAAAACGACAAAAAAGTAAGTACTATTGCGATTTGGCCTCCTTTATCTCAGTAGGATATTTGGTCTACCTATGATACGCTGACCTGGCGTGTTGGCATAGGGTTTAAAAGTGTTTTCCTTTTTCACTGATAATATTGTCTAGTAGCTGGTTTTTACAGCTCCCTGGGAAGGAAATGGCGTCGTGGTACGTGTGTTTTGATCCGTCACCACATGAAAAGATGATGAATATTCAGTTATAATACAACTAACTATTTACTGCACATCCAATATCTCGTAGACTTGATAATACTTGCCAATTTTGAATTACTTGGTGTAGTAAGATGCCAGAATGGGTGGAGTTGGAGTTGTTAATTAATTTTAAACTTTGATGTGCCATCTGATGAGGCAGAGACAAATTGTAGAGTTAAAACAGTATTGTGTGGATTTTAGCTGTCATAAATCAGCTACGGTGTTTTAAGGATATAACATCGATAGCTGCTGTATATGTTTTACTTTCTCGTAGCTTTGAAACTCACATAAAAGTGACACATTCATTGAGATAAAAACTAACATTGGGTTTTTTTAAAGGTAGTTTTGTTTTGATATAGACCTATATTATTGCTGAATTTTCAACACTATTACTTTTTGTTACTATTATTAATATTCTTTATTCAAATCTTGAAGAAGGTACCCCTCTACGATCTTTACGATCTTATCTCCCAAAAACTAAAACCATAGCTGTGCTTTCTCGGATTTTAAAAGTTAACGTTATTAAAAAAATCTTACCGTAACAAGACTGCATGTATTTAGGTTATGAAAAATATATGTGCTTAAAGCATACGGTAGCAAATACTTACTCTTAAACCAAATCTCGTTAAGCCTCTTATGTTATCTCAGACACATCTATTTCAACGTTCTTTCATTAATTATCTTCAACTATCGGCTGCCATTTTGTAATAAAAAACCAACCAATAGGAACGCCGCTTGTCTTTGTTTGAAAATAGAATGATCCGTTTGGAGTTTACGGATCATTAATCATTAACTGTAAAGTCTGTGCAATGATTATTTACTGATTTTGTTTAAACTTACATACATAAAGCGACTTGATAATCAGGAAGGGAGTATTTACATTGTATATCTAATAGGTCTGGATAAAACAAATACCATTAATCTTTTTGATAAGTGATGTCACAGAACACTATTAGTAAAACACAATACAAATAAATTTTAGTATGTATTTGATTATTTAGCTGTGTAACTCTAATTAGAATTTGTGTTCGTATCACAATCCTTGGTGATAGAATTATGTTTGTCATTAGTTTCACAAGACATTTGATATATCGGCTCATATTTTTTATTTACACTTCAAGAAGATACTTATGAAGACATCATTAGAGATCTAAGAACCGTGTCTAAAGAAATTGAACATAAAATATATTGTATCATTTAATAATGCGCAAAATTAAAAGGAGGGCATGTATTAATCAAAAGAATTTGGAATAAAATATTATTTCTAAACAGAACATAAAAATACGATACTTAAGTATAAAATTTCAGTTTAAAATACTCATAAATTTGTGTCAAGGGTTTTATTTTATAGTATTCTGAAAACGTCTTTATTTTGTTTGAATTTGATGAATGGTAGCATTGACTAACGGTATAGAAAGATAGACTTACCTAGTCCGAGAGGTAGGCCGCGATAAGTCGCTGGGAATCGAGGTGGAAATGGAAATATAATGGAAATCCCCCTACGTTCCACCCCGCCCTTCTACGCATACAATGGTGGATAGACGACTTGTTACATTTCATTGTTCGGTTATCAGGACTGAGGCCTTTGTGAAATCCAGATGATTGAATACAAGTATTTGTTCTCGTGCCTGCTTCTGATTTTCCCCGCTTGCCATAGAAAGCTTGAATCGTTTCGTATTAAACATAGAGAATACAATTATAAACGTGTTGCGGCTCATTTGTTTGTTTTTCGTAGCATATATAAAACAAGAGAGAACGACAGAGTGCTGGCAATTAATTAATGTTTTTGATGTTTCATCAGTTGATAACTACACTTCTTTGCCGAAACTATGATATATCATAACTCTATATTTAAAATAATCTTTCATGAAAACTTTGAACACGTCTTTTTACTTTGTGGGTTGAAATTGAAATAACACATACAGGTTTTCATGCCTCTTAATTAAAAATTGACATAGAATATCACAGGTTGAACGGTTTTAGTTATACCTACGAGTATATAGTAATAATTCAGGATAATTCAGCATTTTTTGTGCAAGCTCTACCTCGATATCGTCTAGGGAAAAAAATCTATTTGGTTTTGTAAAAAATAGACAATGATTTTCACAATCGTTGAATAATTAATTTTGCAGTCCTAGGCGTATGAGAAGCGGTGCTTAGAAAATCTAATCTCATAGAGTTTTAGTAAAATTTTGCTTTGGTGACTATATTTCTTTGTAACTTTATTGTATTTTAATTGCAATACAATAGTATCCTTTTGATGGAATACAATGTATTTCATAACGTGTTATAATATAAAGTCGTTATTTTTGTATGCCTCGATGTTTGCTATAGAGAACTACGCAATAGATTTCAAAACCTTTTTTAAAAGACAGTTTGGTTCACGAAGAAGGTTTATATGTTTAATTTTGTTAAGGTTTGAGCTATAAATTCTATGCGTACAAAGTCATATGGAGCAGCTAGTTTAATAATAAGAAATTAATCGTCTCATTCGATTTTAAATTTCACCTCATCATTTATTACTTTTCAGTAAATTTTCTCGCCATCAGTGACAAAACCTAGTGATTTCCAAAGTAATGTACGCGATAAGTTCCATTGTCGGGAACGTGATCAATTGCCGATTGTCGTACAGTAACAATGACGATGAATGCCTCTCTAGATTACAAGTCAGTCTCTTTTTATGTCTAACTTTTTCTTAAGATTTTCATATTGAGATATTTTAACACATTCATTTGCTTATTTTATTTTTGACTAACTGTTGGTCACAACTTTATACGAGTGAAATTAAGATGCCAAATCTTTACAAAACCATCCCATTGTACGATTCTATTTATTGAAAAAGCGCATCAAAAACCGCTGCGCAGTTTTGAAGAATTATTTTTATTTTAATAATTAAGCTGACATAGATTACAAATATTACGACTTTGTTTTATAGTAAGTAAAAATATATCTGACCATATTAAGAAATCAATGTATATCATTAAGGTTTTTACTATACACATGCATATTTGTTCATACCATGATCATCAATACAGAAGATTTAAACAGAGATAGAACTCTGCCACATGCAATTGTTAGCCACATTTTTTTGTGTTTATATAATTTCTCCAATTCTATAAAAAGTTCTTTAAGAATGTAGAGTCAAGTCCTAATGTAACCGATATATTAGGTAACTGACATATTATTTACAGTTATTTCTATTAAGCCTAGAAACATTGAAATAGCAGAAAAATGTGTATACAGAAACAAAAAAAATTGGCTATTCATCTCCTAAGGCTGTGAAAAATAAGATAAAGTTTGAATGAAACTTTATCATTATTGGTGTTTAGTTATAAAAATCGGTGTTAAGGCGAACGAACATAATAAAAATAATAAAATAAATATTCACGGACATTACACACAACGTCCTCTGGTCCCAAGCTAAGCTTATATGCTTGTGTTATGGGTACCAGAATACGGATAGAATACTTAAACTACTTTTGTTTTGTTTATACAATACATACTTATGATACATAGAAACACCCAGATGCAGTACAAACATTTGTATGACAATTAGAAAAATCACGCAAATGATTATCCCGAGCGGGAATCGAACCTGCGAAATAAAAAAGTAAATAAAAGTAATAAAATCGTTTACAAGAAAATAAAACTCAAACACTATAAAATTTTAATTGCATTGCAACAAATTAAAAGTTAATATGTCGTTAAATTTCCACACCATTATCCAACTCCCTATCAAAGATGAAGTCACAAATATTTGTATTTATTTTAAACAGGAGATGCTTAACATTTCCCCGATTTCCCCTTGTATTTACACGTGCTATTATTTGCATAAAGATTTTTTACACAGTAGGGTAGAGTGGCTACAGTGAGGGATAAAAATATATTTCTAATTTTGTTCGGTGGTGACTTTCCGGTTCGAGCCGGTAGTGTGACGTTGACGAATGGCTTTTATACCGTTTTTTGATATTATTTTTTCGAATTGAAACACAGGATGTTGTTATATGCTTTGTATATACCAATATGTAGTAACAAAATTGTTTTTAGCATTTGTTGTGAAATTATCGATATATAGCTTAATGTAAATGATTCTACAATTATTATATTGACGGGCCTCGTGTTCTAGTGGTTCATATAACGGACTGCCGTTCACGAGGTCTCGGGTTCGATTCCCGGTCAGGACAAATATTTGTGTGATGTTTTTAATCGTCATACAAATGTTTGTACTGCGTCTGGGTGTTTACTATGTATTATAAGTATGTATTTACAAAAGAAAAGTAGTATATGTATTCTATCCGTATTCTGATACCCATAACACAAGCATATAAAGCTTAGCTTAGGACCAGAGGACGTCGTGTGAAATGTCCATGAATATTTATTTATTTATTTATAAAAATTGCTCGAATGAACATACACTTAAAATTTATTATATAAAGCGGAGTGCAGAATGCAATTTTATTTAATTCAGTTAAAATTTATAAGGTCGAATATCGGCCAAACGAGGAACTCGGGTAATCGTCCTGATTTATTGTTATTTAATATGCATATTATTAGATAATTAAAAGTACCTTTCGTCAAGAAATGAAATCGATGTTTCTAGTGGTTAACAAAGGCAGGCTATAACTAAATGTAATACCGCTATGTCAGAGTCATGCTCCATAATAGAATTTATAAATAAATGTTTAAATCTTACATATGGGTTCATTCTAAGCGACATTTAAGTAATATGATTACTACACTACAAAAAATATTGTAAGAATAAGTTGGAATCTTATTAAAAAACCATTACGATCCTATAATTACAAACACCCACACTGAAATACACCAATCCCATTAATATAAGTCTAACACATACAAAGACAGATTTTACACACACTTACAAATCTTTGCTTGTGATTGCTTCCCACGAAAGTAATGTAACTCACACATTGACATGTTACATGATACAGAGTATGTGAGTAAAGTCGCATCAATGTTGCCAATTAATAAATTTACCTTAAAAGGGTGGTAAAAATATTTTTTTTTTGTAAAAGAATCTTCACACTCTTTACGGAATAATGAAATACTAAAAGCTGTCCTGTTTTTACATACACAGTAATTTTTCAAACATAAGAAAACTTGTATTGTAAAGTTTTCAACGATGGGTAAAATATGTTGTCTTTTGTGATACCTAATTCATGTTATAACGGTTAATTCCTTATAGTCATTGTTTTCGACTTTATATTATGAATATTAGCATTCTCTGAACAACTATTTTAGTTTTTATTAGATAAAAAGTCCAATGACACTGCCAGAACAAAACTGAAGCTGCCAACGTAATTTTCTTATCATTTTAACCGTGTAGAGTAAAAAAACTCACAAAATCTTAGTAAGCTGTTATTTTTACACAATTTAATATGAGTACATAATATATTTCGGTAGTAAATGATAAGAAACCCGTGTTTACTTAAGTTGAAAATATTTCATTAATAATCTTCAGTAAGTAAATAGAGGCAGAGTTGCGGTGTATTTTTAGATAATTAGTGAGCACTGTAATTACCTAAATTTGAAATATAGTCAATGTTAACTGACTACACTCACGTCATTGTATAAAATGTTCTCATAATTTACATAGAGTAGATACATAAATCTTAATTATTTTACTGTTATGTTCCTTTTTGTAATTTAATAACATAATTAAAGCTTATTAATAAAAAATACGAGACTAAAGCTGTACATACATTTTAGAAATGAATAACCAATATTCAGTTTCTAATGTTTTATAAGGATTCGGAGAGCTAAGTAAGGAGAATTAAGTATTATATTGCAGATCTATTCGTAATTTATTAAGCTGCTGAAATACATTCATTCAGTTCGGAAACTTCAGTTAAAGTTCACTAAATAACAAGGAGCCTTATTGGACCCTCTTTCAAGTTATACTAAGTTCAGACCAATAATTTCCCCGAACTACGTCCTTTTACTTCAAAAGTAACTTGTGTCCAATTAACTGGCAACATTGTCAGAAATCGTTTTTCTTTGTCCCGCAAGTACTGTTATCTCTGTCTTACTCAAAGCTACGCTAGCTTGGCCCACATTAATTAAACGTTGGTATAGAACGCCAATCAAAGTTTGACCGCCGCTAAGCCGATGAAGCCCCGACTTATTATGTGGTATTAAAATTCCATTTTCGTGTAATAACGCTCTAAATTGAAATGGATACATAACATTAAGTAATGATAATCACTCATACCACAAATGCATTTTATATGTGTATTGGACTATTAGTGGATAAAAACTACTGCTTGTAATTTTTTCCTCTGATAATTACAGGTAAAGCAAATTACTCTACTAATAGGAGGGGACTATAAATATCGGAATTAACTTCTATCATCGCTCAATATTCATTAATATGATATTTAGTCTGCTCGTATCATTAGTTATGTACAAAAAGCTTAGCGTCATATGATGCGTGCACATGTGCGAGTCGACGTTACCACATAAATCATAAACGTATCTTTGTACTTGTGCCGGTAGGCAGGGAGTAGCCACGATGGAGAAGCGGAAAAAAGCCCCCCCGATTCCTGCCCGGGGATCACACATGACCGGCCTGTCTATCTGCCAGACCCGTGTCAAATATTCTCTGGAGCGGAGATCGCCCCTCACCCGGCTTTTCGGGGGCAGGAGAAACCCCCTGGGGCACGCTGTCCCGCGGCGAAGCTCATCTTGGAGCCCTAATGCGTTCCGCGCTCGGCATTATATTGAGATGAATTTTTAGGCACCCGTCTACAACTACTTGTATTATTTTTGTTACTTATAAGTATACTCTGAACTAACCTGTTTGGTACGAGATATTCTTCTAAAGTTTAATATTGACTCCAAGCAAACATTATTGAATATTTTCTTTTTCATTAAGATTTTCGCTTTCAGTGGGCGGGCGTTGAAAAATCACCCACCCCGGCACCTTTCATAACTTTTCACTTCGTGATCCAACGCAATTAATCATTTTCTATCGCCTTCTCAAATATTCATTCGTGCTTTTCCTGCTGCAAATTATAGTAATGGCTTGAACAAAACTGGTAATTAGCCCCCTACGTTTAAGGGAGTATTGTAATTTTTCTAAAAGCTTTTGGTTCTATACAATTAATGTTTTTAAAAACACGATAGTTTAATTGATAGCTTCGATGATGAGAATTTTAAGGCTTTTTATATAGCGATATGAATTGATATCATTCTATTGTTTTTGTTGTTTATTGATGGAGATGTTTAAGTATATATGAGGTGTTTGGATCGTGTGTGTATCGGGCACAAAGGTCGGGATAGGATGTCGCGTCGACAGGCGGAGTCGGGCTCAGAACAAAGCTCTGCGAGCCTAACAAAGACGTCACCGGCCGTGGTTGCGACGCGGAGTTATGGCACCCATTGTGCGCAACAATACCCAACAAACGAGTTTGTATAAGCTATTAGGTACGCGCATTAATATATATTTTTTGTTCGCCTGAAAATTTAGCATTCCATTACGAGGGAGAGAAATGAAACGCCCGCCGCATGAATTATATTAAAATATATTTGAATATTTCATTTGACACCTTTTTTGCGGGTGGTATTTCGTTCAATCCCGGCGGGGTGAGCGTAATTTTTAGCATACACCAAAGCAAAATTTTCGGTGAATAACATTCCATTTGGGATGCGAAACACGACGGGTATCAGCGTCAACACAACACTGACTGATGACTGTGTGTACGCGCTATAAATTCATTTTGAAAGCCGCTCGAATTCATGATGAAGACTTTTGACTATTTATTAGTTGCCAGCTAGACTTCAAGTCTGCCAGATGAATTGATTCGAAAACGTATTACTAGTGGTTCTCGATTTAACTTTAGAAGTATCAATCTAATCATAGCTTTAGATAGGTTTGGCATCGATCGTTTGAAGTTAATCAAACATGCACCATTTAGTGACAACTATGCAGTTACTATCTATTTTATAATAGAAGATATCTATTAATTAACATAGATATTTTCTTTTTTAGTATTGGCATAGACAGCTGATGAAATAATTAGGTTTTAAAAATATTGACAAGCGAATTTTTTAAGAAAAAAGACAAGCTATTAGAATATATAAAGCAATGATCTAAACATTTTTCATACAATTTAGTGAAATGTACTGTTAAATTATGTACACACATAAATCACGTATGATGTAGGTACTCATAATTACGATGTTGCGTGTTTTGTCATAGAGCATAATATTTTGGTTGTGGATTTTATCAATGTCCATACAAATTGCTTTAGGTCATTAGTGTAACCAATGACATTTATATAATGCTTAAATTTTTACAATACATTTTTGATTATTCTAACATCGATATTAATACTCATGGTAACTAAACATAGAAACCTATATGTCAGATAAAATTACAATGTTTGTGACAACTGCTTCCTAACACACTTTTTTGCACTTGTTATAGAAGAAAACAGTTTTTTTTTGTAATAAGTATATTTTATGAAGACATTAATTGCTTAAAAATAACGTATGAATTCATAAAGAAAATTCTCTGTATGACAATCTTTTTTTTTTCTTAACACCATTAACTAGAAAGATCTCCCAAGTATCTTGTTCCCGGACTTCAAAGACATTTCTTATAGTATATAAATAAAAAAAATCTGTAGTTTTTTTAATAAAAAATGTCTTACATCAGCAAGTATTTTTTTTTTTCATATTATGATGGTAAAATTATATAACTTGTTTAAACTTCGAGTTTCCAAGAACTCATGGCTGTTGTTGTGAGCTTGGTTCAAAGGTTCACGTGAACAAAAATACATAAATTCAAAAAAATTGTTCCAAAAACTTAAATTAGACACCATTTCCAAAATGTTTAAGTTATAAACATAGAAGTATTCACAGAACAAATAAACACATTTTTAGGGTTCCGTACCCAAAGGGTAAAAACGGGACCCTATTACTGAGACTTCGCTGTCCGTCCGTCCGTCCGTCCGTCCGTCCGTCCGTCTGTCACCAGGCTGTATCTCAAGAACGGTGATAGCTAGAGAGTTGAAATTTTCACAGATGATGTATTTCTATTGCCGCTATAACAACAAATACTAAAAATAAAATAAAATAAATATTTAAGGGGGGCTCCCATACAACAAACATGATTTTTTTACCGTTTCTTGCTCGATACTAATAACGTTGCCTTATGTTGCATAGATAATGGTATGGAACCCTTCGTGCGCGAGTCCGACTCGCACTGGACCAATTATTATTTATATTGGTCTACGGTATGATATAATCTTAAAAAAAATCTTGAATCATCAGTAGAAATTATTGTAATCTAATTTTACAGATTGTAATGTTTATGAAAGATCGTCGGTGACATAAAAGCGATGACGTCATATCTTAATTTAACTTTACTTGACTGCAGTATCAATTAAACACTATAAACATGGATCGACCTTCGATACTGGCTCTCCGGAGACCAGCTATTTTATTTAGGACGTGTAACCGTTTAAGAGAAATTGCATTAATCTGAATACCCGTTTGATATCATGTACGAGGCTGCAATACACTGAGTGATCTTTACATTTCAAAAAGTCATAAAACACAAAATGCATTAAACGATTGTAAATCCTAAATTAAACGCAGTAAAGTATACATTTTGGTTGATTTTTGTAGGGCAAATATAACGTAAATATGGGTACAAAATGTATGAAATTGTAGGACATGAATTATGGATTGTCGATATCGCTTCAAGCTGTTGCTGTATTTTTTTCGTATTCGTGTGGCGTGATACCGCAACGAATTAAATTAAAAGCTCTTTTCACTTGTCATCCCTTGATGAATTTGGCATTAAAGCTTATACTTGTTTCATATTACTTATTTTTTAAATTTGCGATCACGGAACATACTTGCATAATTATATTTTTTTACTTATTCAGGAATCTGTAAAATGAAAGTCTCTGAAATATTTCGAATAAAAAAGTATTTAAATAAAAAGTTCAAAACAAAAATTTCTTTCTGTTCTTTGTATCAAATAATTATGTACCTAATACTACTGCTACTAGTATAACAACGCAGGCCAATAAAATAGTTTTCATCACTGAAATAGTTTACCGAGTTGGAATCTAACACATCCCCATGCGCAGAATCCACAAGATCTATGGTATTTACTATTTCGAGTAATCAAATATTAAAATCCCTTTAGGCCACAAATCATTATTCTGGACTGCAACATCTATTTATGTAGAAGTACACTTACTTTATAAAGTTTTATAAAACCTCGTTTCGCCTGTCGACTAAATAAAATTAAGATGAATACAGTTTTAAAATCGGTCCGATACTCACAGTTGACCGTATTTTTTGACCCTTTACCTTTGTAATGGTGTATACCATGTAATCAGTACAAATGCGATCTGAGATAGTGCACGCCTCTCAATATTTTAGCACTCACTTTATCCAGATAAATGTATACGATTGCTTTCTCAAGGGATTAGTGTATTGTGTTGTAATCACCAAATAAAACGTATTTGCTATGTACTTAAGAGTGCCAACGATAATCTGTAGCATTTTAATAGGTGCAATATTTATATACTAGGACCATAAGTCCATGTTATAGCTTAGTATATTAAAATTTCATCTTCTATAATGTAGGTTTCTTAACTGCACACTGTTGAGCAGGGCCTCGTCCACTTTGAGACTGTGGTTTTTGCTTACTACACTGCGCTGACCAGGGTTTAGTTTAGAGTTTTCCGTTTATTAGAGTTGATAATTATGTTATTTTTATGGCTAGGATTGGGCAATAGACTACACTCCACCTGATATTAACGGTGACGATGAACATTTAAAAAAACTTCGTTGTTATTTTGCATAAAAGCAATTTCATCATCAGAATTAACTACTCTTTTATTCACCCTTCTATTCAAAGTATGTCCAAAAATGCACTGAAGTTATTTTATAAATTTACTAGAATATCAAATCCTGCATCATTACCAATCACTTTTCCCCTCGACCCATACCCAATTTTCAACAATGCTCAGTGTGTTTGTCCACATCGTCGTGAAAGTAAAGCCGGCCCCTTCGCCGGATATGATTTATGTTCAACCGAGGACACATGCAGCGTTGCGCCCAACGTTTACTAAAGCTGCGATTTCGTTATTACAGAGCAGCATCTGAAATGTTTATAAACGCTAGTTTAGCTTACCTACAATTTAACATAATCCTTTCTAAAACAAAATTACATTGAATAAATTCATTATTTTATGTTACTATAAAACAAAGTCGTGATTTTTGTGTGTATGTCCTTATGTCAGCTTATACATATATTCAAAACTACGCAACGGATATTGATGTGATGTCTTTTAATTTGATGGTGTTGTTCAAGATGGCTTTCTTATGTAATTTGTTAGCAGGCAACAACTAGTTATTTTATAAAAGGTTTTATTCCTATTAATACCACAATAGTTCATTTCATTCGAACTTGAAGGTGAAATATCTCCAATTAGTTGCACCCACTAAGTGCATAAACGTTATTATATTAGTTACTGTTGATACTGTTTATTCACACTTAGTGGGTGCCAAATAAAAATTGTATGAACATACTACTATGTACTCTATGCAATATTTCAATAAACATTTATTTTAATTCTGCATTTTTGTAATGTAATTTGACTTTAAGATTTGAGTTAGTTAAATAAATTAAAAAATCTATTTAATTCAATTTAATTATTTCCATTTTAAATCGACTTTTATAGAAGGAGTTTATTTTACTAAAAATATTTTGAAGATTGCTATTATTATTTGTAATACGTCGTAATACGTCAAGTTACTTGCCATACGGCCATTTTCAATATTTTATCTATCCTCGATTCTTGCTGTTAACCTCAGGCTAATCTAAACTTTAATCCTTACTTACTTACTTATATATTAAGAAGCTACTAATAACAGTATTCGTATATTTCCGTGTGGTGATGGATTAAGAACACAAGTGTCACCACCCCATCTCCTCCCAAGGGTGCTGTAGAAGTCAGCTAAGGGATATTGCACACAGATAACATCTTCTGTGAGAAACGGAAAACTCGAAAATGAAACCCTGTGCCAACACGCCTGGTCAGCGTGGCACAGTAGACCATAATCCCTCCCAAAGTGGAGGAGGCCCGTGCCCAACAGTGGGATGTAAATGGGCTGGAGAAGAAGAAGAAGAATAACAGTATTCTATATTAAAAATGTAACAGGAGATAGAAATTTCTTACTGATAAATGAGCTTCCAATCTCTCTATAATCGTCGATGGGTTATTGAAAATGGCCGTTAGTGCATGAAGGATATATCTAGGTAGAATATATTGTTGATCTACAATTTCAAATGATTTCCATCATTTGAAAGAATCTAATGCTATTACGTGTCTAAATTAAGAAGTGTCGCTATTCTGTAGTATGTTGCCCACATTTCTTGCCCTCTTTAATGCTCTTATTACGGACGGTTTAAATCTGACGTTGGGATCATGTTTTATGCATCTGAGTGTGCGATGAAACCGCCACTGTAATATATAAAGCTAGCTTGGAAGGGGATTTCATGAGCTATATTGCTATATGACATTGTTTTGGAATTTTCGGTGCAAAATGAGCGATGATATTGTGTCCGTCTTGATGAAATTTACTAACTAAATTCATAGTCGTGTTGTGAATTGCTTTAGTTTGTGATTCTTAGTTTCTTTCACTTCCTACTTTTTTGCTAGTTTTAAGGAAGATTTATTTAGTTCGGATCACAAAATATTGACATTTACACAAAAGAATATACCTATTTTGTAAAACTTTACTAAAAAGTTCAGTAAAGTTTTAAAGAAAAAATCTACCAAGAGGCATAACGCTTTAATTAGATAGTTTTAAAAATAGATAGATTGGTTTCGGAAAATTCAATTCGTGTGAGTTGATAGTTTGCATGATAGTTTGAATTTATAAAAAGCTTCAATGAAATATAAAAAAATATTCAATGGCTGACCCATTGAATATTTCCTAAATACAACGATGTGACAGTGACAGTGAGAATACAATACCTAAGTATCTCAAGCAACAAGTGCAAGTGAACCGCCACAGCTATTTCATTGAAGATTTTTATAAATTTCTCTAAAAAGATCTCATCCAACCATATGATAACTACGAGTAACTACAAGTTATCTCGACAACATGTAAATAATTTATCACATTGCAAACTATGTCTTGTATGTCATCGACCACTTTTTGTTTTTGTCAATTTTACACTTATGTTCTCAGAAAGTCTCAATGTGATGAGATTTGCAATGATTTGTTTCATGTTTGATACTTCTTCGAATTCAGCATATTAAGTATTTCTTTGAATTTTGAATGTAGAACTGTAATAAACAATTTTTCCTTTGTTTTATCATAAGTAACACTGAGGTACTACAGTAAAAATTTGTAACGCATAATAAAATTCTGAGAAAAATGTTTTATTTTTCATGTATTATGATATAGTTAGATATGGGACTCCAGTAAATACGTACCTAAGTCAAACTGTGGGTTAGTTTAAAAATAAAGTTATCTACCTATATGCTAAAGTAATATTACCTAATAATTTTTTGCAACTGAACAGGTGTATCATCTTCTTCTTATATATAAAAATCAATTGCTGTTCGTTAGTCTCGCTAAAACTCGAGAACGGCTCGGGCGAATTTTGTGATTTTGGTCTTGAAATATTCGTGAAAGTCCAGGGAAGGTTTAAACGGTGACAGAATATATGAGGATCTAAAATTCACCATCAGCTAGTAAGCTATAGTTGTATCGTAGGTAAAAATAGCAAACATTTCAAAACTCATTTATGTCTTCAGCAATCTTCATTAAGCGACATACTGTTGCATTTGTTCGCAGCTTACCCTGTCTATTCATCTATTAATACAATTTAATCGCATTTGATACGTTTAGTCGTGGTTTGTCTTTTTCATTTTAAATAAATTACTGTTCAGTGCATCATCTAAACCGTGTATAATAGGCACCGTATCTTCCTCGAAGAATAATGATTACAAAATGAAAAAGCCCACGGCGTCTTAAATTATTTTAATTGGCTTCGGTAGCGGTTTGGTCCGAGTATTCACGCACTAACACATCTACAACTGATTTTACGCCATACGCGTAATATTGCACACATATATGTAAACTGGGTAATATATCAGAATTAAGAAATATATTAATTATTACAGGTGTCTATATAACTCTCTCTAATAGATGTGTTTGTAAAATTAGGGATCTAAGAATATCAATAGTCTTATGACAAGGTTAGCCCTGGTCCTGGGTGGATGGATAGCGATCTGTAATATTCCAATCAAAGAGAAATAACTATCTTGAAACTATGACAGCTACTTTACATTATGGTCATTTGTATAAGATAGATAACTTCTGTGTTTCTGATAAACGAGAGAGATCCTGAACAAGCAAAAACAATTAACAAATTGATAAGCTCAAAACAATTTTCAATTAACTCAACGCGGCAGTGTTCGCTGTTTACAAATAACCAACATTTATCAGAAATGCCTATGCAGTTTTTAACGTTTGCCGTCTGTCAGGGTTGCCTCCGGCAAAAAAAGCGATTCAGATTAATTTATGTCTATTTTTATTTCAAACGTATTAATGTGTAACGTTATCTCATTTCAGAAAGGAAGCGGGGAAGGCAAACGTACACCCGGTATCAGACTCTCGAGTTGGAGAAAGAGTTCCACTTCAATCGGTACCTGACGCGAAGGAGACGAATTGAAATCGCCCACGCACTTTGCCTCACTGAGCGCCAGATCAAGATCTGGTTCCAAAATCGCCGTATGAAGTGGAAGAAAGAGAATAAGACCAAAGGCGAGCCCGGCTCCGGTGATGAGCCGGACAATATGAGTCCGCCCACCTCGCCACAATAAAGGCCTCTAGATTAGTCCACGCGGTCCAAATCACAGATGTGTTGTTTCAGATTTTCTCGTCAACACACAAACTCAGTTTCAGTGTTTATTTTGTGTATACGAATGTTTATTCCGACAGTTCCGCCCGCAAATCTGAAACAATACGCCTCGAGACCCGAAGTTACTAGAACAGTTTAATTTGTAAAAATTGTATGTTGGACTTTTCATGATAATATTACATTTAACTAATACGTAACCTAGTGATTTCGAATAAAGAGTAATGCTAGTGTGAAGAAGAGATTTTTACAGTTGTTAAGAATAAATTAATTTATAGAAACAATCTCAATACCAATAATTACCAAAAAAGCAGTGTATATGATTAGTAAGCTGCAACGTTTATTGTGATTTTATAGTTGATTAAATAACATTTTTTTTCGGCAATAACTATTGATTGGCAATTTATTGATGTCTACGAAGTGCTTGATACGTAATGGTAATATTTATTACATAGCTACTATAAGTTGGCAGTATTTACATTTTAGTATTTACAAGAAAAGAAAATGAAATAACGTCCATAATTTATTCTTTAATTCGTGTCAAGCACTTGGTAAAAAATAAAAAAGATATTAAAAAGTTCTCTCTAATAATTTTGAATGACAAAACCATAGGGACCTCTTATAATTAACCATTGATAAGAAGGCAATTAGTATCCATATTGTTATTATTTAATATATTATTATTTGATGTTTTATTTCTTTAATTAAGCTATCTAAATACTATTCTGTACATATAAATACATGATAATTTTAGATTATATGATGTACAATTGTTTTAATGTGAATAATTATTGAGATGAGATTAATTTTGGCAACGATTTGCGTTTGAGTTTTATTTTTGCTGTATGAGTGTTTTGTATTGTCAATCATATCTTTTGGATATTTTCATTTATCGATATGCCTAAATCGTAGTTGTGAAGGCCAGTTTACAAGTGCAATGTATACGATTTTTGATGACTCATATACGTAATTAAATACTGATAATAATGATCATAGTAAATCTATAAATAATTGTAAAGTGTTACAAAAATGAAGCTTATAATTTAGGTGAATACATAAATAACAATAAAATAGATATTCTTTGAACTTCTATTGACGGAAGTGTGTCACTATTTATAGTGTATTGGTGACGAATGATTGATGAATTTTTATTTATAATGAAACAAAAGTTACCTTCAATTTCGTAGGTGCAGATCTTGTTGCTTTTATTTGTATATCTCTTGTGAAGCATAAATTATGAGGTTACATGGACACTGTATACCAAAGCTAGAAAATAATCTGGTTGGTGTTTATACGATCAATAGGTATATGCAATACGTGGATACAGGAACGCTTGACCGTTATAGTGTAACTGTATTACAATCATTTTGAAAGGTATTTTTATAAAATCATTGAATAAGAAAACCGATATACGTAAATGTGAAATATCTAATATATATAATCGTAATACGTTAGTTTTACGAATATTATTATATAAATGATTGGCGAGTGATAGGAAGGACTTGTCAGGATCCAAGTTATACGTTTTTTCGTAATAATGTATAAAAAAGTTCTATTTGTAAATTATTTTTCACATAGATTGTAATTAGTGAATGTTTTAATAAGAACTCATTGAGCTGGTTCTATAAATACTTTTTTTTTAATTTGTGCTGTGTTCGTTAAGTAAAGAATGTAAATTGTATATTGTCGATATATTCAATATTTATTTATTGATTCTTCTAATTAGTTTCGCTTTAATTCTCTTGCAATTGGTGGATAATATTCGATACTGTCTGGCCGGGATGAATTTTGTTGAATTGTTTATAAATTGCTCAATACATTTTGTTTTTATAGTGTAGCATTAAGAATGTTTGTTTTGTGTAATTTCTAAATAACGTATGATGAAAACCTTTATAGAAAGCCCTCTAGAAGAATGATTTTTTTCCATAAGCTGTTACCGAACTTTTTGATTTTAGAATCCCTCGCCAGATAGACATTATGAATTTGATAAAAAAATTAGTTTTACTTTTAAAGTAAGTTACGTTCCTTAAGTCTGTTGAAAATATTTACAAAACTCTGAAATTACGTCTTTAAAGACATTGGAAATTAATTTAAACAATTTTTATTTACCATTTATATCCTATTGATTCAAAATTTAAGAAATATAACTATAATAAGTAACTTAATAAGGTTAGGCGAGACGTTATTGTCATAAATATATAAATACATGAAATTAATAAAGCATAATGATTGTACTTTCAGAATTTTTATTGTAAACCCTTCATAAATCAGTTTCACAAAAAAACAACTAATAAAATAATAAGTTGTATTAACCACACATTTAGTTACCAATTTTGGTAATAGTAAAACATTTACCAGTAGATATTCGCAAAATTTGTCACTATGTAGGTAATATACATAATTTTAAAACTGGCTATCTTAAGTATACCTAGGTGTAAATGTAAATTATAATCAACAACTTGGTTAGGTTAAAATATCGTTGTTACAATAATAAAGTGTCTTTATCCACTGCTATTTCAATGCAAGAATCAAAAATGCTTTTGGACAAAAGTGTAACTATACAAAATCGAAAAATTTAATTGAATTTCAAAAAAATATTATATGGGTTACTATAAAATATCGTATATTGTACACATTTCATAGCTTTGCTTGTGTATTTTTCATGTACATACACAAGTTTTCCTTGTGTTTTACTTTTTTTCTAACCAATTTATCGGACATTTTGCATAAGTACCTATTTATTAATATTACACTGACCGGTAACAATGCAACAAACAAGAAAAATCTCTAACTAGAGGCAAAAAGAAATATAATAAACTTCCTGTAAGTATATCTAAAATTTCAACTTTTTACTAGTTGAACTAAGGGAAAATTATTTTGTTATATTATATTCCACCGAAATTGCTAACCCTATATACCTAAAGCATCAGACGCAATACGCCAATCTAATACTAACTTTCGCTAAATAAAAAATAAAAGCTTTATTTGATAGTTGGCTTACATCCCATCATTATAATAGACTAACGACAAAATAATGATTTTGCGTGAGACGGTCGTACCTTCCGTGTCAGCCACGGCTGATTGGTGCCTCCCTTTACCAATCTCAAATTACTTTTTTTATGCTATATGTATAATATATACTAGGCGTGAGCCGACTCTAATGTGTTTTTAATAATCCCCATGTCCAATAGCCGCTGGGTACCTCCAGTCTCAACTAATATGATTTTGACAAGTTTGAAATTGAGGCCATTATGGTTTTGCGGGGATTTTAATGACTTGGTATTTATCTGCTTATAGTTTAGCGGAAGTTATTAAAACATATTTTTATTGTAGATATATCCTTTCCTTTAGTTTTGACGTGATTTGTTTTTATACTGACGGTTTTTGACTCTGATATATTAGGTAGATGTACCTACTCATTTACAGCACTATAATATCTATTTTTATTTTTAAGGTATTTGAATGCTGATGAATGAATGAAATCTCAATGACATGTCTTATGGTGTACTTTCAATGATTGCTTTTCAAGACCTTGAGTTCTATTCGCATTTCTCTACAATTATTGGTGCTATGAAAACAGATAACTATTTACCTAATTGCAAATTACAATAGGTACCACAATTATCATACCATGTAATAGATATTATATAGATGCTATTTCTACTTTTTCTACTATAGTCTGTCATCCACATTATAAGCATTGATTTTCAATTGAAACCAGAGGTTTTTGGGTAAAATATCCAATATATTTCTGTGAACCACATGTAGTTTTAGCTCAAATATAAATTTTCAATTATTTTTAAATCCCTCTAGTAGGGAAATGGATGGACATGACTTAGTAATAGAACCACATTGTTTATTCTTCGAATACGGTACCCTCAAAACATTGGCACCAACATCTTAGATTGACATTTAAGTATTTTTATAACAAGTAACGGATGTAAACAATCCAATTTCTTTCAATTCTCTAACCAATTTAAATAGACCTATGACAAGTTGTTGATTTAAAACATTTATATTTTGTACAAGAGTTCATATTATAATGGTAGCTGTCCATCTCTGTATGTGTATGATAAGTGTTATTTATGATCTTCGTCAATGTGCCATTGCACTTGCTCCATATTGAGTTCATGGCCATATTAAGATAACGTAATCTATAAATATAGCTTGCGATTGATTTAAATTATTTATAATACGTTTTGAATTTAAAAGAAAGTTTGAGTTTACTTAATCATTTATTTATTTAATTAATTCATTTAAACACTTAATATACATAGTAGGTACAAAGGCGAAGACAAAAAATATACTGTTTATTTAAACATACTTATACCTATACATATACACATACAATTATAAATAACTAACTGTTGCCCGTGACTCCGTCCGCGTGGAATTTGGAAATCTGATTTCGCAATAAAAGTTAGCCTATGTCCTTTCTCAGGGTCTAAGGATTGTCTGTGCCAAATTTCATCAAAATCGGATGAGAGGTTTAATCGGGAAAGCGTAACAGACAGACAGAGTTACTTTCGCATTTATAATACATATTAGTAGGGATAAGTAGGTACCTATACATACATAAATTATATTACATTTAGTAGTTTTTCTAAAGTTTTCTATGTAGTTTAAGTATTTATTTATAAAACCTGTATTCTAATAGCTAAAAGAAAAGCATAGGGACTTAGCAGTAAAATAAGTAAACTCAAACTCAGGACCGCGCGATTTGTCATTCTATGGGAGAAATCTATGTCTAGCAATAGACGGAGACAGGCTAGTGGATGGATGGATGATAGTTACATATATAAACTAAAAATATAAGCAAAGCTTTGAAAATCGTTTTGGAAATTACCTATTTTATTTTCTTTTTATGTGCTTATGTTAAAAACCACTCAAGTGGATAAAAAATAATAGAAAAAAAATATCCAGTTATTACTTTTTATTAAATTCCAATACCTAAGTATTAATTATAGCTATTATTAAAATCAATAACAAAAATATTTACAACAGTGGTTCTACGGTATCGACGAAAAAAATAAGGTTTTAAATTAAAATCCCAACGAAAGCAAGAACGATAAGTTTATTACATGACTACCTAAGCACAAATATATACCAATAGGTATTAATCAAATACAAAGATTTCTAATAAGAATGAGAATAACAGTTTAATCTTAGGTATTTACAAGAATGGCATTTAGTTGTCATAATAATAAACTGTGATCTTAATTGTTAAAAAATAAAGAAACAGTCGCAAATTGTGCAAATAAATTTTAAAAGGTTGAGTAAATTTAATCAATTTCTCAATATTATATTATTGTCAGAGTATTTTGGTTAATATATTTCAAAACATTCTTATAAATTACCATTACCTACTTAGTCAAAGATAAGAAACATTATACCTAACTATTGTTGCATGAAGATTGATAGATCTATTTTCTAAACTTAAAGAAAAATTAGCATTGCCTATAGTTATTATTTCCGCCTTATTAGAAAGGATCATAACTACATCATTGTTATAAACATGAAATAAATACTGTTAAACTTAAAAGTTATAAATAAAAACCCTCTTAATCAATAGATTAAGAGGGTTTTTATTTAATAATAAAGTTAAAGTTTAACAGTATTTTTTATATTTATATTTACCATTAAATAGAATGGTAAATTATAAGGAAATAAACAATATAAGCAATGTCAACAAATAAGACCGACAATAGGTCCTTAATAGCTGACCTCATAGCTATAAATCATATTTATCTAAATGACCATATTAAATTTAATTGTTAAATAATAAATTTTATGTCGATAATAAATTATTTACATAAAAAAAAACTTGTAGACAGTTCTATCATAGAAAAAACTTGTTATTAATCTTTTTTTAGATACAACAATAATACAAAATCAGTTAGTTCAATTCACATTTAGTTGTGACAGATAGTTTTATTCACAACTGAAGTAGTTTCTTTAAACCTAAACTAAATTCTATTTGAAATGTAATAAAAAGTGTTAAATGATACCTTTATAAAAACGAAGAAGGTAAAAAAAAGAAAAAAGGTACAAAGTTTTCTTCATGTAAACCTATTAATAGGTAGATATTCTTCAAGTGAAAAAATAACATTCAAAATCGATCCAGCCATATTGCGGCTATACTATATTCTGACATGTAGTTTATAAAATATTCAGTTTATTCATCAAAGATTGAAAAATTAACCTAAAACATTTCCCCAGCAACAATGTAAATACGCGGTCTTAGTAGTAAAAAAATCGGTTTAAACTGTTCGAGAGTTACATTCTCACACGCAAGAACATTCAAATAGGTACATCCTTTTTAGGGATTAAAATCAATCTCAAATCATAGATAATTGGCTTAAAACTGACGCGTTATAAGTAGGAACAACCATGTTCTTCTAATTCCAACAAAACCACCAACTGTCCCATGATAAAGACATAAATCATTGACAATTTTTCACTTACGACCTTGCCTCATAACACTCAATTTTATTGACTGCAATAAACCAAAGCAATGGTTAAATCAACGCTGCTGTATCGATATAAACACCTCGTAAATATCTTCTATCCCTTACACACAAACAAGAAATTGTACCATCGTGAAAGAGAGCACATAGTTGCCTCTTCATTTAGCTGTTACTGAAAATAGTTTATGAGAGCTAAGGTGTCTTATCTTATCGATTAAATGTGAGTTTTATGTGTTGTAGTTAAGGATGATGTTGGGTTGTGATTTTAAATTTATAGCTTTTAAATGGGTCCTTAAATTGCAATAACAATTTGTTTATAGATGCTCATGTTGGCGGCGAACCTTTGTAAGCATAAGTTTAATTTATGGCTTCATGTTATGATACAAGTCAATGTGATAATTGATTTTATTGACTTTTTGACATACTTGATAACATTACGACCTTTTGTTATTAATTGATTCATCACTTGAATACTTTGTGAAGTTATGTAGATGGTAACAATAACTTCATTAACTAAATAAATGGTACATTAGCCTTTTTTATTTACTCAATGGCTTATGGTATTTCTAATGTTAACTCATTATTCCGGATTTATTAAATATTTTTTTAACGAAACCCAACTTATCCCAAATATTCTAAATTCAAAAATTGGCGCCAACACGACCGCCATACTGTTTAGGGCGGTGTCCCCGCACGTACCGCCCCTTTTACGCCCTCGTACGCGTCAGGCACTCGGACGCAGCCCAACTCATTTGTCATCGCGTACAGCAGACCCAACAGGTTGCTAACATGTTTTGTATTTATTTTAATTAAATTTATTGAGTTTTATTGCAAAATATAAAGTGATATTAAAAATATAGGCACTAGACGATGTAAGTATATAAATAAGACACCTATTTATTTTTTAATAAATTTTTGAACTAACATATAATTTCCAAAAAAATTCTTCTTAAATTTACAGACTTACTTATTTCTTATTAAATGAAGAAAAATTAATCTCATGACAATAACAAAAAAAAAATTAATCATATCTATGACACTGACGGTTTCTTAAAATTAAGACCGATAGCTATTACTTTTTACACTGCTACAATTTATTCGTATTTTAATAGACACTGTTATTTATTTATTGTAATAAAAAAAACAATACGGAAATAATCGCGAATCGTGGTAAAAATTTCTAAAAAATAGATTCAATTTGAATCAATTTGTCAAATATTGTGCTATTACAACGTAACTAAAATTAAATCTAAAATACGACGTATTTACTTACATGCTACACTTAAATATTCAAAAATTATTTTATTACAGTATTCAGTCTGCAATAAAAATAAATTTATTGACACTAAGTCATAAGCGAAACCTTTTCAACCATGTATACACATCAAGCATTGCAATCGAAGATGACATCGATAGAGGTATAACCGTCCTGTTCCTTTATATGGTAAAGTATGTATACCTGTCTTTTAATCAGGATTGTTTGATGATTCAACTTCAAACAGAACAGTCTTAGGGGAGCTGTTACATCACTAAAGGAAGCACTTCAAGTATGCGTAGGTATAGTAAAGTAAGTATTTATAAGTAAGTATCTATATTGTATCTGTTGAATTTTTTAAGTTGAAATGGAATAACTATAGTTCCTAAGTAGATTACGTATTTAACTTGCTGCCTAATCTATATTCTACTATAACTACGTAAATGAAATATAACTATTTTTCCCCAAAGGTAGAGATAAGATCTTTGTAATCTACGTCATTTAAATGATTCATCCATTTTATGTTGAATGATGTATGATGATGATGATCCATTTTATAGGTAAGATAGTATACCTACCTGAAAGTTATTTTTTAGAATTTTGAAATCAACATATTTTTATTTATCTTTACGTAAAATAAGTAAATTTTTCAAATTTCAAGTGATTTATGAAACAAAAAGTAACAAAAAACAAAAGTACTTACCTGATTATTTTTGGTTGATTTTGAAGAACGTGATACTTCTATGCTATTATTTTCACTTTATTGTAAAAATTAATAATTAAAGCAGCCCTATGTAATATTAAAATGACTTTTTCTTTTTTTACTTGATGTACAATAAGGTCGATATTAAATAATTTATAATAAATAAAATCTGTAATAGGTACCTACAAAAAAACATCCATGAAATAAACAGGTACTAACGTGTCACACAGAAATTTTTGTCCCAATTCCGAATCAAATCCATGGTCTGAACAGTAGACTGCGTCACTACTAACCACAACACGTCATGATCTGTCATTGCTATAGGTAAAAATGCATTTATTTTAATTATACATTTTCATTGTTCAAAAAAATCACCGGCTGTTTTTATTACAGATTATTTAAAAAAAGAAAACAAATCAATAAAAAAGTGACATTTTTATTTTTAATTACAAGTTTATATAAATATATCGACGATTTAAAGCGTTGCTATAATTAACTGTAGTAAATATACAACATATCAAATTGTATATTACAACACATCATACTATACAGATCATCAACTTCTAATTAATATGGCCTTATGTGGAATATTATATGAATTTATTAATAAAGCTATTGTAAAATATAGTCACGTTTAGCTTTTTATCATGTACACTAGATGACTATCTTACCTGTATAATACGTCAATTACAATCTTCACCTTGACCAGTGTTATGTTGCATTTAAAAAACATGTTCGTTATTCGAAAGTTACGTGTGTACTAAACGTAACATAATCCTTTATTACGGATAGGTAGATTATACCTCGTTTATGTAGAAAATATTTACACGCTTCTATTAGTTCAGTACGTATCTATCAATGTAATAATAATATATATAATGGAATCTTTGAAATTAGATTTTCACCCATTTGCAGTACCTAGTCGAATTGATCTGAAATTTTGCATATATGTTAAGGACCGATGATAATGTACCTAATAATGTAAAATAATATTCAGAATTTTAAAGCATGTTTTTAGTTGTTCAACTTTTTTTTTCTATTCACGACGAGTTTCAAATTTATACATAATTCGTTTCATATTACCCACGTCTAGGTCTTCTATGCTCATTATATTCATGTATTTAATAAAGAAAAAATAATGTTTCATTAACGAATTTATCAGTCTTTTGGCACTTGAGCACTAGGTACCACTAAGCAATGCTATCGATTAGCAATCGCATTATTTTTATCTGACTCCAATTTGTAGGTATTTAAATTGGATTGCTAATGTCACTTCCGATGAAACTGTCAATTTGTCTGTCACAGTGCCAAGTCTTCATGTTTTATCACTTCCCTGATATATTACACTAAGATTAAAAGATCTGGATTGTGTTTATTTATTTGCAGTACAATCCTGCATGTGTAAATAAAGCCATGCTTTATAATACCTAAAGGCTAGACAAGATAGGTAACATGATGTTCACATTTCATACAACGTCTTCTGGTCCCAAAGTAATTAACTATATTTCTATACTTGTGTTATAGGTACCAGAAAACGATGTACTACATAATATACTTTTTTTTTGTCCACACACAAATAATTATTGTACTATGCAGGGACAGAACCTGAACAACAGTCCGCTACATAAACCTATAATAACTAGACCTAATAACTAGACCACGAGTCTTGTCAGGATAAAAAAAAATCAATTAGAAGAAAAATAAACGAAACAGTTTATAAATTGTATAATTTATTTTAAGTAGCAGGTTGAGGAAGGAAGCATGAGAGCCGTCGGATATTCCAAAAATGGACTCTTGCCGTCGGTTTGTATTTATAGATCTGTCATATTAAAAACACATGTTAATATTTTAAAAGGTATTGGGCGCTTATGATAATTTTGTAACAATATTACATTGCTGTAGTTAAAGTTAGCTGTAATATTTACGAACTAAAGTAATTTATTAATTTTGCAATTGACATGTCCCGCTTGCGGTAATCACTTTTTCCACCATAATTTAATTTACGAACTAATTATTTTTAATACAAATGACAAAGGTATTTTTCTATTTGAGATTTTGGTATATAAAACCCCCTCTTGAGGTTTTATAATAAGCTGAACAGATGTATTGGGCATGGATTGTATTTCATAAGCATATATACAGTTTCAATAATTACGTCTTTCTCGTAATTCTAGGTATTGTATACATATTGATAACTATAGAGTTTCAATACTCTATCAGAAAGCGTGGCGATGATGTGTATTCTTAAAATGTTATCATAAAAAGACATACCTACATTAAGAAATTTAAAATTAGAATGCATTTTATTAGCTTAGCGTTTTGTATCTTGCTTTGAACCTAAGTACTACAAGTAGATAGAAAATGTAGGAATTAATATAGCGCTTCTTTTAAGGAAATCAAGATATCATGCAGAGGTGTTATCCGCCTTGCTAACATTCACCCTTCATTCATTCAGAGTATAGGTTGCTACTTAAATGTGTAAATAATATACCCCTAATGACATAACCTTAATAATAGGAATGTATATTTAATTCAAAACACCTTTTTCGTATTACGGAAATAAATTTACATTACCTACAATTGTTCATAAACAGCTGATATAAAACCAGTATTTGTTTCTAATACCAATATAAAAAATATACAGACATAATAAATACAGAGAAAATAAACTGTATAATCACACCATATGTCATTCGCACAGCCGTTTTATAAATACAAATAATCTTTAAATGTAATGCGATGTTATTTAACGGTGCTCCTTCAATGATTGATGATCGCTACACGAAACGAAACACAGTGTTTTTCTGTGTTAAATTCGTTCAAGAGTTTGTATAACAGTTGTTATTTGGGATTGTAGTTGAAAAACAATGCAGTGTGTCGGCTGTGTTAGCTTTGTCGGGCCAAGGTTGGTTCACATCATTTGCATAAGCGTCTTGATGCAAAGTGTACAGTCACGAGTTCTTAATGTCATTTTTATGTTACTAGAAATATTGCACTTTCTATCTTGATGTTCTCTTTTAATATAACACTTTATGATAGTAATCTTTGTCATACCTTGCGGTGAATTTGCAAATTTAATTTATTTTTACACAAGTTATTTAAAAAAAGATATCGAAATTCGTAAAAATGTGTTGAATTATATAAAAGCAAATATATAAAAATATATAAAAAAAATCAGGTAAAATATAAATAAAACCACTTCTTTCACCTAAACGTGTATTTCAGCTTAACAATAATGCATCTAAATAAAACTACTTTTCACGGATTTTGACGCGTAGGTATATTTGTTTTAAATTTTGGCCCGACGTCAAAATCCGTGAAAAGTTGTTTTATTTAAACAAATGAGTCGCGCAAGTGTTAGAAAATAATGCATCTACCTTAATTTGTTCACAGTTAAATCAAGAACTCCTCCAGAGAACGCTATCACCACAGCGCTAACATCAGTTGTCTTTTGCTGTACCCAGTAGGGGTGTAGGTATGCTACACTAAGTCGTCTAATTTGTAGTCACCACTGAAGGATATAATTTCTTTTTAATGAGGTTTTTTCACTATGAATATAAAGTTTCTAGGTTACGATAGCATACTACCATAAGGAATGTCAGGTATGGCTTTCCAATAACCAACTGTGCTACTTTAAGCTTTGAAAACGTGCATATTCAAAGATTCACATTTATATTACATTTCTGCCCGGATCTTACCGTTTTTTTCCATTTTCAGCTTCAGCAGAGAGAGACAAGCTACTGTTGGCTTACACATCCTTTAAGGTAAGTAGAGTAAATTAAGTGAGTGATGGCGAATTAAGGATGCACAAGCAATATTTACTAAAAGGATAACAATTAGACTATAAAGAAATATATTCATAGATATTTTACATTGCTTTCTATGGCTTTTCCTGTTTTCTTCTTTCTTCACTTCCAGGAATATTTGCTCTACTTTGCCACACTGAATTGAATAGGCATAATCTTACAGGGTCTTAGGATTTCGGTCTCTCAAAAAATAAAGCTCTTTCCAGCTCTCTTGGAAAGAAACGGGGAGTTTTTTTTCAGCAATTACATAGGAACAAAGACATTTAAATCAAAACTCTCTCTCCAGAACATTAATGAGCCGTGGTTCGGCATAAGGTTTTACTTTCGAGTTTTCCGTCTCTCACATAGGATGTTATCTGTGCAAAATATTTCTTAACTGGCTTTTACAGCTCCCTTGGAAGAAAATGGGGTGTTGACACTTGTATTCTTAATCCGTCACCACACGGACATTTTATCAATCACATAAATAGTTATGTATGTCAATACCAATTGGAAAGAAATTATATAAAACTCGCCTTAATTTATTTATTTTTGCAATTAACTTGCTATGATTTTATACTGGAAAAAACGATCACCATGAGCGGGACTTTAAATCGCGACCTCGGAATACCGTTCCGTAAAACACGCCTTATAAAGAAAAGACGTGTGTTAGAAAATTTCATCCCAATTTCTGTATTATCTCGTTAACAAAAATATCACGAAGCCGTTGTTGCAACCATACTTAGTTATGAGAGACGTCTTGCTGAGATCAGCGTGTGGTATTCAATAAAGATAATCCGAGATACCCGGCTAGGGGCTGGTATAATCATAGTGCAACTTGTGTTCTATACTTGGTGAGGTTCTGGAAAATCTTATTGAATTTTGAAATAAATTACTGACAGGTAATAAAAATTTTGTATATAATAGAAATGAATAAACAAATGCTACTAAATACTACCTACTCTAGGTTCTAATAAGGCTTCTCTCTCTATATCATCATCATAACATCACGCCTTTTTCCCTAGGGGGTAGGCAGAGACTATAGAGTGTCATCTGCTACTCTCTAATCATACTTTCTTGGCTTCACTTACACTCATACATCTGGTCATGCATGACCAACGGTTATTTGTTTTTTCGTTCTAAAAACGTAATATAGTGTGATCATTTTTAAGCCTTTACTCAGGTGATCTTGTCAGATTTACATTTAATATATCACATAAATTTTTCTGCTAAAACTGGCTACCGAAGTCAAGGAGGGTTGAAGAAAATGTGGTAAACATAGCCCTGTGGCTATCAGAGCTCCTTTTTGCAACTTCTACACAAGGCTCTGTAGCCTATAGCTATAGCTATAGCTCTACCTATGCCGTAAGAATTTCGACAAATATTCACTGTGATTGACATTATTTACTGAAAATACATTACATTTTAAGGACACATTAATTAAAGGATTATTTGTAAGCGATAATTATTATTTTTTAAAGTGATAAATTATAGATGACGTAATAGTATTAATACTAGTACTTATGATACGTAAATAAAGCTAGACAAAGCTAGTTTAAGCATAACTTTGGCGAGCTATGTAATACGCTTTTGTAGAGTTTCAAGTAGTTTCTACTTGGAAAATATGGAAATAAAGTGCCAAGAAAATATTCAGTGTAGTAGCCATATATGAATACATATGTTGTTATATACTTGTATATATTATGTTAGTTCCACTTCGCTCATGATACCGCTTGCGGCTGTCAACATGTACAATAATACGGTGTTCCGATTTCTCTAATATCACTGCGTGTCTACGGACGAGCTCTGCGGGGAGTCCTAATATTTTTGTTGCCACAGTTTTTATTTATTTCCTTTGCCCACATTTACAAACTTCGCCTCGAGAAAAAGAAATGAAATGAGAATATAAATATTATAATCGAGTATAGAACTTCTTTAACAAATTTTGTGAGAAGCTTCCAAAAAATAAATTAATGACGTACTTAGAGATTTTCACTCTCTAGGTGACAGTTCAATAATATATTAATTAAATAGGAAATTTTTCTTACATAAAATAAATATATCGACTTAGTTCAAACGGTTTTAGTTCCTAGATAAAAGCACGACATTTTATGTATTTTCAGTTAGAATCAAAATTATTCCTTGTAGACATCACCTGAAAAAATGTTCAGTAACTAATATTCAGTAGGTACTAATAGGTATCATAAAGACGTAAAACTAGTGTACTTAATATGTATGTAGCATGTAATCCCCAAAAGCAGTATGAAATTCTGAAAAAGATCTAATTGAGAGAAAGGTACTGAAGCTACATTCTTTGTAAGTGCCATCCATCCATCAACCTTTCTCCGTCTACTGCTGGACATAAGCCTCCCATAGAACGCTACAACGCGTGGTCCTGGGCTAATTGCATTCAGCGGCCACTGAATGTATTAAGAAATAATAATATGTTATTATAGAAAATCAGTGTTTAGGCAAAACAAATGTTGGGCTACAGTTATTATGGAATAACTTGCAATATCTATGGCATAGATTTTTGCTAGGTTCCATAAATATATTTAGAAAATTTAACTCCCACGTCAAACACGAGCTGACATAGAGGGTCAGAATTTACTATGATGAATGTAAACTTTCCTTAGGAGACTACACTCACGTATAAGATCCAAATATATTCGAGTGCTAATGAAATTATCTGCATTCACGAAGGGTTGTGATTAACGATCTCTGTGAAATGGTGGGGAAACAAATCTGATTTTGCATATTACAAATTAATTTTAGGTTTGTTTTGAGACTGGTGTTGATCACTTCGTATATAGGGGACGTTTCAATCATTATTATTTCACTAAAGAATCCTCTAAAAAGTTATAATATATTTATTTATTTATTTATCTTTATGCATATAAAAATATACAATGGCGGACTTAATGCCTTGGGCATTCTCTAACAGTCAACCATGGGTGATGCAGAGAGGATTTGAGGGAGGCACATTAAAAAATGCGAGACACAATTTAAAATAGGAAATAATAAATACATACCTACATATACAGAGTAAAATAAAAAAAACGAGAAATAGGTAAATTATACTACAATTACTACATACACATAATTTAAACATATTCGGGGCCACGCGAAAGATATACAATACATATACTCAACAAATATATACAAAAGAATACAATATTACACATAATACAAACCATAATAATATAACTACACAAACACACACACACACACACAATTATAAACACACTAAATTCCAAAATATACACACTATATCATACCATATTAGGTCAGCTCATTTAAAAGATGTTGTCGAACTTTTAGTTTGAAATTAGAGCGATTATTGCACAATCTGATATAGGGAGGGAGTGAGTTCCAGAGTGTATATAATAATATATTATTATTATAATTAATTTATATAATAATATATTATATTATTATTATATATTATAATAGTAATATATTATTATTCTTGCTTATTTTTACTGAATGTCCAGACCATTCAAGTCAAATATTTGTATAATTTATGGAGATAGTTTGTAATAACCCCTCGCAATCACAAATGCTCCGGAGGATGGATATTGATCCGGATAATTGACCTAAACTTGATATATTCATAGTTTTTCATATCTGACTAGGTGTACAAACTGAGTATTGGCACAAAATCTGTTATCCTAATGGTGTAGGCACATATCATAATATGCAGAGGAATCTCCAAAATAACTTGACACATTATAATACAGATATTTATTAATATTTCATATAACATCTAAGGTCATGTTAGATTTGTCTTTGGGTTAAGGATTGAGGTAACAGACACTATTGTCGTCTTCAATTGATTAATGTCGTAGTTTATACATGATACGATAACAATGGTGTCTTGCCCGAATACCATAGTGTGTTCAACCTATAGGTTTTATTTACCCTTCCCTTTACTTCACAGGGTGTTCAGTTATTAACGTAATATTCTAAGGTGTGTTCCTTTATTCGCAGATCAATGGATGGCAAAGACCTGTGGAAGAATAAAATAGAAAATGTTAATTTTTTTTTTATTCAAATAGGTTCAAATATGTATGTCATTTTATAATACCTTAACAAAAATATTTTGCAAATTAGAATATGATAATGGAGGTAATTATGTCATTTGTATACATCGTATATATTGGTATAATATTACAAATATAAATACTATTAAGTATCAAAGATATTGTAATATCCAATGGCCATTTTCTTTAAATTTAATAATGTTTGGTTCGTAGCATATGGCCCTTTATAGTCTAAGCCCACTCTCATGGGAAAATGTCGTGATGGTATGATGATGATTGTTAATAGTGTATACACAGGCATAACCACAAGCGGAAAATCACTGACTGATAAAATTAAGCACTATATAGGAAACATGCAAAACCGAAAAACAAAAATTGTATAAATAGAACATCCTCTACAATTGGTTAGTGAGTCAAACTGTTTGATGGATGGCACAGCACTATACGATTATATGCAAATGTTCACCAGAATGTACCTACACCGATGTGATGCATGATAACGCCCTGATCATCTCAGTTCAGCCACTTGTTTTGATGATTAATGACCATAACGTAAATATGGGAAATATTCGACACTGACACATATTTTGTTAAAATTGAATACGTATTAATGGAGACAGAAATCATCAATGATGAAATAGGTGGATGTACCTTGTATTAATTTACCTTTATTCTATTACTAGCCATTGCAGAAAAAAAAACGATCAAAAATTTTTTTTTTAATTTCCCCTTTCTATGCGTATAGCCACGACTCCGTACGCAGAGAATCTAGAAAAAAAATCTCATTTTGCAACATTTTTCACTGACGCTTAGGTCTTATTGGTGGCAACATGATGTTATATAGCGTATAGCCATCCTAGATAAATGTGCTATTCAATACTGAAAGAATTTTTGAAATCGAACCTGTGGTTCCTGATATTAATGCGCTCAAAAAAACAAACAAACTCTTCAGCTTTGTAATATTATTAGTATCTAATTAGTATATATAGATTATTCTCTGTGAGAGATGGAAAACTCTAAACTATGTACCAATACACCTAGTTAGTGTACTTAACACTTACAGTCTTATTCATATTGAAACGCTTATTGAAGGCATATTCCTATATTAGTTAAAACGTCTTTTAGGCTTATCAGATGTCAGATAAAAATCCTTATTCATATTCGTCTATTATACTTCCGATAACTATAAAATGTCTTTGTTGCCATTTTGTAGAAAAATGGTGAAATATGAATGGTAGCATTTTTCTACCATTCAAATTCGTTATGAGTTTTATCCCTGGTTTTGATACAAGTTAACAAAATGCATCTTTGACGCTGTTTGTAAATGTAAACAAACTTATTTGTTAATAATCTTATTATTATAAACTATTATTAGTTTTGATTTTCATTCATTACATTAGTTTTTCTGCTTCTTATTTTTTTTTCTTGATTTATTTCTTTTTAGTATAATTTTTTATTTTCTCACTTAGTTATTTTAGTTTTATGAATCATTTTGGTGGTATGTTTCTTCCAAATTACAAAGCCATAAAAATTTCTCCGTGTAGTGACGGATTAAGATACAAGTGTCACCACCCCATCTCCTCCCAAGGGTGCTGTAAGAGTCAGCTAAGGGATATTGCACGCAGATAACATCTTCTGTGAGAGACGGAAAACTCGAAAATAAATCCTGTGCCAACACGCCTGGCCAGCGTGGCACAGTAGACCATAATTCCTCCCAAAGTGGAGGAGGCCCGTGCCCAACAGTGGGACGTAAATGGGCTGGACAGAGGGAAAGCCATAAAATAAGAAGAAAATTTGTAGTTTCGTAAACGTAACGTTCACTTTTCCGCGCGGATTAAAAGCAAGACTTTCAATCACCGCAATTGGCATTGTTCATATTTTTTTAAAACTCTTTATCCGAAAACCATTTCGGGGAATCGAGTTTCTGATCATGATCCACAATTTTTTTTTCGGAAAATTTGCTATTTTTGCTATTATTTTTCCAAAAAAGAAAATGATCTCTATTTGCCCTTGAAATAAAGGACTTAAATTGTTAAGGCGTTCTTAGGGATATACTACTCTGGGGTGGAGTTGAAATTGGTCTATTATTTCAACATGGCAACTTTGAAAAGATGTATTGCAATCTGTCTTAAGTGTATCAGGAAAAGGCAACACAAAGACTGCGTATAACGATGACGTCACAACATTTAAAATAATATATTTAAGCATTTAAAAAAAAACTATATAGCGAATATTTCAATAATATTGAAATTAGTTACTTAAAATAGTCTATATTTTCTAAAAAAAATATAAAAACAGCAGGTCAAAAATTATGGACAATCCCAATACTGTGTAGGATTTGTAAGGCTTGATATTTAAGAATTATAATTGAATGTAACAATTTTAATGGCTTTTCTTTTCAACTTCTTTGCAAACATCAATAACTAGATGAAGAAGATCAGCATAATCAAAAATTAAAGCATAATCCTATATTAGTTAAAAAGTCTTTTCAGATGTCAGATAAAAATCCTAATTCATATTCGTTTAAAAAACTTCCGATAGTTAAAATGGCTCTAATTTACAGAATGTTACCATTTCGTAGAAACATGGTGAAATATGGATGGTAGAAAAAAAAATCTTACTAGTTGTCAAACTTGACATAGCGTTTATAAACAAACATTGTAATTTACACGAATTTATCTTTTTGACCGTGATAGGTGGCACATGTTTTAGCGAGATTTTTATTTTTTCTATTGTAAATTATAATCCAAATTACTTCTTTTTCTTTTCTAATAACTTCATGTTATAATTATAAAGTAGAAAGTAATGTAAAATAGTAATTTAGTGTAAAATAGTGTAAATTTCATATTTTCTTGGTAAGTGACATTTGTTTTATTGTTTCTTTTGTTTTAAATTTTGTTTTATTTTGTATATGGACAAGGAAGTTTGGGCGGACCCTCAGGGGTCGGAGCCCCCTGAGCCTCCTGATCCTCCAGACCCATCCCTTTTCTCTTCTCCTAGGGGAACTTTAAAACGACGTTTACCACTAGAAAGTAATAATAGTGGAACAAAAAAAACTATTGTGAACACTGAATTAGCTGCTGCCTCAATTCAAAATTTATATGTTCACCCCCAGTTAGTCGTAGGCATTAATACCTACAGTGAAAAGGATGATGGTCCTTTTATTGTTCACGTCACGCGTTCGGAACCCGACGCCTTGTTAGGGTCGGAAATTAGAACTATTAAATTCGGACAATTTCTTAACAAAAACAAAATTCAAGACATTCTGCCCGATGGCATTAAACGGGTTGGCAGAAATAAAGTATCTGTTCAGTTTAAAACTGCTGCTCAGGCAAACAATTTTATAAATTTACCATTGTTAGACACACACAAATACTCCGCTTTTATACCTTCCTATAATATCACCAAAATGGGTGTAGTAAGGCACGTACCTGTGGACTTATCTATGGATGAGTTCGCAGATGCGTTAATTATTCCAACTGGTACTGGAATTTTACTTAAAGCAAGACGTTTAAATAGAAAGGAGAGTAAGAATGGAGAAACCACTTGGGTACCTACTCAAACAGTGGTGATTACGGTACAAGGGCAGTTCCTACCATCTAGGGTATATTTATTTCATACTTCATTATTAGTCGATCATTACCAGTACCCCACTATCCAATGTTTTCACTGCTGTAGGTATGGACATGTTAAGTCCCAATGTAGATCTAAGCCAAGATGCTACAAGTGCACACAACCTCACTCAGGTGATTCTTGTTCGGTTTCAACAATGGAGGCCTCTTGCGTTCATTGTGCTGGTCAGCACTATGCTAATAGTAGCAGCTGCCCCGAACAAGGCAGGCAAAGGTCCATTAAACAATTGATGTCACAGGAGACTATGTCTTATGAAGAAGCATCTAAACGTTGTCCTAAATCAATAAAACCTTTTGCAGAAGTAGCTCAGAACTCCTCTCAACTTTCACAACTCTCTCATCTCACACAATCTACTCAACTTTCACAACTCTCATCAAATATTGTTAATTCTCCTTCTCGTTCTTCTTCATATAGGAAAACTGTGTACTCTTCACCTCGTTCACCTGCTCCCTTAGGAAAATCTTATGATAAAATTTCACACAATCACTTAGTTGCAGATGAACCATCTGTTTTACCTAATGGATATGCTTTATCCATTAATAACAATAGTAAAAATTCACAAGATGATTTTCTTTTAGACACATTACTGTCTATTGTAATAAATTTGTTATCTAAATCTAATTCCAGTTTACCGTCCCACGTTGCCGAAAAACTTTCTGAAATCTTTTCCTCTTTTTCTACTTTAAATAATGGATCAAGTATCCGTAATACAATGGAACATTAAAAGTCTGCTTCACAAGAAGCATGAACTTTACCATTTAATTAATAAATTCCATCCATCAGTTATGGCCATCTCGGAGACTTGGTTAGTTCCTGGATCTCGCTTTAGAGTGCCAGGCTATTCGTGTCTCCGGGATGACAGAGCTGATGGATATGGGGGTAGTGCTTTACTAGTGAGGCACTCCCTTCCTTTTCATCAAATTTCCCTTCCTTCTATATCACCTGATATTAACATTGTTGCAGTCAATGTTTTTGATATAAATTTCATATCTATCTATATTCCTCATCCTCATTCAAGTTTGATACCTGATATTCAACTCATCATTGCCTCTGTTTCATCTCCCATTGTATTAATGGGAGATTTTAATGCTCACCATACTTCATGGGGTTCCAGTCATAATGACTCTTTTGCTCTGTCTCTTTTAGAAGTAATTGATGATGCAAATTTGTGTGTATTAAACAGTGGATGTCCTACGCGCAGGGTACTACCAACACAGAATCCCAAAAGTGCAGTAGATCTTTCATTGTGTTCAGCATCTTTGGCTTCTGTTCTATGCTGGGATGTGCTAGATCATACCTATGGTAGTGATCATTTTCCCATCATCATTTATTTGGCTAACAAATCTGCACCAGTACATAATTTTTCTCCTTCCCTTAAATACAAACTTTCCAATGTAGATTGGGATGTTTATGCTTCGTCATTAGAGGATAAAATTAAAAATATTTTGTTACATGATATTCATCAAATTTCCATCACTTATTCTCAGTTTGTAAACTGTATAATTTCCAGTGCAGATGAAAATTTTCCTTGCAAAAAACCTTATCACTATAAAGTTTCCACTCCCTGGTGGGACTCTGAATGTACAAACGCAGTTAAAGGTAGAAAAGAAGCAGAGAAAAGATATAAGTTAAACATGTCTATGGAAAATTTTTTGTTGCTTAAGAAAAAACTAGCAGAGACCACAAGACTACTCAAAGGGAAAAAGAAGCAGGGTTGGATTAAATATTGTGAGAATCTGTCTCCCAGAACCCCTCCTTCCTTAGTATGGGGCCAGTTAAAGAAATATAGAGGATCATTTAACTCCGGTAACCTCACTGTAAATAATTCAGCATGGCTAGAACCTTTTTCTGATAAGCTATCTCCTCCGACTGTTCCAAATATTGATTGTTTCCCTTCCGCTATAAATTTTCTCCAATCTGAAGATACCTTTGATGCTCCTTTTTCTTTCTCGGAATTAAAAATAGCTTTAGACGGTCTTGTTGATTCATCTCCTGGTCCGGACGGAATACCCTATTCGTTTTTGAAAAATTCTTCCGAAATTTGTAAAAAGTTTTACTTACATTTAGTTAATATATTTTTTGATTACGGTTTTATTCCTCATCCATGGAAATGTCAAACGGTCGTGCCTATACGCAAACCTGGCAAAATTGCATCGGACCCTAACAGTTATAGGCCAATAGCCATGTCATCTGTATTGGCCAAAATTACAGAACATATGTTAAAAAATCGTTTAGAGTGGTTGGTGGAAAATAAGAACATACTAGCGAAGTCTCAGTTCGGCTTTAGAAAAGGAATGAGCACATCAGATAGCTTAAGTGTACTAACTACAGATATTCGCATTGCCTTTTCCAAAAAAGAGTATTTAGTTGGGGTTTTTCTGGATGTGTCATCGGCTTACGATAACGTTTTACTTCCGTTACTTCGTAAAAAGCTTTTATATTTAAATTTACCTATTAAATTAGTTCGTTTTATTTGTAATATGTTAATGGAAAGGTTTATTTCAATCAAAACTCCAGATAATGATTTCCTGCCACCCAGAACAGTATGGAAAGGACTACCGCAAGGATCCGTGCTTAGTCCATTATTATATAGTCTATACACTGCGGATCTAGAGACTTCGGTTCTATCCTTTTGTCAAATATTACAATATGCTGATGACATTGCTTTGTATGTGTCAGCAAAATCGTTAGAAGAAGTTGAGTCACGTTTAAATTCTGCTCTTAGATATCTCTCTGAATGGCTCATGCAACATGGACTTTCTTTATCAGCTGCTAAATGTAGTTCAGTGATTTTTACCAAAAAGAGAATTATTCCACCATTATCTTTACATATCAATCAGGAGATTATTCCACAAAGGAATAAAGTAAAATTTTTAGGAGTAATAGTAGATACTAAGTTGTCTGGTGTTGCTCATTGTGAGTATGTTGCACAAAAATGCGAGAAAAACATTAATGTTTTACGCTCTCTCTCTGGTGTGTGGTGGGGCTCACACCCTTTCACACAAAGATTAGTATATAATGCTATAGTACGTAGTCATTTGGACTACGGCATTTTTCTGTTAGACACCTGTAATAAATCGGGCCTTCAGCGATTAGATGGAATACAATCTAAATGTTTAAGGATTATTCTGGGTGCGATGAAATCTTCACCAATCAATGCCATGCAGGTGGAGTGTGTGGAACCTCCATTGGCATTACGGAGTCAATACCTGTCCAACAGGTTTTTCTTCAAATTGGTGGAGAATTCTGATCATCCTCTATTGAATAAGTTAAATCAGCTTTTAGATTTATACAATAGCAGCAATCTTCCTTTTGAAAAATTACCATGCCTTCTCCGCAGTTTCCTTATGTTTTCTCGTCTCCCTGATCCTTTTTTCCAAATTTCTAGGATGCCCTTATTTAAAACAAGTTTTAATTCATTAATTTTCCAACCTCAAGTTATTTTAGACTTCCAGATTAGTAAAAACTCTGTTGAGGCTAACAAAATTCTAAATTTTAAAGTTTACACACAGTATAATAATAGAGTAGCTTTGTATACAGATGCCTCTAAATCTCCCAATTGTACAGTAGGTGCTGCGGTATGGATCCCTGCAACTAGAATAGTATTGCCTTATAAATGTCCCTCAGTTACTTCTGTATTTACTGGGGAGTGTATAGCCATTCTTGAGGCTATTAATTTTGTTAAATCACACAACATTAAAAGGGCCATCATATTTTCAGACTCCAAAAGTTGTTTACAAGCTATTATTTCAAATCCTTTTAGATCCAAAAACAGATTTCCAGTTGTATTAAAAGTAAGAGAAATGCTATATGAGTGTTCCACAAATGGTATTGATATTGTTTTGGCCTGGATTCCTGGTCATTCAGGTATCCTTGGGAATGAATCTGCTGACTTGCATGCCAAAAATGCCACTCAAACAGGCGCTATGGATCATTATCTGGTATATTCCCATGATATTTGTGCTACATTAAGATCCACTTTGTTTGAAGACTGGTCCACAAAATGGTCAGTTTCTAAAATGATAAAAGGTAAATATTATGGGGATATTCAACCAGAAATTCCATCTAAACCATGGTTTTCAAAGTTTAAAGAAGCAGATAAATCTACTACTTCTACAATTTGTCGCTTAAGATTAAACCACTGCTGTTCACCTGTATTCCTAGCAAAACTTAGGATAAGAGATAGCTCTATTTGTGAGTGTGGTATGGGAGAAGGTACTGTGGAGCATATATTTTTTTCTTGTTCAAATAATCAGCCGTCTTTATATGAGTTGGTCCCACCAGAATTCTCTCGTCCTCTTTCTTTAAAATCTTTACTGTCTCATGTATATAGTCCATTCATTAGAATACTTTGTGAATATATAACTAGTAATAGGATTAGAATTTAATTAATTTAGATGTATAATATAATTTTTAGTCTTAGTTTTAATGTTTGTTCAACACTAGTTGTATCTGTAATAATTAGTTAATATTTTGTTTGTTTCAGTTTAATCACACTAATTAGCAGTTGAATGTAGTTATAGTTATAATTATTTTATGATTTTACCGGCCTCCAGTTCTTTTTTTTTTTTTTAAATCTCCATCATTTGGTGTCCTATCCTGTTACGCGACGTTGGCGAAATTGTATATACAAAAGCCATAAACTAAAAGAAGTTGAAGTAATTTACACAATATTCGAGAAGTGTTATTGTAGTAAATAAACTACAGCAGGAAAGTGAAAATCAGGTAATCTTTAATGTATGATACATTAGAGGCACCAGCTCATCCAACACCTGCAGATTTGCTGGATCCATTAATGTCTTGAGATTCGCAAGCGCTGGGTCCAAAACCTACAAACATAATAGCTATGATGAGAATAAAAAATCTGAAAATTTTAAGTTGGAGCAAGAATCACTCAAATATAAAATAGAATATCTACACCCCAAGCCACTCACACCGGTGTTCTTCGATGTTCAAGTTACGGGCTATTTCTATTAAAGAATTTCTTCTTTAATAGAAATAGCCCGTAACTCGGTAAATGAAAAACAATAAATTTATTAAATCAATCATTTTATTTTGTTTTATTTACTTGCAAGTAGGATGAACTTTGTTCATTTCAAGGCCTTGTAATAAAAGTTTTCAAGATTGCGGCATTTCTACCTCACATATGGTTTGCATTTACTTTAATTGGCTGTTCCATTAGCCCTTCTATAATGGGCTCATTGTCCTCCATCGCATTGTAAACTACCACTTTCAGAATTCCTCATCTTCCAAAGAAAATATCTTACTTCTTTAGCGGTACACTTTTCTTCGCCGATTGTTAACAAGATTGTTAATGCCGCAATGCTTTGCAGGGTTCATAAGACATGTATAATTAAGCAAATTCCGTGTCGGATATTTATCGTGATTTATGCACGTATCACTATAATATAAAACCTCGTTAGTTTAATAACTTTTTGGTTAATTATTGTGACTCTATGAACAACACCTTTGCAAATGACGGGGCAAACGTCAATATAAATAATCAGCTGATGAATATATACGCCATTTTTTTCACTAATATAGGCTTAAAGTAGGGTCGGAGCTTGTTTAAAATAATGTCACTTTATGGTATAGTTATAGAACGCTTTAGTGTAAAAAAGCTATTATGAATTACATTTTTGACAATCCGCTTATAGCTAACTTTTAAGCCTCTGAAAAGTCATTACGAATAAGACCGTTGTCGGAATAATGTCACTTTATCGGATAGATATAGAACGTTTTAGCGTAAATAACTATTATGAATTACAATTTTTGACAATCCGCTTTAAACGAAATTTTAAGCCTCCTATAAGTCATTATGAATTAGACCGTTAATGACAAAGTAGAGAGGGCATGAGTTTAATACTAGAATGATAATGGGCTGAAAATTTTATAGACTAGCTGATGCCCGCTACTCAGTACGCGTGGAATTTTAGATAGATCCCTATAATATGTTTAGTCACCAGTTAAACCTTCCCTGGATTTTCACGAATATTCAAGATCAAAATCACAAAAATCGGCCCAGCCTTTCGTGAGTGTCAACGAAATTAACGAATAGCAATTGATTTTTATATATTAGATTAGGAATTATAATTATAGATTAAGATTTCCGCGTCTTCTGTGATGACATCTTGAAAAACAAAGCAATGGCAGTATTAGGTATTCTCAAGAAAATAATATGAAGTCTGTGATATTGGCTAAGATTGACAATCGTTTCTGGTATTTATTTTCAAGAAACGATCAATTTGAATAGTTTTCCATATTACTCCTTCAATATCTTGCATCCGAAATTACATCTCTTATTTACCCATTTTTCTCTACAAAATGGTATGTATAAATCTATTAGTTTTGGTGTTTATTTTATCGAACATTCTAAAATAACTCTAGCTGGTATGTGCCATGTTCGTTGACGTAGAACTATCAGCATTCTGTGACATTTCACACGTGGTAGGCGTGTTATCCGAATGAACGCAGGCGCAGTGTTGAAGCATGTATGTTTACTAATTGTAATAAATAAAATAATATTTATGTACAAACCTCTTGATTAACGAAGGAGGAAATGTTTAAGTGTTTTCGGATATAGTTAGTAAAGCTTGTGTAATTAATTCTGTTATTTTGATTTTCATTAGATATCTGTCGTATTTCCAATGGATCCCAAAAAATTAAATGTTTTTATTGTATTTCATATTTTGAGCAGTTTTAACAATAATAACTTATCTAGTTTCAAGAGTTTTCACAGCGCGGTTATCGCACACATTGAAAAGTATTAGTGCCTAGATGAGTGTCAGTTTTTCTTATATGTAAATGTTGGTACATGGCTTCAAATAACTTTTATTTTTTTTTACATAAAACATGTTGGCACTTGATCCCATGCCTCCTGATGGAAAGCGACAATGGAATCTTTGAAGGTAAAGCGTACCAACTATGTAGGAAGCCTATTTACCCTTTTTTTGAACGTGTCTACATTGTAACTCTCGGGGAACACAGACATCGGTAAATTATTCCAGTCCCTGGCAGTTCGTGGCAAGAATGACGATCCGAAAAGTTTAGTACAGACAGGTGGTATGTCCACAACGTACGGATGGAGACATTCCGATTGTCTGGTAGTGCGATGTAGAGATGGTGTTGCGGGAACTAGATCATGCAGCCCCTCAGAACACTCTCCGAAATGTAGTCTGTAGAATACTGCGAGACTAGTAACTCGGCGCCTATGTTCGAGGCTAACTAATTTTGCTTCTACCAGTTTAGGATCGTTGATTATCCTTTTTGCACGACGTTCTATTGAATCCAAGAGTGTGAGGTGGCATTTGGCAGCACCAGCCCAGATATGGGAGCAATACTCCACTTGGTATTGAAAGAAAAGTAAATGTAAATGTCAGATTTAAATTCTTTTCTTTCAAGATAAAATATTATATCCTCTCCTCTACAGCCTATTAACGTCCCACTGCTAGGCAGGGACCCCCTCCACTTTGGTAGGAACTTTGGTCTACTGTGTACGGTGTGAAGCGCTGACCAGGCGTGTTGGCACCGGGCTTAGTTTTGAGTTTTCCGTCTCTCAAAGTATACCTTAACTGCTTATATTGTCCCTTAACTGGCTCTTACAGCACCCTAGAAAAAATGGGGTGGTGACACTTCTATTTTTAAAATGTCGCTACATGGACCAGAAATGGGGTTGCGGCACCCGTATTCTTAATACATCCCCACTAGGACCGAATATTGTAACCAACAAATAGTAGCGATTATTTCAAATAAGGTACTAACACCCACCACATGAAACGTTTTGTTTTGTGACAAGTACGATAGCTATGGAATCACAGACATTGGCTTTCATTTAGTTTTCCTGTGCCACTGCTAACACTTTAAGAAATCTGATAAATCAATATAATTATTCCCAAAGCAAAACTGATTTAGAAAAAATCTAAATGTAAGAGTATTCTATCTACTTAATCGAGTTGTCCGAAAACCTTTTACTATCAAGTAAATGGTCAAACTAATGATTACGAGATAATGCGTAAGAAATGTACTAAGGAACGCTTTTCTACGTACAAACTGAAAAAGCGAAAAATGGATCTTTGATGGAGAGACGAAAAAAGACCGAATATCGTCTCAGGAGAGTAAGGCTGCAAAACCGGAGTGTAACATTACAACACAAAAGGTAATAAGAAAACTAAAAATTCATTAGATATTAGACCTAAAAAGTGATAACTAAAGGAGATTTTAGTATAATTGGTTTCGTGTTTTAAGTTGGGTAACTTAGTACAAATAAAAACGAGATTCTTATGACTTGTAAGAGAGAAACGGAAGTACAAAATGAGCGAGAGAAAAATATGGCATTTTGATTAATACATAGCCATTGCTCAGAGCGGGCTGTGTACCATTGCTAAGTAATGACCACTCCATAAAGACATGGTTAAGGTTAAAAGAAAATTACTTTATCAACGCCTTGTTTTAAATAAATATCCTGTTTCAGGAAATATTATTGTTGTTTTCAATACAAGAAATTGAGATGTTAGTGAGATGTTAAGATTCGGCCGCCTTATTGATAGCTACACAAATGATATATTATCGGCATCGTTTATTTTGTTAGTAACTTTTGTTTCCAACGTTTTATTTGAAACATGGCGGGTTAATTTTATTACCGCTATTAATTATTTGATTGTGAATAGATAATGTTAATTAAAATGTGTTTATTGTTGTAATAAATTATATTATTGAATGTTTTTATTACCTAATGGGTGTCGCGTTTCATGGTCGCTATTTAATTAATGAGAGAGTACTTATATAAGATTTTAACACATGTTTTTAAATTAGGTATCATATAAGGATGATTCAATATCTGAATGATCTCGTCGATGGTTATAGTTTGGTTTATGGTTTATAATAAATTTCTACTTTACTTAAGAATATAAAATAATAAGTGATATAACAAAAATGGCTTAGAAATTTTTCTAGATAAACTATTAAAAATATTATATTTTTTTATTTATTATTTATTTAACAAATATGAAATCTTTCCTTCGTCACACGTCCACATTTTAAAAACTTAATATATTGAGTACATATTTCAGCGCATTAGATTCGCCTAAAACTCTCGAATAGATCAAATTTGTTAGTCTACGATCAGGAAGCCAGGTTGAGATAAGAATTTTTTCTCAGTCTATTAGTGCGACATCAATGTCCCACTACATTACATTAGGCTAACATATTAAGTATAAAATTAATTAATAAGTACTGGATTAAGTATTCCATTAACGAGTACAGGTCGCCTCTACTTCAGGACTGTTTGGTCTACTTAAGCTAAACAAACGCGCTGGAGGTATGAGACTTAGTTTAGAGATTTCTGCCTCTCTCAGAACATGTCATCTGCCTGTTATCCCTTGGCTGGTTTTTCCAGAACGTTGAAAAGGAAAACGGTCAGTGACCCATGTATTCTTAGTTCGTCACAAACAGACCTAATTTTTTATAGGTAGGGTCGGCTAAAGACTAAACTGGAGTTTAGTCTTTAGCCTACCCTTACCCTTAACATAAGGTGGACCTTATGTTAAGTGGTAATGTAATCCAAATATGAAGACAGCTAGTACAGTGTGAAAGCACTAGCCGCCTTCACCTTGCCGGTCTGCAAGGTGCCTGCTTAAAATCCTGTAATCGAAATATTAAGGAGTCAAAATTGATACAAATATAATGCCATAGCATTCCTACTGAAGTAATTAAAGCAAAAGCCCAGCATATAGCCAGTATACAATCGGTTGACCGTCGTCGTGTAGCAGCCGCAGGCAAATGACAAGGAATTAGTTGGTAATGGCGACACCATTGTGTTTAACTGCTTCGGTGGCCTCACCTAGACATATATAATTGATTACTATAAGTCAAACCTTTGCTGTAAAACAATTTAAAGAGATTTTTTGCCGAGGCTGAAGTTTTTATTGATAAATATTTGCCGTAATTTTGATAAAATTGTCTATATTCTTTTACAGTCAATAATATAATACATCGCCATTTTATTGTAAAAATTTTCTTAGCAGTACTAATTGTGATTTGATCACGATTTTAATAATTAAGTTTAATCTATTAAAATTAATGATTATGCTTCATTTATGCATAAATTGTTACAAAATGGTCTTAAAGTAAATTTTATTATTATTTATTTTATATAATAATATAATTTATTTTATACGCTGAGCTAATGAAATGAAATGAAATGAAATGAAAAATCATTTAATCACGTAGACACAATTTTTCAGAAAAAATTATGTGCTTATGACATGTCCAATTTTTTCCCTACCACCGGTTCAGGACGCAATCTGCTGAGAAGTATATATTTTTAAATTAAATGTCAATTATACTTACAATGCTAATAACTTTACAATATAGAATATGTATTGCTCCAGAGTAACCTACTCCCAAGCTTTATCATCTTTAATATAATCAGAAATTTTATAATACGCCTTTTTTACATAATTTAGTGTTAATTAATTTTTTAAATTTAGAATTATTTAATTCTCTTACATCAATAGGGAGTTTATTATAAAATCGTACACAAAAACCCATGAAAGAGTTACATATTTTGTGAAGACGGGTTACATGCATCACAAGATTGTGTTTATGCCTTGTATTAACATTATGGTGGTCGCTTTTTTTTTGTAAAATTATGAATATTTTTATGAATATACAATAAATTTTCATATATATATTGCGAAGCGACCGTTAAAATATTTATGTCTTTGAATTTCTCCCTTAGAGAATCCCGCGGACCTAGGTTATACTCGTATATAGCTCTAACGGCGCGTTTCTGGAGCACAAATATCCAATTAATGTCCGCACAGCTTCCCCAAAGAAGAATTCTAGGCGTATCTACATCCGTAAGTAGTCTAATTGTTTTCACTGCATATGCCGCAGAGCTTAGTTGCCAAGAACCAAGCTGAGCAAGTTATGGCTTTTCTCTTCGAAAAAGACGGAAAAAACGGTCTTGTTGACGTCATATTTATTGGTAAAACAATGAATAGCTTTTTTGAAAATATTTCTGATATATTGAACTACGATGTGAATAAAAGATAACTGATATATTTTTTTAAATTGTATACTAAATTCTTTTATAAAAACAATAGCTCCCTTAAACACGAAAAGATAGAACTAATGACTACATTGTTTTCGTAATTCAAAATATTTTCTGTTAAAAAAACATAAACAAAAAGTTAACCCTGAAATTATCAAATCAAAAATCTAATAAAAAAGAATACAATATGACACACATTGTGAGAATTCAGGTAATTAAAACAAGAACAAAATTCAAGGTTAGATAGGCTGAATAATATTTATCTGTGTCACATGCTGACTTTTTTAGTAAGACGGATCTGTCACAGATTATCTCATGCAATTATTCATTCCTTTGGTGGAGCACCAATGTGACAGCTGTCTTAACCCTTTTAACCAATGAGAATGTCACAGGCGCACGATTTACATTGAGATACTTTTTGTTGTCTCATCTTAGTATATTAAGAGCTTTTTTATTGTATTTAAACATCCTGGAGATTTTTGTTTAATCTGAATTGGATAAGGTGTTTTAATTATTATGTTATTTAAGGACTTTTTGTGCAAGCAGAGCTTTTAAGTTTGGTTTTTAAGGCTAAGAAGTATCTTTATAAAGGCTCATGTCATACTAATGATTTTTTTTATCAAGTATTGTTGCGAATTCTACACGCACAACTAAACTTAACTAAACTAAAAAATGAAAATTGGTGGCGTCAATAACACAGTGGGCAATGTTAACAGAACGTTTTTATTAGGAAATCTGTATATTATAGACCAACAATTTTACTTTATAGAAACGTGCACAACGAAATAACAAACTAATGAAAATACGTCATAGTTGTTTTTTATTATTTAGTTAGTTGTGCATATAGAATTGGTACCAATATTGTCATTGCGTGAACATTAATCTTATGAGTTTTATTTTTCTTATACTTTTCATTTGAATACTGATTAAATTAAAGTTAATGAATTAAAAACATGTTACTATTTGAAGAAAATATAATTATTATTTTGCTTTAATTTCTACACAATATGTCACTATCACTCAAGTTTGTGTAAGAAAAACAAAATAATAAAACAAAGAAAAAAGCAGTCGCTGAGGCATCGCGCCCTCATCAATCACTTGCAATATTTGCTATTGGCTGTAATCTGTGTGCCCAAACTCTTACTCGAGGGACACCCACACTATGCGACAAAAATCGACTCTCACGGAAATTATATTGATATTCAATACACAATAAATGGGCCCTGTCAAAAACTTGCTGTTCGCTCCTACGGTCATCCCTAAGCTATCTGTGTCATTTGCTATTGGAAACGCGGCTCTATCTGTCTCTTTTCTATCCTATATCATCCAAATATTGGAGGGAGACGACACTGTATAGTGGGTTTAGCTCGCCTTTGTCAAGAGGACTGAGCTAATTTTTCATCATAGGGCCTGTGACAGTTACAAATGCGGACCGAACTGTCTCCTTCTTTAATAATACTTTTTATATTTTTTCAAGGGTAGTTCGCCCTCCGCGGGATGGAGATTTTCGTCTGGATGTTTAAGGAAAAATTGGAAGAAGCTTAAAATGCAATTTATTTGTTTAAACTCTATAATGCCAGTTTAATTATAAAAAAATAGAGACGCTTTTGCTACGTTTTGAAATTGTTAATTAACCCATCCGTATATTTATATTTCTTAATTATATTGGTTAGGGCAATATAGTCGCAAAGTGACCAAGCCAATGAAATAAAAATTAAAAAAAAAAAAACAATTATATTGGTTTTTATTATAATCATATTTTGATGATTAACAGGGAATTGAAATATTAGATAGATTAGTTTTAAATCTGATTTAATTAATATTTTTTTCTTGTAATCGATTTTTTGCTGTCGATAATTTGTGGCATTTTTGTGTAGTTACGAAAAATTCCATGCTTAGCTTTCTGTTTCGCCAAGTACCTATGGGAGGTGGTTGGTATGGAGTCGAATCCCGTTTGCCGCAATTGTGGAAGTGGGACCGTGGATACGGCAGAACACACCCTTGCCGTATGCACGGCCTGGGACGCCCAGCGCGCTGAACTCCTCAGTGTGCTGGGTCCGGACTTGTCGCTCTCGGTCGTGGTTTCGTCCATGGCCGAGAGCGAACAGTGTTGAGCCGCCGTCGCCTCCTTTTCTCGGGAGGTAATGGTTGCAAAGTGGGAGGCCCTGCGGGAGCGCGAAAGCTCTGGTGGCACTTTGCCACCTCTAAAAAATTTTGCACTTTTTAAAACATACATATTATTTTATGTACTGCTAACATACTAGTTATATGTGAGAATATAAAAAAGATTTCCGCCCAACTATTTCATCAAAATCGAATACACGATGTAGGCTACTCAAATAAAACCAATTTTAGGACATTGTGTCGTTTGACACAAAAACAAAACACAGCTACACAGCTGTTACTGGCCTACAGCTATCTTTCGTTCAAAACTCATCATCGCGCTACCTTCTGTTGTTTTTTAAATATCTCACCGTTTAATTTTAACAGATACGTAACAGATGGGGTCATTAACATGTTACGTAATTTTATATGCAAAACTTTGTAAGCATATTTAAATATTCCTTAAAAGGTGAGGCTGCTGAACAGATTTTGAGAGTTATTTATGGCTTATGTTAACTGAGTGACATTTTGTAGTAGGTACCTGTATATCATCCGTGTCCGTATGGTGACTTAAGAATACAAGTGCTACCACCCCACTTCCTTTCCAGGTAGCTGTAAAAAACAATTAAGGGATATAATACACAGATAACATCCTATGTAAGAGACGAAAAACTCGAAAGAAAATCTATGCCAACAGGCCTGTTTAGCCCGGCATGGGAAACCATAACCCCTTCCAAAGTGGAGGAAGTCTATGCCTAAATGTGAGACGTAAATATGCTGGAGAGAGATAGTATATCAACCGAAGTAATCAACAGGCGTTAACGTGGGTGGAAGCGTGCGTTAGTAAGATTCTACATAATAATATGCATTAATGGCCTTATTCATAATGACTTATCGGAGGTTTAAACGGAGATTTCATAGGAGAGATAATAAACGTTTTATCGTAAAAAGACTATTATAAATAACAAGTTTTGACAATTTTTGCTAACCGATTTTAGCGAATTTTTAAACCTCCGATAAGTCATCATGAATAAGGCCATAAGTCATTTGTATAAAATTCTCACTTCGTGGTGTCATCAAAAAACGGCTAGACCGATTTCCTGAATTTTAATGTGTGAGTTGGGTAGGTCTAAAACAGATCAATATTTATTTTAGGGTTCCGTACCAAATGATAACACGGGACGCAATAACTGAGACTGGCAGACTGTGCATCCATCCGTTCGTCTGTCACCAGGCTATATCTTATGTCAGGAACGATAATAACTAGAGAGTACAAAGTTATGAAGTGATGTTTAAGTTAAAGATGATTTATATGAAAGAAATGGACGAAAGACAGTCAAAAGTAAAACTTTCTTTTCCCTTATAAACTGTTAGTACACAAGCAAAACTGTGAGGCCCAGTTAGTGTTATATAAGTTAAGTATATAACTGCAAATTGTGTAATATCGAGTATTCATCAAGTTAGAAGAGCCAGTTTTATTGGTAAAAGGTCATTAACACGACTCGACCCTCGATATAATTTCTTGGTATAGCTGTAGTTACATGCAGGTGTTTATATTTAACAAGGCGTTAGTTTACAACTTCATTTAATATAAATATCAACAATATATTGGTTATATAAATATCTAAAGAAGGTGTGTTTTACAATTACCTATTAAAATCCTTTTTATTGTTTATAACTACGTCTAAGAGGCTTATTCTAATGCGTCAAAAACATAACTTAACTAAAATCAAAACAAACAAAATCAAACTATGGTGTATTTTGATTATTTCGTATTTAGTACTAAAGATTAAGAAAAAATCAAATAGCTTTTAAGCTGCTTTATAGTTATGTAAGAAATTTCGTGTGCATTGTAGATATAGACGTCCCAATATTATTACGAGCACAAAATTATGTAGCTAGTTTTCGACCATTTATTATAAGTAATATACTACTATACCTACTGCATAATCAATATTAAAAAAAAAACAGATGTTGTTACAATATCTACGGAGGCAAGTATTTCGGGGAGCTAAAACACCCTCTGCATTATAATTCGGCACCCCATCAGATCAACTGCGTTCGTTCGATCAATCTCTGTACGAATCTGTCATGTTCGGTTTATGAGAAAAATTGTTAGGATGCGTCAAAGAAACCCTCCCCTTCGAGAGTTTATGTTGGGTATTGGTATGTTAAATAAATAATATCAGTATTGAATGTCGGTATATGAAAATATTGATTATAAAAGGGTTTGCATAAGGGTTGTTATATGGTTGGATACGTAAATGTTTTGTACCTAATAACGTGCTAATAACTAAGTACATTTAAACAAAAATATTACCTAGTTGTCATTATTATTTATTTTTATTTCTACCAAGTGATTGGTTGATAAGGACATTATATCGGATTTCATATAAATTATTTTAATTTATTGCTATACACTGTCTTTAAGGTTTGGAATAGAATTGTGCAACGGAAAAAACATTCTTTTTTAATTTATTAATACGTTTTAATCTAGATTTTTTGTTACAATAATCCTAAAATATTACAAGTTCATTTATGTAACATATTTAGCAGAAGTAGTTTACATGAGGTCTATGGGTATTTGTATTTTTCATAACTATAGGTACTGTATCTGTTTGGTAAATATCATGATGTTCAAAACAAATTTCTTAAATGTCGTAGTGATGCAAAAATAATTCTTAGTTGAAACTTACAGATTTCTATGATAACACAACAAAAAGGTATATGTATTTATTTTCTTTACACAACTATTAAGAAAATCTGAACAATTCTAAGTCCAAAAACATTTTTTGGTTGGAATTCATTCGTCTAACTAAAGCATTCGAGAGGTCAATGCGATACGGTTGTTCCCACGGCAAACCTACCTTCAAAAACCACATTATTATTTACTGTCCAATTTCTAACAAACATGTTTTAGTAACCTTTACGGTATATAAGATAAGGTTTCTAGTTCAAATAGTAAGAGTTTATCAACGATAAAGTTTTCTCGGATTCTCTGTAGGTATTTCGAGAGAGTTTTCGTTAATCGTCTAGAAAAAATATTTTGCCGATTCAGCGCCGGTTCTTTTTCTACTGATAAATGTGCTCAGAATATGTATCTAGCAATTTGTGTAGTTCGGATCCTTTTGTTTCATTAAGTGGTGCTCGAGGGCTTTTTTGTTTTGCCTGAGAGATTTGCCACATGTTGACGTGAAGGGAGTAGAACAGTTTTGTAATTTAGAAATGGGTATATAAAACAAAGTGTAAGAACTGTATTTACTTGTTTATGTAGATAAAATAAGCTTTTTTTAAAATTTTATTGAAAACTCACTTCAGAGTATTTTATTTCAGTATATAATTATTTTCTCAAGCCTATAACCTTGTAGAATTTTAAAAAAAATCTTGTCATAAATGTGTTCTGCTATTTGATACCTATGTTATGTTATATTTCTTCAGTAGATTTTTAATATTAATATTAAGAACCATAATATTTGCCAAAATATGATCGTATGTTTATAAAATAATTTTATTATTATCTAAAACAAGTCTTTAAAATAAAAATCCACAAACACATACGTACGCATTAGGCCAGCAGGCAAACCAAGATCAGATAGATATTGAAATTCAAATGGCCGTCCGTGATTTAGTATTCATTTGACGTGATGGAGGCTTTACTACGGTTTAGGTTTCGCCAGGCGTCGTCTTCTCGTACATCATAGCGCGCTACGCTTCAGATGATAGAGACGGTGGTACCACGAGAGAAACATTGTATGTGAAAATATTTATAGATAAAATAAAGTTATTTTTCCATCCCTGTGGTGAAGAATAAAGAATACAAGTTACAAGTGTCACCACACCAATTCTTTCCCAGGGTGCTGTAAAAGCCAGCTGAGGGACAATATACGCAGTTAACATCTACTGTGAGAGACGGAAAACTCGAAACTAAACCCGCTTGTGTAGCGCGGCGCAGTCTAGCAGCAGAGCAGCAATTGCTAGTCAGCAGAGTCTTTCTATCTAAATAAATAAATAAATAAATATTCATGGACATTTCACACAACGCCCTCTGGTCCCAAGTTAAGCTTATATTCTTGTGTTATGGGTACCAGAATACTTTTCTTTTCAAAATACATACTTATAATACATATTAAACACCTAGACGCAGTACAAACATTTGTATGACAAAATTAAAAACATCACACAAATGATTGTCCTGACCGGGAATCGATCCTGAGACCTCGTGAACGGCAGTCCATTATATTAACGACTAGACCACGAGGTCCGTCAATAAAAAAGTTATTTCGTGAATATTTTCACATACAATGTTTGTCTGAATGTACTTATATTTCTATTGCATTCTTATTCCTATTTACTATTATTGTACCTAACTTACATTATTGATTGCTTAGTGTGCCTATAACTTTATCTAGTTGACGGCAGCGTAATCCCAAAAGATTTCCACTTGGAGCAAGCATCAAGTCGCGTCGCCCCAACGCTACACATTCTAAATAATAAACAGCTCTACCTACACGACTCTACATATTATGTTATATATTGGTAGCGAATCTACGATGTAAAATCTCTTTTTATTTTTCAATTTAGCAGAATGTATTACACATTTGTTTCTGTTATGTTTGCTATAGATATTATATAGATATGTATATAGATTTTGTATTTATATAGGGACAGGTAAGATATCTTAAAAACAAACCCTATGCCAAAATGCCTTGTCAGCGCATCTCTCCTAAAGTGGAAGAAGCCTGTACCCAACAGTGGATCGTTAATGGGCTGGAGAGTATATAGTATATTTGAGACTAATATAGATAATCTATATAATACAGCTGTAATCGTAAATGCCAAAGTATAAAATAAGTTATTTAAAATATTATCGTAGCATTTATTATTCTGTGGTTTTATGTAAAATTCGCTACAATACACATCTGTATATGACAGCAAGCGCGTCTGTTACGACGAAAAAATATTAATGACATTACTTATCTGCTTTTACCAAAATTGTACCTACTCTTGATACGCACATATTTATACCTAGGATGCTAGATATATATACACTTATTTTTCAAATTTACTATATCTATTTATTAGACTCTTATATTATTAATGTATTAAAATGTAGTTATCTAATATAGAAGTAACTCGAAGTTCGTAAAGTATTTAATAAGTTACATAATATAAAAGCTTTTTACAATAATATTTTTACAATAATATTTTTACTAGCTGTTGCCCTCGACTCCGTCCGCGTAGAATTTAGGAAATTTTCCCCGTTTTTGCAACATTTTTAACTACTGCTTGAGTGAGAGTATTATAAACGTAAGAGTAAACAAATATACTTAATCAGAATGAACGAACTGCTAAGCTATCAGGAGTTACACGTGTTATTGTGAGTCAACCATAAAACATAGATATGTGCTGTTTCGGGATATTTTTTAGACAATTTTATGTAGAATATTTCCGTCATACATGATTTAATGGTTAAAGTTACATAGTTAACCATTAAGGCTGCACACGCGACGGAAGCTTAAAAAATGGAGCACCTTTTCCCGTTTTCCCAAAATTTCCCTTCACTACTCTGCTCCTATTGATTGTAGCGTGATGAAAAGTATACTATTACCTGCCCAGGAGTATGAAGAATAATTGTACCAAGTTTCGTTAAAATCCGTCGAGAAGTTTTTGTTTCTATAAGGAACATACAGACGGACAGACAGACGGACAGACAGACAGACAGACAAAAATTTTACTGATTGCATTTTTGGCATCAGTATCGATCACTAATCACCCCCTGATAGTTATTTTGAAAATAAATTTCATGTACAGAATTGACCTCTCTACAGATTTATTATAAGTATAGATTTAGCTTTATCTGTAGTTTTTTTCATTAATATGTACCACATCTATTCTATTCTATATTAATATCATGAAATTGAAGAGTTTGTTTGTTTAAATACGCTAAACTCAATAAGGCTGTAAGGCTATAGCGACCAACGAAGCATCAGTAAAAAATGTTGCTAAAATGGGGAAAATTTTCTAAATATAAGTACGTGTGGTAGTATATTTATATAAAATAACTTCTCTTTTCTTCTAAATATATCTAATATATAAAATTCACGTGTCACAGTGTTAGTTACCGTACTCCTCCGAAACGGCTTGACCGATTCTTCTCAAATTTTGCATACATATTCAGTAGGTCTGAGAATCGGCCAACATCTATTTTTCAAACTTTTTTTTTTAGTATGGCAAAACAACGTTTGCCGGGTCAGCTAGTATATATATATAATAGAGATTTTCAATTTCAGCATGAATTTTTATATTTTTGTCATTATTAGGGTTTCTTACAAACCCTTATATTCTCACTACGGTGTCCGACTGCCTGTCTGTTCGTCCGTCAAAGTTTTTTTACTCAGCAACGGCTGAATGTATCAACTTGAAACTAATACGATATGTAGATCTATGCGGTCCTTTGCTGCAAAAAATACAATCAACCTTTTACATCTACGCATTTAGAAGATATAACCGAATGACGGCCATTTTTAAGAATTTTTTTATTATTATTTATACTAATGTTGGAAGAAACGCAGAACTCTTTACAATTTATGAATTAAGGAACTTGGTGGAATAATACTTACTGCAAAGTGACTTGAAAAAATTAAATTTAAGAGCCTTTTTTATTTCTTTATTTTTGTTTAGTTTTTTTTGTAACATAGTGACTGTGTACCTCTTGTAAAGTACGGTTCCATTTAAAAAGGCAATGATAAACGTCCTAAATTGTAACACTGTAGTCTAGACTAATATCAAATTGTAGAGCGTCGTTCATTGATGCATTTGCTCAGGGACTTTGTGCATTCGATTGATGAACCGGCGATAGACGACATATTACAATCGTTAGATGCCTAATGTCATGGCTATCTGGTCGGGTGTTGAATGTTTGTGTAGGTACTTTAAGTTTCAGTTTCTTTTTCTCAAAGTAGATATTTATATAAAGTTCAGATGGTAGCTAAATAATTGGCATAATAATATGAGATAGTTAGTAAAAATAGTATAAAGGTTTACGAGAAAGAAAAAGTAAAAAAAAAAGTATGAGATGCAATTAAACACTACTCAATTTTTCATTATAAAATTCGACATTTTCTGTAGGCAAATGCATAGCCTATCGCAATTGAAAAATATTGGCATTAACATTACGTATAATGTTCCAATCGTGACTATGGTAACTGAAAAGTCTCTAAAACGTGGTGCTAAAAGAAAAAAAAATACGCGTTTGAATCCGTAAGAGGCGTTTTTTGTTTGGGTAAAAGAGCTAGGCAAGTATTAAAGAATATAACATAGAAAGCTAAAATTAAAAGATATAACAATAATTATGAAATTTTAAGTTCAAAAGAAAATATTAATATAACCTATATTGGCTTATCCTATTCCTTCCAGCTAACTAGAACATCGTAGGAAGCAGTCACAAGACTGGTTGAAACATAAATCTGGCTAGGCGGCTCGGTCGCGCGGAAACTTTTTGAATTATTAGTTTTAATTTCCGCTTAAGATCCGCTCCGTCCCCGTATCTGTCAGCGGTCATATACAATCCAGGGGTTATGTGTTTGTAAAAGCCTTATACGTGAAACGTTATGAAGCAGACAATTTAATTAGGTGTGAATGTAGACTGTGGTTTTATGGGTACGAGTACATAGGACAGTTTTCATATAAATTTAGGTACGCTCTTTGTTGAGTAAAATATTCGTTTTTATTATAACAAAATAAATAATTATCTACTAACTACTTACATTTATACTTTTAATTTCTGTTTTTGGAGTAAGTAAATTAAAAGTTTCAATTCTAAAGCTTTCTTTTACGTTATTCCAGTAAGCTACTTTTCGCTTCCCTTTTCTTACTCTATTTTTCCGTAATAGAACATTTTATGTCTAGGTATATTTCTTATCTTTAAAGTCATCATCGACCAAGTCAACTTTTGAACCATATAGTGCCTATTGTAATATTAAATGATATAATGTAACCATAATAAATATCTGGATTCATTACTAGTATTGTGTGTACACAGTGACTTTACAACTTTGCAGCATTATATCAAACATCATCTGCATTCTTAGCACTCTATTAAGATACGAGTAGGTTATTGAATGGTAGCGTAATTACATACTACGGTTGTACGCCACCGGCTAAAGCGCTGTTGATTTTACTGCCACCGCAGATCTTAGAGAATTAAACAAACGGGAGTTGTTACATACGCAGCTTTCATAGGTCCTATTGCTAGGTCGGTAGGATGCCAAAGTAACGCACATTAACACTAAGACCTAATTCTGTAAGACGATAGTTAGGTAGACATCACTTTTAGCGATGAAACCGCCCATCGTGCGTTTCTCTGTATAGTTCCTTGTAATGTGTAATAAAGAATATTTATTCATTCATTCGTAATTCCATTATTTGCTAGGCATAAAATCAACGCGAATAAAATGCGACGCCATCTGAACACTATGAGTATGAGGATTCCTCTGGTGCCTATTCCAGCGTGGGTTGATTGACAAATGTCAACTCCTGTTGTATTTATGCTCTAAGCTACAGATTGAATCCGAGATACGTGAGGAAATAATATGTATGTGTTAATACGTGCTTGGTATCCAATCGTTGGGTCGAAGTAGGGGTATCGAAATGATACCCCTGGTATAACGAGATATGTGAATATTATCACCGTAGTATGGAGTTAAGTTCGTTTAATCACAATACTGCTAGTACCTAATAAATACAATAAGTACAGTGTTTAAAATACCTACGTAATATTTATACTACTGACTGCAGACACCTTCTTTAAGACATATAAAGTCTATAGGCTAGTCGAATAGGCTGCTCAATTTTCTTCCAGTTTCTATCTCTCTCACTGTCCAGCGTATTAACGTCCCACTGTTGGGAACATGCCTACTATGCCATCACTATAAGATTATGGTCTACTTTGTCGCCCTGGCCAGGAGTGTTGGCATAAAGTTTATTTTCGAGATTTCCGTCTCTTACAGAGAATATTATCTATGTAATATCTCTTAGCTGGTTTTCACAGCATCTTAAGAAGGAAATGTTCTGTTGATACTTGTATTCTTAATTCATAGCCGCTAAATCATTTATATAACTGCATCAAAGAGAGTATTCGTTGTAGGTAAAATCTAAAGGCTGATGTTGACGATTTTACACCATTATCATCGCTCTACCCAAATCCTTTGATTAGGGTTTGGCGCGTTTACATAATCCATATTTTATATAATTGTACATCATTTAACAAAAATATTAATCAATATCGTATCGTTATTATAATGGATATCAATAACGTGATACAAAAATAAAATGTATGATACAAATACAAATACCGTCCGGCCGATAGGATTAATAAATTTGTCTAGTGGAAACGCCACGCTTTCACCGTGTTCCCTTTTTGCGTGTGTTTCCACATTTTTCACGCGATAAATCATATTTTTTCACCGGTAGCGCTTTTTGCGCTGGCGTCCTTTCGGTTTGCCCGAGCGTACTGTCATTTTTTTCATTCGGACATGGGACTTTGCACTTGTTCATTTCGCTTTTGTTTTGTCCAGAGAATTTATGATTAATTTGTACCAACGATGACGCACAGTTGAATGACCTCAACATTGAATTTGTAGTTACTATAGTTTTAATACGGGTATTAAAATTTAATAAATTTTATAAATCGTTTATTTGCTGATTAATTTAGCAAAGTAAGTTCCCTTTACGCAACCGTGACAAATATAAACAGAGTTGACAGCAGGGGGTGATAGCGATAGACTGCTTAAAATCTCTCATCGCTGTTAATTTTCATTAGCTACCAGAACGAGAACAATTTAATTTAATTGCCAAATCATTAAGTTAAGCACGAAAATATTAGTCGGCACTAGTGGGAATGAATTAATAAACTCGCCAGTATAAATAAAGAAATCATTGACGTGTCTATCTTCGGAAAAAATGGCGGAGACCTTACATTAATACGTGGCCATAAATTAAAGTGTGGCTTAAAATTAAGACAACAAGCCTCTTTAATCTACAATAAATGGTGGTCGCCGCTTAGAGACCGGTTTTGAGACGGAGGCGCAAAAGAAAAAGTATAATCCGGTCCGGAGCGGGTCCAAAATATGATAGGCATCCATAATACAACATGGCCGCTAAGCTCCTATATCTATCTTTGTCGTATACGTGACCCTTATGTATAGTTGTCTCACTTTATTAAGGTTGACCACATGTGGAGTGTTCCGCTAAGCCTAACCTTGATATCATACTCCGGGTTGTACGGGGTGTCCTAATGTCGATTTCATCTCGCGCTTCTTACAATTTATGACATACATCGCCGTTGAGTTTTTATTAGTATATTATTTACTGTTTATATTAGCTGGAAACAGGTAAAGTAATATATCTTGTGGAATGATACTCATATAATATGATTAGGTAGTTAAAAGATTTACATTCTAATTATTAAAAAAGCGCGCTTAGATTATCTTGTTAGTTGCTTAGAATATCCTGCTTCAGATAAAATTTTGTTCAGAATTACTAGAATTCTGTAGAATATTGTGAATATTATCATGGGCAATATACGAACCACAGCATTTATACATATATATAGCAATGTAGTGCTTTTTAACTAAAGCTTATGTCCTTTAGTTGAAAGGAAAGGATTTTTTTTTTTTAATTGACAGTAATTAATTGTGTGTACATTTTTTAAACATCCTATATGTATAAAGGCTTCCTGCCTTTGAAGTGGATACCACATTCCATATTTAAAATAACACCATTTTATAGAACCAATCACATGTCTACCTGTTGATTTCCAAGAAAACTATAAACTAGACAGTTGATATTAATCAAATTATTCAAATAAGCTTATCGTGCAATCTATAAGTATTGAGTTACCGACGGTTATTGAATATTTGGTCACTTGTCTTTAAAATAAAACCTCTTTTTACAGATGTCGACGCGTTTAATATTTGTTCTAAATGTACTAGTCTTCGTAAAAAATGGTTTTATTTGAATAAATGAGTCGCGCAATTATTTGAAAATATCACTCACCTTTGGATTTAAAATTTACACTGTTTACTCTATTTTGTTAGTAATTTAGAATAGACTTTTAATTTGGTTTGTACTCGAATAAGTATTTTACGTAAACGTGAACTTATTGTACCAAAGTATAGAAATAGACTGACCCATACTTCAAGTGAAATCGAAACTTTTCATTTATGTGCGAATAATATGCAAATTGTACCTATCAGCAGGTGGTCAACGGTTATTGTCATTGTATGCTTTTATTTCATTGTCCCACGCATGTAAAGAACAATTTGAAATATGAACACTTTCGCTTGCATTCTTGCGAATTTTTGTGACACCTTTACTTTCAAATTGTTTTTTTCTTTTAGTTCGAATTTGTTTAATGTTTGCGGCCAGTATTACCTTTAATGCGGTTGTAAATAAAACACTTTCCTTACAAAAGAGTTTGAATAGAAAGTACCTGTTACAATTTTTGCACAGTTCTGGTGCTATAAATTATGTAAGCCATTATGTCGTAAATAATGTTGTAGCAATAAAAAAGTAGCATAAGTAAACTTTTTTGATTGCTACGAGATTATTTAAATTTAAGTACACTTAATTATTTATGTTATATTGTATAACTTTTGTAGATTGTTTGTAGCAATAGCACGTATTTTTTAAAAGTGCTATGTTTATAATTATTTTGTTAAATGAATGCATTTCGTTTATCATCGGAATGTAATTTTCCTTCCGCTTTACTACAATATCTCTTTCATAGTTGCATCTGTTGATAAAACTGTCCACCTAGCGTTAAGCTAAGTTATAAGAAGCTATAGAGTATGTTGTGCTAAATATTACTTATGAAAATAATTTTTAGAAATAGATAATCATTTATTCATGTAGGCGTATTTTAAAAGAAAATTTGCTCTTATGAAATTTTAAATAAAGTCCCAACCATCGTTAAGTATCTCTCCGGCCCATTTACGTCCCACTGTTAGGCACGAGCCTCCTCAACTTTGGGAGGGATTATGGTCTACTGTGCCGCGCTGACCAGGCCTGTTTGCACAGGGTTTATTTTCGAGATTTCCGTCTCTCACAGAGGATGTTATCTGTGTGCAGTATCCCTTAGCTGACTTTTACAGCACCCTGGGGAGGAGATAGGGTGGTGACACTAGTATTCTTAATCCGTCACCACACGGAGAGTTAAATATAGTAACTATTATTTGGTTTGTGTTTGTTAATTGCTGTTTCCTTAGGCCAAGACCAATAAATATCTAGATTAAATAAAGTATATTAGTTTACTTATTTTGTAATGCATGTATCTAATATTGATTGCTAGTGATAAAGATTTTTATTTTCTAAGGATATTTCACCTTGTAAGTTTAAAAGTGTGTCAAAACTGTAATGTATTGCTGATTTTTAGGGTTCCGTACCCAAAGGGTAAAAACGGGACCCTATTACTGAGACTCCGCTGTCCGTCCGTCCGTCCGTCCGTCCGTCCGTCAGTCCGTCAGTCCGTCTGTCACCAGGCTGTATCTCAAGAACGGTGATAGCTAGAGAGTTGAAATTTTCACAGATGATGTATTTCAACAACAAATACTAAAAATAAAATAAATATTTAATGGGGGCTCCCATACAACAAACATGATTTTTTTTACCGTTTCTTGCTCGATACTAATAACGTTGCCTTATGTTGCATAGATAATGGTACGGAACCCTTCGTGCGCGAGTCCGACTCGCACTTGACCAATTTTTTGGCTTTCGTATCTGATAAAACTTTTTAGTAATTTAATTATTAAACAATGAGGATGATAAAAAACGAGAAAAAGTGTGTGTGAGAGAGAGAGAGAGAAATTACATATAAAATAAATCAATAAAACTAACCATATTTTATTTTATTTGTTTATTTATAAACTTTCAGTACAAAATTGTATACATTGGGCGGATATTTTACTAAATTGATCCCAATAAAATTTTTAATTGCGTGCCTTTATTCTGAGCTTATCTTATCCATCTGAAAATTAGTAGATTTTTTAGCTGTAACCCGCAATTTTGCAATGATAAAATTAATATTTTCTATGGATATTATAGCTCGATATATTTCTATAATGTGTTACAGGCCTTATCAGATCATTATCACGCTGTCTGCAATAACAGATGTTTTTGTGTTATTAATCTTCCACGAATCAACAATTCGTTGCAAAATCATTTTATTCGGTAGACACTGCACTCTGGTACAAATTGGTAATTTTAAATATGGCACCGCTTTCCTTTATTTTCTTAAATAAATAAAATACAAGATACTAAAAATACAGATCTCTGCATACAGAATTTCCTTGGTCTTCACACTAGTTATCCTGTAGGAGCTAGATGATGGTTTATTTTACAGGTTCTTTACTTGTTTTGCAACTTATTACAAACCTTGCGACTTATCGAACGAAAAGTCTTTCGATAAAACTGCACAGTTTTTTCGTTATGGTTTAAAGTAACGTATGTAGGGGGTATTTGGAATTGTTTTAAGACTTTACTTATCTAAGTTAAGTCTAACATTGAAAATTATGAATCGGTATTTATTCAAATACGCAAAAATGAAAGGAGTAAATACACTGAGCATTTTATGCTTAAGCGTTTTTCTAGAAACACTTTCATTAGAAATTCTGAGATATAAATAAATCTTGATAAAGATGCCAAGATAGTCAATAAAAACAAATGAACATTTTTTACAGAATGTCTGTATGTTTTGAAATGTCATGTGCCGTATCTAATGGTGTTGTTTTTTTCCTTTCATGTATCTATAGTTTTTTTAGAAACCGACACGGTTTTGATACCGTTACCTTCATAGTATTTGACCCGGTGCTGGCGCAAGGGCAGAAAGAACAAAGCGTCTAATTCTATTGAAACACCATTATCTAATAAGTTGTTGTATCATCCATCATGGTGGCGTGAAGTCCCCTCTGCACTTCAATATCATTAATCAGTATCTATAAATGTTGTGCCGACACTTGTGTATCGAATTTTGGACTTTTTGAGCATAATTCCGGCCACAGCTTGTAATATCCGTATGGGGTTCGTATATTACAATAACAGTTATGTATCCATACTGTTATGTGGCGTAGACTAAAAATCTTTGGGATAATATAACAAATTTTTAAATAAATAAAATGATAAATTTATTTTAAATAGATGTATTTGAACATGAAACCGAGTTCTGTATTACAGATACCTAATATTTGTTTGTTTAACTTATACTAATATTATAAAGCGGAAGAGTTTGTTTGTTTGTTTGTTTAAACGCGCTAATCTCAGGAACGACTGGTCCGATTTCAAAAATTCTTTTGTTGTTGATAGTCGATTTATAGGAGAAGGCTTTAGGCTATAAAACATCACGCTGCGACCAATAGGAGCGAAGCATCAGTGAAAAATGTTGCAAAAACGGGGAAAAGTTTTGTAAATTTCACGCGTACGGAATTGCGGGCAGCAGCTAGTAATCAATAAGCGATATCATCACCATTGCCCTTCCCTTATCCCTGTGTTCTTTGTTCCTATTTGTTCTATGTTTTCTGTCAGACGCCATTTTTGTATTTATATGATATTTTAGCCTCATTCTTTTATAACCTCTTTTACACAATCCATCCATCATCAATCTTTGACCGCTTTTAATAACTCGTGATTATTTTTGACATACCTAATCTATAAGTTTCAGTGGTACATTATTATTAGGTATGTATAAAATAACAAGAATTTCCCAAAAATACCAAAACATTAGGTAGTATTAAGAATTTATTAGGCGATGCTAGTTTAATTAAAGTACGTACTTATACATACCAAATTAAAATAAACAGTTATAAATACAATTCTAATGAAACGATAATTTTACCTAATCTAATAACGATTTACCCATCACCAGCCAAGTAAGCAAAGACTAAATCGACATGCTAACTAATGCCATGCATTTCTGAAGACATTAAATGTAAGTGTTTGAACATAAAACTGATAGGTATGCAATATATCCGAGCGACCATCAATCTGGACTGATTCGAATAACATCTCGCTATTTAGTATCGATAAAAAGAGCATCGAGTGCGGTTTCTTTATTCTCTACATCACAAAATTGTTACTAGGTGTTAAGGTCATGAGTTTTTGAGTAGTTGAATTTATTTACTTTAACAAGATCCGTAAGTACTTCAGTATAACTTATGATTTTTTTAAATGTTCATCATCATTTCATATAACATCCTCAGTTCCCAAGCTAAGCTTGTATGCCTGTACTATTGGTAAACTACTTTTCTTTTGTAATACATACTTATAATACATATAAAACACCCAGACGCAGTGCTCCGTTTAAACCTCCGATAAGTCATTATGAATAAGACCATAAGTCTTACAGTATAATGGTAAAAATCTCTCAGAGCTGAAATTATTGACTTTTGGTTTGCCTTCTCCGGGTCTCGTCGCACCTGGAGGAAAAATGAGGTTAAATATTATGATTATATTGTACTTACTAGTATCATAGGTACTTACATTGTTATGTGAAAATATCCACAAAATATACGCAGGAAGTTAAATTAAAATCAGGCGTCACTTGAGCAATCTAACGTGAATAATTCTGTCCAATAATAGGGGACTCCACCCTACGGCATGCGGGTATTTGAGTCATGTACTATGGCATGCAATCGTAACGCGTTTTGTTACAACTGCATACCGCATACCAATCGCGTGTACTGGCTTTGAATATGTCTGCGAATTTTCATTTGCCTACACATTAATTTAATTCGATTATTGTAAAGTCAGTTCTCTGTTTTTTAAGGTTCTGTACCAAAAGGTTTAACGCGCGGTTTGTCTATCTGACAACAGGCTGTATCTCTAGAATAATGATGGCTAGAGAGCAAAAAATTGCACAGTTTATGTATATCAGTTTTTGCTACAACAACAAATACTCAAGATCATCATCCTTCTGCTCTCATTCCGTTAGAGTCGATATTATGACGAATTTATTACGATAATAACGGCATAGAACACTTCGAGTGGGAGTTCAACTCGTACTTGACCGGTTTCTAAGAACAAATTTATTGTTTAGTATTTATAAAATAGATAATTAGGTATTACTAGCTGACTCGGCAAACGTTGTTTTGCCATACAAATGACAGGGGTAGACAAATAATTTGCAATAAATTAAAATTGCGACTATAATTTGAGATTTAAACTATCCTATCTCTCAAGTTGGATCGAACTGCACATGGTGTGCGAATTTTATTATAATCGGTTAAGTGGTTTAGGAGTCCATTAAGGACAAACATTGTGACACGAGATTTATATATATTAAGATTATTGAGCCATACATCATGTTTTTGGTTGATACTATAATAGTAATATTCTACGTCATTTTATGAGATCATAAAACTCCAATATGCATGCTAGAAAGGTGTAATATATGCAATATCGTTTAAGAAACTTTTCGTTTGTATATAAGGCAAACGAACTCAAACGCAAGAGCCTAGTCTACTATACTCTTGATTATAGAGTTCCTTGGCTCTATCATTAGTCAATTAAACTGTGGAAGCCCTTTTTTATTAAGCAAATTATTTTCATCGTAAACCGTTTAGTAATCGTCAATTATAGTTTATATGTGTGTATGTGTACCAATATGTATGTGTGTCCCAGTAAATGAAGACTCTTACTAATACATAGCTGTAGTACCTTCGTAGCCCAACATTAAGCGAACAGGCTTTTACAAAGTTATTGCCATTTATAAAGTGCGAAATGTCATATTGATTGTATAAATTACAAGTTTAATTTTAAATAAAATAGCCTCTTTTTTATACCTACACGCAACCTAAGGGTTCGTGTAGATTCGCGTTTTATTAAAGTATTACATAAAATTACATAAATATGTAGTCATTTAACTTAGCAGTAGACAAAAGTCACAAATGAAACAAAGTAGTCAAGTCAGACCTTAGGCTGCAATATATTATCCTAAGTGCTGTTATAAGAATATTCTTTTTTTTTGTTATTAAAATTCATATTTCAGGACTAATCATTAAACTTAGCTTTCATTTCACATTTAAGTTTTTGATTGGGATGTAAGTTTAAATATAATAGAGTATGCAATACTACAAAAAACCTTCCAAGTAAAATAGGAATATGCTTTTTGTTTTGACTCAAATTATAAAATAATTTGAGTAACAAGAGAACCAACATACTTATGGACAAAAGACAGTTAACATACCGATTAGGAAACGAGACACACGTCAATACCTATATAAAAAAATAAATAAATATTCATGGACATTTCACACAACGTCCTCTGGTCCCAAACTAAGCTTATATGCTTGTGTTATGGGTACCAGAATACGGATAGACTACATATACTACTTTTCTTTTGTAAATACATACTTATAACACATAGAAACACCCAGACGCAGTACAAACATTTGTATGACAATTAGAAAAATCACACAAATGATTGTCCCGAGCGGGAATCGAACCCGCGACCTCTTGATCGGCAGTCCGCTACATGAACCACTCGACCACGAGACTTGTCGAATATTAAATATAAATTTACATCATAAATATTATATATACTCTTATATTAAAGATTGGAAACTCGTAGAGCCAGTTAAAGATTTGATCAAGAATTTTTTACCTCCTTTCCTTGTATGTAATTTAGTTAAAGTAATTATGAATATATCTTACGCAGCCGTGGAAAAACTGGCGTACATGGTACATTTATTGAGTGGAAGTTGTACATTTATAACACCAATTATTAACAACACCATTATCTCTGTTGCATATAATTAAAACACCTAATTAACGGTGAATTAATTTAATACTTTATCAGCTTATGGCAGGAAGGTGATTATTCATACTGATGTAACTCCTTGTATAGTATTAAGTTTGTTATAATTTCACAGGTGTTAAGATGTAACTATTTATTTTAATAATTAGAATTGTCTATGCCTATATAAAGGGGACAAATGGCTATTTGGTATTTTAATAAGCCAATCATTTGTCATTCCATATACAGTGTTATAGTTATTAAATAAGATAATTTGTTTCATTAGAATTCTTTCCTAAAAATATATCTTTTTCTCCAGCTCATAAACGTCCCACTGTTGGGCACGGGCCTCCTCCACTTTGGGAGGGATTATGGTCTATTGTGCCGCGGTGACCAGGCGTATTGGCACTGGGTTTATTTTCGAGGTTTCCGTCTCTCACAGATGATGTTATCTGTGTACAATATCCCTTAGCTGACTTATACAGCACCCTTGGTAGGAGATGGGTGGTGACACTTGTATTCTTAATCCGTCACCACACGTAGATAAAAATATATAAAACAAATAAATTGAATATGCAATTTATGTTCACTATCTACAATTAAAAATATGAATACGCTTAGATTAATTATTATGATAAAGTATCTAGGTACATTTAACCGATTCTATTACTGCTAGGTACTTACTTATTGTGACTTTAACCTATAAATAAAACCACTTTTTACGGATTTAGACGCGTGTATTGGTTTTAAATTTTGGCCCGACGTTTCTCGACGTCTAGTCCCACCCGTGACCATGATAACTGCAAAGTCTCCAAAACGTCTTGCTAAAATTTTAAACAAACGTCAAAATCCGTGAAAAGTGGTTTTGTTTAAAAAATGAGTCACGCAAGTGTTAGAGAATATTATTAACCTATAAATTGCTTATCAATTTAAGCTTCTTTTAAATTTTGAATAAGTTATTGAAGGAATTGTTTAATTTAATTTTAGGTTCTTTTCTATTTAAGGAATTAAAATTTTCAATAATCATAGAATTTAGTCAACTATAACTAAATATATCAAAAGCATGTAGAGTAGGCAGCAAAAACTCCCTTTGTTGCCGCTTCAGTGAGCTGATTTCTTAAATAATGTCGGTTTGTGTAGGTAGGAGGGCTGGGCGAACCACATAGCAGGCAGGCATAGGCGAGCCGTGCTGCAATCAGTCTTATTCCACGCGGACGCGCCTCGATTAGTCAACGCCTGGTGCAGAGACAACCGTTCCCATTCTCCCCGACCTCCTCTCGGGACGAGAGTATCGACTGTTCGTAATCGATTTTGGTTTAGCGGAGCTCTATCGATTTGTATTATTTTAATTGAATATTTTGTTACTTGCATTTTTGTACTTACATACAAAGAAAATATTAAAAATATCTGTAAAATGATAATAACAGTCCACAATGAGATTTATTCAGTAAAATGTTTTACAAAAAAAAAATTATAAAAATAAAATCTAAATAGACATCCATTTACAGATAACTTGTAATAAACCTATATTTCATAGAATAGGCAGTTAAAGAATGTTTTAAATAGTTTTGCCAAGATTGTGCACTGTAATCTATGATAACAATTCTATTTGACGGGCCACGTAGTGGAGTGGTTCATATAACGGACTACCGATCACGAGGTCTCGGGTTCGATTCCCAGTCAGGACAATCATTTGTGTGATGTTTTTAATTGTCATACAAATGTTTGTACTGCGTCTGGGTGTTTACTATGTATTATAAGTATGTATTTACGAAAGAAAAGTAGTTTATGTATTATATCCGTATTCTGGTACCCATGGCACAAGCATATATAAGCTTAGCTTGGGACCAGAGGACGTTGTGTGAAATGTCCATGAATATTTATTGTTTATTATTAATTTATTGACACCGTTATCCATGCGTAGATGCAAAGTCGATCATTAAAAATGTTCTAGAGAACCAGATGTGATGTCATATAATTTATTTCGTAAGTATAAGAACTTTCATAAAACTAGAATAATAATATCAGCCAGTTACTCATATTCTATTTTTGAAATTGCGTTTTTCTATACTTTATCCAAGCCTCTAATCATAGAGTTCATCCATAACTTATTGCCCTCCGACCACCAACGTTTCCTTTAACAACACAGCAATCACCTGTATTTTGATATTTTCCGCATAAACTGAAAGTCGTTTAGGCATTATCGACTATCCATGTCCTAATCACGGATAGTCCGCCTGTAGATAGCCTTCACAAATTACTATGTTCAGCAAAGAACGTGAACATTATCTAAAATATTTTCTTTGTAGATACTTATTTCTTTTGTTCCATCTTATATAACAGCTTAAACACGCAACTCTGTAGTTTACTGTAACATAGGCTTATGCCCGCGACTTGGTGCGACTATACGCTGATTTTCATAACTCTATGTCCAAAAATTACGGATTCGCAAACTTTAGCCTCTTCTTTCGTCGTCTTTTTACCCATAACACAAGCATATAAGCTTAGCTTGAGACCAGAGGACGTTGTGTGAAATGTCCATGAATATTTATTTATTTATTTTATTTATTTTTGAACTCATATTCAGAATTGACTATGTTTTTGTTATACCTACATGTACATGTATAATATGTATATTAACCGCGATATAGTTCTAAATAAATAACACACAAGCATAAAGCTTACTTTATGCTTGTGTGTATACCAGAATATGGATAGAATACATATACTACTTTTCTTTTGTAAATACATACTTATAATACATAGAAACACCCAGACGCATTACAAACATTTGTATGACAATTAGAAAGATCACACAAATGGTTGTCCTGGGCGGGAATCGAACCCGCGACCTCTTGATCGGCAGTCTGTTACATAAACCACTCAACCACGAGGCTCGTCATAAAGTTTAAAGCTTTTAAGACTCGCTAAAGGTTTAATAGTTTTAATACATATGAATACCAAATCAAAGTCTGTTACCTACATATCAAAATCAAAGTCTGTATCTGTATAGTATGTTGATTTGTGCATCATTTAGTCAGTAGCGTCATATAGGTATACGATATTTAAATTATGGACTATTTTATCTAGAGTCTCATAGTACCCTATCGATATCTCGATCGTATTTCCTTCAAACAATTTAATATACCGCATTATCTATCCGCAAGTGTTTTACCTTTATCAAAATTCATTACCTATATATTATTCACACAAGCTGTTATCGGGAGTTTTCTCACTGTGGCATTATAATGAAGAGTTTAAATTTAGGAGTAATGTTTGACCAATAAGATAAAAGCGAGAGGGCTGCCCTTACATTCATAACGACACAATGCTGTAGAACTTTATTGGTGTTATTTCAAGGAATGATTTTGAATGGTTTGGATGTAACTATAAAATGGTTGTTTGGTAATGACGGACGCATGGACGGTCGCATACAAAGCAGGCGGCTACCAGAATAAAGTTATCTCGCGATACATCCATGTATTAATGGCCAACTCGTTACTTGGGTATTGAGACGTTTTGGATTACTAAACCTGATGATTTTGAGGCATCGAACTTAAAAAAAAACATAAGCATGGTATTTCTTTTTGTTAATTAACTGGTTGTTGTCTTCCAAAAAAAGGGTAAAAAGGTGGCTATATTTAGAGTATCTTGGCGCAATTGTAAAGGTGTGTGAAATGCATGTTTTGAATGTAATAAATTAAATTTGGTAAAGGTGATAAATCATGAAAAAAATAATGATTTTATAGCAAACTGGCAGTTCCCCGCGACTTCATACGCGTGGAACTTAGAAAATGTTCCCTGTTTCTGCAAAATTTTTAGTGATGCTTTGCCCTTATTCGTCGCTGTGATGATATACAGCTTAAAGCCTTCCTTGATAAATGTACTATCTAACACTGAAAGAATTTTTCAAATCGGGGCAGCGATTCTTGAGATTAGCGCGTTCAAACATACAAAAAAACTCCTCAGCTTTTTACTATTAGTATAGATTTATTTACAAGGATGTAAATTCAGTTCTGTATGAAAATTATGAGAGTATTACAGTCTCTTTTACTAGACATGGGTAAATAAGTTAAAAATGTTAATAAATATTATTGCTGAACTGCCAACAAGTATTCTTAAGGTGTCTAAAACCAGTTGTAGGTATATCTTTAGGCCATGTTTTTTTCCTTTTGTGTGACAGATCAGGAAGGTAAAGTAAAAACACTATGGTTTAAAAGAAATAGGATAAACTAGATGAAGTATAAAAAGTCTTTAAAGCATTTAGTTAAGTCACCATAATGATTCGTTCACAATGGTCTGGCACGCAATCACCGCGATCTCTATCGTCCGAGCCCGTAACCGCTGCCAATGTCTGCGGTCTCAGACTATAATTTGCCAGTTTTCGCCGCCTAGCTGCCTGTAATTTTATAACAACGTCGAGCCCACTTGAATACTTCATTTTGATATTTTAAACTTTATTTTTTTGTTGCTGACAGGATCGTAATCATTGGTTTTTGGTTACATAACCATGGAGAAAGTTCGTCATAATACTACAGCATCGAACATCATTTTATCATGATAATGAGCAAGCGTTCTTATTCACATGTAAAGTGTACGTTGTTTTGTCAAAGAATAACTCATTAGCAATTGAAGTTAATGAGTCTGAGTATTCCTGTTTGTACACGTATAGTCTTTGCTCATAGTGAACTATTCTGGTAACCAAATGTTTATTCAAATGCTAAGAACGTGTGCAGTGTGCTCATTGCGCAGTTCTGTTAGAAAAAAAATACTGTGGGCGAGTATTAAAATGTGCACAGCACAAGTTAACGTATTCAAATGAGGCATGTGCCATAAACATCAAAGAAATGTCACATAAATCATATAACATTGTTTAGACAAAGGTTCCTGGCGTCTGAAGTAGTCCCTTAACAGGATTTTGTGAAATCAGGCCAGGATAACATGTGCTTCTGCTTTTGTTCTCTATTGTGCAATCTTCCGGGTTCCACACTGACCATTGTCAGAATATTAGCGTGCAATTTTTTTATTTTAATTTTCAAAACATCTTCGCCGCTTGATTTGGGCATTGTTGTTTTTATTGCTATTATTTTACATAACTGAGAATTATTTTAAATCGTTTCAAAGAGTCTTTATTGCGTAACCATTATATTCAAACATATAAAATTTGGAGTTATAAATACTTATGATTGCATGGCTAATGGCCATTTATATTATAGCGTCTAAATTTAAAGCATGTTAGTACTGGCAATTTAGGCACTTTCGCGATAGTATCTCGTATTTAGCAGGTTTTGTAACGAAATAAAAATTTCTATGATACACAACAAATGAAATTCGTGGGAAGCCAAAAGTGTCAAACAATACAAATCGCCGTGTCACTTCACCTATTTACTTGCAAATTTCGTGCAGAAATATCGAAAAAACTTCAAGATAAAGGTACAAAAGTGTTCTATTCTAGTCGCCAAATGAATAATTACCTTTCACGTCTCTCCTTTCAATCGGCGATGTGCGATCGATCAGCGTCGCAGAACTCTTTCAGCGGCGTCACCCTTGCCGTGCTCAGGTAAGATACAATTAATCTGAAACATCCCAAATCAGTATTACATTAAAATCTAAATAAAAACCCCACAGCCTGCCGTTTTTTCGCCGCTACGTTTTCTTTTCCATTCAGATTTTTTTGACAGCACGAAAAATGAGACTCATTTATTTGACTCGTACACAATGTAGGACTGTTTGAGTACGAGTATTTGCTATAAATACGCATTTTTCTCTACATCTCCTTCTACCGTGGGGTGAACATTAGCCTTGGAAACGAAGGGAGTCTCACGTGTTCCTTTTGTTCGATTTGGAGATTTTAGGGGAGTAGTGATGCTATATTCTCATGGAATCCATCAAAATAATCGCGTACTCATGTATAATGGATTCGTGGTGTCAACAAAGTTCTATGATTAATTTCCTTCGAATCTGAATGAATATTGAATACTAATGCGTAGAATACTAATGTATATTGAATCAAAATACTTAAGACGAGGTATTATGATTTTGGTGATTCGATAATATCGATTAAAGACAATTACAATATATACCTACCTAACGAAATTATAGGTAGTATGCTTATAAATAATTCCACTTATTTCTAATAGTGCTGTAGTTTCTCTTTAGAGTTGAAAGGTCTCAATTACTCAATTATCAAGACAACTAAGCAGGAAGCAGACTTAATTCCAATTCTGGCTTCAATTGAAACGGCGTCGAACCCAGATCTATAATCATACCTACATATGTAGCGCGTGTACAACGTTCATTAGACTTAACATAAATGGTAATTGTTTCTTTATACTCAATCTTTTGTCTATATGAACACCGTGCACTAGCAATGTCATATTTCGACGTTCTTTCATTTGTTAAATGCTAATAGTTTTTCTAAGTACAATTTTAAAGTTCTCCAAGTTATTGTGGAGGCAGGCGGCCGAAACATTGGCTTATTGTGTGATAAATAGCTGAACATAAATACTGTTTTGTCTTAACCCATTCAGTTGTAATTAGGTAGCACAATTTGCTCTGTTGAATCGTTAATGAGACGGTTGTGGAGGACAATAAGCGGTAAATCAATTATACAACGTGTTCACTGATTTTTACGCTTTGTAGTGTCTCTGTTATGAATATGAAATGGAAGTCTAATTACTTAGAAGTGATGCGCATAATGAACAGATATTTTAACTATTTTAATGTTTTATGTGTTCTCTTTTATCGAATGTTAGTTGTTTTCATTTTCATTGGTTACGAAATGAGTGGAAATTAATATTCTGTAAAACTTAGGTAGAAGAGTTATCTAAATGAAAATAATTTTTTTTATCGAAAATGCATTTAAAAAGTTTTGACATAATACGCTAAGAATAACAAACATTTATTCCTTTAAAACTATAACGTGAAAACATAATGTATAATAATGATATTTCCATCTGATACAACATTTTATATATTTTTCCTCACTTTGAATACGCAATTTTAAAAGAACATTTTTATCCTACTTTAAGTTGAAAATATTAAAAAATTTGTGCCTTTATAAAATTTCAGTTCTAAGATAAATTGTATTAAATAGATAAAATGTTGCAATCTCTCTTGACAATGGCTTACTAAAATCTTTCAAAAACTCGAAGTGATCAATCAAAAACAAAATACATTTGCGTAGAACACTCGGCGATTTGTCCAAATGAAAAATTAATTTTTCCGTTGATTAATATAATGGCTTACAATAAAACGTAATTGCTGTTTGGAACTTTTTACATCTTCCTCTTGTACCAAATTAATTTGTTTAAACAGTGGCAGAATCTAATGTTGTTTAACCGCTTGTTAAATAAATGCTAATGATTTTTTTTCTTTTTTAAATTTGGTCTTGTTTTTTTTTCAACTGGTGTAGATACTAATCTAAACGACAGGATTCAAAATTGGAATACTAACCCAAGTTAGAGCATCATTTCTATGTAAATGGGTTGCAAATTTTATGTATTAAATTGATAATTGTGTGTTAATAAGTGCCCCATGCCAGAAAAAAAATTGTGTGTCAAGATTTGAATCAAAAATGAAGAACGCAAGGCATCGATATTTGAATTTAGTAGTTGATATTTAACTTATAGGAATTCTCTCTAGTCGGAAGTTCTAATACTTAGATGCAATAGAGGCCGTTGAGTTATTATACAAACGTAAATAAGTACATTTGGTTCACTATTTCTAACTACATTTTTGAGATGTTAAACTTGCTTTATTTAAAATACACCTTAGAATGCGAACGTACAAAATCCATTCAGGCGTGAATCATAAACTAAAGGATACCTTACCGCCTTTGATAACTGTGAATCAAAACATTCAGGTGACAGCATGAGATATGACGTTTCGTAAAACAATGACCGGGATCTCGAATAATAATGGAATGAAATATCTGTGGTAACAATTTATATTCTAACGCTGGATTCAACTTGACAATTTATTAATCAAACCGATTACCTCCCCTGCAAAACCAGGCTCTATTGTGAAAATATTGTCGCCCAAACAATCCTATGAATAATTAAGGATTTAAATTTTAACACAACAAAGGCATAAAACAATAAACGCCCTTCAAAGTGGACAAAGGCATAACTGTGAGTGGCATTTTAGGTGCCCGTCGTAAAAATTTTAATATGCGGGGTGGCTCTGTGATTGTTAGGTACTAGCGAACCATTAACACATACTTAGATGTTAACAAGTTTTTGCGGCATATTATTTACAAAATAATAAACATAGTATTTTATACTAAATTCAATTTGATTACTTAATTACATGGTACATATAGGCAGTTCGTAGTAGTTTACGTGCCTTTGAAATATAAAATTATTGTATATAATTAAAGTTAAGATTAGTAATCTAGTAGACTTTATAACTCTAAGATTAAAATCAACTACAGGTATTAACTTAAAATGTAACTATTGTAACTTAACATTAACTCATTACCATTCAAATAGTTCATTAAATTCACATTTGTTTATTTTTTCTCATGAGTTGTTTCAAATAAAATGAATGGCAAACATTATTTAAAGACATGTCATTGTTTATACAATCTAATTAATAAAAACATTTTTAGATTAATCCAGAAATCAATTAAGGCCACCATCGGTTTGGCCTACGTCTCTGACACATGTCGGTCCCCACTTCCCTCAGCTTTTTCCATAACGACCTGTGAGCCCCTCCCTTCTTTAGAGAGAAAAGCATAATCCATCACTGTACGTCACCCCTATTTTGGCACTTGCTGTCCCATTCCTACATGACATCGTAAAAGTATATCTTACCTTGTCTCGCCCGCTAGGGGTAGTTTCTCTCAGTCGCCGCTTGACGGGTGATCATTTTTCTTGTGGCGCGTTCAATCATCGCGTCACTATCGCCTTCCTTTTCACCCGAGGGCTTATAATATCGGCATCTCACTCGCACAGGCCCTTCCTGTCTTTCTGTGTGTCCCTTATTTTCTGTTAGCGGTGCGTGTTCCACTACGTGCCCGTCGACCAAATATGGCGTCTTTTGTGTTTGATTTTGATGTTATAATTTTTGTTAATAAAGCAGTCGGTTTTTTAATTACATGTCCTTTGTTGGATATTTTAACTAAAATATCAAAAGATTGATGAGTTAGGTAAGCAAAAACAATATTTTATATTATAACATTTTTTCGCTTAATCAACACCATAAAAATAATCTATTTTCTACAATGCCAGTACTCTCCAAAACTTTCAATACTTGTAGCATTTATTGATCATAAAAGCTATAGTCATAATAATATAGGTATATAGTGTTCAATTAATTTTGCAATTAATTCATATCTTCTACTGGCTTAATGTTAAGATTCAGATTACAGAATATTAATCCGGCAGTCATAGGTACTTCGCCGGGAACGTATGCTAATGCACTGAATGTTTAATGGCTGTAGTATACGCATAAATTTGCTATAAAACAATATTATAATCTACGTCAATAAAATCCATTTATGGTTTATCACGTTTATCAAATGAACTCGCTCAATGACAAGCTATCAATTAGCAATGAAATAGTAGCATTCGTCCAGAATTATTTGGAATTTCCTTTATACATCTTCGGTCTCAATCATTAATTGATTACCTACCTGCGTCTATTTGTCGCTGTTAACATGTTTTTATATACCGCATATGTAATAACAAAATTTAATAAAATATTATTACTATTACTAATATACGAGGACACTTTTTTTTTTCGCATGGGAATGCCTTTACATACACCCGCTCCTGTCATCTCGGTCATTACCGTCATGGTAGGAGCGGGTAGTGTCGGACTCGCCGATGAACGGAATACCGACTAAACCTAACAGCGGCGCTCTCCACGTCTTTCTAGAGCACCAGAGGTTCCCTGTTCTGAACTCTCTCTGACGCCCCGACGTTGGCCTGGCGGCACAACACCCGGTGTCGCAACACATTAAGGCGGGGGTGGAGACGAGCGTACTCGCGTCGCCTCCTCCCTGGCCTTGCTCGACGGAGCAGGTCTGCATTGGCAGCTGCCTCGCGCTCCCGCTCCGCAGCCTCCTTCAGGAGCATGACGGCTTCACTGAAGTCGGCGACCGCTTGCGGGCACTTGTCGCTGTTAAGCATGGCACTGATTACTGCGACAGGTCCCCGCCTATCACCTGGGTGAGGGCCGTACGCTGTGCCTGCCAGGCAGCGCAACTCTCCATTGTGTACACGAGGACACTAGCGTATTTAGGTATTCAAGAGCCAACCACATTGAGAAAAAGCCAGCTATTGAAATGATTTTTATAGCTTCATCTATGGTGTCCAAGAACTTTTGAGTACTCTGGACTACTTTTATATAGGTACCAAATAATGAAGATTCTTGCAGGTCTTTTTGGAACGTAAATATTCCTGATTTAATATGTTCAATCCTTTTTAAATCTTACGTTTCTTAATTCACAAAACCTCAACAAGGTGTAGTTTTGATGAGAATATGGGAATAAAGCAATTAGGTCGTTTCTATTTTCTTTCTGAAAAAGCTTGCTTCGAAGCACATTCTCTATATAAATGACTACAATCTCATTAATTTCTAAATAAAATTATTTCGTAGTAATATTTGGTGAGAAATATCTCAAATGTGGAATCTTCTTTTCTTGCGTATACTGCATATGTGCATGGCTCCGTTGTCCGCAGACCGGGACCGCCCGGGAACGCTGTAGATTGACTTGTCAGAATATTTGAATTTTAATCCTGGTCAAACGTTATATAAACAGGTATTTATTTATTCATTGATTATCATTTTATCAGTTTTATTCAAAAAGAAGTTTTTAAAGAAATAATTACGTCAATACTACAGGACTCGGTTTCACTCATTGAATAAAAAACTAAACTACTATTTTTAAAATACATACGAGTATATATATAGGTACGTAGCATTCGGTTCGTAGAGAGAGTTCGCAGTGAGGCGAGAAGTTCCAGTAATTTTACACACTGATTCTTTATTTTATTTTAAACAGATTGTTTTCGTTTATAAATAAAACGCGTCGTGCGGCATTTTAGTACACGACGTGTAAACGATTTCTTTTGTATGCTTAAATAATAATTCTGTCATCATGTCATCAAGATAGCTTTATTAACATAATCTTTTCTATAATAATATCTAATATAATAATATCTATAATAAATAGCAAATTTATGTCAAATTCTACTTAAAATCGTTGTTATTAATTATGATAGTTATTACAAAGCCTAGGTTTTATTTCTCTATAAATAATTATATTTTTTAAGGATGGAATAAAAGCAGAGTTGATTGCGAAACTCGTGTCTCCTCGCCTCGTGTGAATCGGGGTGTGTTCCACTTCAACAGTACGGGGCAATAGGTGTTTTCTACTTAGCACTTTTCGTCTTTGGTGAGTAACATTTTTTTAATTATATTTTGCATTTTCTTGTCTTGTCATTGCTTTCTCAAATTTTACTTTATTCAAATTTCCTTTTTACATTTGGCAAACTAATTATATTTATTACCTAGTTTCTTTAATCGTATAAAGCTAATCTATCAATTATAGGACTGACATCAATAATCCTAAGTGCTATTTTTCATTAATGCATGTGTAAGATACAGTGTCAATTCATTAGCTTCTAAATAATCTCGTATTTTATATTCAGTTTTACTTAGTATATTCAGAATAGTTATAATTATAACAGACGTATGCGATCTTTATTACAAAATATAAATTAATAACTCTACTAATTTATCACTGCTTATAAACTCAATAAAATATAAATTAGTTAATAAATAACAAATCAACCATTCTCATTAAGATTCTAATAAAATAGTTATTCTAATTAGAATTTATTACAGTGATAGTACCAAGTGGAATATATCTCTGAACATTGCAGAGTCAAGAAACCTTTAGGCAGAAAAAGATTTGATTGCTTTTTAATAAGTTGCTTTACTGATTGGGCATGGAATTTAATTAAATGACAGTAAAAAATTAGACCTATATACGTATACAGTTTGCGTTATCATAATGAATATCTTTGATAACTTCTTAGTTAAAAAAAACGTCATTTTTTCTACAATGTAGTAAAATATAATAAAATTGTTAGTACCTAGGTATCTTATATTTAAGATAATCTTATGAATTTATTGCAATTGACTTGCTATGCTAAATCTTATGAATTATCAAGTTAATGAATTTTAAAGTTCTTATCAAAGATCTATATTTTTTTTTGTATTTGGAACTGGTTGACAAATATATAAATATTCTAAAATGAGAGATAATATACGTATTTGAATAGTTTATTGCATGTAATCCGTACTCTGTTGTTTTTCTTATTGTAATTAGATTGTGTGAGAACAACAAAGGTAGGCCGCTAATCTAATATTTTTGTTTCTGTTTTGACGCGTACAGAAGAAAGATAGTGGCATCCATTAGTGCTACAAGGTTGAATAAAACGCCGACACCAGTTGTCGGGGAGTATCCTACATAACATAAATATTCAATAGGGCTTTGAATATGTTAATATAAGCTCTTCTCATTGGGTTGTAGATTGCGTCGTCGTTTTTATCTTATACGACATTTAACTCCGGTAATTCAATTTACTTTATTTGCATAATGTCGCCTCCTTTCTAAAGTAGGTGAGTATGGAAATCTTAGCGAATTTATACACGCATTCATAGTTCGTTTGTCGCCTGAAGTGTATTAATAGATTATCTGTGTTAATTTTTTATAGTTAATTGTTTAAATAGAATAAAAATATTTAATATTATTTTACCCTATTATTGTACACTTAGTATGTAATAAATGTTTAAGCTTCAGTTAAATGATCATTACGCAATTTTATTACCTGAAACAAACTAGACAGTCAAACATATCAATTTTTATTTAATTATTTTGATTTAAAGATATGAAGAACTTATGTAGCTGTTTAAAAAAGTGCGTAGTGATATTTTAAGCTTGTTAAAACCCACACAACTTGTTAACGCCAATCGAATCAAAAAGATTTCATCATACTATTACGTATAGGTGAATGGAGATATCTAGAATTAATCGGGCTCTAAAGGCATACAAAGCCGTGAAATATTGCTCGCTCGTTGTTCACAATGGGTACGTCTTCATCACGACCCTATTGTTTTTTTTTCTTTAGACATCACACGCGGGATTGTTTTCTGTTACAGCTATAGAGTTGGGAAACGTGTTCTCTCTGTCTTTGTACTCATTTATCAGGGACTAAGCGTATCGACGACATAGCTGTGCCGAGATTAAAATATACGCGTACTTAAAATAAAATTCTTACATAATAAACTTGTTAATAATATTTATGTACCTGTAGTGCAGGGGTCGGCAAGTAGTTTTAGGTACGGTCCGGATACTAGGGAAAATTTTTACAGGGTCCATAAAAAACAATTGATAATAATTAAGTGATCCTTATTAGTTGTTCTTAAGGCACAAGACCGCGCGTTGTGGCGTTCTATGGGGGAGGCCTGTGTCCAACAGTGGACGGAGAGAGGCTGATGGATTGATGGAATTAATAAAGATATATAATAGCTTATTTACGTAATAATTTATACAATACATTCCTTTGGCGGTCCGAGGTTCGACCTTTCGCGGTCCGGAAACGGACCGTGGTTCGCCTGTTGCCGATCCCTGCTGTAGTGGTTTAAAGGTGTAGAGTCTACTTTATATAATTTATTTAGTTCTAAACTCACAAGAACGTGTATCTCGCATAGTTTTGAGTGCTCTAAAAATGTATAAACATTTTATTACACGTCTGGCTCTACATGTTCTCTGCTAGATACGAGTACTAAAAGCTAGATTTTCAAGTACAAAAAATGCTGATTGAACATTGCACGAGTGTATGGAAATTTTTCTTAGCGTTCGAAACTGCCATTGGAACGGGTGGTACTCCAACGGCTCTAATTTCGACAAGTACTGATTATTTGGTCAATCATACCACGCTGATAGGTCAACTAAACAACTATACCATGTAAGAGTTTAAATTTTGAAATTATTGTTTCTCGAAGAAAATGTTATTCTCTTTAAGCTAGGTACGTCTTTTATGGAAACGAATTAGATAGTTACCGGTGCTGTGGTAATATTAATCGATCGTCACACCCCAAACTAAACAATACTTATAAATCAGTTTAATTGAATTAGATTATACTAACTCACACATTTTTTGTCATGAAGGATGTAAGCTTTTTGCGATGTGTGTAGGTGAATCTTTAACAAAGACTACACAATAGAACGTCTCTTCATTCCCCGTTATCAATCTACCATGATGCCATCTGTGACGCTTCCATTACTCAATTTCCTTTCCCGCCAAAAAAGAACGTAACGTAAAAATAATTCAAAGAAAGAATTCAAACAACCGTTTAGAACTGCGGAATAGAGTCGCGAAACGAATGTCTTACTGTTTGATGTTTTGATTTATGAACGAATAAATATGACTTGGTATATTATTTGATCGGTAGGTAGTACCCAGCTATAATTTTTATTTAGCCAGATACCTACGTACTAGGTACTAGCATTTATGACTTTTTTATGCGCAAAAATCATCACAATGTGTGTACTTGTTTATTTTTTGGGTACGTAATTTTTCTATATTTCCTTCATGTATATAGTTTTACATTGTTCTTATATTATATTTAATTCTATTTATGCTAAATAATTATTTTTCATATTAATTAATTTGATGACAGCAATGACAAAAAATTTGTGATTTTAGGCGTGGCGTGTGGGTCCTTAACCTTCAAAGATACTCACAATATTTGAAGATGTTTACCTGTTAACGAATAGATAATTTATTAGAATCAATAAAGTGGATACATTGTATATTTAATGATGATTTTGATTTGATTAATATACACAGAAAAATTGTCATAGTTCTCCTTAAATCCAATCAAGATATGCGTCTTATATATTGATTGATTATTTGAATTACAGAATTTTGTCAGATTTGCAAATAAAATTGTTCTATTTTTAAAACGGAATGTAATGGCACCCACACAAAACCAAATTTGGAAACTCTTGCACTATGATGTTGGTACCACCGAATGATAATTTAAATTCATTCTCTTCGCCGCCCGCGCCATCATTTGGACAAATGCTACGTCATTTGTCTAAGGGTATCCCCTGAAGTGCGGGGTGTAAAAACAACCTCACATTTGAATGGAAATTGAACCTAAAGCCTCGAGATTAAAAACAGTTTTGCAATATCGTCAGCAGGGCAGATTCCAAATTTACTGTACATGTTTACGCTACGCAAAATTGATATTTATAGCCGAAAATATAAAGTTCATTCACTATAGTGCGTTGCAAATCTCATTTACTAAGCTTCCGAAAATTTTTGGAATATGAAAAACACAACTTATATTTAGCTGCAGTTGGTTTATTTTTGATCATAGAGTTTTTCTTTCAATAGGTATTGAATTAAAACTTGTCGTATTTGTGCTGTGTTACTAATTAATTTAATTATTTATCTCATTGTGCGCATGTTTATTCAATACACATAATTTTAATTAATAGGTGTTTATATAAAGCGCTTCTGTATCATGAAAAATAGACATTATGAATTATTTGTATAGCTAATTATCTCCTTATAAACTTATCTCTTCGAAGTGTTAAAAAGGGCTTTGTCATAGAAATTTTAGTTTTTACTAAGAATTTTGTAACCTTTTGATTTTTTCTCAATATTTTCATAGAAGATAACGAAAAAGCCGTGGTATAAACAAAATAATACATTTAAATATAGGTGGACATTACAATGCCTCATTTGTACTACGAGGGTAGTCAGAGCAAAATAATCGTATACCCGTAAATGTTAAATTAATGATAGTCCATTTGTTCGAGTGAAATAAATGTGATGAAATTAAAAAGAAAACAATAATCGGTATGAATATTCACCATTCGCTTATTGTATGTCCGCCTTCTTTTATTAAATTCCACGTAAGTTTTATTATGTTGGTACCAAACTGTTGAGATTATATAAAACTTGTAACACTAAACTTGATCACCTAGATTTCAAAATTAGATTATTTATTCAAAAATAATTTTGATTAACACAAATACATGAAACATTCATTTAATCTGATCTAATTCTTTATTTGCTAAAAGTAAAAGAATCTTAATAAATCCTAGAGACACTAAAATCACAAACTTGAACGTCAATTCAGCAATCTAAATATTTTCCATATAAGTATTTTTTCTAAAATATAGTTAGACAGATTCAAAAATATTCCTTACTGGTATGTATTCCTGGTATGTACATAATTTATGGGCTTCCAATAAAAAATCTCCTAATTCCGCAAATTTGATGTTTATCTAATATTTTTTGATCCAACCCCAATCCCGAAAGCAATCTTGTTGGGCGCAGGATTGCTTGTTTCTTTTTTTCTATTTTATCTAATTGTGCCCGCGGTATGCCCCAGAGATGGGGCTATGTGTCGCGGAGTATCTCCGGTGCCCTGCGCGGAAACCAATTTCAAAAGACCCAGAAACTGCACAGAGACGGGTTGAGTAGGTACAATATCAGTATTTTGCAACTTTATCGAAGTTGACGTAATTAAACTGATTATTCTTCAACGATCCATGAGTAGGTTTATATTAGATATAATTAAAAATGGATACTTAAATGTCAAATAGGTTTTAAACCAGTTTATAAGTCTAGAAAATTAAATTTAAGTAAGTGCATTATTGTAATTTCTACATTTTAGATTGATATTTGGAATTAGCAAAAAGTCACGTTTGAAAATCCAATCACACGAATTTTTGGATAGAGACGGATATAACCATAGCTAATAATGTGTGATAGAAAGTAAAATTTAAATAACTAGTGTTATAAAATATTTACTTGTTTGTAAATCTACTTGTCGACATATAAACCGAGACGGTAATTACTTAATGATCTTAACAATCACAGCAATCAATTTAAAGATAACTTATTTAAACTTAGCCTTTCAATATAGCGTATGTTTTCTTGTAGTTAAATTAGTACTATTGTATTTAAAACTTGTTTACATTGTCAATACCAACGTCCCTTTTTACTAAAGAAATTCTGATTAACATAGAGATGTATATCAATTTGTAGGGTAAATATTATTCCGAAAGGATATTTCGCTCCGGCCCTGGCAAGTATAGTGCCCCCTCAACCCGCGAGTGACACTGACGAATCGCGAGACATTAGTCATAGTCGAGACCTCCCGCTTTCCCCTCCCGATAACCCCTCTAACCCCTCACTTACCCTGTTTATTTACTTTTTGTAATGCTATTGATGTTTAATTATAGAACACCCTAATGTAACTTGCCTAATTTTGACGCATCATGTTTTGCTAGCAATATTTCATAACACTAAGTCATATTTTGTTAGTGCATGTGTTTATACAATGCGATGTACTAAGCAAATTTCTGTCTACAGTTAATATATCAAGAGTATGTAAAGAAATCATTAAGTGTCCATTTAAGTGCCTTTAAAATGGATTTGGTAAGTACTAAAAAAATTTATTGTTTATTTAGCTAACCTTGAGATTTTTTTGTACTGCTATAGCCATTGAAACTCACGCTTTTATTGAATGTAGAGTTCTTGCGAGGACTGTAGTCACATAAAATATGTAATTAAAACTATTTTATTTAAAAATTTATTGATACGGTACGAAAGTCCAAAAACGTGTTTATTAAGGTATAAAAAGTGCATTTGTGATATAAAAAAATGCTATAAAATATTTAACTGGATCAGAATAATTTCATAAACGGAATTAAGCTTTTTTACAGAGTAGCAGCAAATTTGTTTTAAATAACACATCGATCATTAGTCTGTCGTCACTTCGTGATACCTGAGTTGAAGGGGGCATCCCTTTATCACATCACGTCATGATAGACGACTTCTGCCTATCTGTTAATTAAGATTTTCGCGACTCTCGCGTGCAGACGGATGTCGGTAATTTAACTTAGATTTTCAGTGACGGGAAAAATATACGTACTTTGAACAATATTATATTACAAATTATATTATCGACTTTTATTATTTATTTTCATAGGTATTGTAAAGTAAAAAAACTGTTTGTTTGTCCAACGTTTTTTTCATAAACTGCTCAAAATTTCAAGTTAACATTTAAAACATATTAAAGTTGTTGCGAAAACAAATTACAGAAAAATGTTATTGACTCTATCATACATCATCAAACTCTATTAATAATTGATAATGTTAATATTAATAGTTGATTGATTACAAAATTCACAATATAACTTATTTTACTATATTCTGTAACACTAATAAATTACAGAAATGATTGCAAGTGCACAGTGTACTAAGCTTTAGTTCGCTGATCGCCGATAGAGGGCGGACTCAAACATCCATTTGTCAGACGAAGGCTCATTAAGGTCAATTCTGGTCGAATCACAAGGGATTAGACGTCCCTGTGCCTATTCTTCCTATGAAAACTATAGGGCTTTCTCTAAGAAAGTTCTAAGAGAATAAATCGTTAGAAAAATTGAATGAAATAAAAATATTACATTATCGTCAAGTTTATTTCAACAACAGTTCAAAAATTGAAATAGGAATATTATTTCTCTTGTAATCTGTACTATTATAAAAATGTAAACTTAAGTAGTTATAAACTTAGAGCTAAAATGGAACCTAAAGGTCCGATCATAACTATTTTTTTTCACTAATAGGAAGCTACAGCCCCGTTTATGCTACAAACTCTTATAAGCTTGTATAGCACTCACGGGGACTGTAGCTTACTAATTAGTGAAAAAGAAAAATTAGACGATGTTAGACGCTACATGACGTTAGACGTCGTCGTTAGACGTCGTCGTTAGACGTACGACGTCACGAGCAAATGGCTAGTTCTATAAAACTAATAAATAAATAAAAAACATTATATTAATGGATGTAAATTATAATAATTAATAATTTTATTTATGGAATAGGTAGCTACTAAATATTATAATTCAGTAGCAGTTTTATGTCTTAATATAATGTTAAGATATTAAAAATTATATTTGTTTATATCCAGTATTAATTACATGTGTTTAAATAAATTTTCTCGTATATTATAGCCTATTACAAAAATGGCTATTAAAAAAAAACTCGCCTACACTAACTGTATTTCAGCCAGCTGTAATTTACTACATTCCATGTAAATCTGTGTACAACGATTATAAAAACATTATACCATAGATACAAGCTTATCACAACCGCCAATCACAAACGAGAAGTCGAAATAAATCGATGTTACATCCAATCATTACTCTGTGTCAAGATCGACTCAATTAAAATATCGTTAATGTTATAACAGTAGTGAAAATACAACCCTATATTCTTGTATTTTACGATATAGTTTCGATTGTCATTATTTTTACCTTACAATGGTCATTATGGTAAATATAGTATAGTATAAAACCACGAAATCGCCGTGTCGGAATTGGAATAAAGGCAAAATAAACAGTTGGTCGAGTCGTTTTGGACATGAGGCTGTAACTTTTAAATAATATAAAGGCCCGTCATTATAAAAATATCAAGTCGAATTTACTGAAACTATGTTGATTTAAAATTTACGAAACATGCAAAAATTAATTAAACCTACGTGAGGTTTCTTTAATACTTTAATATTTAAATCTATTTATGGAAATCCGTTGTTTATAAATAAAGTAGTCGCTAAAATGTTAATTAATTACGATAGGAGTTAAATTAAAAATTAAATGTTTTTTAAGTGATGACAGTTTTTAATTCGCTATGTACTCGTAAAACCCATTTAACATTATGTTTAATTAAATTGTTAATTCAATAAAATCGATAAAATCTAATTACAGTGAAACAAATGATCACCATTGTGACCGCTCATGGTGATAATTTTTTCCACGATAATTTGATTTATGAATGATTATAAAATTTAAAAGATTATTGTTTTGTTACATTAGTCATGCCATGCATAGTTGTTCATGTTTTAAAGGCAAATTCAAAAAGTAAAAGAATATGCTTAAACCCAAGTAATTGTCTTATCGAAGTATGATCGCAGCGAATAATAATAACGACTACAAAAAAGACGAATTAAAATTTTACGTATACAAAGTCGCAATTTAAGCTAGCATCTATATAATAAATAAATAAATAAATAAAAATATGTTTAAACAGATTTAAAAAAGCAAACAAATTTCTTCAAAATAAAGGATTGTCACTTAATTCTCCATTACGAACGTGGAACATCAAAGCATACATATTCTTTTGTATAAAATTTTTAAAAGAAAATATTATCCACCTTATCCCTGTATACAGGCGATAAATTACTAGTAATTTTGTACTTGGGTGATACCTGAGCTCAGTGAAAAAACACGAGACATAGACGTCTTGGTGCGTCGCAAATTACGGTCATCATCTTCTCATCAAGGCGTGGGTACGCGTTGATGTATAGCATTTCAGCTGGAAGTTACATCAGGTACTGATGATATAGAACACGTAATTTTAAATGTAGTTCTAATTTGTAAATATTATTGTAAACATTAAAGATTAATTAACAGGTTATCTATTTCATAACTCTAGATATTATGTTTAAAATATGACTTTTAATCAACAATCGTACCTTACTATGTGATAATTTATGGGTTTGTACATTTGAAATCATCTGAAACCAAAATAAGTACCTAAACTGTACAATGTATATCTTTACTTATTATAAAAAAAGTCGTAAAAAATCGTAAAAGGAAGGTCGCAGACGCCGCTGCGCACTCGTCCTGAAGATGAGCATCGGATATGCTCGAAACCTGGGTCGACATCTTCGATCCCAAAACTGTGAGTGTTAGCCGGTAATATAGTATTTCTAATAAAAAACGTCGTTAATTTTGTATGTATGTATGTCCCTATGTGAGCATATATCTTTACAACAACGCGACGGATTTTCATGCAGTTTTTTTTAATAGATAGAGTGGTTCAAGTGGTTGTTTTTTTGTACGATTTATTAAAATTTGGTTTCTAAATTCCACGAATACGAAGTTGCAGGGAACAGCTAGTGTACATATAATGTCAAAAATAAAATTAAAATTTTCAATAATAAATTTACAATTAATCTCTAAAATTTGTATGAACCTCTCTCCGCTCTAGGGGATTCAATACTTATTCAGTTTTTTAAAAAAATTGGAATGTAATCAAGATTATTAACAATGTTTCAAACTCAAGACTTTAGTTCCGTAATCTTACGGAATTCTAAACACAACTCAAGATATTAGAAAGGCAGTACAAGTTGTACGACAGTAACTAATCGACGCGCATGCGTATCCAATTCTAGACGTTGAAACAATTGCTTGTATTCACGCTTTTAAAAGGTAGCGGTGGGTGTACGATTGGACATGGGAATATTGGATATTTTAATATTCACCAGAAATGTTGTGGTGCTTTATTGCAATTTTTGTAATTATATTAGCATACCTATCTGCAGTGGTATTCAGTAAGAAAAAGTGAAGTGAATTTTGGGTGAATCTTGATCACGTGACAGCACTCCTCCAATAAAAATAGAGGAGCGCTGTCATGTGATCAAGATTCACCGAAAATTCACTTCACTTTTTCTTACTGAATGCCACTGCTTTTTAATAAAGGTGCAGAGCATGGGCCTCTTACATTTTGAGAGGGCTTTCGATCTACTACGCTGCATTGATCGGGTGTCTTGGTAAAGGGTTTAGTGTCGACTTTTCCGTCTCTCACAGTTGATGGACTGGCAGGAAGAAATATAGAAGAAATGGGGTGGTGATTAAATTTTAGCAAATCACATAGTCCCTAAATCAAATTGTTGCTGTACAGAATAATTAGCCCAATCAGTGTATAATCGGGTCTATATATGTATATCCTAATTCTATAGTCCAGCGTTGTGTGGTGGTTCGTTTTAATGAAACTAAAACAATGAATATTATAACTAATAGCAGTAAAATTTTCTTTACTTTTTGACATCCACCCATCTAATAGTTTTTACGCATCTCAGTAGTCATATAGAAAAACGTAAATTACCAAAATGGATCGCCAGTAAAAAGTGGGCTGGTCGTCAGATCATTAGTAGGAGCCAATGGTCGTTACCTAAAAGTCATTAGCGTCGACTTTTACTGTAATTTGTAGTCGTATATCTACCTACTTATGTATACGTATGTGTCGGAGATTTCCATTATAATAATTTATGTAAAATAACCAATTTTGTATTATTAGTAACTTCTTGCGATAATATTTTGTTGGGTTGATTGCAAAATTTTACTGTTTTTTAATATATTTTTTTGCATACATCACCATGTCCAAATTAATAATCAAAATTATTACTTTACATGTAATAATGGTCTTTAAGATTACTTGAAATTAACCTCATTTACTAACATAACTGAATAGATGTTCACGCTATGAGAGAATACCATTAAGTTATTAATGGTAACGGTTAATGATTTTTTGCTTAGGTATTAACAACACTAGTCGCTGAAGAACAATTACAGAAAAAAATATCGTAGTATTTCAAATAAATAGTATTTTACATACTAACAATATAAACCTAAACCGCCTTATTACAAAACGTGGACTAAGTTTAAGCCACAGTTAAAGCCTGGCTTTTTAAACACTTCAATTGCGCATTTCAAGCAGATTTTTCTCAAATCCTAGATCTAACAACGACCTTAGTCTTAAACCGACACCAAACTAGTGTCAGAGCGGGTCTAACTATCCAATTCCTCGTAAATAAATTTTGTTAAACCTGGATTTAACGTTGAGCCGCGTTTTGTAATAAGGGGAAAGAGTTTGTTTAACGTTGTTGAACGTTGTTAAGCTATTGCATAGCTTCTATCGCGGGCCTTGAGCGTGGAGACTAAATCCACAAAATTCGAAATTTAAATTCCGTAGGTAACGAAAAACCTTACATTATCGGCGTTACTGCGCATGCGTAATCTCCTCTTCGCCCCGCAATTTATTTCATACTGTTGATACCAAGGGTAAACGCCTTCATCAAATTAAACAACGTATTAAAATAAAGATTTTGAATCGACAACATATATCCTAAATGTGCAGATAACAGCCTATTTTAGAATTTAATAATGTAAAATAATGTCAAAACTAAAATTGTATACCAACAGATTGACATTTGACATTTAATTTAAAACAGATTGACATTTGATTGACAATCGCTATTTTATCATAATTACCATAAACAATGGACAGATGTAAGCAACAGTAAATAAGGATTATTAATCTTATTTTAGTTTAAGGTATGTAGATTCTTGTGCTTAAATAAAATAAATAAATAATTATAAATACTTATGTTGATAAAAAAAATGCTATAAATAAATATAAATAAATAGCAATAGCTTTACCGCGGCAGTCCCCGAGTGCCACACATCTTTTGTTGAACGCACTAATCTCAGGTCAATCAACAATCACTGATTTGAATTGAAAAATTCTTTTTGTGTTAGATATTCCGTTTATAGAGGCGGCCTATAGGCTAGTTTTTAACATCATGCTGCGTCTAATAGAACCAGAACATTATCGATAAATGTTGCAAAAACAGGGAAAATTTTCTGTATTCTACGGGAGCGGAGTCGCGGCTAACAGCTAGTTTCAGATAAAACTAACTATTATCTTATCTTATATATAGAAAATTCACGTGTCACAGTGCTAGTTACCGTACTCCTCCGAAACGGCTTGACCGATTTTTATGAAATTTTACATGCATATTCAGTAGGTCTGAGAATCGGCCAACATCTATTTTTCAAATATTTTTTTTTAGTATGGCAAAACAACGTTTGCCGGTACAGCTAGTCTTATATATAAAAATCAATTGCTGTTCGTTAGTCTCGATAAAACTCGAGAACGGCTGGGCCTATTTTGATGATTTTGGTGTTGAAATATTCGTGAAAGTCCAGGGAAGGTTTAAACGGTGACAAAATATATGGGGATCTAAAATTCCACGCGTACGGAGTAGCGGGCATCAGCTATATTATATAAAAATCAATTACTGTTTGTTAGTCTCGCTAAAACTCGAGAAAGGATGGGCCGATTTTGGTGATTTTGGTCTTTAAATATTCATGAAAGTCCAAAGATGGTTTAAATGGTGACAAAATATATGGGGACCTAAAATTAAACGCGTATGGGGTAGCAGACTTCAGCTAGTAACTAATAAATAGCTCAGCTGATTGCTCTGTTGTAACCACTTAAACAAAAATTCATGATCAAAAATGAATTATCTCGTTCCGCCATAAAAAATCTGGATATGAAAATTTAAAGTCGCTCCCGTATCTATAATTACAAGAACCTTTCATGAATTGGTTAGTTGCAAGATTTTATCAATTGTTATAATCAAGCGGCCCCATTAAAGTAATGCTTTATAATCATACAACTATTTGTAAACGCAGTGTCGGGATGCAATGAGGTGTTGAAACTGACCAATTTGCGGTGCACACTTTCAGTGGAACCAGTATGCCATAATATACAAGTCGTGGCGATATTTTTAGGTATCAATCAACCAGAACGAACACTAATTTAATTATGAGTTGATAGGCAATGGAGGAGGAACAGATTTATAAGCAATTAGTGCACTTCTTGAAAATTGGCTAAAATCGCACCTAGCAAAAACGCACCTAGGAAATAATATCACTACCATCAGCTTAGAACGTTAAACTTTTTTATCAAAATTCAATATGATTACTATTTTAATAGTAATCTCATTGGCATGCTCAGACATAAAACGCCATCATAGCTAGTAATCGTCACGCCTAGTAGAATCAAAAGCAAAAAGAAAATTGCTCTCTTTTTAGCTAAATGGAGAAATGAATTTGCTCTCCATTTATCTTGTTATCATGAAAAATAAAAATAAAAAAAAAATAAAGTTAAAATGGTTTTATATTCTTTATTAAACACCTTTCCATCACACGCTTAAACTGTAACTAAACTCAATCGCTTATTGCTTGGAGCTCCTTACTTGACGGCGGTTTTAAGCTTGCAGCGTTACAGTAACATTGTCGACCACAATGATATCCAGTAGCCGTGTGGTTAGAAATCGATTGAAGTATTCATAAATTTAATAGATTTCCTGTTATTGTACCGCAAGTAATGTAGTTTAATAGCAGACATATAGATATCTCACATGTTATAATATTGTATATGGTATTGTAGTAAACCTTAACATTCGATTAGTGGATATGAGGTACTTCAATTCCTTAAGAGTAGGCTTTTTCAGATCCCTGCTGAAAAAGCTACGAGAGCAATGCTTATACTCATAGTGTACGGACAAGGTCATCTCTTAGTGCTTAGGTGTGTAATGGAATCATGTTATAATGTTTGTTAACTTTCACAAACACTTTCACACCCCACCGACCATGCAGTATATTTGACAAAGAAAACAGCGCATGTAAATCCTGTTGGCTTAATACTCAAAGGCGGTCTTAATGCCTGGGGCATTGTCTACGAATACAAAGTTTGACCCTGCAAGAGATATAGTATTGAAATTCAGACTAAAGAATTTACATAGTATCCAAGTTAGAATTTAGAAACTATGTTAAAACTTATGAAACTATATGCAGGGAAATGTGTGTAATGATATGCAAGGAAAGTAAGTTTTCAATGTGATAAAAACTTTCTATAGAGACCCGTAAGAACCGTAGATAGAAAGACGAAAAGTTATATCGTAATTTTAATTTAGTTTGTACAAAATATACAGTAAATTTTTATTCAAAAATTATACGGACTTAATGACTAATTTTTGGTCTTACTCAATGTTACTGTAATTTCCAATTAGAACATTAACTAAAATTAGAAAATCTAACCTTAGAACAACAGGCCACTATTTAGCAAATAGATGTTAGAAAGCTCATTATTTGAGTTAAATTTGTTTTTTGCATACCCTAAAAGGTTGCATATGGCACTTCTGTAACTATGACATCACCACCTTATTTATTTTGTTATCTCATATTCTGCAAAAAGAACATTTATTCATTCATGTTTATATTTGAACTGAAAAATATGGTAGTGTAGTGAGTACTAAAGTAATTTATTAATTTTGCAATTGACATGCTATGCTTTTACTTAATAAATCAAATTTTGGTGGAAAAAGTTGATCAACGCAAGCGGGACTTGAACCCACGACCTCGGAATACCATTCCGTAGCTCTGCCAGCTGAGCTTATTGCGGTCGTGCTCACAGTAACCAAATTAGATCACCACAATCGTTACTCGATTGAGTTTACATCGTATTTTGACGTGCATTGCCATCTATCAATAATGTTTTGCAACTTGATTTATTAAATACATAACAATGATTTATTAAATATGGTACCTAGTGTATAAATCATAGTAGGTACCTATTAGATTTTCCCTTACATTAATCGATTACTCATTCATTTATTCTCTTATTATTTACATATTTTTTTAAAAAAGATATAATCTTTTTTAAAAAAATATGTAAATAATACAAAAAAACAACACTCATTCAAATTAAAAAAAAACACAATAAACACACTATAAATACAATATACACACTTAATAAAAACAAGCACACATTATAACCTTTTTAAAAAAATATATAAAAAATAGTGCACCACCGGCATCGGGTACAGGGACCAAGCTGCCGGCGGTCAGGGATCCAGAGACAGGAACCTCCTCACTATGCGAGCCGTATCGAGGACGACTGCCTTCTGCATCAGACCCTTGACCCAACTGCCTAACGCGAGCCTCTCTAGATGTTGGTCGAGGCTCTTGGCTATTTTATAATCGATTTATTATTAACATTCCTCTAATTACCCCTTTTGCTATACACCTGTATATTCTATAAAGATGTAATAATTATGCTTGTATGCGTGACCGGAAAATTGAAAATTTCAATGACAGTGCCTAATGAGCGGTCACTATTAGTTTACTCAATCGCCCTTCACTAATGATCATTATAATCTGATACCAATCAAAATATTTAAACTCTGTACTGGACCGGAACATGATTTTAATTTTATTTCCTATTAAACTATTAACTATTAATTTAGAAACTAGACAAATAAAAAAATACTCATAGGTACTACAGGAAACTTAAAACTTAATTTATCTCCTGCAAGTAAGTTGATGCGTCTTAATTAATGTTAAACAAAGTTAAAAATCTATTTGTTGGTGACGGATTAAGAGACAGGTGTCACCATTTCACTTCCTTTTACAGTGAGCTATAAGAACCCGCTTAGGGACAATATATCAGACAAAATTCTCTAGTTGAATAATTCGAACCAAACCCTATGCTATGCTAATAGACTCAAACCTCACTGACCAATCTAGACTATGTTGAGGAGGTCTATTACATGTCTATTACAGGAATTTTAACTCTGGAAAAGGCGTGTTAAACAATCATTAGTTTTTTTTTGTCTAATAACTATAATAAATTAATGCTTTATGGCTAAACAAAATTATATAATTCTTATTTGAAATTAACATAAGTAATTATACATGTAACATAAGTAATGTATTTATAGGTATATGTATTGAGTTTATGTAAGTATTTGTATTTAAAGCTAATCTTTGTAGGTTAGAGTACACCACATAAAGCCCTCTCTTTGACCAAGCGTAGTCCATCCAAAGGTTGTCTGGAAGAGATCGCAGCATGTGATAAGACCGCCTATTGTACTATATTATTGTTAACATAGACTAAGCTACTGTAATGTAAAATTGTGTACAATAAAGAGTAATCTATCTATCTATCTAAAGATTTCTTCTAAAAAACTTTTTAAGATTCAAATGTTTTTTTTTTCAAATGTGTAGGTCCTTACAAACTGGTCCAATAAAATAATTTATTCACTTGCCCTGTGTCCTTTAAAATCATTAAATAAACTAGCTGTTGCCCTCGACTCCGTCCGCGTGGAATTTAGAAAATTTTCCCTGTTTTTTTGCAACATTTTTCACTACTGCTTCCCTTGTACTGGTCGTAGCATGATGTTATATAGCCTAAAGCCTTCCTCGATAAATGCCCTATCTAACACTGAAAAAACTTTTCAAATCGGCCCAGTGGTTCCTGAGATTAGCGCGTACAAACAAACAAACAAACAAACTCTTCCGCTTTATAATATTGTTATAGATAAACAAAATAAAGTATAATAACCTACATTTATATATAGTATTGATAATATCAAATGCGACACGAACATTTGTCGCTCCATACATTATACTATGCCCCTAATACAGCTGTATCGCTAATTAAAACATACTAGATGACAGAATATTTATTTAAATATACCTATAATGAACGGATACATTAATAAACCCAATTTTTATTTGTGTTTCAAATTTATTCCTGTTCTGTCGTTTTATTAACTAAACTAACTGTTGCCCCCGATTTCGTACGCGTAAAATTTCGAAAATTTTCTTCTGTGATGTTTTATAGCTTACCTATAGCATTCCTCCATAAATGTACTGTCAAACACTGAAAGAATTTTTTAAACCAGGCAGTGATTCCTGAGATTAGCGTGCAAACAAACAAAGTCTTTAGCTTTATTATCCCTACTAATAGTATAAATGCGAAAGTAACTCTGTCTGTCTATCTGTTACGCTTTCCAGCTTAAACCTCTCAACCGATTTTGATGAAATTTGGCACAGACAATCTTTAGACCCTGAGAAAGGACATAGGCTACCTTTTATTGCCAAAAAACAAAATTTTCCAAATTACACGCGGACGAAGTCGCGGGCAACAGCTAGTATTATTATAAATGAAGATTTAAAACTATAAAATTAAAATTTCATAGACTTTATGTGTATTATGCCAGTTTCATCATCATATTTACTTTCGCTGGTACTGTAAGAATCACCTCATCATTGCAGGAAGCCTAATTGTTTGTCACATTACTAGGGGTACAAAATGTTTTTCTGCTATGCTCTTCTATTTAATGTAATTTTGCAGATATTCAAATGTTACCAGATATGTATTAATACGTTTAGCGAAAAATAGATAGTAAACTCTATTCTACTACCACTTGTGGTTGTACCTAGGTATTTTATAACAGTTGACCAATTTTCGTTCATTCCCAATAGTTGTAAACTCTATGTAGAATAGATTATCCAAAAGCCTTCCAATAAAAGATTAAGAAGAAGTGTTTAGGTTACATTTTATACAAAGAAAATAGTATGAAGAAATAAAGAAAAAATATTTATTTCAGAATAAGAGTCAACACAAAACACAAATTAAAAAAAATTGCGAATAAAAACAGAACCTATTCCTAACGTAACGTCCACATAGGTCGAATATCGAAATAGGTCGTTACTTAGCAGTTGTGGAGGCGAAATAATTATCGCTCCAATGCGCCAAGGCTCGTTTTCAGTGATGCCCACGACTTGACATCCGTGTCATGATGACCTCACTTGGAACTGTTGTAGGTTTAATTTACACTACTAGGTACTTACTATTTACCTATTTGTATTATTTTGGTATTTTTCCTTTTTAGGTTTCCGTACCCAAAAGGTAAAAACGGGACCCTATTACTGAGACTTCGCTGTCCGTCCGTCCGTCCGTCCGTCCGTCCGTCTGTCACCAGGCTGTATCTCAAGAACGGTGATAGCTAGAGAGTTGAAATTTTCACAGATGATGTATTTCTATTGCCGCTATAACAACAAATACTAAAAATAAAATAAAATAAATATATAAGGGGGGCTCCCATACAACAAACATGATTTTTTTACCGTTTCTTGCTCGATACTAATAACGTTGCCTTATGTTGCATAGATAATGGTACGGAACCCTTCGTGCGCGAGTCCGACTCGCACTTGGCCAATTTTTATAAGTTCTATCATATAAATTACATTGCATTTATATAGTAAGAAAGGATTTCGCAAATTATTACTGTAACGTCATCATGGAACATGAAGTTAAATTGTGTGACATTTCAACAGTGAGATGCTCACTCGTCACATATAATAATTAGTCTGTAAGACAAACGGGTAGGGAATGAAGTAGGGTTGTGACAATTATCTGTTCGTTGAAAGAAAGATTTTTAAACTATACGAACCGATTATTCTAGCTTTTTTATAATACGTGTAACCTTATCACTACGATTTTTCACGTATCGTCTATGTAGTTGCTTTCAGTCTAAAAAGTTATAGTTGGCTCTCTCGCTCTCTCTCCAGCCGTATAACGTGCCACTGTTGGGCACGTGCCTCCTCTACTTTGGGAGAGATTTTGGTAAGGTTGGCACTGGGTTTATTTTCAAGTTTTCCTATTCACACAGAAGCTGTTATCTGTGTACAATATTCCTTAGCTTAGCTTTTACAGCACCCTGGGAAGGAAAAGGGGCGTGACATTTTTATTCTTAATCCGTCACCACATAGACTATAGAATGAATAATAGGACTAAATCATACTAATTTCCAAATAAATTAGAAATTTTTAGAAAAGGTTAGCCCTAATATTAATTCTGACAAACATGCTAGGCTAAATACCTTGGCAGTCGACCGACCGCAGAGATGCAAATGTCAAATTCAGATAATCCATTGTGGATGATTTTTTCTGATAGCCTCAAGAGTGGACTATTAATAACAACTTGATATACATAATGACACAGCAGACATCTAGGTACATATGTTTTGACATATTCAAATATTTTTCCGTTTTTGCAACATTTTGCTGCTGCTTTGCCTCTATTGTTCTTAGCATGATGTTATATAGCCTATAGCCTACCTCTACAAATGTTCTATCCAACACTGAAAGAATTTTCCAAATCGGTATAGTGGTTCCTGATATTAGCGCGTTCAATGAAACAAGCTCTTCAGCTTTATAATATTAGTATTGATATCAACTGATATTCAAAAGAACGCTAGTAACCTTCACTATATAATATGTAAAGCATATTTAGATTATTAAACCTGATATATCTTATATAAAATAAATAATAAATAAATATTCATGGACATTTCACACAACGTCCTCTGGTCTCAAGCTAAGCTTATTATGCTTGTGTTATGGGTACCAGAATACGGATATAATACATAAACTACTTTTCTTTTATAAATACATACTTATTACATAGAAAACACCCAGACGTAGTACAATCATTTGTATGACATTTATGAATATCACACAAATGATTGTCCCAAGCGGGAATCGAATCGAAATCGGGAATATGGTGGAAACATTTAAAGTCGTAATGTCGAAATTAGTTTTCATTATTTTCATTGGATACCATCAACTCCACAATTACATACCAATGCTACAATTACAAACCAATTACTATATGAAAACCATCTTCGTTGAAGTGGTTCAAATGTTATAACCATTATAATAATTAAATAGATAATAAATTCCATTTCTTAGAATACTACATAGTAGTCTATTAAGATGCAATGTAGAGACGCTCTACTTTACGTCGTTGGAAGTAGGTGTTTATATTATTTTAAGAAGTACTAGCTAGCAACTTCGAACGCGTGAGAATTAGAGAAAATCTATTAAAACAAAATTAGAAAAAATCTATTAAAACAACCACTTCAAAATCTGTTGCGTAGTTTTAAAGATTTAAGATCACATAGAGACATACATATTGGACTAACTTAGTTTTATAATATTACTATCTGTTGCCTGCAACTTCGAACGCGTGAAATTTAGAAATTAAACCTTAACAAACAGAAGTTTACTATGACAGTCGATAGATGGCGTTTTACCGTTTTTTATATCGCGCTATAGTTTCGTTCGACACATTAATAAGCTTGTTAAAATTTCTATTGTGTCATCAACTCTTTTTCACATTTATAAATTTGTTGGGATTAATATGTATGTGGTACATTAATGTGATCTTAATGCAAGTCGAATTAAATGCTTGCTCTAATACCTAGTAAATCTAAATAATTATACAACCAGTATTTAATTATAATTTTTCGTGTACCAACCCTATTATAAAGCGTCGCCACTAACGAGTCGACAGTGCCCAGCCGTTATCCAAATGTGGAACGACCCGAAAATCCACTTAGGCTGAGGAAAACTTGCAGAAGGGTTGCAACAATAGAAAAACAAAAAAAAAACTATGCATTAGTTCATCTAATTTATATAAAACTAGCCCGCGGCTTCATACGCGTGGAATTTAGATTTTCTTTTCTTGTTATTGTAACATTTTTTACTGTTGTTTCGGTCCTGGCCTATTGCCTTTCTCGATAAATTTAATGTAATATCCAACACCGTAAGAATCTTTCAAATCAGATCACTGGTTCCTGAGATAAGCGCGTTCAAATATAAAAACTTTTCAGCTTTATAATATAATATTTGTATAGATTATCGTGTCGCGGTGTTTGTTACCAGATTTCTTTAAGGATCGGTCAACATCCATTTGTAGACTCCTAAGGTCCTACTTATACCCTATCAAACCTATCTTACTTTGTGCATAAGTTCTTAGGCGGGGGACCTCTTTAGTAAGTACTCAAGTGAAACTGCGGTGCACAGCTAATTATCCTTTAAATATTTAATTTTAATCTCTACTGACACGTACAGACTTAATATAGACTAAAATTCCGTTAACAAAATTGTAAACTACTTTATTTTAATGACATTATCATTGCAACACACTCAATCTTTGTTGGCTAATTAGGTTCAACGTGAAAATATGATATATGTCATGTATAAGATGTTTCTTCTAGTATAACGACAACATATTAAAACTTTATGCTTACTTATGCAAAATTCCGTAGGAGATTTTTTAAATTACTCTTCAGCTTAGCTACAGAAATAAAGTAGTAACTGTTGCGATGAGTTTGTAATGATTCTCAAACACAAATATTTAAAAAAAAATTCAATCCTATTGAGAACTTCCTTTCTGAAGTTTACTGACTTCCAAAATAGGAAAATATTTATAACCACTTGCAGTGGTATAGGTATTTGTTGCCGTACTTCCCCAAAGTCTTCAAAAAAGTTTTCAAAATAAAACCTATCTATACAAGTTTAACTCCTTCACAGTTTTAGTAAAATTGATAATTTGACAAAATTTTACATATAAGATAGAAATAAATATGGAACTATGAACTATACACATCTAACTAGTTTTTACTACATAACTATCACTATAACATCGACTACCGAATCCCAGACGAGTTCAGCAGACATGAGATCAAAATGCTAATACCGAAAACTATGGTTCTGAACACTCAAATAAACTACATTATGCTTGGATGTTCAACTGTTCAGTTTTACAGCTCAGCTCGGGTAACAATCCTCGACGGGTGTACGAAGCAAACTTTTAATTGGCATGCCATTAGGACAGGCGGTAGCACTAAGCGATTTGTGGTGTACCGGCCCCTCTCTGGAGGTTTTAATTTCTCTCTCACCTCAGTGGGGTGTGTTTATTACGTATTCTGGATTCGGGTTACGTGAGTCTTAGATGTGGCATTGATGTGATTCTCGCTTTATGTTATCTAAGGATTAATATTTTAAGTATATTAAATATTCTTTTCGTCAAAGAACCAAGGTGGTCGGTCGACATAGGTCGCAAGCTCGCTTAAGTGGCTGGCCATATTTGCCACAGAACCGATGGCTTTTGAGCAGACGAGTTCTGGAGTGGAGACCGCGACTCGGCAAGCGTAGGGTCGAACGCCCCCTGCCAGGTGGACCGACTACCTGAAGAAGGTCGCGGGGAGAAACTGGATGCAGAAGGCGGAGGACCGTATATTGTGGCGTGAATTGGGAGAGACCTATGTCCAGCAGTGGACTGCAATAGGTTGACATGATGATGATGATGAAATATTCTTTTAGTCTTTTTGAGCTTCTCCTTTATATAAATAAAGGACAACTATCTATCTATCAGCCTTTGTCCGTTCAATGCAGGACAAACTATTCCTATAGTATGCCACAACGTACAGGTCTAGGCTACTTGCATGTAGCAGCTATCAGCTTCTATGAAGGTCTTATAAGCCTCCTATTATATTCTTATAAGCCTCCTCTCTGGGTTACTGGATCTCCAAAGTCGCTCAGATTTTGTGTACAAATAGGTATTTTAAACAAAAAGCAAAAAATAGTAAATCAGTTAATTAATTTTCTGTTACTTTATAAATGAAAAAAATTTTAAAAAATTATTTTTTGTTTAATTGCTTATAATTTCTAATCAACTTGAACAACTTGCGCATCTAAGATTGCTATAAAGGCTAACAACTGCATAGTTTTATAGCTATGCTCTACTACTTCCTGTATTGCGAGCTGAAACAGCGAAACTGCATTTTATCAACAATATTCAATCTTTTGTCAAAATAAGACAATGTAACTCTCTATTTTTAAATGAGTCAATTACAAGTTTCGTCGAGCGATGTTCGCGGTACGGTCATGTCTTCAGTTAATGACACATCGTTACCGTCACAAATCTCGAACATTACATCGTATTAAAACTCTAAAACTTCACGCGGTTCACCATTTGGCTTCAACAAAAACTTTCTTACATCATAAAGATTTAAATTCAAGTCTCGGAAAACGCGCGGTCTTTGAAATATTTTGTGCAAGGTTTTCGCTACACAATAAGCTCTTATATGCTCTTTTATGGTATAAGCAGTTTTTCCTTCAAACTTTGTATACTTTTACAGTTTTTTAAATATGAAAATAATATTTTATTATTTATTACACCAGATTAGAATTTTCTCTACATTAGAAGAGTTGGCCTGAAATAATTTCGGTAAAAACACAAATAGTAGTTTATTTCGGAGTTTTTCATTTCTTGCAACACATAATCTACATGGATTGATTAATAAAATTACTTATCGTTTACAAATAGAAAGATTTTGTTAGATTACCTATATTTTACTATTCCTAACTACTATTCCTATTAGTGATAAGGTGAAGAATCTCGGCTTGCTCATTGACACCAACTTGACATGGGATCCACAACTTCAGGAGGTTAGTCGAAGAATGTTCGCATCCGCAGCATCGCTCAAAAGACTGCGTAATTTTCTTCCTACTGTTACCAAAATTGCACTTGCTAGCTCTGTTCTCTTGCCTGTTCTTGATTATGCGTCGTCAGATATCTAGATCTCACCGAAAACCAACTAAATAAACTTGAGCGTCTCCAAAATTTCTGCATAAGATTCATATTTGGCTTACGTAAATATGATCACGTCTCGCAATTCAGAAAACAACTCAAGTGGTTATCAATACGCCATCGCCGGAATGCTCATATACTCCATCTTCTTTATAACATTCTGTTTAATCCCTCATACCCTCCCTATCTTAGGTCACGCTTCGAGTACTTAGATGCTACCATAGACAGAAGTGTTAGGTCATCGTATAGGCTGAGGCTGAAGATGTCACAGCATTCCACATCGTTCTTTCACAAGTCGTTTACAATTGTGGAATGAATAGCTAAGGGCAAACCCTTAGCTATTCGTCAGGCTAAGAATTTAAAATCGTTTAAGTTATTACTAAAGGAACATTATCTGGAGTTATCTACGTAATTCTACATACTTTTCTGTAAAGATTTTAATTAAGTAACTGTACTGTTTATAAGATATTTATTATTTTTATTATAGCACCTAGTAAATTTATCTATTACTAGCTGACCCGGCAAACGTTGTTTTGCCAAACCTGAAAAAAAAAAATTTTGAAAAATAGATGTTGGCCGATTCTCAGACCTACTGAATATGTATGCAAAATTTGAGAAGAATCGTTCAAGCCGTTTCGGAGGAGTACGGTAACTAACACTGTGACACGTGAATTTTATATATTAGAGATGTAATTGTGTGTATGTGTATTTAAAAGTATATGTGTATGTTTATTGTTAGTATATTATGTAGTTTAGGTATATTAGGTATAGACGTGCACTTACAACTTCCACTTACTTCTTCATAATGTCCATGCTCAGGTTGCCTGGAAGAAATCGCTTTAAGCGATAAGGCCGCCCATTGTACTTGTTTTTTTAGTTTAAATTAATTTTAAGATATATGTATGGTGTACAGAATAAAATAAATAAATAAATTTTATTGAAACCGTTACTTAAAATTTCCTTGCAATTTTCAATCAAAACCAAATCGAACTCATTTTTGTCGAAACTGCATAAATGGGTTCAATTCGCAAGTGGCGCCATGCCATATTTTTCGCAGATTTTTTTGCAACCCCTAGTGACGAAGGGATGATTATCGTTCCGAGCGTATCATATAGATGGCGCGCATTAATTTTGTTTCATAACTGATGATATAGATGGCGTTACTGACGGTTTTCCATTACAATATTTACACCACGGAGTTTTTTTCTAAAATTAAAAATTAATTTTATGTGAAAGGCATTACCTACATTACAACTGAACAATATAATACAGAAAGATACATCACCGATAAATATAAAATATCTACCTAAATTTCCTTTTCTCATATTAGGTATGGCAAGCAGAGGTTAGCGTCTACTAAATATGTAGATATCTATAAATAAATTAATAAATATTTTAGGTAGATGTCTAGATAATATAGGTATCTAATCTAAATAATTTTTGGTAAGCAGGTACCAAAAATTTCTGGAAACTTTCTAAGCACCAAAATTCTGATTGCATTTTTTTAAACTTTTATCTAGGTACTATTTTTAGTAATATGATACTTTTTATGGACATTTCACACAACGTCCTCAAGTCAAGTCCCAAGCTAAGCATATAAGATGCTTGTGTTATGGGGTACGGGGTACCAGAATACGGATATACTACATATACATCACACAAATGACTGTCCCGAGCGGGAATCGAACCTGAGACCTCGTGAATGGCAGTCCGTTGCCTAAACCACTAGAGCACGAGGCCCGTCCAACTTAAATTTATGAAATGATTATGTTGTTTGCACAAATAAATAAATAAATAAATAATAAATAAATATTCTTGAACATTTCACACAACGTCCTCTGGTCCCAAGCTAAGCTTATATGCTTGTGTTATGGGTACCAGAATACGGATAGAATACATATACTACTTTTTTTGTAAATACATACTTATAATACATAGAAACACCCAGACGCAGTACAAACATTTGTATGACAATTAGAAAAATCACACAAATGATTGTCCCGAGCGGGAATTGAACCCGCGACCTCTTGATCGGCAGTCCACTACACCACAAGGCCCGTCAATAATGTCAGCTATTATTATAAATGTAAATTAAAGTGTAGGTAAGCGGTACCATAGCCGCTATAGTAAGTGGTGTAACAAGCGTGTGTTGCACAAAACGCCGGCTGTCAAAGATTAGACACGCTAGCCGGAACAATTTTCTAATATCCTCAAACAAGTCTCCTGTTTTGTGCTTGAAAAATGTAGACGTGATGTTTTTTAAATAAAATCGCCATTATTTTTCGAAAATTGCTTTTTCATAGTTATTGCAGTAAATGAGTGAATGTAAAGGGCTCTGGATATTTATTTATTTCTTCTTAATTTCCATCTGGTGTTAAAGTTTATGCCTGTCAAAACGCGTATATACCTACTTACAGACAAATTAACGTCATAATCTTAATATTAAATAGATAATAATACTTAATAACTAAATCAATATATTAATTTTTGCAATTAACTTGCTAAACTACTTGCTATGCTTTTACATAATAAACTAAATTATAGCACAAACAATGATCACCATGAGCGGGACTTGAATCCACGACCTCGGAATAACGTTCCGCCGCTCTACCGACTGAGCTATTACGGTATCTGCACATGTTAACCTTAATTAAATTAAATTAATACTACATTAAAATAATAAATAAAAATATTAATAATTTATTTTATTACTATTTGAAATTATTGTACCCGTTCTTTGGTGACCGGTAACATGTCATGTCTACAATAAAGACAGCTGGCAAGGTACATTACAAGACGCGACGGTTAGACAGCGACAACACCATGACAACACGGAGTTGGAATTAGCATACACACTTGTCTTGTAACTTGTATTTATCGAGTAGAGCTAAATCTATTGCCACAATACAGCTTACTTGCGAATTTCTGGATTTTTGATCTACTACTACTAGCTGTTGCCTGCGACCTCGTACACGTGGAACTTAGAAAATTTTGAATCTTCTATTTAATAAACATTCTTCACTGATGGTCACAGCGTAGTGTTATCTCAGCGTCAGCTTTTCTCGATAAGTGTACTATCCAACACTGAAAGAATTTTTGAAATCGCACCAACAGTCCCTGAGCGTTCAAACAAGAAACAAACTTTTCAACTTTTTAATATTATTATAGATAACATGATATCCAATACATTATAATATAGTACCACGACACACCCCTTTACTATGAAGACAGGCTGAATTAATACAGCCAGGCCAAAGCTCAAACAAAATACTTTAGTAATATTAAAATTAAATTTTTAGCAACAAAAGCCTTAGTAGAAGGAGTGGTTCAACAAACACGGATTTCCAATTAAGCCAGGGTCTGATTGGCAGGTCGTTAGTCAACGTTGCACCGTGAATGTGGGCGAACGTCTCAGCGCCGATGCTCTGCTATTATTGATGGATTATACACAACGCGTTTAAACCCTAAGTATTGCTTTCAACTTACTCTGTTATTATTACATAGGTCTTATAAGAAAGATCAACACCAGATTTTTCTTGAGTCAACCGATAGTAAACTTCGTCTAGTCTTAACTGTCAATAATACACAAAAATAAGAGCTTACCAGCATTTGTTGGTTTTGCCAATTTAGAAACAAATTGCTGTAAGTTATGTTATGGATGGTATGGATATCCGCTATTAAATATAGGTGTCCTTCAAAAGTCTATTGTGTTACCACAATAATGAAATACCTATTTTAATTTATTTAGAACAATTGATCGATCTAATACAAAGCTGCAATTTCCCGGAAACATAAACCACGCATCATCAAATACCTTTTGATTTTAAATTTCATTGAATAGATAGAAATATAAAAGTAAGTAAGTCACGCGTGGTTTCACAGTCGTTAATTATCGGTGACTGTCTTCATATAAACATGATCGATTACTGCCTCAACTGGCAACGTACGACGAGTGAAGATATCTGAGGGAAAGAAACATTAAGTGTATTCCAATGTTGGCAGTGATATCATTTTCATAGGCCACCGATGTTTCTGCAGCCCCTTTGAATGGTGGCGAACAAAAATACTTGGAGTAGTTCCTACAAAAATATTTTGTATTAGTATTTTTGGTGGTAGAAAAATTTTGGCATTTTTGCAACTTTGCAACTTTATCTCGGAATTCATCATGATAGGTGATCTTTAATCACTTTCATAATAGTACCTAATAATTCTTTCCGTGGGGATGACTACAACAAACTATCAAGCAAAGGGCATTTATTCATATTCTAGTGGACCATCATACACATTCTGGTGGATGAGTTCAATGTAATTAACAATATATTTTCTGTTAAGCGTAGAGGAATGTATAACAATTTCCAAAATGTAGAGCTGATTGTGACCAGCTGAATATTTATGATATTTTGGTTTTTTTGTGTTAGATTATTTTATCAAACAACATTATCTACATAATGTAATTTAGTTTAAATAAGTAAGTACTTTAATAATATGGGCACTGAATTTACAATGTTTACTCGGGTCACGACGTGTTTTGTTTTGTACCCTTTTTGTATAATTGTGATTTTAACAACCTACTTACAAATACAGTTTATAATTTAGTTCAACAATGATATTAAGTATAAGGTTTTGTTACAAAAAACATTCAGACAAATTAAGAACCTCCTCCTTTTTAGAAGTCAGTTAATATAGTAACAAATGGCTCAATATGTATTTTATGTGATTTACCAAGTAGTAGCTACCTATCCAGTATTTTTATGACGGTTAACAACTCTACAGAACTCTTAGTCTATCCTACGTTACAGAAACTGTATAGTAAGGCGTCGAGAAAAAAGCAAAATGATTCAATCGGCTACTCTCGAATAACCATCAGTCTTCGTCACTGTTTCGTATGTTTAGTCGTCTATCGATTTATTGTTACTACGAAATATTGCTATGATGGAAACTAACACAATATTTTGCAACATCAAACCAGTAGCATTCCAATAACAATTTAGCTTTAGAAGAATATTACATATAAACCACTCAGCTATTCAATTTTGACTGCCTAATGTAGGTAATAACCTCATTTTAGTTTAAGCTGGCAAGTTAGTAGTGGTTAGTTTCATAAAAAAGAATATTGTTTTGAAGTGGTGAGATAATTAGAAAAATGTACATAAGTTTAGTTTGGATTATATTCGCTGTCTATATTTACTGCGTTTGATTTTTTACAATTATACACAGTTCAATTAAATAACGCAAGTCACTTCACTAGTAATTCAATTATTTTATTACTTCTCATATATTCGCGAAAACGCATTGCCAATACGTAATTACAGTTTTATTACTACTTTATAAATTTTCAGTGATCAAAATTGTGTATGTCGTAGGAGACTTGATTAAAATAGTTTACTTAAGGGTTTTTAGTCTTAAGTTAGTTTCCAAGATTATGAAGTAAGTTCTCAAATTGTGTCAATGGTGAGTAATCTGTTTATTTACTGTAGTTAGTGATGAGCTTGAAATGGTGACCCGTTGAATATTCATAAAAGGATCCTTCCAAACCAGTTACACGTGTCGTAAGCCACGGATCTCGCTTATCGTAGTTAATAGAATGTTGTAGTTAACGTAGTTAGTTTGACCAGTATTACAAGGCCTTTAGATAGATGACTGCTCTGGCTGTGAATACAGGTGATGTCTACGGTGCTTTTCTCCGATATGTACTTATATTTTCTTGAGAGTTGGGTAAACTGGGTTGGTATATACATCCGATGATACAGTAAAATGCTAATTGCTAGTTTTCCGTATACCCTCATTGAATGTGAAACTCTATTGTTTTGTTTCTTATAACACCTTCGTAGCACTCCTTATTACACCCACCCTATATGGGTACGAGAAAGTTAATATTTTAATTAACTAAATAATTTATAGATAGCAAGAACCTCTACGGGTTTGTGTCAAAGCAAAACAAACAAGCAGTGTTATTGTACCAACATTTACGAATTAGATTATTATTCCAACAAACTATTTCTCCAAGGTTCCAACTATTTCTTATGCAAATCTATGTTAATCTGATATTTTCAGGTTTAATTTTATTTCTGGCCACATTTCTCGAATGATATTGTCTCGTAAATCAGTCGTCGGGTGTTTTTCTTGGAGAGGCTACGTCCGCCATGTTTTGTTTAAAATCACGCACACCCTGTCTGTGTTGCTTCTGCGATTGTGATTTACAACTCTTGAATTGTTTTAACACTTTATTTGAATATGTTTCATAAAACATTATGAATTATATTTGCATTACCTACATTTGAGATCCTAGAGTGAAGAAGCTACTTTGATTTTTTTTTCATGATATTCCCATTGATTTAATATGTACTACGTAATACAGTTCAATGGATGTTCCTCGTCTTCTAAGACCATTATATTAATTATGATCAGACCTTAACATCCAGGAAATTTGATGACATCTTATTTACATGTATAGAAACTATCATATTGCTGTATCGACCAGTAACTTAAATCTATTACTATTAGCCTGAAAGTAACAAATTCCCAGTCTTAGCTACATTCCATAACCTTTTGTTACCTAAAATTGCTATTAATGAATCCAGCGTGGTATTTTTCAATTTTATAATACACTAAGTTAGTAATTTTAGCATTGTTATCGTAGACGGCATAACTTCTTTTGTTTTATTTCTTTTACAACTTTTGTGCTGGCACAATGACTTCATTCGTACAGGATAATATTAAAATAATCAAAAATAACGTGTTTAAACTGGTTAAGGTTATAGATATTTAATGCAATATAGTATATTTGCATTCCTGGCTCTTTGTAAAAATAAACTTATGCTGGCTCTCTCTCTCTTTGTACAACATATTAACGTCCCACTGTTGGGCATGGGCATCCTCAACTTTAGGAGATTTTCTGCCTCTCCTAGAGGATGTTATCTGATAAAAATATCCTTTAGCTAGCTTAGACATTTGTATTCTTAATATGTCACCATACGGAAATTAAGCTATTTATGCTTGCTAAAAATGCTTATTTCAGCGACTATAATAAAACCTAAAAAATTTGGGGTAGGTACTAATACAACAGACCAGTATGTCGTAGTTTGGTGGAAAAGTAATTATTGTTATTCTAATGGATCGTACGGGCATTTCGAACATACCCCATTGTAAGGAGTTCAGGATCGAAGTTCTGATTAATGATTGTACAGCGAGGGACATTTTAGGGTCAACTTACACTGGCAAACTTTTTACACTAGCAGTATTTGTCAGTGCTTTATTGTATCGTGAACTGTTATGTCCTAGCTTCTATAATTCCTTAGCATGTTTCAGTACCTACCAGTAGCGGATTAGAAGCTGACAGCAACTCATTTCTGAAGATCGTGAGGTTTTTAAAACTATCCATCTCATTTCCTTAATATTATGTTATTGTTGATTTCAGATTACCTTGCCAAAATATTATTCTGAAATTCGCACCAGAGTGCAGCGTTTATAAAGATGCGAAAAACATTAATATTGAACTACATCATCGAAAGAATTTTTTGAATCAGTAAAAAATTCAATTTGCAATGCTTTTTTGTGAATATATGAGAAACAAGTAAGAAATATAATTTCGAGCCAGTCAAAACGTTGCATGATTGCCCGTTGCGTAGTTTTGAAGATATAAGCTTACATATAATTATTATGAACCATATGTTATGATATAAAAATATCGACTGTTTTTGTAATAGATAAGCATTGACGGGAAAACTGCAGCAAGCCAAATGGTGTCTAAAATTAATGTTAATTTTATATTGCTTAATGAAATTGCTATGCAATATTCCTGTATACGCTTACCCTAAACTAGACATCAGGGCATAATGCCGTGCGAAGAGATTATGCCACACAGTTGACCGGCCGTGTTTGTTTGCTGAAATCGACAAGCATGGGGCCCACCGGCACCCATCACGTGATGGGAATTCCAACCTTTGTTAACCATTGATTTTCCGTAAAGCATCGTTACTCACAAAACTTTACGTCAACTTTGATTATTTTAAAGTATTTATATCGAATCGGAAAATAAATACAAGCTTCTGTCTCGTACCAGTCATTACTTGAGACTCAGAGCTGATAGAGCCCAATAGCTGATAGTTCCAATAATGTTAGTAAAACTGTAGTATTTGAAATAATTTTTAGATAAAAAAAACGTCGCAAGTGACAACGTAACTCAAAAAAGTAACGAATACAACATAATGCTCCTAATTCTACTGCTACAACTAACCTTTACTAAAACCTGAATATTGATAGTCACTAGTCACTAACACGTTTCGGCAAACTTGCTTATTTAAAAACATAACAATTAAAAAGAAATAGCCAAATACACTATAGTTGATTTCATTTTAGTCAACTTAGTTAAAGTTTTAGACGCATCAGAATTGGTGTCAACATAGTCTTTGGGTCCTTTACAATTTTTTAAAAATTTATTTACTTTGATGTTAGCCGAAGCTTTTTCTCTGTATTGTTTTCATTGCTTAGGAAGTCATAATTGTCTTTGTAAGCAGCATTATTGTAGTTTAAAAAATGTTTATTGTAAACTTTGTTAGGACAATAAAAATACAATGCGACGCTATTTTGCGAAAAACTTTCCGTTGTTAAATTTTGCTGACGGCTATGGTATAGTGGTACTTGATTGTAAATCTCATTTTATAATCTTATTATTCTCTTTCTTATTTCAGATGCCACCTTTGAAGTAAGTGTTGGTCCACAGATCACCCCCAATAAATACCGCACGCAGGGAGATCCGACAATAATTAGCAACTCGACGTGTTTTTGCTACGACCAATGAAAATGCGTCACTCTACATCCCGCATTTGCGCCTTCCTCCAACGTGGTGCGTTTAGTCGTTAGCAAAAATGCCGTGATACTCTATCTATTGAAAATGATCTGTGTCGTAGCCTTAACAGAAATTTGTTTGCTGGCTAAATCACAACTGTCTTTTATAATTTCAAATGAAAAGTCAAATAACCTAAATAACAGTTTAATTTTATTAAATACATATTATGTCGATATCAAAACTGGTATTTAGGGAACTTTCATGAGACATTGTAAAAAATTGATAATGCCCCTGTGTACACCGAAAGCAGTAATAAAGATAACAAGTACAACATATAATAAAAATATATTACTTTTATAATTATTATTCTTAGCTATGATCACCAATATTTCGCGTAAAACAGGTTGCTACTTGACAACAAAACTTTCAAACGGTATCTACGTTTTTCTATTCTAGTAGTTGGTCTAAGTCATAAATCTTCTTATTTATCACCTATACTGTTAGTCGAATTGACAAAATAATGGTGTTAAACAACTTGTTGATTATCACCCAATTGTCACCATGAAATGTGTCTACAAAAATGTGTTTTGTTTACACATTTAGCAAAATATTTTTCTTTTGTCATTTTAAAAGGACTTCAGACAACGCCAATTTATAATGTGCCAATAGACGTGGACCGTAGCCATGGCAAACCTTCTGTAGTACGATGTGAAACCGAAATACCTTGCCCCTGTCATATAAGTGTCATAATATAGCGGAACGAATAAGTACATCAGTAAATAAACTCATGTACTGATATCAATGTACAAATTTTTTTTTTCCATTTTATTCAGATTTATTATATGTATAGAAGAAGATAGATGAGGAATAATCCGTATGGTGGTGACTTAAGAATGTCGCTACACTAACTCCTCTTGGAGCTGATGTGAAGATCACATAAAGGACAATTGAATGTAATAACATATTTTGCCAGAGATGGAAATCTCCACGTAAACATTTTCGATTAGCGTGGTAATTTTGGCAACATTTATTTTGTCGACGTGAGAGGTCCTCGCCCAAATAGTAGATTGTTTAATGGTATGGCTTGATTCCCAAATATAGGTCTTAGTGTTCTATAACAAAAGGTAAAACGGTCTATTCGTTCGTCCAATGACTTACATGCGGATATTTTTTATGCTATAACAACAAATATTAAAACCAGAATGCAACAAATACCTAAGGGGGCTCTCATAAAACAAACGTTTACAGTGTTACTTGATGATACCCTTATAAAACATGGTTATAACGTTATGTCGGTACGACGAATATTATTTATTTATATTATATTATATTACCAGCACAGAATCCTTCAAATGCAAACTTCGCCAGATTTTTATTCTTGAAAACTTGGAGAGTAAAATCTTATTAAGATATTATTATCCTTTAAAGACATCGAGATTCTAATCTCATATTTATGTTAATTGTCGTCATAAAATTAGTTTGGTAGCTTCTCAGTGTAGTACGGTTAAGTTTCTCTTCTATAAATTTGCAAAACATGAGATCAGGTAGGAATTCTGTTCAACACGCTTTTAAAGGACTCTGACTCACTAGAAGAATTTATTATTTTATAGCCCCAATAAAATAGGTGTTTATATTCAAGAAGCCGCTCCTTTGTTCTTATTTGTTTATTAAAAAAAAGCACCGACATTAAGCGAAAAAGCCATGGCTGCACAGTACACAAAAATAACAATAGACATTGATGAGACAGTGTTCTCATAGTTCCGAAAATCTAAAAGATACTACTTCTGTCCATTCTTTAAGGGAACTTAGGGAGTATTTAAAATTATACCTAATGTTGTTTTGCCTTTAAGGATGCTACTTACATTAAAAACATTACTATCATTAAAACCATGATTGTTACAAATATGTATGATACTTTTAGTTCAGACTAATAATAATAAAAGAGTAGGTAATATTATAGCAATTTTTTTAAATAGAATCTAATCTTTCGACTTGCAAACCCTGTAGAATTGACATTGCTTCCAATTTATCAGAAATTCCAGTTAGGTGTCACCTAAATCTCGTTTTTGTATTTTTATTGATACTGTACAAATATCACTTATAGAACAGATGTCAATATTTTTTCATGCGTAACCATAAATTAGAGAAAAAGATTCAAAGTAAATATCAACCAAAAAGCCCCGCGGCAAAACCAAATACAATATTCTGAATAAGCCATCGATTGATTTCGCAAGATTAATGGTTGCATATTGTCAGCGCCACAGTATGACGAAACGGCTAGCCAAATTTGCGCAACCAAAATGTGTGTTATATAAATAAGTATAAGGCCTAACAAATTATATTTTTGAATTGATTTTGAACTAACAGCAATGAATGGTACTCTCTGTTATATCACACAATACAAATGCTGCCTTATGTGCTAAGAAATAACATTTTAAATGGTCTACAACTTTGTTATGTATTTCAAACTTTTTAATACTGGTTTTAAACTAGGGGTTCGGTAGAAATGAGTTTGGAATTCAGTGTGAAATTGAACTAAAGTTTTATTTTAAATCGCAGTAAGTTTAAGTGGCCGATTGGATCTGTGTTTAATCCAACGATTAAATATTTATTTGTTTGTTATAAAAAGCCTGTATTATTATACTTATTAGTGTATAATGGGTTGAACTTTATAATATATGATTTATTGCCGGTCATAAAATCAATACTTTCGATTTTTTTACTATTACGATATTTTCTACATAGAGTTTAGGAGTTTAGGAGTGTTCCTATTCCAAAAAATCAGAATACTATCTCAAAGAGGCTGCAATTACTATTTATTCGCTTCAACATCATAAGAATGCGAAATATGTGATGGATTAATATTTAGATATTGTTTTGTTTAGATTCACTTTATCATACGGCAAACAATTTATAAATTCAAATTTTTGGAACGTTAATTTTCACCTTACGTAGGTAACTAAATTAATTATTCAAGGCAATATAACTCCAATAAAATATTACAATAACTAATATGTATTACTTAACGAATTTTATATTAGAAATACATCGAATTATATTATTAGCTTAAATTGTGTAGACGAATCCTAATGCACAGAGTAATACACAATGGAACTAACCGATGGGTGTGCGTATGTAACAGATGTTCATCCACTGTACTAGGAGGTGTGTACTACGACAAAGGATGCATATGTCGATAGTGTGTGCGGTATTTCTTACTATTGGTTGATGAAAAACACAAACGTAGCATGAAATTGCAAATTTTGGTTAATACCTACTATCACACTTTAGTAATAGATATTTTCGTATTTGTTCCACGCTCTGAATGTTGGCCTCATAACTAAGCTCAGAGTCATGGAGCGTGCTATGGAGAGGGCTATGCTCGGTGTTTCTCTACTTACGTGATAAGATCCGTAATGCGGAGAACCGTAGAAGGACCGGTGTGTACGACATAGCCCGAACAGTTAGCACGCTGAAGTGACAATGGGCAGGGCACATCTCTCGGCGACCTGACGACCGTTGGGAACGGAAGGTTCTCGAGTGGCGACCACGTAGGTATCGGACGACGCAACGTAGGGCTGCCCCTAACAAGGTGGACTGACAGTATCGTCAAATGCGCTAGGGGCCCCTGGATGCAATTGGCACAGGATCGCGCATTGTGGCTTTCTATGGGGTAGGCCTATGTCCAGCAGTAGACGGAGAAGGGCTGACGTTTGTTCCATCCATTAATTACCCTTTCTAAATTCACTTCTGGACAAGAGTCTCTTCATAAAACGATAAAAATTGCTACCTGCGATCCGTAGGTTGCTATTGCAGATTATCGCTCGCTTCGCATTTGGAAGCCTCGCTACAATAAGTGCTTTATTACTCTTTCTTTGCATACAAAATGAAGAACACCACCGTCTCTGTCTGTATATATCAGTTTGACTGTATATATGATTTCATTGATAGCATCAATGAAATCATAAACTTTTGAAAGAAAGTCTCGCTTTAAATTATTTTGTTATCAAAGGGGATGGGTAATAGGCCAATTCATAATAGCTATTATATTTAAAATAAGTGTATAAGGTACCTGACATGGAAACGGCGCTACCTGTAATAAATATGCCGGAATTAATAACGTAGTAAAAAGACAACTATCGTGGCTGCATAGAACAATATGACAATAATATTAATTTCATTGCTAGTACTATATCAGTCTATAGGTCTCTGGTTAGATTAAGAATAGGTAGGTACAGTTGATAATTAAATCACGATGAAATCTATACATTTTTGAGGAACATGAAAGTCGCAAGTCTTGTTTTGTAGCGACGCACGCGCATGCATGCTGGGCTATTGTCGCAACCCCCGATTGAACTGTTACACGTCGCTATGAGTTATGTTCCTGATTCGCTAGTTAGTTTTATACAGAGTGTGCGGATTCTGTGTAGCAAACAACAAAACCAAGTTGACAATCTCACACCTTTTTAACACGCTTTTATAGATGAACTAGCTGTTGCCTGCGACTTCGTCTGCGTGAAATTACCTTAACAAACAGCAGTTTACTCTACGTCTCGATAGATGAAGTTGTACATTTTATTTTAAATCGCACTATGGTTTGGTTACACACATTAACACTTAAGCTCGTCAAAATTTTTGGTTTCTATTCCACTTTTCGCATTTATAAATTAGTAAGGATACATACATACGTATACATACATCTACGTATGTAGGTATGTATTCATCTAGGTAACTGAAATTTTGCACACTTATTAGAGGCCGATGACAATGCAATAATTAGATTAAAAAAATATTCAGAATTTTTAAGTGTTCTTCGTTATTTAAAGTAAGAAAATTTTTCGTTATCGATATAGTCAAAAACATAACCTAAATTAACTATACTGAAAACTATGTCGTGTTTGGATTATTTGGCTATTTCATTGTACACATAAAAATATATAAGTATTTTAGTTTTCTATAGCAGTTTTATAGAAATTTCACTTGACTTTACATTGCCGAATAGCGGCATTGACACTTTGAATTTTCATTTTTAAGGTAAGTTATGAACGTAAAAATAGTAGTTTAACATTTTGCATTTCAATGTCATGCTGCAAGTTATTTAAGTTATTAAAGACCATACGGATGCAAATGTAAGAAAAAGAAAATTTTATTGAATATTTTTGTTGTCATCTTAATCTGTCTTCTAAGCTAACACGAGGTTTTATATTGTACTAGTAATTCGCCCCAGCTTCGAACGCATAATCTATCGAACCAAATCGTGGTATTTTTCTTACACGCAGCATTAATTACATATTACTTCAAAAAAAATTCCAATTATAATAATTTTAACAGTACATAAAAAACATTTAAAGTACAGAGCTTATATTTACATTTGAGACACACAAGCAATCAAATATTCCCTCTTTAAAATATTAGTTTCGTTCCTATAATAACAACGTTGAAAAACCTCCACGTGTGAATGTTCGTGATTTCAAAGTTTTCATTTATTTCATTTACCTAATATTTAAACAATAATATTATTAGATTAATTCTGGTGCCCATATTGTTGAAAAAGTGGCAGTGTTCTTAATATTTCATTTCGAAAGTCCTAAAGATCATCAAAAGTAATGATGAGAACGTCAGTAGAAAACGAAACACAAGCTCATTAGTTTAAAAAACTAGGAATTGCACTTTAATATCTAAATTTAAAATAAATTATGTTAGTTATAACAATAAAACTTTTAGTAGTAAAAATGCATTCATTTCTCTACCCATAAGCTTCTCTCTATTTGTTTTACAAACACTAGAGCACTGGAGTCTCTAAAAAATAATGGTCACGCATTAATCGGTCATGAGCCACTTGTCCATAATTTGCACTCTTCACTCCTCCAGAGACCACAAATATTGACGCCTGTACTTGGTCAGAGCAGGCTAGCTTGCCCTGTCCACGATCAAGGCCTTAGACTTCACTCTATTGATTTCAAGTCCGACCAATTTGCTCTCTTTCTCTCTCTCTCTCTTTCTCTCTCTCTCTCTCTATAGCTACTATTACAACAATAAACTCAGATAACCAAGTACAGGCATCAATATTTGTCGTCGTCTCTCTAAAGTTATCAATACCTAATAATTAAACACGACGTTCAGTAAATAAAGAGTGCGACCACAAAGAATACTTTTTATATTTTCTCTTACATTTGTTATATTTACATTTGTTATATTTTTCTCTTCTGGGTGTTTTCTATGTAGTATAAGAATGTATTTACAAAAGAAAAGTAGTTTATGTATTATATCCGTATTCTGGTACCCATAACACAAGCGTAATAAGCTTGGGGCCAGAGGACGTTGTGTGAAATGTCCATGAATATTTATTTATTTATTTACATCTGTCTGTTTACTAAATTTACTTTTAATATACCTAATCTGATATGTAAGGCGCCAAGCTTAGTAAGCGACTAGAACTCATTCTATGAAAATAATAAATAGAATATTGTATACGAGTAGATATGTAATAATGGAACACTCTGTATTTATGCAATATCTAATGCAGCACACTGACACACATACGCCGCTGTACACTAAACCAATAATAGAATAAAATCAATCCATGCCACCCTCTCACTAGCACACTAGTACAATACAATCAATGGTTTACCTATGGCTACGCTAGCAAACACATTCAAACTATCGAAATATTTCCATTGTAAATATTAGCACGATATTTTGCAAAATGTTCCGCCAATCGGGCTAGCCATACCCCTCTCTTTTCTTCAAAAAGAATACTCGTATTTGCGAGCGAGACCGCGTATCAGTTTTACAACTTTAGTGAGGGACAATGGTGATTCTATTATTGAAAGTACCCCAACTTTTTTTAGGTCATAAAGTATCACAATTATTAGGGTCGTGCGCACTCCGCCGACCATTAGTTTCTCAGTCAAGTTAGGAGATGGACCATAGTCTGGAACGCTGTTAGATTTTTGAGTTTTGTTGTTTGTGTGTTTCTTAAAGAATATTGCAGTGAACAACAGTAAATTATGTTATCAGCCACAAATAGTTCAAATGAAATGTGGAAAAATTATAACGAACAAAATCAAACAGTAAACAATCAAAGTGTTTGTTTAAAAGCAACAATTTATAAAACCCATCCCTTATTATCATCCCAAAATTATAATAGTGAAAACAATTACCATCAGAATTCTAACATCCTAAGTGCTCGTGAAGTGAAATCTGAACCTGATGTTTGGCATGGCTTTCAAGAAAATTATTCTGATGGAAATCATCATAACACGGAAACAATCAACAGATGGCGTGGAACAAACTACTATGCACAACAGGGACAAAATATCTATGGCTATGAGCAGTGCAATAGTGTATTAAATCAAGGTTATAATGGTTTAGCTCTCAAACATGACGACATTAATACGGTAACTTCACCTGGCCAGTGCAATTTATCAAATATAGATTCTAATATTTATGGATCTCCTGAAAGTAATATGTCATATCATAGAGCAATACTTTCAAAAGCAGAAACAAAAGAACCATCACCGTCTTTTTTGTTAACAAATACCAAATCTTATAAACCATTACAACGTACTATGTTAGAAACCGGCTTGGTAAGGGAATGGGAAAAAAATAATAAAAACGCCGCCAAAACAGAATGTAATTTGTCGCAATTTCATGCTGGATACGAGATGATAGAACGTCAAACGTCAATCAAGGAAGATGCTATGGGAGGGGCAGCGGAAGGTGCAAAGTCATCGCTGAAACACGTAGAACACTGTCAGGACGTGACAAGGGTCCAAGCAGGCGGGGACAAATCGGATTATAAGAGTACAGAGAACAAAATGGCCGCTGGTTACGATACGCAAGCATTCTATCCATGGATGAAAGGTGTTAATGGTGAGTTGGTTGATCTAAACACGCGGTAGCGTGTTAAGGCAAGTTCAGGCAACAGAACAGGCGAACAGCACCGTGTGTTACAACTAAATAACTATTTCACATGAGCGTGTTAAATTTGGAACACATATACAATATTGAGAGGTACATTTGCACTGCAAATTTTATAAATAGACCTCAAACAGTTATTAAGCTATTGCATAGCTTCTATCGCGGGCCTTGAGCGTGGAGACCGATTCCACAAAATTCGAAATTTAAATTCCGTAGGTAACGGAAATAGCGTAAAAAACTTTACACATCGGCGCTGTTTCGCTGTTCGCGCTGGTGACTCATGTCAGTTTAGGCGTTAGTTTTTATTTTATTGACATTTGATTGACAATCGCTATTTTATCATAATTACCATAGACAATGGACAGATGTAAGCATCAGTAAATAAGGATTATTAATCTTATTTTAGTTTGTGGTATTTAGATTCTTGCATAAATAAAATAAATCAATAATTATAATTGCATAAGTTGATAAAAAAACTATGCAATAGCTTTACCGCAGCAGTCCCCGAGTGACACACGTCTTTTTTAGATATTCGTCCAACAATCGACATTTATATATTATTACTAGCTGTCCCGGCAAACGTTGTTTTGCCATAGGTACTAAAAAAAAAGGTTTGAAAAATATATGTTGGCCGATTCTCAGACCTACTGAATATGCATGTAAAATTTCATAAAAATCAGTCAAGTCGTTTCGGAGGAGTACGGTAACTAACACTGTGACACGTGAATTTTATATATAAGATATATAGAACAAAATTTTAACTTAGTTCCAGTTGACCGATAAAATTAAAATTTGGCGTAGGTAAATAAATACAAAAAAAATCAAAAACTAGTTATTTTTCATCATCTTAATATAATTTACAATAACACAAAATTGATTCTATTTGACGGGGTCGCGGGTTTGATTCCCGCTTGGGACAATCATTTGTGTGATATCCATAAATGTCATACAAATGTTTGTACTGCGTCTGGGTGTTTTCTATGTATTAATAATAATAATAATAATAAATATTCATGGACATTTCACACAACGTCCTCTGGTCCCAAGCTAAGCTTATTATGCTTGTGTTATGGGTACCAGAATGCGGATATAATACATAAACTACTTTTCTTTTGTAAATACATACTTATAATATATAGAAAACACCCAGACGCAGTACAAACATTTGTATGACAATTAGAAAAATCACACAAATGATTGTCCCGAGCGGGAATCGAACCCGCGACCTCTTGATCCGCAGTCCGTTACATAAACCACTCCACCACGAAGCCCGTTATTATAAGTATGTATTTACAAAAGAAAAGTAGTATATGTAGTCTATCCGTATCTGGTACCCATAATACAAGCTATATGAAAGAAATATAGCTTACTTTGGGACCAGAGGACGTTGTGTGAAATGTCCTGAATATTTATTTATTTATTATTTATTTATTGCCGAGAGTACAAATTGCTTGCCACTGCACTTGCCACATTGCTCTCTGAGGGGATTTTGTTAAAAAAAAAACCGGTCAATTATTAATATCAACAAATAATAGGACCCCAAACAATGGGACAAGGCTAGGAACATGATGATCATTAATTTTTGGTCCTATAGCATCAACCGATATACACAAACTGAAATTTACAGCTCTCTAGATAGCTAGAACGCTCTTAGCTCTTTACAGGCAAGTGACAGACGAACGAATAACGAAGTCTCAGGAATAGGGTCCCATTTCACCTTTTGGTACGAAACCTTCGCGAGTACTTAATAATTTCTGTAGAAAAAGTAACGATATACTTTACTTATTTTGGCTTCAAAGTTTCTGTAAAATTGGTTAAGGTATGTTTTAACAGATTATTTTCTTTCGATACAGTTGACGACAAGAAGGAAGGAGCTAAACGCACGAGGCAAACCTATTCACGTTTTCAAACATTAGAATTGGAAAAAGAATTCCATTTTAACAAATATTTATCAAAAAGGCGAAGAATAGAAGTTTCACAAGCGTTAGGACTTTCAGAACGACAAATAAAAATATGGTTTCAAAATAGAAGAATGAAGGCTAAGAAGGATGGTAAATTGGCTAGCTCACCTGATCCGTTTGGCGTTGGTGATGATACTACAAAATTAGGGAATATGTCAGAATATATTGATTGCAGGCAGCATGTCGCTCCTGCAGGTGACTATCAGAATTTCCACATGAGTGCAGCACAAACTAACATATCCCATATGCCAACAAGCATGCCTCAAAATTATATGACAGCTTATGATACTGGTAAAATGAGAATATAGAAAATACGTCAATTTATTAATTGAAAATATGATTTGATCTTAGGTAGGTCGACACATCGTTCTGGAATTAATTTAGCCGATTATTATTTACAATTACATTTAGTTAAAGTTGGGCCTCATGGACTAGTGGTTCGTGGAACGGTCTGCCGTTCACCAAATAGCGAGTCTGATCCTCGTATAAGCCTGTCATTTGTAAGACTTTACACAAATATTTGTAGTGCGTCTGGATGTTTTCTATGTATTTTAAGTAGATATGTATTTTTGTAAATAAAGAAAAAAGTATATTATATATCCGTATCTAGTCCTGATAACACAAACATAGAAATATAGCTTACCTTGAGACAAGAGGATGTGTCATGTACGTAAACTTTACAGTTTACGTATACGTAGAAAATATGGAATATTTACATATTCCATATTTTCTAAATGTCAATTCATATTTTCAATAATTAATTGCAAATAGCCTTAAAGTTTGTGACGGATAAGCATGTAATTGTCACAACCCTATTTCTTTCGTTAGGTGTTATAATAGCCAGCTGAGGGATATTGTTATTGGTGATTGATTCTGACACGTCTCGGCAGCGCGGCGTTTACCTTGTCTTGTTGTTTCATACGTATTTTATAAACTTTTATTAATTTATTTTTGCAACAAATGGTTACATATCTCTTGTATATATCTATGCAGCCACTTGTTGCAAATTTTAATGTAAAATGATATATCACTTTGCTTTAACTTTATATTATATATTAAATAAAATTTTGACTAGGAAGACTAGAATTAAGACTATTTTTGTTGTTGTAATGTTAAAAAACTTATTTAAATTGTTTTTGTAAATAATAAAGTAATAATAGTTTTAATAGTGGCATTCCAATGTACGCGACGCAATCATCCATCATTTGAATATCAATTTTTACGTGGCCTATGGGCGACAATAATACATTTACGGCCTCACAATGTAAAATGCGTGACGCGACCTAGTCGCGTCGTGAGCGGTGCCGATTCTGCGGTCCCTATTGCGTTTAGCAACGCCGACTTCTCATACAAATCAGCGAAGAAACAGCGCGCAGCGCGATTGAAAACAAGATGATGGATTGGTGTAGGATTGAATGATATTTGGAGATTATCGATAAAGACTGAATATTACTAAAGATATTTATTGATAAAGATAGTTAAGAATAAAGAAAAATTAGTAAACAAATTAGCTTTTAGTAGTTGAATCAAATATAAAGAAATGTATTACGGAGTTACCTATTTGAGGGTTTTGTTCAACGAGAGTAGGTCGCGCAATCCAGTAGTGCAACATTGGAAAGCTACCTTAAGTTAGCGAATATTAATGTTAAGACTTATTATTTTTAGAAAATTTGAGCTTCTCTCTAGTCAATTAAATGGTTTATACCTAATTTGTTGTTATTTTTTTACAATAATTTACAATTATGCGTACACGGCATTATTGTATTTATACCCAATAATAGTTATAAGAGTAACGTGTATTTTTATTTTGACCAAAGTTCATTTCAATTTATTTATTTTTCAGTTTATATAATTTTTTTATTTTACTTATTTTTAAAAATTATCTTAACAATGTTAGCTTTCTGCACATAGATTGCTCGTACCATTCATAAGTGTCAGAAGTTGTCGCTTATATGGAACAGCCTAGTATTATTTTGTGTATTAACACTATATTTATGGAAATATGGAAATAGATATATGATTTCATTCAATCAAATAATACCACGCGGCAGTTAGAAACATAAGTACAAAACCTGAAGACTAGATAAATTTCAAATAACCAACGTGTAACAATAGCTTATTGGTTTACAACATCAAAAAACCCTTTTGGCGGCATTTTTTCAACGCTCTGTTCAAACATGTCTCTTGGGAACAATTGTCAAAATCAATGTTGAGAGTAATTTTGACATGTTATGACTGGTTATTGGATTTGAGGTGCTTAAAATTGCAACGTAATCCTGTTAACTGCTACCTGTGTTGAGACGATTGTTAGTTTTTGTGAACGGTTGTAGATTTACCTGGCAGTTACCATGTTATACTAACTAAAGCCTGCGGTTTCACACGTTTATAGTTACTGACTGTTCCTTGGCCTTTAGCGTCATGATACAGCTATGTGTTATTTTTTTATCTGCTAAAGCGATATAGGTACCTAACAGCAAACTTATTAAAATCCTTTTATTATTGATATCCTTGAGGACTCACTTAAACAGAATTCCCGATATGTCTTAGTCATCATCATCATCATATCACACCTTTTCCCCATTAGAATAGACAGAAGCAATAGACTTTATAGTAGGATTAAAAATTACACAATTAAAATTTTATAATTCTTCTGATACCTTCTTTAACTTTATAGTATACCTAACATTAATGTTATATTCTGAAGTAAATTCTACTTCATTTTTTAAAAGATGGAAAGAATATTCTAATCTTATATATAAAATTCACGTGTCACAGTGTTAGTTACCGTACTCCTCCGAAACGGCTAGACCGATTCTTATGAAATTTTGTATGCACATTCAGTAGGTCTGAGAATCGGCTAACATCTAGTTTTCAAACTTTTTTTAGTATTGCAAAACAACGTTTGCCGGGACAGCTAGTTATACTATAAATATAAACAAAAAAATGCTTGGATGTTTATTCTACTGCCACTTATAGCTAACTTCAGTCTACTTCGCTCCCCAGCTTTAGAAAGTCGACCCTTCTGCCTTTTCAATAGAGAATAACAATAGAACTGCAAGGAAAGAGAAAACAATATTTAGGATGTGAACAAATCAGAAAGAGAAGGCAATTCAATCATCCCTCTACGCTGGGTAAATTGTGACTACGCATGCGCGATTCGTATTCAATTGTCCAAAATGGCTGACAGTGTTTAGTGTTGATTCTGACTTCGTTTCTCATGTTTTTTTATTAAATCTATGATATTTTACGATAAATAACTAAATAATGAAAATATATTATTGTTGACTGATTTTTCTACCTAAAACTGGTAAGTTTGTTCATTTATTTTGATTTAAGTTCTTTCCAGTGTTTATGGAATGTCAAACCTGAAGTTGCCGTTGATGAAGCAGCTGCTTAGAGTTCCTGCTATCTATTCTGTAATGCATATCTAAAACTTATACTTTAGGGATTAGTAACTACGGACACGGGATACGCGCGTTTGCAGCGTGATGTTACTTATATAGCCTAGCCTTCTTCGATAAATGTACTATCTGACACTGAAAGAATTTTTAAAAGCGGTGCGGTAGTTTCTGAGATTAGCGTATTGAAACAAACTTTACAATATTCATAAAACTCAATAAAAACTATGAACAAGTACGTAAGTGTACAAATGTCACAATAAAAAAGTAATCAGCGTACCTAGTCGTAATATTATTTAACACTACAAATAGGTATATGTTTGGAAATCGTCTGGAATTATTTAGGAAGAAGTTAGGGAAATATTCTATAGTTTGTGCCTCCCACATATAAAATAGTGATTACTGGACGCTTTTATTCAATGAGATGAATCTATACTAATAATATCATAAAGCTGAATAGATTGTTTGTTTGAACTCGCTAATCTCAGGAACTACTGATTCAAATTGAAATCTTAATTTTGTATGCATAATCCATTAATCAACAAAAGCTCTAGGCTATATAACATCACGGTGCAACCAATAAGAGCGACGTATTAGCAAAAAAATAGGGAAAATTTACTAAATTCTACGCGTACGGAGTAACGGACTACAGCTATGCATAATAAAAACAAATAATCAAATCTTACTCTGAAATTTAGTACATCTAATACTTTATCTATCATTCCAATAGCACTATTCGCATTAAGGGCCTACATCAATATAATCGTCGACATGTACCTATTAACACAGCTAGTAGGTCCCAACATTGGACACAGGCCTCCTCAACGTCAAGAAAGTATTTGTTTCAACGAAAAGTATGTCATCTGCTTGTGTTACCTTACTTACAGCACTCGAACACCGACAATCATTAAACAAACTATCACGCTTCTATGCTAGGTATTCTTAAGGGCCTACATCAATATTATCGTCGACATGTACATATTAACACAGCTAGTAGGTATAGAAAATGAAGAATTAGGGATATTTTTTTTGTTTACTCAAAATCTATTAAATATATTTTAATTCCGGTTTACGTGTTTCTATATATAATAGTTACTTATGTTTTGAAAGTTATTTCATTAGTTAATACGCGATAATAGACCGACAAATGAAAAAAAAAAAATAAGAGAGGTTGTTTCGCTAAGATTTTCTATAGAGAAAACTTTTTTCAATCGCGTTTCTGAGTTTATGCGATCCTAGGTTATATATTGAAAAAACATATACTTAAAAATTAGAGCTCTAGCCATTCAATCTAAAGAAAAAATGAAAACTTCGTACGTCGAAAAATGCACGAAGCTATTTTGGTATCCTCTAAATGGCATGAACAGAAATTTTAAACAAAAATCTCCGTATTGTGTTATACAGAATTATAATAGGTTAGAAGAAAGATTGTTATATAAAATTCTCGTGTTACAGTGTTAGTTACCATAATCCTCCGAAACGATTTGACCGATTTTGATGAAATTTTATATGCATAATTCGTAGATCTGAGAATCTGCTACAAGCCTGCCAATCTATTTTTCATACCACTAAGTGATAAGGGTTGTCCACTCCTGAAATTTGTATGGCAAAACAACGTTTGCCGGGTCAACTAGTAACTACCTATGTAGTGAATGGTTTCTTCATTATAATATGCACCCATGATACGTTATGCTTGTTAAATATTAAAATACCAACATTTTTTACAGTAATTAGTGATGTATATTAGTCATCAAAAGCTCTAATTTTACTGACTTCTACTTTTGATCAATATAAAAAATCTTTTGTTATCAAACGAGAACAGAAACGTTCGCTCCAATGACCAACACACCTTGACTGGTTTAACAATATTACAAATGATGTTGTTAATTTAACTGAAGAGGTCAAAATAGCCCTTAAGTTTGAAGCACTAATGATGTATTTGAACTTTCGTTTTAGTTGGCTAACTGTAAATATAACTTGGTTTGTATAAGCATTGAATTCATTGCTTGAATGACGTCTCTAATTAATCCTGACGCTGAACGAAGCAACGCTCATTGAAGGCGGATCAAAAGAAATCTCGTAATGGATATTTGAATACCATTATAGTATTTACCTTTAGAATTAATAAAATAGTGACTCAATGGCACCAATTCTGTTGCGTCAATAACTAAACTTAACTAAAACAAAATCAACTACGGTGCATTGTGGTTCAATGCCTACTACGGTGTCTAGTAATATCGGTCGTTATGTAGTATTCATAAAAAAATATAATGCGTATACCTATACATTTTTTTAATAAGAAAGTTTATTAAACGCTAATGAATAGTCTTGTTTGTTGTATCAATATATGCTTATGGTTTTTAAACTTTCGCGACTTGTACACAGATTAATATAATATAATAATCACCGGGTCTTATATTATATTTATCGCGAAGTAGACCCGGTGATTATAATAATATATTAATATCAATATGTTTGTTTTAATTTAGTTAATATTAGTTGTGTAATTAGAATTGGTACCAATAAGTTTTTACTGTTTGTAGGCCAGGATATGTAAAATCAATCATTAATAATTTCTTAACAATGTTGCGTAAACAACAAATATTTCATACTAATTACCTATTATGATAGATAATCATGTTCGTTTTGCATTTTAGGAATGCTTATATGCATTTTGGTAAGTTCGTACTAAATGACTTTGGCGTAGTCATTTAGTACGGAACCTTAAAGAGAACCTAAAACTGTTATTTTTACCCTAAATATATCTCTCTCCAGCCCGTTAACATTAAGTCTCCTCCATTTTGGGAGGGATTAGGGTCTACTGTGCCGCGCTGACCAGGCGTGTTGGCACAGGGCTTACTTTCGAGTTTTTCGTCTCTCACAGAGGATGTCATCTGTGTAAAAATATTCCTTGACTGGCTTTTACAGCACCCTGGAGAGGAGATAGGGTGGTGAAACTTGTATTCTTAATCCGTCACCACACGGATGAAACAACATATTATTATTATTTATTATTATCTAAACAAAAAATCCTAAAATAGTATCGTAATATTCTTGATCTCATTCTTATCAAACTCACGCGCACATGTTTTTTTAAACTTTGATCCATTCTTCCGATCAAAGTAAACTGTTATCAATAGTCGTAAATTATAATGTAATTATAAATTACAATCAATTAGTATAGCTCTTTTATATTAATTGATTGTAATATCATAAATAATGTCTTAATTCATAACTAATTATTGTGATAAGAGCTTCGTTTGATGTATATGCTTGATGTCGACAAGTTTTTACTCATGTTGAATGTATGTGGCTACCAATATCACATATGATACAGCTTCATTAGCGTAAAATATTATTGGCTTCATAAACATTGAACGCATAATATGTAACAAAAATTATTGATGAAATAAAAAATTTTTTACTTATGCGATTTGAAATCATAATTTGTTTGTTGTACCGGGACTAATTTAAAAGGTTGGTACTTACAATAGGTACCTTTGCTTCTAACGTTTCTACTGAATTACATCGATAGTAGTAACTAGTTGGCTTAATTTATCGATGCATTTATCGTTGCCGAAATGCAGCTCGAGCCGTATCCTTAGATAAAAGTTTACAGGAGCAATGTTTATTGGTACCGCCATCTTTTCCCCGTCCTAGATACTCGTAATTAAGATTACCATTATGGGTAACTACTCCCTGCCCCTGGTTAGATAGAAATACTTTAAGAGGGCAAGAATCTAAGTAGACTCAAAATACGATATACAATCGCCAGTAAAACATAACATCGTAAAATGTAGGTAAGATCTACGTAACGTACCTAGGTACTGTTGGTAACAGCGACTATGATAGATATTTTCAATTTTGTTATCTGTTTCCATATAATGTAAGTTAAAGTGTAACAGTTTGTGTACATATTGGACACGTTAGAAACATCAGCGTGGACACAAAAAGTGTGGGATCAACAAAAGAATCTGCAGGGCGCATTGTCCCAACCGCGACTGATCATTAATCAACAACGCTCCACTGACGGCGTTCGAAAGCAGATCGGTTGATCAATGCGAGACCAACATTGAGTACGATTAAAATTTTTGCATTGTTATATGAGTTTACTCAAGTCTTTGCTTTAATTTTATTAACTTATAAGGTTAAATAACTTGTATCTACATATTGTATAGTTCTATAAAACCTGTAACGTCTGTCTGTCGGTTCGCGATGAACTTGAAGCTACTGAATAGATTTTTATTCTCTTTCTGAAATAAATAAGTACAACCAGTTCTCTTATGTTATATTTTTCTAATTGGCGCACATTTTTTTGTTGTTAATTGACAATTCAAGATTACAGTCGTGCACATTGTCATTTGGCCAACATTGGTGCCAATTCTATTGACACAACTAAACCTAAATGAACTTCATAAAGGAACGTTATAAAGGATCATAATTTACATCAAAACTAACTGTCGACTTCGTGGAATTTAGAAAAAGAAGCCTCGACAAATTATACGAATGAAAGATTCTAATGAGCCTCCCTAGCCAAAAAACGCCAGAAAATTCCTTTACAATAAACACGACTTTGTTCTATAATAAACATAGCTAACATGTACAACGCATGAATAGTCGTTAAATCATTACAGACAAAAGCTGATGTTATTTTACTTAAATTTTGGCGCAACAGAATTGCTGTCATTGCAAGTGCATATTATTATAATATCTACCTATTTATATCCTCCTAGCATATATCGGCCAAAGCAGATGAAACTGAGAAGCATAGCTAGTATTTATATAATAACAACATAATATTCATACATATTTAAATCGATTATTATCCAGCCACCATATAGAAGCCATTATTATAATTCTGCAATTTAACGCCTTTGCGAAATTCATAATAACTCAATTTAAGTGTTTTGCATAATTTTTTACCTTTGCTAAACAAGATTAAATATATTCAGTGGCTCATTATACAAATTTTATATTAAATATCAAACCATGTATAATATTTTGTGATAAAGGTTTTTGTTAGGATTTTGGATTTATGCTGGCTGCACATGTAACGATATATCGCGGTGATAAAGCTGTGCAAACCGATGTGCGCAATTTTGTCGAACGTGTATATGACAAATCATTGCAGATTATCGTATTAAGGAAGAACTTAGTTCTAGGTAATTTACCTAGTCTAGGTAATTAATGAATAATGAATCCTTGTGTCACAGTGTTTGTTGATATTCTCCTAAGAAAAGGCTTGATTAATAGTTATGTAATTTTGTATGTTCAGTAGATTTAAAAATAGTATGTTAACTATTTTGATAGATAGATAGATAGATAACACTTTATTTGTACATAATTACAATTCTAATAAAATCACAATTTGAAAAATTATAAATATTATAACAAATGTACAAAGGGCGGCCTTATCGTAAAATGCAATCTCTTACAGGCAACCTTAGGATGGAGAATAAATACATAAAATCGTAACGTAGTTGAAAGTGTTATACAAATATATACAATACATTATTACTAATAAAAAGAAGAGACAGAATAAAAAATAAAAAAAAGAATTATGTTGCTAGTGATAAATAATAGTGATTGAGTTTTATAGAACTAGATATAGGCTTTTTTGACTTTTGACACTACTTTTGTCAAAACTTGTTATTCATAATAGTCTTTTTACGCTAAAACGTTTATTATCTCTCCGATAAAATCTCCGTTTAAACCTCCGATAAGTCATTATGAATAAGACCGTTAGAGTCTAAGCTTTTATAAGGGGACCACTCCAGAAAGCACACAATGAAAGTGCGAGGCGTCTATTATGTAAAAACACTTTTAAAGTTTAATGAGTAGTATATTGTAATAATAACGGCTTGAATTACACTATAGTAAAACTTTTTATAATTTTTATGCCACTTATTTTAATGACTACATTGACCTTTAGTGTCAGCTGACTATTTTAAGAAATACCGTATCACTTACAAGCAATAGTATAATGAGAATAATTACGTCCATTAATGAATGTAGTACAATGTATCTCTTTGTACCATATTTTACAGTGGGTAAAAGGTCACAAACGTTTCTAATATCTATTTAGTGACGGATTAAATATACAAGTGTCACTAGTTCACTATTCCATTCCTTTCCCAGGGTGCTGTAAAGCCAGCTAAGGGTCATTATAAGCTGCTAACATAAGCACTTATAGATGGAAATCTCGAAAGTAAACCCTAAAGTAAAGTCAGCGCAGCATATTGGACTCACAAATCCTCGTGAAGTGGAGACGGCCCGTGCCCAACAATTGGTTATAATGGACTGAAAAGAAGAGAAGAAAAAGCCACAACAAATCGAGAATGTAGAAATTAGTAACGATTAAATCTTTATTTAATTTTTATTATATGTTTATTTACAACTAGGCCGATTAATAAACTGAATTAGAGCATATATTTATAAGTATTTACGTAAGACGTAAAACCTACTGTGCCAACACGCCTGGTCAGCGCGACATAATAGAGCATAGTACCTGCCAAAATGCAGAAAGCCCGCGCCCAAATAGGACATTCATGGGCTGAAGAGAGAATACCAGTTGCGATATTTATAGGTACCACACCTAATCCTATACGTATCTAAATCAGAATCGTCCGTCACAGTTCAAATCAAAATCGTAACATTATTTACCTGACCATAACATGACGGACCCGCCAAAAATGTCCATTGAGTGGCCAATTTCAGTTGACCTCGGAGTTGTAGAACAGACGTGAATAATTGTTCGCTTTTATATGAGAAAACGGTCTGGTATAACTGGTTGTTTCGGCGTCAATGTCACTTATGTGCTTAACCCGGCGAGTGGATGGAGTAAATGATAGATGGTAGCAACCCAACAGTTGCTGTAACGTCAACTATTAAGATTTATATAGAGCTGCAAGATCCAAACAAATATTGGACTTAATTTGACCAGAATCTTTACATTTTTCGCATCGTAACAATGCTGTATGGGTTTAGACCAGAGACCATAATTAAACTGTAACTCTTAGAAGTATTGACGCTAGCAAAGTTCCTAATAGCATCCCATCGTTAGGTTTCTAAGCGCCACTCGAGAAACATTTTTCTTCAACAGAATTACTATACCCAGCCAGGCGTTTTGCAAGTATTGATAGAAAATATTGTTTGTTTTACGTATCTACTTGCTAATTCTTACAGCATCCATCGATATATTTGGGACAGCTACAGGTGTATTTTTAATCCGTCACCATACAAACCTTTTAAATACTTTTAATCTACGTTTCTGCGAAAATAAATAAGAAATGTTATATGTTAGCTAATAATAATATTGCTGGTACCTATATTCTATGCTCAGAGAAGAAGTGAAAAATTATTATTATTTAAAATTATTTAATTAAATTATTATTTATTACTACTGCTTTTTGTAAATACACACTTAAAATATATAGAAAACACCCAGACGCAGTAGAAACATTTTTATATTAATTTTAAATATCACACAAACGACCGTCCCGTGCGGTAATCGAACCCGCGATTTTGCTTAAAAGGTGGGTCTAAAATGTAAGCATTATGTAGCGGTAATACTTATCTAATTTTACTAATACGGTTACAAATCACGAATATTTCAATACAAAAATAAAATTGATGTATTACCAGCTCTAGTGGAATACAATTTACCCATAGCGTATTTTGGACCCTCCGCGCGCACAAATTCCAAATTGTTTTTGACTGACAGCTAAATGTAAGTTAGCATTGTTTGAACGACGCACCGCAGCCTGCCCGGCTCTCTCTCTAATTATTTCTCAGATATTCTACTCCCGCTTGTAATATCTGAGGGAAAACAATGTTAAAAGTTCAGTGGGTATGAAGTTAGGTAAAGTGTTTTTTTTGGTCGTAACTTTCAATTGACTTTCGATATTAATTTACTGTTATTTAAACTCTAATCGAATTTCTTTCAATTAAATTATAACTTTTATAAGATTTGTTTATTTTATTCTTTTGTAAAACCTGCTCTGTTGGGCATGGACTTTACCTTGTATTCACAGACGCCATGTCATTTGAAAAATCATTGTGTTATTGCAATCTTTGATCCTTCTATCAAATCAAATCCTTCTAATCCAAAAAACTCTTTATTTGTACACCACAATGATGTGTTTTACTTACATAATAAAATCTGGAAGTAAGGTATTGTACAAAGGACGGATGGATGGTTAAGAATACCTAGCATAGAAGCGTGATAGTTTGTTTAATGATTGTCGGTGTTCGAGTGCTGTAAGTAAAGTAACACAAGCAGATGACATCCTTTTCGTTGAAATAAATACTTTCTTTGCCGTTGAGGAGGCCTGTGTCCAATGTTGGGATATTAATGGATTGGGAAGTACGGAAGAAAATGGTACTGTGAGCATATAGGTATTATTTATGTGTTAGAGAAGCGACCATGGACCCGTACGACGCAGCGTTGGGCGGCCCCCGACAAGCTGGAGCGTCAATATCGTCAAGGTCGTAGGAAGCCATTGGATGCAAGTGGTATAGGATAGCACGTTGTGGTGTTCTATGGGAGAGGCCTGTGTTAAACAGTGGACGCAGAAAGGTTGATGGATGCATGATAAATGATACGTATAAATTAATTAAGTGAAAATCCGTTTATTGAATGCTTACACGAATCGAACGCTATCAGGATTGACAGGCAAATAAAAAAAACTTAGGGAAGTGCTCAAAGTTTGTTAGAATTTTTATTAACTGTGGAAACCTCGTCAATTTTTAGTTTATTTTTAGAAACATTCTTTGCAAAAAGTAATCTTATACTTTTATAGTTTTTGCAAAATACAACTTTAATTTGAACGTTGCATTATTCCTAACAATTTTATTTTAAATAAAAGGTGATTGAATATTTTATTTGAAATAAATCTAAATATCCTAACAACTATAACGCGAGGTAGCTCAATGAAAGCGGTGGAGAACCACAAGTTGTAGCGTTTTATAAAAAGTCAATGGTGGACCGAAATGGCTTATGAATCAATAGTTGGAATGCGCATTGTTTAAATATAAATATTTTCACGTCTAATCCTGTATTAACTGGACACTTTACAGCTAGTGAATGTAAAGTAAAGTCTCCGAAAAGTTGGGCTACAAATTTAAAATGGATACACGCGTCTAAATCCGTAAAAAATTTTTTTAGTGTCAGCTTTTTAGATAGCAAAATATCATGACCTACAACGGCAACAATCTAGTCATGCTATATCATATTACTGGTTGTTGTCTGCAACTCCGTATGCATAGAATTTAAAACCAATAGCTGACAAATTATACAAAAAAGCCAATATTTTGAACCACTATATCTATTAAAAAAAATGTATAAATATCGTAATTTTAAAGATAACAGCTCACGTAGATACAAAAAGATTCAATCATAAAGAGTTTTCATATTTATCATAGCGACTTCTTTAAAATTCGTCTGTGAAATCAAAAACTATTTCGAAAACAGACCAGTTTCACACTTACGAAATAACCTATCCGTGAATAAGCGTGGGAATATAATTTGTATCTAGTACATATATTATGACGGACGGTTTCTTTATTTCACATAAAAAAGAGAAATTTTGAATGTCTTAATTAGCTTTTATTTCCAAATAAATAGGTGCCATTGTATTTTATTGCAATTAAGTGTCAAAACTATGTTTATGTGTTCATTATACTAGTTTCTCATTTTTTATTTCATTAATATAAAGGTAGCATTTATTTTAATAGCGTCTTATTATAAAGTTATCACAACATTAAAATAATTAATTATTTTTGTTTTTATTTTGTTGCAGATACAACGTTGGAAAGTACTTCGGCAGACAATAAACGACAATTTATTTAATATCCCTAATTACAACACTGTTTTTAATACATCTTTCTTTTCTTTTTGTTTATTTTTCTTGTATATAGTATATTCTTACAATAAAATGAATTTTTAAACGTCTAAAAACTGGATATTCACTCACAATAAGTTGGGTGACCAAGCAGTTGATGATAACTACTGGCTAGAAAAACTACCGTCCTTACAACATAGGCCGTGCTGAGGAGCTTTTCTATAGCGTCATCCTCTAAAGGTGTTGGCTGAGGTTTATGGAAATGAATCAATTGACCAATATATCTAACAGAGTGATGATAACATAGAACTGTAACAAAAATATTGTAACTGAAAAACACTTAACGTACTAAAAGGTTTATCTATTTTACGAATAACCAGCTTGATGCTAGACCTATGATATTGAATAAAGTTTTCAAATACATCTGCACAACTATAGCTTTTTGCTCCTGTGAGTTTTCCATCTCTGACAAATGCATAGTACCTATGTTTCTTTTATAGCGACTTAAAATTTTATAAATAAAGTTGGATGGCATTTCGAAAGTTAGATTATTCCTAAAAAAATATCTAGGTATATTGGATGTATAACACTAAGCTTAGGTAAACATAGCTTATACTTACGTAGGCCATATCTTATACCTATACAAAGCAGAAATTGTGAGAACGATTAATGGAACTTGAACTCACTACCATAGAAAACCGTCATGGTGACGATTATATTTTATTTTATTTTTATATTAACTTAATTTTGATAAAAAAAAATAAAAAAAGAGAAGATGCACAGGTTTAAGAAAACTGTAAAGTTGAATTGGTTAATGTCCTAAAAGTTTTTGAAGTGAAAACTTCTTTAGCGGCGTTGAGCACTTTTTCTGTAATGGGTATAAAATCTTAAACTCGCGTCAGGACACGTGACCTGATCGAAAAAGCGTAAGACTACTAGCTAGCTACTATTGATGCGGTCTTTATTAGACATTTAAATAGGTTCGAATCAAAACTGTTCGTTTCTTACTTCAGCTACCATAAACCTATCGTATCAGTTTTAGAGATTGGCGATGATAGTTCTGGTAATGATGATGGTGAAAAAGTCGTTGAAATTATGGATGAAAGTTGATTTTTCGGAGAGATAAACTTTTTAATGTAAAATAATTGTAATAGTTTTAAAGTGTTAAATTTTTAATGTAATATAAATTGTCATGTTTGTGTACGATAGCGCAATAAATGAATATTGTATTCTACCACATAAATGATAGTACTTTTATACTGATAAAGCAATTGGTGCAAAATTATTCCCTAACCATTCCAAAATATCAAACATGCTCAACGTTAATAATCAAGTTTTCACTTCTGCCGGCACTCCCGGAGTGCAACCCGTCTTTTTTTATTGACAAAACTATGAGTTATGATTCTTATTACTTCTCAGAAATAGCGACGGTATCATGCGTGGAATACAGCTCAGTCAGTTAACTACAAAAAGAATACTTAAACGCTAAGGATTTTGACCTAATCATTAAATTTAGCTTAATTAAAATCTTTACGGTAATTTTGACAATTAGTCTAAAAATATTTAATTAATTAACAATTAAACAACTCAGTACAGAAATAGCTAATTAGTTTTTTTTTACAAATTATGACTATTACTAACCAGATATAATATTAAAAAGGTGTCTAATATAATATCAAATATTCGTTTAGATGTTTTTAATTAAGAAAAATGAAATGCAAAAATACTAAATAATTTCAGGGATGGTTACGAGAAAGTGTCACTTGTTGAACGTTGGCTTCTATAACTGCTTACTATCAGACAGAAGTATGCTTGTTTAACACTCTAGTTTGAATAAAGACTTAACAAGTATAATATTTTCTAACACTTGCGCGACTCACTTTTTACGGATTTAGACGCGTATATTTGTTTTAAATTTTGGCCCGACGTTTCTTTTAAACAAATATACGCGTCTAAATCCGTAAAAAGTAGTTTTATTTAGACTTAACAAGTAGCTTATATTTAAAATAAAAAGTAAGTAAGTAGACTCAATTTTTTTACAAAATTTTGCTTATTATGATAAGTCTAGTTCTTTTTTCCATGTAAATATAGATATGGGACAGTCGCATGAGCAAAACTATAACCATTATTTCAAGTACCTACCTATGCAAAAAAACTTACTTTTATTGCTAAACTAAAGAGCTACACAAGAAGACAGCGTGTGTGGTCCCACTTGTAAAACTAACCGCTTAGAAGTTCCAAGTTAGAAGACAGACGCCAAATCCTATAATTTAACTTTGAGCTACTCAAGATGGCACTCAGAGATAATTTATGCGTTAGAAACCAATTTGCAAATCACAGATACAAAATACAAAACAGTTAACAGAAGAATAAATAAATGGAACAACATAACATTTAAAATATTAATAGGTAAGTGGAAAATATTCTGATTCAACACCAATAATAAGCACACTATCGAAAAAATAGATAACAAATGAGGCGTATTCGGTAGAATAAAAACATGCCTATTATGTTTCTGATCACTTAAACAAAAAGTAAGTATTCACAAGTCAAGGTCAATAATCTGGTATAATATCTTTCTGGTGACGGAATAAGAATACAAATGTCAAGATCCCATTTCCTCCATATGAAACTGTAAGAGCCACCTTATAGATCAACACTATTTATTAGAAAAAATCCTCTGCGAGTTATGGAAACCTCGAAAAATTCTAAGACAGCTGGTTAGCGTGGCAGAAGTAGACCAAATACCTTCCTACAGTGAAGGAGGCTTGTGGGTAATTAGTGGAACAATAATAGGCCGAGAAGTAATCCTATATTTGCTCTATAATGATTTTGTCTCTATTTATTATGAGCATAGCAAGTAGAGCTTTCAAAAAAGGTTACCAAAACCACTAACACAACTTCCATCCTCATTTTACTGGGTAAATACTTTAAAGGGAGTTATTACAGTGATTGAAAGTTATATAATTTTAGATGTAGCTACACCAGCCTGAAATAAGCAAAGGAATGTCAAAAAGAATGTCATTAAACATGAGCACTTAATAACATCACACGCTGTCATTGCGAGTGTTTAGCAGCGGTATTAGTAAGGTCGGCGAGGCCGAGTTGGAACGTTTGACAAGGGGCGACAGTTTGACTAATGGTGTTCCACGTCACTCTCTTACTTTCATCGAAACAATGAACGTGAACTGTCTGAAGCTGAACTAAATTTGAAAGTTGAATTTTGAAAGCTAAAAACAAGAAATGATACCAACTAAATTTTTCGTCAAAACCTCTAGGGAAGGCTTGTTCTCATTGGCAAGGGGCCAATGAGAACAAGCCTTCCCAAGATTATAAATCCAGTTCCTAACCTCGTCCAGTTTTCTTGAAGTTATTTGAATCATTCAATCACGCACCTTCATTTGCACATCTTAGTTATCTGTTAGTAATTTTAACCAACCTTTAAAGTTCCTTTAAAATCAATTTAGTGGTTTTTGCCTGAAAGAGCTACAAATATCCTTACATCCATGCAAACTTTTACGTTTATAAAAGGTATTATTAGGATTACTACTTATTGCATTGTGTTGGTGGTGAGCATTGGGCAATATGGGCATTTCTTCACTTGAACGAAGCCTGGCCGTGGTAGTGATGCATTCTACTGGGAGCGCTCCTTGATCTCTGGTTGTCACGCTGCAGCTTTAGTAAGGAGCCTAGTAGAAATAGTGCCTACTGGAGTTGCGGCGCAGTTAGAAAAGAAAGAAAGAAAATGCGTTTATTTTAGTTTATTCTACATCTACAACATTGAATATAAACAAAAAGATATTTAACATATAGTGACAATATAATATACAGAGGGCCGCAACTTCAGTCAAGGATCTTGCAGCGCTGATTTTCAGAATCGGCCTTAGTGCCTTAGAGGTGATGTCACGGGCAGCCACAACAAGGGACGAATCTAACATGAAAGTGTATTAAGTATATTAATGTAATAATGACACATATTTGTAGTCGTGATTTTCCACAAAGTTAAGCAATTACAGGCAGTTCGAAAGGAATCCCGTGGCTCTAGAATATAGGCACGTGAAGGAAGATAAAAAAGGGATGATTGAATTTCTTTACATATTTTAAAACAAACGGTCTTATTCATAACGACTTATCGGAGGTTTAAACAGAGATTTTATCGGAGAGATAATATCGTTTTAGCGTAAAAAGACTTATAAGAATACCTAACAAGTTTTGACAATTTTCGCGAACCTATTTTAGCGAACTTTTAAACCTCCGATAAGTCATTATGAATAAGACCAAAAGTCGTTATTTTTGTATGTTGGTCCCTATGTGAGGTAATATCTTCAAAACTACGCAATGGGTTTTGATGCGGTTTTTTTTAAATGATTGAGTGGTCCAAAGGATGGACTTTTTGTATTATTTGATAAGGTTTCGTTTCGAAATTTTAAGCTTTCGAAGTCGCATGCAACAATTATTATTTTAGAAATGTTAAACCTATAATATTTTAAGTCAAAACTTTGTCAAGTTCATAATTTACCAGTTGAACTATACTGCCGTCTTCTTTCCACTGCAGCAGTACACATTTATTGGATTGTGCCGAACGTGAGTGAACGCTATTGTTTTGAGTTTCTTGGCTTTGTAAATTATTTTTATTAACATAATATATTATAATGTATTGTGTATTTGAATAAAAAAATATTGAGTTACATAATATTTAGTTTTCGAAAACTAAACTAGGTACATGTCAATATTTAGTAAGCATAAATTAGTTTAATCAAGTCTAAATTAGTTTCAAGTCGGAAATCGTTAACTTAAGAGGATACCAAAATAGCTTCGTGCATTTTTCTACGTACGAAGTTTTCATTTTTTCTTTAGATTGAATGGCTAGAGCTCTAATTTTTAAGTACCTATATGTTTTTTCAATATATAATCTAAGATCGCATCAACTCAGAAACGCGATTGAAAAAAGTTTTCTCGATAGAAAATCTCAGCGAAAAAAAGCGTAGTCACAAATCAGAAGAAATAGTCCAGAATCACAGCCAAGTCGAGAAAAAGAGCAAAACGATATCACATCTACTATGTACTAAGCACAAAAGCAGATTGACAACAAAAACAATATCCCACGTTGTATTCCCAGCCCTAACCGGTCTCTTCACATTTTTTCTTTCATTCACACCCACATAAATCGTAATTTGTCTCGCTCGCACGGTGCGTCTTAACCGCACCGTCTTACGCCCCGTCGCCTATGAACTAAGTTTTTTTCAATGGATTTAAATAAAACCCTACATTGTTATACCTCGTTAGATAGCTGATGAAACGTAGATATTTCAAAACGTGTCTGCCGAACAACTGCCATACCATATTTTTTAGATATCCCTTAAAGAAAAATAAGCATTTAATATTTTTTAAATTTCTTAACTTTCACTTGTCTACTGCGGCCTATTCAATTAACTTATGCACTATTTTAATTATTGACGTTCTAAAGCATCTTATTACACATGTAAAAATGTAATAATAATAATAATAAGACACACAAAATATACAAAATTTGTATTTTTAGCCTAAAAATCGGCAATTTTCAATAAAAAAATTAAAAGTTGAATACCTCGAAAAGGGTTAAGATTAGGGTAGGGTGTTTCATAGTGAAATAAGTCAGAAATGATGGGTACTCCACGCCCTTAACGGATCTAGCACGACTTTTCCTGTAACCCTGTATATAGAAACACGTAAACCGGAATTAAAATATATTTAGTAGATTTTGAGTAAACAAAAAAAATATCCCTAATTCTTCATTCTCTATAACTACTAGCTGTGTAAATAGATACATGTCGACGATAATATTGACGTAGGCCCTTAAGAAATCATTCTGACATCTAAATATGTTTTTTTTTTTTCAAGTTTAAAATCTTACTGTCCAGAGAAATAGATCGTGACTTAAACTTAAGTTAAATCTATTATATAATACGCAACTAAAAATATGCAAAGTAATTTATATTTCAAATAAAGTCAGCGACCTCATAACCATATGAGATTATTCATAATTATATTTTTATTCATTGAGTTCAGTATAACGTCCCCTCGTTTTAAATAATTAATGGTATTTACTAATTTAGATGTAATAATTATGTTAATACAATTAATTATGTAAAACGTAGTCATTAATTTGGCATGTAATTAAGATACTGTATTTGTGTTAAATATTTTTAGCCTATGCGGTAAACTTTGTTTTGTGATTTCTGTAATAAACAAAACGCATTTTAACTTATACAATTATAAAAAAATTGGTCAAGTGCGAGTCGGACTCGCAAACGAAGGGTTCCGTACCATTATCTATGCAACATAAGGCAACGTTATTAGTATTGAGCAAGAAACGGTAAAAAAATCATGTTTGTTGTATGGGAGCCCCCCTTAAATATTTATTTTATTTTATTTTTAGTATTTGTTGTTATAGCGGTAATAGAAATACATCATCTGTGAAAATTTCAACTGTCTAGCTATCTCCGTTCTTGAGATACAGCCTGGTGATAGACGGACGGACGGACGGACGGACGGACAGACGGACGGACGGACGGACGGACGGACGGACAGTGAAGTCTCAGTAATAGGGTCCCGTTTTTACCCTTTGGGTACGGAACCCTAAAAATATGTTTTATTTTATTTATTTTTATACTAAAACTTTTTATACTCAAAATACACGCTATTGTATTCTTTAAAAAGGTGTTTCAATTAATAAAATCCTTTGCATCAATATTAAGTAAGTAGGTATATATATTAAGTAGCATTATATAATCCCAAATTAAGCAATACTACCTAGCAGACAATTTTCTTGATCTCTTGAAATGAAATTGGAATACTTAGAAGTTGGAACTATTTCAATGTAAGTTTTGTAGGTTACCTTAATTTTACGTAAGTATTTCGCTAGTCATAATTAAAAATAGTTGTTTTTATAACAATATGTGACAGAGTTCTAGTTTTAGAGAAGCTTCGCAATAGGATTATTACTATTAGGTATATCATATTATCTACTTTATACAATATTATAAAGTTAAACCTAACTGGATTGTTTCACATATCCTTTTTTCGAATAAGTCTCTCTTACGAACCTAATAAAATTGTGTGATTTACAATAGCTCAACTCTTTAGGTATAAATTTGTAAGTGTTCGTTATTAGAAATTTTAATTTATTTCAGTTTAATAAATATTGTGTGTTTTAAAATTAAACCTGTTTAAAATCATGTGTCGTTTCTACTCCATTTCCTCATAGACTAAGATATAGATCTAGACGTAACACTCGGTACAACAAATCCGGCCTGCTTCTTTTTTTAGTTGAACACATTAAGAAAAATAAATGACAAAGAGCCTATTTATTAGCCTTTCTAACACTTTCTTTTTGAGCTGGAGTAAAAGAAAAAGCTAGTAAAAAGAAAAGAGAAGGCAAGGGTTACTATTTTACTTTTAAACCGTAAGCGGGCCGGGCCTTGGGACAAATCTATGTTCCCGAGTTGTTCCTTCCTACTTATAACCTCCTTGCATTTCCTATAATATGTAGTTGCTGTAAGAGCAAGCTAAAAGAAGGACTACAATAAAATTCTATATTAGGTATAAATTTTATTCTCACTATATCAAAACTAATACTAGCTGCCCCGGCAAACGTTGTTTTGCCATACAATTCTGTGTAGAAATCAACAACAAAAAATTTCATCAAAATCGGTCCAGCCGTTTAGGAGGAGTTCAATTACAAACACTCGTACAGAAGATTTATATAAATAAAGATTATCTACACTTATCAATACTAATATTATAAACCTGAAGAGTTTGATTGTTTGTTTGAACGCGCTAATCTCAGGAACCACTGGATTTGAAAAATTCTTTCAGTGTTAGAGAGGGCATCTATCGAGGAAGGCTTTGGGCTATATAAAATCACGCTACGACCAGTAGAAGCGAAGCAGTAGTGAAAAATGTTGCGAAAATGGGGAAAATTTTCTAAATTCCACGCGGACGGAGTCGAGGGCAGCGGCTAGTATAATATTCTAAAGCTGAAGAGTTTATTTGTTTGTTTGTTTAAACGCGCTAATCTCAGGAACCACTGGTCCGATTTAAAAAATTCTTTTAGTCTTGGATAGTCCATTCAGCGAGGAAGGCTATAGGCTATATAACATCACGCTGCGACTAAAACGAGAGAAGCAGTTGTGAAAAACGTTACAAAAACGGGGAACATTTTCCAAATTCTACGCGTACGAAGTCGCGGGCTAAAGCTAGTACCATTATAAATGGTGTCACAGGTTTCGAGGCTAGTTACCAATTCCAGGAACAATACTCGCAGGTTATATTGTAACATCTAGTTAGCTAGCTCAGAATAAAGTCTCGATTTGATATAATAATATGGCTATGGTTTCTATGTTCATAACCATATAATGCAGTATATCTGTATTCTGGTACACATAAGACAAGCTAATAAGCTTAGCGTGGGATCAGAAGACGTTGTGTGAATTTTCCACAAGAATACTTATATAGATATAGGTATGGAATACTATGACGCCATCTCTCATCAGGTACGACAAAGTTGTTTGGAAAAAATACAATTCAGAGGTGGCGTTATGTTAAATCGGAGACTTGTAGTGCCACAGGTATATTTTTTTAATCTGAAATCAACAAAATATGTAAACATGTAGACTATCTTAAATTAAACTAGCTATTAGAAATGGTTGGTTATGGTTTTTTATTTACATACCTCATATATTTCGAGTATTCCACAGGTGAAGTTAATGCCTTTCTATTTAACCATCTTTTTTATTAAATAGCACATTTTGCATAAGGAAAAGGAAGATAAGGAAGACCGTTAAGACGATACCAAAATAGCTTCGTGCATTTTTCTACGTACGAAGTTTTCGTTGTTTCTTTAGATTGAATGGCTAGAGCTCTAATTTTTAAGTATATGTTTTTTCAATATATGATCTAGGATCGCATAAACTCAGAAACACGATTGAAAAAAGTTTTCTCGATAGAAAATCTTAGCGAAACAACCTCTCTAATTTTTTATTTTTTTCATTTGTCGGTCTATTATCGCGTATTAACTAATGAAATAACTTTAAAAACATAAGTAACTAATAAATAAAGAAACACGTAAATCAGAATTAAAATATATTTAGTAGATTTTGAGTAAATAGGAAAAGTATCCCTAATTCTTCATTTTCTGTGCCTACTGGCTGTGTTAATATGTACGTGTCGGCGATGATATACGATAATATTGATGTAGGCCCTTAACTAGATACATTCTAGAAAGCCACAAAAAGCAGTATCACTGTTTTCATCTATATAGCTGACCCGGCAAACCTTGTTTTGCCATACTAAAAAAAAAAGTGAAAAATAGATGTTGGCCGATTCTCAGACCTACTGAAAAAGCATGTAAAATTTCATAAAAATCGGTCAAGCCGTTTCGGAGGAGTACGGTAACTAACACTGTGAATTTTATATATAAGAAGATGAAACCCGTTTTTCGTTGTCACGACATAACATGAAAACGGCTTGACCGATTTGGCTGAAATTTTTTGTGTGTATTCAAGGGGGTTTGAGGATGGTTTATATTTACAATTGGCTGGACCGATTTTGATGAAATTTTTTGTTGTTGATGTTAGAACATTTTACACAGAACGAGGAACAGGACAACGTCTGTCGGGTCCGCTAGTTAAATATAAAAATAGACTAGAAGTCTAATTGCCTTACTACGTAAGCTACGTTTACTTAATGAAAATGCTAGTTCAACTTAATAAATTCCATAGTACCTATTCCGTACCTATATAGCTGTGCCGTACCTATGTAGCCGTACTAGCTGTGTGTGGAAAAAGGGATAAAAAATCTGTTCGTTTTTTACTATCCTTCAGGAACATTGCATTCTTTTGGCATAAAAAGTAGCCTATATGTAGTTCTGCTGTGTAACCTGCATTATTTTAAAGTTTCATTAAAATCCATTTAGTAGTTTTTGTGTGAACGGGTAACAAACATCCAAATATACATCCTCATAAATTTTCACATTTCTAATATTATCCATACCAATATAAGAAACGGAAGGTAGGTATGTATTCATTTTAACAAACACAATAACAGAAAAAAATTCTGTTACAATTATAAGTTGGGAATGGAAATTTAAAGCGTGATTATCACCAGTTAAAAATTTTATTGAAGGTAATTTCAGTTGCTTTCACCTTCAGCTATGTTTGTTAATTTTTGTATATTTTTCTACGAAACAAGTTTATTTCACAAGATATAAATATTTTAGGACGCTTGGTGTTATTTAACGCCCTAAACATTATAAAAATGGGTGCAAGGAGACAGTACTCGATTAGTTCACGCCAATTGTATTTATATTCTACTTGCAATTTATTGGCAATAAGTATAATTAGCACGTTATTTTTTAGTATAACAAAAACATTATTGACGTAAGCACCATTAATATTCTAGATGCCTAAAGAACATGAATTTACGAGTATGTTTGGTTATTTTATGCACAGATGCCAGGTTTATATTTCTCTTAGGATACATGAAAAAATCTATTACCAAACGTATAAAAGGAGAAATAATATTAACTAAAAGATTAAGGGCCTCGTTCACCATCTTCAAGTAAAGCGTTGATTAGTTACTTATCGATTAGTGTTAATTGTCAAGTAATAGTTACGAGTATATTCTGTCAATTTCAATTTTTTAATCTTAAGATTACTGCTACTCGAACGTCGTGAACGTCGCACGTGTAGTTACTGGTGACTTTACCTAGCAATTAGTCTACTTGGCGCTCTACTTGAGAATGGTGAAAGAGGCCCTAAGAGTAGATCTCTGACCTTTTCAACCGCTCATTTTATGTAAGCCAGTGGTCGTCAGTTAGTCAAAAATCAACCATTATTAATAGTATGATTCTATTCTCCTTTTATTTAAAAATAGTACAATTCCTATTAATTAAATAATTAATATATACTAGTACATTTAGTAGGTACTAGGTACTTAGTAGTACCTAGAGATAAAATGTAGAAAATGTTATGCTTCTCTGTCTTTGTAATTTTCGTAATAAGGAGTACTTGGTACTCCTTCCCGGAAAAAATGGTCTTTGTAAATTTAATTTATTATGTTAAAGCATAATAATTCAATTTCAAAAATTAATAAATTATTCAGGTGTACCAAGTTTTCATTTCACGTATTAATTAGCACATAGATAACAGCAGTGGATATAATTTTAAGTATGATTATACAATAAAAATGGTCTAAAATGAAAACGGTAATGATAAAAACCTTGAGTCTCTAATAACTAAACGATTTTAGCTCAGTCTTTTGGGAATTCCATAGACATACCTAACATACGTTTAACGGTCATTGTCAATAATCAATCTAGGATTGCGGATAGATTGTTATCCTTGTTAATCAATAAGATATATCAATCTCTTGTCAACATTTTAATAGAGACTGCAGTCATGGGTACATATGGTACAAAAGTTTAGGTTATTCTGACTAAGACTATAACATACTTTTTTAAACACCCTTTTATTAGCAGTGCATCTATATTTCTAACAGGTCTAATAATATCTAGGTAACAAATTCTAATGTAATAATATCTGGGTAACGAAATTTTTAGATATGATTTTTCCTCCTTAAGTTTAAGGGTATAGTTTCAGGCTTTTAGTTTAGTTAGTTAAACTGTGTAAGTAAGATATTTGTCATTTAATAATTTGACCCTAAACGGTTAAAAAAAATAAAATGGTTGAAATGTAGAGCACAAAGTTAAAAGTTGTTAAAGGTATAGTTCGAAACTCTATGTTATTAGAGCTTTAAAAAAACAGTCGTCTCAAACTTTAATTATACGATTTGCAAACTACTCGATTATATCATTAGTATATGTATATACGATTATATCATAGTGTATGTATGCTGTATTTACAATTGCAAAAAACATTTTACAAATCTTTTTAATATGTAAAAAATGTTTTACAATTATTTCGAGTTTTTTTAATATTAGAATATTATACAAAAATAAATTTAGAATAAAGTACATGTACCTGCAATTTAAACAATTAATTCAAATGAAATAAACAGCTTGTTTTTTTTATATTCATGGACATTTCATACAACGTCCTCTGGTCCCAAGCTAAGCTTAATAATACATAGTAAACACCCAGATGCAGTACAAACATTAATTGTATGACATTTATAAATATCACACAAATGATTGTCCCAAGCCGGAATCGAACCGCGACCTTGTGATCGGAAGTCCGTTACATAAACCACTTCACCACGAAGCCCGCCCGAAGCTTTATTAGTAACAAAAGTTGCTATCATTATAACTCAGCCTATTTAGTTGTGTTATTTTTCGGAAATTTCTTAGCGTCTGTTCTGTCGCTTGTCTGTGTCTCATAAAACGTGGAAGCTTTGGAGAAGAAATTTTCAGAACCGATGTAGGTATTTCTGTTTCAGCTATAACAACAAATGAAACACGAACGACGATGTGATTACAATGACAAGACATGATATATTCGTAAATACAAGATCTGGAACAGGAACTCTTTGTTCAACATGTACTTACTTGACCAATATTTTATGAAAATAATATTAAAATAAAAAAATTGGTTAAGTGCGAGTCGGACTCGCGCACGAAGGGTTCCGTACCATTATCTATGCAACATAAGGCAACGTTATTAGTATCGAGCAAGAAACGGTAAAAAAATCATGTTTGTTGTATGGGAGGCCCCCTTAAATATTTATTTTATTTTATTTTTAGTATTTGTTGTTATAGCGGCAACAGAAATACATCATCTGTGAAAATTTCAACTGTCTAGCTATCACCGTTCTTGAGATACAGCCTGGTGACAGACGGACGGACGGACGGACGGACAGCGAAGTCTCAGTAATAGGGTCCCGTTTTCACCCTTTGGGTACGGAACCCTAAAAAGAAATATTTTAAGGACAATTTTAGAATAGGACATTGCTTCACTTCAAGAGGCATACTTTACTACGAGATGGGCAACTATCAGTCGAAGCGACAGGGCCAATTGTGAGCTTTCTGTACCTAAGCTGACATTAACTGTGTCTATTCTAGAAATATTGTTACGGCTTTCTTGAGACTAAACACCCAACATTAGTACTAAAATTATTTTTGTTATTATCTCCTACTTCTACCTACATGTCGATACACTTTAGTCCTGGTCTAAATGTATGATCTTCATAAATGCATCAGCGGACACAAGTAGGTAGGTATATCGTATAGAAGATACATACAAAATATTTAGACATCCACTATCGGTCCATCAACAAAATATCAGATTTATTCACAAGAATTTTCCTATCAGTAGTAGGTAATAAGGAGTTTCTAATAATTAAAGTTTCATTTTTAGTTATTCATATTTATTTGTGTATAATAAAAATCTAAAATTAAATCTGTCCATATGGTAACGGATTAAGAATACAAGAGGCACCAACTCTTTTTCTTTCCAGAGTGCTGTAAAAGTCAGTTGAGGGATATTTATATATTATAACAGATAAAATCCTCTGTGAGAGGGAAAACTAAAACACTCCGAAAAATAAACCCGGTGGGAACTCACTCGGTCAGCGCGGCACGGTAGACCATAATCCCTCCTAAAGTGGAGGTTTGTTTCCAACAGTGAGATGTTAATAGGCTGGAGAGAGAGAGAGAACGATAGAGACAGAGAGAAAATAAAAAATGATGAGAATTTTAAACCATTTCATATAACTGCAATCGACCAGGATTAGAAGTATTTTCTAGTTTTAGTTATAATAATATTAAGTAACTGTACGGTCATAACTAATTGGGATTGTTCATAATTTTTGACCTGCTGTTTTTATATATTTTTTAGAAAATATAGACTATTTTATGCAACTAATTTCAATATTATTGAAATATTCACTACATCGAATTTTTAAAAAATACTTAACGATATTATTTCAAATGTTGTTACGTCATCGTTGTACGCAATCTGTGCATTGCCTTTTCCAGATAGACTTAAGACAGATTGCAATACATCTATTTAAAGTTGCTAAGTTGATATAATAGACCAATTTCAACTCCACCACAGAATAGAATATCCCTAAGAATGCCTTAATAAGGCTTAATATTTTAAGTCCTTCATTTCAAATGCAAATAGAGATCATTAATTTTTTTGGAAAAATAATCGTTAATATAGTAAATTTTCCGAAAAAAACTAATTGATCATGATCAGAAACTCCCCGAAATGGTTTTCAAATTAAGAATTTAAAAAATATGTACAATGCCAATAATTGTTCTTAATCCCATAAAATTTTTGATTTGAAATTTGGACGTACCTATTGATTTCTTGTTAATCTGACTAATTTGTGTGACTCTACAAACTCTGAAGATTGTGTTCTTAACACATTTACCGAAAGCAAACGCTCGACAGCCTTAAATTATTTTATAGTCTTTTATAATCTGAGAGCCGAAAATTTATAAATGATCGCTTTTTTTATCAAAACCTTTATAGTTAACTTGTGTTATACTTAAACTAGCTGTTGCCCGCAACTTCGTACAGGTGCAATTTTGAAACCAAAGCTTAATAAATTATACAAAAAAGCCATCCTCTTAAACCATTCTATCTATTAAAAAAACCGCATCAAAATCCGTTGCGTAATTTTTAAGACATAACTGACAGAGGGACATACAGACATTCAAAAATAACGACTTTGTTTTATATATTAAGTAAAGATGTAAAACGCAATATTTTAAAACTGTAACATGAATTTAAATTATTTAATTGTAACTTAAAAAACAAATTTCTTATAGCTACTATGTATGTATTTTGAATTTGTTAAATCCCAATTAGAATTATGTCAATATAAAAAATGATTCTGATTTCAAATCATGACTTCTAATAAGAAACGTAAGAAGGCAGAAACGAAGGCTAACTGCAATTTGCAAAAGAGAAGCCAATAGGTGCTAGATTAATGAAAGAGGATGTGATTTACCTATAGCAAACTATATTTTTTTACCTATTGTAAAATACAAGCCTCTCTAAGAATTCACAAAAAGGGATCGTATACCGCTTCAAACTACTTCTATCAATTTCTTTCTTCAGCATGTTAATTTTTCGAGCTATGAATACCTACAAAGTCATTGGTTGTACCCGTTTTTGAAAGGATCACACTATATTATTTCTTATACAGAAAGAATTTTCAGAAACAAAGATGATAAATTAATCAAAAGCTTCTGCAAAGTTTTGTCTTGCTAATAACTTAGTTTAAAATCGCTGTAAGAATAGTCTGTTACATAACAATATTGTACCAAGCATAAAAATTCTGCCTCTATTGAAATAAAAGAAATAATTAGAATCTAAGGTTCTACCAATCTGAAATTGTTATTTTTTGTGGTGGATAGAATAGGTATGGGTGAACTTACAGGTATAATGCGGTATAGAAATATTTTCGCTTACCAATCACTGGAGCACTGAAAACTAAAAATTACTAATTCTAGTATTCAAACCACGTAACCAAAATATATACGATAGAAAGTAGGAAATTTTTGTATAATTTCATAAAGTTTTCAACTATAAAACTGTTTGAAGTTTGTTCATTCACACCCCACTTTAGCGGGTATGTGGACCAATCGTGAGCCGTCGGAACACGCAGTAGGCCGCGCCCACGGCCTTTGCAATACGCATGCTTCCCCAACTGAGGAGCGTCAAAGAATCTATATCTCTCTCCCTCCTATACTAAAACTCAATGCGGAAAGAAGACAGTAAGACATTTGCCATTATGATTACATGCAAATTTTTTATGCATTGGCAGATTAAGTATTGCATTAAGTAATTATGTATTATTATGCGGGTAACGCGGTTTCTGTTCGCCGTTTAGTAAAAGAAATGCTTGATGATCTTATTGCATTTAGCGGTTGTGAAATGGATATTATTATGGATGTAATTATAGATAATAAAATCTCAAATAAGAATGGTTATGTAATATTATTTTACATTTTAAGTCAGATAATATAGTTTAGAGGAAGTAATACCTCTATGTATATTTATTTCTTTCAAGTTACTGTAGAATGTTTTAACTAGGGAAACAAAATAATGAAACCACTAAAAATATCTTGACTTATTTCTACAAAACAATCAGTAAGTATCAAAAATTCTCAATAGACATGATTATTTAGCAGACAAAATTATTTTAAATAAATCAAGATCGCATTTCTGTATCTATTCTTAGCATATACTACTTCATATAATTTTATGTGATGATAATATAGTTTACCTACAGCAAAAATAGGAGATAGAAAGTATATGTACCTAACTATTCAAACTTTCATCATTAAAGAAAACTTAACACTTAGAAAAAGAATTCATCAATTTTGCAATTGGCATGCTATGCTTTTACATAGGTAATAAACTGAATTATGGTGAAAAAGTGATTATGATAGTCCCGCTTGCGGTAATCATTTTTTCCACCATAATTCAATTTATTAACTTAGAAAAGTATTTGAAATTTACTCAACAATATGCGAAGACAAGCAAGTACAAACCTAAATAAACTAAATAAAAAAAACAGATTACCTACCTAATAGATACCTACTTACATAAACGAAATATTTAAAATATAAAAACCCGTGCATACATAATATTTTATGTATATTTACAACTATTTAATCAAGCTTCTTCATCTTGTATGGAATTCTAATTTAATTTAAGATCCAGTAAGATGTAGGGTGCTGTCAGACTAACAATCAGATACAACTCTACTAACATTGATGAAATTCCTATAATCTACTATAAATTATATCCATCCCAAACCAGTTTCGAGTAAATACCAATAAACAATTTTTTAAATAAACATATAAATAAGTTTTTTTTTCTTTTTGTTGATGAACGGCAGAAACAGGTAGAGTCACCCTAAAATCGTAAATTATTTCGAGGTGGGTATGTCGCGACACATGTGTTGTCGCGTGAATAGCTGATTATTAAGTTGTAATAAATTTTATGGCCCACGAGACTAGGGTAGGTGTCTTTAGGGACATCCAACAGACCTTATAATTTTTTGTTTGATTAACAATGTATTTGATGTAAAAAGGGACAATGATTTGCTAACCTCATAATTTTAACTAATTAAAACTGGATTTGGTACAAATATTTATATGTTTAAGGAATTAACTAATTTTAAAGTAATTTTAGTAATTTTGCAATTGACTTGCTATGCTTTTACTTAATAAATTAAATTGTAGTGGAAAAAGTTATCACCGCAAACGGGACTTGAAGCCACGACCTTGGAATACCGTTCCGTATCTCTGCCAACTGAGCTTATTGCGGTCGTGCTAACAGTAACCAATTTGACCACTACAATGTTACTCGATTGAGTCTACATCGCATTTCTGTTTAATTGACAATAACAATTAATATAATAATAACAATAACAATTAACTAATTATAAGTTAAACGCAGTGATCACGCAAAGTGTACTGTATAGATTATTTAGATGATATATTATATTCTCATATTTACTTACAGCATTGCTTATTAGTGACAAAATTGACTTTACAGACTCATTTAATGCGAGAGGCATTTTCTTCTAATTCTACGTGCACAACTAAACCAAACTAAAAAATTAGAATTGATAGTGTCAACAACACAATTCGGCTAGGTTAACTGAACTATCTTATTCTTAAAACTGTGTAGTATAGACTAAATATTATAATTAATAAAAATGTGCACAACAAAATAACCAATTAATTGAAATACATAATAGGTAGTTGTTTTCATTTTCTAGTTAACTTAAGTTGTGTGCATAGAATTGAGGCCACGCTCAACCAGTTAACTAACTAACTTTGGCAAAGTAGAAAACAAAACTGGGAAATGCGTTTTAATTCATCCGTTTGTCACAAGATTGATCCAAGAGAAATCATTCGTTTGTCACAAGTTTGATCCAAGAGAAACCAGTATCATTTGGAACTGAAAAATGAACTGGAATGAAAATGCCACCAAATACATATTACCCACTTCACAAAAACAACACATGTATGTATAACAATAATGCAACAGTATTATAATAGGTAGGTAAGGTCACATAAAAGGCCACTGGTATTGAAAAAATGCATAGTTATTGCAGCATATAAAACACATTTTTATATAATACACCTTTAAAATATATGGTAATACAAAGTATATTTCCATAGTAATATTTGTTCTCGTAAATCATACTTCATGGTACATAATTCCCAAATTCATAATTAGGTTGGTAATTAAATTAATTCTTGCCACAATCACAGTTTTCAAAAACATCATATATTCAACAAAATATAATATTAAAATTTTACATAGCGTCCTCTAGTCCTAAGTTAAGCTAATTAATAGGAATAGGAATCTAATATATACCTAAGTGATAATTTTTTTTTTTGTAATTTACAGTCTGTTAAACAACCTTTGCACCACGGGGCTTTTAAAAAAAACTAAGTATATAATTAGAAGTATTTTAGTTAATCATCATTACACAATAGTTATTATAAAAGTGAAATAAAATGCGTAGAGTAATTTGACGAGAACGGTGTGAAAAACTATAAGAATACACAACTACACGTGACTTGGATTTATCACTCACAGTACTAATACAAGTGGTGTAGCATCATCATAATTAGCACTTAATTATAATTAAGCCACTAATCTGGAAGACAAATGAGTGCGTCAGTGATACTTACTTCAACTAACTTGTTACTTGTATTTTATTTGATAAAATATAATGTTAGTGTTACAAAAATATCCTAATGGCATATTTTTTTTATCTAATCTTCGTATATTTATAGAGCGTAGTGTATTATCTTATGTTACCTATACCTATATAATAACTCAGCTAATCAAGATAGAATTGTGTCTCAGAATTTTATTAAAATCTTCACCTAGTTAGTGTTCAAGAACTCTAGAGTTTAAGTTAGAAACAGCAGTGGTACCTATTCAGTAAGAAAAAGTGAAGTGAATTTTCGGTGAATCTTGATCACGTGACAGCGCTCCTCTATTTTTATTAGAGGAGCGCTGTCACGTGACTGAGATTCACCGAAAATTCACTTCACTTTTTCTTGCTGAATACCACTGCAGGTCGGCGCGGCTGTCCAAAACCAAAACCTAGCAAGTACATTTGAGTAAATTTTTCAGGAGAAGCTTTTTCATTTTGTAATCAACAAGTACGAAGTGCACTTGCTAAGGTTTATACATGTTCATATCTCTGATTCTATTTAAGATATAAATACAGTTGCTTTTGTATTCGACGCAGTAAAAAAATGGGAAATATTGGTTTCGGAAAACGAAAAAAAAAAATATTGGTTTCGGAAAACGAAAAAAAAAAATATTGGTTTCGGAAAAGGAAAAAAAAAAAATGTTCCTTGCTAGGTTTTGGTTTTGGACAGCCGAGGTGTGAAGATGGAAATGTTTACATACCTATCTTAAACACAATGCACTTTTTAGGTTTCCGTACCAAAAACCATGAACCGGCAAGGGAAAAAGCATAGTAGGTATGTATTCAGGCAACAAAAATTTACCTAAAATTTAAAATTAATTCCATGAATTAATTTACTACATTTGAGACCCCAACTCAAAATTTACTTTAATTTTAAATTTGATAACTTTAACTCAGCTTTTGTTATCAAAAAATTTATATAAATGAACTTCATTATTACTCACCGAAAATTTAAGGTGGCTTAACGATAATTAGCACTTAATTATAACTGGACCGCAACGTAACAAATGAAAGAGATAATAAATTCATAAATTATTTAAGTTTAAGAATATACTTAATGTAATTCACTATCTATGGGTTAACATTTACAGTATTTTTATAAACATGAGTAAAGTAGAACGACCAGAGGCTCAAGTCTGCTATGCAATATTCGATGGTGTCACAATGAAAGTTCTATTAAATCATTTGTGACAATAAATTAACAGTAGACTACCAAACATATGCAATAACTGATTGATTAGTGGCGCATTTTATCAACTTTAGTAGTCTACTGTTAATTTTTTGTGGTTATAATGGTGTCATTATACTATCATTGTGACACAATTCATTAGCAGACTTGACCCCCAGGTAGATTTTAATACCTAACTACAAACGATATTATTTACATTAATTCCGTTTCATACCTACTGTACAAAGTTGTTGTCCGTGTAGTGACGGATTGTGAATACAATTGTAACCAACCCTTTTTTTCCTTCAGGGTGCTGTGAAAGCTAGCTGAGCAAAATTGTACACATAAAATCCTCTGTAAAAAATTAAAAACTGGAAATTAAATCCTGCGCCACGGCCCTGGTCCGCGTGGAACAGTATACCATAATCCCTCCCGAAGTGGAGGACGCTCGAGCATTTATTGAGACGTTAATGGGCTGAAAAGAGAGAGAGAGAGAGTATGAAATATTTGTAAATAATATTTCTGTCGTAATATTCTCTAACACTAGCGCGACTCATTTGTTTAACTAAAACTACTTTTTACGGATCTTATTTGGTGTGATATTCAGTCTTTAATTTACAATTTTGAATCACAACTAGAACCATTAAACCATTGCTAACACCACACTGGCTACGTCTATTACCTACAGAGTTTTCCTTTATTTTGTGCCAGAGTAATTACAGTTTAGAGTTTGTACCTAAATTTCATTGACAGAAATCTGAGTATTAGGTAATACCTACTGCCTGCTGTTCGTGAGGTCAGGGTTTGAACTATTTTTCATTACGAATATGTACTTAGGCGTATGATATGAAAACCTATCGTATCTAGATGTTTTCTTTGTTTTATTTTCTTACTTATTTGCACATATTAGATCTATTATTAGATCACAGTACAATGGTAAAGTCTGTATCTAAATAGACCGAAGAAGAACTACAGGAAAATAGATAACATAGGTTGTTTCATCATGAAGCGGACAGAAAAAGAAAACGAAAACAGAATTGCATTTTACAAAAAATAACTCATTATTTTACTAAAATCATTGAAAACTTTGGTTGTAATAAAACTTATAGAAACACTAATAAACGCATTTAATACTCCACTGAAAAGATAAATTAATATAAGTATTTGTTAACATCGAAAGACGGAAATGTCAAAAATAAACCTATGCCAACACGCCTGGTCAGCGCGGCATGGTAGACCATAATCACAAAGACCATAATCCCTCTCAAAGTGGAGGAGACCCATGCCCTACAGTGAGACGTTATTGGGCTGGAGACAGAGAGACTTGCTAACATTGTGAGTAATCGAAGTTTTAAATTTTCTCTAAAGAAAACATTAGTGCCAATGTCTTTGATTATTTATACTTTTATACTAATACTAGCTGTCCCGGCAAACGTAGTTTTGCCATACCAAAAAAAAAAGCTTTGAAAAATAGATGTTGGCCGATTCTCAGACCTACTGAATATGCATGTAAAATTTCATAAAAATCGGTCAATCCGTTTCGGAGGAGTACGGTAACTAACACTGTGACACGTGAATTTTATATATTAGATTATAAAGCTGAAGAGTTTGTTTGTTTGTTTGTTTGTTTGTTTGTTTGAACGCGTTAATCTCAAAAAGTACCTACTGGTTCGAATTGAAAAATTCTTTTTGTGTTGGATGGTCCACTTATCGAGCAAGGCTATAGGCTATATAATATCACGCTGCGACTAATAGGGGCGATACATCAGTGAAAAATGTTGCAAAAACGGGGAAAATTTTCTAAATTTCACGTGTTCGAAGTCGCGGGCAACGGCTAGCATTAATATCCCTCATGAAAGTGACAGAAACACAAATAAACACATTTAATACGTTTCAATTCTATTTTTAAATTTCCTTAACATATTTACGAGATTATGAAAACATATAAGATAGTGTGACTGTGTGAGTGATACCTTTAAACAGTCTGTGGTAATTTTTATCGCTCACCAAGACGTCCCTATGGCAGTGATGTATGCCGGTTGTCCGCTCATCTAGACTTGTACTAAGTACTTTCCTTGACGAGTTATTATACCGCTTCTGGCATATTTTGTTATTATGTTAATGGAGAAATAATTGTGAATATGTATGAGCTATTAATATTTTGTAATTAAACCTATCATCTCCTAGATATTTTTATTTAACATAATTTTATAGTCATTTTGCATGCGCCAGGAATGTATTGTGAAATGCTAAAGCAGATAATAATTATTTTTTTGTTACGAGTCTCAGTGATATCACAATGCTGAAAGTTTATTCAATGTAATACATAAACATACTAAATATGTGGATTTTAAAAACTGTGGGTAAATGCATTATATATCTACAGGTTTTGAAGATTTAATCCAAATTAAATTCTTAGTAGAGACTTTGAATGACTTCGATCTTTTTGTCTCTATTGTCTATACTTAGAATATTCTTATCTATAATTGTTACGTGATACCTATATTAGGTACTGTGTTTAATGCCTTAGTGGTAAAAATATGAAAGAGGACATTACATTTTAGTTTTTTGAAATACGTTTGTCTTAATAAATAAATAAAAACTTGCCTATAAAATATATAAATACAAACATATAATGAAATATACCTTAGTAATATGAAAACGTATTTAAAGATATTATTCAATATAGCCAATAAAAATCGTAAAGAAATTGCAGTTCACGGCTACCGACGATCGTTTACCATTCATAATCATCAATCGGTCCATTGAAATCGGATACGTGGTGTTGCGACGGTGTACCCTAATTACGCTAATCGAGGTATCGTCGTAGAGCTTAGCGGTAGCGGGAGCGGGCGCGGGATCGCACGTGGCGGGCTCAGGTGCGCCCCGCCCCGCTCGCCCCGCCCGCCGCTGGTTTGATGTCGCGTCAACTGAACCGCTCACCTAGTCGTCAGACGCGCACTGCACTCGACGCTAGAACGCCGGGAAAATACGAGTCATTTTTCGCCGCGACTACACACACCGAAGTTTTCCGAATTCGAATTTTTGTATTTCGATCTTTTAAAAGATTCGTAACTGTCGTATTCGAATTCAGTAAAATTTTGTTATTTTGTTTTTTTTTCCTGTATTTTTTTTGATAATATTTCTGTGAAAAGTGTCAGCAAAATAAACTTGTGGGATGTTTTGTGATTTTATCAACGATACAATTGTGTTTTCTTATTAAATGTGGCAGTTGCCGTTGTTGGTCACTAAAATTCTAAATTGGAGTGAGTATATGAAATTGTTATTTTTATCTTTTTTTTTTCAATTATCGCCAATTCACAAAGTTGGAACTGAAAGGCGGGAGTCGTAAAATCAAAGCGTATCGCAGTAAATCTCTTAGGACGCAGTGGATTCAAACTGTCCACTTGACACGGTACATTAAAAGTTATTATATCCACAGAGATGTTAGCATTAGTGGTCATTAAAATCTGTTTATAGTTTAATTTATATTTTATTTATTTGAAAAAAGCTTTTGTATCTCTTGGCTCTAAGTTTTATGCTATAGGTACAAGGATGTTGTGATATTTCAAAAGAGAAAGAAGTATTTTTAAGGGCTTGAATCTGATACACCTTGGTGTTATAAATAAAATAAAAATATAAAAAAAAAATCTTTAAGGTCACATAGGTATTAAAAGTCATGGGACATCGAATAGGTGACATCAGAATATTAATGTCCGTATTATTTACATTAGTGTTGCAAAGGCCTATCTTATTATTCTCTTCATTAATTATAAATTGTGATCATACCTATTAGTTTACGCTGCAATTAGTTCTCAATTATTTTAAAATATCTATATGGGACATTTAGAGAAAATACAGCCAATATTTTTTTTTACCATGCTTCTTCCAAAAACATGGTACCTATAGTTATAATACAAGCATAGTAATATAGCTTACTTTGGGACCAGAGGACGTTGTGTGAAATGTCCTGAATATTTATATTTATATTATATTATTTATATTTATAGTTTAGTTACTCTAGAACAGAACATAGTTTTAAGTGGTATTTAAACTTAATACCTAGCTGCATAAACTAGGTATAAATTTTATGACGATTTTAAAAGCTGCTATATACATAGGTAGGTACATGTAAATACATATGTATGTATATCATCATATAAATGATATCTTTGCAATAATTATATATATTCAGTTATAAATATTTCTGTTTCCATGACTAGGTAGTAGATAATATATTAAATACTTTCTAAGTCCCACGGTGTTTTTATTTTATTGAGTTTTAAAATAATTATTATAAAAAAAAACTACAAACATCATAAAACTAAAAACAACTTATCAAATTACCAGATCATAAAACCGAGATAAAACTACTGTTTATACCGAATGACACAATAAAAACTATCAAAGTGCCGAATTAAAATTAAAACCGACAACTGATGCATGCTCTTCAAAGGATATCTGGGAATAAACAACTATGCTATGAAAAAAAACAATAAAAAAAAACAAAAAGCAATGAAATTGTTCGGCCCATTTAATGTGGACCGGACGGGAGTGACAAAAATTTTAAACTGAAATAAAACCGAACACATGTGTCTTCATATCACATGGTGAGGCTTAGGCAACAATAAGTTATGCCAAGAAAATGTTTTAGATTGTACTAGCTGCTGCCTGTGACTTCGTACTCGTGAAATTTGGGATCACTATGCGCGATAGAAGTCTAGGTATGTCGGTTATTGGGCTCTTGATCTTCCGTGTGCCTAATCGTGTCAGTACAGGAGTTTTGCCTTAAAAGTGGGATAGACAGATGATGACTTTTCCATTTATAATCTTTATATATATAAATCTTCTGTATGTGTGTTTGTAATTGAACTCCTCCTAAACGACTGGACCGATTTTGATGAAATTTGTTTTGTGTATTCAAGGGGGTTCGAGGATGGTTTAGATTCTATAAATTTTATTTTACACAGAATTGTATGGCAAAACAACGTTTGCCGGGGCAGCTAGTATTACATATTTATATTTGAATGTTAAAAGTCAAGATAGCCTATAAAATTACGGAATATTGTGTACCTATTTAACGTGAATGTGATAGTTATAATCATATTAATTTATAATCAAAATTTTCTACCTTAATCAATGATTATTTATTTAAATATATCCTTTGCTAGTTTTGCTACAAGTCTTAGGTAAATAGGCTGCTTACATAGTAGGTACGCCTTACCATCCAAGATTCCACCTTTAGGTGGAATGGGATCAAGTGCCAACAGGTTATATTAAAAAAAGAGTCGGCTATATTAATATAGCTATTAGGATATTAGATATAAAGTAAAACCCTATGGCAAAAATTTTTCGTCTAAAATATTTACGGTTATGCAAGTAGTGACTCATTGATATCGTTTTAGCATGCATACCTTTATAAATATGTAGCAAATAAACTATAGCTACTTCCTTAGAATTGCCGATAAAAGCCTACTATTATCTATCATATATCATTATTAGGTTTTTCAAATAAATAAGATTTAACTGACTGTTGGACCAAAAACACAAAATAGTAAAACTCAACAATAAATAGTAAAACTCGTATCTTATTGCAGATTTCATAGCAGATTTGCTACTATTTTACAAGATAAACAGATTATGAGTTTATTGCTGCTTTTTGTAGGTATGTGATTAGTTAAATAAAAAATTTATTTATTTTAATTATGATTTGCTTTTATATTATGCAGCTGTAGTCTAAACTAGTCTAAAGTATATTAAAACCTTAATTTATTGAAACAAGCAGCGACCTCTAGCAACTTCGCACGCATGGAATTTAAACACTAAACCCTAACACAATATACATAAAAGACATCCTATTAAACCAAATATAAAATCTATAAAAAATACTGCATCTAAATCCGTGGCGTAGTTTTGAAGATATAAGCTCCCATACATACAAAAATACATACAAATATATCGTCTTCGTTTTTTAATAAGTAAAGACGACGCTATTGATTGACGCTATTGATATTGATATAGGTATTGTCAAAACACTATGTGAAGAACTATGTTAAAGTTACGCAAGGCACTTTTTAAAAAGTTTATTAACAGAATGCTGTAGTTGTATTTTCTAGCTGTCAGCAAATACGCAAATTTTTCCTATCTCTGCTAAACTGTGGTGAAATTTTTCACATAAGAAGTTTTTGACTAATGAAATTATTCTTTATAAATAAAGGCTTTTATTTCTGAAAATCAGTGTGAAAAAAAAACTAGCATACTAATTATCAGGTTTCTAGCAACACTAGTTTTGACTGATAATTAGTCAAAAAGCTACTTCTTATATGTTTATTGTACAAAGGATAGATTTATACATGGAACTAGCTGGCCCGGCAAACGTTGTTTTGCCATACCAAAAAAAAGTTTAAAAAACAAAAAAATTACTATAAATCTCACGGAGCCCGAGACCTTTCCAACGAATGCAAAACCGTGGAAATCGGTTCGTGCGTTCTGGAGTTATAGCGTCAGGAAGGAAAACCCGACTTATTTTTATATAGTAGATTTAAGAAATTATTGGTAAAATTGATTTTTTTATCACGATCAGTAATGGTAGACTGATATTAAATGCTTAGGGCATTAACTCTAAATAATTACTTATAATTTCAAAGTAAATTTAAAAAAAAATGTATTGAAATAAATTAAATAATACATGTTAAGATAAATTACATACTCAATAGTTTTTATAGAATATTTAATTATAAAAATTTTAATAGAAACCTTTAACCGAAAAAGTGATCTCAATCAATTATTTCAAAGCAAACCAACGAATAATATATTATAGTTAGATTGTAGAAATGAATAGAAATAGAAATAGTGAAATTTCTTATTTAGATCTAGTTATATAGACACTACAATTATATTAATTTACTTAGAGAATATCATCATCATCATCATCATCATCATCATAACATCACGCCTTTTTCCCATGGGGGTAGGCAGAGACTATAGAGCGCCATCTGCCACGATAAGAGAATAGGGTTACATAAATTGTACAACGGGTTTTTAAATCTATGCAATGTTGATTTTATTTTGCTGCAGGGCAAAGTATATTATTATAGTGTTAGATATAGGGCACATGTGGTTATGTATAGGTATTTATACCATTAATTAAGAGATAAGGTTTTTAATATGTACAAACAATATAGGATAGATAAACTCCGAAAGAAATGGTCCAATCTTAAATTTTTTTTGAAGTGAGCTATATATCCTTTTTATTAACATGCTTTTATTAGATTTGTGCGCATCCCTCAATGTATTAATCTAGGTATGTAATTGATATATAGTCAATAGCATATATATAATATAAGCAATAATCTGATTGATCTGAAATTTCGCACACATATTAAGGGCTGATGACAATGCAATATGGCTATATAATATGGTTATATAATATTGTAATTTAATATTCAGGATTTTCAAGCGTGTCTTCAATTTTGAACTAAACAAATTACTGTAGACGAGCCTCGTGGTTGAGTGGTTCATGTAACGGACTGCCGACCAAGAGGTCGCGGGTTCGATTCCCGCTCGGGACAATCATTTATTATGCCTATAATAAAGCTTACAATTGTGGTAATAATTATATAGCTACAATATTGTAAAAAATATCGATACGGGGTCATATCCATAAAATACCATGTCAAGGAAAACTGCTTACATGACATCTTTTACAAAACGTCTCTAAAATTATATGCCCTATGTAATTAAATTTTTTATAATTTTGATATAGGACACATAATTACGGTAATATTTGACGGATGCGTGTTCTTTAATGACAATAATTTAATTTTTATACTAATTGTTAGTAGCAAATCATAACATACTATGTATGATAATTATAATAAAAATGACTCGTTTGTTATTTTTCTTAATTAATTAACTACAATATTAATTATCATTATATGATAGCAAGAAATAAAATGTAAGGCTTGCAGTTTAGGATCATAAATAATAAAATAAAACAAAGGCAAAAACCAAAAACACATACCATATTAAAATAAAAAGTAAAGTAAATTTATTAAAATTTGTATCTTATATCGTATCATAACAAAATAAAAACAAATAACTGCAATTTAAAATTAAAATAGTTTGCTTAATTTTTAATGTGTTTAATTAAAAGAGAAACTTACCTTGGATATTTATGAAATGAATATTCAACAAAAAGTGAATTATTGCATACAAACTGCAAATTTTCTTACAAATTTTTCATTCAAATAATTAATTATATTCATATAATTTATGATAAATGCAATGTTCAACAGAAATTCACACATTTGTCATTTGGCGAGTTAACTCGACAAATTAAATCGGGTACACAATGACTGCTAATTTGCTCATAAAGATGTATGCACTAAGCGGGTTCATAAATCCGCCGAAGTCACATTCGGCCTACCGCTTACAACCATAAACCTCTGCGGACACTTTTATAGCCGTACCACGTGGCGGAGACACAGTTTTTTCTGCACTTGACTTGACATATGTACCGTGCCTTAGGAAGTCACATCCCTATATTAATTTATTGTTTTAGAATAGACCCCCAGCATGATGCAAGTGGTACACGTGTTTAGTGATTTATGCAACTCTACTATTGAGTACGGCTTAAAAACGAGAGTGACCGTAAAATGAACCACGTTTTCAACTTACCTTATCAACGATGATTAGAGCCCACCCTGGCGAATACTTGTCTTTACCTTAATAAGAGCTTTTTTGTTCCATCTCTTTCCAAATTTCAGTTTATATCTTAGTATAAATATCGTCACTATAATTTTAATTAGTTCATGTTTATATTTTATTGCTATCTATCAAATTTAGATTTATTTTTTATTGAAAACATTAATCTCTTTATAGTAAAGTACATACATACTTAAACACTTAAGATGTGATCCGTGTGCGATACAACATCTATCATGTATAACGAGCTGACGCTGTTGACCAACTAATGTGTCTCATTTTATCACAGGTCCATCAATCAAGCTCTACTCTACGGGGACAATTGAAGCGGACCGCGAACATCAGTAGCACTTAACATGTCCAACTAGACTATTCAGTACTCGTCCAAACGATGACAACCGTCGCGTGATCTTGAGAAAGAGGAAAAAAGACACTGTTACCGATGAACGAATTAAATTACAACGCAGGGATGAGCTCCTACCAGTTCGTCAATTCGCTGGCTTCCTGCTATGGAAACCAGGGACCTGGGCGCACTGGAACCCCTGTTGAACAAACTGGACACCCAGGTCTCCCCACACCTGGGGCAGATTACTATAATCCCAATCCAACAGCATCAGCTTATCCAAATACTTGTTATTCTCCACCACAAGTTGGTCATCATTATTCGCAACATCCATATGGAACGCCATCTTCTGGAGCTCATATGCAGCCTCAACCAATGATAGACTATACACAATTACACTCGCAGAGACTAGCTAGTAGTGCAACTCATATGCACCAGCAAACAAATCCAAGCCCTGGAGCATTATCGCCCAATTTGATGTCAAATACATCGAGTCAAGCAACTGGAGCTAGTTGTAAGTTTGCAGACTCCACCTCCACTACAGGAGTAGCCTCCCCCCAAGACTTGTCTACATCTTCTGGACCAGGGAGAACCTCACCCGGTTTTGGTATTGGACAAAATCCCAGTGGCACCACCAGTACTAAACTCGGATTAACTACACCGATTGCATCACCTGTAGAACATAAAGCTAGTGTTAATCAGAATATATCAAGTCCAGCGTCAAGCACATCCAGCAATGAAAGTAATGAAGCTAATAACTCAGGTTCAAATAACACAAAGAATTCTAAGTCATCGGCATCGAACTCTTCAGCAAATCCGCCGCAAATATACCCCTGGATGAAGCGTGTACATCTTGGACAAAGTAAGTAGATACCTTTAATAATTTGAATAGTTTTATTATTGTAACGGTTCATATGACGAGAAAATGCTTGAGTAATCAATATCTCAAACGCGATTCACACCTTTTTATCAGTAGCGTGAAATCTTAAATGGTTCGGCCTCGACGGCTAAACTAATAACAGCAGTGATGACCACGCCTCTGTCAAAATTAACAGTTTGATGTAATAGTAATAAAACAATCCATCAATTGGATGCCAAGGTGGAGACAAAACAAATTATATATCTATTTACAAAGCATTAGCATGCATTAATGTTGGATCGATATGGTCCGCTGATGGATGATGTCCATAATAAGGCATAATGGCTTTGTTGGCGGGCGCTTACGACTGAACATCCAAAGCCTTTTTTCTTTACGTATCCTAATGATGAGGAAAGGGCATAGTCATCGTGATGTTTGATTTTACGGATACAACTTTTAAGCGTGAATTAGGTTATTGAGGCGCTAATCTGTATAAAATTTAAATCCGGGAGCATTTATTGGGTTACTTGTTTTCTCATCCTTTGCTATTTAAAATTCTGAATGCGTTTAAACATTTGTAAATAGTAGGCAGAAATTTGTATTATTAAATGAATTTTAAAACTCATTTTTAACTGCAAATCTGTGGTGATTTAAGAGAAAATTTACCACAAATAAACGCGTAAATTAAAAAGAAATCTATCAGAAAGTTAGAAATAGGCAACAAGATGCAGAATGGCGTTTTGGTTGTCACTTAGATGTTGTGATATAAAGACATGAGCAGATGTCGTCGGCCAACTGTTTCGAAGAATCATTCCGGTATTGTAACGCTTTGAAGGAATCAGTTACAACCTTGTCGACTTTACACTGTTCTTTTAATTGTTTTATTTTTATAAATTTTGTGCGTCACTTTTATAATAGTAAGCGTATTTGTTATGAATTAAATATGTTTTGTATACACAGTTACTTGAAGAAACATCTTGCAAGCGGAATATAATAAATAATACATTACAAAACTTCAAAATATATTTACCTATTTAGGTAGGTACTATTTAGAATTATAACTAAACAAAGATCGGTTTTTATGGTATTAAGAAATGAATTAAGAGCAGCTTAGCATTATCAGCTTTGTACTACTATATCCATAGATAATATATATAATATAGACACTACTGATTATATCTCAGTGCTATTACTAACTTATAGGCCTAAAGGTCTCATTTTTAACAAACATGTATTTATTTAGCTTTCTTGATTATCCACACCGATTTGGATGTTAACTACCATATCATGACCTTGCGGCTTGACATTACGTAACTTCAGAGATTACTGGCAATCTTTAAATTATGAAATTTGCTTTTAAGAAAATATTATTAAAATAAATGTGCAGTCATTATTCATAACAGTGTCATCGTTCATTTGGCGGTACATGACGTTTTTTATAAATTACTTAAAGACCAGTTTAAGAAATTAATATAATATGCTTACATCCATATAAAACTCCGTAATTACAAAACAAGTCCGTAAGATTTTACATAACCTTCAGCCATTGAGGTCTGCGTTTGCTCGAATGGAACTAGAATGGAATTTAAAAGCATAGTGCCAATTATCTTTGTGATGACGAACTAAGATGCAATTGACACAACCTCATTTCTTTCGCGGAGTAGTTACGGTAAGAGTATAGTGAGACAAGGAAATACACGAGACAAGGACACGCTAGGCCACATTGACCAAGCGTATATATTTATGAATACAAATTGTATGTTAGTATGCATTTACTACAAGAACCTTCTAAAATTTTTCAAACATACTTGTCAAACAAAAAAGTGCTAATTGATTGACAAACTTGTCGAAGGGTTCACGAAAAACATATTATGTAATCTATGATTAAAGCTACTAAACGATAAATATCATATTATGTATCATAATTCATATGTTATGCTTTACACCTCTATTACAAAATCTTCTGCAAATTGAGTGTGGGAGAACAATTGAGTCATTTGTTATCAGACCGACTATTTGTTGCTTAGCATAATCGTAACAAGTATATTAACAAAGATTTTTTTTTAATTTGAACTGGCACTGCCCAAAACCGGTATTAGCTAAATACTTCTTGATCCCTTTAAATCCCACAAGTGGGCGTTAACTGGTCTTATAATTTTTTCTTAGAAGTATTCTCGCTGTTGGGCAGCAGAGATTTTTTTGTGAATACATAGATAAAGATGCAGTGTAAATATCTAAGTGACAAATACAAATATCATAATTTTCCTATGAGAGAATTGAACTCGTGACTTCGTGAACGGAAGTCTGTTACACTAACTACTGTACCACAAGAGCCGGCATTATAATGTTTGTTTAACTGCTACATAATTAAAGCGATAAACGCTATTACAAGTTGCCTAAATATAATTAATGGTTTGGAAATATAGTTGTTTCACATGAAGAAATAGTATTTGATCGAAGTAGCAGCTAGTTGGCTGAATGCTAACCGCATAAGTATGCAAATACAGCAAGGCTAGGTCGTGGCCCTTACATGTTTGGTAGTAATAACTCAAGGAGCACAAGCCACCCTTCGTGCGTGCCGTCTGAGAGCTTATAAGAATTCAATAAACTAGTACATATTCAACTAGAATATAAACAAGTTAAAACATTATTAACATGTTAACCTGATGCCAATAAAACGTGGTGAAAATAGTGATTGATCATAATTTAGTTATGTGTTACCATCAGTTTCATAAATCATTTTTCAGACTAGATACGTAGGTACTTGTCTCGTCTATACTAAAATTATAAAGATGAAGAGCTTGTTTGTTTGAACGCGCTAATCTCAGGAACCACAGGTCCTATTTGAAAAATTCTTTCAGCGTTGGATAATACATTTATCGAGGTAGGCTTTAGGCTATATAACATTACGCTGCGAATGCTGTAAAGCATGCTGTAAAGCATTAGTGAAAAAATTTTGCAAAGAGTGGAAATATTTTCTAAATTCAGCAACAGATATGTAACTCTTTCATGGGTCATTGTTACAATTTTATAATAAACTCCCTATTGATGTAAGAGAATTAAATAATTCTAAATTTAAAAAAATCATTAAAACTAAATTATGTAAAAAGGCGTATTATAAAATTTCTGATTATATTAAAGATGATAAAGCTTGGGAGTAGGTTGCTCTGGAGCAATACATATTCTATATTGTAAAGTTATTAGCATTGTAAGTATAATTGACATTTAATTTAAAAATATTGATTTGATTAAAAGCTCTGCTGAGTTTCTTACGCCGGTGCTTCTCAGCAGATTGCGTCCTGAACCTGTGGTAGGGAAAAAAAAAAATAATAATAATAATTTGACATGTCATAAGCACATAATTTTTCTGAAAAATTGTGTCTACGTGATTAAATGATTTTGTAATTTCATTTCATACATGCTAAATTGTGGCATAGATTAGGTACGGCAGTTTACATTTTTTAGGATTCCTTTTAAAATAGATTCTTTATATTTTCTAACACTTGCGCGACTCATCTGTTCAAACATTTTCAATTTCAATTCAATTTAACAATTTCTATAAATTCAGTTAAGAATTAAAAATTTTTCTTTTTAATATAAACTAATTTAAATCTTAAACCAATAATTCTTTTTTAAAATTTCTTGTTATTATGTAAATAATATTGTATTTAAGCATATAAACTTAGTTTTGCTTGCTATATTGTATACTACCTCTATAATAATTAAAACTTTAGTCTATGATAAAACTATGTATGTTTTACCTTATATAATTTAAAATTTAAAAAAAAATTTTCTTTATATTTTTACAATTTGTTAATGTATTTTAGAAACTAAAATAATGTTATTGATTTTATGTAGTCTGAGCACAATGTAATATGATATAGTTTATAGTAAAAGTCTATCTTTATGGTCAATGTAAAATTAAAATCGAATGTGGGTAAACCCTGTAATAACTGATCGTAGAAGACACATTACAGCTCAGTCTCACCCGTGACCATGGTGACTGCAAAGTCTCCGAAACGTCGGGCCAAAATTTGGAACAAATATACGCGTCTGGATCCGTAAAAAATAGATTCTTTAGTTCATGGTCCAATACCGTAAAGCCAATACAATGAATAATATTGATATTTTCAAGTTTCTTTTAGTTCTAATTTATCATTATGTTAACACATCATTAAAATTAGTCCAAGCCATGTGTGTTAATATTTATTACAATAAGATGTTTTATATTATGTTTTTTTTTAATACCGTTTTTGGCGTAGGTATACCAAGAGCCTGAATGGCCTGGCGATTAATTGAAATTACCTATAGTTGAAGGGAAAATATGAACTGGCGTGTCGGCAATTTGGGAGTTTTATATACTTGACGTCATGAACAATGTGATGATAATTGGTCTACGATGCCACGCTGTCCAAATGTGTTTGCACATGGCTTTTGAGATTTCCGTCTTGTAGGTATAGAACACTAAGATCTAGGATTTTCTCGTAACTGATAATTTCAGTTGTTTAGAATTACTTGTGACAACACTCTCACAAAGACATTTATAATATAAATAATAAACCTTTAATATGTACTTTTGATATAGATATCATACTATAAAAGCTTATACTGAATAGAAACAATAGAGCGCATTTGCTACTATCCTAACACACTTCCTTGTCTTTATCCACACTCATACATCTCAATTTTTTTAAAATTACTTTACAACAGTTTTGCGCTCTGTAGTTAGCTAACTCGTATTGCTAATAAATGCATATAAACGACAGATTTCAGACACTACAATTTTATTTACGTAAATAATTTTAAATGAACATTGAGCAGAAGTTAAAAAGATAAATAGTTATAGCTCGCCATTAAATTTTTTTAAATGTTATATAGCATTTTAAATGAATCTTCTTTACATAAAACAGAACAAAATGAGTGTTTTATAAACAAAATGGTACAACAATTAACTTTTTTTTTGTACGTTGCAAAATCATTGTTTCGCTGATTCAAATTTTGGATGTTAATTATTATTTGCTTATAATTACGTAATTGTTATGTAAAGTCAGAATGTGCATTGTATACGCCATGGATTTTGTATAATGTTAATTTGTTAATTTTTGTTATTCTTACCACATACTCGTACCTACTCCAAATCTAGTCACAATATTATTACTGCCCGTAAAAAAATGTTAACATACCACTGTCGGACACTGGTTTCCTCCATTACGAGAAGGTATTTCATCTACTATGCCTCGTTAAGATGTCTTTTTAAAAGGTTTGTATTCCAGTTTTCCGTCTATCACAGAGGATGTTATCCGCTTAATTACAGTTTTCCCAGTGATAACTCTTACAGTAGTCTGGGGAGGAAATGAAGAAGTTCTTCTTATATTCGTCTTAATTCGGCACAACAGCAAATTCACAGAGACAAAATTAAAGTCAAAATATAAAATTCATCATCATCACCCTGCCCTTATTCCTTTATTTGGCATAACATGTCTTTTTCTTTTATACTCTTCTATCAGACTTGATTATTGTAATTACTCCTCTTTCGTTCCTTCGCAAACCAAAATAGTATATTTAGGTCAGTCTTCAAGTTAATTATAACTACATTAGTTTTATTGCGTGTAAAGTCCACCCATTTACTAAGAACTTCAGGTATTTAGTAATTGAACTACAGTGCTATCTGAAAACGTTAGATTATAATACATTTACATTTAACTAGACTTTTTGTACTAAGTACTTTGATGTTTACATTTTTGAATGCGAAAATCATTTTTGTTATCTTGACATAAAAAGTTCAGACAGTTATTTCGTAGAGCTAGATATTTAATAGGATTGTTACAAATAGATTATAACTGGATACATACAGGTTGGTAATAAAATAAGATACACAATTTTGTTCGGATTAAATCTGCTGTAATATTAAAAAATAAAATCTGAATATCTATTTGTAATATCTAAATACATACCATTGTTTTATTAATAACATAAAGATAAAAAAAAATTATGATTATAAAAAGAAACTATTTTTGTCTGTCTGTCTGTCAGTGCCTGCGGTGTTGTTTCGCAATTACTGTTTCTCCCAATAAAAAATTTCGCGCAGTTTGAAATTTAGTTCCCTGTGTTAAAAACATAGATTCTACTAAACCGCAATAATGAATAGGAAGTAAGTACGGAGTAGATTGGTACTTCTTATTATTCATTATGTACAAATTTTTGGATCAGCCTGTATACAGTAAGTAATGATATGCAAAGGCCTACCTGTTCCAACGGCGATTAGTAAATAAATAACAAATTAAATTCCAGTAAAGATTAGTAAGAGTCAGTGTGCGCTCATAAATAAATCAAGCGCTTTGGTCTCACAGACCGCGGTAAATTATGTCTCGAATAATATTATGCTAAAGGTATGCCAGCGTAGTCGCCACTTAAAACTGTTCGTGTGCTTTTTTAACGTTTTTTCTGATTTTGTAATTAGACTTCTTCGAAACTTGTTAAGATTATAGCATACAATGGTGTCGATTCCAGTGCAAGTCCAACTAAACTAAACTTAACCATAAATAAACTATTTTTAGTTTGGTTTTAGTGATATACCTATTCTGTTTCAAACAGAAATTAAACTTAAAATTTTAGTTGACAGCACTTATTTGATTTTGACATAATCATTAAAGCTGCCCACTAACAGACAAAAATGCCTTTTATAGTGAACGAATGAATGAATGAATAAAAAAATAACTAATATAAAATTCCTTTTCAAACGTTATTTGAGCAATATAGGTATTTATAAATATTTACAACTATTTCTGCATCATTGTTATGAACATTTATTAATAATTTAATTAGTTGGCGGCCTTATTTCAGTGTATTTCTCATCTTAGATATGAGCATAGTGAGCATCAAATCTTTTAGGTTATCTGTGGAGTGATTAGCACTACTTTTACTCTGTGGTATGCCTATATTACTTTCCTTGATTACTTTATACAAAAAACAAACAATTAAATTCGTTAATTATTTATTTTAATAGGTGTTTAGTGTAAATAATTACAGCAACTAAGGAAAAATATGCTTATAAGCAAATATTTACTTCTCATCTACCATAAACTGATGACGGAAATTCATAATTATCAAGATAACAATGACAAAAGCCAAAAAGTGTATTTAGGGAAACATGAAAATCTGTATTTATAAAAATTTGTGATATCATGTGGTGTATAATTATGCAAGAGATATTAAATGAACCTAATAATTTATTTCTACTTTTATTTATAACTTATAAAAGTGTGTTAAGTTCAGTATGTAGTTGTATATGTTAAGTATTCTGATCTATAAGCTACACAACAGTAATTAATTCATCATAGTCTTTTCTTAAGGGCAACATATATCCATGAATTCTTACAAACATATTTAGATTAATAGAATGTTAAGAATTCCAATAAATTATATACTTTATTTCTAACTTAGCTAAGCCTGCTAGTGGTTACTATAATATAGCCTATGTGTTATGTATTCTGATCTAGCTATAAGCTACAAAACAGTATTTATGTATCTATGAATTCTTACAAACAATCTATATGGATTATTAGAATGTTAAGAATTACAATAAATTACATATATGCATAACACATTACTTTTTGATATAGTAAGAGGCTTAATACTTACTTATTATACAAATAAAAATGCAATATTTGTTTAAATACATGTTTTACTAAATAAATCTGAATGTTTTCCGAGTACATATAAATAAATGTTGGTCCACAGAACTCTCTGGCTTGGCTTGGCTGATTCTATTCATTTCTTCATTAGTTATTTTTAATAATAAATTTAGAAACCTACTGATAAAAAATATAGCTCACTGTTCTAGAGACAAACTGTTAGAAACCTTATTAAGTATCACAGATCAAGTAGCACCATTTGGTAGGTATAGTTTTAAGACTGGCTACAATTATTATTTCTACTATTAAATGATATTTACATAACTTTAGGCAGACACACACAAATACATATTTTTTATCACTAGTTTCAATGTTCCAAACTATGGTTCCAAAGATTTCTAGATTTTTCCTGTATTTCACTTAATATAATTGGTAGCAACTGCATTTATAGGTACTGGACCACAATTTTCCATTGGGCCACCAACTGGATATTTATTTTCCCCTGCATGACCTGGAAAAAAGTTATATTTATCATTAGACGCCATTAACCTCAAAATCGTTCACTTTGTATTAAATTATATATGTTTATAATATTTTTACGATAACTTGTATACTTACATAATATATGATGTCTTAGAATTCTATGGCTAAGTAAAAATACGTATTATATTATGTATGTAAATTACAAAACTATTTCGACAAAAATTAAGTAAACAAAGAAATACCTAAATAATTAGTTCTACGAATCTCCGCACTTGACTGTGATTCGTCTGTTTTTCGCGCTTTGTTTAACCTCAATTTTGGCGCCAATATTTAATTTATCAAGTATAATTTTAATTTATAAATATTTTTTATTTGCTAACAAACATTTATTATTCAATATTTAATCAGAAAATCAATTTTTAATGTTCAAAAAGCCATGATAAAATTTAGTGAATTTAAGTCGGCACCTACTCATATCCCGACTAAATAAGTCGAGAACTCACTAAATTAAGTGAATTTTTGACATTTATGATGTACACCAGAATAGCATTATCACTAAATTGTATAGATTGACTAATTTTGGTCCTGTCAAACTTAATTTAAGTGAAGTTGTGACTTTCAGAATAAGAAAGTGAGATTTGACAGGAATAAATCAATTTTTAGTTAAGTTTAGTTACGTTCTTGGACACAGAATCGACACCAATATTTGCGTGTATATATTTTAGGTAGTGTGTACAAGTACGTGTCCTAATTATGTTTAAATATTATTGAATTTTAATCACGCGGTTTTCTGAAACATCTAGGTATTTTAATTTCAGCACTGGCTTTATTTTATTTGTAAAACTAAAATTTATAAAATTTATATAATTACGTTTCGTTTTATTCTATTGATTATATGTATTCCTTCATACTCCTAACAAAAAAAAATACATACAAATTATTTCAATGGATCACACTTTTATTTCAGCACTAGCTGTTGCCAGCGACTTTTTACGCGTGGAATTCCCAAAGAATCCTAACAAATTATATACAAAAGCCATCCTCTTGAACCACTCTATCATTTAAAAGGAACTGCATCAAAATCCGTTGCGTTGAAGATATAAGCACACATAGGGACATACATAAAAAACGACTTTGTTAGGGTTCCGTACCCAAAGGGTAAAAACGGGACCCTATTACTGAGACTTCGCTGTCCGTCCATCCGTCCGTCCGTCCGTCCGTCCGTCCGTCCGTCCGTCCGTCCGTCCGTCCGTCCGTCTGTCACCAGGCTGTATCTCAAGAACGGTGATAGCTAGAGAGTTGAAATTTTCACAGATGATGTATTTCTATTGCCGCTATAACAACAAATACTAAAAATAAAATAAAATAAATATTTAAGGGGGGCTCCCATACAACAAACATGATTTTTATGGTTCCGTACCCAGTATCTCAAGAACGGTGATAGCTAGACAGTTGAAATTTTCACAGATGATGTATTTCTATTGCCGCTATAACAACAAATACTAAAAATAAAATAAAATAAATATTTAAGGGGGGCTCCCATACAACAAACATGATTTTTTTACCGTTTCTTGCTCGATACTAATAACGTTGCCTTATGTTGCATAGATAATGGTACGGAACCCTTCGTGCGCGAGTCCGACTCGCAATTGACCAATTTTTTTTTTAATAAGTAAAGATATATAGTTATACACAAATGATACTTGCTTAAATAATGCTCTCCACAAAATGTAAGTCACACGAAAATAAATATTTTATTTTGTAATAATCACATGTGGTCTAGTAATATTTTAACTACCTAACCTAAACTAACTAACCTAAACTAAAGTTCCCTACTTATGCAATTATATTAATTCGAACAAAATTTCATGATAGCTCGATAGGATGTGTGTTAAGTAGGTCATTGTTATTATAACTATGAATGAATGTACAAGTGATCGTATTTGAGGTATAATTTAAAAACTATTTGTTTACAATTATATTTGGTATTATTTTAAATAAATATCTATAAACCCCTCCTTCTAATGAGGTACGTAAATTTTTACTCTATATTTTTTTTTAATAAAAACAATCCGTTTTTTGTCTGTTCTTCGCCATAGGATCACTTTACGATAGACAACTTGCTTATGGCTTTTTAAAAGAGCTAAAAATATAAAAATATTTATTTTAGGTAGGATAATTTAGGGTGGATTGCAAATTTAACTACAAATAATTCACTGTTAAGTAGATATGCTGGTATATGTATAGCTGATATTACATAATACATTTTAGAACCGCAAATCCGATAAAATCAAGTTGCACGAACCCTGCCTGTTCAAGTTTAAATATGCATAAAGGGTACATAAAAATAAACTACAAAAACTTCAAAGATACAAAAACGAACAAATAAAGGGATTAACTTACACCATAGCTGGTTGCTGGTTGGTGGATACATTGCAATGGCCGCGATGATTCTGCAAATTCTTTTTTAACTCCCCGTTTGTATGAACAAATGTTACTACGGAGAATTTAATCTCCAATCGCAAGAATGGTTTACTATTTTTACTAAGTATATAGGCAGACTGAGATTTCAAAGCTGTTTTACTTTTTATTATTGACTAATAGTCTAGTGGTTCGTGTAACGGACCGCAGGCTACGAAGTTACGGGTTCGTATCCCGCACGCACATTAATTTGCGTGATATTTATATTTCCCAAACAAATGTTTGTACTGCGTCGGGGAGTTATGTACCTATTATAAATATGTGTTTGTATTTACAAAAGTAAAGTAGTTTATGTAGTATATCCATATTGTGGTACCCATAACACAAGAATAGATTACTAGCTGTAGCCCGCGACTTCGTACGCCTAAAATTTATAAATTAAACCTTAACAAACAGAACTTTACTATGATAGTCGATAGATGGCGTTGTACCTTTTTTTAATCGCGCTATAGTTTCGTTCGACACTTTAACACTTAAGCTCTTATATGATGAAGCTTTATTATGATCAGAGGACAATGTGTGAAATAGCCACAAATTTAAAAAAAAAGTTCCTAAACATTTAAAACAACATACTTCTTAACTAATTAAAAACATTTAGTTGCAATTAATTAAATAAATACTCTAAAAAATCAAACAGGCTATAGGAAACACGTAAGTTTCCACTCCTTATTTACAGATACGCCAACTATAAGTACTTACCTATCAGAAATGCCAGTAAACCCCTTTCCCTTGAGACACGAACTTCAATTATTGATGGCAACTTTTACCCACTATAAAATATAGGGAACGATGATACCATTTCTCATGTGGTTTAACTTAAAAACTTGTAGTTTACTTAATAAGCTTTTACTTGCTGATATTTTGTTAGAAGAAAATACATTTTATGTTGAAACTTCGATGACATTGAGATAAAAAAATATTGCGTACCTGTAGCTAGCGGACTGTCCCGATTTCGCATGGGTAAAATCATTTTTAGGGTTCCGTACCCAAAGGGTAAAAACGGGACCCTATTACTGAGACTTCGCTGTCCGTCCGTCCGTCCGTCCGTCCGTCCGTCCGTCCGTCCGTCCGTCCGTCCGTCCGTCCGTCCGTCCGTCCGTCCGTCCGTCCGTCTGTCACCAGGCTGTATCTCAAGAACGGTGATAGCTAGAGAGTTGAAATTTTCACAGATGATGTATTTCTATTGCCGCTATAACAACAAATACTAAAAATAAAATAAAATAAATATTTAAGGGGGGCTCCCATACAACAAACATGATTTTTAGGGTTCCGTACCCAGTATCTCAAGAACGGTGATAGCTAGACAGTTGAAATTTTCACAGATGATGTATTTCTATTGCCGCTATAACAACAAATACTAAAAATAAAATAAAATAAATATTTAAGGGGGGCTCCCATACAACAAACATGATTTTTTACCGTTTCTTGCTCGATACTAATAACGTTGCCTTATGTTGCATAGATAATGGTACGGAACCCTTCGTGCGCGAGTCCGACTCGCACTTGACCAATTATTTAAGCCTTTTTTCAAATAAAGCCTATGTACATGGCATAATGTAGCATTTTAATGGTAAAAGACATCTCGAAATCTCTGCAATAGTTTTTGAATTTATTTGTTGCAATATACCCATATCTACAAATATACAAAAATACAACGTTTTCTGCCAATTTTTATTTTTTGACTTGATGAATTTCAGTCTAGACACTAAAACAATAAAAAATGTTTCATATACCGTTTATCACAGGCAGGTGCAATATTTTCTTGAAACAATTATAATTATCTTGTTATCGTTTCAATAATACGCTGTATGATAATAACAGATCTTATAATGGCTCAAGATAATCAGGGATGCAAATATGCGATTATAATTTTTAATTAGATCCAACACTTCGCCTATGCCGATCATGTAGGCATAATTACTATACCATGTAAAATGTTGTTATACCAACTGATATACTGCAATTTTATCAAAGTTCATGTACAACGCTAGTATCATTATACCAGAATAATGTGAGTGTTTTATTAAGAATTATTACAAGTTTCATTAAAATACTCAGAGTTATAATTATCTTAATATTTTTTTCCCTTTACAAGACTGCATACATGCAATATAATAATTACTTGCACTTTAATATATAACTATTTCCTTTAGCAGAAGATAGCATTAGCAAATTACGAGGGGAGGTCCAAAAGTTCGTGGAATGGAGGGGATGGAGTGGGGATAGGGGCGCTCGCTTAGTGTCATACTAATTGGGGACTCATAATTAGTATATAAATGGAGTTTCAGCCCTATTGCGTCATTCGTTTACGAACACTCGCCTGCTAAACACGTCAATCCGGAAGAAAACTGAAACTATGGAGAAAATTGAACACCGTGCGGTCATTAAATTCCTTACCAAGCAAGGAAAGAACGCTCAGACCATTTTGAATGAAATGGAAACTGTTTACGGGGAACAGTGCCCTAGTAAATCAATGATTTACAAGTGGCATGGTCTTTTTAAACATGGTCGGGAGTCGATTGAAGACGACCCCCGCTCAGGAAGGCCAGTTGAGGCCACCACATCAGACATCGTCGAAAAAGTGGAAAAAATTGTACTGGAGGACACCCGTTTGAAGAAAAAACAGTTATCTGCATTAGTTGGAGTATCAGATACCACCATTTTGCGAATCCTACATGACCACCTGGGTATGACAAAAGTCAGTGCAAGATGGGTACCGAGAATGCTCACGCCGCTTCAAAAACAGCAGCGCGTCGAAGCGTCAAAACATTTTTTGGAGTTGTGTGGCGACGATCCTGGACCGATTTTGGAGCGAATTATTACCGGCGATGAAACATGGGTTCATCACTTTGAGCCTGAGTCCAAACAAGAGTCCATGCAATGGCATAAAAAGGGGACACCACCGCCAAAGAAATTCAAAGTGTCGGAGTTGGCTGGAAAGTTGATGGCTACTGTTTTTTGGGATTGTGAGGGGATAATACTGATTGATTATAAAGAAAAGGGCAGGACCATAACCGGAGAATACTACGCAACAATACTAGAAAAATTAAAGGATGCCATCAAAGAAAAACGTCGGGGAAAATTGACCAAGGGCGTGTTGCTCTTGCAAGACAACGCGCCGGTTCACAAGAGCAAAGTTGCAATGGCTGCTCTACACACGCATGGCTTCGAATCACTAGTCCACCCACCCTATAGTCCAGATCTGGCCCCAAGTGATTTTTATTTGTTCCCCAATTTAAAAAAAGACTTAAGGGGAAGGAAATTTTCCGACGACAATGAGGTAAAGGAGGCAATTTTGGCTCATTTTGAGGGAAAAGATAAAAAATATTTTTACGATGGTTTAGAAAAATTAATTCATAGATCTAATAAATGTATTCAGCTTAAGGGTGATTATATTGAAAAGGAAAAATAAATTTACTGTTTCATTTTTACTAAAACCCTTTCATTCCACGAACTTTTGGACCTCCCCTCGTATATACTTATATTTAAATAAGAGGATTTGATCAAAAATTTACAGTAAAGATATTATTCTGTGAGTAAAGATCATATTTTCTGCATTAGTAAAAGTGGTAGTCCAATTAGTAGAGGGTTACGTAGGTATTGTAAAGCTTCATTGCATTTGTAAAGCTTCATTGCATTTGTAATAATAATTTAAAACACATTTAATTAATTTGTTATATTTTTTATAATAAAGAAAAACTATTTCACAATCATTTTTCCAACATCCTCACTTCATGTCCCATGCTCATCTCTATCTTCTTTTGTTTTTATTTTCAAATTTTAAATTTTTTATTCTTTTTTTTTAAAAACAAATCTTAAGTGGCCTGTATCATTGTATAGGTTATATTCAATGATCACAACCTTTACATTCTCCCCCCCTTAGAGGATAAAAAAAAATTTTTTTTTTTCAAAAAAAAAAAAAAAATTTTTTTTTTCTAAGTTACAAAATACTGGACACCCTACCTAAGGTTGGAAAGCATGATAACAAACTAGAATGAACCAGATTAGATCCAGCTAGGACCTAGCTTTTCGAAGCAATACATTTCGAAAAACTTGAAAAGCAAAAAACCAACCAAAAATTGCCTTTCTAATCTTAGTTATCCGAACCACATTAACTACGATGCCCTTATATCATATCACTCTTTTCATAAAATATTAAACTATGTACTTCATCTTTAAAATTGATTTATCCAATAAATAACAAGAGTGATAAGGCATCCTTAAAACTATCACACCAAGACACAAAGCATATATCATCAACAATCAATCAGAAAAATGTTCATCACCAAACAATTAATGCTCTTATAAAAACTATCGAGCTTCAATTATGAGGTCAGCATCATAGATCCGAAAGATATGCTAATTTAACAGCTTTCCAGCTTAATGAGAAAATTTACATAAGAAACCATTATAATTGATAGAATCCAGAGATTATCAAATTAAAATTTAAAGTATGCTCAGATAATACTCAACCTTCTTTTCAATTATTTAGGTATAATTTCTACTAAGTAATTCTGAATGCTCGGGAATGACCAATTTATTCCACATTTAGAATTCCTTCTCGTGAGATAAATTTACCAACCATTCTTCTACCACAAGTAACGTTTTAAATAATCAATCATTCTATTATCTAAGTAATTATAAACTATTCGCTAATCATTATTATCTAACTATTACCCAATAAATAAAATAAAAATATTATCAGTAACCTCTCACTATAATACAACTTCTTTCAATTTTCAACCTTTCACATTTCTCTCCTAATGAACAAATACTTTACTCTAGCACCTACTTTCCTAAATCCTATCTTATGAGTTCTATCTCTAAAATGCGTGATATCCCAAAACAGGATTCCATGACAAATAGCCTATGGCCTTACCATGTTGCATTCAAAGATATTACCCGTTGATACGACTCATCCAACTAACTCTACCAAGCCACTACCTTCGACATTATAACTCAATACAACCCATTATTATACCTATTAATCGCTCTACCTTAATACTATAATCATAACCTAGTACGAAATACTCACTATCCAATTATTATGTTAATATATTTATCTCACATTTTTAACTAAACATTCAAAATATAAATATGAAAAAATAATTAAATTTTTGATGTGGTTCCTTTTCATTGTATCTTTCTTATGTACAAATTTGCTGACGTCATTATGAAGTCTCGCCGATCCCGAACAATATGAAACACACCAAAATAAAACAATATTAGTAAATTATAATTATCACTATATATATAACCTTAATCTAATTGAATCACTAAACCAATTTACATCATTATGCAAATAATTATTTCGTTATAGAACAATTCTTGGTAATTTACTTCTTGGAACTCTTCCCTTAGTCTATCAAATACCTCCTGCACGCTTTTGCACGTGTCTTTAATGCCCCGGAAGAAAAGTAAGGCGTTACCCCTTAAAAATGAGGGCAATAGTGATAATTTTTCTTCTTCAGACGAGCATCTCTTGAAGGTTATTAAAGCGTAAAACATTTCTTCGAATTCATCTAGGCACTCCTGTGCGCAACCACCGAAAGTTATCGTGGCTAGATCCATCTTAGTTATAAATAATTTATAAAAATTTAATAAAAAGATACGGCTACTTCTCTGATAATAAATATTTATCCTGTGTCGACCCTTTGCTCGTCAACACATCCCTGGGCGCAGGAGCCGGTTCACCAATCGGGCCGCTATACCCGGCGCGCCTCCACCATTTGTAAAGCTTCATTGCATTTGTAAAGCTTCATTGCATTTGTAATAATAATTTAAAACACATTTAATTAATTTGTTATATTTTTTATAATAAAGAAAAACTATTTCACAATCATTTTTCCAACATCCTCACTTCATGTCCCATGCTCATCTCTATCTTCTTTTGTTTTTATTTTCAAATTTTAAATTTTTTATTCTTTTTTTTTAAAAACAAATCTTAAGTGGCCTGTATCATTGTATAGGTTATATTCAATGATCACAACCTTTACAGTATCTACTAGCACTGAAGGGTATCTGCTGTCTTGGAAATACAAAAATCATCCCGAGTCTCGTCCGTTTTCATCACACAATAACTTTTATACTTTGTGAGCTTTTACAATATTACTAGAATGTGACTAAACTGCAGCAGCTGTGGAAGAGAAATATACTTTTTTCCATAGAATCCAAAAAGAACATGTTTATAAAATTAAGGCAATTTATAGAATTTGCTTTATAGTACACGAGTGGGTTCCTTAAAATCTATAGATGCAGTAAAAAAATGCAGGACAAATGATTTACTCGACATAATTTATTTATCTTCAATATATTGTAATAGAAAATAACCTATACCAAACTTCCTAGTTGGAGATTTACCAGCCTATTATAGACTCGTGACTTATATAGTGTTTGTACTCCCTTGGCGATTTCGGCAACAGTGACCGTCAATAAATTTTACCGCGGCGCGGGGCTAAGTTGATCTGCTCGCTCATGTGCTCTAAGATGACTGCAATAGCCAATTTTGTTCTTAAACTGGCGTGCACCAGAAGCACAAGTCAAGACACCGTCAATGTAATTATAATGTATACTTGTGGGTGATTTTATATTAAGGGCATCACATTTAGCATCAAGGTCTTTCTTCCTCTGTTCCTCAAAGTCCTTCACATTCCTCCATTGGTTCTGTGCTTAGACTTCCTATTTTTTGGGATCTATTTGGCATCTTTTCAAATGTCTCTTTTGGACATCCTTAAATACCCGTGACTTATATAGTAAGACAATTATAAAACAATACCCGAGGCATGTCTCAAAAGGCGAAAGGTATGACCTTGAAATGTACCACATAACTAGGCGAGTAAATCTTTTCAATATTATGCAGTTTATTATGCAGTTGACCTGCATATTTTGTTATAAAATATTTTTAGGATAAACCATGAGCGGAAATAACGTTCAAGGACTGTCTATTTGTCACAGATAATTTTAAATTCTAACAAACAACTGCATTTTTATTTTAGATTTGTGAAAAATGATTTTGTTTTGACTTGCTGCGTCTATAATGATTGCACGTGCAGTGCATCTGAAATAGGATATGGGTAATATTACCTTATTTTAGATGCATTGCGCGGTATTTGAATCAATCATTTATTTAACATGTTTCTTATTTAGAATTTTACAGCCAAGTGGCCAAGATAGAACTTGGCCGCTGTCACCTTCTTCGCTAAAGAGGTGATGGCGGCAAAGAGAGAGGCTCGCGAGCGCTCGGGCGACTCATTGCCTTCCCGCCGGGCCCCGGGTAGGGGTCGTAGGCACGCAATAGTTGGCGACCCCACCCGACGAGGCGGCCACGCTCGGCAGGTCGGAGGGCCTGTCGCGCCAACAGCGTCGGACGACCTCTCTCCACGTGTTCTGGGGAGAGGCGTCGGTCTGACAGGGGGCCTAGAGCCCGCCCCGTCACAGTGAGCCGCCACCAATAGGGGGCCACCCGGGCCACTCCTGGTCGGGTCATGGTAATACCTGAGTGACTACCATGACCAGGCCAAGGGGCGAGGAGGAACACCGTGGGGTTTTGTGGGTAGTTCGGGTCCGTTTCTGCCCCGGGAGTCCCACACAACGTGCGTAAATCCATTCCCCACGTAAAAAAAAATATAGAACTTAACCAGTAAATTTATGATCATTCGGCTTCCTTTTTCTGGGTTTTGTACCCGAAAGGCAACTAAACTATTATTAAGATTTTGCTATTCATCCAACCGTCCAGTCTATATCCATCCTGACAGTGTGACTGAGCTGTATCATATACTATACATATAGGTAAACATTTTATTCCTTTAAACGTATTTATGTATAATATGTCATACAAGTGTTTGTACTGCGTCTGGGTGTTTATATGTATAATAAGTATATATTTATAAAAGAAAAGTAGTATATGTAGTATATCCGTACTCTGGTACCCATAACACAAGCATATAAGCTTACCTTGGGACCAGAGGACGTTGTGTGTAATGTCCATGAATATTTATTATTATTTATTATTAATATCTACTTAATTTCAATAAATACATTAAAAATAGCTTTACTTATTACAAAAGCTCAATTAAGGTCTACATTAGTAGCTGGTACATTTTGAACAGCCCTGTCCAGTGTCTAAGAACTACAAAGATTTGCTTGTCATCTTATTAAAAATCAGGTATAAGACAAGTATAAGACAACACTTAGTCATTGGATTTCTTAACATTAGTTAACATTTTATTTTTTTACTTCAAAATAAAAGTATTGAACGAGTAAATATAATATTAATGAATATGCATATTAGGTAAATAGAAGCGTATGCTTAAATTATTCACTGTAGACAGATGGAAACCCCTACCAGTAGGTATCTACCTATCCAATCAGCCCATATTGACCTCCTGTGGAGAAAAGACCTGTTATTTGATATATAGCAACTTATATACATAATATTAATTAAAAATTAAACATTCTGTTATTTGAATTCAACCTACTGGGTATGTGAAAGGTTTTATGAATTTAAAATTACGTATATTTGTTTTCTTTAGACTATAACGATAACTAATTTCATAAATTCCCTTGAAATTAATACAAATTACGTTCTGATCGGTTTGCGTGGACTTGGATTTATTTTTGTTAGAAAAAAGGTGTGAACTTATTTTTAGTGTTAGTTAAAATTCCTATGAAGTAGGATAATTCAAAATTGTCTAATATTGAATATCTACCTACTGCATTATTATTAAAAGGTATAATTAAGGGTATTCTATACTATGCAAATTGGATAAAGTAAATTTTGACGACATTTTTGGTGTTGGGGTAGAAACAGTTCACATTTTAAGTACGTATCAAATATATCTGAGACTTCTGGGGATGTTTAAATATGAAGATAAAAATATAACTACTCATAAATTATGACTCTTAAATTAAATTGTATGCAAATATAACACGGTTCATATCACGGCTTTAAAACTAGGTACTTCTAATTAGAATTTTATTTACACTTTAGTTAACATTTCTAGAACCTCTAGAAAATTAGGCGTATTCTGATCAATTATATTTGACGAATTATAGCCTAAAGCCCTTCACTTACATTAGATTATCTAATGCACGATTCTTGAGTAATACTGAACCAAGAAAATACATTGTGAGGTATAAGTTATTAGTTATATTTTCAAGTTAATTCGATGTTGCATGAAATAACCAACTAAAAGTAACTAATTATGAATTACAGAAAAAAATTATATTCTAATAACGTTTTATGAAACGGTAATATTATGGTTATTACAGTAATTTCTGTTACAGTTGCTGTTATTATACAGATTAATTAGCAATAAAATATAATAATTTTTTATCTGTCAACTTTTTCCCACATTTAGTAAACGTGTATCACTTCACGACTTCGTTTACTAGTTGACTGTTATGTATGTTGATGTTACGTAAATTATTTTTTATCTACGCTAACTATTTTCTTATATACTGATCATACTCTTTCTTAAGAGGATACCAAAATAGCTTCGTGCATTTTTCTACGTACGAAGTTTTCATTGTTTCTTTAGATTGAATGGCTAGAGCTCTAATTTTTAAGTATATGTTTTTTCAATATATGATCTAGGATCGCATGAACTCAAAACGCGATTGAAAAAAGTTTTCTCGATAGAAAATCTTGGCGAAACAACCTCTCTAATTTTTTATTTTTTTCATTTGTCGGTCTATTATCGCGTATTAACTAATGAAATAACTTTAAAAACATAGGTAACTATTATGTATAGAAACACGTGGATCAATATTAAAATATATTTAGTAGATTTTGAGTAAATAGGAAAAGTATCCCTAATTCTTCATTTTCTGTGCCTACTGGCTGTGTTAATATGTAGGTGTCGGCGATGATATACGATAATATTGATGTAGGCCCTTAAGTGTTCAAAATCAAAAACCATAGCTCCTACCTACTATGGTTACTTGACAATAATAGCATAGGTCTTATAATAATTTTTATAATTTTATTATTATCCTACATATTTTAAAAAGTGATTTACCAAATAAATCTGAGAATATCAAAGCTATTTATGAACATCAATAGACACTAGAATAATCTTATAAGAATACAACCTACTGTTTCAAACATAAGAAAACCTAAAAGTTGAATTATGACCCCTTCCTACAGTCAGTTTAAAATAATCTAAAAATATATCACAATTGTCCATTCAAAGCAATTTCCTTTTAATTAAATTCAGTAATAACAAGCCATGTGTTTTAATTTCGCTTCAACAACCCGTGTCGACGTACAGACACTGATTAAGCTTACAAGAACTCGACTCATACGCATATTCTGAAACGCAATGCGCCAACTCCAGGCACAATATATTCAGAATTAGCATAGACATCTTGAGCCATTTGTCAAGGCGCGTGAACATAAGATTGTTGTACAATAAATAAGTATTTCTTCATTAGATAGGCTGGTATTTAAATGAGAAGTCAGAAGGTCACTTAGTAAGGATATCCTATTTACTTGATTAATATGTGTCAACCTATTAAGGTGCATTGACATTTGTATGACGTGATGTGACATTTTACATCAGATGATGCAATACGTAAATAATAATGGTCTTATTCATAATGACTTATCGTTCTAGTACTAGTGGGAGGGGGTGAGTTTTTAAGGGAAAAAATTATATAATCATGAAATCAAGATAAATATTTTTTTCCCTTAAAAACTCACCCCCTCCCACTTCCCGAACTCGGATCCACCGTAATTTATTTTTCCTTTCATTTTGATCATATTCCCCTGCTTTTCTAATGGGTTTCATCCTACTGTAAATTTTTTTGGTTTCAAAAATTATCGACCCTGGTCTATAGAGTAAAGATGTGTGTGAACATTTCTCTGATGCGCTGTATTGTGACTACTTGATTAAAAATATATGAAAACGATAACTCTCTGATGTGACTCGTCACATCACGTCAGACAAATTGTTTTGACTGTAAATTTTAATATTTAGTTACACAAATTTTGCAATTTAGCTTGATAAGTGGTTTGACTTTCAGTACCTTTCTAGATTCTAGATGTCTAACATGTAAACATTCAAAGTTCTCCATCTGTAATAATCACGTCCTTGTGCATTCTTTTTACAAATCTGTTTTAAACAATTTTTATTCACAACAAATTATAACGTACAAATATTTATTTAGTCTTTATTTTTTTAGACATATGGTCTTATTCATTATGACTTATCGGAGGTTTAAAAGTTTGCTTAAATCTGTTGGCGAAAATTGTCAAAACTTGTTATGCATAACAGTCTTTTTCGCTAAAACGTTAAAGTTATTATCTCTCCGATAAAATCTCCGCTTAAACCTCCGATAAGTCATTATGAATAAGACCATAACTCTAAAACAGTGAAGCGAATTTCATTGCTTTTTTCTTCGCTTCATTCTACTTACAGACCAAAATGCATTTTATTTTATAAATTGTATATGAAAAATACTGTCCGTGTGGTGACGGATTAATAATACAAGTGTCACCACCCCATTTCTTTTCCTGGGTGCTGTAGGAGCCAGCTAAGAAACAATATAAGCAGTTAACATCTACTTTGAGAGACCGAAAACTCGAAACTAAAGCCTGTGCCAACACGCCTGGTCAGCGTGGTACAGTAGACCATAATCCCTCCCAAAGTGGAGGAGGCCCGTTATTGGGCTGGAGAGGAGTATATGAAAAATTATATGAGATTAAAACGCATTTCTGGTGTGTGGTAGGTTTGTAATAATATTAAACTTAAATTGAAGTAACTGTTGGTAATATCTTAATATCCAAATAAAAAAAAGTTTCATATAAAAAATATACAGTTAAGTTAATATAAGTGAATTAAACCACTTCACGCACAATAACATACTATTGTTGATTCCTCCACAGTGAAAGAAACGTCTTCATTTTGGGGACAAAAACGATAATACAGTTATTGCTGTCAAATGTGATATAATGGTAACACTACAATTGTTTTCGTAGCCATAAATAATGTTTTACAAAAGATTCGCGGTTTCCTTAAAAGCTAAACGGGCTGATAAACATTTTTTTTCTTCCGTCTCGAGTCGTCTTTCCTGCGGCGGTACGATGCCTATAAATATTAATACAATCAAATGTTTTGACGTGGGCCTTTTTTAAACTTTTATCTTGTACCTTCGCTTATTTTTTGTTGGATCGATTTCGTTTTTATTTCGTGTTAATTTGGACAGCGAATTCGGTCTTTTAACAGATCGTAAAGTATACAGAATGAAGCGAACAGCGTAAAGTGGCGCCAGCTGCATTTAAATGTTTTAAGGTAGAAATTTAGGGAGAGAGACGAATTGCTCAAATTCCAAGACACTTTTACAAATAAACAATCGACTTTTAGCTACAACAGAGCAATCTAATTTTATTATATTATTCCCATCCAATTAGGTACTGCATTGAATTATTAGTCTAGTAAAATTGCTAAATTTACGCACTAATTTGTACCTTTGCGCTAATATCTAGACGTTATTCGAATTATGTACCTTTTAGTAATAAAAATTACTCTAGAAGTGACAACATTGTAATGATTATAAAAATTTATGGTACCTACATAATATAAATAAATAAATATAAATATTCATGGACATTTCACACAACGTCCTCTGGTCCCAAGCTAAGCTTATTATGCTTGTGTTATGGGTACCAGAATACGGATATAATACATAAACTACTTTTCTTTTGTAAATACATACTTATAATACATAATAAGCACCCAGACGCAGTACAAACATTTGTATGACAATTAAAAACATCACACAAATGATTGTCCTGACCGGGAATCGAACCCGAGACCTCATGATCGGCAGTCCGTTATATAAACCACTCCACCACGAGGCCCGTCTATGCATACACTTTTTTTATTCATAATCAGATATCATTAATGCATAAAATTAAAATAACGGCGATTACTCACACTACACCATTAATTCTTAAATAAAAACATAAATCTTTACTCTGACTCTAAAAACTGTTGAACAAACACCCACTAACACATCATAAAATTAATAACATTCAACTTTATTGCTTCTGATATAAAGTATAAAGGACTATGTCTGTGCTAATACAAGTTGGGTTTCGACAAGATTTGATCAAAGTATCTAAAATGGTCACAGTTAGTGGGTTAACCACTTTAAATTGTCATCTATCTGATTTATTTCTGTATCTTTTGCGGCCAACACATTTTTGTCTCAGTTTCATTCTGATACAACATTTCTTTAAATCTATTTGGAAAGTTTTATTTCCTGAATCACGCAATAAAAAATAATTTATTTGTATTACTTATACAAATAGTAATAAGAGTATTTAAATTAATTTTTACTAATTTATAGTCTATTTTGAAAAAGATCTTACAGCTCTAACTTATATTCTAGATTGAAAACAGCTAAGTTTAGCGATTCAAATCTTTTAAGTATAGCTTTCCTTAAAAACTGACCAACATAATCTTACTTACAACAGCTCACCTTACTGAGAAAAAGTTCCTGGTCAAAAGTGATGAACCTAAAACCTTAGGTGCAATGCATTAGGTAGTATTTATAATATATTTTAACAGAAAAACAATGATATTATTTACTTTTTCTAGGTATTAAAAACAATAATCCGTATGGTGACAGATTAAAAATACAAGTGCCCCATTTCTCCCCCAGGGTATTGTAAGAGCCAGCTAAGGGATATTATAAGCAGTTAACAACTACTGTAAGAGACGGAAAGCTCAAACTCTATCAGCCAATTCAGCCGTATTCACAAACGTTACTGTGAGGTCTCATAGTAGGCATGGACGCACAGGGGTAGCAAAATCATTTCACAAACAGTACTTAAGTGGTGAAGCGCACTATACGTTTGTTAAACTGAACGCATAGCTAAGTTCTGTCTATGAATAAAAAGGCTGGATGAATGGAACGCACTGAGAAGTGTTACCCTTTGCACAGTGCATCAACACTTAAGTACTTACATAAGTAAATAATGTTTGTGAATACGGGTGTGTGTCAACACGCCTGGTTAGCGTGGTATTGTAGGTCACAAACCTCCCTGGAGGAGGCGTGTGCCCAACATTGGGACGTTAATGGGCTGTAAAGAGATAGAGACAAAAACTAGACTAACGAGTTAGTGCAAACATAATATAGTTTTCCATAACTAAAATTAATCAAATATATTTTATTCCAACTGTGGCGAAACTCAGTCCACTGTGCACACCGGAGGCGGGCCTATCAAATGCTCGTAAACTATAATCATTCGCGGACTCCATAAATAATTACGCAGAGCGACCCAGGTTTTTGTCGGACGATGCGCCGGAGCAGGTAATATAGTCATAAATTTCCATAACCGCCACTCGATCTTATCAAACATGATTTTAATTTGATTTCGGAACCACACGTGTTGTGGTCGATTAGAGTCAAGTTATGATCTTAGGTATGAGCGTGCTCGATACATTATGAATATTATATTTGTATACGTGAGTTATTTGATATTTATTTTAAATATTAATTAGATACATATTATAACGTTGAAAAGAAAACCGGACATTTTAAACATAATTTGACGGGCTTCTTGGTGGAGTGGTTTATGTAATGGACTGCCGATCACGAGATCTTGGGTTTTATTCCCGGTCAGGACAATCATTTATGTGATATCCATAAATGTCATACAAATGTTCGTACTGCGTCTGGGTGTTTACTATGTATTATAAGTATGTATTTACAAAAGAAAAGTAGTTTAAGTATTATATCCGTATTCTGGTATACCCATAACACAAGCATATAAGCTTAGCTTGGGACCAGAGGACGTTGTGTGAAATGTACATGAATATTTTTTTATTTATTATAATTACGTAGACATAGGTACATGTCCAAACATGATATTTTATTCGGGAAAATGTACACCCTGTAACAGTTTTTACCTTCCTGTTGCTACAAATCTTTACTTTTTGCCTTTTTTTTTACTTATTTCATTCTGAATAGTGCTTCTGTAATTTGTAACCTTAAAATCTGAGCTAACTGGTCCAGCTTGAAAGAAGATGTCATGTTTTGCAGAACCACGTTTTGAAAATCAGTTTTTCGCTCTACTTTAACTGACGGTCCTGAAAAAAATTATACCACGCAAGTCTGGCAAGTAACTTTAAAAATTAGCGCATTTAATAAGGATTCTAAAGTGGTATAACACTTATTAAATTATTTCTTAGATCGGGTACAAAAAATATTTTTTCAAGGAAAGTCGGTTTTGAATAATTTCTTTGACTTTACTAAAAGTGATTCTAGTGAACTCAAAGCGTTCCTTAAGACCTCAAATTTCAAATTCTTGTTCGAACGAGTCGGCGATTTCGGCTTGGCGTCGACTTTTGGGACAGCCTGTATAAGATTTATTATATTTAATAGATAGGATCTAGGATAGGTTTTCTAATTTCGCAATAACCAACCCGTTTAGTATTCTACTTTAAATTTTTATAGGTATTTTGTAATTTACTGTTTTATGATTGCCACGAGTTAAAACTCATGGATCATTAAATAATACCGTTCTATATATTTAACCACTAGCTGTTGCCCGCGACTCCGTCCGCGTGGAATTTAGAAAATTATTCCCGTTTTTGCAACATTTTTAACTAGTGCTTTGCTTCTACTGGTCGTAGCGTCATAGCGTGATATTATATAGCCTATGGCCTTTCTCGTTAAATGCCCTATCTAACACTGAAAGAACTTTTCAAATCGGCTCAGTGGTTCCTGAGATTAGCGCGTTCAAACAAACAAAGAAACTCTTCAGCTTTATAATATTAGTACTTATAGATTGAGCTATCGTGAGTGTTTGTACTAATCTTTGTCTCGACTCAAAGTCAAAGTCAAAAACTCTTTTGGAACGTCAGAAGCTACCTAGCTTCTGACGTTCCAAAAGAGTTTACATTCGATATTTAGTACTCATTACTCATTACATTCTCTCATTACATTCGATATTTGTGTATTGCGTTGCGCTTTGTTTCAAGTGCACCACACATTACGAACTTGCAACGTTAAGAGGGTACTGTACTTCTAATTTAGGTATTTACCTTAGGTATTGCTATTCCTATTTCAAAACGCCGCGCTGAAAGGGACAAATACCTATAACTGAAGCAGATTTTACCTACAAATTCTTTGAAAAAAAGACGTTCCGTAGTCCCCTTTTTTCTTCGCGAAAGTTAAACCGATTTTAATTGTTTTTACGATATATTAAATATGAAGAGTATATCTATGCTTCTATCACTTTCTTGGTAAAATTTTACCAAATATGTGTGATAGTCGATGCAACTTTACCTAAAGAAAACCGAAAAACAACCGGATTTTCGGATGGTCATATTTCTTTTATTAATATGTTTTTAAAAAAAGAAAGTGATACAAGCATAGATATACTCTACATCTATAATATAGCGTAAAAACATTTAAAATCGGTTTATCTTTCGCAAAGAAAAATGGGAAGTCCGAAACCCATATTTTTGTATGGAGCATAATTTGGTATCGTGCCCTCTTAAGCTTTATAAACAATGCATGGTTGACTTTGTGACGTCAGATGACTTTAACTCAGGTATTAGCTAGTATTTAAATAATAATACCGGATAGAATACAAGAGCTATCGATGCGTGACCCTTGACAATATAACTGCTGAACCAACCGTGAATTAAAATTCTCTGCTTGTTTTTCTTAGATTCTATACGTATATATTTTATCATAATTAGTAATATTATTTGCCGAATGTAGGGGTGAATAATTATAGTATAACTTAAATTTTTCTGATTAACATTTTGTTAACACGCAATGCATGTTTCATGTTATAGGAAGCTATTTATAAAATTTTATGAGTGTGAGAATTTAAATCTGGGCAATCGTACTTATTTATTATTTTCTATGTAATTAAAAACCTGAACAACATATTTAACGTTAATGTTAACAGGAAAAGGACTAGAAATTATATTGTTTACTATGAGGGAAATATGATGTCATTAATATATTTCAGCAGGTAGCTGAAACGCTCGCAAATGAGGAGTTAAACTAATATTAAAATGTCACAAAACAAGTTATGTATTAGTAGCAAGTGCTAATATGATACGTGATGAAACCAAATACGTATGGCATTTATAGGTACATAAAGGTTAAGCGGACTTTTGACATAATATATTATACCCATAATCTCATACCACAGAAGCATAGTAAAAGAGCTTAACCAGTTTTTCGCATAAAAAATCCTCTGCTAAAACATAAATTTTCAGCATCAAATTAAATAAAATTATATTTAACAATATCTGATATCAAAATCGACTTCTAATCCAGAAATATAATACCTATATTTAATCCTTTACAGTAAAAAGTATTTAAAAACATTCAACTGGAATATAACAATTAGGTATGCATTTAATTTTTTACTCTGATTCTGCCAATGATATATAATGAATATTCATAAAATCAAACAATATTTCATCAAGAAGTGAAAGCAACTTCATCTTACTAAACGTTTATCACACCCCTGGCCTAATTCTCACACAAACGTAATCAATAGTTGCACAGCAATAACGTAAATCGACTTCTAATGATGGCTTTTAAACAAAACTTGTCACGCTTCCAATGTATCAAGGTATATTTGACAGTCAATATGTCATTGAAATCAAAACGGTATGATATAACCTCGCCTCTCATCACACCGAAATGTAACAATCCGATCATTAATATAATATTCGTGTTAGAATTTGATAGGTCGTTTTGAAAAAATCGATTAAAAATAAATCCTACAAACTTTTGCTGAAATTACATAATAATATGGTCTTATTCATAATGACTTATCGGAGGTTTAAATAGAGATTTTATCGGACAGATGATAAACGTTTTAGCGTAAAAAGACTGTTATGAATAACAAGTTTTGACAATTTTCGCAAACTGATATTAGCGAACTTTTAAAATAACGGCAACTAAAGTTAGACTTTGGCATTAAAAGAAAGAAAGTGAAATAATTAAAAATATAAAAAACCTAAAAAAAATGTATAATGCCAAAGCTAACGAAAATAGTTATCTAACAAAACAAAAGTTAGCAAATTTCGGTTAATACAAAATTGAAATCGTTTAACAATCTACAACAATAAATTGGCAAAGTATTCAAAGAGAAAAATATGAAAGTGAAAAATCGTTGTTCCAAAATATTCGTATCTGTATGATAGACATCCGCCAAAGTTGTAAAAAGTGACCATCGCTTATGAAACCACGATTTACAACCCACAGTTACGTTCTTATTATCTAGTAACATGCTTTAATCCATTTATCACCGCTTTTGTTTACGATCCTCGCGTATCATCGACTATTAATTATAATGCGTTCCTCACTTCGAACTTTGACGTTCTCGCTGTGTGACAGACCAGAGATAAGAATTTTAATGTTACTCGATACCACTGTACTTCATTTATTACAAAAGTTTGCTGTAAAATAACCTCTAAAAAGATATCGTTAAGATTCAACACTAATTTCTTACAGTTCAAAGAACCATCAATACAGTTTTGAACCCTTTCAATTGTTACTTTAAGGTCGGTTATTCATTTCTGTACCGCAAAAATTCTAACCATTCTGATGAAAATCTAAGTTCAGAATTTTGATGGATGTGGTTATAATTGTTTCTGTATCGATTATGCCATTGATAAATATTTCGACTATAGCTCATTTTATTAATGACATGGAAGCGGAAGAGCGTTCTGGGCGATGCCCTAACGACAGCGTAATGTCACAATTAATAATATTGGAGCTGTCAAAACATCTGTCAGCGCGGAACTTCTGCTATTCATTTATGACGGAATCTACGCAATATCTAGTCTGCATCACTAAATTCGAAAAACAAATTTTCCACTATATTCATTTAGATGTTAACCATCACTTACGATCTTCTAAAAATATATTTTATTTTCTGGCATAACTAAAAATAATTACTACGAACCGTATAGTCTGATTTTATTATTGGACCGTATTTGGCGTGTGAAAATAAATTTTCGCTGGGCATTGCTATGTCCACGTCTTTCAGAGATGCAATTCATATTATAAAATAATTTATTTTGACATTTTTGTTCGATGTTTTTTTTTAAAGATGCTTAATAATTTAGCATCTTTTAAAAAGAACTATTTGGGTAATGTTGATTACTTTGGGTAATCAACATTACCCAAAGTTGATATTTCTGTATGTCCTTATGTGATCATTAATCTTTCAAATTATGTAACGGATTTTAATACAGTTTCTTTTAATTCATATAATGTTTCAAAAGAATGGTTTATGTGTATGATTGTTTAGGATTTGTTAGCTTGTATTTAATATCGCTGATGTTAATAGTACGCAATTTCATACACTAAGTGGTCTCACCTAACCAGTTTATCTATAGGCCTTGATTTTAAAAGATATTAATTTATTAGATGTGTTATCTATTTAATTAATATATACCAAATCAGATAATATATTACAGTTACTAACATACTATTGTAGAAACTTGATTTTATGTTTTATGTAAACGATAACATTGATTTAGGATGTTTTAAAATAAATAAATAAATAAATAAATATTCAGGACATTTCACACAACGTCCTCTGGTCCCAAAGTAAGCTATATTTCTATGCTTGTATTATGGGTACCAGAATACGGATATAATACATAAACTACTTTTCTTTTGTAAATACATACTTATAATACATAGTAAACAACCAGACGCAGTACAAACATTTGTATGACATTTATGGATATCACACAAATGATTGTCCTGACCGGGAATCGAACCCGCGACCTCGTGATCGGCAGTCCATTACATAAACCACTCCACCACGAAGCCTGAAATAGATAACGTAGTAGCTATAACACATATCAAAAATTGCAATAGTCATTAGTGAAATATTCGAAGGTTGACATGAGGTCTTTGTGGGCCGGCAAGGGTCATAGTCATCCTAACATTTGGACTACACCCCACTTAATATCAGATGGATTGCAATCATTTGCCTACTATCGTGAAAAAAGGCATTTTGTATCTAATATTTATTTAATTTTAGAAAATATACTACACATTTAAGAGCCCGTAGGTCTGTAGTCGATCCGTAAAAATACTGTGGTGTTGCTATTTTAACTGGCCTTCTTACCATCGCTTATAAACATGAAGTAGCTACACTTGCAGCAATAATAGAACCGGTTAGTCTAGTGCTTATGAACTTTAATGTTCACACAGATTTATAAGGTGTTTATATACTATAAGCACCTTTTAAACCTTATCATATTGAAAATTCTGCCCCTTGAAATTCTCTTTTAAGTATTTAGTCGTTTCTATTAAAAATAAGCCTTTTAGTCACGAGAAGAAGTAAAAACTTAAGGGTTAAATCTCTTTATCAAAGCTGCGCATAGTATTCAACTTCAATTTATTTATTAAATGTTTACAAAGGTACAAAGTGCAAGAGTTTTTAAATTTTATGAACCTGTAATTATTCTTTTGAACTCATGCCTATAAGCCTATAGGCGTTCATTGATTGCATCACACGAAGGCAAGTACATGTTACGAAATACATTTTCAACGATCACTTCACACTAAAGAAGAAATATACAATAATATTTTCTAACACTTGCGCGACTCATCTGTTTAAATAAAACTACTTTATACGGATTTAGACGCGTATATTTGTTTTAAATTTTGGCCCGACGTTTCGGAGACTTTGCAGTCACCATGGTCACGGGTGAGACTTAAATGGCCAAAATTTAAAACAAATATACGCGTCTAAATCCGTAAAAAGTAGTTTTATTTAAAGAAATATACAAATTTGGACTAAACCTATAGGAATTTATATGTACCTACCTACTAAAAGAACTCTTTAGACGGTTTTCCAAACTTATTGCTGAAATTATAAAGTTTATGGAAACTTTAATATTTTAACAGCATCATTATGCTTATGTGTTTATGATACGAGTATATCTACACAACCAATTATTTTATGTTGAAAAGTTGCAAAACCATATCTAAGAGTAGGTACCTATCGAGGAAAGTGCCGAAACTCTTTGCATTTTAAAATTAATAATAAGTTGCATCTTAAAATTGTAGCCTATATCAGACGATAAATATCTTGCACACAACCTAAATTTCGGTCGATAAGTAGATTCTTCCAGGCATAATTATTTTAAAAACGTTCAGAATATTAAGAGCATTTCAAAAAAGATATTTCAAAATCTAAAAAAACGCTACGCAAACGAGAAAAGGTAGGGATGGGGCAAATAATAACTTAATGGATAAATCTGATTTATCATAGACAAAATAAGGAGCTGTGAGATAGTATAAATGCAAATAATACTATAATGAAATCGTGTTAAAAACAGGCTAGTTTTGTCCTCTCTCCAGCCCATAAACGTCCCACTGTTGGGCATCCACGTTGGGAAGGATAATGGTCTATTATGCCACGCTGACCAGGCGTGTTGACACGGGGTTTACTTTTGAGTATTCCGTCTCTCACAGAGGATCTCATCTGTGTAAAATATCCCTTAGCTGCCTTTTACAGCACCCTGGGGAGGAGATGGGGTGGTGACACTTGTATTCTTGATCCGTCACTACACGGACAACGAACACAACACGGATTGTCTACTAATAAGTTTAAACGAAGTAACTATTTATTCCTATACAAAACAGCAATGTTTATAAATCAATATTGTCCCTTTACTTCAATTTCCACTATAATTAACGGCACCGTATAAACCAGAGAAGCAACAAACCGTAAAGGAATTTAAATAGTCTAAAGACGCATTTAGTGCCGCAGAATCGAACACTCGGAATCTATCGATACAAAAATGATCTATCTCTATCATTCGATAACGAACCCTAAAACGTACTCTGATAGAAATAAGGTTTACTCTTAATCAATGTTTCGTATCCAAAAGCGTTTACAATATTACTTTTGAAAAATTATTATCAAGTTTGGCAAACTATTTATTTATTAAAATTGATTTTCAAATAGTTTAGTTGGGAATTCAATTTTAATATCTTTGCCATTGCATCAATTTGATTAAAATATTTCTTGCTTATCGATCTATGACAGTGACGGATTAATTTTAGGATTGTTTAATTTATAAGCGTGATATTTGACAATCATTTTAATATATAAAATTTAACAAAATGGTTGCTTATTCTTTTTAAAGGTACCTAATTAATACAGTAAATATAGGTTGGTTGTTATTGTACGTAATGATAAACATCTTATTTGGTTTAACTAAGAAAAACTAATTCAAATTTTTCTTTGCATTCGGAAATTTTTGAAATCCTTATGTAATTAGATCGCTATTGGCATTATGCTAAACACATGTTGTTTTAGGCATTTAAATAAATAAATTGTTATAGCTATATTTTCAATGAAAATAAAAATACATTTAAGGATATTTAAACAGATTTAAATAGAGTCTAGCTATTCTCTTACATATTCATTTTGGTATGTTCCGCATGATACAATTTTAACTTACCTTTAGACAGCATGTTTTTATTGTATAATAATATTATTATTTACATTTTTATTTAGTTTTCATCCTCTTAAGCCATTTATAGTCTAGTACTGCATCTTTGACTGTACATCGGACCGTCTTCTAAATCCCTGATAATCCTTTGTTCTGATATTCAAAATAGTATCCTAGTTTCATTTCAAGATATCTCATAGCTGTCTTCAAACCAAATAATTATTATTTTCTATTTAATTACACATGATTCTTTAAATATTTACGTACAAGTCTCGTATGTTTGTATTAAGAACATCTGCTGATGATTGCAAATTACAAGTGAGAGGTGTAATTTCTTGTATTACATAGACCGTTTGTGAGTAAATGAAGTATTTACAGTACTTGTTAATCATTCGTATATCCCACGTTTTTATTTGTTTAGTTCATGTGTTACTCGTATATGGGTGAAATAAATGCTATTTTGTACAAGTCAACATAAAAGCAGAGAGGCACTAATTTGAAACGGACTTCAAAGAGAACCAATAAGCTTTCAATTTTTTTTTTTTAATATTCACGTACATTTCACACAACGTCCTCTGGTCCCAAGTTAAGCTTATATGCTTGTGTTATGGGTACCAGAATACGGATAGAATACATAAACTACTTTTCTTTTGTAAATACATACCTACTTATAATACATAGAAACACCCAGACGCAGAACAAACATTTGTATGACAATTAGAAAAATCACACAAATGATTGTCCCGAGCGGGAATCGAACCCGCGACCGCTTGGTCGGCAGTCTGTTACATAAACCACTCAACCACGAGGCTCGTCTGTTCTGTTCAAACCCTGAAAATGAAAGAATAATTAATTAATGAATTATGCAAATTTAATTAATTAACTTAGGTACCTACCTACATAAGCATTTTGTCATTTTTCAATTCCTATGGGTCTTATAAAATATAGGTACCTAATAAAAGTATAGCGCTCGGTTAAATGTATATTATTATGAATAAATTATTGCCATCAAAAATATTAAAGGTTCGTAGAAACTAAACAAATAGCGGTGACACGTAGTGTATCGACATTCCGACAGAGGGCACTGTAGGCTCAACAGAATGACGGAGGTCGACATGCTCACTTCATTAATTCTTGAACTACCCTGATCAATGACGTTTAGGGACATGTTTAATGTAAGTGAAATAACTCTTTAAACAAAATCATATTAACAGATAGATACCTAAAATCCTAAAGCCTTAAATAACCTAAGTACCAATTTTCATAAAACTGTCAGAAGCATGTTATTTTTAATTAAAAATTGACGAGCTTTTATATAAACTTCCGCGCCTAATTTCATTGCAAACTTGATTATCCTAAATAATTATGAGAGCACACAATAAAAACGATTTATAACCTCTAAAGTTATAGTTTTGCGTTGGTACCTACAATTAGCTCTCTTCTTTAACTTTTTAGTCTACCTTATTCTCATGAAAAAAGGGTAGGTCTGTGCCAAGTTTTCACTTTACGTAATAAGTCACAGTCTCTCCGTGTGGTGACGGATTAAGAATACAAGTGTCACCACCCCATCTCCTCCCAAGAGTGCTGTAAAAGTCAGCTAAGGGATATTGCACACAGATAACATCTTCTATGAGAGACGGAAAACTCGAAAAGAAACCCTGTGCCAAAACGCCTAGTCAGCGCGGCACAGTAGACCATAATCCCTCTCAAACTGGAGGAGGCCCGTGCCCAACAGTGGGACGTAAATGGGCTGGAGAAGAAGAGAAGAATAAGTCACAGGTTCGAAAGAATCAAGAATAAACTGCACAAAATCTCAATCATATCGATTAAAGGATATCGATTCTAGATCAGATCTATTTTCTATCGGACAGTGAGTCATAGTTTAGTAGATCTATATTACGTCGATTGTAAAACCAACAATGTTGCTGCATTCTAAGATGACTGCAATTGTTTATGTACCAGCTTCTTGATCTGCAGATCTGAGCCATTCCTGTATGCCTATAAATGACTACCTATAACAAATAAATACCAATACGTACCTATGTTGTATTTCTCCTAAATTGTAATCTATTTATAACTTAACAAATAAAAATGTTTCATAATACAAAATATAACACTGCAATATCGGCACTCAAATAAATTCGGCATATATTTATACATGCCACAATTTCTTACATTCATCCTTTTCTCCACTTTTATTGCGTAGTTTTCCACGTATTATTTTTGGAAATAACCAGTTATCTGTCACAGTTACGGTTTTATTTGGAAAAATATATTTGTGTAAATATAAAAATATTTTCCCTCAAAAAGTCTACATAATTATGGTAACTTCTAATGCGACCTAAAATAAAAAAAATTAAAAATCTATCAAATGCTATTGAAAATTTAACATAAAATACGATAAATGAAATATATTCCTTGTAAAAAAAAAACGAAATATCAATTGTTAGACTTTGTACAACTGCCCTACAACACAGTAGGGCGAGTCCACGTAGGAAACAAAACCGACAGATATTAATGGTTATATGGAAAAAATATTGTGTTGCGTTTCCCCAGCTTTTAAAGCGCAATAAACATTGTGCAATTAAAACGCCAATAGCAGATTGATGGATTGATTAATTGTAGTGACAGAAATTTCTTTTTTGTTTAGAACTTTTTGAGAAACAACTTCTTATTTTCGGCTACTTCCAGAATTTATTTGAATTGGAAATTCTTTCAAAACTCAGTGACAACATGAATGTATCAACAGTTTAAGGTTTTGTTAGAGATAATCTAGAAATTTTTTAACATGCAACTGATTGTGTTACGAAAAAAAAATACGTGCCAACTTTGCCTTTAAAATATGATGTATAAGTCTTTGTTAGGTTTAATAACTAATTATTGTTATTTCTAATTAATTTAAAATTATTGAAAATCTTATGGACTCATTTAAATGATTATCTCATACTCCTCTCAGTTCTCAGTGAACAAAGTAATATTAGGTCCGTAATGAATGAGAGACCCTGCGACTTCTTCCGCTGAAACACCGAATTTCATAAATCTATATTAAACATTTTAAACTTAGATAAGAAATTCCACACTTATTGTATACCTTTCCCATTAAAGGAGTGACAGTGAAAAGGAACCATGATTTAAACTTTCAGGTTCCTAGTATGAGAAATTTCGTCTGTGCATTGGTTATTTACGTTAGTTTATTTTATATTGGTTGTTATTGGTTTATTGAAGTTAGGCGCACACAAATATAAACATAAACAATAAAACTAAAACCACTACCTGATACGTAGTCCAATTAAAAGATACGAAGGCATTATCCACTGAACGGGACCTACAGATTTATTGACCAATGCATAGTGAATCGCGAACTGATTAAAATGGCGGCGAGTGCTTGTCATTTTGTAATTGGTTAATTATTATCAGAAAGTTGGGCGGGGCTATGTGGCATGCAATCATAGTATACTTGCACTATACTTATTTATTTTAGGTTTTATGACGAATTCCTGCATTTGCATAGCCTTCGAAGCACACGTTTTAATTAAACAGTGTTTATCTATATTTTATTAAGCTATTGCATAGCTTCTATCGCGGGCCTTGAGCGTGGAGATTAAATGCACAAAATTCGAAATTAAAATTCCGTTACAAAGATAGCGTAACTAAAAAATACTACATACGGCGCTACTGCGGAGTAACGCCGTTTCGCTGTTCGCGCTGGTGACTCATGGTCAGTTTAGGCGTTAGTTTTTATTTTATTGACATTTGATTATGTAAGCATCAGTAAATAAGGATTATTAATCTTATTTTAGTTTATGGTATTTAGATTCTTGCAGAAATAAATAATTATAATTGCACAAGTTGATAAAAAATACTATGCAATAGCTTTACCACGGCAGTCCCCGAGTGCCATTCGTCTTTTTTTGTTTTTTAGTAGTGTGGAGCAGCAGTGGGGATAAAAAATACAAGTGTCACTACCCCATTTCTTCTCCAGGGTTTGGTAAAAGAGAGGTAAAAGAGAGGGATGTTAAAAGCATTTAACAACTACTTTGAGAGACAGAAAACTCAAAGTAAACTCTGCCAACACGCCTGATCAGCGTGGATTAATAGATCACGAACGCTCCCGAAGTGGAGGAAGCCCGTGCCCAATAGTATGACGTTACTGGGCTGGAAAGAAAGAGTCTTTAATTATTAGTTTGAATCTTGACAAACATTTTATGCCTGTAGTTTAAAAATCAAAAATTATCGCTTAAAAATTACTCACGCTGTAAAGTGTAGCAACCATATTTAATAGCTATTCGTTAACTATAATATTTATAATCAGACTTAGGGTCGTTCAATTTGGTGCCGACATTTGAAAGACTTAGGTATTTAACAAATTTTGAAACTGTAAAAATATGATGGAATTTAAGAAACCGATTAACACATGCCCAGTTATATGCAGTTGTGGAGTTAACAATATCTTAAACATCTAATTATTAACCAAATAATCAATGTTAGGTACGTCATTAATTTGGCGTTAAATAATTCAATTTAATAAATAAAATAATCTTTAAAACTTAATTAGGAGAAAAGTTAAAATTATTCGTCACGACACGCACAACACTTGATATAGTTGTTTACATTATAAAGCGTAACAAACACACATGTTTATTTACCGTTGAGAAAACTATTTGTAGTAAAACACATAAATAAATTTTGAGCATGTGAAAGGTTATTTTTATAATTTTCATGTCTTTCGTAGATAATAACATTCATACAAAATAAAATCTCAGTAAAGATATACCTATGCTAGATATATTTTTATGCAAAATCATTTACAGTTGAAGCCGTACGCCTATGGAATGCTTTGCCTGTAGAAATTAGGAGAGCGCAGTCCTTATCAAATTTTAAATCAAAACTTACTCATTATTACACATCACTTCAGACATAGTATAAGTAGTAATACCTATTATGTATATATTTAAATAGTATATATTTACTAGCTGACCCGGCAAACGTTGTTATGCCATACTAAAAAAAAAAGTTTGAAAAATAGATGTTGGCCGATTCTCAGACCTACTGAATATGTATGCAAAATTTGAGAAGAATCGGTCAAGCCGTTTCGGAGGAGTACGGTAACTAACACTGTGACACGTGAATTTTATATATTAGATGTATATGTGTATTTGAATTTTTTTAAGTTTATTTTCATTCGTATAATAATATGTGTATTTATATTCGTGTGTTCGTTTTTAGGGTTCCGTACCCAAAGGGTAAAAACGGGACCCTATTACTGAGACTTCGCTGTCCGTCCGTCCGTCTGTCCCCAGGCTGTATCTCAAGAACGGTGATAGCTAGACAGTTGAAATTTTCACAGATGATGTATTTCTATTGCCGCTATAACAACAAATACTAAAAATAAAATAAAATAAAGATTTAAGGGGGGCTCCCATACAACAAACATGATTTTTTTACCGTTTCTTGCTCGATACTACTAACGTTGCCTTATGTTGCATAGATAATGGTACGGAACCCTTCGTGCGCGAGTCCGACTCGCACTTGACCAATTTTTATGTATTTGTAAACATATTTAGCACTTTCAACTACTATATTTCAATTATTTGTCCATCCTAAGGTTGCCTGTAAGAGATTGCATTTCGCGATAAGGCCGCCCTTTGTGCATTTGTCATTGTAATCTAATTTAAATGAAATGTAAATCATTAATGTGCAGATAAAGTGTTATCTATCTATCTATCTACCTAACGAAAAAGAAATAATAACGCACTCATTTCAGAAAAAATAAACGCATAGATTTATAATTTTATTATGAAACTGAACGAACGCAAAATCAAAAATTCACTCAAAATTAATTGTAAACTTATGTAACGAAACTGTAGACCTATTCAGCCAGACAGTACAACGCCATCTATCGAGGCATATAGTAAACTTTGCATACCCATATATTGTTAAGGGTTCGTCACTAAATTTCACCCATACGAAGTTGCTAGTTAAACAGCTAGTATTAATATCAATAATTTGAAACCATAGGTACCTATAGTTTTTGTTTTTGACTTTGTTATAATTTTTGGTAATACAAAATTATTGGTTTTGTAGTTCTGTTTAATTATTTAGATTTGTACTAGCAGTTATAGATACTTTGATGGTTGTAGATATAAAAATTGGCACCATGTGGCTTACAGTAACTAGACTTCTTCAATTCTTAATATTGATGTATCCAGTTCTAGATAATCTCCAGCAATGTAGGCACCACTGCAAAGGTCAATTTAACATTTACCTTATAGATACGTGCTATAAAAAATATTATTTAAATAATCGTAAATTAAACTTAAATGTGTTTTTATGTAAATTAAATGGTATCAACATGTTTTTAAACCACTTGAAATTTACATGACTTATAAATACTTCCTGTCAAAATGTCCAAATATTTAATAATTTTTTTTTTTTTTTTTTTTAATATTCATGGACATTTCACACAACGTCTTCCGGTCCCAAGCTAAGCTTATATGCTTGTGTTATGGGTACCAGAATACGGATATAATACATAAACTACTTTTCTTTTGTAAATACATACTTATAATACATAGTAAACACCCAGACGCAGTACAAACATTTGTATGACAATTAAAAACATCACACAAATGATTGTCCTGACCGGGAATCGAACCCGAGACCTCGTGAACGGCAGTCCGTTATATGAACCACTAGACCACGAGGCCCGTCGAATATGGATCAAATATGCATAAATAAATACTTACAATAGATCGGTACAAACCTTACCTAAATAATATAGCTGATTTTTTGTTAATAATGTACATATCCTTAGTTTTAGGCTTTTGTAGGTTTTTTTTTTTTCAAATCTAGCGGACTGGCTAGATGTTTTTCAAAGGTTATGTGCAATATCTTTAATATATGTACCTATGTGGTACCTACCTAGATATTGATTTCCTCTAGTAACAGATAAGACCCCTTACAGCGCCCCGTAGCGGCATATATATTAAATTGATTGAACCAAGCAAAAAAATTTCCAGTACTTTATTAAGAACAGCTGACGAGTTTTATAAGATACAATAAAATCATAATTATGAAATGAACATTACATTTGACGCCTAGGCTCCCCTGTGTCATGGAACTGGCTACCATTAATCATATACCTAATGATCTGTTTAGACTTGACGTGTGGCTATCAAAGCGTTCCACAGGATCATTTAATTTATATTTGTATGGAACTTTTATTTTATGATGGTAATCTAATCTTGGGTGGTATGTATTAACATATGCATAAATAAAAACAATGACATATGTCTGACAAAAGTCATAATCACTTCTTCACTGAAATTCGTTAAGTAACTAAGAATCCGCTGTCTCTACGTCCTTGCATATATGGATCACCAGACTGTATCTTGGAAACCGTGATATTTAAAATTTTGCACAATTCTGTGGGCGCTATAACAAAAATTACTAAAAAAAAGACGTGTGGCGCTCGGGGACTGCCGCGGTAAAGCTATTGCATAGCATTTTTTATCAACTTATGCAATTATAATTATAATTTTTTTTTATTTATGCAAGTATCCTAAATACTACAATCTAAAATAAGATTACAAATCCTTATTTACTGATGCTTACATCTGTCCATTGTTTATGGTAATTATGATAAAATAGCGATTGTCAATCAAATGTCAATAACATAAAATAAACATTATTTTACATTAGTAAAATCTAAAATACGCTGTTATCTGAACATTTAGGATATAAATATGTTGTCGATTCAACATCCTTATTTTAATACGACGTTTAATTTGAGGAAGGCGCTTACCCTTGGTATCAACAGGATGAAATAAATGTGAAGAAGGGATTACTCATGTGCAGTAGCGCCGATGATGTAAGGTTTTTTCATTACGCTATTTTCGTTACGGACTTTCTGGATTCGGTCTCCACGCTCTAGGCCCGCGATAGAAGCTATGCAATAGCTTAAAAATTATACTAATATTATAAAGCTAAAGAATTTGTTTGTTTGAACGCTCTAATCTCAGAAACTACAGGTTTGAATTGAAATTTTTTTTTGGGTTTAGTACCTAGTCTATTTGTCGAGAAAGGTTATGGGCTATAAAACATCACGATGAGATCAATAAGAGCGAAACATTAGTGGAAATGTTTGAAAAACGGGGAAATTTTGCGGGCAACAGCTATTGTGATTATAATGGCATGGAACACTGTGTGGGCAAGTCTTCCACTTAGCTATTTTATGTTATTTCTCCGAAGATGTAGCTAAATCAGGTCATGGCTTCCATTATTTCACACATTTTATTCTCAAATTTTTATATTTCTTCCACAATGTACTCCTAAATTAGAGCGAAATTTAAAACTAACCTTACAATATCACTGCAGTAAACCGTAAAGAAGATTAATATCACGATCTTTAAGATCTATAATTAGCTTTCTTTCAAGCGCACAGTGGGTTTATTGGTTGATTTACCTAGTCAAAATATGTACAAATAATATCAAGACGGTGTGAAGAACTTATGTCGGCCACTGACGCTGTAACGTGAAGAATGATTGGTTTGTTTTCAAATGTCATGGTGGTACGAGCCACTCGTTTCACGTCATACTAAACGTTTGCGCGTATTATACAAAATTAAAGTAATATTATTTGAAATGATTGTATGCTTGATCGAAATGGATTTTTCTACTATATCTTCAGCTATAGAGTTCTTATTAATTGTACTAGGTAACGTAAAAGATTTTTGTGCTCAGTAAGTTAAGATTTTATGTAGGTAAATGGTATATTGTACAAAAATATTCATGGAAATATCGGAAACGTATATAATAAAGTAAATATATTTGGGAAACTTTTATCGAAAATGCAAATTGTACCAATTTTAAACTGGTTCTTTAGTAGAAATATGTGACCACTGTTACTGAAACAAAACATGAATTCAGTCAATATTGAAGGTGGCTAGTGAGATATTGTTACAAGAGGTTCATTTTACAAGACCACAGTTGACATTTTTGGAAAAAATAATTGCATTAAATAAAAGAAAAATATCTGCGAATACGTTTTTCTTCCCTGCTACATAATTTAATGATTTTAAGAACTAATAATAGTATTTCTTAGAACTGTCACAATAAAAGAAATTTCCTATGATTTGTATGTAAACAGTGATGTTCGTTTTAATATAGAATTAAGTTAAACATATCTTTGCGTGCCTACTGTCTGGTGATGTAAAGTGGAAGCGCACGTGTTCATAGCAGTCAGTCGCCAACGTGATATCTGTCTCTATCAAATACTGCCCTGGATTAAACAAATCCAACATGTAAGAAATAAATCCACTATGAAATTGTTATAATATTCATTAAACGATACAATTAATTGCTTTGATAATAAATGTCTAATAATTAACTAAGTGATTGATTTTTGAGTACGCTAATAAACATTCCTAAATATAAAAATCTACGTTACCTCATGCTCACCCCAAAATGTTGGGCGAGAAGAAACACCATGGGGTTTAGTGGGTAGCCCAGCCCTCTGCTGGGACTCCCACATGAAGCCTGAAAGTTGCCCCCGCAACTAGACAGGAGATGTGCTTAAAAGCATTCTCCATGAAAAAAATCCAAAACGTGGTCAAGATGTGTAGTGCATGAAAGCCAATATTTTAGCAGAATAGCTATAACTGAAATCAATGTAAAATCAGCGTAAATAAAAGTAAGTATGTACTACTATTATAATTTTGGTATGAATTAATGATACCAATACAGACAAATGGGGTTCTAAAACTTAACAGCAGTTCATACCAACGAGTGATATCAAATGTTGCCCTAAATCAAGATTGCATTCAGCGGATATCTAATTTAACTCTACCAACTTATTATTAAATCGGTTGGAGATTGAGATCCAGTTTATAATATTTAGGTATTCTTGTTCAAAGTACATTCAAAGTTAATATTATAGTTAAACATAAACAATCTCTTTCCCCACAGTCGGCTCATCAGTCGGCCAACAAATTAGTCGGTGTCATTATAATAATATACATAAGGAGTGCACAGTGCTCAGCAAGCCCCAGGCCGTCGCATAAATCGCTCAACACAACCGAATAATGTTTTGTATGGAGATTTCTTTCGACAATAGCCGGCTAGCCGTGTTGTGGCCTTTATCTAGTCTTAGATTAATGTTTGAAATTGATAAACGTGTTTAATCGCCGATGTATTCTTCATTTTCACATTTTTATTAACATATACAATTTTGATATATTTTATTTTAATCGACCGTGTATCGTAGCTATTTCTAAAGGTTAAAAACCTTTAATAAGTTTTGTGAGGTACTTTTAAACATAAAAATCTCAGAAGTATTATTCACGTCTTATATTTAGGCTTTGTTATAATGCTCATTTAAAACATCAGTAATCATTTTATTCGAACAAAAGTTAAATTCAAAACCTTTTCTGTTTAGAGTTTGATTCTCGTTCGGATAAAACACTGATTTTCATATATCTTTTACCGTGGGACTATGACAAATCGTTTTATATTTATCAAGCCGTACTCCATTGATAGGATTTAATCCAATTGTAGTTACTCTAGCTACTACCATGTATGACATCACAATCTATTCCTAGCTCAACTAACATAATATCCAGTCTTGCTAACCTCGAGGTCTTTACGCTATGTTGTCTCTCGTCATCTTTGTTTGTAGATACAATAGAAGCGCGCTGGTACTTAATACATTAATTATTTTCCTTACTTGCTTAATATCCTTACTATTCTTTTCAATGTCACGAGGACACCGCAAGTGGTCTTATTTAAAACAACTCGGTTTTACAACAAAGCACGTTTTCAAAGGCAATATAAATCACTTTTCTGTGCGAATAATTAACAAATGTTGCAAAATGTAGGGTTGCTTACAGGATCACTTGCATACAAAATTGTATCATTTTTTGTCCCCATTTAACACACTGTGCATACAATGAAAGTATGCCTTTCTTTCTTAAATGTCTTAGTAATTAATCTCATAATGACGTCTATTGATAGTTGAATGTAATATGAATAGGGACTTTTACTTTCTTGAAAGTGAAGAATAATAATCGGTTCAAGAGAAAAAAAGAATACAAAATTTGCATGACTTGGACCCACCAGGGACAGGTAGTTTCTTGTAATCAGACGATTTGTCTTATTGTCGGTGTTGTCGTGTGTTTGTGTGCTTCGACCGCGACTGTGCTCGAGATAAAAGTAATAAATTAACTGAAACAGAAGGTGTTTGTAATGGAGTAGGTGGGGCTAGCAACATTAACTATTGACTAATTCAAACAAAAAACTTCTAACAATTAAAATAATGTGACATCAATAAATCGGTGATCATTTAAATCTATTATATTTATTATATTATGAAACACGGAGTTAAGTTATAAATAAAAGACGTTGTGTAGACTTGTCTGACCAGATTTATCGTTAAATTAATATTCAATTAGCTTTCCGCACATGATGCTGTTGCGTTGGGCGTACGTATTATTAAATTAAATTTATGGCATCATTTACTGGGCCATATTTTTTAAATTATTATCGGTCCCACGGCGTAGATGGTAATTGTACTGCGATCAACTTAAGAAGCTATCGAATAGTTTAAAATATTTATTATCTTTCTTTAAGTACTTATTTAGTATAAATAAATGAAATCAGATGCTGGTTAGCCGTGTCTTCTGAGGTATTTGGTCTACGCAGACAATTAAACCCTATTATTGTTTATCTGAATAATTTCCATTTCTCAAAGATAGTTGTCAAAAGCTATTTCGTCAGTTATTTATTTCATATCGATCTTAGATTTAGATGATCAAACTTGTTATAATCCCTGGATCATTATAACTAGGTACGTATAAGATATACCTAACTGAAAATACGATTGTCATTATACTATTAGAACACAATATGATTATAAAATTTTAATAAGTTTAATAAAAACTTAAATAATTCTAACAATACGAACACAACTCATAAAATATTTATATTTATAATAATGACAAATGTTCCATGGAACATTAAACAATAAATCACAATAAGATCATACATACCTTGTTTTATACTTAACTTAGTATAAATAACTCACTGCGGTTACCGGTTTGCTCCGTTAAGCCACTAAGTAAACCTAGATAGATAGGCGATTTGTCTCTTTGATACTAATCTGTACTTAAGTAATATAGCATCCGTCATTGTATAACTAGAGCTTGTAAACAGACCCTTAGAATTAATTTTAAGTTCCCATTCTTGATTTGGTAACTACAATCGCTTACAGAAAATACAAAATTAATAATTATGTATTTGTGGGCAATTAATAATAAGCAGATACTAGTATGGAAGGTGCAAAATAAGGAAAAGAGGTATAACACGATAACTTTCCTTCTATAAGTATTTTGATGCTTTAAAGTTTCCAAATTAATGACTTTTACATTTTAATAGGTATTCAATTCAAAAATAAAGTTTCCTTGCGTATACAAATGCATTAGCTTGCAAACGTAGACAATAAGTTTAAAAATTATATTTCAATATTTAAATAAATATTCGACGACACGATTGGAACAGTATGGCGAATATTTTTTTATTCAAAACTAAATAAATTGAGTGACAAAATTTTTTTTAGCAGTTGTTGTCCTTTGTTTCACTCAATTGAAATCAAATCACTCAAATGTTCAATGTCCTTTTTTTCACAACGTCCTTTGGTCCCAAGCTAAGCTCATATGCTTGTGTTATGCATGACAGAATACGGATAGACTTCATATACTAATTTTCTTTGGTACATACATACCTACCCACTTCTAATACATAAAAACACCCAAACGCAGTACAAGCATTTGTGTGACATTTATAAATATCACACAAATATTTGTCCCGTGCGGGAATCGAACCCGCGACCTCGTGAACTGCAGTCCGTTACATGAACCACTCGACCACGAGGTCCGTATTTGGCAGTGGTTTGCGGATTTCGTAGTTAGAAGTGAACTATTCTGTATCTTTTGATTACTTTACGTACACTGCAACTGGTATGATGCATTAAATTATTTTATCAATTTTCCAATGCCTTTGTCAGATTTCATTTTAATATAAACAGATATCATTAATGTCTAATATTTATATTTATCTATAAGCTCTATAAAAGTTCCTTGTTATATTTCGAAACGCTTGCACTATAGTTATCCAATCTTCTAATTTTTTGTAGATCGATGATAAACCACGCACCGAAGCTTGCTCCGTGCAAATACCCGCCTTTATTTTTAAATTCTTAGACCTATATAATAAACCTTCACTTGTCTTATCTTGAAAGTGCACATTACTAACGCTCTACGATATAGATTTTGTGCTTGCAAACTTCCACGAATCAGCCTTTAGGAATATTAAATGCATAGTTTATATTATTTTTAATCTCATTTGTGTAATATCGGTTCCTGACCTTGAAACACCTGATACTTTCAAATCAAAATGCACATCAAATACCTTTAACTATCTCTAAATAGTTTGTTACAAACTGGAAATCTAGTTTATAATAGCTTTGAGTCACAGACTTAGTCGCTATAATCTTTTTTGAAAAATCGTGATCGATTTTCACAAAATTATGCGTGTTCAGGTCCCCGAATAGGTTGAACACATTTTTATGCCCCTAGGTATGACAGTGAAATTACGGCGACAGATAGTATGAAATATGTTATTTCTACATCATCATCATCAAATTGCAGTTGATCAAACTAGGCATTAATAAAAATATTAACTGTTAAATTTAATAATATTAAGGCAACGAGCCAAATAATAACAAGCACTGACTAGGAACCCATGACATTTGGAGTAACACAACATGATCTAGTTGGCTGGTTGATGACATAATTTGAGTCGTGCGTGTGTGATCAACATCATCGTTATATTACATTTGAGACATTGCCATGAGTCTAACTCGTATGGCGTGTTCATAAACTAAATCATAGTACATCAAATTGTACATCACCAATTAACTCCATTAAAATAATTTAGAATAAAAATTAACAGCTTTTAAATGAATTAAAAATAATGTATCTGCAAAGGCCGGAGCAGATGAGTTGGTAGGTAGTCTAGTTAGATAATTCTATATTTTTGATCGGATTACTATCTCCGCTATACCCTCAATCATGAGAAACACGACGCGAGAAGAAGAAGAACTATCTCCCCAAAAAAGAGAATGAATCTAATTATCGACAAATTGCAATTACTATAACATCGAAAATAAATGTAAAAGAAACTTGTTTAGTAAAAAAGGAGGATCTATTGCTCGAGGGATTCCATTTCAAACAAAAAAGCTAAACTCCCCGGTTAAGTAAATCAAAAGTTCCGTAAAGTGGCACCGCTGGACAGACTGACACATTGCGGCGATAGCTGCTTGAAGATATAATATACAGAAAACCCTTTAATTTAAAATTATAGTAAACTCGAGTAGCTTTTAATACTCTGAATAGATAGATGACAAATTACCTGTTAATTTCTCTAATGAAGGTAATTTATTGGAAATAAAATTAGCTGCAGTTTTTGAATGAAGACTATTAGTCTGTTGATTATTTAGGAACGTTCTTACTTTAGTAGGTACTATTTTTTTATTCACAAGAATAAAAAATTATTATTATAAGAAAGTTCAGTCTTATTTATCTCAATCTGAATTAGGTACATTTGACCAATGTGGTTTGAATTTCGGTGATTGGTTGTTCACTACCCAAATAAAATCACAACTTTACTTTATTAATTTTTGCAATTGACTTTTTACGCTTTTACTTAATAAATCAAATTTTAGTGGAAAAAAACTTTAACTTTTATATCAACATCATGTACTGCATCTATAACTATAAAGTCACCAGAAGTACTTAACAATTTTATATTTATAGCATTATCATTAATCATAAGATACTCAAGCTACAATACCACATAATTGCAAGTAACAATAAATTTGCATTCACATCACATAGAGACCTACTAGGTGCACCTTTTGCCTGTCATACATATGATGTAAATCAAACATAGGCTGTTATAGATCAGGTTCTTTGTTTTAGTATGCACGTAAATTGTTATTAATTTGATTAAGCGTAGTGTCATCAAGGCATACGTAAATGTTTTGTTATCATTTAAAAATATTTTTTCTATGTTTTGTTCTGATCATAAAAAGCTAATTTAATCTTATATTATGTAGGAATTTTAATGAAACGTTAGCATAAAATAATATGTATTTGTAAATAGTTAAATAAGATTCCTCTAAAAACAAATCAATCGAACATCATTTGTGTTTGGACTGTACTAAGATTATTAACAGAAAATCCTTACCACATACGTCTTTAGCTAAACTAAAACTATATTAATAGATCCTAGGAAAAAATTAAATTACTAGTCAGGGTTACAATTCAAAATTCATGAGCAATTCGCGATTGACGTCGGCTGATATGTACTGAATATTGTTAAGTGACCTGCTTGACGATGCACCGACTACATAATAATGTGCAGATGTTTTACATTCTTACAGCCTAGTCCATGGCAACAGATTCAAATGTCTGCATATATCTATTGAATTTTGCCATTTAAAATATTCCGCTCGATGAACTAGGTTTTCGTTGCAGCTGAATGTCGTCGATGTTTTTACATTTACAAATATATCTATTTGGTGGAATAGTGATTGATGCTATCCGCATTGTTTGCTACTAAAAGATATATCTTTAGTGACAGAACTCACCTGACTTCTCGAAACACATTCTAATTTTAATCACTTGATGATAGAATAGGTTTATCATTTACAAGTTTTTGTTTCACATGTGCTTATTCAGATTTAACGATTTTTGTTACTGGGAGTAGCACAAAGAACTTTGTTATATTTTAATTACCAATTCACACCCCATTCTTCCCATGTATAAGGAGATATTAGCTTAAGCTAAATCTTAACCAATTACATCTTCAGAGTGCGAAAACTTGAAACGTAATAATAGGTACACTAACACTTCGATGTGATAAAAGTGTGACTTTTTTTAATTAGCCGCTAATTTGAGAAAATCTTACATAAGTTAAAACATATGATATGAATTAAGATTAAAATTATGAAATTACTGTGGCAATTAGCGACATAAAAGTTATATTAATTAATTACGACAACAGTGTGAATTTCACGTTGTGATACAATCAACAATTATACGCCCTATATAAGCCGCAGATAAAATATTTTTGACTTTTTTATTGCATACTCTGTTCTCATCTAGATATCATTACTCATACGCTTTGATCTTATATCTAAGAAAGTTTTTATGTTGGCATTTACGAGAAGTGCTGATAGAAAGCTTCAAACGTTTGATAGAATAATATCTGCGTGGTTGATGATTATTTTTCGTGTTTAGAATATATTACTTACATGCAATAAAACATTATACAAGACATAAAAACCACCGAGTTGGCTCTTAGGAGATGAGTTATTGTTACAAATGTAAAAACAAAATGCAAATGTAAAGTAAAATGTATTCACTTCAAGTGCATCAATCTCAATTGATTATAAGATGATTGTAATATAATTGCATTGGCTTGTTCGATCTGAAACGTAACATATTACTAACCATGAACCTCACACTACAATAGTGTATACGCTTTCTTTTGAATGACAAATATTGGACATACCTGTCAGTATCTTCTTTATTAACCATTTATTATTTACTAGCTGCGCCCCGCGGTGTTACCCGCGGTAAAAAGGATAAAAAATAAGTTCATTTTGTATTCAATTTTTCATTGGAAAGTTTTATGAAAATCCATCCAGCAGTCTTTACGTGAAAGCACAATAAACATCCTTACATATCCAAACATTGTAGTATGGATAGACGACCGAGCAAACGTTCGCGTTGCTTTTGAAAACACCCTATTGAATTAGATAATTTTTTTGACATTATTATGGGCACAGCGGGTTTTCCTTAAAAGATAGACATATGCCTTCGCGGACTTTTTTGAAGAACTATAAGTAACAAACAATTCCTCCATACATTAGTTTGTTGTACCTCACATAGCAGCGTTTTCATTTATAACTTGCGCGCGTCCGAATTTCTCGTCAAAAATCAAATCTCATCCAATATACAGTAAACCCCAATAAATTATGCAAAAAGGCATCCTCTTGAACCATTCTATCTATTAAAAAAAACCGCATCAAGCTCCGTTGCGGATTTCTGAAGATATAAGCTCACATAGGGACATACATACAAAAATTACGACTTTTTTATAAGAAGTAAAGATTAGTAGAATCAAAGTAGTATAAATATATTGTTTCAGGTAACTTCATCTCAATATTTGCCTTCTTGACGATTATCGGATATCAACAATTATTTGATGCGGTGTGAAAGTTGGTCATTTACTTCTTATCTTATGGTTTTTAGGGTTCCGTACCCAAAGGGTAAAAACGGGACCCTATTACTGAGACTTCGCTGTCCGTCCGTCCGTCCGTCTGTCACCAGGCTGTATCTCAAGAACGGTGATAGCTAGACAGTTGAAATTTTCACAGATGATGTATTTCTATTGCCGCTATAACAACAAATACTAAAAATAAAATAAATATTTAAGGGGGGCTCCCATACAACAAACATGATTTTTTTACCGTTTCTTGCTCGATACTAATAACGTTGCCTTATGTTGCATAGATAATGGTACGGAACCCTTCGTGCGCGAGTCCAACTCGCACTTGACCAATTTTATTTCTTCATGCAGCAACATATCACATTGAAATTTTCCTACTATTTTTATCAGCTTTAAAAATTTACCATAGTCTCTAGAACTCTAATAATAAATAGTGTCCCAATGTATTCTAATGTCAGGCTTTCTGCTTATGTTAGTATTTAAAACCCAGTGTTCTTTTACATTCTTTGTTTGTTCACCTCAAATATTTATCCTATACTGTTAATGAAATAGATAAGAAGATGTGGACGTACTAAGGGAGGCTCATTCGTAATATCCAGGAATGCTACTTAAAAAAATAAAACTTTACGTTCACGAACACATAAAACCACAATGCAATTTCAAATGAGATTTGAAAAAATCACGTTTTATCAGAAACTGATCCAGACGTTATCTATTTTAGATTGCAAATGTTCAAATCTCATACATTGGTAATGCGATGTCATTCATTTAAAATTCGACCATGCAATATGTCTAGACTGAAGCAGACGGAATATAAATGGCCTGTGACCTAGAATTATCTAGTTAAGATTAAAATATGACTCCCGGTTTTTGTATGTATTAGACAATATTAGTGCAAGTAGGTACCTGAGACCTAACAAATATGTTTGTTGCACCACTTTGATTATTTTAAGCAGAAATACATCGAGGTGCTTGATGTTATTTAAATTTAGAAACATGAGTTCCTTTATGTCTAAGATTGACATTAATATCTTCTGACCAATTCCTAACGATTGTGAGGAAACTTTCAAATAAATTTCTCAACCAATCCATCATTATGAGATAGGTTGGTTTGGTCATACGAAAGTGATTCAATAATGCAAGTATTAACAAAGCTATTCCATAAGCTATATTTTTTGCATATAAAAGACATTTAAAAGTCGTTAGTTAGTATCAAATTTTAAATCTTATTATATTAATAATATTAGTTTTTATGCAAATCAAGAAACTAACTCTTCAAAAAAATAATTTGGATTAATCAATTCTTAGATCCTACCGAAATAATCTATATTATAAATATATGGGTAGGTAGTTATATTATGTAACCCACGTTCAAAATATTAGATTTATTGATAGCGAAGAAATCACAAGAACCATTTTCTCTAACTACGAACAACTTTAACCCGTTGTTTAAAATTTCTATAGCACAATATTACCTTATATAACACTGTCTTCTTTTAGAACAAGAAACTTTTTCATTCTGACATTTTCTAAATGTTTACTTACAGAAAAAACTCCATAAGTAGCCCAGGTGTTAAGCGCACCTATACCCAAAATTTATTGCAGAATTTAGAATCAGTTGTTCAAACCTTCTCGAAAGCAATAGCAGCTGCTTGTTCGTCTAGTAAAATTTAAATGAAATTTATTTCTGTAAATCAATCTACCGCTAACATGATCAAATGCAATGCTTATCACTGTGGTCTAAGAACATTTATATTATAAACCAAATAAGCGTTTAATCAACATATTTGTGTATTCATGTTGAAATTCATATGCCCTCGTATTGTATCCATTGGTTTCGTACAAGGATTATTTATGTTAAAATAATGCCAACTGCCTGTTGTTTGTGCATCGTGCTGTCACTAACATTTCAATCGTCTCAGTTTTTGTTTCAACTTCACTTGTACGCATTAAACCTGAACAAAATCGAATATTTATACTATCTTAAACATCTTTATTGACACGGAGCTGACAGCTCCACAAGCCAAAAGAAGTATCGAATGTTCTTTCGCGTTTCGATCTATTAATGGCGTAGTCTAGACAATTGTTTTATATTTATCTTCGAGTATGTGTATTTTTGGATTCTAAAACGTGTAGCGATAATTTAGCAGGATATTATAGTTGGAGCATTCATTAAACTAAATGATGTTATGTTTCGGAAACGGAACGCGGGCCTAACTTGTATCACAAACCAAAGCTAAGGATAAAACTAATTTATAAGGCCGAACCTAAATCTGAATTTTGGTTTCAGTTCTTACATATCAGCGTCATTAAGTAGCAATATTATGTACTTGTAAGAAGTTTCGATAGTTATTATACAATAACAGTTGGCCGATTATTTAAAAGAATAGGTATTCATTTAGTTATCATTAATAACATCTGTGGTAGGAAATGAGATACCTAGTGATTGTATTTGTGTATATATGTGTGTATTTTATATGAAGAATTTGATATTGGATAATAAGTTTGTATATTTTTTTTATTAAAAACTTTTAGCACAATATTGTACATTAGGCGGACTTAATGCTAAAAGCATTATCTACCAGTCACCCTAGGGTGATGCAGTATATGGTATACAAAGTAGATATTTCTGACTCTGTGTACTATCATCAGTAATAACATGTAGGTATATTGTATGATTCAATAGGTTAATAATAATGATGAGGCTACTCATTAGTGAACCAATCTCCTTAAAGAATTATAATAAATAGCACAGTTTAATTTGGTAGACACACCCGAGACAAGTGCGTATCTATCACAGGAACACTGGCGGCTGTCCAAGCCTGACCAAGCGGTGGGCCGTGCCGTCGACATGCCGTGACAGGTGTGGCATGCAACCCATGACTCGAATGCTGTCGCCATACTGCTCGCTTTACTTTCTTTGATATTCATAAACTAACTGCACTTCATTTTTTAAATAATAAGCAACTAAATCGTTGTGTAGGTACATAATACAAAGATTTCACCCTAAGTATCCTCAAGTACCACTCTTTTAGGCTTTTTGTCTAGTGCATAATATTCTCTTTAAACATAAAACAGACCTCGGGAGCAACTTTAAATTTATGATTATTTAAAAGCTTTTTAAAAATGTAAAATAAAATGATCTAAAATCCATTATGAACCCTAAAGTTAAACTGGTCTCAATAATTTGCCGCATATGAGTTTTATCTTCAGAGGATCGAGGTAGTTCTAGTCTTATTTTGATTACAAGTAACACGTGAATCTTTCATGAGAGCAATTTTTCAAGAAACGATAATACGATAAAACGTTTATCTTGGCTTTACTAGTCCACTAGCGAACAGGAACAAGCATGAGCCAAAACAATAATTCTAGATAAATTGTCATAGATCGTCGCAAAACAACAATAAATTAAGAAAAATGTGACAAGTAGAGGTTATAAATTTAAATTAATTGCTCTCTAATGTTTATATTTTTGAATAGAAATCTCATTCTTAGCGGAGCATTTTGTTGCGGGCAGTACATCACAATCGAGCAAGCGTGGCCTGGCACGGTGTCGATCGAGCCAACTATTCATTGGCTCTCAAATGAACATTCAGTTCTAAATATTAACGTGCCAGGCGTTTTGTTCCTAGAATAATACTTAATAACGTACAGTAAATCATGGATTGTTTCAAGTATATTAAGAAATTTCTCAATATTTTCAGGTACGGTGAACGCCAACGGGGAGACAAAGCGCCAGAGAACATCCTACACTCGATACCAGACGCTGGAACTGGAAAAAGAATTCCACTTCAACCGGTACCTGACGCGGAGGAGAAGGATCGAGATTGCACATGCGCTCTGCCTCACTGAACGCCAGATAAAAATTTGGTTCCAAAACCGACGTATGAAATGGAAGAAAGAACACAAGATGGCATCAATGAATATAGTTCCATACCATATGAATCCCTATGGCCACCCATACCAATTCGACCTTCACCCGAGCCAGTTTGCGCACCTCTCCGCATAGGATCAGTGGAATTTTTCGAACAGCGGATAACTGATTTATTAAATTAAACAGTTGTCCGGAAATCCGGGGTTGCGTGTAATATTATGTAAAAACATTGATATTACAGCAACTAGACTGGATCAGTTATTCGCTGTTCGAAAAATTTCAATCATGTAGCTTAATTTTGTTATTGTTATCGACTTTATGAGTGATGTGAAGTGTTTGTGTAACAAAGGGACTAAAGTGATGAACAAGACAAATACTTTTAGAAGAAATTGAATCATCATCAATGTTTGTTCCAGTTTTAAATACCTGTACTAACTTATAATTGATGTAATCATTAAAATTTTGTGTCATCTAAATGTGAAGACGACATCTGATACAACGGTGTTAAAATTTAAAGTAGAATTGAATTTTACCTAGTCATAAGCAGTATCGATTTACCTTATTATTAAAACTGTAAGATAAAATCAGTATGATATCACTTTAATGTATTGTGGCTAGGAATTGTGGATATAGAAACTTCCGATTATGGTATTGAAATAATCAAATTCTAGTGACATTTTAATACAGATAACATCAGAAGAGATTGTAAATACAAAAAAATCATGTGCAGTAGTTATCAATATCAATTGGTTTACCTAAGTAAGATAAAGATTATAGCCAAATTAATTAGACATCACAAGAAAAATAAACAAATTCGGAATTGTACAGGGATATAGTAATGACGAACGAACAACATAAATTGATAAAGACAAATGTATCAGAAAATACTATATTTTAGAGCATTTCATAACCTAATCATGTTATTAGGTGAAGGCTTGTTTAAGAGCTGTGAAAACAATGAAATAAGCTCATTAATTATTGTGTATAGTTGATTATCTTCAATACTATGTAAATAATGTCATGTAGTAGGTACTGTGAAGAAATTTAATATATGTATAATAACTCCCGAACTGTTTTATGTTCCTGTTCTTAGTTTATGTAGTAACAATTAAATATGTATCTCATTGTCAATATTATAGTTAACTTCTTAAACATTAATTCATAGTAATTTTTTAAAGTTTCCATAAATTGTACCATTTTAAAATTTTCATGTGACTATTACGTACTTTAAAGTCTTTTAAATGTCGTATATGTAAAATGTACTTAAAATAACTATAGTAATTAAAAAACATTTTCTTTTTCTTAATTATTTTTACTTTTTATGAATTTATTATTAAAGTTCTATTTTGATACAGTTATTATCAAAAAATCAGAATAATCCAATGAGACGTAGTTACAAAGTTAATGCAACTTGTATTATTATAATATGTAAGGACAAATCACTTTCCTTATTCTCTATCGTCATGTTAGTTATGCTATGTTCTCACTTTAAAGCATTAATATCGATGGCAATGTCAAATTTAAAACTAAATTTCCTTTAAAGCTTGACATATATATAATATAATCAACGTTAAAATCTCTTATAACTTAAATAAAACCACTTTTTACGGATTTAAACGGCGGGTATTTGTTTTAAATTTTGGCACGACGTTTCGGAAACAGTTACCATGATCATGGGTAAGACTGAGCTGTAAAGTGCACTTTACAAAGTGGTTTTATTTTATACAAATGAGTCGCGTAAGTGTTAATATTCTCTCTTTTTTCTCAACAAATCTTATTATGAACGCACCTAATATCTGTAACGTTGCACTCTAAGGAAAGACTGTAAGCCAAACTTTACTCGTAACTTGCATGTCGGTAGAGCATAAGAATTCTACTCAAGTAAGCTACTGTATCAAAGAAAACAGCGTATGTATCCTATTGGTTTAAGCTTAGGCTTAAACTAATAGGATACATACGCTGTTTTCTTTGACAAATATACTGCCATATCTGCGGGGTGACGAGGCAAACACGATAGCGTAATTTCATTGGTCTATTTCAATTCTAAAATCACCTCGCGCACTCTAAGAGACGGCAGTATCTGTACACAATGGGTAGGAGCATTGGTCTCGTCTCTTTTTAGAGGTTATAATATCCTCTTGGATTAATGCTCAAAGTAGATACAGTGTCGATACGTCTAAAAATAACTGTTTGTTAAATCATTTGACCCCACGATTGAAATATAAGTCTCTTAAATTTTTGTTAACTTTTTTTTTTTTAGAAAATGTCGTGGTCAACTGTGATATTTTGTTAAATTTTAATTCTAAGTGAACAGTGCGATCTGAGTTCGTATATTTGATCTTATTTCTTGTAGGTATGTTTGTAACGTTTATTTTCTTACTACATTTGTTGCTTTATTTATTGTTTGTAAATATTAGAATAACATAGAATAAAATAAAAAAAATGTTCAAATACTTAAGTAAATTTTAATCTCGTAACCTTTTTTTGTAAAAAAAATCTGTGCAATAGGATGTGGCCTGCCTTTCTTTCTATCGTTTTGTAAAATATTATTCTTTCTAATTTAGTTATGTTATTTCTTTATAAACTAATAAAATAACATTTATCGTTCATTCCAGTTTAAATGAGGACTCTAGTAAAGTATGCTACTGATCATTTAAATTATTGTATTGTATTAATAAATTGTATTAAATTTGAAAAATTGGTGAAGATGATAAAATAAATTATGATGATATGAACTTGTTTACATATTTATTGTACACTGTAACTACCTATGATAAAAAAATTAAAAAAATAATAATTTGTTTGGTTCAAATCCCAAAAACACACTTGAAAATCCATTTTTTTTTCAATTTATTGTATTTTAATCGTCTTATATGTGTGCAAAATTTTAAACCAATCCGATACTGCAAGTGGATGATAATCACTTATGAACTAAATATATAAAATAAAGTGAAAAAACATTGTTATACAAATAATACATTTATAGCTTAAGGGCCTACATCAATATACGTACATATTAACACAGCCAGTAGGCACAGAAAATGAAGAATTAGGGATACTTTTCCTATTTACTCAAAATTTACTAAATATATTTTAATTCTGATTTACGTGTTTCTTTAGATAATACTTACTTATGTTTTTAAAGTTATTTCATTAGTTAATACGCGATAATAGACCGACAAATGAAAAAAATGAGAGGTTTTTTCGCCAAGATTTTCTATCGAGAAAACTTTTTTCAATCGCGTTTCTGAGTTTATGCGATTCTAGATCATATATTGAAAAAACATATACTTAAAAATTAGAGCTCTAGCCATTCAATCTAAAGAAACAATGAAAACTTCGAAGGTAGAAAAATGCACGAAGCTATTTTGGTATCCTCTTAAAAATGCGTGCTAAAAAGAACTGACTTAGATACGTAATTTCTAACAGACAACAAGTGAAGGGTTTATCGATTAATAACGGTCTTATTCATAATGACTTATCGGAGGTTTAAACGGAGATTTTATCGGAGAGATAATAAACGTTTTAGCGTAAAAAGACTTATGAATAACAAGTTTTGACAATTTTCGCGAATCTATTTTAGCGAACTTTTAAACCTCCGATAAGTCATTATGAATAAAGCCATAAGTATATATAGATGTGGTGTTGGTGCAAGTACCTACCGCTCATGGTTATTTTTTTTCCTGCTATAATTTGATTTACCTACTAAGTAAAAGCATAGCAAAACGATTGCAAAATTAATAAATTACTATAGATTTCTGTCAAGTTTTATTAAAAGAGACTGGATATTATTATCAATTAGCTGTTTCCCGCAACTTCGTACGCGAAAAATTAAGAAACCAAATCTTAACAAATACAAATTACAAATACTTTACAAAAAGCCATCCTCTTGAGCTACTCTATACTCCGTTGCGTAATTTGAAAGTATTAAGCTCGCATAGGGACATACATACAAAAATGACGACTTTGTATTATACTAAGTAAAGATTGATAATTGATTTCCCTAAATGAAGGAATGTTCATCATAATATTTTATAATGAAACAGTTAAAATAACACATAAAATAATCGTTATCAATAGAAAGTATTGAACTATTGTCAGAACGAGGAGCGCCAGTGAGACGCCGGCAGGCTGATGGCAGTATTGAGCGATGATAAATGATCTATATAGCAATGACATGACAGGCGAACCTGTGAGGGGTGAACAACGTTCACCACGTGCCAACAAAGAGTGTCGGAAAAATGTGAAGGTTGCCTTAGTTTGTAGGTCGTTCGGAGTCTGTATAAATCATTCTGTCAGAATATTGTTCCACGATCGAGGTGATAGCTGAATCTGAAAGGTTTCCTATTGATTAGATGCTAATTACGTTTAAAATACTTAATGAATGATTGAAAGTAGCTATTTTGAAGGTGAGTATTTGTATTCGTATTTCTTTCAACATCAAAAGTAAATGAAAATTGAAAGGAAATGATCAAAAAAAATCCATGGAGTTTCTTGTCTGTTCTTCTCCATAGGAATCGCGTTTGGAACAGACACCTAGTTTCTGACGTTTCAAAAGAGCTTGTAAAACATGCCAACTTGAAATAAAAATTTTGACTTTGACTTTGACATCCCTTTTCTTCCTCAGCGTACTGTAAAAGCCAGATAAGAGATATTGTTCACAGACAACATGTTCTGCGAGAGAAGAAAAACTCAAAAATAAACCCAGTGCCAATACGACCGGTCAGCGCGGTACAGTAGGCCATAATTCCTGCCAAAGTGGAGGAGGTCTGTGGCCAACAGTGGCGCGTTAATGGGCTGGAGAGAAGAAGACAGACTGTGACCTGTCTCGCTTGCCAATGGCCTTGATAAAAAGTTATGTTTAAATGGTGAAGGAAAAGATCTTAAATCTTTACTATAGTAGTACCACAAGTGTAGTACCACAAGTGTAGTACCACAATCAAAATTTAACGCTTTTAACATGTTAAGTACTTATGTACTCAATCATAAACAACATAATAAAAATGAAAGCATTTTAACACCATAAGATATGTATCAGGCATTCGTGTCGCGTTACAATGAGTAATATTATTAATGTTAATCTGTCCCCGCGTGGACAAGACTTGATACAATGCACCTTACATTAGGTGTGTCGAACATGCGAATCATTTATTATATCGCGATGCATCTGTGACACTATTTTGACGGTAGTGATAAGGTTTCACCTCGGTCTGAGTAATCGCCAAGGAAATATCAAGTGTTATGTGCTCATTTTACTCGGTATTACAATACTAATCTGCTTAGAATTTCGTTATTTTAGTACTTAACACCGTAAGAATCCTGACATTATTACTTTGTATAACTTTTACCTAACTGTATGTCACACACACCCAGGTAAAAGTTAAAGCAAAGTATAATATGACATAAATGTTAGTACCTAAGTACCAAGATATCTATGACAATAGCAAAAGTGTTAGCGTACCTACGCGGATGCGGCAACAGATCGCGGACGGTGGCTTTGCGATCCGACCGTCGACGGCCATTGGACAAGGGTCTTCGAGTGTCGACCATGTACCAGACGATGCAATGCCGCAGTGTAGGGCAGCCTCATAATGGAGGAATGACGATGGGTAGAACCGCTGGATGCAGTAGGTGCAGGACCGCGCTCCGTGGCCTTCTATGTTCAGCAGTCTGATGAAAATAAAAATACATACCTGTCTATAAACTTTAGATGTTAATTTATTTCCGTGTTCTGTAGTTTCACTTGCATACCTACTTACCAATCTTTAATAAATATAACCAGTCTTTAGTAAATACCTATCTTTCTATATTAACTCACTTTGCACTTTTGATTTGTCAGAATTCACAAATAAGATAGGCAAAAAGAAAATAGCAGATAACAATTTTAAGGGATCGGATTATAATTCACACTCAATCATTATTGAATTTACAGGTAGATAAGTACTTAGATTCAATTTTCTGGTTCTTCTAATAGGGATATTCTTTGAAATTCTGGTTTAGTAAGAAGAAACGAGTTAATTTGTATGTAATTTGAGTTTCTGTATTGCAGACTAGATTTAGTACTTAGTGGTAAGAATTTTAGAGACAGTAGTTTTATTTTATTTCAGCCTAGTTCATAGTGAGGTACAGATGCACGGAATATGACAGAAATGGAATTAAGTACTTAACGTAAATAAAAAATTTTAAAAAAATCTTCATTTAGAGTAACATTAATCTTTATTTAAGGCACTACATAATAGTTTTAACAAAATTTTAAATCGTAATTCGTAACTTCTTAAAGTTAGCCTTTTAATTCGAAATCACGCCATCTTACCAATAACGTTCAAACTATCAAGTTAATTTAATTTTTACAGTATTTGTTTTAGCGCCACCTAACAGTATGTAGCAGTACTTCTGTAACACGGATACAAACAGTTCTAAATTAATACACAGTGAATTCATAGATGTCACTGACGGCATTCAAGTCATTTCAAGTGGATATTCTTATTGGCGTCGAAGCTTGAGTGCGGCTTTCGTGAATATTTTTTCTTTTATGAGAATATTAGAAGAATCTAGGTTTTTTCATTAAAATTCCATTAAGTTAAATATTGTTTCGTTCATTAACAAAGTTAAAATTACTCAAAATACTGTTAAAATATATTTTTTGATACGACCTCCTACAAAGATGAGCTACACTGCAGTGTTAAGGTATGAATTAAATTATTTTTCATTCGTTGTTACATTTCGTCAATTTTGACAGATAATTAATATTCAAAATTAAAAATCTTTTGACTTCATAGTATCCTCATAACAACGATGATTCTGCAATATTTCGTCATTCCTTTATTTGATTAAGCGTAGACTCATTTGCATTTTGGTTAGTGTGTCTATTCCATACTAGATGGCGTGTTGCTGCAGTGTCGCATGATAAAGCAGTACGCCAGTACAACGAAACGTCAAAGTCGAACAGGAGCTTTCATTTGAAAAGCTTTGTAGAGACGAAATTTTGTTTTATACCATTTAGCTTCGTCGCGTGATTTCAGTCGCGGTGCCACGGATTATTGGTAAGATTTTATTATAATATTATATAATTATTATATATTTTAATTTACTATAAGTAGGTAATTAAGATTTAAATGCCTTGATAATCTAATTAAAATTGGCGTTAAATAAATCCCTAATATATTTACTCATGACTATAATATAATTTATTCGTTTTTATTTGGCTAAAATAATTTATTTGGTGCTATTTACATTGTGAAGCAACATTTTAATAAAATTGTAAAGATTTTTTTCTGAAACTTATAGCTATAGACTAAATATTATTTAGTCTGTAATAATATAGACTAAATATTATTTAGTCTATAATAGTATTAAAATTAGATCTTGAAAATTTAGGAATTTTCAAGTACTAACCTATGACGAGAGTAACCAAGATTTTTTATGAATTTCTAGCCGCTTGTGGTCTTATTAAAGAAAGGAAGCGCGCAACCTAATAACTAACAGTCACTGTTTGTCACCTGAAAATCCTTGCGTGCTGGATAAAAAATCAACAATTTGTCTAGTCCCTTAAACCCTTTCAGAGAGGAGAAGGCCCGTGCCCAACAGTGGGACGTTAATGGGTTGGAGAAAAAGCTTTTCTAGTGTTACATAAGAAGAAATTTAAAAAATCCGATAGTGTAACTAAGTTAGATCTATATACAGTATTTTCTGGGTTATGCACGTACAAACTCCCTCTCCTTTTATAAATCGCACCACACGCGCAGGTCTGAGATGCCACCGCTATACTGTGGACACTATGCCACGTCGCACATAAAAGTTTGGTAACTCCTTTCTTTGCAACACCTTGAAGAAATGGAACTCGCTCCCTGCACACGTTTTTCCTTACTCCTACAATATGGGGTCTTTCAAGCGAGGCGTGAAAAGGCATCTTGTGGGCCGGCAAGGTGGGGGCGGCTAGTGCTCTGACAACGTACTAGCCGTCCTCATGTCTGGATTACACTTTCGCTTAACATCAGGTGGAGTGTGGTCATTTGCCTACCCAAGCTATAAAAAAAGAAACATACAGACAAACGAAATCCCTTTGTTCCGGCAAACTTAAAACATACTTTTCCCCAAAATGTAGACTGAACTTTCTTTTTTAAGTTATCTATAGGTAAGTACTTATGAGCCTTTTTTAAATTAGAATTTCTTTATAGTTAATAAAATTACAATGCAATACATGGATAGGTACTTATATAACATTCTCGAATCACTTTCTTACCAAATAACTCCAGAACGCCTTGACCGATTTTTATTAACATATTGTGTATCTCTGATATGTTTGAGACTTCGTATTTATCTATAATCTTTAATAATATTATTAAACAAAGTAGTCATTTTATATATGAGCCCTATGTGAGCTTATATTTTTTTAAAGTATGATTTAAATGATGAATGAAGAAAATATTGATTTTTATGCGGTTTATTTTAATAAATAGAGTGGTTCAACAGTTTTTTTGTACGATTTGTTAAGGTTTGTTTTCTAAATTCCGCACGTATGAATTTACGCGCAGCAGCATTTATACTTAAGAGGATACCAAAATAGCTTCGTGCATTTTTCTATGTACGAAGTTTTCATTGTTTCTTTAGATTGAATGGCTAGAGCTCTAATTTTTAAGTATATGTTTTTTCAATATATGATCTAGGATCGCATAAACTCAGAAACGCGATTGGAAAAAGTTTTCTCGATAGAAAATCTTGGCGAAACAACCTCTCACATTTTTTATTTTTTTCATTTGTCGGTCTATTATCGCGTATTAACTAATGAAATAACTTTAAAAACATAGGTAACTATTATGTATAGAAACACGTAAATCAGAATTAAAATATATTTAGTAGATTTTGAGTAAATAGGAAAAGTATCCCTAATTCTTCATTTTCTGTGCCCACTGGCTGTGTTAATATGTACGTGTCGGCGATGATATACGATAATATTGATGTAGGCCCTTAAAGCCCTAAATAATAGTAAAGTTTCAATAGACACGCAAGAGAAACTGCGATGTGCTGTTAGTGTATTAGGTACAATAGGTACCATAATCTTATTAGTAAAAATATTGGGCTTGTATAATACAAATTACTAACTTTTTTACTCATTTATTAAATTATTTACAAATCTTATTCTGTTGTTAAACTGAATTGTCCTTTGGAATCGTCACAAACCCTTCTCATATTGCGTATCCACATGAACGCTTGCGTTACAAAAATAAAAAAAAAGTTTTTATACCTGGCTTCTATGAATGGATATTTTTGTTGGGTCCAAACAACGGGCAATAAAATATGGCTGACGCAAAGGCACCTCTGCGCCTGCGTTAAACCTGGACTTGCGCATTAGAAGCTCGCCCGAATGACTTACTATGAGTTCTCGAATACAAATTTGTTTATCCGTTCGAGTTTAATTCGATACACTTTCAACACGTAAAATTATATCTCAACTAGCTGTTACCCGCAACTTCGTACGCGTGGAATTTAAAAATCAAAACCCTAACAAATGGTACTATTAAAAAAAAACCGCATCAACATCCGTTGCGTAGTTTTGAAATATAAACTCATTTAAGCCATACGTATAAAAATAACGACTTTGTTTTATAATAAGTAAAGATTGAATGTATATTTGTAATGCAATTGGATAAATGTAAGTTGTATAATTAAATTTTTTACATATTACTCAAGGACGAATTAGTGGTTTTATTTAATTTTTACGTTAACAATATTATTTACTTCTTGAAATCATCACATTTAAAAGATAGACAGTTTGATAATTTGAATTATTGACTATGACGTTTTTCATTTATGTGTTTTTGTATCTGCTGTAGGAATTTGCTTAATTTTTTTCATTTCTATTGTAGTTAGTTTTACAAAATTATAAAGATATCCAGTACCAAAGAAAACCTTGACAAAGGAATTATGAAACCAATGAAAATTATAAATGCTTAATCATTTACAATATTTATATTCTTGACGTTAATAATGAAATCTCATTCAAATTCTTTAATTTGAGGCCATGTAGCATTCCCACACGACAGATTCCACACTAATTATAAAATTGCTGGCTACTTGATTTTGTTTTGATCTAATTATTTGATACTCTGTAATTAAAGTACTATTATTATATTTTTCGTTAAGTCAAGGTATGATCAATAGTGGCAAGATGAATATAATATTGGTTTACTTTTGTAGTCATTCCACAATACTCACCTAATTATCTACTGTTGTGAGATCATGTGGTAGAGGATAATTTTAACGAACTATGTCTGCACAAAAAGCACACGGCTACATAAAATAAATATTTTTTAGGTTTTTATGTGGAATTCTTTACTTATTTTAAAAATAACAATAACGTTACGCTAACTGGGAAAACTAAAATAAGAAATTAAATTGATTAAAAATACAAGTGTCACCATCCCATCTACCCTCAAGGGTGCTGTAAAAGTCAGCTAAGGGATATTACACACAGATAACATCCTCTGTGAGAGTCGGAAAACTCGAAAATAAACCCTGTGTAAACACGCCTGGTCAGCGCGGCACAATAGACCATAATATCTTCCAAAGTGCCCGTGCCCAACAGTGGGACGTAAATGAGCTGGAGAGATAATCAGAATAAAAAGAAAAATATAAAACTGGTGTTACGCAAAATACGTATTAAATATCTATAATATTTTCACGTACCTAATTGCAAGTGTTAAATTGGTCTTATTGTCGAATAGTGGATTTCGCAGATATATTAGGTAACGGCCTATGACAAAAAAATTAACAAAAAAAAAGTATTCAAAAGCATTTTTTATTTATTTTTAAACTAAATATATTATAATATTCTCTAACACTTGCCTGACTCATTTGTTTAAATAAAACCATTTTTTACGGATTTGAACTTCGTCGCGCTTAAATTTACTTATTAATATACTTTTATTTATTAATTTTTGCAAATGACTTGCTATGCTTTTATTTAATTTTAACTTTAATAATATAAATTTACTTAATTTTAATAACTTTTTAACTTTAGTTTGTTGACTTCCTATTATCATTTCAAGTTACACATACTACGGAATCTCTACATCTGAGGTATAAATTCGAGACTGATACAATTGGGAATAACAAGCCAAGTTGGGGTGATGATAATATTAAAGACTGGAGTGGGGAATATACTGCTATGCACATATTCAGATCGATAACTGTAACACATTGCATCAGTTCTGTGTGCAGTAAAACAGCAATGCTATTCCACACTAACTAGGTATATCAAGTAAGGAATATTACCCCAAAAATAATTAAGAAATTATTAACAATAATACTAATACTTATGTAAAAGTAGTATCAACTATGGTGAATTTTGATTTATTAACTACTTTAATATAAAATCTTTTATATAAATTACTAGATGTTATCATCCGCAACTTCGTTCACGTAAAATTTTAGATGAAACTTAAAGTAGGTTTTCCTGAAGGAATTACATATTAACTCGGTAGTAATTGAGGCCTACATGTCTATAGTTAGATCTCTACCAACATATTACTGAAAATGGTATTCAATTCTATGCAGTAGTTTTGGCGTAATACGCGTATAAAAATACATACATACAGACAGATGAAAATTTTATAAACCATTGTTTTGGATTCGATTACACCAATAAAGACCGCATATTCAATTTTTTTTTCAATATCTTCATCGTACAAACATGGACTTTTTAGATATAGATAACTAGCTGTTACCCGTGACTCCTTCCGCGTGGAATTTGGATTTTTTTTTTCGCATCAAACGGTAGCCTATGTCCTTTCTCAGGGTCTAAAGATTGTCTGTGCCAAATTTCATCAAAATCGGTTGAGAGGTTTAATAGGTAAAGCGTAATAGACAGACAGACAGAGTTACTTTCGCATTTATAATATTAGTAGGGATAATCGTAAAAGAAAGTTTAATAAATATTACCAAATATTATTTTTGAAACTATCAATATTTATGATTTTCGTTAGTTAGGTTTAGTTATGTCATAAAAATTGGTTACATATATTTTTTAATATCGTATTTTATAACATCATATCGCAATTATATCTTAAAATCGCATTTAAATGAATCTGAATAACATAGAAATATCTGTTAGTTTTTTGGGTATATAAGTAGGTATAGGAATAGTTTGTTTTTAACAAATATTAGATTGTTATATAAATAAATATTACACTTTATTGTTATAGTAATTAGGAATTTTAACTGCTGCTTAGTAAGAATATTGAGGCAATATCTTCGTTTTGCTTTAAACTTAATCGAAATATTTCCCTATTTTCAAGACACATTAATAAAATGGAGTTCAAAATTTTGTTACTAAGTTTATTTAATACAATTTTATTCAAATATTGATTAAAAACGAACTTTTAAAAAGAGAACACTCAATAATCCATCCGGGAACGACACTCGGTAAAGCGCCGCCTGTCAGCTATATTCGAGGGGAGCGGATTAAATTGAAATTCCTTTTTAAAATTCACCAATAAGGGGAGGGGTGATATCGGATTGGCTGTGAGCGTCCGAGCGAAATAATCCTATGTTTGACTGACGTGGGACATTGCACTCAATTGCAACATTTATTATTTGAAATATTCATATTTATGAATTTTTCCTTAGTTTTTACACACATCTTACAATGGTGTTTAGTACGCGGATGACAGATAATTTTATAGTCAATTGTATTTATTAATTTTAAACTTACGCCATTTGGACTCATAGTTTGTTAATACTACTTACCTACTTACTTATTTATAGGTTTACTCTACCTCGCGGGAGAGTCAACCTATAAATATTCAACCCACGATCTATGCAACTCGGTCAAAATATCGGAATAGAAAAAAATTTTAAATCAATTTAAAAACCTTAGCTTATCCAAGCATTTACATACATAAATGACAATAAATATAATTTGTAAAAATATAAAAATAATATTGTGTACATTAAATTTGAAAAAAAACAAACAAACATTTGAAAAACATGACAAATTTAGTTGTAAATCTAGATTTTTTTAAAGATTGGCATTACTTGTAGAGATACTCACAGACATATTACTAATATTATTAATTATCAAATCAAATCACTTAATATTATTAGAGATTATACATAGAGAGACTAAAAAATAAAATATTTACGTCATATTTCGTACGTCATGAGTCATAGATTGGGCTCAACGTAAAAATGTGTAGTAACTGGTTCACATGGTCAAACAGGTTTTGGATTTTACTATCTATCCGCGTAATAATACTATTCCATTTTTTAAACTATCGTGTTGTATCGTCGACCTATTTGCTGAATTACGAGTATGAGCGCGCTTATTAATAATAATCTATTTATTAAATTCGAGATCTAATTTTATTATTATTTACTTTTAGAAATTTAAACAACATGAGATGAAATTTTCTATGAAAGTTTATACATCTATACTAATATTATAAAGCGTAAGTGTTTGTTAGTTTGTTTATTTGTTTGTTTGTTTAAACGCGCAAATCTCCGGAACTACTGATCCGATTTAAAAAAAATTGTTTTTGTTGGATAGTCCATTTATAGGGGAAGGCTTTAGGCTATATAACATCACGCTGCGATCAATAGGAGCGAAGCAGTAGTGAGAAATGTTGCAAAAACGGGGAAATTTTCTAAATTCTACGCGTACGGAGTCGCGGGCAATAGCTATTTTTAATATAGAGCTTTGTAATTAATAATTGTTAGACAAACAATGACACAAGTAAAAGGCTAGTAAATAATAATATAAATATAAATAAATATAAATATTAATATAAATATTCATGGACATTTCACACAACGTCCTCTGGTCCCAAGCTAAGCTTATTATGCTTCTGTTATGGGTACCAGAATACGGATATAATACATAAACTACTTTTCTTTTGTAAATACATACTTATAATACATAATAAACACCCAGACGCAGTACAAACATTTGTATGACAATTAAAAACATCACACAAATGATTGTCCTGACCGGGAATCGAACCCGAGACCTCATGATCGGCAGTCCGTTATATAAACCACTCCACCACGAGGCCCGTCAAATTAATTTTATTACTACAATTATTAACAAAAAAAATTATTTTAACTTTTAGTATTTAAAAGAGGAATTTGAAATGAGTTAAATGTTATAATTCTAATTGGGGGCCAATATGCATCAATAGTTTCAAACAGTTACATACAAAAATGTATTGAGTCATTGGGCCGTGAACACCATATGGCGTCTTCTCGTTAGTTGGACATAGACACCGGACGGACGCGTCGTGATAGTTAAGCTGCGTTTAGAATGCAAATTTTTATATTACGATATTTTATGTCGGTAATATTTTGCCGACAAACAATATAAACGGTATTTGCGGATGGTAGTAAACAACTATATGTTTTGTGATGTTAACTTTTGATTCGTTATGCATTTATTAATGGTTTACATGCAACTAAAACTGTAATTTCATTAATTTTGTACAAATACGAAAAATTGTAAAATAACTACTTACTTTATTATATACGTATCATTCAAAGCTATTAAGTAGCTTTGAATCATAAGTGATTAAAAAATTTAATTATTTATTTTCTTTGCGGCTCAAATCTAAAGCCCAAATCTTTAAGAGGGTACTGTACTCCTAATTTAGGTATTTGCCTTAGGTATTGCTATTCCTATTCCCGAGCACCGTGCTGAAAGGGACAAATATAGCTGAAGCAGATTTTACCTACAAATTCTTTGAAAAAATGACTTTTCGTAGTCCCCTTTTTTCTTCGCGAAAGTTAAACTGATTTTGATTGTTTTTACGCTATTTTATAGATGAAGAGTATATCTATGCTTGTATCTCTTTCTTTTTTGGTAAAACGTTACCAAATATGTGTGATAGACGCTGCAACTTTACCTAAAGAAAACCGAAAAAAACGGGATTTTCGGATGGTCATATTTCTTTTAGTTATTATGTATTGAAAAAAAAAGAAAGTGACAGAAGCATATATATACTCTTCATCTATAATATAGCGTGGAAACAATTAAAATCAGCTGAACTTTCGCGAAGAAAACAGGGAAGTACGATACCCATGTTTTTGTATGGAGCATAATTTGGTATCGTGCCCTCTTAATGGTTATTGCTAGGTTAAATAAGAAATGTAGAGCCCAAAGTCGTTTTAAGTGCTATTATTTTAGAGCTGAACTTAAAAAGTGCCATATTCCTTACTTCTACAATTTACTTGCTACACTTTTACTTAATAAATTGCCTATATTGGAAAAACTGATCACCACAAGCGGTAAATCTTCCTAGGTTTTTATGTTTTGCGCCAAATTTTTTATTAATAAACAACAGTATCTATAGTTTAAACAATAACATTTTAGGGATAAACATATTATAATGCGTATTTTAATGGGGATATTGTTAAATATTTCAAAATATTTTACAATACTTGGAAATATCCTTTTGTTAATGTCGTCCGTTAAACAAAACAGCATGTGAACTACACCTCTGGAACCAGAAGGCTTTGATTACGTCACTATACGCGTCCGAATGTTAACGGCTACACTGTCAATATGTAACCACATATAATTTACATTTAGCATTTCTACTTTGTATAATTTATGCTTACACATTACAATTGCGTAGTTTTCTTTTACAAGAATATTCATTATACAATTTTCTATACCATTGTTCTTCGGATTATTTTTGGCTAAGTATTTTTGCTTTTTCCACATAAAGATAAGTAATAGTGTTACTCTTTCTAATAAAAGATAATTAATAGGTATTATTAGATATGTAGTCTGTTATAGCGAGGGGTTGTGTAGACAAATCTGTAAGTAGCAAGGCGCGAAGCTAAGGAGTAGGGTGGGACTAGCGGGAGGGGTGAAGTAGTAGGTTTGTGTCGTCGGTCGCACTTCGCATCGCGCAGCTGCCCAACGCGCCTCTACTTTCTACACGGTAAGCGTAATATAATTATTTTTTCTGTTCCATCCTCGCGATATCGCGGCTTATCGCATTATTTTATAATGAATATCAATTTTGATTTTGCGTGTTTCAGTTATATAAAATTTTAAGTGATTTCAAATTGCCGCTGATTTATTGCTTCAGTAGATATAGATTTTATTGGTTAGTTAGACGCTTTAATTTTATAATACTTATAGTTTTAAGATATAATTTTGTTCAGTATAGGATATTAGTTTAGCAGTATTAACACAAGACATCTTTGAAAGCAACTCTACTTAATTATGCTTTAAAAATACATATAAATTCGTATATTTTTTCATAATAACATCTGTCTTTTATTAAATAATGACAAAGGCAGACTGATATATATTAAGCTCAATATAATAAAAGAAAATTAAGTACATAAGTAAAAGGACATTAAAAATAAAGATCAGGATGATATTTCAACCGTACATAGCAGTAAAAGGTCAAATTGTTGTAATGTAGAGCAACTGTTCAGAATATTACAACATGTGTGAAATTCTTTTAACCAACTTACGAATTAAAATGTATTTGAATTTTTATCTACAGTATATGGGTACAATAAAAATTTGGAATATGTAGGTTCAAAAAGCTTTAAAGATGTTTTATAATTGCGACTATCTCAAGAACACAATAGTTGTTTTATTTAGTTTTCTACATATGAAAATAGTTCATCATAAAAAAAGATCTTAAAAAGATACATGACAAAAGAACTGTCAGCTTTGTTTCGTGAGAACACCAATCCAGTAAAATATGTCTTGTCAAATATTGATACAAACAGTTTTCCTGACGCGACGAGGTCAGCCGATCAATTATGCTACCGTCGTAAAAAAAGGTCTTATAGTAGCAACAAAATGTCGAATCAAGGGGCGCTATAACAGTCTATCAAGCTGACTCTGAACCTACCGAGAGCAGAAGACATTCAAATCGAGTAGAATTATATTATTTTTATTGTATTATTTACGTTATCGAGGGTTCTTCGGAGTCTGCGCGCTACGCTAGCCGCGAGTCGATATTGAACCCTCTTTCTACGCATGTGCGGAACCTTTGTACCGCTCTGATAATATTCGGATTTCTCGTTTTATGCATGTTAATGTGTGCTATCAAAAAAGGTTTGACCTTTCTCTCCGCCCATCGTTACCTCGTTTGATATTTACGTATTAGTATAGACATCCTTATTGTTTAAACTTGTCTATTTTTTTTTTCTCTCCTTTTGGCCAACTTTTTTTTTGTGGATGGCTATTGGCAAACTTATGTCTACTGACATTTTATCTTAAACATTATACTTTTTATTTTTAACAGCCATTATCATTATTTCAGCTTAATTTTCGGCCAGTCTACAAAATTTTTTTAGTTGTTGCTCACTTTAAGTAAGAATCTCTACCTAGACTAAATATTCATTAAACACATCATTATTATTTTTATTAGTCTTATCATTTGTTATATTTTTTATTTTGTATTTGTTATTAAGATTTTTTGTCTGCAAATTACTCACCGCTATTTAAAGAAAAAACCTAAAGTAAATTCTTAAAACAAGCTACCTGCTCAGCGTCCTATAAGGTTAATTTATGGAGGAGCTGGAGGCTTGGGACTAACAATGGAATCTATCCTCTTTAAAACATCGCTTTTTAATAATTGTGTAAAAACTTTATACCGATGGGTGGTATAAAGTTTTTAAATCGGTATAAAGTTTTGTATCGATATATCGGTATAAATTTTTTGCAATTGACTTGCTTAAATAACACTTTAACTTTCTTACACTTTTTTTAGATGACGAGTATATCTATGCATCTATCAGTTTTATTTTTTTCAAAACATAATAACTAAAAGATATATGATCATCCAAAAATCCCGTTATAAAACGGGATTTTTTGGAACGGAATTTGTGTGATAGACGCTGCAACTTTATCTAAAGATAAAGTTGCAGCGTCTATCACACAAATTAAGTAAAGTCTTACCAAAAAAGAAAGTGATAGAAGCATAGATATACTCTTCATCTATAAAATAGCGTAAAAAGAATTAAAGTCGTTTTAATTTTCGCGAAGTAAAAAGGGGACTAGGAAACGTCTCTTTTTCAAAGAAGTTGTAGGTAAAATCTGCTTCAGCTATATTTGTCCCTTTCAGCGCGGCGCTCGGGAATAGGATAGCAATACCTAAGGCAAATACAAAATCAGTATTACTATATTATATATCATCTGTAATTCTTTCATATCTCTCACAGCAAAAATATAAAACCACTCTAGAATTAGATCTGTGGTTTATTTAACTAGTAATAATAGTACCACAGATAATATAATAGTACCTACTTAAATTTTATAGTATTAAAACAAAAGAAATAGTTGTTGCCAGCGGAAAAAATGTTCTATCTTTACGTATTCCTATTTAATGTTACCGAAGGGGCATTTCATTTCTGTTCCTATTTTCATAAAAATACAGTACGCAAATGAAACGATACTAAATTTAAATCAAGTAGAATTTTCCTGTTTGCATGAAATATTATTTCAAAAAAGCCATTTTCACAGCGAAAAGCAAATTAAAATTAGCACTTATTGCTTGTATGTAAGCGAAATATATTTGCCCGAGGTAACACCGGAACGTTATATTATTTTCTTTATTATTAGTTATGACTTTACGCGCTTGTTTAATAAGGATTTGCTTTTTCTTTTTTTTTCTTTTATCGTGCTGTTTCAGTCGGTTCAGATAAACAAAATTTTAGGTTGATATATCGCGGACTTTGTTTTAATAAGCAAAGTAGTCTTGGAGTCTGTCTTTGTCTGTCTATCTTTTTTTTACATACGCTTAATATCGACAATTACGTAAAATAGTCTTTGTTTTTTCATTACCTATTTAACTTCATATGATGTTAGTAATTAGCGTATAAAAAGAAAAATATAACTATGTTTTCGTTTAATTTCAGTCACAATTCTAAATTCAAAATGATATAGGCGCACAGGATCCGGAAATAGTCAAATTAGGAATTTTTTTTTAAACTATGTATACCCTTAGGTACAGTGACGGTCAATGATGTTTTACCAGTACAAAAATTATTGCTAGCAAAGTATTACGCGCACTTTACTAAAAGTAGCGTCAATTGCTAATATTAGCTAAGCGATAATCAAACGTAAGGTGGTCAAATACAATGTCTTTGACTGTACAATTAATATACGCGCTCGCGAATAAAAATTCACCCGTTTATACTCAAAGCACGTGAGTGGAATACTACGGTTTATGACAAGGTGCCTACGTTCCATTCTGTTACTTGTATTTACATAATCGTATTATCGCAGTCATTAAAGTTCCATCAGTTGTAAAATTTTTATGTTTCCTTCTTGTTGCGACCACCTTTGTTTCGAAATATGTTTCCGTATACTTATTCACTCCAACGTAATACTGTTAACGTTAACTGTTAACTGTGAAAGTATTTGTCCTTAATATTTCTTTTGCCTTTTATAAGAAAATACTATTTATTCTTTTTAGATTTTTTTTTAATAATAATTATTTATTTATTTCACCACTACATACAATCATTTTCAGTACGTTTAAAACTAGGCTACATATGAGAGTGTTTGTGTGACAAATAGTAATGGGTTTGATAACATATCAGGAGCAAGTTGTGGTGACCAGTGTCCTTTCTAAGTTATTGTGAGATAACTTGTATTAAACGCACTGGGCATTAAAGATACTGAGGTGAAATTGATACCTAAAAACTCAAGTGCGACAAAAGTAGTTTTAATTTTTAAATCCTTTAAGTATTTAAATAATTAAGTAGGTACTTTAATAGAAATATTATTTAACGATGAAATCGGACGAAAATATCTGCTTCAAGCTTTAGCTTTAACCTCACATTGAAATAATGACTCATTTACCTATTGGAACAAAGTTCCTTACGGCAGGCTTGGAGGAGATAGGAATTTTGCTGCGCGACCGAACTGAAAAAAATGTGATAGTAAAACCGTAAGAAAAAGTCCGTGGAAAAAAGTCCGTGGAATAAAACCGTTAAATGAGACGTGCGCAGGCGCGACAGTCATATACACAAGCGAGTAGTGTATAATACCTACCACTTTCTTTCTTTTTTTGCAAATTGTGTCGATTCTACATTAGCCGAAGGAACTTTTTTCCTACCTGGTGTCCCACGACACCACATTTAATTTTATTAATATACTATAGATATAGAATTATTCGTAGAACTTAAGATTGGCATAGTCTAAAGCCTAATATGATTATCATAAATAAAAAATTAATTTAATTTTACAACGAACTAAATTATTTTCATTGTCATTAAAAGTTTCAAAGTTCATAAACAATGTCGTGAATAAATAATTTGTTCTCAAGGATCGCGTGTTTACGATTCTGTTGTCATATTGTCTTATCACGGTAAAGTTTAGCAATCATTAAATATTTTATGGTAATATACTTTGTATTATGTAATCTTATTTAAGACTTTCAAAGTAACTCCATATTTTTTGTTAGTACACAAATATTATGTTATTAGTTAATAACTTTTCTTGACAACGTTTAACAATTAAAAAATAACGTCGAATATCATTGCGCTTGTTAGTCGTCAACAATGCATGGGATAATGAATTATTTTTAAATATTTTCTCTTAATTATTATTAATTAAGCATCGTATAATAAAATCTGTAAGATTAAATTTCCAAATCCAAAACCTAGGTATGTTAAAGGTTAATAACTACCTTGTAGGTATATAGAAATAGAAATCTTTATAGAAAATAGGAGGTTTTTTTTTTATTTTTTATTTTGTGATCATGGTTACATTTTAAACGGAAATATCATTGCCAATCATAATTACATTAGCACGTTAGTCTAAATTTGGAAACCACAAACTCACTCTGGGAATATTCACAATGACTTCTCGATAATTATTGGCATATCAAATCGTGTTAATTGAAGTAAGAATTTTGCACATAGCGTCTAGGTCTGATTCATTTTTGCAATAACTTTAGATACCGTCTCGAGCTTAATTAAAATACATAAAGAACCATATTTTTTTATAAAAAATATTAAACTTGAGCGAAATTCGAACCTTACTTCTGATGCTACCGATAGATCAAAGTGACTCGCATTGCAATCGCTCGATAGTTTATTACAAAATAGATTTTAGTAAATATAATCAATTAATCAATACAATTAACCTATTGATACTTTAGGAATAATTACAAAAATAAAATATTCCAGTTATGTTCCGTTGCGATGTGGTTATATTTGAATTGATCATTTAAACAGAAACAAATGGCGATCACAAAGTAATTAATAGCATTTTAATTCTGCTAATTCCAATAATTATTGTAGTTTAAATCTGCAAATGTTAGGCATATTTTAAGGGCCAGTAATATTTTTTCAAAAAAAGATGGAGGTTCTCAATTCGTCAATATGTTTTTTCTTCTATATGTTTGTAACCTCATAACTTTTAACTGGGCGAAGCGATTTTAATGATTTTTTTTTATTTGAAAGCTAGTTTTTCCCGTTTGGTCCCATTGGCATCGAATCAGGACGTGATCCTCCTGAAAAATCGAAGAAAGCCCTCAAATTTCGAGGGCACATGAAGTTGGTTTAACATTTTTTTTTAAATACTCAATTGTAAACAACTGCTATCCCATACCATAAATATTCGTTAATCTAACACCGAACTCTAATCACAGTAGCTCGTTATCTAAGGTAAATAAAATTTTATCAGCTCAGTACAGGTGACAAACTATACGACCTTAATCTTACTTGATACGATATTATAATGTAAAAGTAAACATATGAGGCGGCAGCTTCCGTTGCCTTAATCTCTTATCTTATAGCAGTTTAACATAAACCAGGTTAAGACAATATGGTTTATCTTAGAAGATAGATAATTTTATCATATTCAAAATTTAATAATAGGTACTATATTTCCATGACGTAGGTAACATTCTGTGAAGATTAAATGCAAACCTTAGTATTCTAGTAATTATAAACTTATTTACAGTATCTTTTAGCATTTAGATATCGAAAAATTAGGAACAGATCTGTCTGTCCATATAATTACAATGATTTTGGTTGAAGAATTGTTGTTGAAGATTACCCCCTACATACATCTTTACAAACGTAGCTTAAAAAACATAAAAGTTCTCACAGAAACTTGTAGAATGTTATATTTGTTATAAATATTTAACAATTTAATTGACATTTAAAAATTCATCGAATAAGCGCTCGATTCACTGATAAAGTTGTTAAGTAATATTTTGTAATCGATAATTAATTCGTATTTTATTAAACCCGTTTGATTTTCACATGCATCGATATAAAAAATGAAATATTTAGAACCAGTTTCGTTTCAGATGGATACTATTATTGACTAATAATGCTATAGTAAAAATTTGCATCTAAATTTTTCTACGTAATGTTTTGATCCCCCGCCGGGTCATGGTCCGGCTCTAGGCACTATACCATGGCCTATTTGAGGCGAGGAAGAACTAAGTCAATGTCAAAGTTAGAATTTTTTATTTCAAGTTGGCATGTTTTACAAACTCTTTTGAAACGTCAAAATTTATGTGTCTGTTCCAAACGCGAATCCTATGGAGAAGAACAGACAAGAAACTCCATGGATTTTTTTTCTCTTCACTTTTTTTTTCACAAATATTATTTTACATTGTTAGAGGGGTGTGAGAATGATGCTGATTTATGCTATCTAGACTATAATTAATAACTAATTTAGAGACAAGATTGCCTTGTTAGCGCAAGTCGACCACTCCGAGTAACTCTTATAAAACTACTCAACGTTCTGACGCAATCGTATGCTACTGAATAAGATAAATAAGCTCCGTACCTTCCACTTGTTTCCAGCAGTCTTTCATGTCTCTAACTATCGTCTGTGGGGTCAAAGAGTAGTAGTGAAATACATTTGCATTGTTAAACAATCATTATATTACATAAAACTGTGTTTCTGTACATACAGGTTAAAAAGTTCAAGTTGTTTAGATGTTTGCATGTATATACAATTTCACTATTGACAATTGCTGAAATGATTAAATGCTTCTATGGCTTTTACATTGTCTGTTAAGCAACTAATAGGAACGATATATGATAATTTTCATTAACTTTTTAACATATGTCTTATTTGGTTTTACTTCTTAGTTGAGAAAAGCAAAGGTCCTTGAAGCTTTTTTGTTGCAAAAATTTATTGGTAACAGTTGGGAGTTTGGAAACATTCCATTTGTTAGATAACCCAAGATAAGCAGAAATGGTTTTACCTACAGGTAGATTATCCTTACTGACTTTAGCGTAAGATTATCTTCAGAATGCATTAGCTATAATATTATTATTTAACTAATACCTTTATGTAAGGGAAGGTTGAAGTCAGACAGTCAGCCGGTCGTAAAAATCCGGCAAAACCCACTACGACATGAACGAAAAGGTCATGTAGCGCCGACCTCAAATAACAGGATAAGGGCAGGAGAATGATTTATGTATAACAACCGACTAAAAATAGAATACCTACCGCAGAAATATAAAAATAGGAAGCCAAATTCAGTAGGCAACTAGTGTTTAGGAAAAATACTTATTATGTTTAATAAAATGGCAGGAAACCAACAATAAATCCTGAGTCAGTGACCCCGTGACTTGAATACAGCTTATTCTGTTAAGCGAAACGTGTTCTGTTAAAACAAATACATCCACATGTTTCAAATTAACATAGGAACTAGACAAGACTGACTTTTGATTTCATATCTTATATAACTAGGAAAGTATACGTTATATGACTTTAGATTATGTGTGACAATGTTTTTATGAATTGACTTCAATATTAATGTAATACCTACGTTAAGAATGCCTATAGTATAAAGAGGTAGGTAATTAGGTATCAACGATGACTTCCCAATTTGGTCAGGACAAGAATCTTAGATTTGCGTCAACTATATGTAATTGGAGTGTGGTCACATACTGAAAAAAAAATATATTTATACATATATGCCAATATAGACAGACCTAATCGTCAACGGATGCTATTCGCAATAACTAGTTTAAAGTTTTTGAATTGAATGAATTTTACTAACACTTATACATATTTAAAAAATGCTTTAATTTGTCATATTTGTTAATATTAGGAGTGATAAATAATTGTTCCAAATACCTACCTTAATTTAAAGAAATGCTTGATAGTTAATCGCATAAAGATCTTGCCTGCTATTAAACTGTAATTGAAGTTCCAAGCTGTTGTTGCCAGAAGAATATACTTTATTAAAATTAAGTTTTGAGTTCAGTTGGGACACACAATATAAGCCTATGATTTAACGATGAGCTTATCATTCTTTAGATTTTACTTCGAATTAGAAGCTGTTGAAACACGGCCGCGTTTACCAAAATATTCATTAAAATGAATATTTTACAAATAGGTAGTAATAAATTACTACCTATCTGTCCTAAATTACTACTTCAGAAATATATTAGTTATTATTTAGTTAAGAGGTTATGACGCTAAACACGTCTTATCTAAAAATTTTCATTCCTACTAATTCCTGAACCGAGTGTAGCGTCGCAGAAATGTGGCAAAAATGTCGTTCAATTTATGCCCAAAAATTTAGTCCTGACTGGTCCCTTTTTGTTACCATCTGCGCGTCTCGACGACCCGAAGGTCCAGACAGCTCCACCCTAAAAACCGTTTAGATGTGATCCCTATCCTTTCGCACTCCTGTCAAATCGTATATTGTTATCTCTTTCCAAAATTTCAAGCAGCCAGGACCTGTTGTCCGTCTCTTTTCTGCACATGCTCACAGATTGTTCTATCCTTTCTGGCTCGTAGTAATTCGTGTATTTCCGCTTCCCACACGAACAGTAGCCATGTTAGCGGGACTGTCAAGTAAACAGTTTGGCGCGTATCAAGCAGGATGAACAAGGTCGGTTTCTAACGATGGAAGCTTGGATTTAATATTTATCATAGAATTCATATTAGGTTTTATTAGTTATTAAATTCTAATTATTTCATGGTTACAATTTCAGATGCTCCTGAATGGAAATGGGCCGCATGCAAATTACATAAATAATTTTGTAAGTAGCTTATTTCATACATTTATTTATTTTTATAATATTTAACTTTAGCAGACCGATTTCCATAAAATTTGAGTAATAAAATTTTACTCGCATTTCGGAGTTCTACCTAAAGGATGTGTGCTGATATTATCTGCTTCCTTTGTTATATGATATACGCATACCTAGTATTAATTTTGTCAGGTAATACGTAGAAGTATTTTCCGTATATTTATCTAATATAGGCCAAATTTCAATATATATTCAGTAACAGTAGCTCTGTTAATGAGGATAATAAATATATGAGTAGGCACAACATGATTAAAACCTTTAATTAAAATGTATAATTATATACAATTGTGTAATAGTAGGTACTAATTTGAATCTTTATTTACCTTAATAGTATCACTACAACTGAAATAGCTTGTAGAATTTCCCAAACGCGTCTATTAAAATGTTTCCTTTTTGTACAAAGTCAAATACTGGCACAATGAAGTAATAAAACGGCGTCTGCTTTGATTTTTCAAGTCAGGTACGTAAAACAAACAAAGATGTTGAAAGTAAATTCATAGAACCTATAAAAGGTAAAGACTTCTAAACAATAGTTTCAATGTGTTCGGCCTTAAAAGATGTTACAAAGCATTCCCGTTAATTATTAGCGCTCTCGAACAAACTTTCTGGGTCGGTATTTATTAACGTTAAACTACGCCATTAGTCATTGCATCTGTTATTTTTAGATATGATATGGAAATGCTACCAAATGTTTTATACTAGCTTTAGGCTACTCGTGTTTATTTGGACCTTTTGTTATTTGCTGAAAGCAATGAGTATCTACTACTCAATTCCATTTTTATTTTCATTATCGTTCTTTGAGTTTTGTTTCTGCAATCATATCAATAGTTACGATATCATCATCAAGTAAAAATCCCTTATAATATAGTAATTTAGTTATGATAGCTATCCCAAGGTATAATGAAATTAGGAGTCATCTTATATTACATGTTAATAAAATTAGAAATCGTTGTAGTTAGGTGTACAATGTGTATATACAAGATACAAATTGTGTCTAACTCGTTTTATCGCTGCATAAAATAACATTTATTACAATAATTTTATACCTATACATACATGACTGATGATCATGATGATTTTATACCTATACATATTCACTTACACATTTAGAAATAGCTTCAGAGTAAGAGAGAAAATAGCAATGTCATTCATGAATTTACTTTGCAATTAACAATTTTTACTATCATCTCCAGATATTGGAACATGCACATGCATTATAAGCATTTATTCGCAGCTTCTTCCGCTTTAACATCGATCTTATAACTCTAAGCATAGTGACAGAATTTCAAATAAATTTTTACACTTTTTCAACTATATTAAATTATTAAGCTTTTAGCTAATCTTTGGCTGGTTGATTTGTTAGTCAGTCAGTTAATCAGGAAGGTTTTTCAATAACTAACACAGATATTCACTAGAAAATTCATAATCATACATCAGTCTTAAATCATATATATATCATGCGCATATTAAAGATCAATAACATACTTGATTTAAATGCTAGCAAACGTTTTTGATCGTCATCATGTCACAACTGCCGAGGCATTATTGTAAATGATCTAACTCCATTGTCTATTGATAAACATATTCAATAGCGTATGCAAATTACTGATCTAACCGGTCACCCACATAAAGGAGAATATTATGTTATGTCTTAGTGTTACTCTCACAAAAATGTAAGTGTCTTTGCTTATTCTAAATTATAGTCACCCATTTTGTTACCAATAGGTCACATAATTGTAACAGTATTTGCTTGTTTTAAATTATGGTCAACCGTTTTGTTTGCAAATATGTATGAGTCAGCAGTCAACATGTATGAGTCAGCAAGTCTAATTACTTACATACTAGAATGATAGAATGACAAAATATGAGAAGGTTTATGATTTTGTCGGAGAAAAATTTTATTGATTTTATTTTATTGACGGGCTTCGTGGTGGAGTGGTTTATGTAATGGACTGCCGATCACGAGGTCGTGGGTTCGATTCCCGCTTGGGACAATCATTTGTTATCACACAAATGATTGTCCCAAGCGGGAATGTCAAACAAATGTTTGTATTGCGTCTGGGTGTTTCTATGTATTATAAGTATGTATTTACAAAAGAAAAGTAGTATACGTAGTTTATCCGTATCTGGTACCCATAATACAAGCATAGTAATATAGCTTACTTTGGGACCAGAGGACGTTGTGTGAAATGTCCTGAATATTTATTTATTTATTGATTCACGGGTCTTGTGAATCATTTGCTGAAAGGAACAGAAAACAGACAAAATTAAAAACCAGAACTGTTTTTAAATTTATAAAGTTAGTCACGATCTATTACAAATATTGCAACAAATTAGTATCTAATTAACACTTTAACAGTCTGTCTGAGAACAAAAAGCATAAAATTTTAGTGTTTATTAGACCATAAGCTTAATTATACTTCCAATTTGTTTTTAGCACCTATAAACCTTTGTTCTATTTCACCTTTTTCAACATTCGTGGTTGGCACATTCATATCATCTCTCTTGTAAACAGCCAACAATTATGTACACTGGACTAACAAAATGTGTAAATGGGCCAATTACCGCCGTCTATGTAGGCTACTGTACAATTAGTGTATCACTAATAGTTTTCATCACCGATAGTTTCAAACGTTTGCTCAATGAGAACATATCATACCGTGTTTAACTCTCGGCGCGCACACATCTATTTTTTGCCATTTCTAATATGTACAACATTTCGTTAAATAATTTCGTTATTCAATTTTGTTTGTGTATTCGTGAATAATTATGACAAGGTGAGCTTTGTTTTATTCTTAAATTACATTCATAATGGGTACATCCACTTCATGGATAATTCTTTTAAAGTATTTAAGATTAGTAATCTGTTCGATGCACTGATGTCTTCAGTGTTAACTTCCTCATATATTTTTTTTTATAGTGTTGCATTTATAGCTCAAGTTTCTGTTAACGGTAATAAAATATCGTTTCTAGCTGATTTATTATTTGTCTGTTTTACATTGCGAGCATTCATTTCGATTGTTCTTCTCAATGGTTTATTTGTTTGTTCTTCTCAATGGTTTATTTGTTTGTTCCTCCGCTAATTTGATTATATGGCATCTGTTAAAGAGATTTTATTTATTTAGTATTACTTTGACCTTGTTCATTGTTGAGTCATAGTTATATGTAGTTATATAAAGATTTTGTATTCACTGGAAAAAATATCGTCCTTGCTTTATTACTTCGGTCACAATACTATTTTTTCTACTCGAAGCGTACCTACAGCTCCGATCAGAAAAATAAAGTATCGTCTAGAGACCATGTTATGTAAATAAAAAAGAAAATAAAATAGAAACAAAGAAAATAACGCAACCTAGTGACGTGTCGTGATAAATAATTCATATATCGATAAATATAAAATGAGCGTACGTTATACATACTTACGTAAAAATTTAAGGATATGACATTGTATTTTTAGCATCAAACACAAGAAGGGGAATATTTTCGGTTGATCCAGTTTTATTTTGTCGTTGCCATTATCTATGTCTAAGAAAAGGGGTTAACTAGATGTGGATTACTATTATTTTAAAGCTCATTTTTTCTAAGGGTTGTTTTTGGGTAGGGTTTATGAAAAACCAATTAGTTACTTGATATTAAATTCTCACATTATACTTTAACTAAGAAACTCTAAATATGAGACAAAAGTATTAATTTTTTTTCGGGTTAGATATTTTGATCACAAAAGGGCGATTATTATATTAGTTTTACTGCTTTTCGGTAATACATATTTGATTAATATACCTACTTGGTATGAATAAACTTCAATCTTAGCCTTTCTTATTTAGAATACAAAGAGGCGTTATTGTGTAGTACAAGTAATGAAATACCTACTTAGACAATAGACAAAATCTAACGTCCCAAGATTCGCTTAGCAACTAGTGGGCCGAGCGCTCAACAGATTTGTACAACAGCTGCTTGAACTAACCAAACAAGTCAGAGCTCTTTCAACCTTTGAGCCACCCCTTATTAAGCTGTCATCGTAAATAAGTTGATAGGAAGGGGAGTTCAGATTATGATGGTGGTTGAGTATAAAGTGGGGGTCTCCAGGCCATTCATTCGAGGGCGGGGGCGGCGCTCATTGCTCATGTCCGGAGCGCATGCGCTTCCCCTGACCCACTTGCCACCGCCGCGCCGCCGCCGCGCCGGCCGGATGGCGGCCTCGTTACACCAAGGTTGGCGAATCAACGGACGAATTCGCGTCGCACAGACGTAGTGACGCGTCGGTTGCTTAAAGTTCGATGAACAGTGATGTGATTAAATTAACAAAGTAGTATAATTGCGGGTCTCATATAAACGTTTAAAAAATAAAAAAGTGATCACAAATAATCACCAAATGGCCTCATTTTTGTACTTATCTAGAGCTTAACTCATTAATTAACTCCTTACTAAAAAATATTGCTATTAAAATTAAAACAACTAAATTATGTTACATAACGCGCGTGTCACTACATAAATGTTAAACATAAACTTAGTATCATTTGCATAACAATATTACGCGTGTGTAAAAACAAACGAACATTTTTTTGTATTGATTATCAAGTACCGACTAAAATGCACATGCTAAAAATTTCCTTCCGTTGATAATTTGTGAAATTTTCTCTCACTTTAGCCTCGTGTTAATGTCGTCACTAAACTGGTATTAATTTGCAGAATATAAAGCTGTACAAACATTAACGTCCTTACCTGTCGTCGATGTTTACCCTATTCTTGTCTGTGGATAAACATTAGCTTTACGATGATCGATTACGACACTTGCTACTGTAACATGTTTCAAAAAAAGAAAATGCGCGTGCACGTGATGAGATTTTATCGATAACATTTATTCAAGTATTACATACAACACTGGCATTAGTGTTTAATATAATTACTTTCTTAAAATTATTTACATGATTTTTTGTATTTAAATTTAATTATCAAAGATTGCATTTTAATCAATATGTTTTAATTTTTAATTTATATAATTAAATAATATGTTTTGTTTTATATTTCAGGTTCGAATTCTGAATAAGGTGTGGAAAGGAGCAACTTTCAACGATGAATTCAGAGAAGTTTTTTATAATTATTTGATTTTAGAATTACATTACTTAAAAGCTAATGAATAACTATTTGCAATTATTAATTTACATTTGTCGCCTTGTTTATACATGGGTAATACCTACATATCTGTTCATTTTAGTACAGAGTCGAGTGATAAGAGTCACGCAAATGCCGCATATTCTGACATTTTTCGCAAATATAATTGTTAAATCTTTGAACGGTAGTAAATTTTTAACAATACAAAATACTGGGACAAAATGCAGGAGCAAAACTAAATGCTTTTGTAGTTTAACAAATATAAATGTGATGTCATCTTTTTCCCTTGAGTGTCGTATTACTATTAAAAAGGATTAAAAGCAACCAAAGTGGCGAAAAAGGATCAATACAATTAGTAATGTATTGTGTCAAACTATTTATGACAATGACTAAAATAAGGATGATAAAATTATGTCGGAAATTCTAAATGCATCTCAAATTAAAATAGCTATCCATAGTTTTAAAGATATCATTATAGCTCTCATACAAAATTAGCGACTTTGTTATGTAATAAGCAAAAAAATTAAGTAAATAATTTGTCGTTTACTTAGATAAATGCATTTAAGTATTTTTATAATTTTTTGTTATATGTAATTCGCTTGTAACTTCATCCATTCTGATAAATGGATTAAAAGTTAGTAGTGAGTGACTTCTTAATAAAGTTGAGTTTCTTTTTAAAGTTACATAGATAGATAACTCTTTATTTGCACAAACACCAATTTTACACAGAATTTTAAAAATACAGTCTTAAAAGCTATTGTACAAAAGGCATTGTATATTGCACAAAAGTTTTCTTTGTAAAGTCTTGATTCGTTCATTTTTGACCGTAGGCAGCTACTCCCTTATAAAACCGCAATAACAGACAATTCTTTGCTACTTGCAATCTGCAACTCCAACTCTACCAGCGATCTTGATGGGAGTTAAAGACTATAGAGCGCTATCTGCTACGATCCAAAAATACTTATTTTATATATTATACTCATGATTTCGTCTCTCCATTTTATTTGAGACTACTCTTTATAAATAATAAAACAAAAGTAAGAAATTGAAGAACAAAATACGGGGAAACCATATCAATACTCTAAAATTAGGTTGACTTTAATCTTTAGATAATATTCTAATTTCAGCAGTTATCGTTGCATTTTCCTTTGTTTCAGATTTATAAATATAGGAGATTTAAATAAAGAACATATAGAAATTTGGTGCCCATCGGCATCAATATTAGTGCCCTACATCTACCCTGTAGATCCGAATTTGTTTGAAGTGAGGCGACAAATTCGGTTCTAGAGAGGTTTGTGTGGTGCATGCACTGCAACACTTGAAGACAATCCTGTTGATGAAGAAATAGACTAATATAATTTTGTCCCATATACTTATTACATTTAAATGTACCAAGTTCACAATACAGATTTATTATTGCCTCTTGCCCGCGATTAGTCGCGACTCAGGGCGAAAACTTTCTATTTTTGAAAAAAGTGCTATTAAGTCACTACATTCGGAGATTCCCTTACTTACATATGACGAATTCTACCTCTTTTTAATATTAGTATAGATTTGACGCCTATCTTAAAAGCTATTAGTAAAGCACCTCGCGTTTGCACGGATAACGTCTTTACGTTATCCGTGCAAACGCGAGGGGACTTTTGTTGTAACGTAACGTACACTCAGGTGTAACGAAGCATCCTAATGCTGAGAATTATCGAAATCCGTCCAATTGTTTTTGAGTTTATTTGCTACAAAAATACGTTTCTTCTTTATACGGAGTTGATACGACATATGGGCATTAAATTAGCCAACGTATGACTATAGGTGTATAGTATTAATTCGATACAGTATAAAATAAATAGCACCAAAATTGAGATTTTTCTTTTTATACAAACTAAATAGCTTTTAACTCCAACCACCCTGTGTAAATAATCTAAGGTACAATAGCAACTTTCTATCTCTTTAAAGCGCGTCTTTTTTGTTATTTTTGTCACTTTCGTAATAAAAGTGCAAGTTATTTGAATAGTGAAGAATGGCAACATGCATCGTAAAATAAATAAATAATAAATAAATAAATATTTATTCAATAATTATACAATAAAAAATTATTATAAATAAATAAATAATTATTTAATGAATAATAAATAATTATTCAATAATATTAATATATTATATTATAATCTAATTTATTTTTAAAAATTTTTTTTGTATGCTATCAGCTAGTAATATATAAAATGTACCGTAATTTATCGTTGTAAGAATGTAAGGTAGATGACGTTTGCCTATAAACTTACCAGCTGTAACAAAAGATACATCGTGTTCTTATAGTTTAGTACTATAAGAACACGATGTATCTTTCGTTACAACTTTTAACCTAATTTGCGTCTAAACTATTGCTTGTATTTATTTGATTTTTGGTACACAGCTTAAAAATGTTACCTAGTATATCCAGTTAAAAAAAAGCCCATGTCGCATCCACCCCGTACAATGTAATCTGTTGTTATTTAATTAAGTGCTGCATTTTTTTTAATGAACAAACGCTTATAATCTGTGTTTCCATCGCATATTGCAAGTATATCGATGACATCATTATTATACGTTGTACTTGCAATGTATGCGTAATCGTAAAACGATCACAATTTTGTTTAGCGTTTGTTGTAATGTTGGTGTAATTTACAGATATAGTTAATTAATCTTTAATACATATTTTGTAATATCTGGGTAAATAAGTAGATAAATATATTTTAAATATAGATGTACACAGTTAAATATCTGTTAAAGAGTTCCATCATTTGTTACTGAATAATCTATGAACTGTTTAATACTTAATAAAAAAAATAATTTGTGTAATTTGTTTGTTGGTTTATAAATTTAATTTGTAATAATATAATAATTTCCAAGGAAAATGGCAACAAGCGTTGTAATTGTGGAAATTTATATTCTTTTTAAGGGCCTACATCAATATTATCGTATATCATCGCCGACACATACATATTAACACAGCCAGTAGGCACAGAAAATGAAGAATTAGGGATACTTTTCCTATTTACTCAAAATCTACTAAATATATTTTAATTCTGATTTACGTGTTTCTATATATAATAGTTACTTATGTTTTTAAAGTTATTTCATTAGTTAATACGCGATAATAGACCGACAGGTGAAAAAAATAAAAAAATTGAGATGTTGTTTCCCCAAGATTTTCTATCGAGAAAACTTTTTTCAATCGCGTTTCTGAGTTGATGCGATCCTAGATCATACTCGTATATTGAAAAAACATATACTTAAAAATTAGAGCTCTAGCCATTCAATCTAAAGAAACAATGAAAACTTCGTACATAGAAAAATGCACGAAGCTATTTTGGTATCGTCTTAAAGATTAATCACCAATGTTAATAGACTTATGGCCTTTTTCATAATGACTTATCGAAGGTTTTAAAAGTTCGATAAAATCGGTTCGCGGAAATTCTCAAAACTTTTTATTCATAATAGTCTTTTTACGATAAAAAGTTTATTATCTCTCCGATAAAATCTCCGTTTAAACCTCCGATAAGTCATTATGAATAAGACCATTAGACTATGTGTATCCTTATCGACCAATTTATTTGCTGTATTTAGAGTACTAAAACACTTTTTTTTCTACTCAACCAAATGATGCTCCAATAATGGCCACGAATCTCCTCCACATTAGTTTAGATTCAAGTTTTCCTTCTCTTACAGAAGATATTTACTGTTTATATTATAGCTAGCTGTTACAGCTTCACGAGAAGGAACTGATGTGGTGACACCTCTATTATTAATCCTTGACCACACGGAAGCTGAAACATTATTTCAATTGGCATTAATCATATTATTTTTTTAAAACTCTTAATTTGAAAACCATTTCGTGGAATAGAGTTTCTGATCCATGAGTTTTTGTCGGAAAATTTGCTATCATAACGATTATTTTTCCAAAAAAGTAAATGATCTCTATTTGCCCTTGAAATGAAGGACCTAAAATATTTAGGCGTTCTTAGGGATATACATTAACTGTGGTGTAGTTGAAATTGGTCTATTATATCAACTTGGCAACTTTGAAAAGATGTATTGCAATCTGTCTTATGTCTATCAGGGAAAGGCAATACAGAGATTGCATACCTACAACGATAACATCACAACATTAAAAATAATATCTTTAAGTATTTTAAGAAAATTCTATATACATATAGAATATTTCAATAATATTGAAATTAGTTGCTTAAAATAGTCTATATTTTCTAAAAATAAAATAAAAACAGCAGGTCAAAAATTATGAACAATCCCAATTCTAATATTCACTAAAATGTCAATCAGATATCTTCTACATTAGCTTTTTAAGTGATGAAGCGAATCTTTCCCACATTAATTACCTTTTAATGTTTATATAGTAAATTAAGTTGTGGTCGTAAACACTCGTACCCACTTAGAAACTAAGTAAAACTCGCTATAAATGATGTCATAAATATTTCTTAATAGAACCTAATTGGGAGGTTTATTATTATTTCAGTAGCTTTTCTTCTAGTTTGATACTTAAATGTATTATGAAAAATATGTTTGTAAATAAAATATTTAAATAAACATTTGTTTACACCTACTTTAGACTTTTTATTACCTGTCACATATGAAAGTAGGTACCAAACTACGAGATAGGTATGAAATCTAATATTATTTTCATATTGTCATAAATTTAAACAAAGGTACCTAAAGGCAAGATCTATTTTAAGACATAACATTCTTGAATATCTTGAAGAATATGTGCCTTTTCCAACTACTGCTGATATAGGTTTCCTCCATATCACGCGACAGCACTGGGTAAATTGCTGCTTGCATCCAGAGACTGCCTGCTTACTTCATGATTTTGACATGTTTCGGTATCTATAGGCTACAGATGCGTAAATGATGTATGATGATGGTAACATTTTTTATTATGCTAAAAAGACACTAGACACAAAATCTATAATAGACTACTTGTGAACTTTGTGGCAGATATCGACCATAATGTAAAATATACGCCGGACTACACTACACCACAGTTCTGCCTGCGCAAGCTTCTCGCATGAAAAAACTGTACACGGACGGCATTACCACACGGCACAGTTAAGTACGCGCAGGCCACATTCTTGTCGAAATCGTCGGCGTGGAAACAACAATGTTTCCCAGTAAAGAATTATTTTTTCTGCTACTATTTTTCAAGTGTTTGCTAGTGAAAAAAAAAAGACAATGCAAAAGTCAATGCGTAAACGATCAACGTGGACAAAAAAATGGTTGTTGAAGAGAAAAATTAATTCACATATAAATCTACTCAAGGATTTAAGAGATGATCCAAACGATTGGCGGAATTATTTACGGATGGATGAAAATGCCTATAATGAATTGTTGCGTTTGGTCACGTCTCTCATTCTCACCGAACGACAATTAGCCTCGACTGCGGCTTGAATACTGAACGCCCAACCACACACACAGGTAAGTACGCGCAGGCCGGGCTTGCGCAGGCAAAATTTTAAGCAAGTCAAAAAATGCGCAGGCCGCGCTGTGGGGTTGGCGCGTGATACAGTTCTACCAACCGCACGCACGGTGTTCCGTGTACAAACCGACTTGCGCAGGTAAAACTGTGGTGAAGCTTGTGCGTGTAGTAGGCCCCTTAGAGGAAAGTCTCATAGATGAAGATGTCTTGATAATGATAGACCTATCTTTATTGTAATTTTATTATGCTCTAATGAAGACTTAATATTATTATGCAGAAATTAATTATATTTTAATACAAGATAGAAATATTTGACAGACGCAAAAATAAAAATTATCACAAACATTTTCCAGTAGTTGTGGGTATATAATATAGCTCTAAATGAAATCTAAGAATAAAATTAAGTATCTGACTTAAGGCAAAGTTACAAAATAATATCAGATGAATTGAGGTGTTTCGTCTGGAAATTTAGACAATAATTTAAATATTCATAAGATAAAATCAATACTTCAAAAGCTTTCTTTGGTATTCTACTCACCAAGAGATGGCGTTCTAAACCGTAACATACTGAATAATAATAATATCAGCAACTAAACTTGCAAAGGGCGCCTATACTATTCACTAGTAGATGTCGCTATGTGTATATAAATGTACAGAAATGTGTATATCGAGCTTTAGAGCCGAGTTATTCCAAACTGAATAGAGAAGCTCCTTGTTGTTAAGATATTGGTAAGTACGTCTATCAAACAATATTTTTGAGAGGCTTATCTTTTCTTATTATAAAACGAAGTCGTTATTTTTGTATGTATGTCCCTATGTCAGCTTTAAATCTTCAAAACTACGCTACGGTTTTTGATGTCTTTTTTGAATAATTTGTTTAGGTTTGATGTATATTCAAAGAGGGGTGGGTCAAGAACTATAAACTCGTGTGAAACAGTGGCCATTAGTTAGTTTATTACATAAAGTATTATTTTGTTGTTAATAAAATAAATCGCCAAATGTTTGTGCGTAGGTACGAAATTATAATCTCAATTACTTGTAAACCTATAAAAATGTATACTTAACTAAACGTATAAACGTACTGTACCTAAGTAGATTCCTATAGTATTATAGTGTATCACGCTAAACGCTCTTGAAAACAAGAATTTTCATAAATTTAACTCAAAAAGACGTGATCTATTTCCGCAAAAATATTATTTTTACCCAAAAACATTCAAAAATAACACCGAATATCTATTTGTGTCGAACAATTTCATAGAGCGGAGAGTCGGGTACTAGGAATGTATAAAGTATAAGGAGTGAAAAGATTAATGACTTGGCAGGACGGCAGACAACCGCGGCCGCGTTTGACAAGCTCAGGTGCGCTATTTTCATAATTGGCCCGACCCGCGCCCTTTCAGCTTTCATGAAACTAGTGAGTGTGGTCATGTAAATAGATATATCTGTGTTTTTATTATATACTAATATATTACAAGCTATACCTACATGTCATCACAATAATATATTATTATATAGTATTCATATTTAGGAGTCCTAAGACTACGTGCTAAAATCTAGATATTTCATGGTAGAAGTTAGTGATTACTTGTACATAGACCTATGTGTACCAAAATCATGAATAGAAACATAATTTCTACATTAAGCAATTAGCACTGAAGTATTCCTTTTATTACAGAAACAAATAATGCATGTATTTTTAATTTTTGATAAGGTAACCTAACCCAATGTACTATATTTTCTGACTTGTAGGTAACATGAGATATTGATTAAATTAATCAAAGAGTAAAGTTGGTATTTAGTATGTTTAAATTAACAATATTTAGATATCTACTTACGTACTTACCTTCTTACACGTCTCCTCTTACCAGCCCATTTACGTCCCACTGTTGGGCACAGCGCAGGTCTCCTCTATTTTGAAAGGGATTTTACTAAGCCGCGCTGCCGTTATGAGTTTGGCTTTTACAACACTCAGAGGAAGAAATAGTGACGCTTGTACCTATTCTTAATCCGTTGCAACACGGAAATCTTCTACTTACATATCTTTTATATTGTGGATCTACACAACATGATATCATATTTGAGTCCAAAATAATTAATTTAGAGCGAATTAAACTATTTTGACGGGCTTCGTGGTGGAGTGGTTTATGTAATGGACTGCCATGCACGAGCTCACAGGTTCGATTCCCGCTTGGGAGAATCATTTGTGTGATATCTAAAAATGTCATACAAATGTTTGTACTGCGTCTGGGTGTTTTTATGTATTATAAGTATGTATTTACAAAAGAAAAGTAGTATATGTATTCTATCCGTATTCTGGTATCCATAACACAAGCGTATAAGAGCTTTGGACCAGAGAACGTTGTGTGAAATGTCCATAAATATTTAATATTATTATTATTTCAAAGAAACCATAAGACTCTACTAAAGTTAGTAGAGTCTTAATGGCGTGCAAGAAATTTACATTCCTACTGTTATGTTGTGTCTAATGTGGATTAAAGTTGTAACCTTAAGGGCCTACATCAATATTATCGTCGACACGTACATATTAACACAGCTAGTAGGTATAGAAAATGAAGAATTAGGGCTATTTTTTTTTGTTTACTCAAAATCTACTAAATATATTTTAATTCTGATTTGCGTGTTTCTATATATAATAGTTACTTATGTTTTGAAAGTTATTTCATTAGTTAATACGCGATAATAGACCGACAAATAAAAAAAATAAAAAATGAGAGAGGTTGTTTCGCTAAGATTTTCTATGGAGAAAATTTTTTTCAATCGCGTTTCTGAGTTTATGCGATCCTAGATTATATATTGAAAAAACATATACTTAAAAATTAGAGCTCTAGCCATTCAATCTAAAGAAACAATGAAAACTTCGTACGTAGAAAAATGCACGAAGAATTTTGGTATCCTCTTAAAACCGGACAGTTTGTACCTATGTTAAGAGAATCTGTTACACAAGGATTTACCTTCATAAAGGTAGGTTTATGCTAATGAGAAGATACGATTTATCATGTGAAGATATCTGTCTTGTTTATTTAGCGTAAATTAAGATACATAAGTCACAAAGATTTTATAATCTGGCATATCATCTGTGGAAAAGAAAAATAATTTTAAGTTCAGTTGATGAATTAATTTATTTTCAAATATAGATAATAGAATTTAATTTACGATTTGACTCGTTAATAATATCTTCTGCATTAAAATGTAGAGTTTAGTAGAGCCAATATACGCAAAAGTCCAATCCGCGAAAAAGTAGAAAGTAAAAAAATTTTGTCTAGGCGATACTTAACCGAAAAACGGTTTTTTTAAGAAGAGGCTAAGCACAATAACTTTGTAATGTGAAATAGAATTTCGATCCCTAATTGTAATTTGCTACATGACTTTTGAAAGTTTCAATTAATATTTACAACAATCCTTAAAGTCGTCAACACCAAAACAATAGACGTACCAAGTCCATGTAGAATGAGTTCAGGCTTAAATGAAAATGAAAATTGTATTTTATAATGTAATTTATATTGGTGTATAAGAGAAAATGTATTCTCTTTCTCTCTCTCTCTCTCTCTGTCCAATCCATTAACGTTCCACTGCTGGATATGAGGTGCAGACCGGGCAAGTTGGCACATGGTTTCTTTTCGAATTTTCCGTCTCTCACAGAGGATGTTATCTGTGAACAATATAACATAGCAGGCTTTTACAGCACCTTGGAAAGAGAAATGGGTGGCGACACTTGTACTTTTAATGTGTCTACATACGGACATATTTTAATTCGCAAAAAATTTTAATCCCTACTAATATTATAAATGCGAAAGTAACTCTGTCTGTCTGTCTGTTACGCTTTCCCGCTTAAACATCTTAACCGATTTTGATGAAATTTGGCACGGACAATCTTTAGACCCTGAGAAAGAAATTAGGCTACCTTTTATTGCGAAAAGGAAAATTCCACGCGGACGGAGTCGCGGGCAACAGCTAGTTATTTAATAAAGGTGAGTGAGTTAAGTATTTTTGCAAATCAGCATAATATTTGAGCAAATCTTTCGCCAGTACAAAAAATAATTGTTAAAAAAATCTTAGCTACCATCGAAAAATTGTGTAACCAAGCGAAAGCATTGAAAGCAGGAAGGGCCACGTCAAAAATTACTATTATACCCCCGACATATAATTAATGAACTGCTTATTCAAATACATTTAAAACTATTATTCATGCCGTTTACTTTTGAAACGTTCCGACCTTTTCTTTGAAAGGACTCCTTTATGATATTAATTAAAAAAGACGCCTTATGCGATTTTTAAATAGTTCACTGTTTAGTTCAGACTAGGGCCGTGACGAATTTAAAGGATAAATATTTTTTGTCGACAATAGCTCGTAATTACATTAAAAGAATTGACCTTTGCACAATTTAATATACATTGAAATTTAATAGGTTGATGAAAGATAATTATTTATGTCTTGTTTGATACTGGTTTGGAAGTATCAAGCTGTTGTGATTTCTTTTATAAGTATTTTTTATGTTATATGTAACAATAATGACACATTTAACATTTTTATCAAAGGATTTCAAATAATTTGGAAGCGTTAGCGTAAAAATACTTCTTTGCGAAATCGTTTCTGCAATTGTATACATGTACCGCTATGCTATACGGACCAGGCGAAAATTAAGTTATCGACTTCAATTTTCTGGATTACCAATGGCACCTTCCGATTTTCTTACAAAAGACAATTGGAAAATACCATAGGTGATCCGCTTAGGTAGTGGATTCGGATCCGAAAACAACAAAAGTAAAAACCTTACATTTTTTTTAAACAGCCTTTACCACCTTGAGAAAGTTTCAATATCATTTTATTATATTCGGAACATAAAAAGGCACAATCTGTATCATTTCACGTATTTGTCGACTCGCTGGAAAACATGACTAGTATTTTTATTAACACCTGTTCATATTGTATTCAGTAACACCACTTCTGTTACACCTTTATATTTCACTGTTACCAAAAATCACGTAGCTTGGGTATCTAACATTAGCTTTTAGTAGACGGCTTACAAGTTACCTAGCTGTTGAAATAATAAAGCTAAAGAGTTTGTTTGTTTGAACGCGCTAATCTCAGGAGCCGCTGGGCCGATTTGAAAAGTTCTTTCAGTGTTAGATAAAACAGTTATTGAGGAAGGCTATAGGCTATTTAACATCACGCCACGACCAGTAGAAGTGAAGCAGTAGTGAAAACTGTTGCAAAAACGGAGAAAATTTTCTAAATTCCACGCGGACGGAGTCGCAGGCAACAGCTAGTAAATCTATAAAGCTGAAGAGTTTGTTTTGTGGAATGCGCTAATCTCAGAAACTACTGGTTGATTTAAAAAATTCTTTCAGTGTTCGATAGTACATTTATTTAGGAAGGCTACATAATATTTCGCTGCGACCAATGCGTAGCATCAGTGAAAAATGTTGCAAACAAAGGAGAAAATTTTCTAAATAATGCGAACGGCTTCAATAGCTAGTGGCACGTCTTAAGAGGTAAAGTTAGTAATTTGTATGAAATAAAATGTTATAAATAGGTGTTAAAAAATGTGTTTTTGGAAATTAAAATCTAGTAACACTTTTGTGTGTGAATTTTGGATTGTGAAATGAGTAAAATGTTGCCTAAGATATAAAATGGATATCGATTTCCCAAATTCCTTAAGGTTGCAAGATTAAAATGTGACAGCAATCGCTCAGCTGTCATACAATCATTCTGAACCCTTTATTTGCGCCCCTTGTACCTCAAAGTAAGTTGTAATTCAATAAAATATATTTTGCTTTATTTTTAGGACCGTTTATCTCTGTTCTATATTAAATATCGCAATAGATTTTCTATAGTCATTATTTATTTATTTATTATACACTTTATTGTACACCATAAAATTTGCAAGAAATTATAATTATAAATACTACTTTACTATAGCACTTTCTGCCACGCATATTCTGAAAAAAAATCAATTTTCACGAATTCAGATAACATCTTCTATGAGACACGGAAAACTTGAAAATTAACCCTGTTCCAACACGCCTGGTATGCGCGTCACAGTACCTAGACCATAATCCCTCCCAAAATGGAGTAGGTAGGCCCGTGTCCAACAGTAGGGCATTAATGGGCTGGAGAGAGAGGGGAGAAACAACAACTCTGCAACTTGATACTTAAGCATGATTAAAATCATTGTAAAATATCTGTGTGGTGTGGAGGATGTAGTAACTTCTTTTCTACATAGGTACTATACAACGTATTTCAGAAATTTGTAGTCATATTTGACCATCGTTACACGTGGCCGGTGACTAGGCACTAGGCATGGATGTAATTACAAATACTAGTTATATTATGACTTTTATGTGTTCATACAAATGTCATTAATTAATTAAATTAATCGATTATGTTTAATTACAACACTACTATGAGGTCATCTTTTATCGTAAGGTTCAATCGCATTCAATAAACCGTGAAAATCTCATAATTGATGCGCTCCTTGTAGTTATTTAATAGTAGGCAATAAACAACAAAAAACTTACCAACTGTATTTTTCTATGTGTAACTGTAACATTTATAATATTTAAGGCCTATCCAATGCAACCTTAAAATATGACTACACCTTTCTGCAACACGTTGTAGAATAGAATTGAATACTCTTTAATGTACATCTTAACAATATTAGGTACAGTAGGTAATTAATATTATAAAATTTTAGAATTTATCTAGATAAGTACAGTAGGCGGTATTATCGCAAGTTGCGATCTCTTCCAGACAACCTTTGGATGGACTGAGAGGAAAGAAAAATTTGGCTGATTGTGATGTACATACATAAATACACACATACCTACAAATACATAATTAAATAACTATAAACACACGTACATATAAAAATATATAAAAAATATACTATCGTTATACTTCAAAAAAGAAATGTGTTAAATAAATAAATCATTTATTTGTCACCACAATAATAACAAGCAACCAATCACAGTAAGCTGAAGTTGTTACAACCAAGGTTATACAATATTGTAATGATAATAATTATTATATATTTCCGAGAGTATACTACTGTGGGACACTGGTGCCTAAGCTAAGCCATTAAACCATAAGCCATTTATTTTCATAACACTTCGAAATGGCCCACCTACCTAATTAATTTTGCATTATTAATATTTAATTAACGCGTTCAATGCTGAATAATTTGCAAATTTATAGCCAATGCTAAAAAAAGAGTCATTCGCCCAGTGCTGAAAACGCGTATGTGCGTTCAAAAAATTTTTCGCGTAGTGCTAAGAACGCTTATATGCGTTCAAAGAAAACTCGCGTAGTGCGGCTGGACGCTATAGCGCGTTGTTTCGGTAACTTTCGAGTTTTATGACTGTCATATAACAATTACGGGTCATATAAAGGTGTTGGATGGATAAAGGTGCTTCCACACTAGTGTTTATTTGTAAGAGATTTTGTGATGTTTACGCCATAATATATCTTCGTTCGGTTTTGTTAAAATAGTAAGTTATACCTTAATAAAACAGTAATAGTAAAGGTACATTCTCCCGAAAGCCCTTTTATTCTTAATTTTTTTTAATTTACGACTTTTCGCCCGCCTCGTAATCGACACCATTTATAAATAGACTAAAACTACCTATTAGTTTAGTTAAAAGAGCGAGTCATAATAAAATTATTTCAATAATCTATTGTACTAAATTAGGTTATTGTTGTCGTCGCCGCCGCCGTCCCCCCCCCTGCAAGATTCGTAGCAGAAACCTGACTAGTGTGTAGTCTCCTTTACAATTCCACATTTTACGACCGCTTCGAAACAATAGACACCCAGAATACACGCTATAAACGCACAGGTGCGGCGCACCCCGCTTGCCTACAGATTTTTTTTTTGTATGGACGCGTATACGCGTCGGCCCGCACTTGGTGAAGATCAGAAAAACGCGCATAAGCGTTAGCCGCACTGAACGTATTAAGTACCTATTTTAAGTGCATTTATTATTATATATTTTTGCAATTTTCTGCTAAAATTCTAACCAACCTCCTTTTTCTAAATAATCATCTAATACCGTCATGTTTGATTCTGAGAATCTTTCATATACTGTAAACCATTTTACAGCAAAAGGTATCAAATAACCATTATTCAACCATTTGAAACTCACATGGTGTTCTTCATCCAGTGTCCGCAGCTGACTTCTTCCATTAATCACTAGTTTTAGCTGCACGTCTCCCACTTTGTATCTATTCTACTAAAATGCAGAGCTTTGCCGATGTGGTGAAAGAAAAGTGTAGTATTTTCGATTTTAATACGTATTAGATAATCACTTTTAACAAAAAAATGGTTAAAGACAAGCAAGCCGATTGCAGAATACTATTTTTTTAAAAGAATTCTAATAGCTGACGAAATTCTGTAATCAGAAGGAAGACAATGGTTTTCTCCAGCGAAAAGGCTTGTTACAACTGTAGGACTTTATCTTGACAATTTAAAAGCGTCTGAAGAAGTTTTTAGACTAAATATTTTGAAAGCGTCATTGTGACGCGTAATTTTATTAATTAATATTGTAATTTTAATTCCTCCAGTATCATGGTAAAAATAAAAACTCTCCCAAAAATAATGGAAACTAAACACATCAAACATTGAGAGGGGACTACAGCCCCAAATAAAGGTATTTGCCTTTGGTATTGCTATGAAAAGGACAAATATAGTTGAGCCAGACTTTACCTACAAATTCTTTAAAAAAAATATTTTGTGTCCACTATTTCCTTCGTGAAAATTAAACTGACCGTATTATAGATAAAGAGTATATATCTATGGTTCCATTACTTTTATTTGGTAATACCTTGGCCAATTTGTGAGATAGACAATGCAAGTTGATCTAAAGAAAACTGAAAAAAAAACGGGATTCTTGTATGGTAATTTTTTTTTTCATAAATATATAAGACGGAGATACTGTGAGGAAACTTCGTTGCATTGGAGAACGAAAGAGAACAGTGGACTACAATGCTTATATTTTTGTATGGAGCATAGTTTGCTGTCGTGCCCTCTTAATTTTAAGAACAACCGAACTATAAAGGTAGTTGAAATTTGAAGGCCATCGACAACGTATTTAATACAATTTTGCTCTGAAATAATTACAATATAAACAGAAACTTAATCGAATGTCAATCAATCTATCTCATATGCCAATGTTTTATTCTGACAGTCAGCTACCTTTAATTAAACAGTCGTTATTTTAATTACATTTAACTAACATGCGTTGTTGTCCGTGTGGTGATGGATTAAAAATACAAGTGTCACCACCCCTTTTCCATCCCAGGGTGCTGTAAAAGCCGGCTAAGGGATAATGTACACAGATAACATCCTCAGTAAGAGACGGAAATCTCGGACATTCTATAGGTACTACATATTAACTGTGTGCCAAATTACATTCAAACTGCTGTCGTTTCGGTGTGAAACAGTGAAAGATAGAGGTTACTCTATCTTTTACTGTTTCAGAGTTATCTACAATCTAAAGTATTAGTAAAATGGATTACTTAACAACAAAGTATATTTGCTATACCATACTAGACTGCTCAGACATGGGTTTAGTGACGAGTTATAAATATTTTTATATTGGCGTTTTCTATGTATTATTTGTATGTATTTATAAAAGCAAAGTAGTTTATGTAGTCTATGTCTAATGTAGTCTTCAAGCATATAAGCTTAGCTTTTAACCAGAGAACATTGTGTGAAATATCAATGAATAAATCCATTTTTGTTTATATATTTATGAAAATAAACATAAATAACAGATGTTAAAGAATCTTATATCATTTTGGAGGCAGTACATGGTGAAGAAGTGAAGTATTGCATATTTTGCATCCGTTTTCAAACAGTTGACTGTTTACTAATCTATACTAATACCAGCTGACCCGGCAAACGTTGTTTTGCCATACTAAAAAAAAACCAAAATGGTTTGAAAAATAGATGTTGGCCGATTCTCAGACCTACTGAATATGTATGTAAAATTTGAGAAGAATCGGTCAAGCCGTTTCGGAGGAGTACGGTAACTAACACTGTGACACGTGAATTTTATATATTAGATTATAACTTACCTAATATAAACTGAAAAGTATGTTTGTTTGAGCGCGCTAATCTCAGAAACTCAGAAAAAATATTTCAGCGTTGGATAGTCCATCCATCGAGGAAGGCTTTAAGCTATATAACATGACGCTACGACGAATAGGAGCCAAGCATCAGTGAATAATATTGCAAACGGGGAAAGTGTTCTAAATTCCACGCGTACGAAGTCACAAGCAACAGCTAGTTTAAATATACCTTTGAGTGGTTTCGACGCTAAAAAAAGAGCACTTGTAGCTTAACTGTAGGCGTCCCTTTTAATTATCCTCCTTATCCTTACTAATTTAAAAGGGTGAAATCCGGATGATGTCACAATAAAAATTTTGACGAATTTAAGTGTTAATGTGTGGAACGAAACGATGGCGCGATTTAAAAAACGTACAACGCCATCTATTGAGTAGAACAGTAACCTTCTGTTTGTTAAGGATTGATTTCTAAATTTCACGCGTACGAAGTCGCGGGCATCAGCTAGTAGTACATAAAATAAGCGTCATAACATTGATTACTACAAATATAATAGTGTTATCTCACGTTTACCAGCAATCGGTACATTTGTCTATTCAACATTGTTAGTACATAGTTGCTGACTCATCTAGGGAGCCGGTATTGAACTGTAGTTACAGCCGATCACTGCCATATGGGGTTATAGGGTTCCATGCTTTGTGTATTTACTTGAACAAGCAAATTAGCCATGCTTTCGATGTTTGTGAAAATTGCGTAATTAATTTTGTAAGCAGAGTACTGGAGTAAAATGTCACTAATGAGAATTATACCGAGCATAGGCTATGCTCGGTATTTCCCTACGGGATAAAATCCGAAATACGGAGATCCGTAGGAGAACTGGCGTGTCCGACATAGCCCGAAAGGTTAGCACGCTGAAGTGGCAATGGGCAGGCCACATCACTCGTAGGACTGACGATTGTTGGGGAAGAAAAGTCCTAGAGTGGCGATCACGTACCGGACGACGCAGCGTTGGGCGGCCCCCGACAAGGTGGAGTGACGATATCGTCAAGGTCGCGGGGAGACATTGGATGCAGGCGGCACAGGACCGCGCGTTGTGGCGTTCTATGGGGGAGGCCTATGTCCAACAGCGGACGGAGAGCGGCTGATGAATGGAATGAGAATGTAAGTAGCTTAATAGAAAAATAATGATTAGGTAACTAAATAATTAAGATTAGCTGTCGCCCGCAACTTCATCCGCGTGGTATTTAGGAACCAAATCTTAACAAATTATACATAATATAATTTAAACATTTTAATTAATAAAAATCTGCATGAAGATCCGTTGCTTGGTTATTATTTATTACATTATTAACGTTTTACATTTTTTAACCATTGTAAAATGTTTATAAATATTTAATATTCTTATAATTATGTAATAAATAATAGTTCATTGCACGTTTTGGGAGACTGTAAGTGCAATGAGCAGTTGATTAAATAAATAAAATAAATAAAATAAAAATAAAATAAAACAACGATTTAGGCTCGAATTTAACATACAAAAAGCGACTTTGTCTTACAATAAATAAATTCACTTAGTTCCCAGTTCACATTTTACTTTAACTTAACTTTTTAATTTAATTATATATCGCCCACAACCTCGTGTGCATGGCATTTAGAAAACAAATTTTACAAAAATAATTGAGTATTATGTGTGCCTTTTAAATTTGAAGCTTTCTCTCGATTTCTCAGGAGATAACCATCAAATCCTGACCCGGTGCCAATGGGACCACACGGGGACATCTAGTTCTCAAATAAAATAAGAATTATTAAAATCGCTTCACCCAGTTAAAAGTTATGAGGTAATAAACATAAGAAATAAAATAAAAAAAGAAACATACAGACGAATTGAGAACCTCCTCCTTTTTTGATATCCGTTAAAAATACATCCTCTTGAACCACTCTATGTATTAAAAAACTGCATCAAAACCCGTTGCGTAGTTTCCTTAATACATATAAGGTCAGATAGAGACCTACGTACTAAAATTCGACTGTTTTATAATAAGTAAAGATTTGCGAATAATAGGTACGACTTCTGAAAAAGTAATACGAAGCTAAGATATTGTTATAATTAAAGTTGTATTCCGTAAGAATCTAAATCACAAAACAGAAGTAAGTTAAACAAATTAAAAAGCGGACAAATTTTCAGATTTGTTATTACAAAGACAGTAGCCACTATTGCAAAATGATATTATTATATAGTGGGAAGCAAAATGTTTATTGTTACAATTTTGTAACAAAAACAACCCTTTTCTTGCAATTTTTGCGAACTACTGTTGGTAACTGTTACAATTTTCATGTCTCGCAAATAATTTATGAGGCTTATAGGTGGTCTTTTGTAAGTATAGAATAAGTTTTTGCAAGTCACTATCCTTTGTAGGTCAGTTATTGGCTCCGCGTCTATACCGATACTGTAATGTTATATTAAGGACAGTTATCCTCAAAGTAAACATGTAGGTACATTTCTTGTTTATTGGTACACTAGCTGTTGCCCGCGACATTGTACGTGTGGAATTTTAAGGATTTTACCCGTTTTGCAACTTTTTTCACTGATGCTTCGCTCCTACTGGTCGCAGCATGATGTTATATAACATTTCTTCTTCTTCTCTAGCCCATTTACGTCCCACTGTTGGGCACGGGCCTCCTCCACTTTAGGAGGGAATATGGTCTACTGTGCCGCACTGACCAGGCGTGTTGGCACAGGGTTTATTTTCGAGTTTTCCGTCTCTCACAGAGGATGTTATCTGTGTGCAATATCCCTTAGCTGACTTTTACAGCACCCTTGGGAGGAGATCGGGTGGTGACACATGTATTCTTAATCCTTCACCACACGGAAATATAACATTTAGCCTTCCTCAATCCAACCTTGAAAGTGTTATTCAAATAAGATTAGTTTTTTTCTGAAATTAGGGCATTTAAACAAACAAACAAACAAACTCTTCAGCTTTATAATATTAGTTTATCTGATGTAGGTACCTACATTATTTTGATGATATTTGAAGCTTGATTGAAGAGTAGTTAATAATAATTATGATCTGAACGTATTTTGCTTTTTCTGTCTTTACGACTACGCAACTGATTTTTATGCATTTGCGGCAGAAAACCTAAGTACTAATTATGTGTAGTTTTTGTTCCAAACCCGACACAGAGCCGCCTACACAAATGACAAGACAACACATTTTTCCACAGCTATTAGCGTCATACATAAAATATGATATCTTTTAATTGAATTCAATAACCTTATGGATAATAGTAGAATTAACCCTCAGTATACTGTGGCATTGAAGGAATACAATAAGAGTTTGAGCACCGCCGACGTACGAACTGGTATACTTCACAATGCACTACTAATGATTCGTCTTAACATTCAAATCGCCCACACGGCCTTTTGTCTCCAAAACTTCGGTGTTTTTCTGACAATTTTTCAAGCAGCATGATACTAAATAAAAATTGCCAAATGATTGAAGGATGTGGGTCAACGGGTTATGCTGAATGGGCGTCAGTTCTGACACAAAAGTTTTTTTTTAAAGTTGATTGGTTCAGGGGCATTCATTGTTTTCGTAATAGCTTTCAATCATATACACACGTCACTATAGCAGACCTTTCTACCTATATAATCTACATCAGTTAGATGGAAAATATTACTCTAACTAAAATCTAGGGATTATTGCACACAGATAACATTCTCTGTGAGAGACGGAAAACTCAAAAATAAACCCTGTGCCAACACGCCTGATAATCGCAGCACAGTAGACCATAATCCCTCCCAAAGTGTAGGAGGCCCGTGCCCAACTGTGGGACGTAAAGGGGCTGGAGAGAGAGAGAGAGAGAACTGTCCGGCTCCATCAATACACTCTTACAATTTTTCGCGCTTTTAATATTAGTAGGATGACAATGATAATTAAGTAATTATTATTATGTAAATATGTTGTTTACAGTCATATTTGTTAATACTCATTATTAATTTATCACCTAACAAATATTTGGAATGTTGTAAGTCAAATATTTACGACGTTAACTTGGTTCATATCCAAATAATTCTGTTTACTCGCTCTACAAATAAATTGTTCGGTTTGTTTATAAAAGAAGTTTTGTCACGAGGATGTCACGAACATTGTGGACAGTTTTACTTTTAAGACGGTAATGTAGGTAATTAGGAATAGCCTAAATAATCTATTCAGCTACTAATAACTCAAGAGTCTAGCAAACAATACAAGATTATTATTATTTTCCCAAATGACTAGATATTCGAGATACCTAAATGATTTGTAAAGTATCGAAATTGTAGATTTATTAATATCTATATTTTAAAGCAGAAGAGTTGTTTATTTGAACGCGCTAATCTCAGGAACCACTGGACCGGTTTGATATTTTTTTCAGTGTTGAATAGAACATTTATTTAAGGGCCTACATCAATATTATCGTATATCATCGCCGACACGTACATATTAACACAGCCAGTAGGCACAGAAAATGAAGAATTAGGGATACTTTTCCTATTTACTCATAACCTACTAAATATATTTTAATTCTGATTTACGTGTTTCTATATATAATAGTTACTTATGTTTTTAAAGTTATTTCATTAGTTAATACGCGATAATAGACCGACAAATGAAAAAAATAAGAAATGAGAGAGGTATTTTCGCTAAGATTTTCTATCGAGAAAACTTTTTTCAATCGCGTTTCTGAGTTTATGCGATCCTAGATTATATATTGAAAAAACATATACTTAAAAATTAGAGCTCTAGCCATTCAATCTAAAGAAACAATGAAAACTTCGTACCTAGAAAAATGCACGAAGCTATTTTGGTATCGTCTTAACATCACGGTGCGACCAATAGCAGTGATACCGCAGGGAAAAATGTTGCAAAAACGGGCAAAATTCTCTGAATTGCACGCGTACGAAGTCACGAGTAACAGCTAGTCTCTACATCATAAAACTGAGTTTGAGTACTAATTTACTCCGGTTCTCCTTTGAGAATACATAGTGATGAAGAGTTAAGTGTTTAATAACAAAAGGCCAACATTTTTTTTTTTTTAAAAGGATAAATATGCGAATAAAATTCTAGTAGTTTTTTCTATAAAATGACTGTTTATTTATGAGTAAAAAACGTGAGAATTGAGGATCATTAAGAACTTACATATTCTCAATAGTATTGTCGCACCAACTGAAAATGGAAAACCCGTCTGTCCACGATGGAATCTGCACAATGCTACAATTTCATGCGTCATAAAACATCACTACGGTGTTCGAAATTCGAATTCAAGAAGAAAACGAAACGAGTGGCGGCCGTATCGAATAAAATAAATCGATCTATTTTCGAAAACGATTTTGTTATTTTCTTGACATGGGATTGAGGGGTGTTGATGACAGCGTTTGTTATTTACCAAAAATTTTAAGATAGATGATCTCAGAGATTTCAACAAATGTCATTGGCTGTCGTGTTTGTAACGCTGAAGATTTTTATAAGCATTTATACGCAAAAATATTATATTATCTAAGTTTAAAAAAAATGTTATTTCTCTGATTCTTTTTTTCAAACCATTGAGATATTAACTACTCATTGTTCCCAACTATCACGTATAATGCTTATGTATATTTTTGTAAATTTCTGTATTAACAAGTCTTTTTCAAACGAATAGTTGCCGCACTCAACACCTGAGTGCTTTGTGACCAAAATAAATAAATCTTATTAAAAAATTAACGTTACTATTAAGTTAGGAATTAACTATTATATTATGGGAGCAAAAATTTTTATACATAAATTTTTGTACTCATGGTTTTTAGCATTTTCAATATTCTTTTGTTTTATTTTTTTATTGTTAAAGAAACTATTGATATCGACATACGTATATGTGTATAGTATATTGCTTGATTAGTTTCTATATATAAAAATTGTGGGTATGAGAGTGTTAATTCTTCAATTCCCGAATGGCGAGTGGTCATCAAACTGCCCCTTTCTAATCCAGTAGTGTTATACCAATCAGCACTGTTCTGAAGGGGTGTTGATCCCAAAGGGATGCAAGGGATATACAATCAGGGGAGTGACAGGGGTAAAAGAGTATACACGACGAATTGTGAGGTATGGGTAAGAGGAAGAATTTTTTTTTTAAATCATTCATGTGAAAAGAAAAAATTCTACTCAGTCAAATTTAAAAAGCTTTCTTAACATCAAAGAAAATAATAGTGTCATTATGTAAACGTTCTTTCATTATTCGGTTTAGTAAAATTACTACTAAAATCACTACATTCTAGTATGAATCACATTTAACATAATATTATCTAACACTTGCGCGACTCATTCGTTTAAATAAAACCACATTCTTATTAAAATGTAAAACAAATACTTAAGTCCAAATCCGTAAAAAGTGGGTTTATTTAAGCACATTTAAGTTCAAAAACTGATAACACTATCTCTCTCCAGTCCTTTAACATCCCACTTTTGGGCACGGGCCTTTGGGAAAGATTTTGGTCTACTTTACCACGCTGACCAGACGTATTCGCGTTCGTGACTGTGTTTAATTTCTATTTTTCCATCTCTCACAGAGGATGTTATCAGTGTGATATCCCTTAGCTGACTTTTATTGCACCCTGGAAAGGAAATGGGGTGGTGACACTTGTATTCTTATTCCGTCACCATACGTACTTGACAAATAATAATAAATAAATAAATAAATATTCATGGACATTTCACACAACGTCCTCTGGTCCCAAGCTAAGCTTATATGCTTGTGTTATGGGTACCAGAATACGGATGTACTACATAAACTACTTTTCTTTTGTAAATACATACTTATAATACATAGTAAACACCCAGACGTAGTACAAACATTTGTATGACATTTATGGATATCTCACAAATGATTGTCCCAATAGCTTATGTTGTGTAATATACTTTTTAGGGTTTCCTTAGTAATAAAATCTTGCAATTATGTTAAATTAAGCGGCCTTTCAGAAATTGAGAATTGTGTAACAAATACATTACCTATGCTTATAATATGGTGTTTACTATGTGTTATAAGTATCTATTTACAAAAGAAAAGTAGGTTATGTAGTATATCCGTATTCTGATACCCATAACACAAGAATCGGGCCCCGGTTAGTGGGGCCACCCCTCGCTGGGTCATGGTAAAGCTCAAGGCACCATCATGGCCCGGCAGGGCAGAGAGGAGGAAAAAAAACCCATAACACAAGCATAATAATCTTAGCTTGGGACCAGAGGACGTTTTGTGAACTATCCATGTCCATGAATATGAATAATATATAGATGCGACGAGATCTCATTTTAAAATGACTCAAACCTTTTATTTTAGAAATTCTGCATAGGCAGCAGTTGACCACCGTTCTACGAATAAAATTTTCAGGAAATTCAGCCGTTGTTATTAATTTATTCTACTTTGATCACTGGAATGGCTCTACACCCTTTTGTGGTGTTAATTAATTGTAAAAGTGCCCAGAGACTATCCGACATAGTCCATTAAGCATAAAGCCCTAGCTTAACCGCAACTGTTGTTTTCCATGACCCTCTGAGCGAAATCCCTAAAGTCCAGTGGAGTGACCAGTGTTAATGATCCACCGAACATCTCTCGAACCATAGAAATTATTGTGGAAATAAAGAGAAAATTAGGGATCTGAGAAAACTGGTCAGAAAGTGACCGCAACTTTTGTTTTATTCATCATAGAGTACCTGCTGAGAGGTAGCCTTTAATTGGATTAAAGATTGTTGATAAAAAGCGCTTTTAATATAATACCGACACGGTCGGTACCCGTTGACATTAAGGACGTTCATTAAGGGTTGGATATTGATTTTAATACCTCGTACGTCATTGGTTGGATTTGATATAAAAACTTTGAGTAGTAGGGGTCTTTCAGGTAGTCCTAAATTTGAGGAAAATATAGAATCCATATTTGTTCACGTCTACCAGTTAAATTGAAAACTTTAAACTAACGTACTTCAACAGTTTCAGCCCACAAAATAAAAAGAACTTCGATTGCACTTTTTAAAACTCGTTATTACTAATTTCACCTTATTTTCATTTATTCTAAGAATCTTATAGAGAACTTTTGTTGGGATGCTATATTTTGTCCTTATACTTATTATAAAACAAAGTCGTAATTCCTATGTGAGTTTATATCTTCAGAACTACCCAGTGGATTTTGATGCCCAGTGGTTTTTTTTAAATAATAGAGTTGTTCAAGAGGGTGGCTTTTTTGTATAATTTTTTAGGTTTTTTTTTCTAAATTACGAAGCTTGCGAAGTTCCGGCAACAGCTAGTTTATCAATAAAAGTTAATTTTCTGGAAAGTACTCGTGCTAGAAAAATTTTTGTATGTTAGTAGTGTCTTTCTTTTTAATATTTTAGTAGATACATGATGATATGCTAGATGTAGTAAAGCTTATAACACAGTTTTAGGTTAGGCCAGTCATCTTGAATATACGTAGAACAAGCTGATCTGAGCTCTAAGTTTTTAGATTATATAGTTAACTAGCTGACCCGGCAAACGTTGTTTTACCATACTAAAAAAAAAGGTTTGAAAAATAGATGTTGGCCGATTTTCAAACCTACTGAATATGCATGTAAAATTTCATAAAAATCGGTCAAGCCGTTTCGGAGGAGTACGGTAACTAACACTGTGACTGTAACACGTGAATTTTATATAAGTACTAGCTGACCCGGCAAACGTAGTTTTGCCATACCAAAAAAAAAAAGATTTCAAAAATAGATGTTGGCCGATTCTCAGACCTAGAGGATATGTACACAAAATTTCAGGAAAATTGGTCGAGCCGTTTCGGAGGAGTACGGTAACTAACACTGTGACACGGGAATTTTATATATTAGACTAGCTGACCCGGCAAACGTAGTTTTGCCATACAAAAAACAAAGTTTGAAAAATAGATGTTGGCCGATTCTCAGACCTACTGAATATGTATGTAAAATTTGAGAAGAATCGGTCAAGCCGTTTCGGAGGAGTACGGTAACTAACACTGTGACACGTGAATTTTATAATATATTAGATATAAGAAGTTAGTAACAGAAGTTTTACCAACTATTTCGTAAGTGTTAACGAATGATGATCCTTAGCCTTACTAATTTATAAGTGCGAAATCCAGATAAATACACAATAATAATTTTGGCGAGCTTAAGTTTAGTGTTCATGTGTGGAACGAAACGATAGCGCGATTTAAAAATCGTACAACGCCATCTATCGAGCAGAAGGGTAAGCTTCTGTTTGTTAAGGATTGATTTCTAAATTTCACACGTACGAAGTCGCAGGCAACAACTAGTATAAAAATAAATGTAAAAACTACCGTTCTAGAAACGGATATTATGTCATCGTGTCTCTAAATAGGTGTCGTAGAATGTGTCGGTCAATATTATATTAGTGAAAACAAGTAACGATGGATGGACTTGAGCTACATTATATTGACTAACGGTCAATTCTTTGCTTGTGACTGTGCTTTCTATTTAAATCCCTACTAATATTATCTCTGCCTACCCCCAAGGGGAAAAAGGCGTGATGATGATGATGATGATAATATTATAAATGCGGAAGTAACTCTGTCTGTGTGTCTGTTACGCTTTCCTGCTTAAACCTCTCAACCGATTTTGATGAAATTTAGCACAGACAATCTTTAGACCCTGAGAAAGGACATAGGCTACCTTTTAATGCGAAAAAAAAGGGATAAAATTTTTATAAATTTCACGCGGACGGAGTCGCGGGCAACAGCTAGTTACAAATAAATGTTACTTCTGAATGGTATTCAGAATTTGTCAATATGTAGGTATTCTATCCGTATTCTGGTAATCATAACACAAACATATAAGCTTAGCTTGGGAGCAGAAAGCGTTGTGTGAAATGTCCCTAAAAATGTATACTTATTTATTTATTTATTTTTGATAATATAAATTTTGTTAAGGGCCTACATCAATATTAACACAGCTAGTAGGTATAGAAAATGAAGAATTAGGGATATTTTTTTTGTTTACTCAAAATCTACTAAATATATTTTAATTCTGATTTACGTGTTTCTATATATAATAGTTACTTATGTTTTTAAAGTTATTTCATTAGTTAATACGCGAAATAGACCGACAAATGAAAAAAATAAACAATTTGAGAGGTTGTTTCGCTAAGATTTTCTATCGAGAAAACTTTTTTCAATCGCGTTTCTGAGTTTATGCGATCCTAGATCATATATTGAAAAAACATATACTTAAAAATTAGAGCTCTAGCCATTCAATCTAAAGAAACAATGAAAACTTCGTACGTAGAAAAATGCACGAAGCTATTTTGGTATCCTCTTAAGTAAATTTCTCCGCTTCTCTCAAAACATTACAATTTATCTAACGTAAACCAATTTAATCTAAAAATTCGATAAATATTAGGATCGCACACTTTTCTATGTATTGGCACATGTATATTGTATTGCTTCTGCAGATGTACCAAGTTAACGAAGTCTTATTATCTACAATTGAACAAGATGTATTGTGTTTCTAATAATTAAAATCTTTACATTTAACTTAATATAGCTCCTTATTAGACAAAGCATTTGCCTAGCTTTATTTCAGCTTTGAATCACCAAATTAGCTTTTCAAATTTACGAAAATGGAGTGCTTGGTATCGTACTATTCCTTCAGAACACTTTCTAATAAATTTGATATTGAGGATTGTTCTTTAAAAGTACATTCTTTTACCGACCCATATAATAGAAATTAAATAAATTTAATTTCTATTAATACTAGCTACAGCTACAAATGAAAACGGAAATAAAATTCACATAATATATCAAGCAGTGAGCGCATGGCCGGCGAGGAAGGCTCGCCAGGCGGCATGTCAAACAGCGGGAGTTCCCTGGTTAAATTGAAAAACAATCTCCCACCATTTTCGCTCGCCGAACGTAATAAATCTATGTACAAAAATTCTACACGTTATTTATGAAATCTATCAGACAGAACCGAACTATGCGTTTGTTGTGGCGGCCACATACAGGTACACAGGTATTTAATATTAAAATAATAATTAAAGTTATTAGATACATAAAACTAATACAATACCTACAAACTTTATGTAGTCAATAGAGTAGTAAAAAGAGCAGTATGTGCGAGACCCATACATTAAGTACTGTATACCAAAGTGTTTCACAAACTCAGCGTTGATTTCATGTAAATTTTATCGAAAATAAGTATGAAGTAAAAATATTAAGTTGGTATATGTTTTGACCAAGCTAATTAATTCGCACTTATTACACTTATTTAACGGGCTTTGTGGTCTAGTGGTTCGTATAACGGACTGCCGATCATGAGGTCGCGGGTTCGATTCCCGCCTCGGACAATCATTTGTGTGATTTTTATAAATGTCATACTAATGTTTGTTCTGCGTCTGGGTGTTTCTATGTATTATAAGTATGTATTTACAAAAAAAAGTAGTATATGTATTCTATCCGTATTCTGGTACCCATAACACAAGTATGTAAGCTTAGCTTGGGACCTGAGGACGCTGTGTGAAATGTCCGTGAATATTTATTTATTTAAACACAATAAACTTTAAGATAATATGATAAACGAAAAGTAACTTGAAGTCTAAAATTCACACTTATGTGTGTTACTTACTTAAAGGAGCAGACTGTCCTGAAACTCTTTTTTTCAAATTTTCTTATACTCAATCCATCTACCATATCTTCGATCTTCCCCTACCCTTGCTTTCTTCCAAATGCAATCTATGAAATCTTTCGTTCGTGTTTTTTCTATGTATTACAAGCATGTGTTTACAATGGAAAAGTAGTATATGTATTCTATCCGTATTTTGGTACCCATAACACAAGCATATATAATCTTAGCTTGGGACCAGAAGACGTTGTGTGAAATGTCCATGAATATATTTATTTATTTTATTAAACTTTAAATTATAGCATTACCTATCAAACAAAATGGCATGCAGTGTACCTTCTTGGATGTGGCCATTATGGGATTAATTGCATTAATCATAACTAGTGACAGCTATTACATTTTTGGTGCTCGACTTTTGGCTCGACTCTCTCGGCTCGAGTTTCACTAGACAATGTAACAATGTACCAATTTCGTTTGAAACAATCACAAATCTATTTCGATTGTCTGTCAAAGCTCTGAAATTGATTGAAATATATTTCATAAGTTCTACTAAGACTTATTTTTGTTATCATTTCTTTTTATTACTTTAAAATAGTTATTCATTCAAAGATACAGGTTTAAGCTGTTCTTGTTGTGAGTTTTGGCAATATAAACATGTGACGTACGATATTATAATGCTTCTTATTCTAGGCAGAAAAAGATCTTATATATTTATAGACTTTTTCTTTGGAAGCGTTTTCAAATGGAAAAAAAAATCAAAATAAGAGCAGACGTTGAAATTCCTCTTTCTTGATTTCTGGTTTCTACTCAGATAAACTTAGTACCTTTTGTCGATGTGAAGACGGATTTAAAATACGAGTCTCACCACCCCGACTCCTCCCCAGGCCACTATAGAAACCTACTTGGTTTTTATTTTGTTTTTGGTTTTTACTTTGTTTTTTTTTTGTACACACAAGTAACATGGAAATGGAAATCTCGAAAATAAACCCAATGCTAAGACGCTCGGTCAGCGTGGCATAGTAGACCATAATCCATTCCAAAGTGGAATCGGCCTTTGCCAATGGGCTTTAGAAAGAAAAGTAAGTATTACGCACTTTATTTTCCGTCTAGGATCTTTACTCGCAACTGATATTGCTTTTACAGATTTAAAATAACTATCATATTTTACGTCAAAGTTGCAATAAGGCTGAAAAACAAGATGATCGATTAAGTTTTAAAAGCTTCTATCCATTAAGCTGATGGCTCTTGTTATGACTCCATCATAGCCATTTTCCATGTTGTTATAAAAGTACTTAATCTCTTAAAACATAATTTAAAATAAAATGTTTTAAATATATTTTTAAGACAATACAGAGTTGTTTTAAAAATATAATGATTACGTGTGACTACGGTGCGACTGAAAAACGGAATTCAATTCCGAAATCTGCTTTTTGGAAGTTTTAAAATCAATTAATAAAAAATATAAAAATACAGAGGACCTCAAGATACTAAGCCAAAAGTAATTTTGGCTGAAACATGATAACTTAGTAATATGATTTATTGTTATTGGTGCTCAATATAATATAACAGAATCAGAAAAATTTTGTTCTGTCAATAAAAAAAATGGAAAGTACGAATTGTTTTGTTTCTTTTTCATAAAAAGATCACTGGACGCATTATAAATTGCTTCATTTACAAGTTACACTCTTCAAAGCTACGTACCTACCAATCAAATATCTTCTTATGTTGAATACGATAGTTGGGCCTTATATTAAACCCATTCGTAATATATTAGACACAAAACAAAAGAACTCAACGATGGGTCGTGCGTGAGGCACCAAGCTGATTTGATATATTCAGTGCTGCAGAATCGTGAGCACGAATGCGTACTTTGATTTATTATCTATCAACGCACGGACACACACGAGCGAATGTCATTTTCATACCAGTGAAAAAACAAAACAATTTTTTCGTAAAACATCCAATATTTTTCTAGGCTTTGGGACATAGGGCCACCGGCATTCAGCTCTGCGTAACTTTATTATATTATTTTTATTTGATGGAAAAAGTTAGTCGAAGGGCATTTGCGCGTTTTCTATATAATATATCGTGTTGCATATACAAAAAAACACAATAAAGAGAATCTCACTCATTTAAATTATTCTATCATATTTTATTAACAGTACATATTATGTTAAAAACTGGAAGCAATTTAGACGTCGTAAAATTTTTCAGCCTTGGAATCAACCGGTAAAGTTTCCAAAATGCTGGCAGCTTGAATGGTAAAGCAATTGAACGCAACTTCCTCAAAAGGATTTGCGTAGCACAGCCGTTCGTTCATATTACATGTGTATTGTGTAGTGTAGTTTTCTAGCAGATGATGCAGTTTAGTCTTTATTCTACCCCTACGGGAAAACAGCGTCGCTGTAAGATATGTATATCACAGTAAATTTTTTAACAGAGACACTTAAGACGATACCAAAATAGCTTCGTGCATTTTTCTATGCACGAAGTTTTCATTGTTTCTTTAGATTGAATGGCTAGAGCTCTAATTTTTAAGTATATGTTTTTTCAATATATGATCTAGGATCGCATAAACTCAGAAACACGATTGAAAAAAGTTTTCTCGATAGAAAATCTTAGCGAAACAACCTCTCTATTTTTTTATTTTTTTCATTTGTCGGTCTATTATCGCGTATTAACTAATGAAATAACTTTAAAAACATAAGTAACTATTATATATAGAAACACGTAAATCAGAATTAAAATATATTTAGTAGATTTTGAGTAAATAGGAAAAGTATCCCTAATTCTTCATTTTCTGTGCCTACTGGCTGTGTTAATATGTACGTGTGCGCGATGATATACGATAATATTGATGTAGGCCCTTAAAACTATCGTAAAAGGAATTAATTTACTTTGCTTTTATTATTGATTATTTGAATAACATAATGACAGGTTATAAATATGTTTCCAACAGTCTGTATCCATATGTGAATTGATTATATTTTATTAAATAACTGTACATGTTACGCATCTGATTAGATTAAACTAGATTTAATGTAAATTTCAATAAATTACAAGTTCATAGGTTAAATTTTTATGTAATCAATATTGATGGTATGATTTTAGAAATGCTGTCAATAATTTCTTTTTAGTTTAAAAACTAAAACACAGTCACTACTAGTTGATTTTAAAAACCCGTGTCTTTTTGCCATTTTATAGTGCTTGAAACTAAGATTAGATATAAAAAGGATTGTAGTATATCAACCGCTTATTCCTCTCTTGTTTTGTAAGCCATTAATGTTCCATTAATTGATACAGGTCTTCTAGACATGGAGAGGGTTTGGTCAGGTAGTTGACAAAGAATGTAAGCATAAGGATTAGCATTAAGTTTTCCATTTTTTACCAAAGGTGTTTTCTGTATAAATAGAGTATGTAATAATAGTTCTTTTAGAGCACCGTCACAAGGAAATGGGGTGGTGGAACTTTTATTTTTAATATTATTATGTCGTCTTACCGATAAGCGTCTGCTTAAGGGCCTACATCAATATTATCGTCGACATGTACATATTAACACAGCTAGTAGGTATAGAAAATGAAGAATTAGGGCTATTTTTTTTGTTTACTCAAAATCTACTAAATATATTTTAATTCTGATTTACATGTTTCTATATATAATAGTTACTTATGTTTTTAAAGTTATTTCATTAGTTAATACGCGATAATAGACCGACAAATGAAAAAAATAAAAAATGAGAGAGGTTGTTTCGTTAAGATTTTCTATCGAGAAAACTTTTTTCAATCGCGTTTCTGAGTTTATGCGATCCTAGATTATATATTGAAAAAACATATACATAAAAATTAGAGCTCTAGCCATTCAATCTAAAGAAACAATGAAAACTTCGTACGTAGAAAAATGCACGAAGAATTTTGGTAGCCTCTTAAGTACCTTCAGTTAATTTTGTCTTTCAAAGTGACACAATTCGAGAACATCTGTCATGTGGTCTACTTGTCTCCATGTAATAAGTCTATGCTGGTCTCAAAATATGCATTATGATTCTAGAAGGTGACATGTCATAAATTTTTTGAGTGACCTAATTACACGGGATGTATTGAATGGAGGTTATGTTTACAAACATCCTAACCTAGGCTAATGATGAACGACAGGGCGTGCGAGGTAATCAACGTGGCGTTGACCCCGGTAATGACTGCCCAATGACGTTGCATGTACCTACCAAGCACGTGCTCCAACACAATGGGAAATGAGACAGATGCCAGTTTTTATGCTAAATCTGATTGCTTGTTATTGATTGCTTTTTAATTTTATTTTTTTGGTTTTTCGGTTGTCTATAAATAATTTGCAATTGTTGATTGATAACTCATAAATCATCATATCGGCGTTGATGATAATTCATTTGTCTGGTTCAGGACACGAACCAGACGAATGAATTAGACCAGAATCGAAATCATTTGGTTGTGATTACGTATATCAAAGTTTGGGCTACAATTAATGTGCTCAGTACTTTGGTGTCATTAAATCATACATGAAAGCATAGTAGAGGTGTAAGAAGTAGCAAACGACTAAAATACTCATATTCAGCTTTATTTACTTTGCTTCAAATATGGCTCTTTAAATTTTCTATACGTCAAACAAATGTTATTGTCAATGTAATGTATTGTTGTTATAAAATACTATGCACATGTACTCTCACGGATTACAACAATGACATGTAAAATTTTAGCCACTCATTTGTCACTATAAACAAGACAGTTGCCACAGTTTTTTATCACTTTTAATTCATACCATTGTCTTCTAGTGTGTCAATTCCATCAGATTTCTGGTCATGGCGTCCAGTATTGAGCCGTCAGTGGAATGAAGACAAATTGTGAGCATGACTTTCAAAACGAAAGTGTTTGCGCAAATTGAATAAAATGCAGTTATGGTGGTCTGCATCTATGTTATTACTAGGGATATATATATTAATCAATGTTGTTGGACGAATATTGATAGTGTACCTATATAAAACTTCTAGCTGCGAATTCGTAACCATGGAATAAAAAACAATCACTGTTTTTTAAATATTTTTCGCTGATACTTCACTCCTATTAGTCTTAGAGTCCTAAATAAAAATGTGCTATCCAACACTGAAAGAATTTCTCAAATCAGAACGGTGGTTCTTAAGATTAGTGCGTTCAAATAAACAAACTCTTCAGCTTTATAATATCTCATTATTATATTATTATAAGACTGAGTATATTTCTGCTTCGTTTTACTTGTTGTTGTTTTAAAGCAGTTTTAAACAAATAGACATACAGTTGTCTAAAATGTCTTATTCTTTTTATAAATTTCTGAACCTTTATTATGTTTTATAATCTTCTGAATCTTTATTTCTAAAATGAATTGATTTTATATAGATTGATGTTAAAATAGAACAAGGATTCAATTTTCATATCTACTAAAAATAACTATACATAGTCGATTACAAATAACATAGATAAATAAATAAATAAATATTCATAGACATTTTACACAACGTCCTCTGGTCCCAAGCTAAGCTTATTATGAGATAATACTTAAAGAATATTGTTTAATGATGAAAAAGATGCGGTTAGATCTAACTTTTAAGATTCGAAGCTTTGCTACGAGAGATGGGATAAAATGAAGTCAGTAAATTTTTGGATTGGGCGTGTAGGTATCATCTTTATAGCAAATCTGACATCTACAAACTTAGGGTAAAGCAAAGAATAAACAAAGAAGTTAATTTATGTTTTGTTTAACACATCTTGTACATAACAGAAGACAGGCGAGCTTGATGTTAATTTCATTCTCTACCAGTCACTCTGGAGTAATGCAGATATATTCAGTCTTCTACTGTGAATATATCTATGTGCATTATGATTAGTAAGTTTATGTTCTTACTGCGTATATAAATACACCGTCACATCGTCAGGTTCTTCAAAGTTTATTCTGTCTCTTTTTTCTCTCTCTCCCTCTCTGTCTCTCTCCAGCCCATTTACGACCCACTGTTGAGCACGGGCCTACTTCACTTTGGGAGGGATTATGGTCTACTGTGCCGCGCTGATCAGGCGTGTTGGTATAGGGTTTATTTTGAATTTTCCGTCTCTTACAGAGGATGTTATCTGTGTGCAATATCCTTGAGCTGACTTTTACAGCACCCTTGGGATGAGATGGGGTGGTGACACCTGTATTCTTAATCCATCCCCACACGGAGAGTTTATGATATTTAATTGTTGTATTTACTATGTACCCATAATGTCGTGTAGTATTTATTCCATATCTTATATATTAAATTCACGTGTCACAGTGTTAGTTACCGTGCTCCTCCGAAACGGCTTGACCGATTTTTATGAAATTTTACATGCATATTCAGTAGGTCTGAGAATCGGACAACATCTATTTCCAAACCCCTCCCCCCACTGACATTTGTATGGCATAACAACGTTTGCCGGGTCAGCTAGTAACTATATAGACTTATAAGCCATCACGTTCATCTTGTGTAGTTATTGGTCGTAATTGATATGTCCGTCTTCATAACGGAAGCCGGTGACATTCGACCCGAACGTTGCCATGCTATACAAATATTTTCATAATAGTTGCTGAGAAATGATTCATTTTTAATTCGAATTCTGTAGTCACTGGGTGCAAGTGGAGTACAGCCGGCGTATTATGAGCTTTTTAAAATCATTCAAGTTCCAGGCAGGCCGTAAACTGCATGGCTAAATTAGGTATTATGGCAGAAATAAAACTTTTAGTTCAACATTTTTAGTTAGTACTTTAACTTTTAGTTGTACCTTCTCCTTAAACATATTAATGTATGACTGGTTTAGCGAACTGACTGACTAAGAATTTTGTTCATAATACGAATTTGCCAGACAGTTCAATTCACAGCGTAAACTGCCTGTAAATAAAAGCTCATAATACGGCCGCAGAACGTATTATGACGAGCTTTGAAAGATTTTAAGTTTCTTCCAGCAAATATTACAAGTGACCCGATTTGTGTATGATTTAATTTTAATATTCTTTTGGATAAAATTTGCCAACTTTAGAATAATTTATTCTGTTAAAATACTGCCACATAATGCATTGCGATGTTTTTCTTGTAGCATATACTCTATTTGTTCTCTCTAAAATAACACACTTAAAAATGATAAAAGAACGCTATAGGTATGATACTATTTTTTTCTACTACGTATTTCAAATACATAATGTTTGTAATATGAATCTCTCTCTCCAACCCATCTCTCCAACCCATCAACGTCCAACTGCTGGAGCACGGGTCTCACCTACTTTGGAAGGGATTATGTTCCAATGTGCCGTGCTGACCAGGCGTGTTGGCACAGAGTTATAGAGTAATATGGATGTAAACAATTAAACATCTTCGAAAGAAATGGTCTGAAGGATGGATCAAAAATATTTTACTGATAGATAGAAAGCTACAGTCTCCGAGAGTTCTATAAGCCATGTATCCTTATTCTTATTCTTACTAATTTATAAATGCGAAAAGCGAAATAATAACCAAAATTTTTGACGAGCTTAAGAGTTAATGTGTGTAACCAAACCATAGTGCGATTTAAATACTTATTTACAACGCCATCTATCGAGTGTATAGTAAACTTCTGTTTGTTAAGGTTTGATTTCTTAATTTCATGCGTAGGAAGTCGCGGGCAACAGCTAGTTATGTCTATAAGTAATGATTACAAATTTAAGGCGTATAAGATCGCGGGCAACAGCGAGTTTATAAAATAAAATATCAAACTCCAAATCATTTTACTACGAAAATCCGCATTAACATAAGCGCATTTTCGTAGATCAATAGTTCAATACCAGGATGACTGGCATAGTTCTAACAATCGGATATCAAGCGGTGAGACTGACATGTAAATCGTGATCGACCGGGATTCGAACCCGCTACCACGGACTACCGGTGCCACTGTGATGACTCGGCAATATAAACACACCTGTCTTAGTGACCCATTTTGAATTAAAATACTAATCTAGTTAATATTATGATATTATGTAAAATGTTACGAATATTATATTTATTTTTCAAATATGAAAATTCATTCAGCTTATATAAGTGTGTCGACGTTATAAAAAGCTTGAATCATGTAATCAAATAAAATAACTCTTAGGCAGATTCAATATGTTTATTTCGAATTCCTTACATTCAACGCTTTGAAGACTCTTGAACTTCCATGGTCATGTACAAAATTTGATTCGGAAATGCCATTTACCTTTACTGTAACGTTTTATAAATTGTAGATTTGTCTTGAAATTTCTATTTTACAGCTCTAAAACCAAACGGTATTTTATATTTGATCAGTTTCCTGTAACCTAAACCTTCATGGTTTATTATATTGCCGAGAAAAAAAAATTTCGTGATCCTGTCATTTTAGCCAATACAGTAAAGGTAAAGGACAATAATGCATTTTTTTGCCTTTTATTTATTTTAGCTAGGTACATTACAATTAGGAATTATGAGAAAGTTTTAAACATACTGACTATTTCTATATCTACTTACTTACCTACAGTTCAAAATCAAAATCAAAAGTCATTTATTCATGTAGGCATATTTTCTTTTTGCCAAAAAAAAGCTTCTATGATATGTCCAAAATTTTTTTTCCTACTACCGGTTCAGGTCTTTCAATCCGCTGAGAAGAACCGGCGTCAGAAACTCAGCAGATTTCGTTTTCTTTAGTGATATAATTTTTTTTTTAATTAATACTACAGTTCAAATAAATTACAGTTATAATATGTGTTGCTCTGGAACAATTTACTCCGAGGTTTTATTTGCATTAACATAGTCAAAAATTTTATAATATGCCTTTTTACACAGTTTAGATTTTATAATTTTTTTAAACTTACATTTATTTAATTTTTTCACATCATTAGGGAGTTTGTTATAAAAACGTATACCATGCTCCATGAAAGAGGCATTTTGTGGAGACGAGTAACATGCATTACAAGATTGTGCTTATTTCGCGTGTTAACATTATGGTACTCGCTTTTCTTTTTAAAGTGATGAATATTATTATGAATGTACAATAATAGTTATTCGTGTTACATCTTAACAACAGCGAAAATGTAAACATTTTTAACTAAAGAAATCAAATAAAGCCATTTTATTACCTGCATTATATATTTTTAAATACAAAGTAGGTATATAATAATATATTCCCACCGACCTTCGTCAAAACTTTATCTAAAGTCTTATAATCACACACCTCGGTTTTTTCATAATTCCATGATCCTCTTAATGCTAAAAAAAAATAAAGATGATGTTTTTAATCTATGGTTTGAAAGATTGACAGGTCGGTTCGTTCCCGCCGAGCAACCGGCCGGCACAGGTAACCAGTTTGATTAAAAATATTTCAGCAAACGCTTGCGATGTTATCTTAGATATGTTTTATCTTCGTGATATTTTTTTACACTTTTACTGTTCAGCTGCTGTTTTCAGTAGGTATACATAGACAGATGTTTAAACATTTGCTGCTCTTTGTAAAATGAACCAAAATAATGTTAAATACAGCATTTTATACTGGTGGCAAACTTATGTAATTAGACTGCCAGTTATACAATCATACAATCTGTCTTTTTATAAAACAAAGTGCTTATTTTTGTATGTATGAATGTCTCTATGTGAGCTTACATCTTCAAAACTACGCAACGGATTTTGAAGCGATTTCTTTAATAGGTAAAGTTGTTCAAAAGTAGGTAAGTCTTTTTTGTAAAGGTGGTAATTAAAGTAATTTGCTAAGGTATTTTTATTTTATAAATTCCTATTAATGAGGTGTTTTTGTTTCAAGTTTAGTACCCAAATTATGACACGCAGTCGTAACGAAATATGCGTAAGATATCTATCACAATTGCAAACATCTCAACCACTAGTAAATGCACCCCAATAGGCGGCCATTTCTCAAAATGTACGTACGAACGCATTCAACGCAAGGAAGACCCTCCGTAAAAAAATATCGAACTAAAACCATCCCCTAAAATTATTTTAGTGAAAAGAAAGGAACTTAATACAGTCCCCACCATGCCTCCCAGGCGCACCCCTGTGGTGTGCATGTGTGTAGGTTTACGTATTATATTAGATGTGTGAGTGCCCTCGGAACGACCGGCTGACAGCTGGGTACGGACAGCCGAAAGTACGAGTCTAAAATTAAATTTCAGTGGTTAAATGTTTATAAATGAAATTGTATGATTATATTACAACATTTGTCGAATATTTTGTTATAATTTTTTTGAATAGAACAAAAGATGTTACAAAGCTTTTATTCTATTTAAATTTATGAAATTATATGATTATATTACAACATTTGCCGAATATTTTGTTATATTTTTTCTGAATAGAAAAAAAGATTTTACAAAAACTTAAGTAATATGTTCTGAACATTCTTCCAATCGATAAAATATGGCAGTAGCGCTTGTTTATTGACTTACGAGTAGTTAAAAAAACTTATTTTCTCTTAAAACGTTATATTAATTAAAAAAATATTAGTGTCTGACGTTCGCATCATGCATAATTTTAGACTGTCATAACAGATTAGAGACCAAAATATCTGAATCTAGCCCTAAGGAATCTCACATAGGACATGTCTATATAAATTCATTGGCAACACAGACACTGAAAGTAATCTTGCAGTTTTCCCAATACGCTCTCAGAGCAACACAGTTCTCTATCAAAAACCAATAATGTTTCCTAAAAATAATTTTCTGCTATTCCCTAGCATTGCTGAATATATTGGATTCTTACTTAATAAAATTAAAAGTCCTTAATTAATAACCGGCATTTTCTGCTTACCGTACCAAAGAACGTAGCGGGTGCGGCGACGTCGTCGGTCGGGAAATCAACGCACACATTTACACGTACACTCACAAGTATACATCCGTAGCTCGTCGCCCCACGGCCCATAGAATGGCATAAAAGCTTGGCCGACTGACTACTGAGATAATATATATGTAATATATGTATGTGCAGCTGTGATATATTGCTATGTACATGTTATATATATGACTTAGAAAGTGAGTACCTACTCCAGATTTTTAAAAGAGTCTGTACCTCTTTGAGTTTCTCATTGATGAAAAAAAAATCTGTATAGGTAAATTAAACCCGTGATTTTATTTTATAATTAGTTTTATATTATTTTCGTTTTAGATAATTATGATATTTTCTGGGTAAATACTCCATGAATTCTTGACATTTTTCTTTCTACTAAAACCTAGATGTTAAGTTTGTGACAGTAGGAGTAGGACAGGAGGTGCTAGCTAGTTTATCAAATTCTGCAAAAAATATTTGTTTATCATAATCCTCGACACTTATGTTACTTATTGCTATAATGTAGATAAGCTTTTTCATCCCTTAATTAATAGACACGGACTCCTTTTCTAAAGAATGGATTTTTTTATCTCTTGCAGAAAATCTTTGAAATAATCCAAGTACACTTATTAATTAAAAAGAAATCATACCAATAAAATTCATTAAACATAGCTGTTGTTTGCGACTGGGTTCAGAAAATTCTCCCCGTTTTTGCAACATTTTTTACTGATGCTTCTCCTCTTATTAGTCGCAGCGTGATGTTATGTAACCCAAAGTTTTCCTCGATAAAATTACTAGCCAACTCTGAAAGAATTTTTCAAATCAAATTAGTGGTTCCTGAGATTAGCGCGTGTAAACAAACAAGCTCTTCAGCCTTTTAATATTAGTATAGATATCTCGCAAAATACAATTTCAGTTAACTATTTTAACGGATTAAAGTTGAAGCTCTAAAATTATTGTATCATATTATAGTCCGATAGGAACATGTATCTGTAATATCTAAGTGTATGTCACCCCACATATGTCGGCTTCTCACGTACTTCTCCAGCTCTCAAATCGACTTGAGTGTGGATTACATACAGCAGACGACTTAAGCCACCCTATACCGACTATGATGTACAATTATAATTCAAAGACTGAAGCGGGTTTGGAAATGTACTAAAAATGTAGCTAATATAGAGATCTGTTATGATTTTATTTATACTTGAAACTAACTCATTTTTACATTCTTCCAACCATCCATTAACTCTCTGCGTCCTCTGCTGGATAGAAGTCTCTGCCCATAGAACAGCACGAGGCGCGGTCATGCGACCATGAATTCTCAAAAAGTATTTAGGTTCTAGTTCACTTGAAAGATTTTGAATAATGTAGATTGGTCTGAAAGCGATAGTCAAAAAATTTATTAATTATGCTCAACTAAGATTTGATAAGATGTAAATACAAAAAACTTGTAATTATGCCACGTTACATCTACACCAACAAGCCATTAGGTAAATGATTAGTTTATTCTCTCTCTCTCTCTTTCCAGCTCAAACAGTCTTAACGTCCCATTACTGGGCACGGGCCTCCTCTACTTTGGGAGAAATGGTGGTAGACTGCGCCGCACTGACCAGGCATGTTGGCACGATATATTTTCAAGGTTCATGGCAATTTTTGATCAAAAACGTTACATATTAAGTAGGAGACTGTTTTTCTCCATAGGATTCACTATTGGAACAGACGCCTGCCTACTTAAAATAAAACTATTTGACTTTGATCACGATAAATCCCTTTTTATGTGTTTAAAAAATATACAGTTCAGATAATTTTATAGTGCTGTTTGAAGCATGCTATATTGTTCAAGATCCGCCACCCAGCATATTAAAATCGATTCTTACTAGATGACAATCGGTTTGCAGCTATCTGGTTGTTAGAACTGCGAACGTTTACTAAGAAAATGAGAAATGCAATATTTTTAAACGCTTTTCTTATACCTTAGCACCATACTCAAGCATCCGCCATATTCAGCTAGGGCGCGCCCCTACATAAGACGATGTATTGAAATTTGTCATGTCGTACAGTTGAAATTTTAGCTATATAAGTTTACTTTGCGTTGCTACTTGCTGACTAGTTACATGAAATAGAATAATTGGTTTACATTTCACTCCAGCTTAATAATATAATTTTGTAGTCCGAAATTAATATAATATGCAATTTTACTTGAATTTTAAAATACAGAGGACCTTAGGCTAACGTTTCAAAATATCTTGGAAAAGTCATGGGAACCAGACCAAAAAACCTTTTTTTCCTGTGCAGCCTATAATATCCAATGACAGTAATGGTTTATTAAACCACGTTTAAAATATTTATTGTAATTAGAGCTCCATTTTGAGTTTCCCGGAATAACTATGTTTTATGCTTCTCCTTCACTCCCCACAGCCCATTAAAGTTCCACTGTTGGGCACGAGCGTCTTCCAGTTTAGGAGAGATTATTGTATAATATTCCGCACTAACAAGGCGTGTTGGCATAAGGTTCATTTACAAGTTTTCCGTCTCTCACAGAGGATGTTATCTGTGTTTACGATATCCCTTAGCTGGCTTTAACAGCACCGTGGAGAAGGCGAAACTTGTATTCTTAATCCGTCACCACAAAAATGTTACAAACACCCATGTTTTCTGCTTATCTTTTCTTCTTTATTTGCAACATTGAAAAGACAGGGAATGCATAGAGAAATCACCATTATGCGAGCGATAGAAGATTAAGTTTTATTGCACCAAACAACAGACAAAAAGGTTGGAATAATAATATTAACCAAGAAAACTAATTTAATCGAAACCATCAAATATGAAAGTTTTAAAATGATTAATTATCCTAACTCATGACAAGTCTCGTCGTTCTATCGGTGTTGCTACCGATTGCTGTCTTGCGGCGTGTGGGTCGTAGATTTAATATCCAGACAATCATTTATATGACGAATATTGAGATCAGACTGTATCTTATATTTAGTCTCCGTGTCACAATCCTTTTAGTAGTCTAATTAAAACCTTTAGAACGGTTTAGTGTTAATATCATATATGAAATATACCTAAGTTAAGAGGATACCAAAATAGCTTCGTGCATTTTTCTACGTACGAAGTTTTCATTGTTTCTTTAGATTGAATGGCTAGAGCTCTAATTTTTAAGTATATGTTTTTTCAATATATGATCTAGGATCGCATGAACTCAGAAACGCGATTGAAAAAAGTTTTCTCGATAGAAAATCTTGGCGAAACAACCTCTCAAATTTTTTATTTTTTTCTTTGTCGGTCTATTATCGCGTATTAACTAATGAAATAACTTTAAAAACATAGGTAACTATTATGTATAGTGGTATACACGTGGATCAGAATTAAAATATATTTAGTAGATTTTGAGTAAATAGGAAAAGTATCCCTAATTCTTCATTTTCTGTGCCTACTGGCTGTGTTAATATGTACATGTCGGCGATGATATACGATAATATTGATGTAGGCCCTTAAAATAATTTCAAGGCTTATATTTCTGCTACGGTCTCAACAAAAATATTAAATTTGTTTGACGTAATAGAACTAGGTACACCGCTTCAACTTACTCTACTCAAAGTTTTGTTTGTATTTTAATCATGATAAAATTTTAATATACTCGTATACTTACGATAAAACAATTACCTCTCCAGTCTGTTTTAATTACGAATTAGTCAATTTTTTTTTAATCACTCGGTTCAGCTTTTTAAATCGTATAAGGGTAGCTTTTCTCAATAAAACAACTTCGTCTAGATATCATCATACTAACACAGCAATAATATTACTATTCATACGGAACTGCTCTACGCTTATTCAGCAAGTCACGGTCTCGGCGGCACTTTTACTGCACTTCCTCAAACCAGTCTCTTGGGATAACCTCACCTGCCGAACAGCTTACTCGCTAGACCTTTTACTTTACCGCTTTTGTTTCCAAATGTTATAAGGTTGCAAAATAATAGCTCTGTCTCTAAGGAACAGCTAACTTTTAGTTACGGCAAAATGAGTATGATTTTTCTCTTTGCTGATAAATTGTAAAAATAAAATATCAAAGATTTGTGTGGAAGACATCAAATATGCTTACTTATTTATCAAACGGCTTCCGTATGATTTGGCTAGCTTAGTCATTTAAGTATGTTCGGAAATTATTGTTTGTTTTAAAATAGACAGTTTCGTGTTTTGTAGAGTTCGATTAATTAAGCTGATATTTAAAATTTTGGTTCTATATTAGAAAAATAAACCGCCGAAGAATATGCCAAAAGCCTAAAGTGTGTAAAATAACCCTGATACATACAGCTGACAATCAAATAATTGACTAACAGTAAGTTGTTCTTTTATTAATGATACAATAGGATTCAAAAATAGTAAAATGTCAATAGAATAGCTACCGTATGGCATAAGATATCTGACAAAAGAGCCCCAAGGGATGTAAAAACTAAGCTTTTAACAAGCGGCAATGTACAATAAATACCTTGACGTAGACGGTAGCATAATCTTGTTATTTGCATACAAATCTGACAAACAATAACAACTATTGTCCTAACATCACTTAACTCAGCAAAAATTACAACTCTTTAACGCGCTTTGCAAGATTGCAAGAAAAAGGGTAAAGTGAACAATAGCAGTTATAATTTTTGCACTGAATACAAAAATCCCCCGACTTAAAAGGTTTTGCCATTTTTTCTTTACAGTGCAATAAATTTATATGTCTGGTAATTTTATATTTATTTGTACACTAAATTTTGTATTGCAAAGATATAATTCATCGTAAATTGTAATATAATTTTCTAATTACCTAGATGCAAAATAAAGAATCAAATATGAAATTACTCATAGATTTCATTTACTACCATTTTCTATCGATAATTTTATTTTTGTGGTTATCTATACTCGAATGTCTAGACATTTTGGCAGCCTAATTTCTTAGTACATATTATATTACTAATAATTTAAATAATGGATCTAGCATAAAAACAACAGCGCCGTGAATCTAAGGCGGTTTAATTGTGTGAATAAGGCCCCACAATTTACTTCCTGCGGTCAATAACTCCATAGAGCGGTCATTTTATGAGGATATTAGCAACAAAAACAGCAAATTCTAGTTTTAAAACTACTTATAAGCTTTATATTTTTATATTTTTACTAATATTAAGGACTGTGAAACATAAGCATACAATTGTATATTAATGTTGTGATAAAACTCTAGTCGTCGGCGTAGGAGATGTTGCGTGCCGGCCACACAATAAGCTGGCGACGTTGATTAATGATTACACATTCAACGAATACATTATGATTTTTGCTTTCATTTCGTTCGATACGAATGTCACAAGGTTATGATATCGATGTTGTTCGAATCATCGGTGCGTAGGCATCGATGAGAAGCTACGATATGCTTCGATGCGATTTTGGTGGATGTATCTTTTAGATTGAATGGATCAATAACAAAGATACGACCACAGAATATTAACATCTTTGTTCATAGTTTTTACTCTGTCTACAAAAAACATGGCTATTAGAATATAGCTATAATATTATAGTTAATAGTGAATAATTAGTTAAGTATGGATTAGATTCTTTAGTAATAAAGCAGGATGCTTGTGTACATTATCCTTCCTTTATATTTTACTAGCTGTTACCTGCGACTACGTTCGCGTCAAATTTTGAAATTATTCCTTAAAAAGAAATTTACTCTTATGCTCAATAGATGGCGTTGTACGTTTTTAAATCGCGCTATTGTTTCGTTCCATACATTAACACCCTAAGCTCGTCAAAATTATTGTAGTGTGATCATCCGGATTTCGCACTTATAAATTAGTAAGGATGCATAATTTTTAACATTTTCGTCTCAAAAAGTCTTGGCAATTTAACATCTATCTATACTATCTACCTTATAAACATTTGTCTCGAGGTTTTCTTTACTGGAACTCTAGCGAATTTTAATAAATAAAAAAAACATGTCATTTCAATACTATATTTTATTGTTTTTTTTATTCACATTTTTCTATACCAGTTACAAAACAATTTTCCTTTAAAATTAAATCCACATTTGTATCTTATCCTAAGTTCTTGTCTACATCACATAAGTCTTGCTTATGAACGACGTTTTTGTATTATACATTGTTATTTAATCTGTATATAGAAATATCTACCTGTCTGTGTAATTTAGGAACAATGTAGTAATACAATTCAATACATTTAGTCACAGAAATTTTCTTTGTTTTTAAAATTTATTAACACCTTTGAGACTTTTGCACGTGAAATCAATATAATATAATACAAAATTAGATATAATAATGACAGCAGATTGGTAGATGACATGAATAGTGTTATAGCAATGGTAACCAAAGAGCTTCATAACATTATACTGGAGATTTAATTTAGTTAATAAATAACATTTGCTTGTTTGGGTAAAACTTAAACTGGATATTGAATATACATAAAATGTACAGATTAACACTCAGAAGATTTTTACCTATCCTAAAATAATAATCACACTTTTGACATTGTAAAGTTTTCCCCCTAACTATTCAAACATCCGATTATGACTGATAAATCTAACATACTTACACAATTTAAAAGTAAATCTTAAATTAGATCAATCACTTTACACCTTATACACAAGGGAATGGTATGAATTATAGTTCAATAATGAAAAATATAGTTTTACTCTTTAAATCTAAAGATTATAAGGCGGTTAGACCGTAGTCCGATTTGATGACTGGCTGGCTGGGAATGCCTGTGCCACAGCCTGCGGTACCGACGGGAGAACCATGTGCTGTTATATTGGCAAGCAAAGCCGGATCCATACCAGCGTGCATACCCATCATATGCAAGTGATGTGGTGTCATAGGATGACCAGAATTTATTTGACTTCCATGATGGGACATAGGACTAATCGCTGGATCATGTGATAAATTCTGTTGTGCCCCAACACAGTGCAGTTCATTCATAATATTATCGGTAACATTTTCAATACTATCTGGTCTTCCATTGTTATTTGATTTCTTTTTATCATTGTTATTAGTGTTCTTATTCGATCTACTCTTTGGTGTGGATCCCTTAGTCGTAGTTGTAGTTACGCCAGCGGGATTTGTTTTTCTCCTAACGTTTTTGGTGTTCGGTAATTTATTGTCTTTCTTCCATTTCATACGTCTGTTTTGAAACCAGATTTTTATTTGCCTTTCTGACAAGACTAAAGTGTGGGCAATTTCTATTCGTCTTCTTCTAGTGAGATATCTATTATAATGGAATTCCTTTTCCAGTTCTAGTATTTGGTGTCTCGTGTAGGCTGTGCGTTGGCGCTTTGGCTCCATTCCTGGTTGAAATGAACCATTAGCTGTAACAAAAGAAAACAGTTGAAACATCAAATGACATAAAATATTCTAAAGTAACATGTTTGAGAAAATGTCCTGCCTTATTAATATTAATTCCTGTCACATAATAAAAATCATATTACGCGTGAGATGGAAAAGAATACATGTAAAATATTAATACATAATTATCTGCTAGGAAAGGACATACTAGAAAGATAATATATATATTTCTTTCTCTCCACAGTTGAGATCATGGTCCATGGTTAGTAATAATCATAAAATTATAAAGCGGAAAATCGTAGCTTTTTGTTACCAAATTTCTTACAAATATGCTAATTTTAATAGGTATATTTTTTTTAGGTAGGTCAATTTTAATAGGTATATAGGTAAGTCCACTATCCCAAAACTCAATTAACTCATTCACCAAGTCTAAAGAAATCCTTGATAATCTAAATATGTAATATCACCTTGTTTTTTCTATCACCTATCTATTCTTCTGTTTCTATTCTTATAGTATCTATATCTATAGTACAGTTCTATCACCAAATATCACCACTATTCACTTTATAATACGACCAATGCAGACCAGTTAGATGTACTAACAATTGATAAATAATAGACAACATACTAAAATCGGTAGCATTATAGGCGTTGCGTGCCGCCGCCGTACTCAGTAATTTATGTACGAGTCTTCGTTAATTATGTGCATAATAATTACACATACATGCGCCTGTGCTTCCTATTTTGTGATTAATTGCGGCTACTAAATTAGTTTTTCATACAATGTAGAAACTGATACCTATTTTGACACTAGTAAATGTAGATTAATTTATAAATAGAAATTCATGTTGGTGAATTTGTTTTTTCAATGTGTAAAGCTGACAGTGGTTCGCCTTTTTAGCGTTTTACACCAAAAGATAAAATGGGACACTAAATTACTGACAGTGTCCGTCTATCACTAGGCTGTATCTTTGGAACGGTGATAGCTAAAGTGCTGAAATTTTCACAGTTTACATGCATTTATCTATTTAGTTATTTTATTAACTAATCCACATGAAATAAATACATACTAGTACCTACTCGTACTACTCTTCTCCGTGTGGTGACGGATTAAGAATACAAGTGTCACCACCCCATCTCCTCCCAAAGATGCTGTAAAAGTCAGCTAAGGGATATTGCACATAGATAACATCTTTTGTGAGAGACGAAAAACTCAAAAATAAACCCTGTGCCAACACGCCTGGTCAGCGCGGCACAGTAGACCATAATCCCTCCAAAGCGGAGGAGGCCCGTGCCCAACAGTAAAAGATAGTACCTACCTACTCCTTTAAACAGCACTTAAGGGCACTTATAATACGTAATTTGGAAAAAAATTAGGTATCCTACGAATATTTGGTAAGTTTCTAGAAAATTTCCCAAGAAATGCAGGCACGTTTCTACTTTGTAATTATGTGTATTTATATAGGTACCTATCTTATCTTTTCTCAACTTTTTTCTAAACCTTCCTTTCAGTTTCTCTAACAATTGCGCGACTCGTTTGTTTAAATAAAACCCCATTCAGTTTCACCCGTGACCAGTGGCGGATTTGCAGTCTCGGCCGCCCTAGGCCCCAAGCAAATAGCCACCCCTTTCTGAGCGTCCACCATATACCTAGACTACATAATGAAATTACTTTATTGTCAACTTTCATTTAAATAGATTTAGAAATTTAGGAGAAAACTTCAGTTTTTTTACGCAACAAAATTTTATTTTGTTGTAATTATGAAGCTTTTTTGTAAATCACCGCCCCTGAATCTGGCCGCTCTAGGCCCGGGCCTACCGGGCCTTAGGGTAAATCCGCTACTGCCCGTGACCATGGTGACTGCAAAGTCTCTGAAACGTCTGAAAGTGCTAAAATCTAAAAACGTGATTTTATTCCTTTTAGTTAGTGCTGCATAATAGCAATCTCACATTTAATTAATATTAATTTCTATCGGGCATTATGGCTCACATTTTAATATACCATTCGTTTTTACTGCTTCGTAATTTATATCTAAATTACTTTAGGTCTAAGGTATTGAACTGAAATTCCTGGTTGAAAGACCTGAAATAGTGCTAATAATCATTTGAAAGTATTTCAATGTTCAACAGCAAATAGAGTTAATAGTCCCAACAAAATGCTCTATTGTCAGCCAACTTCGTGCAATTTTGTAATTTCCTGGGAAGGAAATTGCCTTTATATTCGTTGTTAAAGGAGCTATTGGAGTGAGGGACCTTTTTATATATTATTAAGTTTTGGACATGAAATACTATTTTTTAAAGAGTAAACGTCAGCGAAATTTCTTTTGTATGAATAGAATAAATAGATGTTTAAAGAAAATGTGAGCCAGTTGGTAATACTTTTAAACCACCAATCCAGTTTAAGCCATCATCAAATCAATTTAGACTTCCTTATGTTATATTAGAACTATCGATGAAACTAAACGATATTGTAGAGCGAGATTGAAAATCTAATACATAAAAAGGACTTATGTAAGAAGAGGATAGAGACATTTCTGTGGGGTCCGTAGTGGTATTTCTTTGAATCTCCGCGGCTGTGGTATGTGCGGTCGTCTCGGGTGCGCACCGAGATTCCCGCTGACCACTGACATCGCCACATTGATCCGGGTCTAGGGACCAACCGCGTAAATACGAAGATATTATTTCGTGAACGAATCTACTTGTATAAGGAAAATAACACAACGCTGCCCCAGTTTGTTGGAAGTATGTTATATACCTACCTAACTACAACAAGGAGTCGTAAATTGCAATTTTTCCATTTTACTATTCTTTTAGACCGGCATATTTTTCACGTTATCATTATATATTGCACGTATTGTGGCTCTATAAGTATTTTGTCTAAAAATTTTCCAATAATATTGTCATGAATACAATGTAAAACAAGAAAGAAGTTATGCGTGAAAATAATATAACCTTAAATCCACAATGGCTTTATGTTTAAAATACATAAGAAATAATAAGAGAAAATAATCAATTATATTTATTTTTGTACTGTTTAGATAACATTCATCTTACCCGAGAAAATTTTGGCTAAAAATAGTAAATTTTCAGCAAGTGAAGAAAAGCAAAACAGAGAGTAGGTAGGCATTATATTCAAATTCTTTTGAAGTTATAAGCTCACATAGGGAAGTTTTTCGTGTAGTGACGGATTAAGAATACTAGTGTCACCACCCCATCTCCTCCCAAGGGAGCTGTAAAAGTCAGTTAAGGGTTAAGCACACAGATAACACCGTCTGTGAGAGACGGAAAACTCGAAAATAAACCCTGTGCCAATACGCCTGGTCATCGCATGGTGTAGACCATAATCCCTCCCAAAGTGGAGGAGGCCCGTGCCCAACAGTGGGACATAAATGGGCTGGAGAGAGATATTCAAATATTAAATCAAATGCTAACATGAACATCAGCTATCTTCAATTACATCACAATTTTTTTATTACAAATACCACAAAAGTTCAGGTAGAATATTATAATTTCAAAGAGTCATGACACCTTGCATTTTCGACTTTCTTGCCATATTTCTGTTTTAGCGGCGTTTTTGTATGAAGAAACGTCAGGAATATTTGGATTAAATTGAAAGTGAATCATATTTATTCATTAGTTTGTAGTCTGATTGGTATTAGAACTCAATGTAAATAATTTGCTTAGTTGAAGAACTAAAAAACACGCTTGAAAATTCTGTATAATGTTATTTTACATTATTGCATTGACATTTGTTCTTGATAAGTGTGCACATTATTTCATTTCAGATTAATCCCTCTACTGCAACGGGATAAATATCACTTTCTAAGCTTTCGTTACATAGGATAATACATTGTACATACGTACCGAACAAATAAAAGCGTGTTATAAAGTAATCTAACTTAAATTGCTAAATGGAGTTTGTTTAAGAATGTGTCAGTTAACACCTATCTTAATGTCTTTACATTATTAGAATAATGTAAAGACACTTTGTTATTGTGTTCTTTGTTACTAGTACATAATACACTATATATCACACATTATCACTATCACTATAAATTTCATGGGTTTTTTTACCGATCATCATTTAATTTTAACACAGTGAGAATTTTATCAAGTCTTCCATCACTGTTTCCATTCATGTTGTAAACTGATATGACATGCAGGAAGTTAGCAAAAGATTTGTATTACGTTAAAAAGTAAAGTGGTTAAAGTTGCAACGAGTCATTGCAGTGTAGTAACCGAGTAGCGTTCTTTGAGGAGGCCTCTATATCCAGCCTTGTACGGAAAAAGCCTGATGGGTGGATAATGAACAGACATAGTAATTACTAAGATCGTAATCTAAGAATTAATACAAAGGTATTCTTAAATGATGATATCACCATAACACTGTTTGGTACTATTCAAATGTAAGCCCTTACTATGATTATGCCAGAAAACGCGAAGAGTGTTTAATGATCAAATTTCTTTATACGGGGTAGGTACTCCAAATAAAGAGTAAGTATGTCGCGTCAATAGAGATCTTTAAAAAAATACATACTAGGTACCTATTTTATACATTTCTATGTGCCGCTCTTGGCAAAACCTGATTTTAGCAAGGTTAATATTGGTATAATAACAAGGTATTTGAGTAGGTATCAATCATAATATTTTACATTTATTATACAATAATTATCTACTTAGTTCAAAAACTAAAAAACACACTTGAAAATCCTGAATATTTTTTTTATTATAGCATTATCATCGGTCCTTGTTACGTGTGTAAAATTTCAGGTCAATCCGATTACTGCAAGTGGGTGAAAATCACTTTAAAAGATTCCGTTACATAGATTAAAACATTGAAATTAAAAATTGTCGTAAAAAGCATGTTAAAATTGTCATATTTTAGATATTTGCGGAAAATCTGAGGCTGGCTAGTGCTCCGACATTGTACTAGCCGTCCTTTCATATGGATTGCACTCTCATTTATAATGTATATCAGTTGATACTACAATAACAATTACTCTTCATCATCATTTTCCCTACCTTATGTCGCTATTTGGTGATATATACCTAGTTATTCGATGATTATAACGTTACGACGCCTCGGCTACGACTCGGCTTTTCCAGATACCTGAATTCTTCAAAAAATGAAATTGGTTTTTAGGCAGACAAAGTACGGGGCAGTTTTGTTATGAAATGGTAATACTTCAACATAATACTCTCTTTCTTACTCATAAAGGGAGTTGAAATACGGCAAGAAACATGATGATTTCACAGCACTGGATAGATCCATCATCATAATTGAAAATATATAAAGGTCATTACAACCCATTGATATTTGATAGCGCCTTTTAATAAACTGTAAAAAGCAACGTCACTGTGGAACATTAAAACTCAAACAACTTATTATTTTAACGACACGCAGACTGGTCCGTTACGGCTACTGGCCTCTCGATCTTCGCTTCGTTAGCCACTATCACGTCATCACGACGATGACAATCTCAATTGAATTACGAGCTACCTGCGACCAATGTGTGGTCCATCTGTTAATCTCCATTCGATCTCGCGACGCATGCGCTATCGAAGCCACAAGGTGGTCCCGCCTCATTACGTCAAACTTGCGATGAATCTAAAGCCTCTTTGTCCCACTATTGTGTTCAATGAAAAATGTTAGTCCAATGACAGGTGTCGATAAGCCAACAGACTTTTTTAAATTCAGAATAAAGTTAGCGCGAATGTGATCCTAGCAATTTCATTGACGATCAATCAATTCGACTGGTTCATTAAAGCTGCCCACAATGGATATAGATTCTTTTGATGCTTGTCGTTCTGATTAATAAGACTTTACTTTTGTATCTTTATACTAAATTGAATAGATTACACCCTTAGTTTCATATTATGGATGTCTAGATACCAGGCAGGGGCAGCTGGATTGGATAGACTTAAAGTTTTTAATAAATAAGTTAATCATTAAACTAGGCGGCTACGAAAAATACACTGGACAAAGTTGTTTATAACTGTACGTGTAATACATATTTATGGTTTTTATTATTATGTACATCCACCGTACATCCATCCATGTACATCCACAAATATCTTTAGATATAAAAATTACGAGTTACGTTGTGTGTCCGCAATGAACTCCTAAACTACTGAACCGATTTTAAATTTGATTTGCACACCGTGTGCAATTCGACCCAACTTGAAAGATAGGATAGCTTACATTTCAATTTAAAGTCGCTATATTATTTTATTGCAAATTATTTGTCTACCCCTAACATTTGTATGGCAAAACAACGTTTGCTAGTTGCTAGTTTATTATATAACTAGCTGACCCGGCAAACGTTGTTTAGGAGTTTAGTTTAGGAGTCCATCGCGGACAAACATCGTGACAGGAGATTTATTTATACAAAGAAGATAACGAAAGGATCTTTGTTCCTTTGAATAGGAACTTCTTAACTCACTTCCTAGAAGATAGCTCGTACGTACAAAGATACGGACTATTGTGGTTAATGAAATGTAATAAAGTTCTGTTGCCTACTTAAAATACTTTACTTTCTCACACCTTTAATCGCATATATATACTGTTAATTTTTTGTAGTTAATTGTATAAGTAAAAAAGACTTAGCAGAATATGTGGCAACTATCCATTCCTTTAGAATATGTTTTTGCAAAAGCCGCAAGTAAGAAATACGAAATCTAGTCACAAAATAATATTACTATTTATCACAAGAAACGGTGTAACTAATGGATCTACGAATCTGCTTCTTTCTTTAGTAGAAAGAAAGAAAGTTAGTGTTGTTAAATATCTAGATTGTACATTATAAATCTATAAAAAGCTGGTTTTGAGTTTTAATGTATTTTAAATAATACTTAAGGGGCACTTTTTAACGATGATTAAGAAAATGAGCAAAAATTCTTAAGGAAGAATGTATTTAAAGCAGATAGTAGATCTATCTGCTTTAAATACATTCTTCCTTAAGAGGATACCAAAATTGCTTCGTGCATTTTTCTATGTACGAAGTTTTCATTGTTTCTTTAGATTGAATGGCTAGAGCTCTAATTTTTAAGTATATGTTTTTTCAATATATGATCTAGGATCGCATAAACTCAGAAACGCGATTGAAAAAAGTATTCTCGATAGAAACTCTCGAAACAACCTCTCAATTTTTTTATTTTTTTCATTTGTCGGTCTATTATCGCGTATTAACTAATGAAATAACTTTAAAAACATAGGTAACTATTATGTATTCGACTGGTTCATTAAAGCTGCCCACAATGGATATAGATTCTTTTGATGCTTGTCGTTTTTTTATTGTTTACACGTAGATCAGAATTAAAATATATTTAGTAGATTTTGAGTAAATAGGAAAAGTATCCCTAATTCTTCATTTTCTGTGCCTACTGGCTGTGTTAATATGTACGTGTCGGCGATGATATACGTTAATATTGATGTAGGCCCTTAAATACAGAGAAGTAGATAATGTTCCTATTGTAGAACTAAACATAACTAAAACATAAATATTCAAACACACACACAGATGTCACAGTGTTCACACAGATGTGTGATGTGATGTTATGTAAATTGCCAGATTAATGCAAGGTTTATAATATTAAATAACGACTTTGAATAATATAAATACATATGTACAATGTAAAGTAATAGGTATTACGTTTAAATTTTGGAGCAAAATGATTAGAACCAATATTTACCTCTGAATGAATATTCATTAAAAAATACAGCAAAAAGAATAACGATTTTCTAAAAAAAAACCACCTAACGTAACCTAAAATATTTTTTTCATGGACATACACACAACGTCCTCTAGTCCCAAGCTAATCTAATATGATTGTGCTTGTATTATGGGTACCAAAATACGGATATACTACATAAACTACTTTTCTATTGTAAATACATATTTACAACACATAGAAACACCCAGACGCAGCACAAACATTTTTATGATTTAATCACAAAAATGATAGTCCCGTGCGTACTATTTATTTATATTTATTTTATTTATATCGAAGACAGTCAACGGTTTTAAAGAGCATCAAGTCAAAAAATGCTTCTACAAGAGAATTAGAACGAACCGTGGTTACTGAATAGCAATCTTTACATAAAAGGTCATAATAAATATTAATAATCTCCCCATAAAATGTGCAACCACAAACATCTATTTAAAAGCTATAAAAATAAACGAGTCTCATTAACATGAATGTCGGGACCATTGTTGGCCTATAAAGGACTGGCGCGTCTTAAGACCTTTTTAATGACACCACATTAGTAAAATGTCAAAACAGAAAGGACACACTCGAAGATGACTGTTTTTCTATATTCGTAAATATTTAGCAGTCCTCGAATGTTATTAATAGCCAGTGATTTGTTAATTCTTTCATGCAATACACCGCGAACATTTAATATATTTAAGGCACTCGAACAGCTTTCAATGGTGTAGGATTGATGAGTTCGTATTAATCTTAAGGAAATTCACTTTTAAATATGTTTATAATTTATGAGGAGTTCGTGATATCTAGTTTTAAATAAACGCCGCTTGTTTCTTTTGTGACAATATTTTGCTTCACTACAATTGTTATTATTGTACATAAGCAGTTGTAATTTTATTGAAAAACTAACTGTTGCCGGCGACTTCGTACGCGTAGAAATTACAATATATTACACGTTTTTGTGACATTTTTCACCGATGCTTTGATCCTGTTAGCAGCGTGATATCATATAGCTTTCCTCGACAAATGTACTATCCAACATTGAAAGAATTTTTCAAATCCAACCAGTGTGGTTCGTGAGATTAGCGGTTTTAAACAAACAAGCAAACAAACTCTTCAGCTTTAAAATATTAAAGCTGATCACAAGAGTTCATTTGCAAAAGCTTAAGGGCCTACATCAATATTATCGTATATCATCGCCGACACGTACATATTAACACAGCTAGTAGGTATAGAAAATGAAGAATTAGGGATTTTTTTTTGTTTACTCAAAATCTACTAAATATAGGTATTTTAATTCTGATTTACGTGTTTCTATATATAATAGTTACTTATGTTTTTAAAGTTATTTCATTAATTAATACGCGATAATAGACCGACAAATGAAAAAAATAAACAATTTGAGAGGTTGTTTCGCTAAGATTTTCTATCGAGAAAACTTTTTTCAATCGCGTTTCTGAGTTTATGCGATCCTAGATCATATATTGAAAAAACATATACTTAAAAATTAGAGCTCTAGCCATTCAATCTAAAGAAACAATGAAAACTTCGTACGTAGAAAAATGCACGAAGCTATTTTGGTATCCTCTTAAAAGCCAACTCTAGACCCGGCCAGACAATGTAGGTATTTTTTGTTAGGCAATGCTATCTCTATTCCCGATAGACTGACGGTGCGGCGGTTATGCGAGCATTAGAGTCACCGCTCCTGCAAAATAATGGTTTTGCTGGTTCTAGGTACATTTAAATACGTATGTCTGTTTGTACTTCCTACTGTTACTTTATAAGAACAGATATAAGAACAAGAACAATGGCGTGCAGACACTTACTATTTGATCTGGAGGATTTGTGTTCAGCTGTCAGACATTTATGACATATTTTTAGATATATAATTATGATTTTTGTCAGATTGTTGAATAGTTAGCTGTGTATGTAAGAAACCCACAGGCTACGCGTATATCGTCTGATAAAGAAATAATTAAACTAATAACGGCCATTTTCAATAATCAATCTACGATTACGGGTAGATTGTAATCCTTGTTTGCTATTCCTGTCTTCTGTCAAAAATTCAATAGAGAATAGAAAGAGAATAAGTACTTACTTATTCTCTTTCTACTACTACTACTTCTCTCTTTCTTTCTACTACTACTTATTCTATTTCCCTTATTTCTTACTTAAGTAATAAGGGAAGTCCTTTACAGTCGAGGCAGCTCGCCTTTGGAATGCGCTGCCGGAAACTGTTAAAAGTGCTCAGACTGTAGCAGTTTTTAAAAAACGTGTTAGGTAACACTATCTATCACTTTAATTCAAATAAATATCATACTGTTTGATACGCTGTGCCAATTATTATTATGTTTGACTCTATCGTTCTATTATATTTGTAGTTATGTATATATGTATGTGTCTATCTTATGTATATAATTATGTATAAGTTTAAGTATTTATTTATATTATTATAGTAACTTATGTAGTTTTTCATACTATTAGTACACCACTTATAACTAATCTTTAATCTTAAAATTCCATCCCAAGGTTATCTGTAAGAGAGCACAAATAGTGATAAGACCGCCTTTTGTACCTTATAAAACTGTTAACACTGTTAATCTTTTGTAAATTTTTGGTGTACAATAAAGAGTATTGATTTGATTTGATTTAAATAAATAGAAAAGTTTAGATTAGTCCAAATTTGACAGTAAGAATCGAAGATATAAAATATTGAAAACGACCGTACCCGATCTTCAAACTAACCTAGCCTAAATTAGTTTTAGAAAATAATGTGATCTAATTCATAGCTTGTGCATCTTAATTTTCGTGGATAAGACACATAGCATAAAGGCTTTTTGAGTAACTATAGCTGTTGTATCTTTAGACACTTACTAGCAGTCCCGGCACACGTTGTTTTGCCATATTAAAAAAATAAAGGTTTGAAAAGCAGATGTTGGCTGATTCTCAGACCAACTGAATACCTACGCATATAAAATTTCATAAAAATCGGTCAAGCCGTTTCGGAGGCGTAGGTACGGTAACACTGTGACACGTGAATTTCATATATAAGATAATAATATAAATAATAAGAAATAATAAATATTCATGGACATTTAACACAACATCCCCTGGTTCCAAGCTACGCTTATATGCTTGTGTTATGGATACCAGAATACGGATAGAATACCTAAACTTCTTTACTTTTCTAATACATATTTATAATACATAGAAACACCCAGAAAAACTACAAACATTTGTATGACAATTTTAAATATCACACAAATAATTGTACCGAGCGGAAATCGAACCCGCCACCTCGTGAACGACAGCCCGTTACCTGAACCACTAGATCACGAAGCCCGTCATAGCCTGTGCATCTTAATTTTCGTGATTAAGACACATGGCACAAAGGTTTTTTGAGTAACTGTTGTAAATATCTTTAGACACTTATTATAAAACAAGGTTGTTATATCTGTGTGTCTCTATATGAGCTTAATAATGATATAAAATCTTAAAAACTTAGAAACGGGTTTTTAATACCTACCTACATAGATTGGTTTAACAGGAAGGTTTACATCTATGTAAATGCTCGGCTTCTAAATTCTATGCGTATGCAATCGTGGGCAATAACTAGTCTAGTATGTCATAAAAGATGTTAGAGAAACCAGCTAATGAAATTAACTCGTACAGACCTATCAGTCTGTTGCCAATTTTGTCCAAGATATTCGAAAGACTTCTCCTACATCGAATCAGAACCATATTGGAGCAAGACAAGACGATTCCAAATCACCAATTCGGATTCAGGCGACATCATTCCACTATCGAGCAGACTCATCGGGTGGTGGACAAAATAAGAAAGGCTCTGGAAGAAAAGGAGTATTGTTCCTCAGCCTTTTTGGACATACAACAAGCCTTTGACAGAGTCTGGCATAAGGGCCTACTCTGTAAAATTAAGAACTGCCTCCCCCACAGCTACTATCTCCTGCTGAAATCCTATTTACCGGAAAGAATGTTCCAGGTTAAAGAAGCTGATTCTACCTCTGGCTTCCACGAAATAAAGGCAGGCGTGCCCCAGGGCTCAATTCTCGGACCTGTTTTGTATACTATATATACTTCCGATCTGCCAGTTAGCGATGATGTTACTACCGCCACATTTGCTGACGATACTGCTGTCCTAGCCAGTGACAGGTGCCCAAAAACTGCAACCCAAAAACTACAAAAAACACATGATTGATGACATCAGCAAATGGTTAAGCAAATGGAGAATAAAAGCTAGTGCTTCCAAATCAGTGCAAGTAACCTTCGCACTACGACCAGGCAATTGCCCCCCTGTCCACCTGGATAGCTATGCCCTGCCTCACCAGGATACTGTGCGGTACCTAGGTTTACACCTAGATAGACGTCTAACGTGGAGACATCACATTAAAACAAAAAGACAACAGCTAAAACTAAGTTATACCAACCTATCGTGGATTCTGGGTAGAAACAGTAAACTCTCTGTCGACAACAAATTGCTCATTTATAGGAGTATCTTAAAGCCTGTCTGGATGTATGGTGTCCAACTCTGGGGCAGCGCTAGTGATTCCAATATATCAATCATACAGAGAATGCAGAATATGGCACTCAGAAGTATGTGTAATGTGCCATGGTTTATCACTAACACGGAAATACACCATTATCTAAGCATGAACACGGTGAAGGAGGAGATTACTAAAGCCACAGCATCATATCGAAGGAGGCTTGAAGGGCACCCTAATGAGCTGGCTACCACGCTTAGAACTATGAGCTATAAGAAGCGTCTGAAACGTAAGGACATACTGGCCATGTAAATGAGTACATTGGCATTGTAAAGATGAGGAGATGTTCTCAATGGAGAGCACACTCGACCCGCCATTCTATTTAGCAACACATTTGCTTATAGCTATTTTAAAGCTGATTGCAGATATTAAAGAAGAAAAAAATAAAATAAAAAAGATGTTGCCGTTTGGTGACGAATTAAGAATATTAGTGTCTCCACCCCTTTTCCTTCCGATGGTGCTGTAACAGCATAAGGGATTTTTAAGACAGATGACATCCTATGTGAGAGACGAACATCTCGAAACTAAACCCTGTGCCAACTCGCCTAGTCATCGCGGCACAGTAAAGACCATAATCCCTCTCAAAGTGGAGGAAGCACATGCCTAATAGTGGGATGGTAACGGGCTAAAGAGAGAGAGACAATAGTTTTAAATTTCATCCATCAAAAAGAAGTTTTAATTTTATTGTAGGTAAAACTTCCACTGTTTAACTTTAGTTCATAAATACCTAGGTGTATAGGTAGCTTAAAGTTGTGTCAGCGACGGCCCATCGCTAGGAGCCATAGTTGTAAATGTTCTTAGAAAGTCAGGATACTTTCAACTTTATGATAGAGGCGATCATCAATTAGCCCTTGTAGATTTATTTCAGCACAGCCCACGTGATTTCTCATAATGTCCACTAAACCACTACGGCAAAGGTAATTAGCATACCCTTTAGCCTCCCATCACCTTTGATACTCATACCCATTAGAGGCAATGTATGTAATTGTAATCCAAGACCTGACAATATTAGCTACAACTATATTGTTTAAGGTAAGTAACAGTTGATACTTACACGCCCCCGCAACATGAATTTTCTTCATCCACGGATATATAACCCTGTCTGTGTTATCAGAACATATTGAGGAGTCATCGTCTTCAACAGGCGGACTGTCCAACAATAGCCTTTCATCATCCAGTTCAGATGCTGGAGAACCTTCACGTCCCAAAGCGTGAAGTTTTCTTCCAGCTGGTGCTGCCTCTTCAATATGTCTCTCCAATCTAAGCCCCAGTTCAGCCAACCCTGGTGTACTATCAGTATTGTGAGAAGAATAACCATGATCCGCATCAGAAGGGTGTGATGGCTCTGGTGGTCTCGGTGGTGGTGCGACAGGAGGATGTTGTGGTAAAGGATGATAGTAGCCTCCATAGCCATAACCTGTGCCAATCTGAACTGGTGCATATTGGTGTTGGTATCCATATTGTAAATGCTGATGTTGGTAATACTCTCCTGGAGATATATAATCTGCTTGGCTGTATTCCTCGGAGGGCGGGAACTTGGGATCCGGCTGCGGTTGGTATCCGCCGTTCGTGAGGAATGAGCTCATGGTGGGCGTGGTTCTCTCGTCGCATCACCTCACATACAATACGCCTGTATTGTTTTCTTACAAATTTATCACATTATTTATCAATGATGCCTACATTAAGTATTGTTTTATGCATTTACACTTCCTAGAAATGTTTATTGATCATTAAATAGTTCAAAACTAGTACCAAATGAGACGTGTTCAAAAGAGGAGAGATCACAAAACAATATGCATTTCAGTTCTTTTCAAATATTTGTAAAATGGCATAATTATTTTGTATTTATGAGAATCATGAGGTAGTTTTCATATCTTTTTGCTGCGGTTTATTCACAAACACTAAATCTTCACAAAACAATAAATAATATAGAATGTCTGTAAAGTCTCGTCACTTAATGCTAGTTATTTTATTTATCACATTTGTTATTCACTAACTATGTTTTATACAGCTGTCCACTAAACACTGTTACACAAACATTCAGTTCTATACACAGTTTCAAACACGCCAAAAGTTTATAACAATATTATTTGCAAAGTCATTTGATTTATCACTTTTTGATAATAAACAATGGTGTTAGAGGCACGCTGTCCTGCAACATTTTGAGACAATATACACTGCCCAACACGCCAGCACACTCTGTCACTTTAAAGACTCCTATACATGTTCATCAATTTTTACATACCACCTTCCATTTTTAAGGCGGAGCTGTTCTTCTTGCTGCTTGCTTTAAATCATACACACGACTCTATATTTTAAACCCTTAACTGTAGACTCATTTCAGCTCGTTGAAACATACAAAAGCAATAAGCCGCTAGCATAGCTCTCCCTCTCGCACCTACCAATAACATAAAGTGTACAAATGAAATAGCAACTTAAAAGATATCGACGCTGTAATCGTTTTTGTATAGCTGTCCTCTTCTGTCAGATGATGTATTTAGTTAGTGGAAATGAGAAGAAAAATATAGATGGCTTTAGTAAAGAGTAGATTAAGAAGCTGTTTAATAATAACACAGAACGAACATGGTCTCTGTTCATAGCGACACGCTGCTGTGCGTTTTAAATATTTAATATGCAATTTCCTTTATTTTTCATTTTTATACTGTTCATTATTTTAATGGACGTGAAGTGAGATATAATTAGATAGAAATTAATAGTTCTGATATGAGCCGTGTAAGGACATCATACGGTCATTTGCATTTCAGTGCCTATCATCTATGCCTGGTTTATAAAAAAATAATAAATGTTTCATTATCACATTAGTTACATGGTAAACAAGTCACATTAGTTACACAGTTAAATGGTAAACAGAGATTATTAAGTATTTTGTAACAAAATGTAAAACTAAACATAGAAAAAATTTTCAGAACTAAGTAGCTTGAAATTATTTTAAACCATAATTTACTCCATTAGCACTTTATTTATTTTATAACCATTTTCTTTACTGCTGTCAGTAATTATAGAGGCCAAGTCCAATTTACAATGTTTCGACAAATTAAAATTTGAATCATTATCTGTTTAAAATTAAAATTGAAATACAACACAAACACAAACTAAAATCCATCTAAACTCTGGGAAAAATCTTTGTCTTTTTTTACTAAAGCCATCAATATTCTTGGACTTATTACTAAAAGATATTTTCCTTTAGTTAATAAGAAAACTAGTTTAAAATGTAACTAAAAGATTATACTGGTTAATCTTAAAAAGATACGAAATATGATAAAAATTACACAAGACAAATCCGATTACAAGCAAACGACATTCAAAAACAAAAACAAAGCACCTAGTCACGATACACTATGATACCGTCTTAGAATCTAATGCTACACTAAGACCCGACAAGGGAGCCGACTCTCAGCTACCAAATAAACCAAAATAGTGATTTTATTGAATTAGATGATCACAATGCATCGCGGAAGGTTTTGCCAAGTCATGCTAGCTCCCGACCCAATCACAAAAGGTGGTAACATCCGATCAATGGATGTTTGATCAGTAAATAGACGTGTATCTGGTTCGTTTCGTGGTACAGATTCTGTTTTGTTAATCAAAAGGCATTTAGTTTAGGATATCGGGCCTTTGAAACATTTAGTGAATGTTTAATAAATAATAATAAATATTATATATTCATGGACATTTCACACAACGTCATCTGGCCCAAGCTAAGCTTATACGCTTGTGTTATGGGTACCAGAGTACGGATATACTACATTATATTGTTTTTCTTTTGTAAATACATACTTATAACATACAGTAAACAACCAGATACGGTACAAACATTTGTATGACAATTATAAATGTCACAAAAATTATATACCAGGGCAGGAATTGAACCCGCAACCTCATGAACGACAATCCGTTACATAAACCACGGGACCTCTAAGCTCGACGAAGTATTAATTTAGCACTTATTTAACACTTATTTTAGTATTTATTTAGTACAGTTTACTTTTAGTGATTCCAATCTTCTTCTTCTTCTCCAGCCCATTTACATCCCACTGTTGGGCACGGGCCTCCTCCACTATGGGAGGGATTATGGTCTACTGTGTCGCGCTGACAGGCGTGTTGGCACATGGTTTATTTTCGTGTTTTCCGTCTCTCACAAAGGATGTTATCTGTGTGCAATAACCCTTAGCTGACTTTTACAGCACCCTTGGGAGATGATGATTCTAATCAGAATTCATGAATTGCAACAGGCAGATTAAGAAGACATAAACTTCGTGGCGTAGTGGTTGACGTGGCGTGACGGGCTTCGTGGCGTAGTGGTTCATGTAATGGACTGCCGTTCACAAGGTCGCGGGTTCGATTCTCGCTTGGGATAATCATTTGTGTGATATCCATAAATGTCATACAAATGTTTGTACTACGTCTGGGTGTTTCTATGTATTATTAGTATGTATTTACAAAAGAAAAGTAGCTATGTATTATATCCGTATTCTGGTACCCATAACACAAGCATAATAAGCTTAGCTTGGGACCAGAGGACGTTGTGTGAAATGTCCGTGAATATTTATTTATTTATTATTACTATAAACTATTAAATATAATAATATACGCAAGGATTTTTTTACTTAGAAAACTACCAAGAATTAGTTGCCAAGCGCTTGTCTGACTCAAAGACTGTCTTCAAAGGCACATGTTTCGTACCCAGTTCCTGATACTTCAGAAAAATATTACCTAACAGCTATATAAGAATACTAGCTGTTGCCCGCGACTTCTTATGCGTGAAATTTAGAAATGAAACCTTAACGAACAGAAGTCTACCATGCCACTCGATAGATGGTGTTGATAGTCTTTTAAATCGCGCTATGGTTTCGTACCACACATTAACACTTAAAATTTTATTGTTTCATTAGCTAGTTTTCACATTTATAAATTAGTTAGGATTAGGATAAAATTCTAGAAAGCAGTAGGTACACTAAAGTTTTACTACTAATATTATATACTCCTACAATCTATGAATCTATCTATTTCCAGCCCATTAAAGTCCCACTGTTAGGCACAAGCCTCCTATACTTTGGAAGGGATTATCGTCTACTATGACGCGCTGACCAAGGGTGGACCAAAAAACTGTGTGCCAACACACAGTTTTTTCGAGTATTCCGTCTCTCACAGAGGATGTTACCTGGTTATAATATAATATCCCTTAGCTGGCTTTTATAGCTCCCTGGCGACTCTGGCGAGGAGATGGGATGGTGTTACTTGTATTCTTAATCCGTCACCATATGGATAACTACTATCACGGATTTAATACCACCACGGTATTAACCTATTATCACGGATTTTCAAATGGCTGGTTCTCTACTATAAAATTTAGAAACTGCTATTGTATTATAATGTTACTCATATGAACTATTCTAAGTACCTACTATTATATTACTTGTCTTGGTTGGTCAACCTGGTATAGGTATATTAGACCAATTACTCAACCAATATAGAAGAAGATTGATTCCTATTAGACTTCAGTAAGGTATATATTTGGATAGTAATAAGATAAGATATAAGCGAATCATAGGCGAGAATAATCTCAGAGACTTCAGTAGAATTATTCTTGCCTATTCTTAATAATGTCATTGTAGTCATCATCATCATCATTCATGCGTAATAAACCCCACGTGAACACACCCGGTCAACACACCATAGTAAATGGAATACCCTCCCAAATAAAATAGCCTCGTGCCAAACAGTGGGAGATGTTAACAGGCTGGAGACAGAGAAAGATGCATAAATAAACAATAATACAGATTCTACATTAATATATTAATATTTTGCGATTGACTCGCTATGCTTTTACTAAATAAACTAAATTAAACATTTGCGTGGACCATAATAGCTCAGATGGGAGAGCGACGGAACGGCATTCCGAGGTCGCGGGTTCAAGTCCCGCTTATGGTTATCATTTTTTCCATTATAATTTAGTTTATTTAATAATACAGATTATTTCGTTGGTTGTGCAGATATTTCGTAATTGTAAGTAAGTAGGTATGTATCTATTTAATAAATTTCTTGGGAAAGTAAATCCTGAAAAAATGCTCTATTAAATACATTAGGTAATATTTTTGAGTTCGTGAAGAATGAAAAAATAGAGTGTACCTATTTATGGAACTCAGCTAAAATAATAATTTGCATACGAGGGATAAATTTAGATAAAGACAAGTCAATCGAACTTTCTTTGTCAAACTTCTTCAATGGCGATGTTTTTTCTCGTGACACTAACTGCCTGCCAGCTCGTTCTGCTCAGCGCAAACTTAATCCAAGTTTAATGAACAATACGACAGGCCCTTAATCAAACTTTGTATTTCCTAACTTTGAAACATGCCATTTAGAACTCTAAATGTAACGTTAATATATATCAATTTATTTATACCCCTTACGATTTAAATTACTTTTGGCTTTTGGAGTATTAAGTTTGAGAAAAACCTATTTAGATGACTTTGATCGTATTATTTGTTTGTTGTTTCGAGAAACAATCCCCTACTCAATTTAAATTGTCTTAGACTTATTTTAAAAGATAAGAAAAATGGGAAATCTTTTAGATAATATTTGTCGATAAATAAAGTAATATTCCTGATATTTTCTGTACTAAGATTTACATTTTTTTATGCCACTAAGGTTGCGAACAACGCCTGATGATAAGCAGTAACCGTAGCCTATAGATGATTGGAACACCAGAAAGGTGTATAATTGTAGATATGGATCTCTTATGGGTATATAATTATTTTAAGTAAAAACTATTTGATTGACAGTACCATTTTCAATCACATGTTATGAAGAGAACGTCTGGCCAATTTTCTGTAATGGCGGGTTGCGTTTCCTATCTTTGTTGGGCCGAGTGCCGACATTTTTTGCAGTGCGCCCCTCCCATGCCGAGGGCTGGCTTCGGTGAAATTTATGAGATATATTATGTGTCTACATACTTTGTTTTTTATTCCAGATTCTACGTCTTCTTTTCCTTTTATATATTAACTAGCTTCTGTCCGCAGCTTCGCACGCATTAGTTTCCGAATCGAATTTGAAATGGAACCTACAATCAAAACTTAAAGGAACTGAAATTAATACTAAAAGTCGATACTGTAATCAATATCAAAATTACCATCAAAGTTGACACTAAGTCGACGGATTCTATGCGTTGCTATGACAACTGTAAAATAAGCAAAAATGGCGGTGTTATTTTAATATACCATATTTCACTAACGTTTGCGGTTATTGTCTCGTACAGAGGTTTTAGCAAAATAATATGCTTAATAAAAATCTAATATATAAAATTTACGTGTCACAGTGTTAGTTACCGTACTCCTCCGAAACGGCTTGACCGATTCTTCTCAAATTTTACATACATATTCAGTAGGTCTGAGAATCGGCCAGCATCTATTTTTCAATTTTTTTTTTAGTATGGCAAAACAACGTTTGCCGGGTCAGCTAGTAATAATATAAAAATATTATAGCCTATGTTATCTCCAGGACGTAAAATTATGTCTATGCAAATTTTTTCCAAATTAATTTGGTAGATTTTGCGTGAAAACGTCACAAACAAAACAGAACAGACTCAGTTTCATTATAAGTAACGATTTGGATTATTCCATTGCGATGAGTTGCTCAGAATTGTTGACTGTATCAAATAAGATAAATGTAAAAATTTTTGTAGTAATGTTACATTTATTTATATTCATTAATGTAACCTATATGTTCGTTTTATTTCCAGCATAAAAACACCTCAATATTCAATTCAAACAGTACAATAATAATAATTATATACACCTACAGCATATGCTTGTCTCGCGAGTTTCTTAAAGCTACATACAAGTTTCTGACGTCGGTACGTCATCGTATGTCAAACGTTTGACAGCCAACACCACTGTTGTCTTACCGCCTACGAGTCCCCTTCTCCCGTCGATGACGTCACGTTGAGGGATTTTGTTTCGAAGTTCTGTGATAAAGAAACCTAAGATTGAGAAAATTGGAGTTACGTTTAATTTTCGTAATAGTCCTCCAAAGCAGGCAGAAAAGTATTGAAATTTTGTACTATTTTATGATTCAAATATTACTCTCCCGATAATTAACCGATAATATCACACTAATATCATATTATAACACACTAACATGAAGCAATAATGCTTTATGGGCAAAATAAAAACAATACATAACGCTAACACAAAAAAATGGAACGCCTTGCAGGAAACTAGAATACCAGCGCAGGTAACTCGATGAAAATCTAGTTTTCTGTGTGGTTTTCCAACTTGATATGAAGCTTTCCTTTTTCATATTGCCTATGTCTGTATCATAATTATAGTGATAGGTACCTAGGTTTTGTAGAAACAGAAATTAATATCACCTATCTAAGCCTTTTGAGTGCTTCGTTATATTTTTAACCCGCTGCGCTATAATTTATCTATTCAATATTTTTCTACCATAGCAAAGTTCATATTCTGCCATTTTATGTGTATATATGGTTCACAAAAACGTCAAATGTTACAGTGTCGAGGGGAAACGTTTGGTATTCCTTTATCGCATTTGAAAGCGTATTAAATCTAAAACCAACAGTTTCCATATTCAACCTTATACCGACATCTCAGAGCGCTATTTGTCAATGCTTCAGTATGTTACTTATGATATTTTCCAGCTGAATGAGCAGATATTTCATTAATCAGCAAGCAGTCGCGACAGTGCAGCGGTACTGACGTCGCGGCATTATTTTTTTTCCTCTTGCTCCCTTAGATTGGATATTGGACAAGATTTCCTGGGAAAGTTGGCAGAGACTGGGTGGTCGCTTGTAATCAATAGAATGTACTTGTATTCTATATAAAATTACAATTGTTATGGCTGAGTATGATTACTCTATCTATAAAATACTACATTTTGATGTAAAAGATAAGCTCGCATACGTAGAAGCAACATTAGTAGGTACTATATATTTCGACCGCAATAACTAGATGCATTTCAGATCTAGCAGTATTAATGCTGGCAATTAAAACAGACTTCGTACTCAACTTTGTTGTCATTTTTTCAAAGGGATACTTCTGCGGTCTGTGTATAGTTATGGTGTTAACTCGCCAACTCATCGAGTTTAAAGACGCGAAATCAAAAACATAACATTGAAAACGCTATCAGTTAAACATAGATTGAACACACATTTCATTTCAAATTAAATATCTCATCTACTCAACACGTCTCACAAACTGAACCCAATGAAATCTTTTAACCCTCTTCAACTTTATCTAAAAGCAAAAGCAATTTGCATTTCAATGCATAAATTTATCCAACACACGATATTCTTGTGTAAGTATCGCTATCTCCATTCTTCAACCCTCTGTATACACTCAGGGTGAGCCCTCTTAAAGGGAGAGCTTTTGTTACTGCATTGCATGTAATGTTTTGTTGTTTGGTTGTTATATACCTACCTTATACATATCTAGCTGTAAATAGGTCATCAGCATACATTTTATTACATAAAACAAATCCGCAAAATTTAGCTATGCATTTTTGTACGACTTATGTCCAAGAATTATCATGTATTTTTATTAAGTACTTTACAGGCTTTTAATTATTTTGATTGAAAGTAAATAAGTCCACATTTTAGGTTATGTCCTAGAAATTTATAGAGCTGATGTGCATCATAAGAAATACCTATGTTAATAATATACATATTAGGTTCAGGAATATTAAAGACTTTGCTTTATTAATCCTACTAATATTATAAAGGCGAAAGTTTGTATGTATGGATGTTTGTTACTCTTTCACGTAAAAACTACTGAATGGATTTGAATGAAACTTTACCACAATATAGCTTATACATCAGAATAACACATAGGCTACAAATTGGCTGGACCGATTTTGATGAAATTTTATTTTATACAGAATTGTATGGCAAAACAACGTTTGCCGGGGCAGCTAGTTTATTAATATTTTGACTATTTATTATATTAATATTAATGACTTTGCTTTAGTTTAAATTGTGTGAATATGCAAGTATATTATTGCTCTCCATTGCATTATATTCAGTGAAGTTATTTTCAAAACTACAATTTTATATTTTTTTTCATGTTCAAATATATAGAAACTAGCTATTTCCCTCGACTTCGTACGACTGGAAATTAAAAAAATTTCCCTGTTTTTGCTACATTTTTCGCTAATGGTTTATTCTATTGGTTGTAGCGTGATGTTATATAACCAGCCTTCCTAAACAGACTAAGACAAAAAGAATTTGAACTAGTAGTTCCCGACATTAGCGCGTTCAAATAAACAAACAAACAAACTCTTCGCCTTTCTAATAATAAATAAGTATAGAAGCTATAGATAAATATTATAATGCAGATTATGATATTACAGATATCATAATAAGCAATCACAATAAAGAATCAGCACAATACCGATCGATCAAGATCTGACTGATGCATTACACTTAAATAAACTAAAATTTCACGCTTACAACATACTTTCTAACTACTGATCGATCATTTGGAAAATTGTACTAAATTAAAGTAAATATTTTGACGCGATCTGAGAATCGTATGACGAAACAATCTCTTTTATATCCAAGGGGAGTGTTAGAAAACTTAATATAGCAGTTTTGATAGATCGGTCTCCGGGGTATTCTGTTTTTGGACCGAACAGTAACAATTCGTTGTGATCAGAACAATCGTGGCGCTCGGCCTTTAATAAAATTGTCAGAAATTTAACAAAAGAAACGTATCTGTTTTGATTCATCAAAACTTACTGTAATTGGTACTGGCTTTCGGAAGTTTTTAATATTTTATATATCCTCGATTCCTGTTAATAAAATCAGACAAATCAGTAAAAGCATAGCAAGTCAATTGCAAAAATTAATAAAGTAATGTACAAATCTAAGTTTTTGTCCTTATTTGCATATCAATAAGCTACTGATCTGTCATTAGTAGTTTATTGATATACAAGTAAGGATCCTCTATTGAAAATTTGTCAGGTCATAGAAATATCTTACTGATGAACGAGGATAACATCGTAATCGTAGATTGGTTATTGAAAATGGCCGCTAGATATTTAGCTACCTGGTGCCTTAGTGTGATTATAATAAATAATGAGATCATCAAATCGTCAGCAAGACGATTTGACGTATAAAGAGAAAATATCTCATTGAAAAGTATGTGTGGTGTGACTTTGAAAGATAGATTAAGAAAGGAAGTTATAAGAGAACGTTGCGTTCTGAAAGAGGATGTAGTGACAAAGGTGGAGAAAAGTATGCTTAGGTAGTTTGGTCATGTGGAGAGGATGGACGAGAGACGATTAACGAAAGGCATATACACGGCGGAGGTAAGTGAAAATGCTGGAAGAGGATTCCCAAGAAAAATATACTCCAATGTTATCGCCGATATACTCCAAAAGGGGCAAGTGCGTAGCACTTACAACCATCGGGCATGTAAGACTCTGGTCTCTGCCTACCCCCATGGGAAAAAGGCGTGATGTTATGATGATGTTATGATGACATCAAATGTCTAAATATTTGTAAAGTTAATATAGAGAAATGTTACTGACTAAATGACGTATTAAAGCACAGCCGAAATTACTACTCTTCTTACTTCTCTTCGAAGTTTCATGATTTTCAATTGACACGGTCAAACAGTCGTACAAAACGAAAATTAATTACTTAAGAATTTAGAAAAAAAACACCTATTTCACATTTTTGTTTTTCAATTTACCTTTGGGTATAAAAGTTTATTTTTTATTTTATCTAGTTATTTTTGTATAATTATAGCAACAAAATAATTTCTCGGTCGACCGATTTACCAGTGCACATATTATTCAGTTCGGTCGTACCTATATTGTACATTTACAAAATATGTCTCTTAGCATGCATTTGTAGTAACTAATTATCGCTTTCGAAAAATTGTGAGCGTTTCCGAAATATTTCACGCTCACTGTACCGTAGATAGTGATGATGGAAATAACTAAAATTGCATTATTCAAAGAGACCGAAAAATTACAAATTTATAGGCATTAACAAAAATTCATGATTAACAAAATTTGGTTACAAAAATCCTATTTATTAGTATACAAAATGTATGTATAGATGTTTAATGTTATGATAGTAACAGTAGGAAAATTCAATGATGGCTTCAATGATTGTACTCTTGATTTATTAACAGTGAAAACAACATCGTTTAACTGTTCCTAATGTAACGGCTTGTTGCAAGCCGTTACGTTTAAATCAGCCAATTATACTGTTTTCATCAATAGCAAAAAAGCCGTTTTTATTTTATAAGATACTAGCTGTTGGCTCCGACTTCGCCGACGCGACGAAAGCGACGCGTGGAAAGTGGAATCGCTTTTTTGCATTATAATTTCGATTATATTCTTTCTCAGGTTCTAGACCAGTGTTTCTTTGACCTTCTTTTAGGCCATTCCCAAACTTAAAGTTTCAACATTTATATTGTTCTAGATGTAGCTTTTAATCTTTAAAAATTGTTGTGTCTTGAAACTTTAACTCTCAATTTACATAGGTATCATAAGAATATGATACCTATGTAAATTGAGAGTTAAAGTGCCCTTCTATCGATGACGGGCTTTGTGGTCTAGCGGTTCACCGTTCATGTGTAACGGACTGCCGTTCATGTGGTCGCGGGTTCGATTCCCGCTCAGGACAATCATTTGTGTAATGTTTATAAATGTCATACAAATGTTTGTTCTGCGTCTGGGTGTTTCTATGTATTATAAGTGTGTATTTACAAAAGAAAAGTAGTATATATAGTAGTATATCCGTATTCTGGTACCCTTCACAGAAGCATATAAGCTTAGCTTGGGACCAGAAGACGTTGTGTGAAATGTCCGTGATATTTATTTATTTATTATCTATGAAATTGTCACTCTGTCGGATGTGGGCGCACGTTAGGAAACATTGATCTAAACTATCTTTGTATCTTTACTTTGAAATGCTTCAGTAGTATTGGCGTAAAAGAGCGACAGACAGACAACATAGTTTATAACGTTAGTAAGGATTACTGAGCTTTATTTTAGTTGAGTAAGATTATTACCTCAAAGTCTTTTCTAGACAAAACATCTAGTATTCGAATACTAAACAAAGACATAAACTGTAGGTATGAAGTTTAAGCCGATCCTTTGCTGCCAAGAAAAATAGTAGGAAAATCATTAATAACTGTCACACTGACTCCTTGTTAAATGCATACAATACTTGAAGCTTTTTAAAAGGCTCACAATGGGACTTGGCTAAATTAAAAGTTTTTCGATACAGCCGCTCGCGCGACATTGCACGGAACTGAAGACGGTAATTATTGTACGCTACTGGTACAGACAGAAAATACATTTGCAAAAATTATATAAAAAAATATAAAGTTAATATTAGGTAAAAAATAGTAAGTAAATATTAGGTACCTACATATATATAATGAATTTAATATTTTGTCTGAGAATGAAAAAAATATTAAAGGTTGCGAACAGTCAGTAGTAAGACTAGTGATTATCAATGCAGTAGACTTAGGCCTTTAGGATATTAAAGTTAAAATCTCTTTAAGGTTACTCTCAGGTAGATAAGTCAGAAGAACTTAATTATTAAGCTTTACATACTACATCTGTAGGTCGGTGAGGTCATAATATTTTGTTAACACAAATGTAATTAAATTTTCGAGTGTAAAAGTTTTAAGATCTCTGTATATTTTATTTATAAAAATGATTATGTAATAATAATGTTATACAACTCATTGTTTCACATCATTAATTACACATTTTTAAAAAGTTTATATTTGTTGCTTTTTTTTGCTGTCTGTACTATGTAGGTTCGTTCGTCAACTGACACAGGTTTGTAAAGACACATTTAAGCGGAAAAAAATCTAAATTAATGATATCAGTGGCAGCTAGTAGGGCACAGTTGAATAGACTCTTTCATAGTTCCACCTCTGTACGTATATTCTGTGACTTTCCTTGTCCTAGGATTTTAGTAGAAACTACGTAATTTACTAAAAAAAAACACACCATTCATTGTATTCATAATGGTTAAATGATTGACAATGTTTTTGTATATAATGATATTTTTAGTTCATATTGTTGTCAACTTTTGGTAATTATAACATGACGCTATAAACCTAAATGCTAATTGCTTGTTAAGGTACATAATATATATTTTGCAGAACAAAAATTTTTTTCATCTTCTCGAATATAAAATTGATAATATTCATATTAACACTGTACATCGACATATGACTTAGTGCATTAACATTGTTCACATTTGGATAACATCCCACTTAACATCAGGTGGGATCATAGTACCTACTCTAGCTACAAAAAAAATCATTACGAGTAAGTTTTCTCGCATCTGCAACCCATTTACGTCCCACTGTTGGGCTTGAGACTACTCCACTATGGGAGGGATTCAAATCGGACACGTGGTTCCAGCTTTTAGTAATTTTGTGCTAACATAAGACTTTACATGACAGATCTTTTATTTTTTTATTTTTCTCGAGTTTAAAAGTTTTAATTTCAAAAGTATCAACGATTTCCACCCACAAACATAAGCATTTAAATATAAGATTAATGTGATAGAAAAGGAACGTGGGCAGTTGAAATTTAACTTCAAAAAAATGACAACCGTTATGATAATTATGAAATACTAGCTATTTATGTGTGTGTGTGTGTGTGTGTATGTGTGTAAGAATCTTAAAGCAGAAGAATTTTCCCGAAAGAATTAGATATTATCCCGGGATAAAATTGTAGCTTTTACTTAAAGCTAGATCTCTGTCAACATATCACTGAAAACGGTATTCCATTTTATGCAGTAGTTTTGGCGTGATGCGCGTACAAACATACAGACAGACAGACAAAAATTCTTTAAACCGTTATTTTGGCTTCTAGCACAGCAATAAAGACCGTCTATGCAAATTTTTTTTCAATAGCTTCAATCTATAGACTTCGTTTTATTTTTTATTATAATTTTATGTATAGATATGGACTATTTGAGGGCGATAGATATCAAACTGCAGAAACTGTTCGTAATTATTAGGCATGTGATTATTTTAGTAATTAGCTAGTTGTAGAACTCAGCAGGCATAGCAGGAAATCTCATTTCTAAAGAAGTAGATTATCAAATCTTCATTCATCTCAGTGTTTAGAAAATTGAAGAACCAGTTTTGCAAGGAAGAAGTTCTCAAGTAGGTATATTTCAAATACCTACCTCAATCAACATGCTTACAATTCATAAAACCACCAACAGTCCTATACCTAGAAACTTGGATAACACCTTGATTGACTTATCATTTCAATCTGACTGCCTACTGTTAACTCTTAGGACTTATTGACAAAATATCTGTCAGAAAATAATTTAAAGTCCATTTCAATTTTCTTGTAAGATATACTCGATTTGAATATTCAAATAAGAAGCGATGGATAGGTTAAGTAGATAAATCCTCACTTAGTAATGAATCTCATGGTGTAGGATATTTGTTCGATGTACACGGGGGCGCCTTGCTCTCGCTTCTACGGGCGATACCATCTCCAGACAGTCGCTATGACGTAGACTTGATCGCCCGTCAATATTTTGACGTGGGCTTTAGCCTCAAAGCTACACATAATATAAAAATCTATGTCTAGTAAACGATATCTGTATTCGTACTCTTAGATGATACTGTATTTATAGTTCCAGTAATAATCTTATTTTATACACTATTCTGACGATTTAAATAAGCTTTTACTGTTCGTCAATTTCATTGCCAATGTAACATTCTCTGTTGCATTCTACGTATCCAATGCTGCAGTCAATAAAAATAGTTAATATAAATAAAAAATATTCATAGTTAGGCACATTATTGGTCAGGGATCTAAAATCATATTTCTATCGGATTGTATGCTTGGTTTTGGAGAAATTTTAAGATATCGACTAAAGATTGCCCATTTCATCGCAAAAAGATTTTAAGTGTAGACGGCAATATCAAATATTCCAATCCAAAAGTTCTTAATTTAGTCATCTCCTCCAATAAAACGACCCCTCAAGAAATCTCACATCGATTTTCAAATTTTAATTACTCAAACAGCGAGTGAAGTAATCAAGCAGATACCCTGTGACCTATTTTAAAAGTTTTATACGTAAGGCAACAAGGGGAGTGATAAATGAACAACATCAATCAGAAGAATAAGTGTTGCAAATTTTCACCCGGCATCGAGTTATCGCGTCTGACTTTGAGTCCGGTTTGTTTTAAATGATAAAAATGATCGAGCACGTCCCGATTGCTGATGTGTTAGCGATGATGGTAGGTGCATGGCTAATTTTAGATGCGAGTGTTTTGACTTTTAGGTTGTCATTGTATAATGCATCGATTTGAATAATAAAATAAACGTTGTAATCTTCAAAGTGTCAGGCAAAGGTGCTACATTAAAATTGTGTTATTTATTTTTATTTTATTTTTTACGTTCCTAGATTATCGCGAATGCGAATTAATGAAAATTATATCTATTTACTAAAGTAATTTATTGATTTTGCAATTGACATGCTATGCCTCACTTAATAAACTAAATTATGGTGGAAAAAGTGATTGCCGCAAGCGTGACTTGAACCCACGACCTCGGAATACCGTTCCGAAGCTCTTTCCAACTGAGCTTATTGCGGTCATGCTTGTAGCATTCAAATTTACCACCAATCTATTTTACCTAAATTTTTTGTACCAGAATACGGATATACTACATATATACGGTACATAGGAAACTGAGTAGGTAATAAGAAGTATTCTGAATTCTTTGAGATTTCTTACTCACAATATTTACTACGGAACCCTAACGACATTGCAAAAATATATCATGATTTAGGTTTTAATTAAAGAGTCTCAGATAACACACATTAAACCGAGATAGCTATCTCATATTATACGCCGGTTACGGAAGGAGTCCACATCAATAATATCGTTATCGCTGTCGACTGACACTTGGCTACTGTGGACATTGCCACCGTCGCCACCATAGCGGCAATCTATAGATATATTTTATCACAATTTTGTACAGTACACAACTAAACTTAACTAAAAAATGAAAACAATTATTGCAGTAGGTACATATTTTGATTATTTTGGTTATCTTATTCAGCATATAATATCAGTTACATCAATCTTTAGTCTATAATAAACAGTTTTTGTAAGAATAAAGTTCAGTTATCATTGCCGAATTGTGTTATGACACTATCAATTTTCATTTTTTAGTTAATTTTAGTTTAGTTATGCACGTAGAATCGGTGCCATTGTCTCTTTCTCACTAATTTAGTTTTTAGGTTCTAGTGCAATTTTGCATAGCAAATAAGTAGTTTTCATATCATTTTTATATTTTTACTAAGAATATTTATATTAAAAAAACATTATTTTGTGTTTAGTTTATTTTGTTCAAACTTAATTTACACTGACTACCCTATTTTCCAAAAAAAAAAATTTCTGCTAATAATGGAAGATACTTGCACCCGTATTCACAAACAATATTTACATAAGTAAGTACTTAAGTGTTGATGCACTGTGCAAAGGGTAACACTTCTCAGTGCATTCCGTTCATCGAGCCTTTGTATTTATAGACAAAACTTAGCTATGCGTTCAGTTTAACAAACGCATAGTGCGCTTCACCACATAAGTATTGTTTGTGAAATGATTTTGCTACCCCTGTGCGTCCATGCCTACTATGAGACCTCACAGTAACGTTTGTGAGTATGGATGTTGGTCTTCCTACTCTTTTAGTATACTGGTTTAGGATTTAGAGATTTTCACCTCTCGCTCAGATTTTCGCATAGCTGACTGAGAGAATAAGGTTAAGGGAGATAGATATGAGAGATAGATGGGATAATGAATTGGGTTGATATTAGGTATAAAAAAGTGTTATTGTCCACCAGGTCGAAAAAACTATAGAACATTATTTTTATTCTATTGTAAAATTCATATTCCAGCTCAAACAGTGAATTAAATCTGGGACTCCGTGTTTCAAAGGCAGCGTGTTTCGTGTTGTTAACTATTAAAATAATACTCCTGTCATATGCTATTAATCAAAATTCGATAAGGCAGTTGTTATGCGATTTATTTTATAACTACAAAATGTGATTGAAAGCTTTACTGTACCAGTAATGTTTGATCTGCATATTAACATATGCTTAACAATTGAATGTATCGATATTTATGTATTTTATCTTCGAGCTTTAAGCCAACAAGAGTTGTTATAACACGCTGTTTTCTTTAACAAATATATACACAAGTTCAGTTGAATGTGGAAGTGACCTACACAAACACTAACGTAATTCCATTGGTCGCTACTCACCTATCGCATAAAATGAGCACATGCACGTTAAAAGATAACACTGGTACGAATTCAACATGCATAACTAAACTTAACTAAAAGATGAAAACAAATATGCTGTATTTTGATTAATTGGCTGTTTCGTTGTGCACATTTTTATTCATTTAAATCTCTCTCTCTCTCCAGCCCATTTACGTCCCACTGTTGATTATGGTCTACTGTGCTGCGCTGACCAGGCGAGTTGGCACAGGGTTTTATTTTCAAAGACCACAAAGGGTCGTAGCGGTCAGAGCTATACGTGGATACCGCACGGCGTCCACCGAGGCAGCGTGCGCGTTGGCTGGGACTCTCCCATGGGACTTGGAGGCGGAGGTGCTCGCCAAAGTTTACCAGCGGTGGGTGGAGCATGCGAGGGTGGACGGCGGTTACCTTCCACTTGTATAGACAGAGGTCACGTGGCGCGACGGCGCTCGTCGTGTTGCCATGGCTCGGTGGAAAGCACGGCCAGAGGCGCCTCGGGCCGGTCTTCGGACCGTTGAGGCACTCCAGCCAGTGCTAGAGGAGTGGGTGGGGCGGCAGCATGGGGTCCTTACCTTCCGGCTAGCGCAGGTATTGTCAGGGCATGGGTGCTTCGGCAAATACCTGCACAAGGTCGCAAGGAGGGAACCGACCCCAAGCTGTCACCACTGCGATTGCAGCGAGGATACGGCGCAGCACACGCTCAAGTCTTGCCCGGTCTGGGCGGTGGAGCGCCGTGATCTCGCTGCAATAATAGGAGGAGATCTCTCGCTTCTGCCATGGTTGCCAGTGAGAGAAATTGGACGGCGGTTGCAACTATCTGTGAGGTGGTGGTCCGGTGTTCTCAGACGTCACCCGTGAGAGGATGCTCTCGGAGCAACCGCTGGGTGGTCAACTGATGGCGGAATCACCGCAGTACCAGTGCCCAATCCCCAGTTGAGTTAGGCACACAGTGGGGGTTTTAGTGGGTGAGGGCCCCACACTACCCTTCTGTTATCCTCGGACAGTGGGGTGTGCGGTCTGGCATTTCCCCCGCCTGAACAAAAAAAAGGGTTTGTTTTCGAGATTTCCGTCTCTCACAGAGCATGCTATCTGTGTGCAATATCCCTTAGCTGACTTTTACAGCACCCTTGGGAGGAGATGGGGTAGTGACATTTGTATTCTTAATCCGTCACCACACGGAGAGTCATTTAAATCGTTAGTCTATAATATACAGATTTTCTAATAAAAAAGTTTTGTTAACTTTGCCGAATTGTGTTATTGACATTATCAATTTCAATTTTTTTGTAAAGTTTACTTGTGCGCATAGAATCGGTACCATTGTCCGTACACTATGAGCATAAGAATTGCTCTCTCTCTCTCTCTCTCTTGTACCTTTTTAACGAGGTTTACAATGCCCACTACTGTCCTGGATTAATTCTCTGAGGTTTTTTATGTATTTTGTCTTTGTATATAAAATCAACAGGAGGTAGGTAAATCGCTGTTTTCTTTAACTGATATACTGCATTAAAGTAATGACGACATTTATTATTGAAAACTTAACAGGGAAAAGAAGTATCAAAGTTATGAACGAGGATTACAATCTATCAATGATCGTGGATTGATTACTAAAAATAGCCGTAAGAAATAACACTAAACTACTATCATGTGAGTGTGAGCATTGCTCTTGTACCTCTTTCTGTGGGGATGCCCTGATAGAGCCAACATTGCCTACTCCTATTGTATTAACGTTCTGAGTTATTTATGAAAGAGAGGGGAAGGGAAGGCTGTTTTACGACGGACATTTCATATTACCGATAGGCGATAGCAGTCATGTATTGACTGCATCGTATGGACAATGGACATTTATCGCAGCATCACAAAATTTCTTCTAAGTAAGTTTCCATACTGTCAAATGTAATATCAGATTTTAGGGTAGGTAATAATAGTTTGGTGATAAAAGCTACAGCACACAATTATTAAAGAATCGTTACTCTTTCAGGCATCTCCATTTAAAAATAGATCTAGGTTCCATAATAAAATTTTAATTTTAAATTTCTTCTTAGCCCATTCATGTTCCACAGTTGGCCACGAACCTCCTCCACTTCGGGTTTCATTCTACTTATGGTATGCTGACCAGACATACTAGTAGGTATATTTAATTTCAAGATTATTACTAAAAATGTCATCTGCCTGCCATACCTATCCCTTAGCTAGCCTTACAGCCTGTCCATGTGGTGACGGACACGGTGGATACAAGTGTCTCCACCCCATCTGTTCCCTAGGGTGCTGTAAAAGCCAGCTAAGGGATTTTTTACACAAATAACATCCTCTGTGAGTAACGGAAAACACGAAAGTAAACCCTGTGCACACACTCCTGGTCAGCGCGATATAGTAGACCATAATCCCTCCCAAAGTGGAAGAAGCCCGTGCCCAACAGTGGGACGTTGATATGTTGGAGAGAGAGCCTTACAGTAATCAGCATTCTTAATCCGTCACCACGCACTCAACTTAGATAAACCACTTACCCAGGTGTGACTTTAAGCGCCATTATACGCAACGATAAAATACAGTTCCGTATAATAGTCGTCAGTAGAGACAATGCTTGCATCGTATAGATTATTTTTATGCTTTAGAATGCCAAACGCCATCTAGCGGATTTTAAGGCATCACTGACATAGGTGCAACACTGATACACAACCTGAAAGTACTTAAAGCTGTCGTTTGTTACTGCCATCTATTGTCGAGTAGCATTAAGGCACATAGGACAATACATAATACCTTGGCATCTTCTTTGATTTTCTCATGTTAGAAATAAGCAATTTATATCAAAACGCAGATATTATGCCTACTTGATGTATTTTTTAAGGCATATGAACAGATTACTCGCGTATAATGCCTAATATTAAAAAAGGAATAGAGCTATAAAATTTTGTGATTATAATTGTATGTATTTGTATGTGACCTATTTGAAGACTCAATAGGCATTTTTTTACCTATTCATTTATAGATTATGATTATATAGATACATACCGAACTTATAAAAGCGTGTTAAAAATAACACGCTTTTATAAGTTCGGTATGTATTTATCAATGTATTAATCTACGTAACGGAATCTTTGAAAGTAATTTTCAGGCACTTGCAGTAGTAGGATTGATCTGAAATTTCGCACACCTAACAAGGACCGATGACAATGCAATAATTTAAAAGAATAATCCCATTTCCTTGTTCAGAATTACTAGAATAGCATGTCGAAGTATCACTATGATATGATATGTGGATATGTGGTTGACATCTTTGCCATTATGGACATAGACAGTTTGAAGGAGTTCACGGATCACCTCAATGATTTACATCCCAAGATACACATCACGGTGGAAGAAGAGAAGGAGTGTACTCTGTCTTTCCTGGATGTGCGTGTGATTCGTGAATCGACGGGGAGACTGACACATACCGTCCATCGCAAACCCACACACACTGATCGGTATCTTCATGCCAGTTCCCACCATCATCCGGCACACCTGTCCACGTTCCCTCATCAACCGAGCTATGAGATTATGTGACCCTGAATAGTTGGAGGAAGAGCTCGAGCACGTCAAGGGTGTACTAGAGGACAACGGATACAACTGGCGACAATGCGGTCGGTGGAACGTTCTCCGACTTATTTACCGTTTGTGAAAGGAATCACGGATAAGATTGGATATCTCCTGCGACGGAAGTTCGATATCAGAATGTTTTTCCGAGCACCTGGCCAAATACGACAGCTACTACGTTCACCGAAAGACAAGGACCATCTTAACGTACCGGGAGTATATAGGGTACCCTGCGACTGTGGCAAGAGTTATATTGGTGAAACTCGGCGCAACATCACGACTAGACTGACGGAACACATTAGGTGCATTAAGAACAGTGACACGAATGTATCAGCGCTCGCGGAACATGAACATCTCTCAGATATCAACCACTACATCCGTTTTGATAAAGCTTCCGTATTAGCCAGGGAAAAGTTTTTAGTACCTCGAAAGATACGTGAAGCCATAGAAATCAGACGATATCCGAACTTTAGAGGTGTTGGGTGGACACTGCTATCCGCTTGGATACCAGCTCTTAATGCAACCTCGAAACTACAAGTGGTTAGCCTAGAGAGTGACACAGTGAGCAGTGTGTGCAATAGTGCTCTTGTGATACAGGACGATGCGATTGCCGACAGCAATACAACATTACCACGTGACACCGACCCCTCTCCATCTGAGTCGGTGAACACCAGTGTCACAAAAATCCCCCCAACACCGCAAAACCCTCCGCCCTCCACATTATCACAGCGGGCAAGACGCGCCATGGCCCGCAGTGTGCGTCGGAAGGTCACAGACACCGCTGCGTGCTCGTCCTGATGATGAGCATCGGATATGCTCGAAACCTGGGTTGACATCATTGATCCTATAAAAGTGAGTGTTAGCCGGTAATATATAAATATTTTTAATATTTAAATATATATTATATTATACACGTAATAGTTTAATTATATGAGTAGACTCACCAAGATTATTGTGTTTCTATGTATGCCTTTCATATCCAATCAGATAATTTCACATAAAAATGCTTTATTTATAGAATCAGATAAAAATATCTTAATTGTTTACTACGATTGCGACATTGTTGTGACAACAGAAACTTATGTCTCTGACAACACAAACTGTCAACTTTTTTGTAAGTGGGTAGTATGGAGGGTAGAAGTAAGGAGGAATATATTGTATGGGGGATCAGACGAAAAAGTGTCCACTTGTAAACAGCAAATTACACTCGCCGAAATAGCACTAGTGTAGCAAGTGGAAATGGTATGAATGTAGCAGTTATAAGCAGAGTGAAGTGTGCTACTGTTGCGGTAATTCTTTAATACTATTTTTTATTTGCTATTTACAAATATTTGGGGTACTTAAAAACACCGTATAATTTTATTTCATACTCATGTTTGTCTTTTTATCATAATAATTTAAAAAACTGCGCCTTAACAGCGCTCTTTTTAAAAATTCTTCCACTTGCTACTATAGCGCCACCATAATTTGCTCCCCTTCAATGGACACTTTTAATATACGTAGTTAGTCCTCCTTACTTCTACCCTCCATAGTGGGTAGCATAGAATTAATATAATATAACTAGAATAGTGACTCGATGATTGACGACAATGCAATTATTTAAAAAAAAATATTCAGGATTTTCAAGCGTGTTTTTTTAGTTTTTAAACTAAGTAGATTATTATAAATTTAGACGCATGTTTTTGTTTTAAATTGTAGTCTAAAGTTAGGGAGATTACGCGTCGGGCTAAAATTTAAAACAAATAATGTGTTTAAATCCGTAAAAGTTATTTTTCGCAATTACTATTTAGGTAACTGTGTTTACGAAATATTTTATATTTGGTACCTACCTACTTCCCAGATAATTCTTACAAGACGATCTGTGAAACTGTTACCAATCATACAATCTTGATACCTACTGGTTGTTATTATAACTAGCTTTGATCACATAGTTTTCTTTTAATATAAAGAGTTACACAATTGTATAACTTATTACCTTTTCGATGTGTGAAAACTTTTTTGCTAATTGCCCTACAGCCACAATTTAAGCTATTATTGGTCTTGCTACATAAACTTTATACATCGATACCAATTCTACGTGCACAACTTAACTAAAAAGTTAAAATTGATAATATCAAGGACATAATTCGGCAACGTTTACTGAACTTTCTTATTATAAAATCTGTTTATAGACTAACTAGCTGTTGCCCGCGACTTCGTACGCGTGGAATTTAGAAATCAATCCTTAACAAACAGAAGTTTACTCTTCTGCTCAATAGATGGCGATGTACGTTTTTTAAATCGCGCTATTGTTTTGTTCCACACATTAACACTTAAGCTCGTCAAAATTATTATTGTGTCATCATCCGGATTTCGCACTTATAAATTAGTAAGGATAAGGATAAGGAAGACTACAATAATTAATAAAAATATGCACAATAAAATAGCCAATTGCTTAATCAAAATACACCATAGTTATTTCATTCTTTAGTTAAGTTTAGTTATTGAATGCAGAATTGTATTATTACCGGAATATCATGTTCAAATTCATAATCTTATATATAAAATTCACGTGTCACAGTGTTAGTTACCGTACTCCTCCGAAACGGTTTTTATGAAATTTTACATGCGTATTCAGTAAGGTCTCGGCCAACATCTATTTTTCAAACCTTTTTTTTTAGTACGGCAAAACAACGTTTGCCGGGACAGCTAGTCTTCGCATATTTGAAAAAAGGATTTTTTTTTTAATAAAGTTTATATAACTTTATGGTACTTAGAGATAATGTTTATCGAAATCCGTTTAGTAGTTGAAATATATATTAACTATATCAATATTTACTGATGTTAGACAAAAATAAGGTAATTGAAAATAAAATATATTTTTTTTATTTTATTACTTTATTTATTGTTTGTAAATGACTAATGAACTTTGGTATAAACATAGAAATCTTTCAGACTTATGTAACAGGCTGCTTTGAAATTGATGTTAGAAATGTAATCAGCGTAAGCGAAAAAATAAAAATATACCTAAATCATTATTAGGTAAAAAATAAATATTCATGGACATTTCACACAGCGTCTTCTGGCCCCAAGCTAAGCTTATATGCTTGTGTTATGGGTACCAGAATACGGATAGAATACATAAACTACTTTTCTTTTGTAAATAGATACTTATTACACATAGAAAACACCCAGACGCAGAACAAATATTTGTATGACAATTTTAAATATCACACAAATGATTGTCCCGTGCGGGAATCCAACGCAAATCCTGAGATCAGCGCGTTAGCAAAATCTTCAGCTTTATAATATAGCAGCTAATGACCGCGATTTCATCCACGTTTATAGTTATTGAAACCCCAATATATACCAAACATTAATAAATTATACAAAAAAACCATCCTCACAAAGCAATCAATGTATTTAAAAAAACGGGATCAAAATCCGTTACCTAGTTTGGAAGTTATAAGCTCACATAGAATACATTTGCTTAATTCAAAAACTAAAAAACACGCTTGAAAATCCTAAATATCTTTTTAAATAATTGCATTGTCATCGGTCCTTGATATGTATGCAAAATTGCTAATCAATCGGGCTATCGCAAGTTTGTGAAAATCGCGTTAAAAGATTCCGTTACATAGGTTCACATTGTAGTACATTAGGTTCACATTGTAGTACATTGATAGATACATACCGAACTTATAAAAGCGTGTTAAAAATAACGACTTTGGTATTAATTCTACGTGCACAACGAAACTTAACATTTAAACATTTCTCTTCTCTTCTTACTCTGTCACCAATATATCAAATGCAAATTCTTGTTCAAATGAATGTAAATTATTTTCTATAGCAAACTGGTACCTAACAAATCCTAGAAAACATTTAATTGGTACCACTACTACCATTTTTCTTCAGAAATGAATATTATATAAAGAGAGTTTGTAATTATAATTTGTTTCCTTTTAATATAATAACTAGCCGTTGCTCGCGACTCCGTCCGCGTGGAATTTAGAAAATTTCCCCCGTTTTTGTAACATTTTTCACTACTGCTTCGCTCCTACTGGTCGTAGCATGATGTTATAAAGCTTAAAGCCTCTCGATAAGTGCCCTATCTACGCTGAAAAAAATTTTCTAATCGGATTAGTGGTTCCTGAGAATAGCGCGTTCAAACAAACAAACAGACTCTTCAGCTTTATAATATTAGATTAGAAATTATAACCACAGTAATACTTTTTAAAATGTAATATCTAGTCAATGATTGTATGAGTAAGACAATTCGTCAATGTTAACTGTACTTTATTATTTTAAAAACTGTGTATTAAAGAATAGAGATTATAATTAATATAAATGTGTGCAACGAAATAGCCAAGTAATCAAAATACATCATAGTTGTTTTAATTTTTTAATTAAGTTTAGTTGTGTACGTTGAATTAATACCAATGTCGTTATTTTTGTATGTATGTCCCTATCTCTCTCTCTCTCTCTCCAGCCCATTTACGTCCCACTGTTGGGCACGGGCCTGCTCCACTTTGGGAGGGATTATGGTCTACTGTGCCACGCTGACCAACCGTGTTGGAACAGGGTTTATTTTCGAGATTTCCGTCTCTAACAGATCATGTTATCTGTGTGCAATATCATTTAGCTAACTTTTACAGCACCCTTGGGAGGAGATGGGGTGGTGACACTTGTATTCTTAATCCGTCACTACACGAAAAATTTCCCTATGTCTATTGTATGAGTAAGACAATACGTCAATGTTAACTGTACTTTATTATTTTAAAAACTGTGTATTAAAGAATAGAGATTATAATTAATATAAATGTGTGCAACGAAATAGCCAAGTAATCAAAATACATCATAGTTGTTTTAATTTTTTAATTAAGTTTAGTTGTGTACGTTGAATTAATACCAATGTCGTTATTTTTGTATGTATGTCCCTATCTCTCTCTCTCTCTCTCCAGCCCATTTACGTCCCACTGTTGGGCACGGGCCTGCTCCACTTTGGGAGGGATTATGGTCTACTGTGCCACGCTGACCAACCGTATTGGAACAGGGTTTATTTTCGAGATTTCCGTCTCTAACAGATCATGTTATCTGTGTGCAATATCATTTAGCTAACTTTTACAGCACCCTTGGGAGGAGATGGGGTGGTGACACTTGTATTCTTAATCCGTCACTACACGAAAAATGTCCCTATGTGAGCTTATAACTTCAAAAGTAAGCAACGGATTTTGACGCGGTTTTTTAAATACATTGATTGCTTTGTGAGGATGGTTTTTTTGTATAATTTATTAATGTTTGGTGTACATTGGGGGTTCAATAACTATAAACGCGGGTGAAATCGCGCGCATTAACTAGTATAATAAAAAGCTGAAGATTTTGGTAACGCGTTGATCTCAGGAACTACTGGTCAGATTAGAAACATTCATTACGTGTTGGATAGTACTTTTATCGAGGAAGGCTATAAAACATCGGGCCACGACATAACGAAGCTAGGATTAACTAAATTACACGCGTATGAAGGCGCGGGCAACAGCTGATCTCAGATATAAGCTTCTCTTCGTTTATTTTCTTAGTAGCAATCCCAAATTTATAAGAATTAGTCATAGGTCTTTGATAATTGATCCCAAAATGGGAAATAGGGTAAATTCACCTTTCAATAAATAATAACTTACTAACTACTTTACATCTACTTTTACTTTTCTTTTAAACTTTAACGTTTTATTTTCAATATTTTATCTATGCTCGAATCTTGCTATACAAATACAAAGTCAGAATAATCTAAACCATCCTTACTTGCATATCAATATACCACTGATGACAGCGTTCACTATTGCAAATTAGACAGGAGATAAAAATACCTTACTGATAGGCAAGAATGGCAATATATGCGTAATTGCAGATTGGCATTAAAAATAATAATAAGAATTGTATGGTGATAGATTTACGGCCATTTATTGTCGATGGCAATTCAGTAATTTATAGAAAATGTCTGCAATTTTCAAGCATGTCTTTTTTTTATATTTTCATACTAGCTGTTGCCCGCGACTCCATACGCGCGGAATTGAGAAAAATTAAGAGGGTACTACAGTCCCAACATAGGTATTTGTTTTACGCATTGCTATGCCTATATCCTAGAGCCGCCTGTGCTGAAAGGGAAAGATATAATTCAGGCAGATTTACCTATAATTTTTTTGAAAAAGTAGTCCACTGTTTTCTTCGTGAACATTAAACTGATATTTTTTACACCATTCTAGATGAAAAATATATCTATGCTTCTATTACTTTGACAGACGCTGCAGGTTCATCCAAAGAAAATGGAAAAAATACGGGATTTTTGAATGGTCATATATCTTTTAAATAGGTATTATTTTTTGAAGAAAAGAAAATCATAGAAGCATAAATATATAATAAAACCTAGATACTGCGAAAATAATTCCTTGCTCGGGAAGCAATATCCAGGAAGAAAACAGCGGACTACGATGCCCATATTTTAGTATGGAGCATAATTTGGTGTGCTCAAGAGGGCAATATTTTGCACAAATGCATCGCTCTTATTGGTCGCACCGTGATGTTAATCCATAGCCGATGTTATAATAGACTATCCAACACAAAGAATTTTTCAATTTGAACTAATAGTTCCTAAGGTTCGCGCGTTCAAATAAACAAACAAACTCTTCAGCTTTATAATATTAAGTATAGATATTGATATGCATTTAAGGGCCTACATCAATATTATCGTTGACATGTACATATTAATACAGCTAGTAGGTATAGAAAATGAAGAATTAGGGATATTTTTTTTGTTTACTCAAAATCTACTAAATATATTTTAATTCTGATTTACATGTATATATAATAGTTACTTATGTTTTTAAAGTTATTTCATTAGTTATCATAGATCATATATTGAAAAAACATATACTTAAAAATTAGAGCTCTAGCCATTCAATCTAAAGAAACAATGAAAACTTCGTACGTAGAAAAATGCACGAAGCTATTTTGGTATCCTCTTATGGATACTTACATATCACTATGCTACTGGTGAAAGTATTCTCTTTTGAAAATTTTATGGAATATAGAACTAACTTAGGTAATGATATATGGAGAAAAATCTTTCACCAATTGTTATTATATAACGATACAAATACGGCCTTTTTTACGGATTTATTATCGATGACAATTCAAATTTAAGAAAACTAGCTATTGCCTGTAATTTCAGACCCGTGGAATTTAGGAAATAAAAAATCTTATCAAATTGTACAAAAAACGCTATCTTCGTGAATTAATCAATGTATTAAAAATAATCGCATCAAATCTGTCTCATTCCATTCCAATTCCATCATCATATCAGCATCATCATAACATCACGCCTTTTTCCCATGGGAGTAGGCAGAGACTATAGAGCGCCATCTGCTACGATCGGAGCATACTTCCTTGGCTTCATCCACACTCATACATCTGGTCATACATGCCCGACGGTTGTAAGTGCTACGCACTTGCCCCTTTTCCAATTCCCATTCCGTCATATTAAATAGAGACAATAAGAAAAGTGTTGATGGACACATTCTTAGTTATTATTCTATTTAGTAATTTAAGTTAGATTAAAATTACTTATTAGCCTTGGTTGGCTAGATTGTAATATTTTGATGAATGTGGTCGCAAAAGACCGGAGTCATCACAAAAAAAAATCCGTCACATAGTTTTGAAGATATAAGCGCACATAGGGACATACATACAAAAATAACAACTTTGTTTTATAATAATTTATAAAAATTATTGAAAATTTTTATAAATTATTATAAAACAAAGTTGTTATTTTTGTATGTTGTTTTTGTTTTTATACAAGCATTAGATTATTTTACATAGATAGAGTTTCTGGCTCTTCGAACTTGAATGATGACAAAGTAGCGAGGTCTTCCAGCCGTGAGATACCTGTAGAGACGAGCTTCTGATTTTTACTAAACTACAAAAGCCCGGATCTACAGGGTAGATCACGAATGTGCCATTATATTCTTCAGAGATCTTCAAGTTTCAGAAGTTTTCGAGGTTCCGTAGTTTTCAAGTTTTATGTTTCAAGAGTTCAACAGCTGTTATCATTGTCTTGGGAATATGACCTGAAACTGAAAACATTTTTACTTAACTTTTCTTCTATGTAAAGTTATTATAAGAAGGTAATGGAATATTTATCCTTATGGGCAATCGTAAAGTTGCTAATATTTCTGTTTGAATACAAAATATTTTCATGAAAATTATTATTTTAGCCTTAGGGGATAGCTGAGTCTGTTTATATACTTACGGTCTTATTCATAATGACTTATCGGAGGTTTAAACGGAGATTTTATCAGAGAGATAATAAACGTTTTAGCGTAAAAAGACTATTATAAATTACAAGTTTTGACAATTTTCGCGAACCGATTTTAGCGAACTTTTAAACCTCCGATAAGTCATTATGAATAAGACCATTATAGTTTATAGATTTCTGCTTTCTGTTTCTTTACTTATTATAAAACAAAATCGTGATTTTTGTATGTCCTTACGCGAGTTTAAATATTCAAGTGGAGTAAACTGTCTTTGATGTGTTTTTTTGATAGATGGAGTACTTCAAGAGAATGGCTCTTTTGTATTAAATTAAACTAATTTGTTTTATAATTGTCATAAAATAGACATTTATGCAGCATTAGGACACGTTTTATGTTTGGATTTTTGGAGTTGGGTCACTAATGATGTCAGCCGCGCGAATTGTGAATAGGACAGATACTAGATTTATATTGGTAATTCCTTAATTCAACCGAAATTAAGTAAGTAGACTATTCAATAACCCATCTGACTACAAAGTCTACAAAACGTTCGACTAAAATTTAAAACAAATACACGCGTCTAAATCCGCTAAAAGTAGTTTAAATAAAACTACTTTTAGCGGATTTAGACGCGTGTATTTGTTTTAAATTTATTGTTTATTAAAATCGTTACAATTATTTAAGTTCATATTGCAACAAAACCACCCAGTTACGAGCCAAATATGAAATTAACGCGACATATCTGTTTAATATGCTAATCCCTGTGCGTCTGACATGTTTAATCTATCACGTCATTTAGAACTTGTGACATACTTACGTGAAATTGTGCTTCGCTAAATATATTATGTATTATGAATACATTACTCATTCCCAATAGAAAAATTAAATTTAAATAATATGAATTTTACAATTTATATATGAAATGTCCTTTTGTATACAAACTTCGTACGCGAAGAATTTAATAACCAAACCGTAACAAATAGTACAAAAAACTATCCTCTTGAACCACTTTATGTATTAAAAAAACCGCATCAAAATCCGTTGCGCAGTTTTCAAGATATTATTATAAGCTCACCTATGGACATACATAGAAAAGTAATGACTTTGTTTTATAATAAGTAAAGTGCCATAGGTATAAAGGGACAAATATTATACAGATGAAACATCCCTTAGATAAAAATGTAACCATATTTATGGAAGCATTTTGTGTGAATTACGAAAGTATATGCAGTTCCTTAGCAAGTTTGCTAATATTATTGTACAAACAATGCTTTATTGGAGCTAACTAAATAAAATAGTTTAATTCGAAAAATGATAATATTATAAAAAGATGTAATGGATTTTTTACATAATGTAACTGTTTATACTAGTATACATTACAATATTATTTATTGAATCAATTTACAATAATATGAAATAAGCAATAAATATACTGGGTTAACATCACCATCCATCACTGGCACATTTATTTACAAATCATAGGAGATACAATTTCTCCAACAATATATCGTAGACCCTTGCTTGATAGCATGATGAGTGATCACAAATCAGTGAAATTGGCACTGAAGCCTCGCGGGAGCCGCAAAAAATAATCTCGACAAATTTCCGCTAAATCATTGCTACCATTGTGTGTTGGATAATGTAGTTGAGGAAAGCGTTTCTAACAAAAAGGTTCACTTAATTGGGCGGGGGAGGAATGTTGAAAGGCAAGCGGTATTGTTTCCCACGAGGCCTTTTATACATAGACGTCTGATCGCCTGACTCATCAATTTCTTAAGTTTGACGATACATTTGAAACTTTGATTTTGGGATTCGGGGTGACTTTAGAATGGGAAGAGATGTGAGATTTTGTGTGGTCTTTATATATTCGCAGCAAAAAGGCTGATTTTAACTAACAGATGAAGTTTGCAAATAGTTCCAACACAAAATCAATTAACAAGAATTTCATCTATTATTTTAACTTACTTGCGTTTTAAATAAAAGCATCCTACTCTTTTCTAACTCTCCAGTCTATTAACCTCCCACTGTTGGCCACGGGCCTCCTCCACTTTGAGAGTGATTATTATACACTATACCGCGCTGACCGTTCGTTTTTGCATAGGGTTTATTTTTAAGTTTTCCGTCTCTCACAGAGGATGTTATCTGTGTACAAAATCCCTATACGTTTTCCTATATGTCTCTCAAGGCATACTGAGGAGAAAATGAGGAGGTGACACTTGTATTCTTAATCTGTCCCCACACAGAAAGGCATAACCATTCTACCTATTGTATCTTTACTAATGTTATAGAGCTGAAGAATTTGTTTGTTTGTTTGAACGCGCTAACCTCAGAAACCACTGGTCTACTTAAAAAATTCTTCCAGTATTGGATATTCCATTTATCAAGAAAGGCTATAGACTATATAACATCACGCTGCGACCAAAAGGAGCGCAGCGTTAATGAAATATGTTTCAAAATGGGATTTTTTTCGATATTCCACGCGTAGGAGGTCGCGGTTTTGTATACTAGTATATTCATATTTACAAACTGAGGTAACTAACGATAACAAGAAAGAAATATTAATGAGCTCTATTATACTGAATTAATTATAGTCTTTAAGGAGCTACAAACTAACCTTTAATTGGGATTCATTTATAAATGTAACAGGAAGGCATTACGTTTACCGAGAGAGAGTTAACGTTTAGAGTTAACGTATTACAGGAGATCACACTAAAATCCCTTGAAAGTTACCGATTCCACTCCCTCTTCTCTGTATATTGTCGTCCTATCATCATTAATCTTACGACAAGTAAACATTTCTCAACCAGAGTAAGTCTGGGGCTGTTTCGTGTCGATAGTGTAAACTATCGTAAACATTAACGGGAACTGCTGGGAGATAGAAATATCAAAGAGGATTCTGTATTATCGTACTTTTAGAGAAGGTAAGTTTAGATTCAATTAATATTAGAAGACCGAAATAAAATTGTACGTGAAATAACTTATATTATTCCATTTCTTTATTTTTTCGGTCACAGAAAATACTTCATCTATTTATTCGTTATTTGCCTTACGGACTCTGGTCAGTATGGCCTTGCACTTATACAAGCGTGTAAAAAGACGCTAATTCAAGTTTCTATAGGAGATGTCATCGAGAAAATAAAGAAATAGTATAACAACAATAATATTATAAGTATAAAACACAAACAGCTATGCTATGAGATAAAAAAAGAATAGGGAATCCTAGCATGTTTCTTTTTAAATGTGAAGTTTTAGTAGTAAGTTATCCAGGTTTATGTATTTTATTCCCTGGTTTCTAAGCTATGTAATATAGATATGATTATATTATACTAGCTATGCCCCGCGGTGTTACCCGCGATAAAAAGTAGAAAATAAATCTCTTTGTTTTTATCATCCCACGGGAATTATTGTAAAGTTGCATTCAAATCCATTTAGTAGTTTTTGCGTGAAAGAGTAACAAACGTCCAAACATCCATACTTACAAACTTTAACTTTTATAATATTATTAGAAGTAATAAGCATTTACCATACTGTAATTACGGAGAATAAGATTATTTTGCGTACGATATACTATAAAAGTAAAGGTGTGTATTCATAATGAACAATACCTGCTTGCATATAAGCCATATATTTTACAAAACATAACTTTATATCTAACTTACCTGCTCTGACCCGACGATATTTTCATATCAGCTTGTTTTCCCACGAGAGTGAACTCTGAAACATTCAGGACCAAATGTTACATTTCAATATGCTGATGCTACGTAGAACTTTATTTTTGTGCTTCCTCGTATTTTGTATAAAGTCAATGTGTCCTCTCTAACTTTATATTTATAGGCTTTCGTTCAAGGGTGCCGCAATAAAGACTTTTGTCTTAGCGATTTCTTCACTGAAATTCAATCAAGATTTTTTATAACTGATTTATTTTTGTTTTATATGCTACCAAATGCGCATCTACGTAATATTAAAGTAGATAGTGACTGACATATTATTCTTTTTCAAAAAATGCATTTTGATTTATATTATCTAAGAAGATGGTTTTTATTATTTTTTACAAAAGTCCGTCATTTTTAGGACACAGAATTGTTAAAATTTGGAGTTAATGTTGCAAAAAGCTAGTTTTTCTATAAAAGAAAATATCATATTTTCTTTTCCTCAATTTACATAAAAATTATTTGACATTACATGTCGTAACCCCAACAATTACGCACCACATAATTTAATATGTGACATGCTAACTGTCACTACAGGTACTAACTAATACTCGTAAAACTTATAATAATTAAATCAGCGAACCCATTATTATGCAGTATGCCTATGTTCCGTAATATGTCCTCACATTAAACTTAAGACCATTAAGCAAAAACTTTGCTCTTAATATTTAAGCTAATGAGGTAACTTCCATATACATACCTACATTTGTAGAGTAATAATTATACTATTATGAACGTTACATAGCTTGTGTTACATTTAACAAAGACTTATAGCTTAAGAATTTTAATAAATTGCACTTTAATTGGTATAATATTATATAGTTATATTATACCAATGTATAGCGGCGCTGACCAGGCGTGATGGCATTGGGTTTAATCTGTTTACGATATTCCATAACTGGCTTTTACAGTACTCACCTTAATCCGTCACGGATGAATAGCTTTATAAGTAAAATTTGAGATAACTAATTTCTACGCCTCGTACAGGTGGGCCTTGGAAAAGTAGGTACCCTTTATTCATATAAAAGTATCCTTTGTCCTTTCTAAGGCTCTAGAGATTCGGTGTACTTTTTCTTTTAATAGTTTTGGCGCTCAGAAGCCACAGATTTGGAATCCTCGATATAAAGAATACATAGATCGAATTGAAAGGATTCAAATCAAATTTTTAAAGTACGTGTGCTTCCTTTTGAAAATACCATTTAGTTCCAAAAACTACTATGAGCTTTGTAAAAAGTTTCATTTTAAAAATTGCGTGCAACAATATGGACTGTCCAGAGTTGTTACGTAAGTTAAAGTTAAATGCACCCGTTAAACTTTACCGATATAATTTACCACTTGGGGTCTCCAAAAGCAACACTAACTATAGACAAAACTCTTTTATTATCCGCGCGAGCAATCAATTTAATAGTGCTGCAAAAGTGCATGATTTTGACCTGTTCCACACAAGTGTGGCCGTGGCGAGGCGGAGGATGAGTTCTAAATTTTTTGACTAATCTTAATTCTTTGGATTTCAACATGTGTAAGTTAAATTAATTGTCTGTCGATAAAATTGTTGTATTTGTATTGTTGTGATTTTGGTTTGATGTGAGGGATGTAATGTGTGTTAGACTGTTCATAACTGCTGTAAGTCATATTGTAGTTCTTAAACGTGAGACCCTGTAATTGGTAAAATGTTTATTGATCAAGTTGTATATTCTTTATATGTTCGCTGTTGGGTCTCCCATAAATAAATAAATAAGTAAATAAAAAAAATAGCCAGATAGATAGTTATTTTCGCATTTCAACCATAAGTAAAGATGAAATACAGTACCTAATAGTAATTTCTGTATAATAAAACATTCTAAAAGTCTTTAAACGACTGAATTTTATTGCGTTAAGGCTCTAAATATAGTTAACTGTTCGCCTATAAATTGTAACAAATGTCGCTGTATGAAACTGATCTCTATAGCAAAATTGTGCAGTTAAAATACATTGCACGTACAATTTGCAATAAAATTTACTCGATACATACCTATACGTTATATGAGATAAAACAGAAAATATTGTTTTGTAGCAAAAATATTGTACTTCGTAAGCATTCATTGACAAATAAAATCTCGCAAATAATATACCTCCTTTGTTCTATTACTACATACATAATTATGTTTAAAGAGATGCAATTGGATTAACAATTATTATTAGTTACCTAATTATTTATTAGGTACCTACATAGGCTACATAATAGATTACAATTGGTTATTTATTAATGGCCTCTAAAAACCAGGTTATTAGATATTAGAGAGAGTCGAGTTGAGAGTTTGCTGGGTTATATGAACTTAATAGTAATTTTAGCATCAATATCATTTCGTAAGTAAGCATGTACACTTAGCTAAAATTATAATAAATATAAGCTCGCCCAAAGCCCGATTAACTGTTACTATAGCGCAGAGGGTAATGGTTGGCTGAGAGCCAGGGACCACGGACGATTTATATTTGCAAACATATTTACATACAGACAGATGCGGATGCGATCGATAGAGTCTATCATAAAGGGTGGGCGCGGTGAAGGGGAATTTAGAGGTAGGCCCTATGCATCGGTTTTAATACTTTAGTTAAAACGTGATACGAGTATGTGGGGTACCTGTAGGAATTCTGTTCTGTTCTATTATATTGGCTTTGAGCTTATAAAAATGGCTCCATGTTAAATAGTAAAACTAGAGATTAAGAAATGAATTCGTACTATTATGTACATTAAAGTATAGTAAGACCCACAATGCAATTAAACTTGATATTTCAACCATTTTCATACAATAATTTTTCTTACAACGACGATAAGAACATCAGTTCGTATCATATCGTGTTTTAACGTACCTAGTATAAAAACCTTCAGATTTCGATTTATCTACCTTTCATATTAAACAGAAAATAAACTTCAGAAAAGGCATTGCGAATCAGATTAAGCGAAAAAAACCAAAGAGCACAATTCAATTTAAAAAAGGTGACCAAGCATTTTAGTTTCGAAATTGTGTTTCTTTTAAAATATAAACAAAGAAAATAGCAAAAGTTAAATGACTGAAATAAAGCAAAATAAAAGTAAAGACAATTTATTTGTCGGACGCTTAATAGCAAGAACTTTGAGGGTTTTCAAATGTAAAGTTAATGTCAAGTAAGGAAATAAATTTGTATCCGCCTATCTGCTTTTCCATCTTGCATCTTGAATATCTTTTCCTTTTTCCATTAGTTTTAAAATTTCTCAAATAATCTTCTTAATAATTATGGTAAAGTAGCATTATATTTAAACGAAACTGTAATATTTTTCTCGTAACTTATAAAACATAAGAAAAATTCGGTTACTAATGTTTAAAATCCTTTCATTTTAAAAATAGAAGTGTTAGCTTTCATTTCGTACAATACAATATACATAAATTTTTATTAAAATAACATACAATATTCACACTAACTCGAACAAAAGTCACATAAATCTAAGAGGAACTTTCTGGAACAATCTCTATATACTATATATATAATATAAGTTTATATACGAGAAAACTACTGAAACTAGAATTTAATTTAGCTGCAAACTGTGTTCACTTTATCTGCATAACAAAACATGGAGCTAAATCCCATTAAGCTTGTGGTAATCTCAGTTGTATATAACAGATGCAAACCGGGATACATTAGTGGACTTCTATATACAGAACAGAAATTAAACGGAGAATTGCTTGGATTAGGAACCAGATATAAACGGTATTTATACTTTAATATTCTTAATACACACAAATCTATGTATCTTATTATTCTATGTTACTTTAAATTTATTGTAGATTTTTCTACAGATAAATCTTGTAATTCCTACAACGTACGTACATAGAAAACTTAGTGTAGCAGTTTTGTTATTAGTAAATCAGCCATATTAATAGCTTGATTTTAAGTTCTAGACTAGTCTACTTTGCTAATTGGTATAAAAGAAAGATAAAAAGAATAATTCCAACACAGGCAGATAGGAAGCGGTTCAATTACGAATGTTGAGAATATGAGATATACGCATCCTTGCTAACGTAATAAGTAACTAACTTATAGTCGGAATAATAATTCGATTCCACATTTGACATTAGCTACTGTCATTTTGTGAAATAATGATACCACATATAATAGCGTAGTGATGAACACAAAAATCGATAAACAATCTCGATTTATGTTTATGTAATATTACATAAACATAAATCGCGATTGTTTATCGATTTTTGTGTTCATTAAATATTAAATTAAATATTTCTGAACGGATAATTTAGTTGAGATGATTAATTCTATTAAGGATCTGCCTTACAATCGCGATTTATGTTTATGTAATATTTATAATTCATAAATATTGGAATAATGAAATTATTCCAATATTTATGTTTATGTAATCATAAACATAAATATTGGAATAATTTCGCAACGTCACTATTTATAACTTGTCATAACGTCGCAACACTGAAATTGTCAAATGTGGAATCGAATTATAATTCCGACTACAGGACATTTACCGACCTTTTGATTGCTCTACAATATCTAGCTTTACCTAGCCAATTTTGAAATCTATTTTATGTACTTTTATTAAGACTAACAGTGCGTTTCATGCGTTTCATTCTAAGAGTGCGATAAGCGAATGTAATTTTTTTAAATGGGTCAGTATATTTATAATCTATTTCCGAAACAGAAATAACTGTTAATAGTAGAAAGCAATTGATGTGACCTACGCAAAATTACGCAGCCAATTCTGATGGACTGGTATATAGCACTAAAGAGTATATTACCAAGTTAGTGTGGCTTTGCGGAGGTTAATTGGGCCAGCGAGTCGAATCAAATGGCAAGATGGCGGACCTTATATACCAGGAGGGGGAAAGAGGATCGTAATTTCGCGCCCGGGCGACATCTATAATTCCTGAGAGCTATCATAAATTAGCATACGTATTAGATTGCGTAGAGAAGACAAATTCTGTGCACGATTCTACATAGGCACAAATTCAAGATATCTGGGAAATTGGAGTGCTTTTACCAAAAGCGAACAGAAATTATTTCAGTCAATTTATTGTAATATGTATTTGCCCATAGAGTTAAGTTATTCAAGTCTAGTTTTAGCTAAAAGGCATAAGTATAGCGAATTATTTATTTTTGTCTGCCTATGAAATTTTAAAATGGCTTTTTGTCATTTGAAGCATTATTTGATTGGCAATTAACGAATTTCTTAATTTTTGTTTCAAAAAAATCTTAGACTTAGGATATAATAATATACAGAAAGTTCACTCCGGGATAAGGCCACGAAAATGATGACATAAAATTCACTCAGTGGAAATCTTGATATATACATTTTTTTTTCACAAAATGGCTATATATACACAAAATAACTTTTTATTGTACACCATCAATAACTTATTAAAAATTTATAAAATTAATTAAAATAATTACTAAATACATGGAGTTTCTTGTCTGTTCTTCTCCATAGGATTCTCTTTTGGAACACACGCCTTAATAAATTTAATAAAAGTATTTGACTTTGGCTTCGACATTATTACAGAAAGTAAATCTAGCAATGTTTTGTTTATATGCTGGTAAAAATAACATGAAAAGATGAGTATATAAAGTGATCACAGGAGTGTTCACCAAGAAGCAAGCTTTTGCAAGAATGAAACTTTTTACCAAGTCATTAATAATTATTATTAATAATTCAGTAATAACACGGACTATAAATTCTCAGTACTGAACTAACTATTCTTATTTTTTATTTAATTAGTAGATGCAGACAGTAAACTGATATTATCAAGTATTAGGACGTGGTTTCTTTCTGAAAATTAATTTAGGGCCTAATTACACGCTCCGATAGAATTGTTTTTTTGCAAGAAGTAGTTTTATTTATTTATTTTTTATTTATTTATTAAATTAAGTTTGCAATGCCATTACAGTAGATAAATCAAGTCGAGATTATAATTAAATGTTACTTATATATATATTACACTCCAAGAGATGGACATATTTTAAGAATTTGTAACAATTTTCATACCCCTATCTGTAATTTTAGCCAAAGGACTGGTGAAAATATCTAGATCTTGGGCTATTTCGTTTATTGATCTGAGTGCTCTGGTAAGCGGTGCCTGATGGAGCACATTGGTCCTTGGTTTCGGAAGTGCGATTAAATCACGCTTTCTCGCACTTAAATAATTATTGGGAACATATAAGTTCAAACACATTAACACTTGAGGGTTGTTAATAATGCCCCGAAGTAGTTTAATCACATAAGTTAGTATTAAAATATTTCTTCTTAATTCTAATGATTCGTAATCAGCCATCCCCAATACAAAAAGCGTTGGATACATTAATGGGAAGAATGGATAAACTCCATATGTTTTCATGTACAAAAATCTTGTGAATTTATTTTGAATTTTATGAATCATTGAACAATATTTTTTTTCATGAGGGCTCCAGATTAGCGCACCACTTTCTAATTAGCTTCTAACCAGTGCATTACATAATATTCTAATTACAGCTATGTTTTTAAAATTTTGTGTTTGCCGCAATATAAAGCCTAAGGTCCGGTATGAATTTTACAAATGTTTAGGATGTGTGTTCTAAAATTCAATTCGGTATCCATTTGTACACCAAAATCTTTAACCTCTGTAACACGAGCGATTGTAGTTCTAGACGCTGTGTAGTCAAAAACTATAGGATTTTGCACTTTAGTATATGACATAATAGCGCATTTGGAGAGGTTCAGGGACATTTTATTTTTTTGACTCCACTGAACAACACTCTCAATGTCCTCCTGTAAACGTTTGCAATCGTTTCTGTAGTCAACACGTAACATTAGTTTTAGGTCATCGGCAAATATGAGACACAAACAGTGTTTTATCATTTTAGGTAAATCGTTAATCATAATGACAAATTCAAGGGGCCCTAAATTGCTACCCTGACTTATGCCTGAGTAAGTAAAATATGGTTCCGAAGTAAAACCATCGTATTCAACGTATTGTCTTCTGTCCTTAAAATAGCTGCCAAAAAAGTACAATAAATCAGGAGTGAAGCCCATCGACGCCATCTTCCTTAGAAGGATGTCGTCCACTACATCAAAAGCTTTACGAAAATCAAAATAAGCAGTATCTACTTGCGTGCCCATATCTACAGCAGGAGCAGTATACGTCATAAAACACAATAAATTACTATCAGTGCTCCGGCCTGGCCTAAAGCCATGCTGAGCATCTGAAAATTGTATTTTTAATTGTGAGTATATGCTCTGATGCAGAATAGTCTCAAAGAGTTTTGCAAAGGACGAAAGCACGGCTATTGGCCTGTACCCTTCGACCTCCGTATTACCGCCACTTTTAGGCGGGTGGGGCGGATGATAAGAATTTATCTCGACCAATGGCTCGTAATTCCTTTGGCTAAGCTCACAGAACGTTAACACTATCACCGCTTCAATTTTTGTAGTAAGGTCTTGTATTACCCTCTTCTGCTCCAAAATAGTAGTAGATAGATCATTTATGATCTTTTGTTGATCGTCTAATTTCTTGTTTTGGGCTTCGATTATGGAGGACTGATACGTAATATTAGTAGTCAGTGCACTAAGCTTCTTCACCAAATCCGCTATCGCGTCGATATCCGTTTTTGGCATTTTTAAAACGTAACTTTCGGAGATGAGTTATAAACACGTCTGTTTTGCACACTTGCACACACACATATTGAATCCCTACATACTACACTATATATACTGCCTAGATTACACTCTTTAGATGAACTTATATTGTAGCTAACTGTATATTAATAAAATACAATCAGTAAGCTGCATGGCATCAGCTATATTGATTTTTTTTTATTGTATTTAAGCTATATTTCACACACCACACACCAGATGGGAAGATGACCTAAAGCTCACAGCCGGCCATCTCTGGAGAAGGGTAGCGCATGACAGAACGCAATGGAAGAGCTTGGAGGAGGCCTATGCCAAAAGGCACTCGGAATTACGGGATATATTATGAAAAATCTATATAGTTAATGATCGCATGCTTTTTATACTATTGTTAAATTATTGAGTAATTCTGATTAAAAGGCTTATTATTATATAAGCTATATTTTGTTTAATATCTATTATTTAAAACTATTGGATGGAATTAATTATCATTTTCGATGACATGTTGGTTAAGATCTAACTTAAAGTAAAGGCTACAATTTATCCCGGGATAGTATCTAATTCCTTAGAGAAAACCTGCTTTAAGTCTCTCATTAAAAATTTCATGAGAATGAAGTAGTAATTGCTAGTTAATAATATTAATAACATTTAATTTTACAAGATTTCAAGCCATTTAGACGTTTTATAGTAAAACATAACGCTTTCAATGGAATGAGGGGCAAGATAATACAGATAGACGCTGCCCCGCAATAAAAGATCCCTTTCTTAGACTTCTTCAGTGTTACTCATTAGTTATTCATTTTCATTTCCTCAGTGTTATAGGTGTAATATTACACAAAGAAAATGATAAAATTTTAGTACAATAATAAAGACAATTTCTTTAAACGAATGCAACGATCTCGCTATATAATTTAAAGAGAAACATGCCAAATACAAGTTGGGTAAAATTTAATTTTCAAGATTATTCCAGTAAAAAGACAAATTAATCGACAGCCAAATTAAATTATTGAAATCTGCTCATCCATTTAGAAGATAACGAGCAGATAATAATTAAATTTACAAATATATATACAAGGTATGCACGAAAACATAATATCCCTTCCGTGACAATTAGGCAATTAGAATTCCTAAAACCGGGAGATACAATAGCGCTTAGAGAATTGTTTCCAAAATGGACTAAATTATTATACAGGTTTACGTGAATTGGTTTAGCATACCTAAATGTAAAAAATGTCACTGCAAATCTAGGACAGGTTACTGGTAACAAATAAATCAAGAGATTAACTCTCTCCATTTCTCTTTCTTCCAGAATCTTCCAAAGGGATACTAAAAATCCGTAATCTATTAGTCATTTACGATTTATTGCACTCAACAACTTTTCCGGAATTAGTTAAATAACATTGTTATCCGGTATTTTGAGCTCAATTTGTTGCAATCTTGGAAGTGAGTCTGTATTAATCACGACCACTTCTCGGCGGGACACTATAACTAATGGGTTCGCTTTCTTCGACAAACAACTTACTTATTGTTAAAACTATTCGTTGTACGATCGTTTATTTTTGGCTTATGTAAAACATCAGTTTACACTGAAAACTAAACTAAACAAAAAGGAAATGAACTATGGCATATTAAGCAAAATGCCATAGTTCACTTTATGATTAAACAAAAGCCCTTAGTCATTTTACGAGAAATTTTAGCTAAATATATAATCAGCTATTACCCACAACTTTGGAATTTCAAAACCGAACTTTAACTAATTTATATATAAGCAATCCTCTTGAACCTCTTTAACATTCGAATAAACCACATCAAAATCTACTCATATAGGGACATACATACAAAAATAACGACTTTGTTTTATAATAAGTAAAGAAATTTTGATTCATTAAGTAAAGAATATCGTAATTGAGGACGTAGACCACATCTTGTGGGAGTGCTCCAGGAACATAGTCTATCGAAATATACATTTCGGTGCTTGGACAGATATGAATATTGGTCGTAGTAATGCTATTCTTATTGACACCTCAAGTGATAAAGCCAAATTGTTATGTAATTTAGCGGACTTAGTATGCTAAGATCGTATTTGTTTTTATTTTAATTTTATGTAACTACACATTATTCATTTTGTTAAGGTACTGTATATTTGTACTGATATAGTCACAAAGCGACCAAGCACTTTAAATAAAAAAAAAGGAAAGAATATAATAATTTTACTGAATCGTGTTATTGATACTACCAATGTTTAGAGCATGGTTCATCGTTTAGTATTGCATTATGTAGCAATATTGTATTCTAATATTGTTTCTATCACTATCCATTTCCAATCTACTTGTAGATATTTCGTTACCCAACCTTTTTATTATACCTCAACCAACCTAAACAATTTTTCAATGTAACTATAATTTAAACGAACTATCTTGTTTTTAATATTATTAAATTACCTGAAAGATAATTTAAATAACTGTAATCTGAACATAAAACTCATCTAAAAGAAATACTAAAATGAAAATAAAAACAAATATTCAAATTACAAATACCTACAATAAAAGGTACAATTAGTAGAAAGTACCCAACAGGGAAAATAATTTTATCTAAATCCTCAAGTATATAGCCAATGGTATACAGAACTGTACAACGGTAAATCCTTATTTGCTTTTGGTATTACTTCGAGCTCGGCCTTCATAAATATCGGTCTCCTGGGGTCGTTTGCTACAGACACTGTATGATATGAAAACGAGAAAATAGCGGTTTAAGTTTTCCTTATTTAAGTTATCAGATCGGGCGCTTTGATATTATATTTACTAATTTATTTTTATATTAAATTCAGGTAGATAATATATTATTGAACATAGAAATTAAAGCCATAATAATTTACGCAATTTTTTGCAATTTATAGAAGAACATGCCATTATGAAACTATTGACTAAATTAAAATATACAGGGTGTGGCGTAAATGGTGGTCCAACGCTAAGGTGGTTATAGTTCAAGTATTATATATGTATACATATAAAAAAAAAATTAAAAAAAGAAATGGTTAATTATTTTTAATACTTGAACTATAACCACCTTAGCGTTGGACCACCATTTACGCCACATCCTGTATATTTTAATTTAGTCAATAGTTTCATAATGGCATGTTCTTCTGACATGACTGCCGTTCACGAGGTCTCGGGTTCGATTCCCGGTCAGGACGAATATTTGTGTGATGTTTTTAATTGTCATACAAATGTTTGTACTGCGTCTGGGTGTTTAATATGTATTATAAGTATGTATTTACAAACGAAAAGTAGTATATGTATTCTATCCGTATTCTGGTACCCATAACACAAGCATATAAAGCTTAGCTTGGGACCAGAGGACGTTGTGTGAAATGTCCATGAATATTTATTTATTTATTATTTTATTTATTATAACCACCTTAGCGTTGGACCACCATTTACGCCACATCCTGTATAAGTTCCTTTTTACTTTATACTAGCTGACCCGGTAAACGTTGTTTTACCATTAGAATGTTAAGAGTGGACAATTCTTGTCACTTAGACCCATAGCACACGGCGTATTTTAAACGCGCAGACGACGCGCGTATACGTGGTTAAAACGAGATTTGATCGCAACCTTGTAACTTAAGCACACGGGGCGATTGTAAAACGCGCCTCTACTGCGCGTATACGCGCAGGTACAGCTGTACAGACGCGCTGTAGTCACGCGTAGCTTTTGCGTTTGAAGAGAGTAGGGTAGGTAAAAGTGAATAAAACGACAATTTATATTACCCTAAAAGTAGTAGACAGCAGACAAACAATAAACTTAAAAAAAATTACCATTAGCAAACAAAAAAATCTATGAATTTTGCTACTTTCAGAGTCATCATCAATTTATTTAAATTATTCAATTTTTATTATCATTTTCAATGTAGCTTTCTTTTCTTAGTAAGAGTCACATTCTGCTCTTCCTCACTGTCACTGCTTATTTCCATAATTGAATTTAATTAAATTGAGCAGGAAGTTGAAAAATATCGAAATTAAACAACTCCTTCGAAGTCTTAGTTTGAAATATTTTTTTTAGGTTAAGAGGATACCAAAATAGCTTCGTGCATTTTTCTATGTACGAAGTTTTCATTGTTTCTTTAGATTGAATGGCTAGAGCTCTAATTTTTAAGTATATGTTTTTTCAATATATGATCTAGGATCGCATGAACTCAGAAACGCGATTGAAAAAAGTTTTCTCGATAGAAAATCTTGGCGAAACAACCTCTCTAATTTTTTATTTTTTTCATTTGTCGGTCTATTATCGCGTATTAACTAATGAAATAACTTTAAAAACATAGGTAACTATTATTTATAGAAACACGTGGATCAGAATTAAAATATATTTAGTAGATTTTGAGTAAATAGGAAAAGTATCCCTAATTCTTCATTTTCTGTGCCTACTGGCTGTGTAATATGTACGTGTCGGCGATGATATTGATGTAGGCCCTTAAGATTCACTTTTACGGCAAGACGTTTCATTTTACACAGTCACATGACTCATGTGACATGAGTCACAGTTCTATAGAATGGACACTTTGTTTTTAAAATGAATGGCGCGACGTATTGAGTGGCGAGGCGAGTGTGTGTTAGTATGAAACGGAACATTTATTAACTTTTTTTAGCGAAAGTAAAGGAATTTATGCCCATTCAGTCTATTTTGCAAATTTGAACAATTTTGATAGAAAATACGCAGATTCTGGGACTAAAGTTCGTAGGTTTGCAGGAAAGGCTTAAAAAGACGTAGAGTTGGCAACCCTGATCCCAGCCCCCCTCTGCCCGTACCCCGCTCCTTTGTACGCGCGTTTGTTTCGCTTCAAATGCGCGTATACGCGCTTCATGCGCGCGTTTCTATTATCAATGCAAACGCAACAATCAGCGTTTACGGCGCCGAAGACGCGCGTTCCTGAAACGCGCGTTTAAAATACGCCGTGTGCTATGGGCCTTAGGGGTAAGAAAAATAGATAGTAGCCGATTCTCAGACCTACTAAATATGCATAAAAATTCCATAAGAATCGGTCAAGCCGTTTCGGAGAAGTATGTGACACGAGAATTTTAAATATTAGATAATTTTTCGACGATTATGTATATGTATATCACGTTGCCTTTGGTGAAGTGTGTTAAGCTATTTTGTGTCAAGTTTATCTCTTTTTGGTCAATCACAGCTTTATTTTACAGTGCTCATAGTTGTGCTTGCATTTAATTAAATATTCAAACCTAAAGCTTGTTTTTTATTTAACTGTAGGGTCCAAGATCACAATTTTAGAAAGACCATTTGTATCGAAAATGTTTACTTGCTAAATCTAACGACTAACATTTTTCTAGGCTATTGTATAAATGTCCTAAAATTTGCTACGGTAATATCTGAAGAGTTTAAGTAGTCAGATTCCTCTCACTACCAGAAATCCTATAGCAATTGCTTCGTCACTCAGTTTATTCTCTTTGATTACTTTTTTAGAGTCAGTCAGGTCTAATATCAAGGAAGTCCAGAACATAAGATCTTTAGAGAACACTCAAACTACATTCAAAGTAAAAGTTAAATGAATTGACGTGACATTTTTATTTTAGTTGAGAAGTTAGATGAGTTTTAAATGTTTTTGACATTAGAACTAATTTAAAAATGCACGAGCACAATATATGGTAATTAGTGCATGTGTTATTTTTTAACTAGATACGTAACGTGAGTCAAAACGACTCACTGGCGATGCAAATTTATCTCCATTTTTCGAAATAATTGTTGTATCGTGTGGCTTTTTTGATTTAACTAAGCATTGGTACTGTGAGATGGATGGTGCACGCGATTATTAGATATATGTTGCATTTACGTACTTACGTACATATGGCATCCCTGTGAGTCAAATTGACCTCACGTTCACAAACTGCTCTGTAGAAAACATTCTGTATTAACATGCTTAAACTGTACGTGATTACTATTTTTGGTTTTTATTAATTTTAGAAACATGTGTTGTAGTTTAATGATGACGGAAGCATGTAAAATGTTACATGATTTTTTTTTTAATATAATAAAGTAACAAAGTTGTTTTTGTTGCGTAATTTATCCAAAATTATATTTTCTTTGATTTATATGCTGAATAAAGTTAATACTATTTAAATTAGGTATTTATTTCATTTATAAATATACTCTAAATGAACTATATATGAAGTAAAATCAAAGTATAAACAAATAATGGCTTAATCTCAATGAAATCAGTTGTGAGTCATATCGACCTCACGTTATGTATTAAGGGGTACAAAATAACGTTATGTTTCTAGGGTGTAATACCAGAATTTGCCATAAGTACTTATATAAGTAATAGAAACACAGTAGTATTTACTAATACTACTGTGTACATAATAGTAGTTGTATAGCATAAGTAGTGCTGTTCCACTTGCTCTACCTAATGGTAAAGCAAGTGCAACGGCTGCAACAGTACAGCAATTATAATACTAAGATTGGACAAATATGTGGGTACATATAAAAAACTTGAAAACATTTGAGAGGTGTCAAGGTCCCACCCGGATGGAACAAAGTTCGTTCCAAAAATGGAAATCCAATATCCATAATGGTCAGGACAATAGATTTTTACGTCAAAATATGATGTAAACTCAATCGAGTGACGATTGTGGTGGTCTAATTTGATTACTGTTAGCAGCACCGCAATAAGCTCAGATGGCAGAGCTACGGAACGGTATTCCGAGGTCGTGGGTTCAAGTCCCGCTTGCGGTGATCAATTTTTTCCACCACAATTTGATTTATTAACGCGTTCAATGCTGAATAATTTGCGAATTTATAGCCAATGCTAATAAAAGAGTCATTCGCCCAGTGCTGAAAACGCGTATGTGCGTTCAAAAAATTTTTCGCGTAGTGCTAAGAACGCTTATATGCGTTCATAGAAAACTCGCGTAGTGCGGCTGGACGCTATAGCGCGTTGTCTTTTACCTTCCCGCAGTGCGGCCGACGCTTATGTGCGTTCGGTAACTTTCGAGTTTTATGACTGTCATATAACAATTACGGGTCATATAAAAGTGTTAGATGGATAAAGCTGCTTCCACACTAGTGTTTATTTGTAAGAGATTTTGTGAAGTTTACGCCATAATATATCTTCGTTCGGTTTTGTTAAAATAGTAAGTTATACCTTAAGTAAAAGCATAGCATGTCAATTGCTAAATTAATAAATTACTTTAGTAATAAAAGTCGCGAAATTTTTTTCAGCCCAATTGTATTCTGTAAAGAATACTAGGTGGCTGGTCGAGATTTTTGCAAAACATTCTAGATAGATGGCGTTGTACGTCAAAATACGATGTAAACTCAATCGAGTGACGATTGTGGCGGTCTAATTTGGTTACTGTTAGCACGACCGTAATAAGCTCAGTTGGCAGAGCATAGTATGTCAATTGCATTTTATAATTGCTGCGTACCAAAAGGTGAAACGTTCCAGAGATACACCCTGATAACTAGTGGTGACATACAGGCCTATAAAGAGGCTTTCGTGTCCGCTCGTCCATCCGTCCCTCCATCCATCTGTCCGTCTGTCTATGCTTAGTTAAAATGAGAGCTAAAAATTTTTTACAATTTGTGTATATCAGTTGATGCTGTAGCAACACATAATCATCCCCCTTCTGCTCTTACCCCGTTATTTAAGGTCGGAAGTACGACGAACATACAGTATTATGAAAATAGCGCTACGGAACCGACATGAGATCACACATCATAACAGTTAAAATCAATTTGTAGATCGAATTGATGCCAAACTTCTCAAGATGACCGTTGGGCTAATATGCAGATTTCCTAAAAATTACACCACAAACAATACAGCAGGAATACTTGTGTTTGTTTAATATTACGTCTAAGACAAGTTTATTAGCCATAGGTTCAGACAACAAAAACGTATATTTTATTAAAAAAAATTACATTCATTTTGGAAATGTGTTGTGTTCAAATGTGCTAATTTAGACATTTTTTTTTTTGTAACAAAATGAAAACTGCATGCATAATATTAGATGTTTATAATCACTACCATTGTTGTACGCCTAAATGGCAGGACATAGTGAAACC